>CM056573.1:39842500-42242500 GCA_029721435.1 Gymnothorax reevesii
TGCCAATTCGCTTATTTGCAGAGCATTGCGGAGCAAAAAATGGACCAACAAACAAAGCAGGGGTATACCTGTCAAGAAGAAAAGTCGCCAACTCTGTGTTGGTGTTTAATCCTTCCAGATCACGGAGTTCCCTCCACCTCTAAAAAGCCACTCCAATGTTCATTCTGGTTTAATCCCGGGCTTTGTCTAATTCTTTCTTTTGTACTCCTTTTTCTTCTGGCTTCCTCTTCTTACTTGTCTTAGCCATGTATGCTGTTGTCGGCAACAGAGGTATCGGTTTTTTTTTCCCTCTCCAATGGCTGTTATTGCGCCATTAGTTTCTCTAAGCATCCAAACCCTCTCTCGGAGATTTGAGCTTGACAGCACTGGCGTGAACTGAGGAAGGGGGAGGAGGCAGTCTGCAGCACGTGCATGTGCACTGTTTGACGGCTGTCAGACACCATCCTGGCTCTGATGGGTTCTTTTTAGTCAGTCCGAATGATTCTTTTAAATTGCAGTAGGGGGGTTTAAAGAAGCCCATTTTTAATTACAGAGTACTAGTTTTATGTAATATTGTCTGTACACAGTGACAGTTTTAGCAAAAATGACAAAAAGTTGATTTTATAAAGACTTACCAACTGCAACTTTAAGGAAGCAAATCCTGTACGTTTCATGAAAAGTGGAGAAAGTTCCCAGTTTGCCATATTCGGCTTTTTCGTGAAGTGGCCCAAGAAAAATGGTGCAAAAAGGGTTAATACTGAAATCAGCCACGAAACTCTCTCTACCACTGACACTAGAGATTCTGAGTGTCAACATGAACCATTTTTCATCACTTTTGACTAAGGGCGCATGGAGAAATCGCAGTGTGCAAATGTGGTAATTTCACCTTTCGGCAGCAAAAAGCGACCCCTATACTTGTGCGCCACCTTTCTGGTATGTGGCACAGCACTAAGTGAAAATTTGAACATGAACAACTCTGCCTCCCACCAAAGTCCCACCCTCTTCCCCCTGCCTGACCACTGAGGCTCCCCTCCTCCCGAGGCGTGTGGTCAGAAAGTGAGCAGCACGAATGAAGCTGCTTTCATACGAGACGCAAAACGAATTTTTAGCACGACAAATTACATTCAAAATCAATGCAAAGACCGGAATCTTGCGCATATTCGTGTCTTTGCATTGACTTTGAATGTAATCTGTCATACGAAAAATTAGTTTCATGTCTGGTGTGAAAGCATCTTGAAACGGAGCAATGGAGTCAGATTCAGAGGCACCAGTTAGTGAAAACTAACCAACAGTAATGACATAATATTCAATTCTATATGTGGTATAAAATAAAATGCCCTCGTAACGTCTGATGAACTACCATTAACGTTATTATAGTAATTATAGCATTTCAGCGCCCGTTTGTTTACAGTCAGATACGTTGTTTTTCGACAGAATTCATTCATATTTTCTTGCAAAACTGCTGTCATCAAGTCTTACCTCACCAGAATTGTCCTGGCAACGTCAGTCATTAAGCTGTTTTACTGGCAGGCTAACTTTATTGAGAACCTGCTTTGTCTCTACCGCTCTGCTGCTCTACCAGAGAGGCGTGCGACTTGCAAGCGGTGACAGCGGTAGGCAGCTGGAAGGGACGCGGCAACAGACAGGAAGCTCGGCAAATCATTTTATTCAGGCCGAGGAAAATGATTGGTCAGACTTTTATCAGAAATATATGAGAATAGAATATTGTTGAGTTTCAACACCTGGTGGATTTCATTTACATTTTAGTGTGCCATATGCTTATTAAGAGCATTTTAACATTACAAAAGAAAAGTGTAAAAATACCAGAAAGGTAAGAATTGCTTTAAGTTAACCACCGTAATTTTCATACAAATCAAAGTAAGAGGTCCTAACCGAAAATGACATGCATAAAATACCTTGGCTGACTATGGGCGCAAGCCATACAATCCCTCGGATAGTGTGCATAATTACAAAAAGTAGTAAATTGCAGCGCCACCTATGGACTGCCCCCCCCCCCCCCCCCCCCCCCCCCAAGTCAGCCGCCAAAATGTTCTCATTTTTGGAGCGTCCATACCCAGTAGACTTGCACAAATGAAAATCAATTTGGCTCACTCAGGGAGCACAGAAATACAAGCATTCAAAAACCAAATTTTGGTGATATTGCCATTTTGGCTGATTTTGACCCCAATATTCCAGGACCCCTGACCTCCCCCCAAACAAACCGGTCCCTATTAAGGATAGAAAATGTGATTTGTTTGTTTCTAACATACATCGATCAATAAAAAAAATTTCGGACAAAGGGGTCATGAATCACCGCCTGCCTGACTTATAAAAACTGTCTCTTGATGACTATGCATTGTGTGGCAAGGATCTTGCTTTTAAACATGCTGGTGTGTTTTTACAGGTGTTGAGCATGGAATGCCAGGCGCCACATTTCAGAGACCGCTACTTCCTTTGATTTACATGACATGCTATCTAGCCATCTGTCAACTCAACTCTTCTCGATTTCACAGAAAAAGAATCCAGTCCAACACTCAAGAGCTCAGCAATCCATTATCGTACATTTCACAGAGGGTGAATACGGTAGTATAAAAGGTGATGCAAATTTATATTTCCCAAGCCAAGAGAATGAAAAACACTGGGTTCTAGGAGTTAAAAATATACCAACAATTTGCAAGGAACTGCTGTATTCCTTCAGTCAACTTTAAAGAGTGAAAATATTATGAATTAGGTAATACAAAACCCAGAAAGTGGGGGGGGGGGCCCCAACTACCCCCCAAGGATTCATTTACATAGTGGAAAAGCAACTCTTTACCCAAAAGACAAATTTACATGGTAGACCAGTAAGAACTACCCCCAGTGCAGAGACAAATTTTCATACATGAAATTCCAGACTAATCTAGGACACCAATGTACATCGACATTTTTTTTTTTTTACATTTGGAACAGTCAGAATGTCAGAAATGAAAAACACAAAGATCTGTATTTCCTGACACCAGATAAAAGCTTTTAATTTAAAAATAGCATTGATTGAGGACGAGTTGACTATACATGCTGAGGTCCAGGAATAGTATCATTCAAAATTTTTATTCCAAAACTCTAGGCCAGAATACACAGGTTGACTGTAATGACCTGAGGTAAAATACTTAAATCTGAAGTCCAAATTCACGCATTCAGAAAGCAACCAGAGGAGCCAAGGAATGGAGCCAAAATGATAGAGGGGGACTCTGCCGATCATTAACGAGGATAGATATTTGCCAGGTAAACAAAGCTGAAAGGACAGGCACTCAGGCCATTACACAAAGGATGTCAGTCAAGCATACAAGCCTTTCAACCGGACCCAAGCAATTGGACTGGTTTGGAGTGTTCTCAAGAACGCGCAGCAACGACAACACAAATGACTTATATGACACATGCATAGTCACACAGAGCCAGTACACTAATCCATATCATCGAAAAGAAAAGGTTTCATGAGAAATCTAAAGGACATTACAGGGATTAGTCTGGTTATAAAGTCCAGAGCATGGGCTAAATCCACTCTTGCATAACCCAATAAACAACCTCCCACATTAATGTTCCTCATTCATTTTTCCCGATGCAAAAAAAAAAAAAAATCAGTAAACATGCTTCCAGGGAGCTGAAGCTAATGCTTGGTGAAGGAATGATAACAGCTGGCACTGGTGTTTATTTGCTCAGATCAAAGGCCAGGACAGACCGTAAAGTCACAAATTCTTGTGACCGAGTGAGAGAGCGAATGTTTTTAAGAGAGAGAGATCTAAGCATGGTTCAGCAAGAGGGTACTCGGGTGGGTGAGGGATGAGCAGGGAAGACCATTATTCACAGTGACCAAATGACTTCTGTGCCACAAATCAAAGGATGCCATTGTGAGTCACAAATGCCAGAACCCCCCCCCCCAAAAGACATTCTATTTACAGGACAGATGTAATCATCTTGGAAATTACTGATTTCTGTAGTTGTGAGGTAGCACCATGGAAATATGGCAGTCAATGCTTCCAATAACATGAATGTCTGATGACGTTCAATCCTGAATGAGATCGTAAGAAGCATGAAATACTCAGATCCCCGCAAGGCTTGGAAACAAATGAGGTGGAGGAATGGAAATTCAGTCAAGTAGATGGATGGACGTATGAAAAGGCACATCTCCATAATAAGAAGTCTCAATGTATTAAATAATGTTGGGAATTATTCAACAGATTAGGAGTTATGGCCTGGAGAAGAATCAGATGGCTGATATCTGGCCTGGAAACAAAATGATGTGGACAAACAGACAGAATGACAGACCAAAGAATGAAAAGGCACACCTACGCAATATGATGCGTGCATACATGAAATATTGCTGAGAAATATTGAACGGATTAGGAGTTCTGGGCCAGAAAACACAGACGGAGGGACGCACGAAATGACAGCGCTCATTCCTACAGTGCTATGAAAAAGTATTTGCTCCCTTCCTGATTCCTTTTTTTTTTTTTTTGCATATTTGTCACACTAAAATGTTTCAGATCAAACAAATTTTAATATCAGACAAAGACCATCAAAGATATTTCAAAACAGTTTTCTGTCTCATTTGGTAAGGAGTCATCTGTACATGAAAACCTATATATCTATAATATATCTGAGGTCGATGTATGTCTGTCTGTGTATGTGTGTGTGTCCACGTTTTTCTCCAACAATTCTCATCCGATTATCACCAAAATTTGGTGTATATCCACTTGGACACCAGAAAGGACTTGACGTCGCCCGATTTTTGAAAAAACAGTCATGCACGCAAAAAAAAATGGCAATTTCACTCCAGGTAGCAGGTGAACTTATATAACCTGATGCGCGTAGCAATATCTGATTGCACCACTAGGAACTGCAGTGTCCTTACGAACATGCGTTGAGGTAACCTGCGAGCAGGCTACTGTTTGCAATGGGGCCGAGGGAGTGATAAGACAGCCTGCACGAAAGCCAGGCTTTCGATAGGGCACCGCGTTCGTCCACAAATGCAGCATTCTGATAACTCGAACTTCACAGCTCCCAAATTCAAATTTGTCAGTTGAACACTCGCAGGGCTTGACGTTACACCTGAAAATTCGGCGGCGATTTTTCACAAAAATTAGTCCAGGCTGATTCTAGATGGTTTCCCTTGATTAACACATTTTCCAATTCAAGAATAATCAAGTGGCAATTGACGACACGGTTTCTCTCCCTCATGCGATCTAAAAGCGACAAAATAATGGGCTACAAAGTGAGTAGGAGCTAGTTTCTAATATAAAACACTTTCTAAAAATTGCTGTTTTAGCAACTCTCATGTGGAATTGCCCAAGTGAGTTAATGCCTGCCGAAAGTCTCATACCCATAGTGAGTATCATAACATCCCAGGTTTCTTCCCTGAAGACACTCCGTTAGGCCTCCACTGTAGGCATTTGCAGTTCCTACTCGTTGTTTGGGAATTTTGCCTTCACTTTTGCCAAGGCTATGTAAATAGCACGCTCCATTGGATTCAGGTCTGACGACTGGCCATTATAGGCGATTCTACTTCACCTTAAAACATTTAACCGCTGGTTTTGCAGTTAGCTTCAAGTCATTATCCACCACCCCGAAGAGGTATCAAGGAATGAGTTTAAGTATTTTGCTGAATCTGAGCAGACTATATCAAATATGAATTCATCCTGCCAAGTTCAGAATTCATCCTGCCAAGTTCAGAATTCATCCTGCTGCTCTTGTCTGCAAGTGATATTATCAATGAAAACAACAGAATTGGATCAACTGGCAGCCATACATCCCTCCCCACATATGCATCACAGTTGAGTTGTTACGCCGTGCTTCAAATAATGAGCAGTTCTTTCCCTTCCCCGTACTCACTGCTTCCCATTATTCTGGTACAAGTTGATATTTGATGTGTCCATAGGATGTTGCTCCGGAACAAGACAATCTCGATGTTTTATGGCAAATATCCCGATTTTGAGACATGCCAGTGTATTAAAGTGTAAAGTGCCAGTGTACCTTGCGGTAAACTGTCAGAATTGGTTTCTAATGAAGTCCTTTCCAGGATTGTCAATATTTATACCAATATGCATACCTCCCGAAGAGCATTCTTGATCTAGTAAACTGTTGCGAGGACTTTTTCTTCACCGGGAAAATAATTCTGTCATCCACCACGTGTCATCTGTGGACTTCAGAGCCTTTTAAGGGTTTTCAACTGACTGAAGCATTCTTCGGATTTTTTGTCTTTTCTCAACAGCTTGTCATCGTGATTTTGCAGCCCAAGGGGCTGTGCAGACAGGAGAAGTGTTCATTTTTCAGCTCTTTGTTTTTTGATCATTTATCAATGGTAACGTGCAAGAAGGGCATCTTTTTACCATGCATCATGTCAGCTGTTTACATACCAGGTGCTGGCATTTTTAAGATGGCATCCAACATTAAATTCTGTTCAAATTTTGAGGAGCCACACTACTCATCAATGTCAGTTTCACAGCAGGCAATCACACCTAAGAGAGGGCAAGATTTGTATCTGTTGGTCCATGGACAGGATAAGTGAAAAAGACACAATTGACGAGTCAGCGGGGTAGTCAGTTATTATCATGGCAAAGTTTCAATGCTACCCCTGATCACTTAAATTTAAAAAGATGTGTGCGCCGACTTTGTGTCTCGCATTTTTCACATGCGAGCAGGTCTCCTGTGTGCACGACCCCTAATGAGGTCTTGCTTCACTGGCAGTTTAGCTCTTTGAAATCAATAGTGAGAATTAGGTCTAACAACTCTATACATTTTCTCTGCTTATTTTTAAACTAGGTTTATTTCGTCGGTGGCGGCGGCTTAGGGTATATCCCCGAACACCCCCAATCCTCCAATTCCCGAATCCTTGAATAGACCTTGAATAGACTTTCATTTGAACTTAATTTCAAGTCAATCGGACAAATGGTTCTGAGGATATGGCCAAAATGGTAATTTTCCATCACAAAGCGTCATCTGGTGGCAAAATATTGAACCATACAGGTATGATGTCATCATGTGACACGTGGTGAGGTCAAGACTATGCAGTTGCACATAATTTCATGTCAGTTGGACAAATGGTTCCAAAGATATGGCAAAAATGGTGAATTTTATGTGACAAAGCTCCACCTTTCATTTGCACTTGATTTGAGGTCAATCAGACAAATATTTCCAGAGATATGATAAAAACAGTGATTTTTCAGCTTTTGGCCCCTCTTTGGTGGCCAATTTTGAAATTGTAAATTGTCCAAAATCGAATCAGTCTTTTCCCTTGATGATACTTATATGCAAAACATGAAATTTCTAATTGAAATATTACTGAAGTTATCGCGTTAACATGTAGGGCGGCGCGGTGGCGGCGGCCGGACCAAAAACAATATCCCCGGAACGCCGTTCAGGGATATAATTAAATGATGAGGGAACCATAAGTACTGGGCCATAAAACAGCTGCACAGACAATTACAAGGGGGGGGGGGGGATTAAAATTAATTCGTACACCATTTTCCCATTTAGGACTTGAAGCTGTGTCACGATTCCTGCTTATGCTCATAGCTTTGAACGAAGTGAATCCGCTTGACTGCAAGTCCAAGTATACTTCCATCCTCGCAAATCCATCATCGTTCTGCACTGTATTTACATTTAGTTACTAAGGCATTATGCTTTTTATATTAAGGAGCTTTATTTTGTTTAACTGGTTTGGCAAATGCCAATAATAAAAAAAGGTATTCTTCTTTTATGACGTTTCTATAGTGATGGCAAACAAGCTTACATTCTTCATATTCTTTCGCTAAAGTGCTAAAAATGGCACTCTGAATCCTTGAATTTTCCATTTAAAAACTACTTAATATAAAGTATAATGCCTGAGTAATGCCTGGGTGATATCATGTTCCAGTCGACCACTGTTTTTTGGGGGGGTAGATGTATTGTCCAAACTGACAACAATTACTTATTTTATCAGAAGATCCCTTCGGGGAGGAAGTTACAGCCCTTTTTAGGGATGAAACGGGCCAAAATAATGACAGTCAAAATCTGGACCCTCGAATATTTTGGTGCACCCTCGGTGACCCTCCTTGATCTTATGGTATATGAATGTATGGCTGGAGTTCTTCCATGTAATGTTATAATTTTCAAGGTTTACTGATCATGACTTTCTGCATTTTGGACTACATTTGAGACCCTCCCAGGGCCTGCGCCCTCATTAAACCATGATTATTTGGATACATTGGGACTAGTTCTTCCCAAATTTGCATAAATGGAGGTGGTTTAGTAAGGGCGCTTTTGCATAGGTGGTGCTTTTTATGGCAAGAACACGATTTTAGGCGATTTTAATTTGGCCATCTCTCAGTGCGCCCCCTATGGGTTTCAGTGAAACTTGTTTTATTGTGTTTATTTCTCTTCATCTCTGTTACTCATGATAAAAATATCAAGAAGGCCTTTTGCCTCGTTAACCCTCTTTGTGCGAAAACGTTCACATCAGATCACACTTCACTTTTATCAAGAAAGACAAAAGATTAGTTCTCCAATGCTCCAATAGGCGACTCATATGGCAGGTGGCAGCACTGCTGTGACCACGTTTTGATGGCATGTTCAGACTCTGAATGGAGCCATGGAAATCCTGCTTTATCATGAACAGCTTCTGATTTTAAGACCAGCGAGCGGTACATTGTTCCATCTTTACCTTGTGGGATATTGCGCTAACGATTAGTTTTGCTGAAAAGATATTCGATCATATATTTTCTGATCACATTTCTGAATGGGCGTGGACAGTGTATATGCATAATGCATGCAGGGATACAGAATGTAAAGACAAGGTCCTCAACCCCCTCTGAAAAGTACTATGGTTACCTTCAGGACAAGGATGCCCTTAAGTAAGTTTTTAAGTATGTCGTGAGATTTTCTGGACAAGTATATGCCGTATTTTTAGTTGATGTGGGTTAAAACTTCTGGACAAGGATGTCCTTAGGTTCGTTTTGAACCGTATTGTGGGATTTTCTGGACAAATCTGTCCAAACGTTTTTGTCAGTTGTAAACTATGTGCAATTCAGTTGCTGTCCTGAGGACCTCTTGAGGAGCATGTCCCTTAGTTAGAATGACAGGCAGTCATTTATTGCAGACTATTTCAGGAATACCAATGCAGAAGCCACTGTTACTGTCCGGTACAGTTTTTATATAGTTTTTATTCCATGCTAAACCACTCTAGAATTATTGAGTCGTTATTCTGTAGTGGCTGCACCAACAGAAAGATGCCATCCATTTTGGCCAAATATCTTCAGCACCTATGGGTGCCTTGATTGTCGTTTTTCTGACTTTTCAGTCATAACATTTTAATAAATTGTTGCTTTTTTGAATAAGTTCTCTTGCCTCAATGCTTTGGAAACACCCAAATAATTCTAACCACTGGTTGCTGGGGACTAAAACAAAAATGGGCATTTTTTGGAAGTGGTGCTTCATTGCGACATACATCAAACTCTGTCATGTAAAGGGTTAATGAGGCAAAAAGCCCTCTTGAATTTTTTATTATGAATAGCAGAGATACAGTCAAACATAATAAAACAAGTTTCACTGAAATCTATATGGGGCGCACTGAGATATGGCCAAATGAAAATTGACTAAAATCGCGTTCTTGCCAAAAAAAAAAAGAAAAAAAAGAAATAAAAGAAAAAAAAAGCACCACCTATGCAAAAGCGCCCAAATTAAGCCTCCGCCATTTATGCAAATTTGGAAAGAACTAGTCCCAATGTATCCAAATACACATAAATAAGCAAGGTTTAATGAGGCCCCTGGCCGCCCCCTGGTCTCAAATGTAGTCCAAAATGCAGAAAGTCAGGAATTGACTACATCCAAGAACTCTACCCATACATTCATATACCACAAGATCAAGGAGGGTTACAGAGGGGTGACAAAGATATTAGAAGGATAATGTCCAGATTTTGACCATGTCAATACTTTGGCCCTTTTGACCCCTACCCTAAAAAGGGCTGTAATTTCCACCCTGATGGGATCTTCTGATTTAAAAAAAAGGCATTTTTGTCAGTTTGGACAATATATCTACGCCCACAAAAATCTTCAGTGGCCTATTGGAGCATGAAACGTCACCCCCTGGTTCATAGTTACAGACTCTGGCTCAATATAGGTATTCAAGCACTTTTTTGTCAGTCCATCATTCTGGAATTCAGACAACTAACTGTTCAAAATTCTGTAGTGAGTTCTGACCTGTTTATATGGGGAGTCAAAATTCAGTCTGAATATTAGTAATGCGCACCTCCCCATTCTTTGCTCAAAAAACAAATTTCCTAACATAAATTCAACTACTAGATAATGGCATACAGGGTTAAGTTAACCATCAATTGCATTAAAGACGGCACTGGCCAAGCTTTTCTCCAGACAAACATGCCAGGAGGGCTAATGGTCAGGAAATCAGAGAGAGAAAAAGAGAAAGAGAGAGAGAGAGAGAGAGAGAGAGAGAGAGAGAGGAAAAAAAAAAACTTTTCAGATGGACATTCATTATTTGAAAAAATAAATGCATAAAAAAGCTCACCGCACAATATCTCAGACTTTTCAAGGTGTTCTCCAGCTTCCCAGAAACAGGAAGTGGGAGATAATAAGCCATCCTAGCCTGAGGCTGGTCTGCAGTACACTGCACCAAGCCAGCAATTTGCACTGCCCCCAACAACAGGACAAATCTCACCCTTTTTCGGTGAACAATGACACTGCAAAAGGCCCCGACTCAGTTGCACTTTTGGACAAGAAAATTAGGAATACTTCTGACTTCTCAATTTCATATGAAATTATCAAGTAGACCTTTCATGAATACTGATGATAAAAAAACTGCCTCATTGAAAGGACTTCAACATTCGAAACATAGAAGACTAACCACACAGTCAGAAAATATGAATGGCTAAATACTCAGTCTTTCCATTACCAACAGAGATCTGTGACGAAATTCAGCCATAAGTACAGGGAATCCTGAATTTAGGAAAGTGGTCCATTACAAAGAACATAAAACGTTAAAGGAGGAATGCGAAAATTACAGTTCAGTCGCCCCATCTGTTTCAGTTTGTGTAGCTACACATCCATTAGTGGTAATTACGCCATGCTCCATTCATCAACTCTCCCAAAAAGACCTCCCTTTAGAGCAGTGAGCTCAGTACCTGCCCTAATCCACTGAAGGCTTCTTCCACAGAGCACCTCTCAAGAGCTTGTAGAATCCTAAACCAAGAACTGTCAGCCAAATTGTTACCAACTTAATTGAGTGACATTGGGCCATTGGTTCTCCCCTTTGCAGCAAACATCTATGAGGGTGACATACACAAAAAGACAACAATCTTATCTTAAGACAACTCCCTGATACTACCTTTTTAGCCCATGGCCTGTGCTGAAAAGCAGAGTGTAAAAAAATAAATGAAAAAGATTTAATAAAACTCGAAACAACCAGGGGGCCTTTAAAACATCCTTCTGCGCACTGCGGCAACCATGCCAGCCTGCCCAGAACAGCCACTGGCCCGGTCAAACACCAAAGAGCAGACACATGGTGCACCTGATGCATGTTAACATGAAGGGGCTACTCTGAAGTGCTTGCAGTTTTAATCTCAACACCCTTTTATAAAACTTTGCAGTTCTGGATTTCAAAATGGTATCCAATGCAAAAGCCTATAAAGAAATAGTCTGTCTTTTTTGCCCATTATGATCTAGTCATGTCCTTTCTTAGTCTGTGTAAAAAAAAAAGTTTCTTCAGAAAAGTGAAAATGCATGCACACTGCAGAAGGGCACGTGCCCATACACAAATGCAAGCACTCACGTATTTATGTGGGAATTCCTTCTGGGAACATTCAATCTGATGGAGAAATTGCAGCACCCTGGCGTGCTAAACAGCAGTTCAAAAGTGGCACATCCAGACAATAAACCTTTCGCTTTACCAAGCACTAGAAGTGACAACTCCTCAAGGTCTCATTCACTAAAAATACAGCCCTTTCTGGATGGTGACACCCAACAGAAGCATAGCTTATTTAGTGAATAACAGCAGAATAGGAAGGCGGTAGAAAAGGAAACCAAAGCACAGCGATGTGCAACACTTTATATTTGCAATTTACAGTCAGACCACTCATCTGACACCATCTGTCATTTTTAGTTTCTACAAGTTGTGCATCAGAAGGAAAGAGAATGAGCTTTGAATGGTTTACATCTGCCAACTACAAAGTGATCTACCGTTCACTTTCAACCACCATGCCAACTCCAAAATCCATGAGTCAGCAATTTTATCATCTATCAGAAAGGAATGTGCCACTTCCACAGCATGAGCATGGAAAATGCGTTTGAAGGTATAAGATTTCCTACTGTCTTTAAAAGTGACCTATTAAATATTAAAATCAACATAATTAACACATCAACATAAGTAGTCTATTTTAATAAACTACCGGTGCATTTTCAAAACTCTCAGTTCCTCGTTTTAAATGTCCGGGCCCTCGGCATTCTACCAATGAAGTGTGGAGCTACTTTGAGCCTTGTTAATGATAGAAAAAAATAGCGATTTCTTTGCATGGCAACGCTACGCCCGATTCACTACTATTGTAAGCCCGTTTGGATCTTCGGCTAAAAAGCTATACATTTCGAAATGTTGCGTGCGTACGGAGGTGGGGTATTCGGCAAAGCTTAGTACTCGTTTTCATATTTCAATACACCCGAAAGTCAATTTCACACCAGAATTCTCCTTTAAGTTACACATCTAGTGAGCTACAATTTTTGGAATGTAAAGGAAAGGCAGATACTTCAGCAACCTGACCACCAGCACATGCCATGTGTCCAACATAAAACAGGCCAATTCTGTGTTGCTCCTAATCATCTTTCATGTTTGCTAGAGGGTCAATGCTATTTGAACAGACTTGATCGGCTTGGTCTTTCCCCTCACCATGTTTTTAGTTGCGACCAAGCAGCTCTATGAACGCTTCTGTCTGTCTGTCCGTCTGTGACACCTTTTTGTCCATGTTCCTGTCGTTGTATCATCATGAAATTTTCAGGACTTACTCACCTTCACCAAAGTGATGTCCCTGCACAAGGTCGAGGTCAAAGGTCAAGTTCACAGAGGTCACGACCTTGTTTGCGGGTTTTCGCGCCGTAACTCCAGTTAGAATTCATGGATCGCTATGAAATTTTGGAAATAGCTTCTAGGCATAGAGGAGGTGTTCCTTATTGTTTTTCAAGGTCATCCGTCAAATCCCAAGGTCACAAGGGCAAAAAAAGTGTCAATTTTGCCTGATTTGACGGTTTTTGCACCGTAACTCAAGTTTAATTCAATAAATGCCTATGAAATCTTACAACAAGCTTCTTGGTATAGAGGAGGGGTTCCCTATTGATTTTCAAGGTCATCTGTCGAATCCCAAGGTCACACGGGCCAAAAAAGTGTCGATTTTGCCCCGATTTCACAGTTCTCGCACCGTAAGTCCACTTCAACTTGATGGATGGCTATTACATCTTAGAACAAGCTTCTTGGTACAGAGGAAAGGTCCCCTATTGATTTTCAAGGTCATTTGCCAATTTCGAGATCATACTTGTACAAGAAACCACCAGTCATGGACACTAGGCCACGTGACGGATACTAGGCGAGCTCGCAGCTATTAGATCCTTCTGATCTACTTGTTTTTTTTTTCTGTGCTGCCGGTCATTTTCATGGTGTCCACTCTGGAACTTAGGTTGCCTGTGCGCCATTATTGGCTGGGGGCTACGCGCCCACTGCTCAAAAGCTGACTCTCAGAAATGTCCCATTCAAAGCAAAATAACAAAATACAGGCAGAATCCAGCGTCTCTCAATATGTAGGCAGCTCACACAGTTCAAGTGAATCAAGCAATGATTAAGAGGAATTATTTTTGTATGACTTTTCATTTTTTAGGGAAATTTTGCTCACTATACCTTTAAATAACATGCCACAATGCAAACAATGGGACGTTTAATTTTTTGAAAATGTCACCTTAGAAAACGTACCAGAATATTCCTGCAACAAAAGTCTCAAACTACAGGCTCACCGTCCATTTAAAATGACCCTGCCAGTGAAACCCTCCAGCTACTGGATAGACAAAGTGCCGCAGTGGGTACAGAAACTGGGCTTAAATCTAGAGGCTTACAGGTTATAATCCCTGCTGCTGCACTGCAGTTGTAGCCATGAGCAGACTTTTATTGCAAACATGAACTGCTACAAAACGACGTTTATTTTGACACATGAATGATGTGCTAAATTTGAACTTTAACAGAGAACAGCACCTAACCTAAGGGATCCTGACAGGTTATAAGAAAATATTTTGGGATCTTAAAGGACCCTGGAAAGATCCTTAGGGATCCTGGGTAAATTCTTGGGGGATCATCAAGGATCTCCGCAAAATCCTATGAAACCAAAATCCTGAAGGGGCTTTGAAAAATCTTGAGGGGTCCTGGATAACTTAAGCCCGGATGTGAACTCCTCATCAATCATCAATGCTGCAGTTTGCAAGTAGAGGCTTTTTAGGCAGATCTTTAAACTTTGTCAACCATACCACAACTCAGCCTGCCCCAGCCGTGTGGCTTAAGCCAAGCAGGTGTGGGCTTGGTTAGAACTTGAATGAGAGATCAGGGAAAATTAAGTAGCTGCTGGGAGAGGTGTTGGTGGGCCAGTAGGTGGAAATCTTCCCTTTGGTAGGATATGCCCCAGAGCAGTGATGGGGACATTGTGCAGAAGGAGAAAACATCTTTCAGAGGAGATGTTAAACCCAGATCCAGACTCACTGTGGTCATTAAAGAACCCATGACCCGCTTCAACAATAAGAGGTGGCTCTCTGGTGTCAGGGCTTAATTCCTAGCCTGCCACTTGATCATCTCCTGATCTAATGAGCTATGCAATTCGTCCTCTTCCTCTCCACCTCAAGCCCTGGGGCTCCCTTGAAAAGAGATTTCGATCTCAACTGGACTTCCCTGGTTAAATAAAGCATAAATAATGTGTTTTCCCAGGATCATTCATGACCCTCGGGGATTTTGCTGGGGTCCTCAAAATCGGCTCACCAGATCCTTCGGGATCCTTCTGTCACAGGGTTCTTGCTAGGGTCTTGTCAGAATCCCTCACAGGATCCTGCCAAGATCCTTGCAGGATTCTCACCAGGGAATTATTTTCTGAGATTACAAAGATCCAGTGCGATTCTTTCTGGAGATATAGAGGGCCAAACCTGGCCCCAAGCACTGAACCAAACTTTCCTGAGTCAATCTGGGGAGGCTATTAATTAACCTTTAGCTAAGTTATGGCACTGAGTTTTGGCAATCTGAAATATATTATGCCAAAGAACCAATACTGCAAAATTCATGCACGCATCAATGGTAACTTCAAAGTTATGACTAACTGAAGTTGGCAAATTGTATAACACTCATTTTTACACAAAACTGGGGGCTATGCCCCTTCATTGAAGTTTCAATACCTCAAAAAATAATTAAGACATGGGTCTAAAATATTGCACATAATATACTGTATACAAGAACATTAACTTTCATAAATTTGAACCAAATCTGAGGTTGTCAGTCAGGAGGCCTGCAGTGACTTTAGATGGAATTTCAACACATAAAAATCTGTGGTCTTTCAAGTTTATCAACCATTTTTGAAGGCGGAACACCTTTGCCATATTGAAAAGGTCACAGAGCCGCAGCAACTCCTTTGCAAACAAAAACATCCATGAAAAAGAGCAGAGACTGAAGACTGATGAAGGAAAGACTGCTGCCCCCTTCCCCATCAAAGATCCAGTCACCCGGCAGAAAACTACCAAAAAAAAAAGAAGAAGTAAAAGGTGCGGGAAGGGTGATAGCACAAAGATGAGAAATATCATCAAGATATTCCAAAGACATCAGTCCATCCATTGATAATTAATCATGCGCATTCTTAATCAGGGTTTGCATGTGCTAGAGCATAACTTGGCACAAAGTGAGCAAAAAAATGAGAATTCACCCAGGACAGCCTGCAAATTCATCGCATGGATCACACACCATTCACTCACATATTCATTCCTGTGGGGAATTAGGAGTCATCAGTTAGCCATACATGCATGTCTTTTCACCTCAAGAGGAACCTGGAGCGCCTGGAGGAAACCCATATGAACACAGGGAGAAGAAGCCAATTCCTAAAAGAAAGGCCACAGTCCAGATTCCCTCCCACCGACTTCTGGCCCGGCACCGCCATTCCACCCATTCCTCAGAAATGTAACCATTATTCAATTATCACCAACTTGACATAAATACATTAATAAGGGAGGTCAGCAGATGAAGATTAATTTCATGATGACACATTCCTTATACGTACAACCATGCAGCCAGCAAAGCACAAATGAGCGTGCTGACATAAGAGACGAGCCCAGAAAAGATATGAGAGAAGAACCCCTTTTAGATCTGGAGTGCAGTATCAACACCCAGCCAACTCTGCCCAAATAAAAACAATCAGCGGTATTAAATGGACCAGCATTTACAGATGGTACTAACATACTAATTCATTTTGTTTACATTCTTCATGTGATCATTGCACCTTGCCGTTCTCAAATCGGACAGGCTTATCATCACTATTTCAATGGATAAATGTAACCAACTACAGAAGTACTAAATAAAAGTATTCAAATAAATGACACGCAGTAAATCACAATATAACACTGCCTTCTCTTCTAGTATTTTAGTTCCATTTCCAAAATGATGAGGGGCAAAATTTTTTAAATGGCATGCACACAAAAGATGCGGCATTTGACAGGAAGTTACAACAGTGGAGGCTATGGAATGGCCATGGCATCAAGATTGAGAGCCCAGTGTAATGCGCTGCCTTCTAAATTATTCCATCAATGAAATCATCATGCATGAAACATATTTGAATCCCCATGGATCCAGCAGCTTTTTAAGATTAAAACTGAGTCTGACTCTGCCTCATATCTGAAGTGCAGGTAAACGTGTTCACTCTGTCAGATGAGACAGGCAAGGACGAGTGACAAGCATGAAATGTCCGGAAAGAAGGCTCAAGAAGCCTACATAGCTTGACAGCTGTTGGAACCCAGATATCAACTGTCACATAGCAGAGTGTGACACTGATCCTGATGCAGCCAACTGTTTTCTTTTTTGAACGCAGGCACATTCAGGTCAAAATAGTCTTCACAGGACTCATCTTCAAATTCTTGCTAAATTTGAGAAAATCTTAAATTCAGACTTTTGGCTCTCATTTTCTCATAGATGTGTGATTGCACATAAATTAATGAACTAAGATTTGAATCATCCAATATTCCTGACCCACATAATCATTCCAGAAAAACATATAGGCTAGAATCCCCTTTTCTCCTTTAACCAACTTCCATATCGTCCTACGCAATGAGGCCAAAATCATGAAAACAATTTTTGCCAAATCAATACTGCAGACATATCATTCCCCCCTCCCCCCCAGATTTACACCAGGACGATTCAAAGGTATTTTAACAAAATGTCCCCTTCGTGATGAGACACTAAACAGATCCCCAAACAAAATTCCATTGATGTATTAAAAAGTTCTTTTTTTTTTTTTTTTTTATAAATTTGGCATCTCCAATCCCACCCGAATTTGGAATGCCCAATTGGGGTACTATGTACAAAGCTTGCTCGTATGCGACCCCTTGCTGCCAACTCAGGATAGTGAAGACAGTTCACGGCTCTCCTCCGAAGCACGTGCCTGTCAGCCACTGATTCTTATACACTCGCTGGTTGAATCTTCGCAAGTTCAGAGCGAGGGCGGAGGACACCCGGACATGAACCAAGCCGGATTCTTCCTGACGAGCGCCCGTCCGGCCAACAGGAGGCGCTGGAGCAACGAACAAAGCTGTTATCTAATGCCCAAATCCGGCAGTCCCTTCCCAATTTGTAACCCTGTAGCGCGATAGCCAATTGTGCGCTACTCTGAAAAAGCTGCCGACCCCTGCCGGTGGGTACGCCGAGGCTCGAACCCGCGACGTGGTGATCACCTTTGCACTGCAGCGCAGTGCCTTAACCGTGTGAGCCACCCGGCAGCCCTAAAAAGTTCTTTTTTTTTGACATTTTAACAGTTTCACTGCCACTTACTGTGAAAAAGACAACCCTTGCTTACCGTAAATTTTCGTGCCATCACAGCATGATATTGCTTGAGGATTTTTACCCCCTTTTTTGAACTAAAAACGCCAGAAATGGACAATTTTATGAACAGAAAACACGTTCAAAATACATTTACCTTTCCACTGACAAAGTTTTTTGCTTAGATTTTCCAAAAGTAAAAACAGAAAATGAGGATAAAAACCGTATTTTGGTTAGTCAAGACAAGACTATTTTTCCTCTAAGGGATTTGTGTACAAACGGAGATACACGTGCTGCAGCACACACTGCCTGCAATGGATTGGGAACTACGGGAAGCCTGATGACATCACTGACGTGTTGTGCGATACCAAACTCGTTCAAAGGGGTGTTTTGTTGCAGAGCTTTTACGGTATTTTGTGAGGGATTTTCTGTAGGCGCAACATAGTGACAATGTTAAGTGATGCGGGATCGGCGCTGTCGCGGAAATGCGACAATGATAATGAAGGGGTTAAAGGTATGATCGTGCACTACTATATTCGGGAGGAAAAGGCTCAGTTTTTTTTACTTCATTTCCATTTGGGGATCATCTTGGTGTCTGTCACGGAGGGGACATTTGGTTGACAATACCTCGGAATTGCTCACCATCATAAGGAAGCTGGGAGATCACAAAACAGATCATTTTACGCGAGGCAGATACAAGTACTACGTGATCTAGGTATCAGATCTGGGGTATACATTTGTGCTCAAAGGTTTATATAGCCTGGCTGAATTTGTAAAGTAAAATTTTTAAACGAAAACAGGAATGGCCAGGCAAAACACCTTTCTTTTATTTCATATTGGATTCATATCCAACTGCAGGTCCTGTAGAATGGTGCAATCATCAAATAGAACATGGCAATTAGAGAAAAAAATGAAATTAACCCTGTTCAAAAGTGTGAATAACCTTTAGTTCATAATACTGTATATTGCCCCCTATAGCATGAATAACAGCGTGCAGTCTGTTTTGACAGCCCCCCAAATCTCTCAGGAAGTATAGCACCCCATTCTTCCTAGAAAAATTCTTCCAGCTCCTGCAAATTCTTCCGTCGACTTGCATATACTGCACGTTTGAGATCTCTCGAAGAGGCTTGAGGGGGCCGCCAAGCCAATGTTGACATGGAGATTAAAAAAAAAAATAGAAGTATGTATTATGATTAGTCATTATAAGTGGAAAACTCATTGTAATATATTGCTAAACTGTAAAAATGTAAATAATTATGTATATATGTATCATAAATTGAAATAAATACATTGAAACTAATTAATACTATTATTGTCATTCCGTGATAATTAGCCTCTTGTAATTCTGTGACATTGACTTTTTGAAATTTCTTGCCCATAAAGCAGGGTTAAAGTCAATATTTGTTTCTATAACTTACAGTATTAAAAAAAAAACACCTTAAATATGAACAAATTGAAGTTTCCTAACTTAACTATGATCGGAACATCACTTTCTGGATAGTTAAATACAACATTAAAAAAAACCAAGTCAATTATGTGTAATTCCGTGACGGAGTAGTTTTTGCTTGTTTCTTCTATGAAAATTTCTAAAAAATATATTTTCACTGAATAATATTAAACAGGTTAATGCTTTCAATATGACATCTCATACTTGAGTATATCTTAGTTAGTTAGTTAGTTAGTTACAACCCAAAATGTAATGGGACTGTAATTCTGTGACAGCTTGGCGGCCCCCTTGATGATATTGAGACAATAAGTCATATGCGACAAACGCAGTCTCCATTAAGTGAACACGCTGATTTCTAGGTCGGGAAAGCTACGGTTGACATAACGAGTTGATAACCAGCTTTGTAGGACCACTTAGCGAGACTGCAGTTGTTTGGCTTAGTGAAGCCCAGCAATAACGGAAAGCATTGTTCATTTGCACACTGTTACTGTGTGGGGGGAGAATCATTTGTGATGTTTTATAAAGTTCATACAGCAGTAAGTTCGAAAATCCACGCAGTGCTGTATTTAACACAGTGCGCAATGTGTGTCTACATGAACCACTGTCAGCATTGTGCTCTGTTTGTCAAGTTTGGCCATCAGCAGTAGCCACTGCTGTGATATAAATCGAACTCACAAGTTGTAAAGCAATCCACTGAGAAGAGCTTTTTCTTCATTGAAGTCTTGATCTCTCGCAGCAGCCATCGTGGTAATCAAATAGTGCCATCACTCAAAAACAAAGCTCCATCTCAAATATCTGGCAAATTTAAATCCAAGAGATCATGGCATTTAACCAAAAAAGCCATATTCTAGAACTTGATTTTGACCAGCGTCACGGCTATCCCAGTAGCTGTGATGAATTGACTGAATGAATGACACACAAATTAACTACAATATACCTCACTTGCGCATACGCACCAAGGCATAAAAACCTGAAATTATCATTAAGCCTGTAGGTGGTGCTATAGATATTTCATACTGAATAACAGGCTGTCCTGAAAACTGGATTTCAGGAAACATGAAAAACATTTACTTGACAAGGAAATAAATGCGAGGCTCCTGAAATCAGAATCATTCAAAGCAAGACCAGTTCATGCACAACTTAGGTTTTTGGAAGCATCAAGGTTAGCAACACCATGAACTGCACAGATAGTGCTGATTGAACTTAACAAAAAACTGTGTCAGAACTGTAAGTATATATTTGTAAACAAGCATCACCAGCTGATTGCCAATTAGGAACACAAAAATCATATCAGAGCTTGTAAGAGTTAAACTGGTGCCCCCACCCAGGCTTGACGCATCACTCCCAAGATGCAGATCCTAGCAGATTTTGGAAACACACTTTATACAAGTCCTCTATGCAGCATCAGGATATGAGCTGAGCTCTCACAGAATAACCCCAGGACATTCCCATCAGGAGATAGGCTAATACAGGTATAGATCAAAGAAATAACTGGAAGACAATCTTCGGTATGGTCACCGACGCCAACAGGTCCTCCTTTTTTGGTACAAGCCCTGTGAAAGTTTGAAACCACAGCTAAAATAGGAATAATGACTACCTAATCCTCCTGCACAGACAATTGAGCATCCCTACCAAACAAGCTGAGTCCTGTATCTATATAGTCAATCACCTCCTGCTTTCATTCATTCTGCTTATTTCCCAACCACAATTAACTTCATGGAAGGGACACAGAAGTAGTGTGGTTCCACATTAAATTTGCAAAAACTGCTCAGCGACCTCTTAAAATCAACAGTGCCCTGCTGGTGAAAACATTTGAATTTTTTCCTGATTTCTTTTTTTTCTTTTTGTTGTAAGTCGATGTCAAGACAAACTATTAGTAGAAGTTAGACATCAGTCCACAGATAGTGCACTGTAAAACATGATAGCCACAAGTCATATGAACTTATTTCTTCTTTTTAACTCCACTAGACATTACAAATTTCAGATAGTAAACTCATACCTCATTTTCCAGAAGTTAAACTTAATGTTATCCATTTTCTTGACTAATTTGGAGTTGAAACAAATAATTCCTTCAAACTGAGGACAATCACATTTTGTTGAATTAACTCAACTCTGGTGGGAATCCTTGTGGGATCCTTGGGGATCCAGGAGGATCCTGTGGGAATCTTGTAAGGACAGGATGTAACAATCGTTCAAGAAACCTTTAAGGATCTTGAAAAACAAGGATTCTTGCAGTAACTTTAAAAACAAACCAGGATCCTGGCAGAATCCTGCAAAGATTGTTGAAGGATCCTTGAAAACGAAGATCCTTGTGGTCTCTCTGATAAGAATCCTTGCAAGGATCCTGTAAGAGAGTCTGACAAGATCTTTGAGGATCCCTTGTAAAATTCCTGTGATCCTCAAGGATCCTGGCGAGATCCTTTGGAATCCTTGATGATCCTGGATAAGTCCAAGGGGATCCTTAAGCCTCCGAGCAGAATCCTGAAGGGTCTTTGAAAAATCCTTAGGGGTCCTGGATAAATTAAGCTGTTGCCCACTGCTGCCCAACTAAATACAGTAAACCCCTCATTGATCTCTGCTTTTAATTATTGCTTCACAAGTTTGGAATGTGAACTCTTCATCAATGCTGCAGTTTGTGGGTGCATCATCATCAGCATCATGCATTGTGCAGCATCATCAATGCTGCTTTTCAGTCAGATCTTTAACATATGGGCAGATACCCATATCAGCAACCATATCACAACTAGATAAGCTCCAGCTGCATGGCTGAAGCTAAGCAGGTGTGGGCTTGTTTAGTACTTGGATGGGATATCTGGGTTAATGTTGCTGCTGGAAGAGGTGTCAGTGTGCCAGTTGGTGGCAATGTTCCCGCTGGTGGGATGGGGACACTGTACTGAAGGAGACACCATCTTTCGGATGAGATATTAAATAGAGGTCCTGACTCACTGTGGTCATTAAAGAACCTATGATACACTTTGACAAGAGCAAGGGGTTCCTTTGGGTCATGGCTAAATTCCCAACCTGCCACTTAATCATCTAATGAGCTATGCAATTTGTCCTCTTCCTCTCCACCTCAAGCCCCAAGGCTCCCTTGAAAAAGAGATTTTGACTTCCCTGGTTAAATAAAGCATCTAAATAATGTGTTTTCCCAGGATTCTAGGGAACCCTTGAGGAACCCTTAAAGATCCTTTAAGATTCTGTCACCAGATCCTTTGAGATCCCAAAGGACACGATTTGAAGATGGCTGCCGTGGCGGCCATATTGTTTCACTGATCCCGGTGAAAATCAATAGGGTCCTTCCTTGATGTAATAGCAATGCACCCATAAAATTTCAGAGAAATCTGTGCATTTTTTTTTAAGTTATGTTGTTCACAGACAGACAGACAGACAAACAAATGAGGGCGAAAAAATAACCTCCGCCTCAACTTTGTTTTTTAGCAACTCTGAATAACTTTAAAATTGTGACTCAGGTTTGGACATCTCGTGGACTGTGCAAGTGCTTCTATCACAATGGTGATAACAGTGCGATAAATTTGGAGAATGAATCGTTCTGGCAGAAATAAATAACCATCACAATTCTCAAAGAGAACAATCTATCATTAGTGTGACAATTAATTTGAGAAGTTTGCAAGGATATGTCCTCTCCTGCAGTGAGGTTCACAGGCCGAAACAGGGGTGTCTGATGGTGGTATCAGAATCCTTGTCCTTTAATGAATAATATCGCAAAGCTGATCCTAATCTGAGACAGAACCTTAATGTTACTGAGTGTCAATAAAAAAAGAAAAGAAACCACAGCGGTCAAAACGGCCGACCATATAAATCAACTACTATTGATGAATACAATAAATATTTCAACGAAAACCAAAAATGTCTCTGGAATACTTCTTTCATCAGTGTAAATCATCTGATATGTGTCTGTTATCGGAGATGGTGGGTGTCAGGCCTAAGTGATCTGACAGGGAATTACCGACAGAGTTTCAAACATAACCATCAGGAGGATCGTGTTGACCTGAGAGGAACCCAAAATAATACCAAATCCAGAATTATTTCCAAAGCAACTGTTAAGGTGAGAATTACTTCCCAAAGTAAAAAAAAAACAGTCATATCAAAGAACCCAATTAACCTGATTATTTCTGCTGATTATTACCCAGTGTCAGTGAATGCCGAACCTGGTATGGTTAACTCATTTAGCTATATTCGAATACAATTAAGAAGCAATAAGGTCCACGCACAGTACAGTTCAATACAGAGGAAGTTAAAGTTCTAACACGACTGACGCACAGAGTTTGGCTTTATGGTACATGTCAACTTGTGCACCCAGTTAAAACGACATTGTAAAGGAAGGGGAATTTGGGTATTTTAACCGATTTTAACGTAAAACACGAAAAGGATACATTACTATTCTCTTTAAGACGCGGCACAAAAGAAACACAAATGTACTGCTCAGAGATACACATGTGACGTTTGTGCGTTGAAACAGTACGTCCACGTCGAAGAAATCAGACATCAACTAATCCCAAAAATCGAATTAGCCCATCACATTGACCCGGCACCTGCGGCCGAAAAAAAAAAACAAAAAACAAAACACACTGATAAGCGCACCAACTTACTTGTCATATTCGGCGTTGTCCCTGTCGCAGCGTGCATCTTTATGTTTTTGCCAGTCCTTGCCATGTTTACAGGTAGTGAGAAGAACCACGTCCTCACCGTTATGAACATGATACAAGGCATTCCTCGTGTCTGAACCAATCCCAGTCAGGTACCGCTTCCCCTTAAACACCAGCATATACTTTCTGAAAGGCGGAATGGAATTGTACTTTAAATATCCCCGTTCCCCTCCAGTTCTGGGGTGGTCCTTCGAGAATAGGGGAATAGATACATCGAAGTTAGGTCTAAAGTTCTCCATGCTTATGCTCGCCTTTGCTAGCATGGCCTGGCCAATATCGAATCCCAAGTCTTCCGTGTAGTCCGGCCATGTGCCTGAATACAGGTTGAATACAAGATGATTCCTACCGTTGTTCCAGAGTTGCAAGTTCTGGATCTTAGTTTTTAAATTGTGTACATACTGCGGAGAAAGTTGATCCCGGTCCAGCGTATCCAGGCTCAAGATAAACAAACACGCTTGCCCAGGGTCCGATGTGTAAAATCTAGACCCCTCTATGGCCGACAGAATGTTTTGATAACTTTCTGAGATCTTTTCGCCCTTCGGCTGGGGGTAAACATAAACTTTAAAACCGTTCTTTTCACACGCAGTGAAATCAAAGCAGGAATCCATGCGACATCGTTTGCCTTTGTAAACACTCGAATGCATGTCTCTTTTCTGCTTTGGCGATATGTGCATGTTGTAGTCCTCCGTGTCCCTTTGATCCCGGGGAACGGACGGCAGTAAAGGGTCCGAGAAGCGTGGCCAACGATGTTCTGGGTGGTATCCATTGCGGCTGCGGTCGTCTCGCCGGCTTGGATTCCTGCTGGACGTCGGGACGTGTAAACCCCCAAAGAAAAATAGTAGAATGAGACATGCGCCGATGGAGAACAAGATTAAATATCGTTTTTTGGCCTGCATGTGTCCTCCGATCCGAATCGAGATGTCCGCAAATAAATCCAATGCTCCCCGAAGTTTCGCTATCACCACCTCCGGCAGCACCGCTCCGCCATCTTCCACCAGCCTGCAAGGAATGTGAACTCACCTCTTCCACCTTCTTCTGATTCCGTTCCCCAATCCTACGATTGATCCAGCGCATGTGGGCGACTTTATTTTGTATCTATTTCTCCTATTTTATTTATCATTCTAAAAAAAAAGAGAGCAATATTACTGACGACGGAGGTAGCCTATATTGCCCAACCCAGGTGAGTACTAGTCTGATTCCGCTGCACCCGCTGTTTCTCCCACAATATTTCGGTTTCTCATAAGTTGAAGGGCGCCTTAATCAGCATTCACTTCCGAGAAACAAGTCGCGACCGTCCAAAACCAACTCGTTTATTGCCCAGGGGCTCGAAGCGTCTAGCCGAGCATTATACTAGACCACCACTTCTGATAAAGCCGCGAAGTAATATTATATGCAACCGATCACGTAAACGTCCGACAATTAAAGAATAGCCTATTTAGCTGGTCCTCGCTCGGTTTTTCGTGAGTTTAATGATCCAATGGCTCTAGCGACAGCTTACTGATGTGAAGAGCGTCGTAGTTTACACCACTCCAGCCGCACAAATCCCTGCATTTCTCTTATTTTTGGAAAGCATATTTCTCGGCGCATATAGTTACATTCATATCTGTTACCGGGTTTGATAAACCTATAATAGAAAGAGGTCAAAATAATCGAATTCCCGGAGTGCAGCTGAAAAACACGAATTCATAAAATATAAAGTATTTGTTCGCAGCGAGATTCCATTGCCCGTGCGTCCAATAACGAAATGCTTTAGTTTTTCCGATTGTTACACTGTAACGTCCCAATCCAGACACGACGGCAGTGACGTATGATCTCATCATCACGCACTCCGTTCTCAGATTGGTCTTCGTCACATCCTGAAAGGGCGGTGCTTCCGCTACAACCATTCACAACCTGAACTTGCCTGAACGTGTTTTAAAGCGACATACCCCAACACGAATGAACCATTCGGACGTGATGAAGTAAGGTGGCCTACTGGGGCCCTCTGGAATATTTCTGTCCCTGTTGCCCTAATACGATTATCAAAGTTCTCTGCGTCAAAGCATCCTTAATTACGAAACCTCACTATAAAATACGTCATGTGCAGATGGAACTATGTCAGCACAATAAATTAAGCAAAATAGATCAGTTTCAAGTTACTTAAAACATGAAGGTTGAAAAACATATTCACTTATTTACTGTTCAGTCACAGAAATAAAAGAGGAATGCCACTTATTAACTCAACTGCATTGAAGAATTTACTAAACCCTTCAATAGGAAAACAATGAATTAAGCAAACTATGAAGAATAAAATATGTCCTGATAGCTTCGTGAAATTAAGTCAATTATGTTAATTACTTTTATGACTGTTCTAGTTTTTTTCCCCAAAAAAAGTTACAAAGACCCAATCCGAAATATAAAATGACCCTATTCTTTGGTCCACAGTCCAGAAACCCAACTGAAGAAAACAATCCACATTCTTGACAATTTATAGGGTGCAACTGATGAAATAAGCTGCATTTTTCGACTGAATTGAAAGCAAATGCTCAGTCCAAATAAGGTAACTTGTATTTCACACAATGGGCCTCCACAGGTTCAACATATGAACTAGTTGAAGCCCTTCATGCGAAACGTGTTGTTAGTCAGCAAATAATAAAACTTCCAAAATGGGCAGGTCTTCATTTTTGTTATCATTAATTTCTTTATTTCACGACTTTGTGGTTTAAAACCCCTCTCTTTGACTGAGATTTCTGCTTTAAAACCAGAACATTAGAAAAATGGCACAGTGCTGTGCACAGAGCACATGTACTAATTTGAAAAGGAATATGTGTATTCACATATTGGGATATCCTGGAATTTTGCCAGGCTTTTACATTTTATGGTATATTGTACTGACTCAAGAAATCAGCTATTTTTTCCTATGATAAATTGGAAAAATTATTTGCAATGATGACAGTCAGAGGTTTTCAAACTCCTGGGGGATCCCACAAAAAATAAATAAATACAACCCCAATTCCGAAATAGTTGGGACAAAGTGTAAATTGTGAATAAAATCAAAATGCAATGACTTTCAAATCACACCAGCTAGTATTTTATTCACAATAGAACAGAGATTGCATTGCAAATGTTGAAACTGAGAAATTTTACAATTTTATCCACAAAATGAGCTCATTTCAAATTTGATGGCTGATTCAAGTCACAAAAAAGTTGGGACAAGGGCCTGTTTACCAAGGTGTAGCATCAACTCTTCTCTTTAACACAGAGTGGAGGCGTCTGGGCATTGAGGAGACAAGTTTCTTGAATTTAGCTGTTGGAATTTGATCCCACTCTTGTTTAATACAGGCTTCCAGCTGCTGGAGATTTTTGGTTCTCCTTTGACGTACTTTTCGATTAATTATGCCCTAAATGTTCTCAATCAGTGAAAGATCTGGACTGCAGGCAGGGCCGCTCACCAAATAGACTCTTCTACTACGAAGCCATGCTGTTGTAATAGCTGCAGTATGTGGTTTTGCATTGTCCTGCTGAAATACACTAGGCCCTCCCTGGAATAAATGTTGTCTGGAGGGGAGCATATGTTGCTCTGAAACCTTTATATATCTTTCAGCATTCATGGTGCTTTTTAAGGCCCAGTTTACACGAAGACGCTTGCGAGTAAAGAAGACAAAATATTTTAACGGAAGTGCCTTTTGTTTATATGGTGACAGCGTTTTTGGGGCTTGAAGACGCAAAAGCTCAAACCACCCTCGAAAGTGGAAAACTTGAATACGCTCCGGCGTAGCGTTTCCGTCTAAACTGGCAAAGACGCAAAACTGGCTCAGATCTGCTGTTCTGCTCACGTCGCGTAGGCGTGTACGTCACACAGTAAACAAACAAGTCAGATTACATCCATGCTTCGGACCTTCAGGCTACTCTGGCAGCCATAATAAATGTACGGGAATCGTTACTACAAATGTACAGAATCTGTACACAAGCCATTGGCGAACAGAGGTGGATCTACCTGACCAGACGAAGTTCTTCTTGTTACCGGTAGCCATATTTTGTGATTTCGCGGCACAGTGACGAGAAGAAGGAAGATTCGTTTGTGTTAGTGTATCACAGCACCACCTAGCCGTCTGGCATGCATACCAAATCGATTTCTACAAACTTTTTGCATCACCATATGCACACAGATTTCCTCCCGAGAACGCTCGTCTGAACGCGAAATAAAAAGTGAAGACGCGACGCCACTTTTGCGTCTTCTGTTCACACCATCATCATGTAAACCTAGCCTAAAACATGCAAGTGTCCCACACCATATGCACTAATGCATCCCCATACCATCAGAGATGCTGGCTTTTGAACTGAACGCTGATAACAGGAGAGGTGGTCTCTCTCTTCTTTAGCCCAAAGGATATGACGCCCATGATTTCCAACAAGAATGTCAAATTTGGACTCGTCTGACCACAGGACACTTTGCCACTTTGCTACAGTCCATTTTAAATGAGCCTTGGCCCACAGAACATGGCGGTGCTTCTGGATCATGCTCAACAATGGCTTCCTTTTTGCATGATAGAGTTTTAGGTTGCATCTATGGATGGCACGGATGTCTGTGTTTACAGACAGTGGGTTCTCGAAGTATTCCTGGGCCCATTTAGTAATGTCAATGACAGAATCATGCCGGTGAGTGATGCAGTAGTGTCTGAGGGCCAGAAGATCACGGGCATCCGGTAAAGGTCTTTGGCCTTGTCCCTTACGCACAGAGATTTTTCCAGTTTCTCTGAATCTTTTGATGATGTTATGCACTGTCGATGATGAGACCTTCAAAGCGTTTGTAATTTGATGTTGAGGAACATTGTTTTAAAACTATTCCATAATTTTTTACACAAGCCTTTACAGGTTGGAGAGCCTCTGGCCATCTTTACTTCTGAGAGACTCAGCCTCTCTAAGACATCCCTTTTATAGCCAATCATGTTACACACCTGATGCCAGTTAACTTAATTACTTGCGAAATGTTCTTTCAGCTGATTCTCTTACATATTAATAGCTTTTTTTCAGCCCTTTTTGCCTGTGTCCCAACTTTTTTGAGACCTGTTGCAGCCAGAAAATTTGAAATCAGCTCATTTTGAGGATAAAAATGGAAAATGTCTCAGTTTCAACATTTGAAATGTTATCTATATTCTAGTGTGAATAACATATTGGCTCATGTGATCTGAAAGTCATTGGATTTTGATTTTATTCACAATTTACACTTTGTCCCAATTATTTCAGAATTGGGGTTGTAAATAAATAATAATCTCATTCAAATGAACACACTAGTTCACATTAGAAAATAAAGCATATATGATTTTTCCTAAGGAAATTTCCTTATGAAATTAATTTCTGACTAAAATACGGATCATTAATAAATATCATCTTAATATAAAAAATGCAGTTGCCTTTATTCCTCCTAATCTTATATTCAAAATATCAACAAAAATCAAAAATAAATGATGGAAAAATACCATCATCACAATTTTTTTTTAGAAATGTGTCATAATCATTGGCGCTCCAGAAAATTTTTAAAAGAAAAATTAAATTTAAGTACAATACTTCCATTCCTATTTTCCCTCTTGAGGTTAACCATAATGATCCGGAAAACATAAATGGTCAAACATGACTTCTTGCTCTCCTGGGGTATAAATACATGAGACAAAGGACAACTTTCCAAACCCTTGCAGCTTCTCCAGCAGTTCCTCTGCACGGCCAGATAGGTTAATACTGTGCTAGGTGGAATAAATGGCCACCAGAGCCATAACTCCTCTCAGGTTCCACAGTCGCAGCACCTATGACTGCTTCCTTTCAAATGTAGCATCGAAGATGTTCTTGGGATTTGTACTTGAGGCATGAAAATGGAAAGGGAATGACTGTTTGGAGGAAAAAAGAAGAGGGAAATAGAAATGGAAAAAGAAATAGAGGAGCAATTATATATTGTGGAAAATCAACTAGTTGGAACAAATAAAAAAAAAAAAACCAAATCATGTAATTTGTGATTGATACTTTGTTGAAAAAAATTTCAAACAAGAAGTTAAAGATATGAAAGCAGTGAGAGAGTGTAGAAACTCTTTAATGATTACAGAATATACACTGCTTCGAAAAAAAGATAATTGCCCCTTACCGATTTCTCATTTTGCATGTTTGCCACACCTAAACGTTCACCTAAAGATCATCAAACTTATTTTACTTTTGAGAAAAGACAACCTGAGGAAACACAAATTGGAGTTTTAAAATGATGACATACTGAAAGTAAAGAGTAATTCAAAACCTTTTTCACGCATCTGAAAAAAATAATTGCCTCTCTAATCCTAGTGACTGGTTGTGCCATCCATGGTGGCATAAAATCTGCAATCAAACATTTGCGATAACTCGCAATGTGTCTTTTACATTGAATTTTGCCCACTCTTTTGAGCAGCATTGTTTTGATTCAGCCATATTGGAGGGTGTTCACACATGAACTGTCTGTATAAGGTCATACTGCAGCATCTCAATTATATTCAGCTCAAAACTGTCAAGGCCACTTCAAAACCTTAATTTTTTTCTTTTTGGCCATTCAGAGGTGGACTTACTTGTGTGCTTTGGATCTTTGTCCTGCTGCAGAACCCAACTGCGCTTGAGCTTTATGCCACAAACTGACAGCAGGACATGCTCCTTCAGGCTTTTCTGGTAGAGAGTGGAATTCATGGTTTCATCATTTATGGCGCGTCGACTATGTCCTGATGCAGCATCATCATCATCGACCATCTCTCGCAAACGAGTGAGATAGTTCTTTTTTGGATTGTGGACCCGTACAGGGCTGATGCGGCCGATTCTAGACTCGCAGATCCTGTGGCAGTAGGGGCGCTCAGTAATCGACACCGGGGGAAGAGAGTTACTATTCCTACATTAACGTTCCTTCCTTTTCTCTCTCTTCATGGAAGCATCTTGCCGTAGGCTCTCTTCAAAACCTTTGCTGCTCTCAGCAATCAGACGCCTCCAAACCCGGCGGTCTGCGGCAAGGCCTTCCCAGGTCTCAACATCAAAGCCATATCTCTTAAGATTGAAATTAAGGCCATCTTTGAAATGCTTGCATTGGCCATCCTGTGTACACTGACGTTCCTGTAACTGGGAAAACAGAAAAAGCTGCTTGGGTGGGCGATGATCAGGCATTCTTAGGATGTGCCCTGTCCAGCACAACTGATTGCGGATGATCGTAGTTTCGATACTTGCACAGTGGGCCTCTTCCAAGATGCTGATGTTTGTCTGCTTGTTCCACCAACTGATACCAAGGGTCTTGCAGAGACAACATTGATGGTACTTTTCCAGGATGTTCAGGTGATGGCTGTTAGTTGTCCAGGTCTCACCTGCATACAACAGTGTCGAAATATTAACCGCTTTGTAAACAAGGACTTTGGTGTCAGGACAAAGGTCCTTTTACTCAAAACCCGATCCCTGAGCCGCCGGAAAGCAACACAGGCACAGCTTAGCTGGTGCTGTACCTCTGCATCATTATCTGCAGTTGATGAGAGGTCACTTCCAAGGTAGGGAAAATGGGTGACGTGTTCCAAGGCTGTGCCATTGATTACAAAAAGTTACAAAGCTACCTTTGGGGGCGGCTGCAACAGCACCTTGGTCTTCTTACCGTTCAACAGCAGGCCAAGACTCTAAGACGCTTTTGTAAAGACACTGAAGATGGGGCACTGACGACATTGTCCTCTACATGCTGGAGCTCAATTACGGAGGTTATAGATAACATAGCATTTTCCTTTAGACTTCTAAGGCGAAACAGCTTGCCATCCATTCTGATGACAATTTGGACGCCATTAGGTAACTTGCCTTCGACGAGATGGAGTATGACAGTAATGAAAATTGAGAACAAGGTAGGTGCAATTACACATCCTTGCTTAACACCAGTTATTATGCCGGAAGGTTCACATTCAGATCCGTTTCTTGTCAGTACGGTGGCTTTCATGCCATCATGCGGTAGTCAGAGAATGTTAATGAATATAGTGGGGCATCCGATTCCAGAAAGCATAGTCCACAGTGCTGGCCTGTTGACCATGTCAAAAGCTTTCAACAGATCTATAAATGCTAAGCCCAGCGAACGGTTTTGATCTCTGAATTTCTCCTGCCGTTGTCTCGCTGTGAAAATCATATCCACTGTGCCTGTACATTGTATCAAGCCACAATGCGACTCAGGGAGTATCCCTTCTGAGACTGGTGAAAGGCGACTGGCTTTGCTTGATGCAGCAAAGAAGCCCCAGACCATCACACTTCCACCATCGTGTGAGACTGGTATGATGTTTGTATTATGTAATGCTGTGTTAGCTTTGTGCCAGATGTAATGGGACCCATGTGATCCAAAAAAATTCCACTTTTGGCTCATCGGTCCACAGAATAGTATTCCAAAATTCCAGGGGGTCATAAAGATGTTTTAATGGCATATAAGAGACAAGCCTCTGTGTTCTTTTTGGTTGCAGTGGTTTTTGTTGCACAGCTCTCCCATAGATGCCATTTTTGTACAGTCTCTTTCTTATTGTGGAATTATGAATACTGGCCTTAACTAAGGTAAGTGAGGCCTACAATTTTTGGGTGTTAGTCAAGTTTTTTAGTGATCTTATAGATGTATCGACAGTGAGATCTTTGTCGAATTTGTTAAGCCAGCCACTCATAGGAAGATTCACCACTGTTCCAAGTTTTCTCTATTTATACATAATGGCTCTTATTTTGGTTTGCTGGGGTCTTATAAATTGTTTCGTAACTCTTTCTAGTATAACGGATGTAATTGCCCCCTTAAGTAGTAAATCAACCAATTAAACAAATTAAATTGATAATTGGGTTCCATTTCACTTGACACACCCAGGCATGATTACCGCCAGCCTTGCTGAATCTAAACATCACTTAAATACACTCTGTCTGCCAATATGACATTATCAAAAATGATGGAGTTGTCTAAAGAAATTCAGAAAAATTCAAGAATAGATGATAAACAAAGTCATTGACATCTCGTCCCTTGAGAATCAGCTGGTTCTATGTCCACTTTTCCTCATTTTGAGAAAATGGAGCTTGAAAATTTCAACTCTTATCTCTGATTAGAGAATTATCTAAATTTATTTTGTGAGGAATATTGTTGACTGTGGAAGGTACCCTAAACATTTTGCAAACATGTTCAAAATCTCCTTCGGCTTAGAGATATAAGCAGTCAAAAAATGGACATAGAACCTTCCGATTCCGAGGAACGTAAGTTGCCCTTGGTCAACAAGTTCTATGTCCAACATAGGACCTGGTGCCTTTGCTGGTTTTACGTATGATCGAAATCAAGTTCTATGTCCATGCGTATTGACAAATGTGACTTTTCCACACCAGTCCTAACACAACAAAATAAAGATTTACAATGTGTATACATTCTTGGTGAACAACTTACCCATCAAAATAATCCATTAGTCTTTCAGAAGGGATCAAAATCGAACTTTTTTTCTTAGCAGTTCTCATTTTGTGCTTTACATGTGCTCCTTGGCCGTTTTGAGCGAATGTCACATCATCCAGGTACGGACCCTGATTGGTTCCTTGGACATAGAACCACATGATTTGAAATGAGCCCCACTCAGGATATAGAACTAAATGTTTCTGCGTGTTAATATGGTGTAGACTTTAGGTTGGAGCTAAGCAATAAGTGACATAAACCTAACTGATTTTTAGAATGTCCTGGTATGCTTAACTCCGTTTTTGTGAAAAGTTGACATAGAGCCAGCTGATTCAAGGGATGATCTATCAGGCTGGAGGAGGTAACAAACTTTTTTCTCCTTCAATTAATCAATTTGTCATTTAAAAAGTGAATTTTGTCTGTACTTGGGTTATATTTGAGGAGTTTCGTCGCAGTATGCGATGTATCCTTTTGAAGCATTTTAAGGAAATTAAAATTTTTTATTTTAATTTGGGAGTATCTCTGTTATGATATCTGCCTCATCTGTGTTGTTTTTGTGGGTATTTGTGCTCAGGTGCGTCGTTAGACCTGGAAATTCCGGGGCTAATATCCCTCCCTTTATTGAAAATAATTAGTCCCGTCTAATTCTAGATGGGTTTCCTTTATTAACACGTTTTCCAATTCAAGAATAATCAAGTGGCAGTTGAAGACACGGCGTCTCTCCCTCATGTGATCTAAAAGCGACAAAATAATGGGCTACATTCAGCACAGAAAAATAACTTAATTATACTTAGGTCTATGCACGGCATTTCAGAACTCTTCAGCGAATGAAGGTAATTTTGGTGACTAGTAGGTCAGGCCTACCAAAGAAAATGTAGCCTCAGCACACAAAAACTTTGAAATGCCTACATTAATCGCGGAAATAGCAACTGAAAAATAATGCCCCGCTACCGAAACTGCAAAAACCGCAACATAGACTTATGCTACGAGTCAACAGTTTATGAAACTGCAAGATCTTCTATCGCATCCGTCTTTTCCATTTACTGCGCTTGCGCGTACCGGCCCAGGCTGCTTTCAGAGATAGCGCAATCAGGCGTGTCTCCTTCGGTTGGTAAGTAAAACTTCCAAATATGACGTTATTGTTAATGCAGATGTTTAACAATGAATTGTAAGACGTAGCTGTTACATCCACATTCTCGTAAATTCGCTTATTTTAGCATGTCACCCTGCGGAAAATGAACGATGCACTGTCGATTTCGCTATAGTCTTAGAGTTGCCAACTTGACGACTTTCTCGCTTAATCTGGCGACTTTCCAAATCGGGATTGTTTGTCCACTCAAGACATATACATATGTCTTGAGTGGACAAACAATCCAGATTTGGAAAGTCAAGTTGGCAACTCTAAGACTTTAGCTAAATCGACAGTGCATCGTTCATTTTCCGCAGGGTGACATGCTAAAATAAGCGAATTTACGAGAATGTGGATGTAACAGCTACATCTTACAATTCATTGTTAAACATCTGCATTAACAATAACGTCATATTTGGAAGTTTTACTCACCAATCGAAGGAGACACGCCTGATTCCGCTATCTCTGAAAGCAGCCTGGGCCGGTACGCGCAAGCGCAGTAAATGGCAAAGACGGATGCGAAAGAAGATGTTGCAGTTTCATAGACTAATGCTACCAGTCAACAGTTTATGTTGCGGTTTTTGCAGTTTCGGTAGCGGGGTATTATTTTTCTGTTGCTATTTCCGCGATTAATGTAGGCATTTCAAAGTTTTTGTGTGCTGAGGCTGCGTTTTCTTTGGTAGGCCTATAGGTGGTTTCGTCCGTTTACATTTTTTTACAGTGAGTTGAGTGACCGTGCTGCAAAAACAGGTGTACATGCTCATCGCCGAAATTACCTTCATTCAATGAAGAGTTCTGAAATGCCGTCACCGAGTGACGGTGCATAGACCTAATTATAATCAAATAATTTTTCGGTACTAAATGTAGCCCATTATTTTGTTGGTTTTACTTGTAGATCGCATGGGGAAGAGAAGCCACGTCTTCAATTGCCACTTGATTATTATTATTATGAATTGGAAAACGTGTTAATAAAGGAAAACCATTGAGAATTAGCCAGGACCAATTATTTTCAATAAAGGGCGGGATATTAGCCCCGGAAGTTTCAGGTCCAACGACGCACCTGTTTGTGCTTGTGCTTTACTTTCTTTATTTTTCAGCTTTCATTCCCGCCGTCTGATGTTCGATTCTCTCTTTGACCAAACTCCAGTGATGTCGTGTGACAGCCTTCAGCATGCCAGCGTCTCGTTGTCTAATCACGTTTCCTCATTCGGAATCAGCTGCGGTATTTCATTCATTACGTCTACCTGTGCTTGATTCTGGGTCTCGCTAAACTCTGAGTGAATGCGATCTCTGATAGGATAATTACTAACCCATACTAACCAGCTCTTATTTGAGTGTGATTGTAAATATTTTGTCACGTCGTATTAACCTTTAACTCATTAGCGAGTACGAGTGTTTCTAGCTTTTGTAATTCCTGCCTAAGCGTTCCCTGATTAACTAAGTTTAAAGCTGTGCTTTCCTTTGCTTCTCTCATGGTGCTTTATACTTGTCACGTTTAGATTACCTTATTCTAAACTGTCTAGTTTGATTGTCTTAGTCTTGTCTCTCGTCATTATTGTTACCCCGGTTCTCGTGTAATTGCTTTATTAATCCCATGAGTTTCTGTTTCCTTTCGAGATTGCATTCCGAGTCCCCGCCTCCTCTCGTGGCTATATCTGGGGCAAAGTGAGAAGTGACATCAGACGGAACTTTGAATTGGCTTTGCTCTGCATTGTGAAATCCCCCGTTCCTATGCCTTCCCGAGTATTTCCTTTGTATGATTCCCGAGCCTTGTGTTTTGCTGCGCTCACGTCTTGTCTGCCCCTTGTCTAAGTCTCCCAGTGTGTCCGTCAGTTTAGTTAGGTCCAGTTTTTGTTTTTCTAGTTTAGCCACTCTTGGAGTGAGTACTTCTGTTTCCCTCTGCCTTTGGCAGTGTACCTCAGTTTGGTTTGGTTTGGTTTCTGGCTTGTTTGCCAACTTTCTCCTTGTGTTTTGGTGTTTCAATAAACACTTTGGATCCTGCATCTGGTGTCCACCGGACCTCTCCTTAACAATCTCTATATTCATAATGGACATAAAGTGCTGAATTTAGGCTCCCACTTCATGGCCTCCAAAAAATCTAGGGCCACGCCCCTTTTGCCCACATGAATCGTGAACATTAATTTAAAAGGTTTGTGGAGGCCAATATCTTTGGAACAAATCATCGGTATGGGATGAAAATTGCTACACAGGGTAATACGGATCCAAGCTTTCAGAATTCATGTCAAAATGTATCTCTTTTAATTTTCAAGATTTTGGCCTCTCAAATATTAAACATTTTATGGGCGGAAATAAAAAAAAAAAGTTTTCTAGGGCCCCCTACGAGGCCAGGATCCCTTGTAGAGGCTAAATTGTGATGTATTCCTTTTATTTGAGGACAGGAAGATTGACTGCACCCAAGAATTAGTAGTGGAGTTAGGAGACCCTGAAAAGGGTCCCAACTTAAAAGACTTTTTTTTTTTTTTTTTTGCCAAGTTCACCATATGGGCAGTTAACAGTGATCATGAAACTTGCTCTACATTCATATATATATATTTATACATATATGGAAAAAAAATTATCCCCTTTGTTCTGCAACTAGAAGTTTTAAATAGACAATGCCTACTCATTCCCTCAAGTAACATCATTGCCTAAGATATTTAGAATTTGAAGTTATTCCCAAGCACAGTTCCTGAATTCCAACTAACTTTTTTGACAAGATAGATTGCACATTGTCCAATAACCTTACCGTTAGCAAAAAGATATTACATAGTATCTATAGTTTACGGAAAAATGTGCAGTTGCGCAACTTGTTAAACAGCCATTTGAAATGCCAAGAGAAAATGTTTATCTTCAAAAAAAAATCTCAGTCAAAATGTCACACAAAATGTTGTAGAAATTTCTGTAACAAATTTTCATCTCATATTTTGATAACTCGGTGCATCAGGAAGATTTTCCCGATCGTGAAAGTCTGGCACAGATTTGTCTTCCTTGTTGATAAAGATGTACTCTGCATTCAACCGTCAATTGGGCCTTTTATTAATGAGACAACTCAACAGCTTAATATTTAAACAGGTTGTGTTTGATAGTATTTGATAGTGTTCAGTGATTTAAGTGACTCAAAGCTCGGGATATTTGAAATTTCACGGTAGACCTAAAATAAATATAGCATCGTAATGGCAATGGAATAAATAATGCAGAGATGGATTATTTCTCTAAAAACTACAAAAACGTTTTTGGGGGAGGTCCTCCAAACCTCCTGCTTTAAGTGGGGGGAGGTATTCCGCAGGTTTTCCCCAACCACCCCTCCCTGCGCCCACCCAAACAAGCCCCCCATACTCCGCCTGTGCTGGAGGGGTTGGCTGGCCAGTTCTCGCTGGAGGACAGGTTGAGTTCATATGATGTTCCCATCAGCCCCCGAGTTGACCAGGGTTGTAATCGTCTGTCTATGGCTGGAGCTGTGGATAATGGCTGGCAGAAGGGAATGGGTGTCAGGGGAGTCAGTAGTGTGTGTCGTGCCCTCTTGTAATCCCCTAACTACTGGAGGGCAGTCTTGCACTGGACATGCAGCGAAGTGGCCTGGATTACCATGTACAGATTGACCCAGGATTGGATGTGGTACTGCGGTCAGGCATGTGCAGTTCATCTGAATAGGTTCAGGTGACAGGCACAGGTGGCCTGGGAGTCGGGGGACGGAGAGGAAGCTGGATCCTGTCCATCTTGTACCGGAAGATTGGTTCCTTGGCTCTGCAGCGGGTAGAGAGCCAGTAGTCAATGTGGATGGTCATCTCCATAGGGTGTTGAAGTCTCTGGGGAGTTCAGGGGTGTGGAGCCCATCCCTTATTTCTTCCAACAGTCAGTGGATGAAAACAATGGACTGTGCCCCTAGTTAGAAGTGGCCGCCAAGGTCCAGAGTGGTGTGGTCCAAGACTGAACGTCCTCCTTGGTAGATCTGGAGCATCTGTTGCGTGGGTTCATGGCTGTACTTGGATTCGGGAGGTGGGGGGGGCATTGTGGTAGGCGTGGCTCATGAGAAAAGCTGGAATGTGCCTCTTAAGGTTTGAACACTGGTTGTCACTTGAGGTATTTCCTGGTGAGTTCATACTATGATGTGAGCTCTGGGGACTCCAGCACAAATAAAAGTGAAAAATGAGCCAAAGTTTATTGAACAAAAGGGGAGGTCCGGCAGTCTGGGTTGAGAAAAACAGGCAGGATTGAGGTACAACATCAGAAGACTGAGTTGAAGTCAGAATAGTCACAAAAGTTCAAAACCAGGCAGGCAAAATGCAGTGCAAATATCTTAATTCAAATATCAAAGTAAAAAAACAAGGAAGGCCATAACCTGTAATAGCTCATGCACAGGGGCGGATAGTTAATCAGAGCAGAGGAAAACAAGGTCAAACATAGAAAACAGGAACACTAGAGGAAGGCTTGTGGTTCACACAGAGCCGTGGCAACAGACATGAACTTGCAACAACAATGAAACAGAAGTGGGAATATGAAGCTGTGGTGAGAGATGAGAGGGGAAAACAGATGACAGGGTTACAAATGAAATGATACCATTAATAAATCAATTAAGCAGTGAGACATTAAACTTTGTAGAGACGGTTAACTATGAACACATGGAAACACAGAAAAAAAGCAACATAATAGGAGAAATGCTGAAGAGAATCAAAAGGAAGAAAAAACAAAATCAACAAAGCTGTTTGCGGATTCTGACACCCTCCGATGTCACTGTTTTGAGATTAATCATGCGACAGTAAAGGATATCACGACATGGGCTCAGAAATATTTTGGTAAACCTTTGTCAGTCAACACCATTCACCACTACATCTACAGATGCAAGTTAAAGCCATCGATCAACACTGCTGCCTACTTGATGGACAGTGGCTCAGCGGGAATGTGTTAATGGTCTGACAATCACCAATTCAAATGGTCTTTGAAAAAAGCAGCTGCCATATTCTCTGCGCCAAAGACGACAAGAAAAACCTAAGGTGTTATCGGTGTCAGGTCCAAAAGCCAGCATCTGTCATGGTATGGGGGTGTGTCACTGCGCAAGTGCACCATAAATGCAGAAACATATGTACAAGTTTTGAAGCAACATATGCTGCGAGCGAGAAATTGTCTGCTCCAGAGATGTCCTTAGATTTTGACAACACCAAACCACATTCTGCGCAGATTACAAGTGCATGGGTATATAAGCAGAGAGTGCAGGTGTTATACTACCCTGCCTGCAGTCCCGATTTGTCTCCGAGGGTGTTTTGCGCATTATGAAGCAAATTATATGACGATGAAGGCCTTGTGCCATTGCGCGGCTTGGGGAAATTCCACTTGTTTAATTTGACTAATTTTCCAGTGCCCAAACGCTTAATGACTGTGATGAAAAGGCATGGCAATATATCTTAGTGGTAAAGAGTCCACTTCACCAACTTTTTTTGGACTCCGTTGAGTTGCAGTCATCACATTGTATAGTTTAAATAAGCACTTAAGTCCACGTTAGAACATCAGATGAGGTGATGTTGCATTGTTATCATTATGTGAAATGAATTTTTTTTTATTTTATCAGCATTTTCCATGATAGGCCAAATTTTCAGAATTTACGGCATATTAAATGAAGAGAATCTAATAATTATTGCACATGTTTTTGAGAAAAATATCAGTTTCATGATAACAACAACGTGCTTTACCAGGAACAGAATCTCAATCCTGGAGACCGATGAAGTCTTGTGAGGTGTTCCCAATATACTGACTCAGAGGAATTGGCAGGACTGAAGGTTTAACAAGCAGTACCATTACTGGAGATCAGTTTAAACACTAGGTAGCTTGTTCTTATTCATTAGACTCTGAAGAGTAATTACATCTTTCTTTATCATGACTACACCGAATCGCACGGAAGAAGAGCTTACCTCAATAACAGAAAACACAATACTAGAAAACATACTGGAGTATTTGAACCATAACAATCCAGCAACCACATTGACATTACAAATGAAATATAGATGGGGCATTCACAAAAATGGGTGAGGTTTGCAAATGATTACACCAGGGAGCAAGGGCAGAGACAAGACAATCAATAAATTAAAGGAGACAAACTGAAAAAAGCAAGCGGACTGCTGGATCAGGGGAGTAGCCAGTCAGTGACTCATAAGGGTTGTAACACTGATTGTTTATTTTATGGTATTTTTCAAGCATTTTCTTGCTCTTCAAGGGGATTTTCTGAAAACCACATGAAGCAATTTCTGACCACGAAAACCACATCTTTGTAAATAAGCAATGCCACTCCTCCATCCCTCTTCCTCTCCCCTTGAGACTCCTGGGGGTGCTGCCTTATATCCAGCATCAAACATAGCCTCTGTTGCAGACATCTTACGTAACTTGCTTCCACTCACACTCCAATGGCTGCGTATTCAAGCGGGGTTTTGTGTTCAACCAATAAAAAAGAACTCCTGAAATTTCGAAGCTATTGGCACATGCTGTTCTGGGAGGTAAGCGAGACACGTAAGCTATCAGTAACCGAGGCTAACCAACACCAACATGTTGAAAATGTTCAAAATGTAGAATTTCTCCAGGTTTCTTCGGTGTTAAGCTTTCCTGTACACAAGTTGTTCAGCTGCAGAGCAGCACATATCGGTCGGTGCTTCGGTAGTTAGGCGTTTGACACGTGGTGGGTTCCCATCCTGGTAAAGTCAGTCGATTTCCTTTATGTTCTCATCCAGTGGGCTTTTTGGTCATAAAAACTTTTCTAATAAACGGTTGCATCCTGCTTGGCGCACAAACAGTTCGCTTGAGGAATATACAACAGTATTTACGGAAAGAACACACCTTATAATTGAGGGAACATCCTCTTGGCTTTTCCCATGTATGCATGCTTTCTCTCTCTTCGATCTGATTCTCATTTTACAAAAAAAAGAAATGTCATTATCAACAAGTTTTTAGGAGTTTTTGTACCGGCCATTATTGTTTATTGTTATATTTGACAGGGAAACCCAAAAGGACTATCATTCAAGAAGTATTTTGATTTGTTTATTTCGCACAATGCCATTATATTATGGAACTGAAAATCCAGCTGAAGTGCCCAGACATTGGTGTGTGAGGGAGGCAAACCACAGAAGACGTCTGCAATGGAGGCTACATCAAACGGGGGTTGTTCAGCTGGTGTCGGCTCGCATTGAGTATTTTGGTTGTCTTGTTGTATCATAGGTAAGCTGGCAAAACCATAGCCTCAAACGTTTTTTATGAACCTAATCTTTGCCTTAACCCCAATATTAATGGAAAGCCCAATCAGACAGAAATGAGTCTTTTATTTTTGTGATTATCGACTCACAAAGATATCCTTGGATGTTTTGCTTTTTGTAGCCGCTGACCACTGCACTTATTATGATTCTGATCTGCCTTGCCATGTTCATGCTCTGCTTTTTATGATATGCCTTATTCGGTTTTGAATCATTGTTATGTCTGACTATTCTTTGGTATGAGTATTGTGATTTGGTACTTCGATTTGTTCTTGAATTGTCTTAGTTTTACTTTTCCATATTTTGCATTTAACCATAGTTTCTATCCGGTCCATGTTTTGCTTTCCACCTTGCTTTGCATGTTGTCTCCCCCTGTCTGGTCTCTTGTCTTGTCATTGCTCACAGCCCCAGTACTGCGTGCCACTCTTTCAAGTGATTTAATGGTTTCTGGATTTCAACCTTCCTTCCCATCTCGTTTACTACTTTCACTCTACTTTTCTATGTTTACTAACCAATACTAACAGTTTGTTGTTTTCGCTATGATTACTAATCCAACTAACATTGTATACAATACTTACTTACTAACAAGCACTAGGGACTGTATAGCTGCACTTACGAATTGATTAACAAGCTCTCAGCACTCGCCCTGTTCTAGTCTCCACCTCTTGTCTCTCCCTAATCTTCTCTGCTCCATTTCTGTGGAATCTCCACACCTGCGCGAGCTGTCCTTTCTCTCATTATCTGTGCACCTTAGAACTCCTTGACCAGAGCCGTATGTTTGTCAATAGGATTGTCTCGTGATCCCTGTCCGCGTTTTGGCTTTTGCCTATGTGACAGTTGATGGGTCCTGTCACTGGAAGTGTCTCCTAATAAGTACGTGCCCTGGCTACCTTGTCAACGAGCCTGGCTCTTTGGCGACGTAGTCAGTGCGCATGACTCTTACCCGGGAGTCTGGAGGTTCAAGTCCCCGCCCAGGCCCTCCTTCGGCCTGCTACATTCTGGCGTAATCGGCAGGATCTGGGGCATCCTAATGGATGGCAGCATGCGTCAAGCATGGAGCGTGAGGACACGCTCACGAAAGAGGGGGAGAGATGTGACAGTTGATGGGTCCTGTCACTGGAAGTGTCTGGAGGTTCAAGTCCCTGCCCGGGCCCTCCTTCGGCCTGCTACACCTATTTTATGTGATTAGGTTCTCCCTCTTGTTCCACCCTTTGTAATCAATCTCATTTCCTGCACCTGTGTTCTATGTGATCTCCCTGGAGTGTATATTAGGTGTCTCTTCACAGGACTTCCTTGTCAGAATGTCTCTCGTGTTTACCTGTGCTGCTCATTATCCACCTTCTACTCATTGCGTTTCTCTTCTGACTGGATCGTCCGACTTTTGATTTTTTGGCTTGCCCTTCTTGTATTATCGTTGCATCTATGTTTACAAACCCTTTTTACCCGACTACAATTTTTGTGATTGCTGCCCTGGTAACGATTCAAGATACGCCCTTTTGTTTTTGATTTTTGCTTTTTCAAAAAACCTGTGCCTGTGAACCGAATCTGTTTAGCCTGACTACGAATTTTGTCTTTGCTGCCCTTGTTACGACTCTGATTCTGCCTCACTGGATTTTGACTTTTGGATTATGGACTCTGTACTTTTGCCTTCTGCCCTGCGGGAGTTATCCCCCTCGCTCAATAAAATCTTATCATCTGCAATCCTGTGTTCTTGCGATTGGTTCCTGAACGATAGCTGACAGCAATCGCAACTAGACTTCCTGGCAGATTTTAAAATGACTTTTACCTATGGTTGACTAATTCTTAAATTGACCATCAGGTCATTCAGAAAAATATTTACAACTAAATTGAGCTGAAACATATTGACATTTGGACGAACTTAATTATGTCTAACAAATCTACTCAGGAGAAGTCTGATATACTGGCCTCGTTAAACCAGACTCTGCTACTTCGCTTTGCTTCCTACACAGAGTCTGGTCAGTCATCATTGATAAGTGTCTACCTCCTGGTGGGTGGGCGCTTGTCTTAACTTTAAAATCATTGGTGTACTCGTAAACTTATCACTAACATTTGGCGATGACGTATGTTGTGCGCCAGCTCAGCTGCCTAGTACTTCCTCTGTAAACACAGTGCTTCATACCAGGAATGCAGCGAAAACAAACAGATCAGTACATTAAAGTAAATACAGTACCCATAAATATTCCCATCTACCAAATTGTTTGCCTTCACTCATTCTCTTAAAAGAACCAACGGTGATTTTGCTGTTCTTACAAGAAACAAACTGTTGAGCTATCGTTTCTCCTGCTGATACTGCAGCAAAAAAAACAAACCGTAAGAGACCCAAAACCAACGGCAGAATTGGCCAGAATAACGCATTATTTACATTAGTACAAAATCTGCATTGACATGAAAACTGAATCGTTAACCATACTTGCGCTAACATCATACCCAGCTCGCAATCTAACTATGTAGTGACATAACCAAACATTTAGAGCCAAACTGTCTCAGACAGCCATTTCATTCATGGATAATGACAACATAACACCGAGACAGCGAATAGGTCTTGTGACATGAACAAAAACACGGCTTTTAAAAAGTTTGCTATTAACATAAATAGTGTGAAATTCACGGGCAATGTTACACTAGAAGCTTCAAGCTAGCTGAGGTGGTTCGGCTGACTCTAGCATAGAAGAACAGGGTGCCTATTTCATATGTTTCAAGATGGATATTAAGTAGATATGACAACTTTTCTTGAAAGATGTCGGGAGTAGCGCGACAACATCATTTCCATTCCAAAAAAATAACCAAACATTCATCTTGTTGTGCCTATAAATCCTGATACCATGGATTTACTCCACGACAGAGTGATTGGCCTCCCATGTTGCTATGTTCGTAGCCATTGTTGATTTAGGAGACTACAATTTCAAACTCGACGCAGCTGCTACATCATGGCTCTCGGCCACGCCTTCTGTCCATTGGTTGGTCCGGCATACTTTCTGTTGAGGTAAACGAAGCAAAGCTCTGAGTGACCAAACTGAGTAATGAAGCAAAATGAAATTAAGTGGAAGTACGAAGGCTGGAGGAGTCAGGCTACTGATATACAGCTGTGTTAAAAAAAAAATAGCAGTGCAACATCAATAACCTAATGAATCACCGTGATAAGTAGTAGTGACATTTCTGCATGGTAAACTAGGCTTATGCCGTCGGAGGCGACGGCTGGGGGTATATCCCTGAACGCCCCCAATCCTCCAATTCCCCAATCCTTGAATAGACCTTGAATAGAGTTACATTTGAACTGAATTTCAGGTCAATCGGACAAATGGTTGTGAAGATATGGCCAAAATTTTAATTTTCCATCACAAAGTGCCACCTGGTGGCAAAAAATGGAACCAAACAGGTATGATGTCATCATGTGACACTTTGTGAGGTCATGACCTTGCAGTTGCACATAGTTTCATGTCAATTGGACAAATAGTTCCAAAGTTATGGCAAAATTGGAGAATTTTATGTGACAAAGCTCCACCTTATGTCAAAATTTTGAACCAAACAGGTATGATGTCTCAGGTCATGACCTTTCATTTGCACTTGATTTGAGGTCAATCGGACAAATATTTCCAGAGATATGATAAAAACAGTGATTTTTTTCAGTTTTTGGCCCCTGGTGGCCAATCTAGAAATCATAAATTGTTCAAAATCGAATCAGTTCTTCCTCTTTATGATACTTACTTATAAGCAAAACATGAAATTTCTAATTGAAATATTGCTGAAGTTATCGTGTTAACAAGTAGGGCGGCGGCGGCGGCGGTCGGACCAAAAACATAATATCCCTGGAACGCCATTCAGCGTTCAGGGATCTAATTATTTACTTTTAGATGTAGTAGTGTAATTGAAAAACACAGACCCAACTGTCATGACATGCAAACTGCTTATTCTGAGAAATTGACTCATCATTTAAAGGGGCGTGTTCAAAATAATACCAGCGTGGAGTTTAACTTGAAAATTTATTCATTCTATGAAGAGACCAGCTTCATTAATTGTCCTTTATTCAGGAAGAAAGGAAGCAAATGTTTGACACTTTGTTATAAAATATATTACTATCTAAATTGCAAAGTAAAATGGACTGTTCCAAACATTGTTCTGAGGAACAACATAATTTGATAAAAAAATTGATCGGAGAGGGGAAAATGCATAAAGCAGAGCAGCAAATTATAGGATGCTCGGCTAAAATGATTTTAAATGCTTTAAAATGGCAACAAAAACTTGAAATAGACGGAAGGAAACAAGCAACTACTGTTACAATGGATCAAAGAGTTGTCAGAATGGCAAAGATTTTGGTAATCATCACCTCCAAAAAAATCCAAGAGGATTTAAAATTACCTGTAAGTGCTGTTACAGTCAGGAGATGTTGGATTGAAGCGAAGCTATCAGCAAGAAATCTCTGTAAAGCACCACTGTCAAAAAAAAAAACAAACAAACCGCATGGGCAGAATGGGTGTTTCAACAAGACACCGACCCCAAACACTCAGGAAAGCAAGCACCATCTTGGATCCAGACCAACAGGTTTGAGGTAATGCAATGGCCAGCTTAATCCCCTGACCTCAACCCCTTTGAAAACTTGTGGGGTGAAATTAAAAATGTCACCCCACAAAAGCAAAACACAAAAATTCACAAGAACTGCAGAATGTTGTTTGTTCATCCTTGGCTGAAATATCTGTCTCTAGGTGCCAGAAGTTGGTTGACTCGATGGAACGCAGAACAGCAGTTATCAAAAACAATAAGGACAATACCGTTTCACACACTATGCATGGTTGCATTAGTATATATCCCTACCAACTCAAATTTAACCTATGCCTTTGCCTTTAATCATGGCAAAAATAGATATTAATTCTACAACCCCCATTCCAAAAAAGTTGGGATGCTGTGTAAAATGTAAATAAAAACAATGCAATGATTTGCAAATCTCATAAACCCACATTGTATTCCCAATAGAACATAGACAACATTTTCGATTTTGAAAATATTAGCTCATTTTGAATTTGATGGCAGAAGCACGTCTCAAAAAAGGTGGGACAGACTGTAAAGTAAGCTAGATCACTACTTAGCGAGCTATTTGGCTGGCTCATAAATTACTGTATAATGATTGTAACAGGCGCCAATAATCCAACATAATATCATGTAATTAAGTTACTTACAAATTGTTTTGAGTTTTGTCATTGTTCAGAATTGTTAAGCTTCATTCGTAAGAAATGTTTGAAACATAAATAACAGTTGTAAGTCGTATTCAGAAACCTAATAAAAAGTATTTGGATACAAAATAGAAAAACAAGAAATCTCTGTTGACAGAGAAGGCAATATTTGCAATGAAATCATTGCAAAATTTTTTCCAGCTCGAGCGCGATGCGTGCTCACATTACATATGTCCCAACCAACTCTGAGACTAAACCTACGCCCTTCTTGAACACTTTGATAAAACTTAATTAAGTGGAATTTAATTCCTGGTTTAATTTTGGTAGATGTAATTTACAATAATCTTTAATGTTCCCATTAATTGTGGAACATGTATTTGGAGGATTGATACTTAAATTGGTAAATGACTTTGGTTGGTTCCCATAGACTGTATCAAAAAATGGACAAAGCAACCGTGACGTCACTCATTGGTTTCAGCATACCACTTAGGTAGCTTTGATTTTGGCAATTTGAACCATGCCATTTTGTCATTTTGAAACAGGATGTGATTCCAATTGGATGAGAGTTTGAATTGAAGATCAACGGAGGACTGAGGGGTGGATCTACGTGTGGATCCAACCATATCTGACGAGGCCCAGAGGATAGCCAATCCCCGAAAGCATATTCTGGTTTTATCCTTTATTCTAGTCTATTTGGGGCCATAATTCACAAAAATGAACATCAAGTTTCAAGTCTCTTTCGAGACTTGAAACTTGCAACAGATACCATAAAATAATGTGGAAAATCATTATTGAAACAAAAAATCAGGTGGGAAAGTAGGACCATTTTCTCCTTGACTTCTGTTGGCCATTAAATATAATGCAGTTTTAAAAATGCGCTATGCAAGTTTGTTTACTTTCTGTGCGACTATATTTTTGTCTCAATTCCCCAACATCTCTCCATGATCCATTAGCTGCCTGTCCTTAAATTCACTGCAAAAAAAACCTGGGCTCTGGAGACCGCACAGGCATCACAAACTGCAAATAAATACAAGAGGGACAGGCTGTGCCCCATAACATAACAAACCCTCCCGGCCAATCACCAACAAGAGTTGACAGTTATGGAAGCATGGGAAGGAGGGAACTATGGGAAGGAGGGAACTATGGGAGGGAGGGACGGGCTACCTCTGTTTTGTTTGAGTTTGAATGTCAACAGAAATGAAAGTAAACAATCTTGCATAGTGCACCTTTAAGAGATTTCCGCATTGGCTTCACTTTTCAGACCCGGTTGCTGCGTCCATCTTTTTATACAGTCTATGTTGGTTCCATTGGAACATTAACATCAATCAGTATTCCTCATATGTTGTTATTTGGAGTTTCTCAATAAATATATTTGTTATTTTAAAAGTCAGTCAGGGGTGCCAGCAATTTTGAAGCCCACTGCACGTACCAAATGCTGAATCTGTCTGATTAATGGATAATTTCACCTACTTCATGTGCTTGCCAGAAGATGCTCTTAAACATGAGCTAAGCCATGTATGGTCACTTATGAATGTGCACACAGAGCATTGAGAGGGCTGAGAGAGAGCTCACTGAGGCATGCACTCTTACGTCCACCAAAACCACGCCCATCTGGGTAAAATACCAAATTTCACAGAGTTCTGTGCAACAGAGGGGAAAATGGTGATGCAAGGGGCAGAGGAGGAGCTTATTTTCAGGCCAGCATTTTGTAAAAACAAAACAGGCAAAAACAGCAGGCTGGTTATAAACAATACAGTGAAAATAAACCTTCAAATGATAACTCTCACATTGCAAGGGGTTATTTGCCAAAAAAATGCATTTAAAGCAATTTTTACCTTTCTGGCATGCAGCATAGCACTGAGTAAAAATTGAACATGAACAACTCTGCGTCCCTCCAAAGTCCCACCCTCCTCCACCTGCCTGACCTCTGAGGCTCCCCTCCTCCCTTGACACATGGGGTGAGAAAGTGAACAGGGCAAATTAAGCTGCTTTCACACCGGACGCGGAAATAATTTTTCGCATGACAGATTACATTCAAAGTCAATGCAAAGACGCGAATCTGGCGTGTATTCACGTCTCTGCTTTGACTTCATGTCGGATGAAAAATTTGTTTTGTGTCCGATGTGAAAGCATCTTGCAACGGGGCAATGGAGTCAGATTCAGAGGCACAGGTTTGTGAAAACTAACCAACAGTAACTACAAAATATTTAGTTCTATACGTGATATAAAATAAAATCCCCTCGTAATGTCTGACGAACTACCATTAACGTTATTACAGTAATTATAGCATTTCACGCCTGTTTGTTAACGTTTTTTAGCAGAATTCATACATATTTTCTTGCAAAACTGCCAGTGTAAAAATGCCAGAAAGGTAAGAATTGCATTAAGATTGCTTAGTTTAGCTTCATTCCTCATTCTACCATGCTTTCGCACCTTGATCTTACAGTGTTGGGTCTGATTGGACCCTGGGGTAATTTTTACTTATAAAGTACAAATAAAGAAATATTTTGTAGATTAACAAACACAAACATATTCAGTGACCACCGCTGCAAATATTAGAACAGAAAATTACAATAAATCTGCTGAAAAATGATTCTATATGTCTTCGAATCACAAAAAAAAAACACAAATAGGAGAATATTATTGTCTTCTTGTCAATCAGTGCTATATGTTCACTTGGAGAAGATGCTTGATTCTTTTTTTTTATCAACACACATTTAGAGCTGGGCATCTCAGAACAACCTGCAGCTTGCCGTGGGTAGGGCACACTGGCTTCTTACAGGTGGCTCATTCCTGTCTGTCTTGTCAGCGTTTCGGGGACAGAGCCTGCACTCGATTTTCATCAGGCTGAGGTGGTATAGCCTTTGTTGTCAATGTGACCAGACTGTTCTGACAAGTGATCCACTTCATCTCCAGAAATGTCCTCGCAGTCTGAAATGGTATTGCCCTCTAAAATAATTCTCAGTGTATATCCTGCTGTGTATCTTGCAGCTGTACCTCTTCAAGCCATGTTCGTTTAAAAGTAGTACACATCAGTTCTTTTCACTATTTGATAGAAGTAGCTTAAAGTAATAAAAGTAATTAAGAGGGGTTTCAAATCTTTCGAGTCACTTCACATACTAAACTTTTTTTGCATGTTACATGTGATAGAGGGATAAACTAACACATTTATGAAATATTAGCCTAGCACAGTGGTTCTCAAATTCGATCCTGGCGCCCCCCTGTGTATGCTGGTTTTTGTTCCAGCCACAACTGCAATTCTAGGATTTTAAAAAGCTGTTACTTTGTCTTAATTAGCAGCATTCCGTCTTTAGAGTAGTTGTTTACCATCTTAAGTCACATTTGGATCGACATATCCATTCTGCTATGAAGAATAAAAACCCTTGAACATATTGTGCTTCATTTTCAATATTGCAAGGATTTTCAGGTGAAAACATTTTTACACAGATCAAATTAGACTCTGAGAAAATCAAAAAGCTCCAAATTAGGCTTCTGAATACAGGTGTTAGGAGTTTTTTCCAAATAACCTGCCTGAACCAAATAAAATCAACAGAAAACACAACAGGTGTGACTCCATTGTTTGCCAAGTAAATTGTCGGGTTTTGCCACCATATTTCAAGAGTTTCACTACTTTTGCTTATTAATGTTGATTAAATGTTTGGTTAAATTTCCCTCTTGAGATATATTGTAATATTTACAATATATCTCAATGTGGATATTTGCATAATTGCTCCTAATTGAAACAATCAACAGCTTGTTAAAATCCTATGATTGCAATTGTGGTTAGAACAAAAACCCGCATACACAGTGGGGCGCCAGGACCGAATTTGAGAACCACTGGCCTAGCATAAGATATGATATTTGAGCACCACACATAAGAATACATCTTGATTCTGATTGAACCCCCCATGGTAAGATGAGAGTTAAGACAATTGGCACCACAAAAAAGCCACATTTCAACTCCCACATCCTTGTCCAAATATATAACTATTTCCCCCCCAATTTCTTATTTCCTTAGGTGCATTTACACCTTTTATTAACATGTGATCTGTATCCAGATATATTCAGCAGGAGTTGTACTTGCTTTTAGTTGGGTAGTTGTTTTGGTGAATTGTTTTTATTGCCTATTTTCTGCAGGTATTTACCGAACAAAGTGCTTCCTATGTTACTTCTTCTGGTATTTGGAATGTTATTTCCATTTTGGGTCTTCAGAATTTTTCCATCAGTTGCACTTTGTGTTGTTTGCTGCTCTGGATAAGACCATCTGCTCAATCAGTGGACCCCAATGTTGGTCCTGGGGGCCTTTGTACTTTGTACGCTGGTTTTTGTTCCAACCACAATTGCAAATGTAGGATTTTAAAAAGCTGTAAATCTAACCTGCTGTTCGTTGCATTTCTTGTTTAGAGCAGTTTAGTGCAAGTACATAATATTTGGTATTATTGTTCATTATCTTATGCCACCCTGACACTTGGACGACAAATGCTTTATGCCACGGCACGCAAATTGGTGAGCCCTTGAGGGAAGTGCTTGTGACTGTGCGTGGGGGGTGAGCCGTAGACAAAAACATGCGTGCCAGGCCTTGTTGGGAATTTCGAAATGTTCAAAAAATTTTACTGGGGTGTCACAATCTAATTTTCGTGACGCTTGTGGGAACATTTCATAAATGATGAGGAAACCAGGTGCAACTATTGCGTGAGAAGGCGTGTCAATGCATGCCATGGCGTGCCATTAGGCCTAGTGGTCCACCTAATGGTACGCCATGTACAGTAAATAGTGTTTCAACCAGGCCTTTATATGGACTTTCCTGCCATGTGACTGCCTGTGCGGGCCAAGTTGTGACTAAAAAGTAGGCATGACAAGTTCCCGTATGCACAACCATGTCATTTCAATGACAAGGTGTGACCATAGCGTAAACTCTGCGCAACAATGAGTGACAAAGCGTGCCAAAGTGGTAAATTATGCAGGAAAAGAGCTTAACTTTGGTGCAAACATGGCATGACAATGCATTTTATGGCGTGCACATGGGTGGCATTGGGGTGTCGTGCATTTTATGAACAGTTCTTATCTTATGCCTGACAGGTGGCACAACATGGCTCCAACTATGTGTCACTTTGCCATCCTGACATGCTTTGTGCCGCTAAAATGGCACGCCATATTGCAGGACCAAAATTTGTGCAAGTGTCAGGCAGGCATTCGTCACAGTGATTGGTAACCATGGAAACCACCTGGTGATGACCAGCCGAACAACGCCCCTACCTGAGATCCAATTAAGCAACAATGTCCAATTAAAAAGATCACATGCTAATTCAAGTGAGGTTTACCAAACCTCAAGTAAATGTCCTGATATTGGGACAAAACACGTCCAGATTTTCAAACGCATAACTGATGCACTGCATATTTTATGATTTCCTTGTTGAATGATTTGTCAATATCTCATTAGATCCAAATCTGTGAGCAGAAGTTCTTTCCCTTGACAATGTGTTTTGGAGTTTTGTTGATGCTGGTGTTTTTTGGCCCCAGGGAAAATTTCCTAAGTACAGCAAAAAATCTATGCTTGCTGAGGCACAGTATTGCAGTACACAGCATGCACAAGCTACTTCCCACCAGTTGGCAAATGTGCAGATAAGGGTAATGGTCTGTTCCTGCCCCTGTAGCGAAACCCAGTCAATTTGAAAAACCCATTGATCAATTTAGTGCCTCAAATTATGTTAACAGAGCTCAATACTTCACTTGCAGAAGGACCTCGGTAAACAGCTTTCCAAGATGGCAAAGGAATACTTCAGTGCTGCCCAAGTCCGTTTTTGCGATTCAAACGATCTGTTCTCTTTTGTTTTATTTTGAATTGGATTAGGGGATCTGCAATAAGAATTAGATATTATACAATGTATTTGCACAGCTGACTCCAGAATAATTGGCGCTCCTGAGAGGACGTGCACAAAAAATACAAATTCTGTTTCAACGGAACAGCCAAAATCTAATCCCAGATCAGTCACATTCCTATGTTTCCACATATCGATTGCCCACTTCAACGCAGTCTGCATGTTTTTTTATCTGATTGAGGTCTGGTGACTGTCCGCCTACGGCTAAGTGTCAGCCGTATGGCGGAAGCAATCTTGCCTAAGACTTTCAAGTCTGGTCTCATCTGACCACAGAACGTAGTGTTAAGATGACTGTGGTCCACTATGAGTGATTGTGGAATTCTGTTCTCTCAATTGAGAACATTAACGCATTTGCGCAGATATAGAAGGTGGCATCCGTAAATTCTGAACTTTAATTCGTAAATAATTCTGAAATTGAATTTCCAAATGTCTTGCTTCACTGGAATAATTTTCCATTGTCTCTGTGATACAAATACTGAGTTATAACGCTTAAATACATTCATGCATAACAGAAAAAATTGGAATTATTTGTATTCTGCGCAAAGGGGATTTTTGGTAAATGGCATCTGTGCATTTTAATTGTGTGTCAGAGTATTCATGCATCCATTATCTCAACTGCTTCTTCCTCACATGGGTCGCAGGAGAGCCGGAGCCTGCCCCAGCCGACTGGGCGAAAGGTAGGAGCACAGCCAGGACAGCTTGCCAATCCATCACAGGGCGCTCGACAAAGTGTGGAATGCTTTATTCATTTATTTGTTAAAACCTCTGCCATGCTATGAAAACATAAAAAACAAAACATGTCATAATAAAACATAACAATAAGAATGAAGGAAGCGCAGGAAGGTGGTACCCAGTAGGCTAATGCCTCTTGAATGGTTCTATGTAAAACACATGGCCCTGCCAGGTAAAATATGCCCATGCACAAGTACCCCCTTAGATAATCATCATAATATTGAGGTTTATGAAATTTGCCTCACCAAATAATCTCAGTTTTGAGATTGAAAATGAGGACCAGTTCAAGCAGCTTGTACATGAAAATGTATTAATGAAGCTTTTTACATTATTGCATGAAATATGAAGGGGATTTCCTGGGTTCATTTATGAAAGTAAAATAGCTGAAGCAGTAATGATAAAAACAAAATAGTTATTGTATCTCTTTTTAACTAATTTTATTTGTTTTTCATATTACTATCCATTCATTCATTCATCTTCTATACTCACTTATTCCTCACTAGGGTCACAGGGCGAGCTGGAACCTATCCCAGCTGACTACGGGCAAAGGCAGGGACCCACCCTGGACAGGTTGCCAATCCAACGCAAGGCGCACACACTATTTTCAGACCATTCACTCTCACACTCATACCTATGGGCAATTTAGTGTCTCCAATTAATATTACTATCCATTTCTCATGTTATTTGTTTCTCATATTTTACAAAATTTTACGTCACTTGTGTCTCGGTGCTCCTTGCCAACATGGTCTATATAATGAAATTAGAGGGAGAGAAGGACTATGATTTACCACTGACAATTCGTTTTGGCTCGTGTTACATCATTAAGACCAATAAGTGTGTTAAAAATTATGTAAAATACAAGAACTACTCACCTTGGCCAGACTCCGCTGAAAGAATATAAGCCCTTAGAAGCCATACTGGGCCATCCTGCACCTCTGGAGAAATTCATTTGAGGTAGTCAGCATGCGCAGAAAACTGAGATCTATGTTTCCTAAATGGGCCAACCCCATCTGCCCATATGGACGGTAAATACAAGCAAATGTTTTCTTTGGTACCGTGCATATGCACCGCACTGCCGAAGCCATAGTGGGCCATCCCACAACTTTCCCATAATTCAGTGTAAACGTGGCAGCTTGGTATCTCATTGATGAGGAATTGCTTGCTAAGATTGATGATGATGGTGAGGTAGAAGATGACAGAGACCCAGAGTTCGTCCCAAATGAATCAGACGATGATGCTTCCTCTTCAGGAGGTGGTAGGTTTCACATCAAATGAAACAGAAGGGCATCCAAAACCTGCACAAGAAGTGCATGTACATAATTTTACATATCTGGAGTTTGTAATACAACTGTATATGCAGAGTTTTGTTTTTTTTGCCAGTTACTGATCAGTGGTTCCCAACCTTGTCCTCAAGGACCCCCTGTCCTGCAGGTTTTTGTTACAGCTTTACTTTAGCTCACCTTATCCATTTAAGGCCCAGTGCACCTTCATGCACACCCTGTTCAGGTAGGTTTTTTTTCAACCAATTAGCATGAAGCCCTTAAATGGATCAGGTGTGAAAGAGTAGAACTGGAAAAAAACCTGTAGGGCAGGGGTCCTGGAGGGCTGGGTTGGGAACCACTGCTCTAGATGACACAGGAGGCTGGGAACTTTGAGCCACATTTTCTCAATAGTACCCCAATATGGGTTAGCCCAGTATGGTTTTTAGGGGCTTTATGAAATTCTTAACATTTCATAATGTACAGGCACCTTTGAAGGTATCACAATTATTGTAACAAGTTCATGTTTAGTTTTGTCATTTCACGAGTACATTGCTTTTCCCAAGTCCAGCATTTCCTCTAAATACTGCATAAGTAGTCTGGGAGGAAAATTTCTTTGTATGTAACTGTGAGGAGTGTTGGGGTAGTTACTCTAAAAAAGTAATGCATTACACATTATTAGTTACTTTTTAAAGAAGTAATCCCTTACTATACTTAATTACTCACTGCTGAAAGTAAATAGTTACACTACTAGTAGTTGTTAATTTCTGCTGTGAAGTTGAGCTTTTTATCCACTTGGCATGAAATGCAGGGGATATAGTCATCAGTATGCCTGTCCATCCGCCCTTCCATCTGAAATTATTTTGTTTCCGGAACAGAACTCAAATAATGTTCAGTATTTTTTAAGGAAACTTGCTGTGTGTATTAATCGGGTCCTAGACTGGTGCATTTTGATACTCTGGGATTTCCGAGATTTTTACTTTTGTGTTTCCATGGAAACAACTTGTGCACTCAATAACTTTCGGAATTTTTAAACAGTAATGTCAACTGATTAAGATATTGCCGGGCTGGGCAATATGTCATCTTCTGACGACTCTTGTTTAACATGGGGGTAAATTGGGATTGCCTTGCTTTTGCAGCCAGCCTCAAGTAACCTTTCAAGGAACTGCAGTTTTTGGAACCTCAGTGTTGGCCTCATTTTTTGGCCCCCGAGGTTGCCACTTGAGAACAATACACAAACACAATCACTAAGGACAATTTTATTTCATCTTCAATATCCTTAAATGCAAGCACCAGGCAATGCGTTGTGCAAATGGATCCTGGCCAACAGAATAACCATTGTAGACCAGACACAATCGGCACCAGGTGATTAATAATTGCCACCAGGTGCTCAATAAACACCACCAGGTACTAAATAAATGCCACCAGGCATTTAGTAAATGACATCAGGCTCTTAATCAATGCCTCAAATGCAAAATACTAGGCATCAAAAACAGGCAAATTGTGCCACGCTTGGCCTTCATAGATTTAGCAGGCCATTCAGAATGCAACCACGCCACTGAAAATATCGCAACAGATAAAATGATCATTTTTAAAGCAGACATTTCCTGAAATTGACAGCTCAGTGATAATACTCGTGAATTATACCAAAGTCTTTATTTAACCCTTCTTCTCTGATCTAATCTTATTTTGAAAGGAAGAGCCTAACTGAATTTCGAGACGTCATAATACTTTCCTTTCTTTTATTTACCGGATTTTATTTAGTTTTCTAAATAGATTGCATTTATGTTATTTTATTTGTCCAATATCCGAAATAAATTTGAACTGAACTGAACTGAACTGAGCCTAAATATTTAACATATAATTGACTCACCATTACTCGAGTTTGCTGGGGTAGTTAGGTTTTGAGCCGATCTCAAAGTGTAGGGTGACATCTAGTTGCTGAGATCTCAATCAGTGCAGTGGGTAACATTATCTTTACATCCCTTCTTGTACTTACCAGTGTTACCTTTCCCATCTGCTTCCACAACTGCTGATAAGGAAACTGGCTAGCATCCTGGTATAGGGACAAGGGGCCAGAGTTGCTAGCTGCTTGGGTAAAACCAACTCAGGTAATTTCCTATGACTTAATGTAATGTTAAAGGTTGTGTTATTCATTCAAGGTTATTTTCATACTGTATGACACTACATGCATTGCTCTAAAAGCTCACCTGCTACATTTTATGTTACCAACCGATTAAAGGCGGGGTAAGTTAAAAAAATCAAATATACATTTTTTGTTATACTTTTTTGAGATGGCCTTTGCACCGTGACCGCAATAAATAACTCAGGAATACTGAGAAAAGAACGAAGAAGATCGGTCATTTGTAGCTGCTGTAATCCGACATAAAAGCCAACCAATCACTCCCTCATGGTCTGGTTGGCAAGAAACGATGACAAGCCTCCTCGCCTCCCTCACATGAACTCCTGTGCTTCACCTCAACATGGCCATCAATTTAAAGCAGCAAAGCATGCTTCCTCGCCCTGGGCACCTTTGCGCTGCTGTTTGCTACTAGCTATGCTGCTGCTGCAAATGTCATACCACTTAATGCAGTGTGATATTTCACTTAGTTTTTGCAAGGACGATTTACTACAGAGGCGAACCTTTATTGCCTTAATGGTAAAGACAGCAAATTTCCTACTTCTTCCCTCCATTTGGCACTCAGTTTGACCCCCACCAAATTCTCTGTCCGAAGTTCCCTGTACGTCTTCCCCCTCGGCACCTAATACACCCAAGAACTCCCTTGCAGCATCCACCACCATCTTGATTCTCTCCATTTTACCCTCAATCTCACCAGTAAAGTCTATTATCATTGTAAAAAAGCGAAGAAACTTCTGCAATCCATCCTAATATCATCTCCATCATTTCCCCGTGGTTTGTTTTCCATTGCCTGCACTCCAGCCAGCTCTTCCCTCATTTTTTCCTTCCGTCATCTCTTTCATCCTTGCCTCTGCATAAGACATTTTACCCCATAGCATAGTCCTTCCTCCTCCCTTTCCATTATTTTTCTCTCACATTGCAGTGAACCCATTTCATGAATTCCCCCTAAGTGAAAACATACTTCTGACAAAACTCACTCATCCTCTATACCAGTGGTTACTGACCCAGTCCTCAAGGACCCCCTGCCCTGCAGGTTTTTGCTCCAGCTCTACTCTTTCACACCTGATCCATTTTAGGGCTTCATGTTCATTGGTTGAAAAAAAAAATCTACCTGAACAGGGTGTGCATGAAATGGATAAGGTGTGCAAAAGTAGAGCTGCAACAAAGACTTGAGGACTGGGTTCGGAACCACTGCTCTATACACCTATCATTCCCATGCTTTTTTGCATCTGTGCACCCCTCATGGGGTTCGGCAACAAGGTTAGTCTCACAAATGTAAAGGTCATCGAACCAATCACAGAAACAGCTGGGGGTTAAAACCCCTTACCACTCCGGTAACATTTTCTTAAAATGCCTATAAAGGATGTACTTCAGGTAAAATGAAATCTTTTCTTGTTTTTAACTTCCTTGATGGGCCCGTATAAGAGCCTTCGGAGTGATAAGGGGTTAATTACTGGGTCAAATTAAGGGGGCATTAGATAATCATCCGAGAAAAACGGTGCTGCAGACATTTTGGGAGAAGGAAAGGGCAGGGAAAGAAAGTTGTGGCTGGTCTGGAGATCAAAAGGCAAATTATATGGGAGTGTATAATAAAGAGTTTGGTGCAACTGTGGTGTGGCTTGTTAGACCTGCTTAGCTATTAGAAAATCTAGAGTGACTTGAGATTAAGCACAGTTAGGAGACAGGTGATTTAGCAAGAACATATTAAAATTATAGGGACTATAAATATAAAGACAGTGTGCAGATTTCTGTTGATGGATCGAAGGTTCCACAATCAGAGGCAACAGGGCCTGCAATTCTTGTGCCCGGTTGACCAGAAGAACATCTGATTATTTCAGTGTGTTTGCTGTTAAATTGTTCACCTTGTGGCCGGCTTTAGAATGGATTGAACAGGCTGACTGCAAAAATGTATAAATATGCAGTGATTCTGTGTCGGCGTGTAAAAGTGTTACGATAGGAACAGCCAGAAGTCAAGATCTGCTTCATGAAATATTGTTTACTTATTCAAAAATGGTGAGGCGAGGTAGAATCATCGCATTCATATGGGAACCAGTGCATATAGTATCTTGGGAAATGAAAGCGCAGCCGAACTGGCAAAAGAAACCTGTCAATTAAGAAACAGCTGAAAGCAGCAATAAATGATCAAAATCAGGGGGGAAATGCATAGTGTGGAGAGAGGTGAATCAACAGTGGGAACAGTTGGGATGGTGAAGTAAAAAGGAGACATTTCCATGCAGTTCAAAGTAAAGCAGGTATGGTAAGAAAGGGGCAAAGAGAAGAGAACAATTAGTCGTAAGTTTGGGCAGAGCAACATGAACAGTTCACTTCTCATTTTTGGAAGAAGACCAACGGGGCTTTGCAGTTTGTATAATGAGGCTTAGACAGTGGAGCATGTCTTGGTGTCCTGCAGGAAATTACAAATGAAAGACAAGATATTGTGGCAGGCCGAAGGAGGGCCCGGGCGGGGACTTGAACCTCCAGACTCCCAGGTAAGAGTCATGCGCGCTGACCACATCACCAAAGAACCAGGCTCAATGGCAAGGTAGCCAGGGTACATACTTATTAGGAGACACTTCCAGTGACAGGACCCCTCTACTGTCACAATATGATGAAGCAATTACAGAAAATATGGTGGATAGAGGGCAGTGTCTAAAGTATTCTTGAGACAGGAGGCAGTGCTCATGGGAGGAAATGGTTAGTGTTTTTGTTTTTTGAGAAAGACTGGGCTGGAAAGAAGGGTTCAAAAGAATGAAGAACATGGGTGCATGGAATTAGGGAGGCAGCAATGCAACATTCTGGATGCCAACAGCCATAAAATCTTGAAGAAGAAGATTTCTCATTCTCTTTGCTTCTGCTCTTGCGGGGCGATTTTTTTTTTGCAAGTGGTGCTATGATGTAAAAGATATGTATGAGGCATTGCGCCTCAACTGAGCACCACAGTAACCATGATTCATGCTGCCCCTTGGATAGCTAAGACATTGTGCAAGCAGTAATTCATCTCAAGCAATTCCCATTATGGGTTGGGATTTGATTAGGTTCTGTGGTCCATGGAGTCAGATTCTTTCTCACCAAACGTAAACCGTTCTGGAGTTTATTTGAAAGCTTACCTAGACTACCCTCTCAAGGGGGAAACAGCACGTTCGGGTCTGCACCCGAACTTGATTTCGGTATTCACCCCCACCCAAGTGAACTGACCTTACCGGGGAAAATGCTCCAGTTAATTTTTGATGAGCGAAGAGATTCAGGTGTGAAAATGCACTTAAACCCCTAGATTCCACCGGGAGCGTTGTAGCCACATGACTGCCGAAACACTGTTGCTGGAGCTGATCGCGGCTGTTCTAGACAATGCTCGTGATTCCACCAGCCGCACAACAGCACTTGTCGGCAGCATCCCAGAAGCGGCCATCTGCGGAGAATATGCGGCAAGTATATTTTTGAGACCACATTTGTGTCAAGCTGAACAGAGCAGGGGTACGTTTCCCCCAAAGCATAGTCGTTACCTACATGGTTCGACTATATACAGTCAAAGGTTCCAACTATGTTAGTATCTGTGCTTATGGGAAACGCATCACAGATCGTGCTGGGCAGGAAGTGACTATTAAGGGGGATATGCTTTTAACTAAAAGAAACTAGCCAAATTTACTGATAACTTAACTTTCAATTATTTGTCTGTGATTGTGCAAGGCTGGTCCATGACGAGTGAACCGTCGGAGGGAGAGACCTGACGCCATGAACAAGTGAGAGCCCGAGGGCGTGAGACACCCACAAGAATCAATTGCCATAGTGCTGCAGTGAGACTTTTGGGTAGACCCACGCTGGTGTGCATTGCGTTGTTGGAAGCTGGGGGGGTGAAATCGTTCACCCCTCACAATAATAAGTGCTCATTTCCCCTGTATTTACTGCTGGCGTTAACCAACCCCCCTCCCCTCCTCCCTTGCCAGCAAAGTAAAGCAAACCCCTTCAGGTTGTGAAAACTGTGAGAACTGTGTCCAGGTACATGCTTTGTATACCCCTCTATGCCCAAGTGTCGATTCACTGTGACCGTTTAGCTCACTGTCCCCTCCCTCTTCGTTGTGCTATTAATCCCCTTGTGGCAGCAACCATCATTCAGCCTTTTGTAGCGCCCAGGCTGCTTTCAATGTGCGCCTATAGGCCACCATTAGCCTCTCTATTTTGCCCTACACCTGGGAGGTGTGCTGTGATTGGAGTATTTGCACTTGTCACTTTATGGGCTTAGGCGTACTGAGAGTCAGATTTATCCACTGTGCTTTGACGCCCCTTACATTGTCTGTGGCTGTCTTGCCTTGCTCCATCCCACTTTGGGCTGCCAACTGGGACCTGCCAACTCCACGACCAGCTGCTGTGGGCTCGAAGGAATGTACCGTCAAAGCAGGGGATTGCTTTCATTTCCACACTCTCCTGGGCTGTTGCTGGATGGAGGGACAGAGTGCTCCTGGTGGCCACATTGCACTCTTTTTTTGTTTATACTTCTTAAAATACGTTTGCCAGGGACAATATTTTTAACGTATTTAAAATAACATTTGTATTTTTATATCAATGCTAACCTGTCTCCCGGCATAATTGGGGGTGAACCTTGCTCTCCCTCGTGGTGGATGGTAGAAAGGGTGGTGCCGTTAGCGCCCCCCAACCTGTGACACCAGCTCACAGCTTTGCTTCCTTTTTTATCTGTTTTTGCTTGCTCATACCAAAGTACCCTTTGATAGCATCTTTGTTAACATATTTTTAACATTGTGAGATGTACCAGCTTTGCCCTTTTAGAAGGGAAGAGGCAATCATCTTCAATCAGAGAACAGGTTGCTGACTATTTCCTCGACACGTTAGTATCATATTGCATTGAAACATGAGTCTGTTTCTCCAAGATTAATGAAGTTCTTAGAATCTTCTCTTGCTCATGTAAATGTAGGGGAGGTACGGGAGGAAGTTACGTTCTGATTAATGATAGCTACAATCTGTAGAGAGCACACATCCACGGCAGACATAAAATAAAATAATTTCCTTGTTGACCTTTGGTAAACATTGTTCCAGATTTAATTAAAATCCCACCACAGTGAAGCTGTTATTTTCAAAATCAAGGGACTGAACCATACAAAGGGTAACCTCCTCTTCATATGCTTGAACAAGCGCAGAGCTCCCGCAGGGTAGTTAGATGTAAAGTAATGATCATCATGACACTGGAGCCATCTCGCTTTTAACCACTCCTCACACCTGACATAATCCAAACTCCCACTCTGCCACATTGACGCTCCTACGGAGGGTTTTCAGGCAAGTGTGCTTTCTGGAGGCAGAGGGTTTGACCGGAGAGCAGGAAATGAGTGCAGTATGCAGATACAGCAAATCTCTCACTTTTACTATAGTATAGAACATTAACCTTTCTCTTTGAGCCATGTCTGGTTCAAGCCATATAATATGTTATTAATTACTTATTTCCGTATTGCCTTGTTATTGGCCCGAGGGTCGCTGTGCAGCCTCGGGCTAATCCCCCGACCCAAAGGCCAATACCACGGCAATGCGAAAAGAAGCAATTTATAATATTTCTATTAATTGGTTACATATGTTGTGCTATCATGGCAATATTATGACTATGACTTCTATAGTACACATCTTAAAGACTCATTAAAGAGCTAAATGCAAGGTCTGCGACCGTCGTCTGCTTCTTTGAAGAGAGCGAATACTACAGTTACCGCGATCGAAAGGTCAGAACCAAGGCAATGCAAAAATAAGCAATTTATAATATTTTTATTAATTGGTTAAGTACGTTGTGCAATCATGACAACATTATGACTATAACTTCTGAAGTATGAGACTTTAAGACTCATTTAAGAGCTAAATGCTAGGTCCGCGACTGTTGCCTTCTTCTCTGAAGAGAGCGAATGCCACAGTTTCCAATGGTTACTTGTTTACGTGCTGAACTCGGCCAATACAGGTCAGCCAAAACAGGATATATTGGGAGGTAGAGCTGGATTAAAAAAAAAATCGATTTCCCGATTCATATCGATTTTTATTTAAAGTTTCGATATCGATTCATTTTATTCCAAGATTGGTCTTTTATTAGTGAATTTCCATCTTGCTTGTGAATATTCAATAACTGATCCGGGAGTGCCATCTTGTGCAACAATATCGTTCTGCATCCATAAATTTGCAGCTCCATGTCTGCTGGCGGTCACGTCTGCACAAGGTGCTTAAGATACCCTGTCGAGCACCGTTGATCTCGAACACGCCAAATCCAGATGATCCTTAAATGATGAATTACATTCATATTTTCATTTGTAACAAAGTGGCCAGTGTCAAAGTAACAAAGTAAAAGTATACTTTTTATCTTTCAAATGCTAACTTACATAGTTGGGCCTAGTGACTGTGAATGGACGAACTATATTTGGAAACCCCAATATGTAACCTAACATCTACAACAATGAACTCACATCTCATATTTTTGCAATTTTTTTTTTTTATCATCGGGACTACTTGACGGCCTTTGTGTCAAAATGAGATCAGGCGAGTTTAGCCGAGATTTCATGGGCGATTCACATATCATCAAACTTTTTACAACCAATAAGGTCTAAATTTTTGATGCATAATATCACAACAAATTTCTAACTGATAATGTCAAAACACCCTCATTGCATAATGTCAAAATTTCAATATGCTTGGCTCATCACCCATAACTGTTGGGTGGAGTCTGTCATGTCAAGGTTTGTATGTAAGCTTGTTTTATTGTCATTGGGCCTGGCCCTCTGATTTTTACAGTTCTCAATCCTCAAAATCCTCAAGTATTAATCCCTTCCCAATTTCTTTCATTTATTTATTTATTTTACAGTACAAAGACTTTTAACCTGTAAAACGATAACAAACACATAATTGTAATTCATAAGGTAAGAAGGCAAGGCGAATCAGAAACTATTCAATGAACTGTGGGGAGAGGGATTGTCTTGGCAAAAAAGAAACAATGCATTAATATCCAGCTCATTTTTCATGTAAAAAAATAATTTTTATACTGAATTTGTACCACATGCAGGCAACAAAATACAGCTGAAGAGGGGAGTGCAGAGGAGAGGACCCAGGTCGCTGGATGATTTAGAGAGATTGTGCAAAGAGGAATGGTCAAAGATCCCTCTTTCTGTATTCTCCCATCTTGTGAAACATTATAGGAGAAGATTAGGTGCTGTTTTGTTGGCAAAAGGGGGTTGTGCAAAGTATTAACATCAGGGGTGCTAATAATTGTGGCACACATGATTTGATGGAAAAGAATTATTTCTTAATGTGGGATTTTTTTCCCACTGAATAAATGCACTTGAATTAAAGGTTGGATTTTCCTCTTTTTCCATTGTGGTCCTATATTATTTAGAAAAAAACTGAATTTATTAGAAGCTAAAGAACACATCATAACCAGGGGTGCCAATAATTATGGAGGGCGCTGTACATGAAGAGCACCAGCCATTTTTTACTTTCTATTTACACGTGTAAACACTGACTGACCATTCGGAATCATTACAAGGGGATATGTATTTTGTATGTACATTCCATTTCTTTCCAACAGGCTCAAGTAGCTGTGCTCAATGCAACTTATTGTTCCACTCAATTCAGTCATTTCATATTTTCAAACCAAATCACTGCATTCATTCATTTTTTAAAGATTTTTTCTTTATTTGATGGGTATATGGTGGAGAGTGACAGGAGGGTGGGGGAGAAGAATGGGGAAGACATGCGGCAAGTGACCCGACCCAGAGTTGAACCTGGGGCCCTGCGAGAGGGACACAGCCTTTATGGCGCGCGCGCTTAGACCGATGAGCCACCAGGGCACCCCTCATCTGCTCTTCTTTAATGTCGCCAAGATGGAATACATTGCCTCTGTATTCACAAGAAGTCACCTCTTTTTGCTTTCCAAGTAACCATGGACCAGGGGTCTTCAAATGCGGCCCCTGAATCCAATTACAGTCCTAGTTTTCCTTCCTTCCAGGCAATTAAGTAAACAATTAATGCTGCTGATCGGCCAGATTGTCATCTCACCTGACTCCCAGGTAAAGGTGGGGTGGAAAACCAGCAGTTCTCGGCCCTCTAGGTACGTGATTTGTGGAGCCCTGCCATAGATCATATAAAAAGATGGACAAAGCAACCGTGACGTCACCCATTGGTTTCAGCATAGCATTTAGGAAGCCTCAATTTTGGAAATTTGAATACCGCCATTTTGTCATTTTGAAACCGGTGATTCCTATTGGACAAGAGCGTGAATTGAAGACCCAGGGAAGAGCAAGGGGTGGATCTGACCGTATCAGACAGGGACCAGAGCATAGCCACGCCCCTAAAGCATACATTGGCTTTATCCTTTATTCTAGTCTATTTGGGACCATAATTTACAAAAATGAACATCATGATATATTGAAGGAGAGTAGAAACCTGCAATAGATACCATAAATAATGTGGTAAATCATTACTGAAGTGATAAATCAGGAGGGAAAGTAGGGTCATTTTCTCATACACTTCTATAGGATTGAACTTTCTTCTGCAACCACCGACGTCGCCATCTTCTCGCGATTAAATAGAATGCAAATTTTTGAGATTTCCGCATTGGCCTCAGTTTTCAGACCCAGGCGCTGCGCCCATCCTTTCATACAGTCCATGCTGGTAACATCCAGCAAGAATCTCATTTCACAGCTGAACACAAACTGTCATCACACACACCATTTTAGCTCTTTAAACAGACACTATAAATTGGTAACTAATAGCCCATAGTCTTCACAAGCTACCAACTAGGAAATAATGGAGGAACAAATCAACCAAAACATGAAATTTCACAGCTCTCAAATTGTTTTCAAAGGACTGATTTTCCTTATATATTGCAGATTACATGCAAATTTGTGCCCCACCCCTAAATCAAGAAACTGAACGTGTGCACCAATACTTACACATTGCAGTTTGCACAGATTTGTATGAAATGACTGAAAAAGATGTTTCAAGGGAGCGACAGCTTGAACTTGCATGAATTTGTTTTGTGTCAACTCTACCACCTGAACAGTTCGGGAGCTTCCTCCATGTAGAGAATTTCTTTTATTATTTGCTTATGAGTCATGTTTAAATGTTTTAGGCCATCCAACTAATTTTAAACACATAAAAGCATAAGTCTACAACTCCTAGAAGTGAACAACGGTAATTTAGATTGGGTAGACGACAATGGCGACCCGCAGCCAAGAAAAACACATTAAGTGATGTCTGATCACATGATCTGTGCGGAAAATTCATGAAATCCGTCACTTTGTGCAGAGAAGCCCACCGTCAGAGAAATTTGTAAATTGTCGGTAATTCCCAGCGGCTTCATTAACATAAAACACTCTGTGGGAGATAAATTAATGCTGGTTTGCTTTAGGAAAAAAATTCTAGCCTTATGGCTGGACTGGTTTCTGGACAGCCTGCACTGCATTTGCGGAGAGCTGTGGTGATCTGGTTCAAACAGAAAAAGTGGATCCATTGTTCTGCTGCCAGAACAGAACCTGCATTGTTCCCCCTGAGTCCGAGGATGAGCAATCGAGCAGAGCCTTCTTTCCAGCACCCTGGCATTGGCATTCCCTGGGAGACTGAGCAGAGTTATCCTCCTATAATTGGAGCACACCCTCTGGTAGCCCTTTTTTAAAAATGGGAACCACTACCCCAGTCTGCCAGTCCAAGGGCACTGTACACGAAATCCATGCCATGGTGAACAGGTGTGTCAGCCACGACCGCCCAACAACATCCAGAGCATTCAGCATCTCAGAGCAGATCTTGTCTATCCCAGGTGACTTGCCACTGCGGAGCTTCTCGACCACCTCAGTGACTTCCACCAGGGAAATGGGCCATGACTCACTCGAGTCTTCCGTCTCTGCCTCTTCCATGGAGGGTGTGTCTGTTGGACTCAGGAGTTCCTCAAAGTGCTCCTTCCACCACCAAACAATATCCCCAGTTGAGGTCAGCAGTTCCGTGGGAGGAGTTGATGGAAGTGGCTCGGGAAGGGGATGCCTGGGCACCTCTGCCTAGTCTGCTACCCCCTTGACCCGACTCCGGAGGAGAAAAAAAAAATGGAATGCAATGAATGCGAGATTAACTTGTCCACTACATTTCAGGCAACTTTCTAACAGTTGGAATTCATATTGCAACTGTCATTTAATCATTTTGGTTCTCAATAATCAATGTCTTTGTCAAGGAAGTGATAGTTCCAGTTAGAATTCTGACTGTTAGTGGCAGTGTCGAGCATTATGTTACACAACACGCTCCTCTTAGGGAGAGACGAAGGAAAACTGGTCCACCTTGGATTTTACATGGGTTGTATTGAGTCGATTATAAATAACAGTTACACGGGCGGGAATAAGTTGTGTTTTTGCTATTTTAAATGCAACTTACAATGGTATGAAGTCGCTTGAAATGTAGCGGACAAGTTCATCTTGCATCCATTGCATTCTGTTTGTCAAAATTCTTCCATTGAGTAATTTTATTTGCTCTTAAAGCCTAAAATGGTCGCTTCCCTAGCCTAGCGATCAAGGACTATGATACGAAGTAAAATGGTCCTGGGCAGGGCTACATCGTGACCAGATTTGACTGCTGGCACCATGTTCTTAATTTGGAATGCTGTGTTTGCTTTTCAACAAATATGATGGGACTCATGTATTTCAAAAGTTCCACTTTCGTCTTCTTAGTCCATGGAAAATTATCCCAAAAAGCAGAGTAAATGGTCATCTGGGTTCTAGGGTGAGACCTAGACATACTGTTACAAGTTTGCTCAGGTTGGAGTTAATGTCACCTTGTTTTGGGCAAGAACTAGGTCCTTACTGATGGTTATGTTCCCATTCCCATTTAATTGTTATCTCCTCCAAAGCAGTGAGATCAATTCACAATTTATCAATAGGGCAAGGCCTATATTGATAAAAAGAGCTCTAACACCTTAATGCAATGACCAATCATTACCAAACTTGAGACCACAATCTACAGACCAAGCACACCAAATTTAGTTTAAATACATTGGTAGGTGGCACTATGGCAAACAAATGGTGATAACTCTTAAATCATTTGCACAAGCAACTTTTTTTTACATGCTTCATGATGGTGAGTGATAGTTCAAACATGATGGCTCACATCAGTCTTAATGCAAATTACTTTGATTGGCGAAATGGTGGCACTATAGAGAGGTACAACAAATTTGCTTTCAATTGGTCAAGATATGGCGCTGTAGTAAGAAAAACAATGTAAAATTGCTTATTTCATTTCAACCATTTGTCTCCTGGTTCTAATTTTGTGAATTGCTTTTCTGGATGAGGATCAAATAGTCTTTCCAATGAGAAGATAAATCTTTAATATCTTGCTGCTATTTGTAAATCAGGTTACAGCAGCGGTTTCAAAGACATAGCAGTGACTAAACAACATGAAATTTGCAGGGCAAAGTATACCATGCACAGTTATGTGCAATGAGCGAGAAATCGTTTGAAGAATTTATAGAATTAAATAATAATAAAGCCTAAAATAAACCAAGTAGTCCCATTGCACTACTTTTCTCATTTGTTTCAGGATTTCTTTTAATCACAACATAGTGTGAGACCTTTTAGCAGAGGCGTAGCCAGCGGGGGTGCTATGACACGTCCCTTTTTGACTGCAATTAGTAGTTCTCAATCATTTTCCTTTATTGATTCTTTTTCCATTTATCGTAATTGTCAACTGAAGACACGGTTTCTTGCATGTTTTTTTTTTTTAAATTTCCAAAAATCAAACTGTCTGCAATATGGCCCAAAAAATATTTGACCAAAAATAACCTTAGGAAATGCAATTTTTCAAAAAGGGGTTTCCCGGTCTAAAAATAGATCGGCTAGATTATTCACCGCGCAAAGCATTGTGGGTCGAAATCGCGCACTGTAAACAGAGATGGCGTCGCGCGGACGAAAAAGAAGACAGACAGGAACGTTTTTGGAGAATGTGGAGGCCAGTAATCACTTGATGACATATGGGAAGACCATTTGAACATATTATGAATGCATAAGCGTCATGTAATTGAAGTATATCGATTCTTTGATTTTTTCCGTGAAGATGTTGCTAAATGAACGGTACTGTAGGCCTCCGTTCTGACACTCATTGAATGTCATAGATTGGCTTCTATTGGAGTTACAATGTCTGTTTTTACAGCAGGAATGTTTTTGTCTTTCGGATGTTATTGTTGTTTTTTTTTAAAAAAACCCAGATATTGTTAACTTGGATTTTTTTAAAATCGAAGAAAAATAACACAATCTAACTGATGTATTTACAAAAGGTTGTGGCGAAACATCGTAAAAATTTTATTTTATCTGGCAGCATTCTGACACGTAATCTGCAGTAAAATGCAATAAAAGAATTTTTGAATTTACTGTGGCACATCACATTCAACAAACAGAGTTCTGTAATGTTCAGTGGGCAATGATATTTATAGGTCTTTTATCTTAGCTCCATATTTGTTTTAAGAGGCTATCTACTTCAGACTATCATTTCTGTAGATCCTTGACATTTAGTTACTATATAGCAGACCATATAACATATAACGAGAACATCGGGTCCCATGTTGATTAAATTCTGATTGCTCTCTAAATACATCACGATTTCACGACTGCAATAACCTGTCAAACGTTAAGCAAAACGCGATAAGCAAAACATAATTCCCCCCTTCGAGGCACACTACCATTTACGTTGTTTACTTTTATGAACTCGAGTAGCGTGAGATGTTGCTAAGGGAAACCAACACGGTATTTCAATTTACTAATCCATCAAAGTTAGGGCCAACTCATCATTGTCAATGCCCAGTCGCTCTCTCACTCTTCCACCGATCAATAGCACTCCCAATATATACTAGGGATCGTCTTCTTTTGGCATCAAGGGAAATTTTCCAGCGTTTTCTCTCCGAGGCTGTCAACTTGATTCTTTCCGCTATTGCTGTTGTGTGTGCTACGTCACACGTCACGTGGTACACAAGAAAGGGAACTTACTCGAATGACATCAGATTTTCGCTCGCGAAGGTTGAAGGTTTGAGTGAGTTTTTAACTTCAGTTTGAAGGTTGAGTGAGTTTTTAACATCAAAATCCATATTTTTCGATGTCGTAAAAATTTGTATAACATATCGATGAATGATTTCCCTACCTACTGATACCATTTTTATATGTTGTCACATTGAAGACATGCAAGGTATTTACAGGCACTTTAAATCATGGGATAAATTCAGTACAGTTGCGGAACAAGAACAGAGAAATGGGTTGCAAAAAACATCCGTTTAAAACAATTATTGGTCCTGACCTGTTCTCAGGTCAACGGCTGTTACCGCAGGAGCACACATCGCCTTGCCTAGGGCTCCACCTACAGGCTAAATAAGGAACACAACAGTATAGCACGAGGTTTTTTGGCTTGTTCGTCAAAGTACGCGTTCTATTCGCGATTTTAAAGTGATGTGTGCATGATTTATTCGTGGAACATGCGCTATTTATCAGTTTCTTTGCTACACATACGCCCAAATTTGGGAAAGTTTTTACACTAACATGCACGCACTTAGCAGCTAAGTGCGTTTTCCATACGTGATCCATCAGTTTTGGGCTGTGTGACAGGGCCTTAAATTTTTGAGCGGTTCAAAACGATTTCGTGTAGGAGCACGCAAGCCCACCCCCGCCCCCACTTTCGACGCATAAAAACTTATGACTTTCGCAGGCTCCACTAATGAATTACGCATATCACGCATTTTCCACGCACAATCGCGTATAACCTAAATTTTATGCGCTTTTTATGCGTTTTCGCTGTGTGACAGGGCCTTTAAATCGCATATGGAGAGAAACCATGTCTTCGGTTGCCAATTATGATAATTGGAAAAACCGTCAATTAAGGAAAATGATTGAGAACTACTAATTGCAGTCAGAAAGGGACGTGTCTCAGCTGGCGACGCCACTGCCTTTTAGCTTATTCAAATTGCTGGAATGGCTCCATCCAAGCAGTATTTATATTCAAAAGGACTGACAGTAATCAAGCCTACATGGGCAAAGTTTAATCCACTCAAGTTATTAATTATCAAGTAAATTTGAGGAGGACAGTTAATTATTCAATTAATTATTGGCACAAGGTCAGTTGGTATTGTATAACTTTTCTTTTTCAAAACTCTATTTTATTTGAACTTTGCCTTACCAAAAATGTTCCGTCTGGAAAAGAAAAAATTAAGTGTGACAAATATGAAAATTGGAGGAAATCAGGAAGGGGACAAATACTTTTTCATGGCACTGTCAGTCACATAATCCAAAGGGATATTTCAGTGTATTTTTAGAGATACGAGTCCCTCATTTTTTTACTTTTTAAACACAAATGAACTTCCAAATGTGCAAAGTAAAGTTAGAGATATGTGACCATTTCTTCTCAAATTAGAAACACTTATCTACTTTTTGAATCAACTTAAATGCATTCTAATTTGGGAATGAAAACAGTTGCACTCAATGAATCACAAAACACGTCATTTCTAACCGAGTTTATTTATACTACCATTACATTATTGATATGCCTGAAGTTATTCACAGATTTGCAGTTTTTCACAGTAGCAGTAACAGAATTCACTAACAGGCGCCCTTTAAAGGCAAAGACAGAAATATTTGAGAAATAATGAGCAAAGGAGTTGATGTGCTAGCCTATGTCAAAGAAAATATTACCAACTCACAAAGAACAGGCTATTTGGCCCCTCTTCACAAGAATGCAGATTTTAATTCTGAGTCCCCAGTACACAGATTCACTCTTACAAGTTTGTAACCAGATTTCCTGGGGCAGCTTTCAAATTAAAAAAAGATACAAATTAATTTGCAAACCCACAGCCAAATACAAATAATGCACAATCTGACCAGAACAACTGCATTTATCTGCTTTCAGTTGAGGGCAAGTGCCTATGTGGCTATACTCCTCAATCTCTTTGTTTTATTTCCTTCTCAATCATCCTTCACATTTTGGTGATATACCTTTTTTGTACTAAAAATTAAAAACAATATTGAAACATAAAACATTATGCAATTTATTGCATCATTAATGCATTAAATTTCTCAGCATATTAAGTTTTCTGTCAGTAACAATGGCTTAACAGGTTTTCATAGATATATAGTATACAGTATATAATACTTTGCATGGAATAAGCATATTGTTTTCTTCTCAGATCCCTCTGTCTTCACTGGAAAAACCTTTGATGCCATGTCTCAAACAATAAGACAGAAATAAGGTGCAGCTGTGGGTTTGAAACCATATACTTTTGTAAATCCATGACCACTTGTAAACAGGTTATTCCTGTTCACTTGGGTTACAGAATAAATCAGCCATCACAGAGAAGAAAACGGTAGGAAGACAATGTCAGAGATGTTGGATACTAGCAAAGTGTGTGCAAAAGTTTGCTAATAAAGAAGATAGTGGCCACAGTGGCACCACTCATGAGCAAATGTTTGGTGAATGTTTGGTGAAGGCTTGGCAACAATGGAAAGAAGTATGGATCATATAGGGTGTCATTAAATTTCTGTAGTCGCCACATCAGAGCATAAAACAATTCAGTGAGTTAATACAACAAAGCACCATTAGGTGGCCACACAATAACACAATGGCGACAATGTGAGGAATGGCACCAGACTGATAAAAACGGCAACAGTTTTGAATATTTTAAAACTGTCGCCAAATATGAGCGAACTATGGCTAACTAAACAACTGAGAACAATCAAAGTGCCACCATACATCAAACACAGTAACACCACATGAGATGAATATCGTGACTAACTTAGTGAGGAACTTAACAAAATTAATTATTTTTTTTTAAACTTTGCAAAAACATTCTTCTTCAATGTAACAGCCGCTTAAAAGAATGGCTGAGCTGCGGCTGACATATTTATGGGATTTCATTGATTTTTGAGTGAAAATAGACAGCTACATCTATATGCTTACTTATTTTACTTTGCTTTAGCCTAAAGTAAAATATTGTTTATGCACGTTGACACATACATTCTAAAAGCATCTAACTTGCCTCAGACAGCACAGTAAGTATTGAGACAATTACATCATTTTTAAGAGCTGCAATTCTAATACGGTCAACTTCATTTGAATACAAACATCTTAATGAGCAGACTTTCAATTCAATTGTTTTTTTAAAATCTGAGAGTATGCATTCCCAAGGGCTGGACTGTGTGGGAATTACAGCTCTTTAAAAACTCTGCTGCTTTCTCAAAATCTGTAGACCTCACCGTGGACTTTAGATTGAACGTGACGTTTTCGCATGTCACTTAGCGAATGTATCTAACGAACGTGACATTTTCGCATGTCACTTAGCGAATGTATCTAACGCGGTATTGACGTGGTTGAGATTTTAATGTCATGATCACCAACTCACCATTGGCCTCTTACTTGAGTTGTTTACTCTGTAAAATAAGGCTAAATTGCATAAAATGGGTAGAGTGGTAACATTATATCACTGTTTAACGGTTTTCAAATGACATTAATGACATGATTTATTTACTCTGCTTATTTTATATGTTCACCCATAAATACTCAGCTACTTAAATGTGCAATTTTGCAGATATCTCGCAAGCAAACTGTAGATGCTTTCCAAAACCTGACTGGGTCACAAATGTGACAGATTTACTGCAATGAGATTTTCTGTTAAACTCAATTGGCCTATTGCAAGACAACAGTCAAAATACAGCTTTAGCTAATTCTAAGCACGTGGGTATCCATCATTTAAAAATAAACTTGCCTTTTTAACTTGCCTTTGGCAATAAAAACATTGCTTTAAGTATGCTGAACTTTTTATTTAACTTATTTAACAACAATGTTAAAGAAATAATCATCATCTTAAAGTCCAGCTGACACGGCTTTTCGAGAGTATCAACCTTCAAGATCTTGATGTATTTCCAAGTGGAACAGGATAGGAAGATGGAGCATAACTTTTGGTGGAATTTGAGTAGAATGTTGAAAAGTGGGCGGAGAATTACAGAGATCGCAAACGTTTTAACGTCGAAATTATTGGATGTTGCTAAGTCTAGTATGCTAACATTGTTCTTGAATGAGCTAACTACTTACTCTCAAAATAGGTTAAGGCCCGGTCCCATTGGGAAGAGGATTAATCATATCCCCGAATGCCGAATGGCGTTCCGGGGGATATTATGTTTTTGGTCCGGCCGCCGCTGCCGCTGCCGCCACACTACGTGTTAACGCGATAACTTCAGTAATATTTCAATTACAAATTCCAAATTTTGCACATATATAAGTATCATAAAGTGTAAGAGCTGATTTGATTTTGGACAATTTACAATGTCTAGATTGGCCACCAGGGGCCAAAAACTGATTTCACTGTTAACGCGATAACTGCAGTAATATTTCAATTAGAAATTCCAACTTTTGCATATAAGTAAGTATCATGAAGAGGAAGAACTGATTCGATTTTGGACAATTTACAATTTCTATATTGGCCACCAGGGGCCAAAAACTGAAAAAAATCACTGTTTTTATCATATCTCTGGAAATATTTGTCCGATTGACCTCAAATCAAGTGCAAATGAAAGGTCATGACCTCAGGATGTGTCCCACGATGACATTATACCTGTTTGGTTCAAAATTGACACAAGGTGGAGCTTTGTCACATAAAATTCACCATTTTTGCTATATCTTTGGAACTATTTCTCCAATTGACATGAAACTATGTGCAACTGCAAGGTCATGACCTCACAACGTGTCACATGATGACATCATACCTGTATGGTTCAATATTTTGCCACTAGGTGGCGCTTTGTGATGGAAAATGACCATTTTGGCCATATCTTCAGAACCATTTGACCGATTGACCTGAAATTAAGTTCAAATGAAAGACTATTCAGGGTCTATTCAAGGATTGGGGAATTGGAGGATTGGGGGCGTTCGGGCATATACCCCCAGCCGTCGCCTCAGACGGCATAAGCTTAGTTGCGCATGAATTGAGTAGCGATACAAATTTTGGGCATTTGTTGTCGTTCGCAACAAAATTGGCCAAAAATGACAAATTTCTTAGTATGAATTATGGATATATTAAAAATGTATAGTAAATATATGACGAATAAAAGCGGATATTTAACGAATAAAAGCGAATGCGATTGTGGATGCTCTCCCATGAGGGGTACAACAAATTTTGACGAATGTATATTGTAAACATCGCGGATCTATAATGAACAATCACCAATGTATAACACGTATTGAGGAAATCATCGCAAATCAGGTGCAAAGCAGACGTAATAGAAATGCATTATTTGTGGCCTATCTGTATGCATTTGCTACAAATAATTTTAGTTTGTGATGTGGACGTTATAGCCACTCTATATATCCGTTTTTACATACTGTCCCAGCCCAAGGCGCAATACCCCGTCAATTGCGGATATCAGTGGATAACAGCGGATATACAGCGCATACATTGAGTATGTATTGCGTATGTATTCCGTATGTATTGCGCATGTAAGGCGGATGTCATCCGCAACAAAAATTTTGTGCAGCTCCAAAATCCTGGCAACGGAAAAACGTGCCTCTGCGGATAATTGGGGACGTGTGCGGATGTCGGCCGACTCATACAAGCATGTTTCACGAATATTGCGGATGTTTAGCGAATATAAACCAATTTTGTGCGCAATTCATATGCAAATCTTCCTAAACGCCAGTGGGACCGAGCCTTAAGGTTCTGATGGTATACACTGACAGAATCAAAGTATCTGAGAGAGAGAGATGAAATCCATTGTATGCACTATATCCTTGCTAAAGCAGTCCGATGAAAAATGGCCGGCATATAATCTGGAACTGTCAAAGATACCTCTTTCCTCAAAGTGAAAAAAATTACAGCCAGCGGGCACATAATCACAGTTCTTTGAGGAAACTGGACAAAGTTTGAGGTGGTGAACACCCAAAGACTCACTGCCACATGATGTTGCTAACTTATCATTTTAGCTGTGCCATTAAAAAATATAAGATTGATTGTAGAGGTCATGATATTACTGGTTGAAATCAATTGGTACAGGCTTTTGTGATCACACGTCAAATTTTGTCTTAAAGGGAGAAAAAAAAGATTGGATTTTTACATTAAGATAAAAGGAATATATATATATATATATTTTTTTTTTTTTTTTTTTTTTTGGACTTTACTGGTGGTAAATATCAATTTACTGAGATGTCCCATCCCTTTTTAAGCGAAATTCTTTCGATGATGTTTTCTGCAAGATGCCTGATCATTAGAACATTGTCAGTATGAGGCTTACTAAACCATATGACAGATGAGGCCATCAAGTACTGTCTAGTACTAAAATTCTATCTAAAGACTTTGCGCTCTACAGGTCTATGTACATAACAAGTTACCATGGTGACAGGTGGGAATGCTACTGTCAGTTTCAAACTGAGGCTGTTTAAGACATGCGGCCCAAATCACAGTGAAGTTTTCTGAAAGATAGTTCATAAACAAACACATGCTACAGGATGAAAAATAATCACTTAAAAAAGGACAAATGCACAAAGTTTAAAATGCACTTCATTAAATGCATTTAAAAATGAAAAAAAAAAAAAAAGTGCAAAATGCAGTATTTTCCATTTCAGTTGGAAACATCCTTTGTTGCCGAATGGTCGAATAAATGAAAAATAAAGGCAAATCTACCTGATATATGACCCGCTTCTGACCTGTTCATCAGAACATCTACTGATAAGTGATACTTGACTATTTATATACAGTAACAAGTTGCTAGACATCAAATGTGCTACTTTCAAAGAGTTAACAGTGTAAAACCACACAGTATTTAGCATATGTTTTTTGTTGGTGCTGTTGTAAACTTATTAGTTTATGAGTATGTTTGTGTGTGTGTGAGTGTGTGTGTGTGTATGCGTGTGCACGAGTGTGCGTACAAAAGGGCACAGGGAGAGAGGGGGGCTGTGTCACCAGACTCTTGTATTACTTTTAGATGGAGAGACACGATCTGGAGGTTGATCCTTTTCTCGAACTTTCTGGCCTATGGCGAACTCTCCAAGGAACCTGCAGCACAAGTGAGTACAGAAGTAGCAAAGACAGAAGTGCGTGAGAGAGGAGTATATAAGTGATGAACCGGAGGAAAGGAGGAGAGAAGTGTGGGAGTCAGCAGGCAGAAAACAGAAGGGTATTGTTAGTTTTATTCCTAAGATAGGATATGTCAACAGTACCAGAAAAAATGACAGTTGCTAGGGTTTTTGGTGGATACTTCTACATGCTGTACACAATTTTTGGCCTAAAAACATTCCAAAATATTCAAAGTCAGGGATCATATCATACTCATCTTGAAAACATTAAATCAATTTGAAGCTGAAGTCAAAGCATAATATGTCATTTACTGAATGTGTTTAACATTTTCTTTGTATGAGCTGTCAAAGCTAAATACAAAGTGCTAATATTTCCTAGGCTAGTTCAATATTGAAGGAAAAAAATGTGACATTCTTAGTTCATTTCCAATGCTGTCAAGGCAATAATGGATTGCTTTGAGGTCCATTAAGAAGTGAACATATACTTATTGTTGAAGTGGTATTCTGTAAAGAATCAATCCATTTTTGACATTGCCCTTTTAGACTAACAACTGTTGTTGGAAGAGTTGCACATGATTTGTATCGAATTCGGAGGTGAAAAATGCAAACATAACGTAACAGAAGTGGAGAGAACACGCTGTTCAGCCCAACTCGGCTCATCAGGTTCTTATTACTAATGTGAATCCATTATTTCAAATACTCAATGACTCAATGGTATCTAGCGCAAAATCAAGCCTCAATGGTATCTAGTGCAAAATCAAGCCTGTTCTTGAACATTCTCAAGGTTTCTGCCTCAACAATATGGTCAGGCAAGCTATTCCACACTGAGATTACTCTCTGGGTGAAAAAATATTTACTAATGTCAGTACTAAATTTGCCCTTGGCCAACTTCCATATGTGACCCCGAGTCTCACAAAGTTTGGCCTAAGTACTCCCACATAATTTATTTTGTTAACCTCTTTAACATGCTTAAAGACTTCAATCAGATCGCACCCAAGTCTCCTGTTCCTAAGACTAAACAAATTAAGGATCTTTAGCCCCTTCTCATTGCTTTCATCATTGATACCTGGAATTAGCTTAGTGGCTCTTCTCTGAACTTTTTCTTGAGCCTCTATATCTTTCTGAAAGTATGGTCCCTAGAACTGTTTGCAATACCCTAGATGTGGTCTGACGAATGTGTTGAAGAGGAGAAGTATGACCTCGTTGGATTTACACTCAACACTTTTGGCTGCATATCCCAGCATCCTGTTTGCCTTTTGAACTGCTACAGCACAATGGCTATAACCTGTAAGAGTTTGGTCAACAATCACTCCCAAATCTTTTTCATGTGTAGCACATTCCAGTTCTAAACCTCCCATGAAGTAATCCTGTCGAATGTTTTTATTGCCTACATATAGAACTTTACCTTTCACTACACGAAATTTCATTTGCAACATTTCTGCTCAATTCTGGATTCAATCTAAATCATCCTGAATCACTTGAGTGGACTCCAAACTGTTCGCCAAACCTCCCAATTTAGTATCATCTGCAAATTTAACTAATTTGCTTTCAATATTCCTACGAAGGTCATTAATGTAGATGAAGAAGAGCAGGGGCCCCAACACCGATCCCTGAGGGACGCCACTCTCCACCATACCTAGCTCAGATGAGATACCACTGACCACCACTCTTTGTCTTCTTTCCTGTGACCAGTTTTGAATCCACTCCAGCATACCTCCTGTAACTCCAATGGAGCTCATTTTAAAAATTAGTCTCTCATGCGGTTCTGTATCAAATGCTTTCTGAAAATCCAAGGAAATGATATATGCCCCGCTCTGAGCCTAAGTAAGGCTTTTTTGTAGCTCGAGACGAATGTGTGCGGTACTGCATGTAAAACCCCCTTCCCGAGACTCTACTCAGAGCATTGCCCATCTGGAGAAGACGTGACATGGATTAGGTTATTAGGTTATTTAGCTATTTTCAAGGGGCGTTCCCGAGCTGGGTTTTAACCCATTTGCACAGGGGCCGAATATGGCTATTTATGCGTGACAAAAATAGAATGAATGCACGCACATCCAAAATCCAATATTACAGGTGCCGGACCCAAAGAAACAGTAGAAAGAAGAGAATAAAGTTCGCACACTGTTAAAGTAGCTCCCAGAAGACTTTATTCTTTGTACAATGTTTCGGCCGACGTGGCCTTCGTCAGGTGAGTTCCAGGTGTAGAACTCACCTGACGAAGGCCACATCGGCCGAAACGTTGTACCTTTTGTACAAAGAATAAAGTCTTCTGGGAGCCTCTTTAACAGTGTGCGGACTTTTATTCTCTTCTTTCTATTTATGCGTTACCCAATTTAATGCTTTATAATTCAACATTTGAGTTTCACAGAGAGGGGGAAAATGGCTTAAATTGAACTAGAGATTTCTATCATTTACGATTTCATCGTATTTCAGTTTCTTTTCATAATTTATGTGTAGAGTGAGGGCCAGAAACACAAAAAAATCTTAATAAAAATTCATTCACGTAATAATTAAAAAACTACTGAGAATTGAAAAATGGCTGAGAGTTAAAACAATACATTTCTGGGATCATAAACTCCCTGACAAGGGTGCTTCATCGGACAGTGATTTTTTTTTTTTTTTTTGATCTACCTTTTGTGAGCCAAATATGATTGTGGCTTCTCAAGCTGTCTGAGCCCTCAAAATTACACACTGTCAAATCATAAAATAATCATATCTTTAACACAAATCAACTTTTGACTCAAGAAGTTCAATATGAATTAATGATATTGCAGCAGAATTTAGAATGAGTTTATCAATGTAGGTGCGGATAGACATCAAAAGTCACCAGTAACCTCTCCAAAACAAAAACATGCCTTCTCTCCATGATAAAGTTCACAGCTTTGTTCATTTTTCTATATAGCCGCATCAGCCAGCACACGTACTGAAAATACAAAAAACAGCCAGGCAGCTAGCCAGCGAATCATAAGCATTCCACATAACTCCATTGCACTCACTCAAAATGAAGCAAAACTCCCCATCATCAAAGTCCTCCTCCTGATAAACAGAGCAACAGTGCTTTCTGGCGTGAGGAACCCTCCAGTACTGTTCCACTTGGATTATCCATGTTGGTACCAGATTGCCATTATGCAAATGTAACCTAGGCACTTCAAGGTTAGTTTTGAAAGTCTCTTTTTTCCTTTGTAATAGCGTCATTCAGCTGCACGCAGTTGAGAGAGTACAACCTAACTTGCTCTTACGCAAGGGTTTAAATACTTTTCTGAGGGTCCAATAGAAGTCTTTCAATTACTGTGGAAAGGATATACTGTCTGCAATTGATAAAACGCCTCAATCAATAGATAATTACCGATATATAATTCAGGTGGGTGTGAATTATAACTGTGCTCTATGCAGATAAGCCTGAGCGAGCATTCGAGAGACTGGATATCAGTGAGACATTGTATGAGGTTGTGAGGAATCACTGAATTCGTCGATAGATGAATCTATGCATAATTCAATGGTAGGGAATCACAAGTTTTTGATATCTGATGACAATAATTGGTTGTAGAATGATACAGTATCGATACAATGTAGAATGTTTGCTTCAGAAAAGTGATTTTTTTTCTCTACTAAATTGAGATGCCTTTGGCCTGTTATAGCTGAAGCGTGCGTTAAAATCAGTGATTCTCAATTTTTTTTCTGGGGGACTACTGTTTTGGTTTTTGGTACAATCGCATTGGCAGTCCTTGAATGTTGGCAAGCTGTTAATTTCTCTAAACTAAGAGCTTGGGCTGTGCATTTATTTAAACTCTTAAATCACATTCCATGATGGTCATGCATGCCATGAAAGATACATCTTCTGAATACATATAGTACTTACTGAATTAAATTTCAAACAACAAATTTTATTAAGCATATTAGTGAATAATTAGTGAAAAATATCTATAACTGATGAAATTAAAGACTTGAGGCAGTCAATCGGCACCCTCTCAACTGGTATGAGTACCTGGCTATTAACTCTTATCATCAGGAAGACAATTAAGAATTTTTAACAACAATTTTTATAATTTTGGTTGAGTTAGAAAATTTCTAAAAATGGCTCATTTTCACATCCTTATTTGGGCATGTGTCCAGTTATGTATGAATTCCTATATAACTAAAGATGATATGATGAAAATATGATGCTGTTATCAGCCTTCCTTCTTAAGTTCAGATTTTTTTGTGCATACTAATTATGAGTGTTCTATTTGTTACATATTAATCACACAGAGAGAAGCACCTGCATAATTTGTAATGAAATGGTCCAGGTAATAATCAGGCACTATGCTATTTATTTCAGAATTTTCAGCATTTCCATGGCTGTCAGCATTGCAGTGGTAAAGGGTGGTATAAAAAAAGATTAAAATTCTTTTCTTCCCATTAAAATGAATACATTAAGCATTTTGTATGATTCTTATAGTAATTGCTCATGCTGTGCAGTTTCATTGTTACAATGCTACAAGTACATGTCTCAATTGCTCTAATACTGTTTGATGCAACAAAGTAGAATCATAACTAGTAAAGCATTTGCTTGAATGCTGCTTTTCAAAATACTGATGTGTATTGATTAAATGCTTTGGTTTTGCGTATTTGTAAAATTACTGAAATATGAATTCATGCTATGTATTTACTGAGTGTCGTTAAAAGGAAAGGCGATGTAACACTGGTAAAAAGGCCCCTGTGCCAACTTTTTTGCAATGTGTTGCTGCCTTTAAATTCCAAGTTACTGATTATTTGCAAAAAAATAATAATAAAAAGTTTCTCAGTTTGAATATTAAACATCTAGTCTTTGCAGTGTACTCAATTGAATATAAGTTGAAAAGGATTTGCAAATCATTGTATTTAGTTTTTATCTACAATTTACATAACGTGCCAACTTCACTGGTTTTGGGTTTTGTAAAAAGGAATAATTTCATTCTTAATTTTACATCCGTAAACTGTTTAAAATGACATGAAATAAAAAAATCATAACTTAAGAAGGAAGGCTGGTAACATCGTATTTTCATCATATCATCTTTAGATACATAGGAATTCATGGTTAAAAAAAATTGCATTTTTATATAACTGGCCACATGCCTAAATAAGGCTGTGAAAATAAGCAATTTAAAAATTTCGATCTCAACCAAAATTTTAAAATTTTTCCAGCTCTACCAATGTATTGACAAATGTGGTTGTCCTCTAGATGTGGCCCAATATGTCAAAAATAACAGCAGAAAAAATTCCATTGCTTTATCTAGCATACCCTTTGAGTTATTAGAGCTCAAAGGAGGCAGTGTTTTTTTAGGTTTTTGATTTTCGGCCAATTTGAGAGCCTTGTGAGAAGAAAAGGGTCGTGACAAATTATTCTTTTATAAGGGATTGTTTGAGCCACCTGTTGCCAGTTCACGAGCTGCCACTGCTTCGCGCATAAGCTTATTTGGATGCAAAACGGCCCGATCGTAAAAAACCGATTATTTTTATCAGCGAAAGTGGAGTGCCTGGATACTCTACAAAGTCAAATTCAGAAGTTTTACAAAATCTGGGGTGATCGGCAGTATAAATACAAGTGTTAAAACTGTTGAAAACATACCTGAGAATGTCTCGTTCAGAGCAAAGCAATCGACCTTGATAATTGTTCTATAATTGTGCTAGAACAATTATCTGGAAAACCAAGCAATCAACTAAAATACAAATTACAGTAACAGGCTCTATATTGTTGATAATGAACTCCTCAAGAATTTAGTGTTGTCAAGGAATGTCTGGTTAGCTTGCACACCAGAGACTTGTTGCTATGCGGAAAGTCGTCACGTGATCGCTTGCTGCAAAAGGCCTATTCTCCTTTTAAAAGAGCTTCCAGCTCCATCCTGGACACATTGTAAGAGCATACCAATTATTCTTTATTGGATTTATGGCCTTTATGAAAATACAGTAAATCTTTAAAAACAAAGATTGTTTCCCGTATTTTTTTTCCCCCAGAGTGCATGTCCCTTGATTATGATTATCTTCTTCAAATGAACAAAAGAGGAATTAAAATATTGTGATCAAAATATTGCAGTCTCAACATATGACTAACTGCAGCAAAATACAAAGCATGAAACAATATGTAAAACTGCACATCAGTGCTCTCTCTAATTTTTCCATCTGAAATACAAAGTATAAAGCCAAACGCGATGAAGTCCAGCTGTTCAAATATGGTATACTGTTCTCATTCATCTTGTTTTAATGCCTTAATTTATATTACTGTTCAAGCAAACAGTTCACTTGTTTCAGAATACAGAAACCTTTTTTTATGCAAACAGGCAAAGATACCAAGATATTACAGTGTTACATTTCAGCAGGCTCAAACATCAGATCCCACACAGCAACACTCCACTCACTTCGCACAAGCAATAAAGATGGCTAAAAATAGCAGGTTCGACACAAGAAAATCCCAAGCAGACATAGAACAGACTTATTAAATTAAAAAATGCATGGCATGAGAAATGATAATGGAGCGGTAAGTGCTTCAAGAGGGAGTCATTTGTTAAAGGTCAAGGCTGAGCTTTTTTTGACAAGGATGATAATGGAGTACTGATCTATCTAATTTCTCAGCTGGATTCCAATCCATCTGTGAATTAGCTGAAATGCTAAATACTATTCATTTACACAAGTGGATATTAAATTCAACATAGCATTTTAAATAAAGATTTCAGCTTTCAGGCAGAGCAACAGCATCTAACGTTTGTGAGCATTCAGCTGAACTTGCACAATATTTCTTTTTTCCCCAATATGATTGCAATACATCTACATTCATCAATGTTTTCAGGAATACTTCGCTGCAAGTTTTGTTTTAATATTGTTAAAAGCTGTGTCACATGAATGCATAATAGATTGATTGCACGGCTACTGGGGCTTGCTGAGCTGCAACTTCCTAGATTTCCACGTTTGTTCAGCCTTTGAGGTAGTCAACCTGTACACTCCTATTTACACCATCTTAAAACTGTACTGAATGCCAACCAAATAAGGAAGGTAACATTTACAAGTAGTTAAACGAAAATATAGGGCACTGTCGGCCCCAGAAGCTCCCGCCGTTAAGATTTAAAAAAGGTTAAAGTTTTTGTTGACAGACGCACGCATGGACGGACGCACGCACACACAGATGGAGCCCGATATCATAGCTTCCGTGCCACTTGGGCAGTGGGAGCATATTAGGAGCCTGTAACTGAAAATGTTGATAGGATAAAGCAAATTGTCAAAAAGTTATTGGTGATATTTTTAAGCCAGTGACCATGCAAAAATAGGCCAAGGTCACCTTTAGACAAGTCATTTGTAGGCCTTTATGAGACGTATGTCCAGAAAAATTAGAAGGCTGTAACTGAAATATAATTGATGAGATTAAGGAAAAAGTTGAAGTTTTTGGTGACATTTTTAGGCCAGTGACCTTAGAAAATAGGCCAAGGTCACCTTTAGGCATGTCATTTGTAGGCCTTTATGAGATGCATGTCCAGGAAGAATTAGGAGCCTGTAACTGAAATAGTTGATGAAATAAAGCAAAATGTTAATGTTTTTGATGATATTTTTAGGCCAGTGACATTGAAAAAATTGGCTAAGGTCACCTTTAGGCATGTCATTTGTAGGCCTTTATGAGATGCACGTCCAATAAAAATTAGGAGCCTGTAACTGAAATAGTTGATGAGATAAAGCAAAATGTGTTGACGGACAGATGCACACACGCACGGAGCAAGCCCGATACCATAGCTCCCACACCGCGAGCATCGGGAGCTAAAATCAAACTGCTCAAGCATGGTGAAAACCTACATTTCAAATTTAGAGTAGCGCATTAACAGATGAACAGATATTAAGTGTTTTGTTGCGTGATGAGCACTGCACATCTAACTTTCTTCCATTCTAAACCTTTTTCTAAATGTCTTGCGCAATAAATGCAAAATCAAATAGACATGAAAGAGCAAATTCTGATTGGACTCCTTGGTAGTTTGGTTTTATTTGCTTTGAGACGGTGCACAGAGATATTATGATTGGTCACAGGTCAATCAGAATAAAGTAGAGGGGAACCAGGTTGAAAGTCATAGGGAGGAAAGTAACATGCCTCTGTTCTTGGAGCTTGTTGAAGCGACAAATGCATGATCAAAACAACACATGGAGCACATGACTAGCACCTCCTTGAAAAATCTTTTGTCGAGGTCACTGATTCGCAAAGTTAGAGGAGAGGATGACTTTGCAGGAGCCAAGATTTAAAATATATATATATATATATATATATATATATATATATATATATATTCTCGATGAGAGCATATCTTTTGATTTTAATTTTGTGTTAAAGATATAAGATCCAACATTTCTGTTAATTTAGTTGCCCATTTATTGTTTGTTCAAATTGTTGAGATTTTGTGGAATATGTGTCTGGCAACAACAGAGTTGACTTGATTGTCAAGAGTTACCTCCAGACAAAAGCAGCAGTAAGTTACTTTCATTCTGCTGCCTGCTTCTTCCCTTAATGCAGAACAAAAGTCATTGTTTCTCAGTAGGTGCATTTAGAAAGTTATTCCTCAAATGCAAGCTGTGATTGGTTCAGATAGAGGTCAGTGTTTGGGATTGAAAAATGGCAAAACAATTGATGAATGCACTTTTGTTATTTTCCCACCTTGTAGCGCACTGAGGTGATTATATCACTGCAAATTAGCTTCTGGTGTCAGAGGTAAAATCCGTATTTTTCCGATACTTTCTGGCATTACTCAAATTATAATTAATATTATGAGCTGGCAAGCTCTAAGATTAATCTATGGGGTGTATGGATGCAGGAGAGCAGATCAAATTTGTAGCTTATGATCAAAAATGTAATGCTATAAGACTTGTAGTCAAGTTTGTAGTCCATTTTCGCAAAATACGTATCCACTGCACAAATGTGCGAATAGCCAGTGATTCATTCCAAGCTAATCAGGAAGGATACCTCAGCAGCAAATCAGAGACACAAATTTTAGCAAAATAGACCACAGAAAAAATAAAAATAAATAAAGGGGTCATAGTACTACGCCCATATCCCAGTTAACTTATTAATTGAAATTTTTTGTTTTTACTGATAATAGTTAAATGAATAAATGAATTTCACCACAGAAATTCAAGAAGAAGATGAAGGATTTAGAGGTCTGTGATTGCTTTGATTATTGTTGCCATAAATTGTATTGTTGTATGATGATTTTAATATTTAAATATTTTTGTATACTTTGCATATTTAATTACATGAGACCGATTACCAAATTCACAGGTTTCTAGTAATATGAAGTATTGTAATGAGCAGTGTCAATGCAACATGGATCTTATGATCTAACTCACAAAAAGGAGTGAGAGATGAATTTTGGTCCAAGAGACTTTTTTTAGTGGACATCACACATAGCGACAACCAGGGACTTTTTTCCTTCAACTTTTCCCCACATTCACAGTGCCAACATAAAGTTCAAACATTGTAAAATGACAAAACACTATCAGAACAACATCAGTCTTAAACTAGAGGGTGTGTCCGGAGGCCACATACCCCGCCCGCGCCCACGACCTTCAAATATGGCCGATATTTTATCTGTCACATCCGGATCCCAATCCGGATCCGGATCAAACTACTCATGGTTGTTGCCTTCCCTGGAGTCCTATAGTGTGTTGATGTTCAAGTGATTCATTATGTTTTTGATGGATTATTAAAGAAAACGTTGAACTTTGCCATATCTCTCAATGTTAACAAAATATTCAAAGTGATCCAGAATCCACAGTTTGTTCCGGATCTGCACCGAAAACTAATCACTTCTTACTTGGACCATTACTAAACCCACAGACAAACACACACAGACAAATAAATAAATAAACTGAGACAAACACATAACCCCTCCAGCAATTCGTTTGCGGGTGGGATAATAAAATGCATAAAGGTCATTCCAGCCCAACTCAACCGATATTGAAAAAGTTTTCATGGGCACCATCTCAGATTTGGCTGAAAATCACTCATTATTTTCATCTATAGGAGCAATGGAAAACCTCCAAGTTTCAAGTCAAATCTCCAAGTGGTTTGGATTTTATGGCCCTTCAAAATTTAAGTGCCACCCCTCTTTTTTGGCCCCGCGAATCGTCACATTCATTTTCATCCATTTTTAGAGGTCTATAACTTGAGTTCTATACTAGATAAATGCCTAGAAGTCTAGGTAGTCTGGCTAATTTTGGCCTCCTCTTTCAGAATCTGCTGAATTGGGACAGGAGGTGTAACTCAAAAGTTATAGGCATCTCAATACAGGATTTTTGTTGGGACGGATTTATATTTTTCACTTTTTGACCAGCCGCTGTGAGCCCCCCACTTGGCCAAGACCTGAATTTTCACTTGTTTAGTGTAATATAGTAAAGAATCATTAAGTATATGCAAAATAACTAGATTGAAACAACAAATAATTGATTTGGAGGGTTCTGAATATGGTCACAGCTCAAAAAATACCCCCAGACCCCTTTTTTCAGGGGGGTCAATGACCACGTAGATGGTACCTCAGAGTAATAAAACTTTCACAACTTAAAGATATATGTCTGAACTATGGCTGGTATGAATAAGAACACCTCAACTCAACTGCTTCATAGTTTACTGAGCAAGGGAAAAGATGCTGTTTTCCGGGTCCTCGGTATTAAGTTCCAACTCCAATTTTTCATGGAGTAATTGCCAATTTAAGGAGGGGGTGTCCAGTCACTTGCAAATGTAGCAATGTTGCATTTTTGAAGGGATACAAATACACTTTCCGGTGCTGCGAAATGAATGTCAATGGGTGCACGTAGGTAAAATTACCTGAAGTTTATGAATCTGCCATCGGGTTTTGCATATCTCATTTGATTTTCCTGTAATAGGCTGTAGAAAATGACCATTTTTACGGAACCAAAATTTTTAGTTGATTTTTTGTTGGTCCCCTTGACCGAAGTGGGCATGATCAGGGGTTCATAATGCAGCCTCAGTAGCAACAGCACTCTGGCCCCTTAAATCCAATCCAATCTCCTGTGTTCCGAAATAGTTGGGACAAAGTGTAAATTGTGAATAAAATCAAAACGCAATGACTTTCAAATCAAACCAGCCACTATTTTATTCACAATAGAAGAGCGATAACATAGCAAATGTTGAAACTGAGAAATTTTTACAATTTTATCCACAAAATCAGCTCATTTTAATTTTGATGGCTGCTACATGTCTCAAAAAAGTTGGGACAGGGGCCTGTTTACCCCCTTTAGCATCCCCTCTTCTTTTTAATGCTGAGTGGAGGCATCTGGGCATTGAGGAGACAAGTTTCTTGAGTTAAGCCATTGGAATTTGATCCCACTCTTGTTTAATACAGGCTTCAGGCTGCTGGAGAGTTTTGGATTTTTGGAATTTTCATTTAATTATGCACCAATTGTTTTCAATCAGTGAAAGATCAGGACTGCAGGCAGGTCAGTTCAGCACACGGACTCTTCTACTAAGAAGCCATGCTGTTGTAATAGCTCCAGTATGTTGTATTGCATCGTCCTGCTGAAATACACAAAGCTGGAATACACAATTCCTTGGAATAGATTCCGTCTGTAGGGGAGAGTATGTTGCTCTAAAACCTTTATATATCTTTCAGCATTTATGGTGCTTTTTAAAACATGCAAGTGTCCCACACCATATGCACAAATGCATCCCTATACTGGCTTTTGATGCTGGCTTTTGAACTGAGCGCTCATAACAGGAGGGGTGGTCTTTCTCCTCTTTAACCCGGAAAGTAGCCCACTTTTCCACTTTGCTACAGTCCATTTTAAATGAGCCTTGGCCAACAGAACACAACGGGGCTTCTAGATCATGCTCAATAATGGCTTCCTTTTTGCACAATAGTGTTTTAGGTGGCATCTGTGGATGGCACAGCGGACTGTGTTTACAAATAGTGGTTTCTGGAAGTATTCCTGGGCGCATTTAGTAATGTCAATGACAGAATCATGTCAGTGAGTGATGCAGTGGCGTCTGAGGGCCTGAAGATCAAGGCATCCAATAAAGATCTTCAGCCTTGTCCCTTACGCGCAGAGATTCAAGACCTTTGCAATTTGATGTTGAGGAACGTTGTTTTTAAAGTATTCCACAATTTTTGTCCGCAAACCTTCACAGGTTGGAGAGCCTCTGGCCATCTTTACTTCTGAGAGACTCAGCCTCTCTAAGACATCCCTTTATAACCAACCATGTTACACACCTGATGGCAGTTAACTGAATTAGTTGCTAAATGTTCTTTCAGCTGATTCTCTTGTATATTAATTGCTTATTCAGCCCTTTTTTTTTTGACGGTGTGCCAACTTTTTTGAGACCTGTTGCAGCCAGAAAATTTGAAATAAGCTCATTTTGTGGATAGAACTGTAAAATGTCTCAGTTTTGACATTTGGAATGTTATCTATGTTCTATTGTAAATTACATATTGGCTCATGTGATCTGAAAGTCATTGCATTTTGATTTAATTCACAATTTACACTTCGTCCCAACTATTTTAGAATTGGGGTTGTACTTATGACAAATTTAGGAATTTTTGGCGTTTTTTTAACACCCCGTTCTCACAGCTCTGCAACCTTACGAAGACCATGCCGATCACCCCGATCTGAAAAAGTTATCAAATCTGGGCATTGTCGCCATCAAAATCCTGCAATTTGGGAAATGAAGGACTACATCACGAATGTACTGCGATGCTTCTATGGAAAAAGCGCTGCTGACTCGCTGCCACTACGATTACTCCTAGACCAATGCCGACCAAGCGGTCGTTTCTACTACGTTGCCGCTACGACATACAGGACCATACTTAGATGTTACACAGACCCAGAAGACTGTAGGACGATGTCGCTATGCAGGTGCTGACCATATTATGCTTCTAGTACGCTTCTGGTACGGTATGTGGTAATGTCTATGTAATTGTAATTACTGTATGCATAATATTTCTTTGGAGTATCTTCTACTTGCTCAATTTATTTTGTGATGTGTAAGTTAAATACAGTGAGTGAAGAAAATACAATACAGTAAGCAAAAGCCATTGTACTTATTATTTAATTGATGCAATTATTTTGTGCACCAAGTAGGTTATAATTTATGTCCTCTTGCTTCGACTGAATACAAGTTCCTACTTATAATAGTTTTACTGGGGAAAAAGGAAGTGGCAGAAAAAAAAAAAACAATTTCGTTGAGCAGTCTGTCTTGTTGGATATAACCGTTGGCTGTACAGTACTGTATTGGTGTGATTAACGAAGAATGAAAATTAAAGATTGATCTGTGTACCACCTATTGTAGTGCTCATTCCCACAGCCCAGAAACCTGGAGCATGCTACCTAAATCGAGAAACGAGGGTTACATCTATACTGAGCAACAAAAGAAATGCAAGTTAGCTTGTTAGTTAATGTATTCCTATGATTACTCAGTCAAAGTGACCGCTAAACAAAGAAAAGTTTGATGCAACAAGTGTAAATGTGCACGCACTAGTAATTACGCGCAAAACTTATTTTCTGGTTCGTCTTTAACTTGCATTTCTTTTGTTGCTCAGTATATATAAATCGGGGGTGTTCAAGCATTTCTTCAGTTCTTTCCCAACTTCGAAGATGAACGGACCTGATGCTGATTTGATTCAACTGGCTCTGCTTCAACAAGAACGGTGCTGTGTTTTTATTATGACTACATAGATCCCACCACGATGCTGTCACGCTGCTTGGATGATAATGGCGTTCCCACTACGTTCTGAATAATACTTTGTCCCGCTTTTTGTTGGCCACGACGAGGATACGCTTATTTTGTGCGTGTTCAAAATAAGCGTGGGGAGAGCGTGCAGCTTCCCGACCTAGGAGATCCCACCCCGACCAAACCATGCTAATGGAGATCCTCCCACTTTTGGCCCAAGATTGGCCATGCTCTCGGCCACTTGTCTATCTTAGTAGAAACGGCGTCTATGTGTGAACAAGCCTTAAGGCATGCTTTGGTCGGGTGGACAAGCCAGAAAAAATCTGGGAAAATTTTTGGAGCAGCTTTTATATTAGGACAATAAACAGGAGAAAATTCATCTTGTGTTTCCAACTCATTCCAGAAAAATTCTGGCATTTTTATTTACCATGCTATGTGGCTTATATCAGCCTAATAATACGACAGAAAATAGAGTGGGGTTGTCCATAATTTGGGTATTATATATTCAATTGCTCAGATTATTTCTCAGGAGTCTACTAGTACGATATGTAGCTAATAATGCATGTAGGCTTCACTTTCTGGACGTGAAAGAACGATTTAACGTTAAAACCAAAATGGATATGGACGGGCGGACAGACGCACACATGCACGCACGCATGCATGCACGCACGGACGGACGGAGGTCAAACCTATATCCCACTCCCACTTCGTGTGGGCGGGGGATAATAACACATGCAAAATATTAGGCTCCTACTCCAAGGGGTTTCTGAGATATGGCCCCCCAGAAATCTGGGGCCACACCCCCTTTATGCCCTCACAAAAGGCAAACATTTATTTGTAAGAATTTTGGGGGCCAATATCTTTGGAACAAATCATAGGTACGGGCTGAAAATAGCTAACCAGGCCCATTTGGGTCCAGGCTTTCAGAATCTCTTAGAAAAACCGAGATTTCCTTGGATGAGGAATGGAACAAACATGGTTACTGTTGCATTCCTCATCCAAGGAAATCCCAACTTTGGACCTGTTGGAAGCTATGCTGAATCTACAATGAATTAATTAATTAGCTACCTTATTGTTTTAACATTTATTTCAATGCAATAAATAATTAAAGCAATCATTGTTTAATGTAACTATCAGAATAAGGACATAAATTATAGTATCTACATCGATTGTCCTGATGTCAGATTAAAGGCGGTTGGCGCGCGTAATGGAAACTTGACCTGGCTTAATCAACGCAGGTGAATCTGTGATGCAAACTAATGACTTCACATCTTTCTCAGCCAACCAGAAATTGGATATATATATATAACTTTTCTAAAACTTCCTGTAAACATTTGTTTGTATGTTATTAATAAAATAAACCACATATATACCATTAATTTATGATTTCATCCTGTTAAGTACAGTGGGACCTGTTGGTCACACTTTCTGTGGAATCTGTCATTTATATATATAAAAATAATTTACCACAGCTGTGCTGGAAAAGCATGAAAATGCACCTTGAAAATCCTATAGAAAAGTCCTTGAATTTCACTTTGGAAAAGGTGTACGAAGCCTGTAGACAGTATTTTAGTGCTGTGTTTTTAAATTTGCCTTTTGTTTTTTTTTTGTTTTTCTGTTTAACTATGTTCCATTAATTGTTTGCATCTTTACAACACATCAAAAGCGGCTCAAACGGGGCAGGCTTTTAACGTGCTTTTTGCCCCTTAAGACAATCGAGATGTCATTTCAAGTCCATGGCCATGTTACAGTGGGGGAAATAAGTATTTGACCCCTCGCTGATTTTGCAGGTTTGCACACTTACAAAGAATGCAACGATCTATAATTTTTATCGTATATACATTCTGACAGTGAGAGACAGAATCACAAAAAAATTCCAGAAAATCACATCATTTGAATTTATAACAAGAGTTGTCAGAAAGACAACAAAGCTCGCCGGGGGGCAAGGTTAAAGTTTTTCTGCACGCGGACGGACGCGGACGCCGGGGGTATGACAATAGCTCTCCGGACGTTATTTGTCCCGGGGAGCTAAAAAGGTCAGGTAAAGGTCATGGTCAAGGTCACCAGGTCAAAATTTCGGCATCAGTACGTAGGTCTTGCACCAAGGAGTATACATGCAAAGTATGAAAGCCCTATCTCTCACGGTTTAAAAGTTATAGACAAGGTTAAAGTTTTTGTTTTGGGCAAGGTTAAAGTTTTTTAAAGGTCGGGTAAAGGTCAAGGTCAAGGTCATCAGGTCAAACTTTGGCATCAGTGGGTAGGTCATGCACCAAGGAGTACACATGCAAATTATGAGAGCCCTATCTCTCACGGTTCAAAAGTTATAGGCAAGGTTTAAGTTTTCTAAAGGTCGGTCAAAGGTCAAGGTCAAGGTCACGAGGTCAGAAATTTTGGCATCCGTAGGTAGGTCTGGCATGAAGGGGTACACATGAAAAGTATGAAAGCCCTATCTCTCACGGTTCAAAAGTTATGGGCAAGGTTAAAGTTTTCTAAAGGTCGATCAAAGGTCAAGGTCAAGGTCACGAGGTCAGAAATTTTGGCATCGGTAGGTAGGTCTGGCATCAAGGAGTACACATGCAAAGTATGAAAGCCCTATCTTTCACGGTTCAAAAGTTATAGGCAAGGTTAAAGTTTTTCTGCACGCGGACGGACGCGGACGCCGGGGGTACGACAATAGCTCTCCGGACATGCGTCCCGGCGATTGTTCAGGGGGGTCAAATACTTACTTTTGACCAAAAATAACCAAATAAATTCCTAAAATGCATACAATGTCTTATTCCACTTTTTTGGTGAAATTCTGTCTCTCACTGTTACAATAAACCAATCAAAAAAAATGATACTCCGTTGCACTCTTTGTTAGTGGGAAAACCTGCAAAATCAGCAAGGGGTCAAATACTTATTTCCCCCACTGTAAACTAACCCTTCCAAGTGACCACAGTGAATTTGACTGCAGTAGCAGACCTAGAAATGCATAAAAGTTGTGCGCATAACACTGATTACTTCCTGTGTTCAGGTGAAGTCCACACTAGTCGATTGTCTAACTCGTACAATCCAATATTCCAAAATGTAATTTTTCCACCAAAAAAACTATGGTTACGAACTGCTGTGGTAATGTCTATAGTAATGACTATATAGCAATAGCAGATATTGTAATATTGGATTGTACGAGTTCGACAATCGACTATTGTGGACTTCACCGGAACACAGGAAGTAAACAGTGTTATGCACACAACTTTTATGCATTTCTTGGTCAGCTACTGCAAATTCACTGTGGTCACTTGGAAGGGTTAGGTTAACATGGCTATGGACTTGAAATGACATCTCGATCATGTTAAGAGGCTAAAAGCACGTTAAAAGTCTGCCCCGCTTGAGCCGCTAGGTGCGAACTCTAGCAGGAGCAAAACTCAGTGTAGGCAAAACCAATTTTATTTGTATGTCTCGCAATTGACAGTACTCCTTCACCACAAACAACAAAGAAGTGTGTTGAAATCAACCGGAGTTCCCCTTTAATTGCGCCCCCCCCCCAAATTTTTTGCACCAGCCGCCACTGCAGCACAGGTATGTTTTCAATTGGGATTCATAATTTGGCTTGCTGTTTCACGTGTTTGGAGGAGTGGTGCATCGTTTTTTGGTCGGCAGAAGCTTTGACCTTCTCAATTTGTTTAGAATTTGGACATGGAAGTGGTTTTGTGTCTTCGTTCTGTTCTACAAAGCCATTTCTGAAACAACAGCTTTCAGTGGATTTTATTGTTCATTGTTTACTAGGGCTGGGACTTTAACGCATTTAAATTTAACACGATTAATTACAGGAAAAATGTGCGCTAAAAAAACACATTTAATCAAACCTTTCTCAGTTCCCTCATTTCTGGCACACCTGTAACACTGATGCACACACTTTAGCCTGGTGGGTGGCGGTAATGCACCCAAAGTCTTAAAATGTTGAATAAAAAGGCTATAATTGCACTTGGGAGTTTGCAATAATCAGTGAATGTAGTACATAGATGAAAAATGCACTGAAATATAGATGAAAAATAAACATTTTTGTTGTTTAAGATCGCATGTCCATTCATTGATTTAGTTGTCTGCCAAAATGTATTTGAATTGAAAAACTTTGCTTATTGTGTCAAAAATTAGTATTTGATAAAAATGCAATTAATCGAGATTAATTAATTACACAGCCTCTAATTAATTAGATTGATTTTTTTAATCACTTCCCACCACTATTGTTTACATGTCTACTGGCACCTCTCATCTATATATTTTCTCAATGAAACCGCCACTTGGCACTTAGGTGTATTTTTGTGGGGGTTGTGGCAAACCTAACTAGGACAAGGCCAGTCACTGCTGTTATTGTGTCCAAGTTGCGTTCAACACACTTTGGCAAAAGAATAGATACATTTTTCAAAATATAAAGAATTTTGATGAAAGTTGTTTGGCTAAATTGCCTGTTTCACATTTACTATTTTTTTTTAATAAATGTTGCACAGCAAATGTAGGTTCCTGTATTTCAGCCCAGATCTGTGTTGAATGTTTAATTGCAAGCTCCTGCTGAGGAATTGAAATTGACAAATTCATCCTGTTGACCATTAGTTGTACCATTGTAAATTGAATAATTAGTGGTTTCCAATATCAAAAAGGGCGTAGGGTGAAAACAGGCGATGCGTTTGCTAAGTCAAGCATTTTTCATGTCCATGTTACATTCGCAACATTTGCCATGTGGTCCAATCCAGATGACAAATTTTGCATTTAGAAGCTAGTCTACATTAAAATAATTTCAGAGCTGATGTGTACTTACATGGGCTGCCTTCTCATTTACATTTTGTCCTGAATATCGCATTTGTTTCGTCCTCAGATGAACATGACCAATGAGCGACTTATCAAAGCCCTGCCAAACATGTTCAGACCTTATTAGAGCCCAACTGCATTGCCAAACTGCTGGTTTGTTTTAAGCTTGTTCTCTGTTATACTAATTGAACAAGTTGAGACTTGGTTATATTTTGAAATAAAATTTTTATTGCATGCTTTTGTGTTAGTTTTGTGTCCTTGTTACATTGCCAACGCTGAACATTCAACACCTTGCCTCTTACATCATACAGTAGATCTTGCCATTTAACTTTTGACTCATTTTGACTCATGGGAATGCCAACAAAAGTGAACCAGTATTTCTTGGAAAATCTTTGTTTCAAATTTGAACAGTCATGTCACACTTTGGCTCTCTTTTTCATGGAATTCCTCTAAGGATAGTTAAAATCAGTAATATTTTGTCCATGTCTGCCATTGCTCGAGATTGTGTCTCATATGAATAAACGGTACAAGACACACACTCTGATGCCACAAGCCAAATACACTGGTCTATACATAAAAACTGAAAACAAAGTTGATGAGATCTTCACCCCGGAAGAAGTTTGCCAAAATATCTGTTTTCAGTGATTGAAAACAGTTTCCCTGGTGACAAAGGCTGAAAAACACGCTGTGCTTCCAAAAATATCCCATGTACATGTAAAAAGAGCCTAAATAGGCAGCAGAAAAGTACACACAATTGAATCAATAAAACTTTTCTATATTACATGCAAGGTTTTAACCAGCCAAAGGTTAAAGCATTGCCCAGCCATAGTGAATATGAAGAAAGTCTTCTCCTTTCTTCATTGACGTGTTTTATTTGATTGCCTAGTACCTATACGCGTTGTGCGTATAACTCATTCTTTGTACAGCCATACTGAATGACAATCATAGCTCAGAATGGTCACCAAATGAGTGAGAAGCGAATACTAAAGGACCTACATTCAGTGTTAATAAAATAATTTGAAATCTATGTAATCCACAGACTGTATTTAAAAAAATATACTCAGCAACAAAAGTTTCTGTGACACCAATATTGTTAATTATTTTTCATAACGCAATTATGAAATTGTCATACATGGTGATATCAGACTGAAACAGTACACGTAAACACAACATTAAAATGGAAATCATGAAAATGCGAGAAAATGACTTTGCACGTGAAAATGTGCGTAAATCATGCTTGTGGATGGCAATAAAAGAGGAGAATTTTTGGAATGTTCACATTGTGCCTGATGAACAACGGAAGCATCACTTATCGAAAACACAGCCATTTCGGATCAGGAACTCTACCCTCTAAATGCCAAGACTGTCTGAAAATGATCGGTGGAGGGCCATTGGGATGATTGAATCCGGAACCTCGCAGAGGGAAGTTGCTCATCGCCTGAATGTCCACCGAAACACCATTTGGAACTTATGGCAGCGTCATCAGCAGACAAGACATGTCAGAAACCGTCCTCGCAGCGGCCGTCCACGAGTAACCACTCCCAGACAGGACAACTGGATTCGAACAACCCATCTCCGAAATCGATTCCAACCTGCAACCATAACTGCAAGAACGATACCTGGTTTGAGGCGACTGTCTGCACAGACAATCCGTCGCCGTCTCCGTCATTTTGGCATTGTCCCACGTCGGCCAGCAAGACGTCCAATACTCACAGTACAACACCGACGACTGCGTCTACAGTGGGCACAACAACATCGACGGTGGATCCAACGTCAGTGGGATCTTGTACTCTTCACTGATGAATCAAGATTCATGCTTAACCGATGTGATGGTCGTTTACGTGTATACCGTCGACGTGGAGAACGTTATGCCAACAACTGTGTTCAGGAATTTGATCGTTTTGGAGGTGGTAGTGTCATGATTTGGGGAGGGATCACGGCTAGAAACAGAACAGATTTGCTTGTTATTGATGGAAATCTGAGAGGTCAAAGATATCGCGATGAAGTGCTACGGCCATTGGTGGTACCGTTTTTGATGCAACATGGTCCCGGAATAACGCTGCAACATGATAACGCCAGACCACACGTTGCAAGGATTGTACAGCAGTATCTGATGCAACAACATGTCAATGTCCTGCCATGGCCAGCCAGATCCCCAGACATGTCCCCAATCGAGCATCTTTGGGACGAGATGGATCGACGTTTGCGGCGGTTGGATAACCCGCTAGCTACACTCCAGGAATTGCGACAACGTCGATGTCAGATTTGGAATGACATCCCACAGCAATTTCTGGCACATCTGATTCGGTCCATGCGCCGGAGATGCGTTGCTTGCATCATGGCACGAGGAAGTCACACCCGGTATTGAAGTGTGAAGGTCACAATTGGTTAGACATCAGACAAGTGCTTCAAGACGCATGAAAATGACATTTTTCGTTTTGAGTGACGTTGGCACTGAAAAGTCTGTGTTTCTCCTGTTAAATAAACATATTGATTGCATTGAGATCTTTGCGTGTCATTTATAACATACACATAAATGGTGTCACAGAAACTTTTGTTGCTGAGTATAGCTGCCCAAATGCATATAAGAGGAAAACTCTAGACTCACTTAAATTTCTCAGTGTGAGCAGAGCATTTCATTCTAACAGATACAGACGCAAAAAGCCAAGCTGTGCTTATGCTACAAAAAGAAGAAGCAGAAAGAAGAATGAAGAGGCAGAGAGGAAAAGAGCGAAATCTTCTGTGGCTCCCTGCTGTGATTTGGAACATTCTTGTTTGGAGCACTGAGGACTGCTGCACTTACAGATTGGCTCAAAAAATAGACTGGCGGTAATTTATTTAAGTGTTGCTGGAAAAGAACGCCTTTACTCCATCTGCTCCACCGCAATATACAGGCTACAGAAACATGTACCTCCTGCACATGAGGAATATTAATGACAAAATAGCCATGTACTTGTTTAGAGCCTTCTGGACCCTATTTATTTAAATGCAGAACAATTCTGGGGACTGACTGAAAATTTTACTATTTATTTTCATCCAAATAAGGGGACTCAGATAAGGATCGTTTGTCATACTTAAAACAACCCATTTTTGATTTAAGTGCATGCTCTCCCTCCTGAGGTGAAGCCCCATCAGGAGCAGAAGATGGTGATAATCTGCCAGGGCTGTACTGCAGCAATGACACAAGTGAATTCAATGGAAATGCACCTTCAAGCAAACATTGCATGCAAAAGTTCCAAAGGTAAAAACTTATAATTGCATTGCATTAACTTGTCTCACTAGGATGGGAGAAGCTTTGCCTCTACGCAAATTGCAGGTGGAACAGCCACTTTCCCCCTGACAAGAATCAGACAGATTCAGCCGTGAAAAAATGGGTCTACTTGTGAGCAGTCCCACAACTGTGCCATTTAAATAAGCCACGGTATATTAGTTTTTTTTTTTTAACAAGACCTGGTGTTTTGTGGTCTGTATAAGAGAAGATCAGTAAAGTTGGTCTTTAATTCTTTTTGACAAATCAGACAAAAGTTTCAAAAATCTGAAATTATGTTTACAAGAATCTTTAGCTTCTCGATATCTAGTCCTGAATTGATGAGTCAAAATTTATTTTTTAAGGGTGACTGATCTTATGTGGTTTGAACGGAGAAACACATTATACCAATAAAAAAACATGTCTTCTCAAATCAGAAAGAAGTTTCACAAATCTGAAATTATTCTCAAAAAAATCATTGACCCTCTGTGGGATAATGGATTTGGTCTAATTTGGTCAATTATGGGGATAAAGCAGTTAAATCAATCTTTACTTTGGTTCCACAAATCAGGAAAAGGTTTCACAAATGTTAAGCATGGTTTAAAAGAGTACTTTAGGTTTTTATTGTGAATATCTCCTAGGTTTCATAAGTCATAGTATAGTGATTAAAAACAAGAGCAACGCAGAGAGTGGTATATGCCCCCGCCTGTATGTTGATCAAGGGCATATGGAGATGGCTGCTGTGGCGGCCATATTAGATATCGCACGATGCTGCTTTTCAAAAGGAACCTTCAAGCCACTCCCAATACGCCATTAAGAAATGGCATCAATCCGACAAGGGATTCTATAGTTATCCCACGCAAACAAAAAGTTAACGGATGACGGACAGACGGACGATGGACAGACGACGGATAGACATGGTGTCGACATAATACCCCCTTTCCTCTTTGGAGGGTGGGGGCATAAAATTTAAATCTAGACCTGCTCTTACGTGGTCTATATCAGAAAAACACAAAAAAATTGGCCTTCCTCTGCTTTTATAGATCAGAAAAAGCTCTCTCAAATTTGAAAACGGGTTTCAATGAGTCTCTGCAGTCATCTCCCTAATCAAATTCAGATTTCACAAATCCAAACACAGAAGTTTTTGAGCAGGGTCAGGTCCATCTTAGTCTGAACCTGAAAAAAAGCTCAGAGATCTCTCAAAAAATTCTGCAATTTAAAAAAATCAATTAAATTCCATTTCTTTCTTCGAGATTCCGATAAGTACGTTTTCAGCTCCTGAATTCGCTTGAAAATGACCAAGCAACGCATACAACTATGGGCATTAACATTTTTGGGCTGGGCCGTGAATAGCGGCCAGGCCCCAATAAACGCGAATGTCACTGAGTGAGTGAGCGAATGAATGACTGACTGACTGCCTGCCTGCCTGACTGATCAAGTTCAATGACTGGCTGGCCGGCAGGGAAGAAGTTGAGTGATTGGTCGGCCGGCAGGGAAGGACTTCAACAATTGGTTTGCCGATGACTGACTTCAGCGATTGGTCAGCCGGCGGGCAAGAACTTCAGTGATTGGTTGGCCGAAGATTAGCTGGCTAGCTAGCCGGGGGTTTGTCACTAATATCTTTTGGGGGGGTATACTACGAAGCAAGTTCATCACAAGCTTTATTTGAGTGAGCTGGCACAACAAACCCTGAACTCGCAATCAGAGATAATTGGTACCACAACGGTGGTTGTAGTCTTTCTATGCTAATATCCTATTTGTGCTTTCAGCACTGTACGCGATCTCAACAGAATATGCGGCATGCGGTTTCATGCGGCAATTGACCGTATTTCCTTCCGTAAAATGACCGATCATGTTTTTTATGTTTCTTGAGGAAACTATCCCTGACAACTGCAGGTTATCTCCCCCAGCATCACCAGGGGGCGCCGCCACCAGTTTAAAGGGAGATACAAATGCAGTTTCACCCTCATTGGTTGGACACATGATAATACATGCACAGACTCAGATAAACACTTGGGAAATTATAATTGAGATTTATGTAAGTGCATTCATTTTGGTTGGTGTATGCACTTGTTCGTTGGATGTAATGTAAGTGGTTGCAGGGTGATGAATAAAATCTTAAAAATAAAAATCTCCTAGGAGGAGTAGGTCGTCATTATGGACAGTTATGAAGAATGTAAATATATAAAAACAGCAAAAAGCAACACCGTTGCTGCTAAAAAGACCAGAGAGGAATTGTGTCAGAAAATCGCTCACCGTAAGTCCTCTGGTGAAGGACTAGTGGAAATCGCATCAGTTTCTCAGCCAAATCAAACAAAATGAAATTAAAGTATAGAGTGAACTTTCTTATTTCTCGGAAAACTCTCACGATCTTGCTGTTAACTACAAGGCCTTTCCGAGAGCTTTCAAAGGGTCAAAAATTCATTCAAATTAATTGCATTTCAATTTTTTGGTCACATTGTTAAGTTAACCATATTCATTGATCACCAAAATCAAATAACGCTGTATGTAAACACATGGCAGCTCCTTCACTCGAACATGTTTATTAAGCTTTTTTACTCAAAACTGTAGACTCTTTGTCCATAACATGCCCAAAGACGAAACACAGGGAAAAAAGGAATCTTTGAAATTCATTCTCACACTCTCACTATATAGGAACTGCCATGTGTTCACAAAAGTGACATCACATACATGGTTAGCATAACTGTAACAATAACTTTATTGTTTCATTATGATTCAGGAACATACATACATACTTTATGTGCTATCTACATCTGTTGCTGCCGTCTCTCTCAAATTCGCATTCACAAAATCAATAACTGCAACCCTTACTCTAGCTCTTTGTCTATTCAAATGTATAACTTGCTTTTGACATGTTTTCCTTACTCATGACCCCTCCCACTACCTCACACACTCTCACTCACTCCCACTCCCTCACTCACACTTTCACACTCTCACTCTTTCACACTCTGTCACACTCTCCCACTCTCCCCACCCACTTTGTTGATTAATCATGAGCTGGAGCTGATAAATTAACTTGCAGTTCATATAATTGTGTGAGCTTTGCCCCATTTAGCACCATTTTCTTGAGCCCACATTCTCATACAACACTTGGCGTCCCAGCCATATACGAGGGTGCACCTAGTCTCGTTTTTAAGATGGACGGGAAACTTTCAATCGGAAGCTGCGAAACGGAAGCCAACCTCAGCCTAGTCAAGCAAAGCATCAAGCAGCATACCTGAAAAGGCCTTCAGCTGTGTTTTTGCCCTACCTGCTGACCGATAATTACCAGGACCACACCTCCACTAAAGATGGCCCCATCAAAACATGAACATGATTATCTCTCATTTTAATAGCAGTGGCACTCAAAGTGAAAATAAAAAATGCATCTTCCCAAATTTCATAGAACACTCGCAAATGTCAAACACTGTGCGCTATCTTCGAACGCATCAACCTCTGCCTTTTTCTTCTCATGACAGACAACACCAGGGCTGCATCCAAATGGTCTTTTCCGCCAAGGAAAGTTCTTAACTCCTAAAAAAAATGATCTGAAAATAATTACGTGGCAGCCATGATAAGTGCATTCAAATTCCTTTCAATAGATAGATAGATTTTATTTCAGACATTTCAGTCCATATAGATTATACATATAAAAAAGCAAACAACATACACAAATATACATATAAAAAGACCACAGCAAAAGTTTAAAAAAGAAAAAGTGTACATTACACATATAAATTGCTTTGCCACTGCTGCCGTAGTCTCGATTTTAAGAAAACGCAATTAAATATGGATTGCACAAGGGAATTGTTGCAGTTAAAAACTCTCATTTTAAAAACAGGTGAATTTTCTCCTCAATTCCCCAAAAGAGTTTACAGAATGAGAAACAAACATGTTACTAGCACTGCAATGACTAGGTAGGGAAAGGATGCGACGAAAAGTATTATTGTAGGCTACAGTCAATTTACGCAAAGTGGCCCGTTTATAATTGCATATATATAATTATATGCATGTATATGTTATATAATTGTATATAACATAGCGGCGCACCATAAATACTGCTGCAAAAGGAACGGAATAATTGGATTTTAACCTCGTTACTACAAAGACTAAAATTTCTAATGAGTTCAATTTTAGTGTTAAGGAAAAGAGTCTCAGCGCTTCATAATTTACCTCCTTTGGCATAGGGTACACAGAGCCATCCATTTCGAAAACAAAGGAGATAAAATTATACTACCATTCCACGTGGCAGAAATAATTAAAGTAGGCATGTATTGGCTCCACACTTTATAATGGTACCATACTTGGTATCATTCGAAAGGGTATGCAATACTCTCTCTAACTAGCAACATTTTTCAACCGTAGATGACAGTGGAATACAGTAATCACAGATGTACAACAGGCTTTTAGCAACCCCCAATTTTGCCCTTGAACAGCACTGTGAATCAGGACAAGACCGATGATGTCACTCGTAGTAGCGATTGTGACTCATAGGCTATCGTATCGTATGTGTATTTTCATTGAAAGCAAGATGTCAATATCCAATAAAAATGTCATATTTTTGCTTGACTTAGACATCATAGTTGAAGAGGATGATTAAGAGGTTGAGCTGGCAGCACACTGGGGCAACATTTGTCATTTAATAAGACATGCCAGTCAATTTTTCATTTTTGTTAAAAACTCAGTCTGATAAGTTTTTGGACTTGCCTAGCAATATTCCAAGAAAAAAATACATTTATATAACTAGAGGCACTCAGAGTGCAAACCTCTGCCAAGGCAGCACAATCCAAATTTTCATGAGTGGGAGCAAAGTTGAGTTATCGCGTGTCATACAATTTCAAGATGGGTGCTGTGGCGTTTCACTGAAAATCAATAGGGTCCATCCTTGATGTAATAGCAATGCACCCACAAAATTTCAGACAAATCCGTGCATTACTTTTGAAGTTACGTTGTTCACAAACAGACTGACAGACAAACAAACAAGGGCGAATACATAACCTTCACCCCAGCTTCGTTGGTGGAGGTTAAAAAAAACACATTGCATTTGGGGCACCCCGGTGGCTCATCAGTCTAAGCACGCATACCATAAAGGCTGCGTCCTTCCCGCAGCGACCTGCTTTCGATTCCAGCTCAGGTCATTTGCTGCATGTCTTTCCCCCATTCTTCTCCCCAACTTTACTGTCTCTCTGCACTATATAGCTGTCAAATAAAGGAAAAATTCCCAAAAATATAATCTTTAAAAAAAACACACATTGCATTCAACCGAGAAATAAATTCAAGACAAAATGAGATGCGACCATCCTCGAAGACCAACTTATTTAGCCTATTGTTTCTTTCTCTCATGAGATTAACTGCATGCCACCAACACAAAAGGGGATGTGATCATTCCAGGTTGTGGTCAAACATCTTTCTTACACTATAAATGAAGAATCCTCGCTCATCAGCTAGTGAAGATCCGGTGCTTCTCAGTCTCGGACAAAAATTAAAAAAAAAAAAAATTTCAAAAGCAGATTCTCTGCATTCATCTCTGGCTGTCGTTTGAGATCATACCTTACTAGTTACAGTATATGCATTAAAGTAGGTTTCCTTTTACTACTTCTCGGGTTGCGAGGGAACAGTGGGTTGCCACAATGCATTTTGATACAGAGATGTACAATCGGAGACATTGTCCGATACGGATGAACAAGGTGCAAATATCGTTTTGCCACAATTCCCATTTCAAGATTATGTTCAATTATCGGAGCCAAATAGGTTCTCCAGAGAGTTGGAACATTTAAAAAAAGCGAGAAACTAGGCTCCTTTGGCATTGTCTCACAATCTCTGAGTATTGGAGAGTGAAACGCATCCCGAGGTTTAAGATTAAATAAGGCCCCTTCGTTTGGATTGGACGACAAGGAATTTCTTCAAAAGTAGGAGCAAATTTTGAACAAATGTTCTTTGGACCTTATGTTATTAATTATTGAGAAAACAAAAGTTGAAAAACAGAAAAAGTAGGTCTTGATGTGGAACGACTAGAAAATGAATTGAAAATTAAGGTAGACAAATAGAATTATGACATGAGCCTTAAAAAGCTTTCCCAGTCACTATCCTCCTTTCAGAAAGATTTGCAAACTTATAAATTAAAGAAATATGAAAGGGACACTAGAGACTATGCAGAAGTAACATTTATGATTGGCATGGGGCTAAAAGGAGAACCTTTTTTCAGCAACGTGTTCCTTTGACTAAAAAAGACAAGGAGTTGAAACTCTCTACTGCAATTGAAATGGATTCGTCAGAATTAAGTGATACTGATGGACATGGAGCCTCTGGTTCTTTTTCTTTTTTGGGTCGGTGCCACCAAGGAAGGGGCACAAGAGGTAAAGGGAGATCCACCGTTTCTTCGGAAGTCCGAACGCAACAGGAAGAAACTGTGATTAATATTTCTAACGTGAGACTTACAGATGCAGAAGAAAACATTCTTGTTAAAGGTCTCTCTTTTTCGCCGAGTAATTACTGTGATCCATTCAAACTTAAGGTAGATGCTTTTAAATTTTTTCGTCAACTTCATTTGAAACTTTTTTTTCTCAAGTAGACCTGAAGTTCCCGAAATTAAGATAATACGCAAGTTTGAATTCTGTTAAAACAGATATAATGTCATCGTGGGGCACATTCTCAGGTCATGACCTTTCATTTGCACTTGATTTGAGGTGAATCGGACAAATATTTCCAGAGATATGATAAAAACAGTGATTTTTCTAGTTTTTGGTCCCTGGTGGCCAATCTAGAAATTGTAAATGGTCCACGTTCTTCCTCTTTATGAAGCGTACTTAAATGCAAAACTTGGAATTTCTAATTGAAATATTGCTGAAGTTATCGCTTTAACACGTAAATCAGTTTTTGGCCCCTGGTGGCCGATCTAGAAATCGTTAATTGTCCAAAATCGAATCAGCTCTTCCTCTTTATGATACTTACTTATATGCAAAACTTGAAATTTCTAATTGAAATATTACTGAAGTTATCGCGTTAACCCGTAAGGCGGCGCGCCGGCGTCGGTCAGAGCAAAAACATAATATCCCCGGAACGCCATTCGGGGATATAATTACAGCAACCACTGTTTAATGTAACTATCAGAATCAGCACATAAATCATAGTATCTATATCGATTGTCCTGATGTCAGATCAAAGGCGGTTGGCACACGTAATGGAAACTCGACCTGGCTTAATCAACGCAGCTGAATCAGTGATGCAAATTAACGACTTCACATCTTTCTCAGCCAACAACAAACTGCCTCGGCATAAGGCAGTGCACATAATGCTTGCGTTTAATGCTCAGTAAAGCAGCTTGCACACTGGACGTGAAACAAATTTTTCGCACGACTGATTACAGCCAAAGTCGATGCAAAGACGCGATAGTCGGACAGGGTTTTAATATAGCTCTGTGTCCGAAAGTCATAAAAGTTCTAATTTTTCGAGTATTCCAGGAATTATTAGACGTGCAAACTTGGCCATGTTTGTCTTCGACCCTCACAAAATGCAAATTGACAGCTAACGACTTTTCTTGGTCTTTTTATTCGTCTGTTTTCTTCCGTTGAAGATAGACAGCAGTCTTTATTCGGCTTTTCTCTTGAAAATTAGTCAGATGGATAGAACAGATCCACGCTTTATTTCCACAGCAGAGATAAAATAGTGCTTGTAGTCAGTGAGCAAATCAATTCCATGATCATTGCCAGTGTGAATAAATTATCGCATGCACGATCAAGACTGTCCAACGCGAAATGCAAAATACTCCATGTCCAGCAGCCAGCAAAAAGTATTGATATGAGGACAGATTTATAACGAAATAAAAAGAATAAAAATTTATCATCAAAAAACGGAATATCCAAAAAAGATGATCCGCAAATAAATAAATCGCAGTGTTCATTGGATGTTCTGTGGTTGAAATATTGCTTTTTATTCTTTATTTCATTATCAATCTGTCTAATTGTCCTCTTTTTTTTCGCTGTCAGACACGGAGGCATTGTACATTGTCCCGCGCCTATGTCGAATCACTTTATTGAGCAGAGCTTAAACAGAAACAGTGATTGAAATTCTCGGTACTCATCTCGAAGAACTGAGCCCTCTTATCTAAACATTCACGTTTAATATCTAAAAGAGTAAGTAGATTTGAAGAAATTAAAAACAACAATCGACTGTCTGACATGGAGTTATATTGAAACCATCCGACTGTCAGACACGGAGATATATTAAAACCCCGTCAGACATTCGGACAGGTAGACACTGCGTTCAACGCAATCTGTTGTGCAAAAAATTTGTTTCGCGTCCAGTTTGCAAGCGGCTTAATACTAGGCTACTATTATTGTCACTTAGGTTTTATCATTTTTAGTGCGGGAAAGGAATACAGCCTGATTGCTATGATCTCGTACTGAGTTAAGATCACATATTGAAAATAAATGTGTAACGTATCTTGCATTGTTGTCCATGCATGTTAATCCCAAAATTTTGAGCAGCAACAGGGTGTAATAATAGGAACACGCTATCCATCGTTTCTCTTCCCAATGATGCAGGCAGAAGAAATAAATGAGCACCCGTCATATTTCATTCCAACTGCATAAGTTTGAATGATCTGCCGCAGTGTCGTTTTGAAATTCCATTCACGGTCGCTAATGATAATAATTTGCGAATGCCCTAGCTAGCCAGCTAACACTAGGCTATTCATAATGCTTAATATAGACGTAAGCGGTGCAGAAAACATGCCTGAAGAAGCAAAGTAAAATGCAACATTAACGCATCATGCAGATATAAGACAGAGGCTTCTATATTCCAACACATTAAAAGGTGAGGAGAGGAGCTTATTTGATTGGTGAAGATTTGACTTGGCTGTGTTATACCCAAAACGCCTTCTTTGCCACTTGCGCCGAAAGAAGGGACCGAGGCGGGATAGGGGAGTACTTGCGCCAGGCTGCACCGGGCACGAAATTGCAACATACGCCTGGATACACCCCATTGGCTCAGCACACCCCCCATTTGCCGCGCCTGTGCCGTGCCTGCGCCTGGTCTACGAATTTAGTTGAAAATGATTTGGCAAAGTTGTGTCAGAAAGTCCAATCAACTAAGAAAAATTGATCTGTTACAGAATTCAAAGCTTTGCGTGATTTGGAAAAGAAGGAAGGTATTGTCATTCGTCCAGCAGACAAAGGCGGTTCCATCGTGGTGATGAACTTGGCCCAATATGACTCAAATATTAATATGCAGTTAAATAATACTGATTATTATATTCGGCTAAATTCTAATCCCAATAATGAGATTAAATTAGTCATAGATAACCATTTAGAACCTTTGTGGCAAAGGGGTTGGATTACATCTCTAGAAAAAGAATTTGACAATTAAACTTGCAATTTGTCCTGTGTTTTATGGCTTACCTAAAATTCACAAGTCAGTTGATGATCCTCCCTTACATCCTATCATTGCTAGTATTGATAGACTAACTGAGCCTTTGTCTCAATTTGTAGATTTTTTCATTAAAAGGTATGTTTCTGATCTTCCATCTTATTTGGGAGACACAGTTGATGTGTTAAACATACTGGAGGGAATTCATTGTATGTGAGATGATCTATTGGTAACCTTGGATGTACAGAATCTACATACATGTATTCCTCATGACATTGGGCTACTGGCTCTCTCCCATTACCTTGGTGCTCGTCCAGTGAATATTTTACCACCTTATGAGTTATTATTGACACTTGCTGAAATTATTCTTTCGAAGAATTTTTTAAAGTATTGTGAAACCTACTACTTGCAGTGTAAAGGTACAGCTATGGGTAGCGCGTATGCTCCTTCATATGCACGCCTTATTAATGGGCTCTGGGAAGCTAAATTTGTAAATGATGTTACTAATCCTTTTTATTCGAATACCTATTTATGGAAAAGGTATATTGACGATATTTTATGCGTTTGGAAAGGTACGGTGACTGAATTAATAAAACATTCTGGAATATTTAAATGCAACCACGTCATATCTTTCGTTCACTTTGGATTACAACAGTACTAGTATTAACTTTCTGGATCTCAGAGGGTATAAAGGTGTTCATAACCGGCTTGATTTAATTGGTAATATTCCAATTGGGCAATTTTTGCGAATGCGTAGGAACTGTAATACTGATTAAGAATTTGAGTCCAAAAGTAGTGAATTAACTGAAAGTTTTGAAATGTGGGGATACCGTATGATGCAAATCTCTTCGGCCTATCAGAGATCAGCACGGTCGATTCGAAGAACACTCTTAATTAGAAAGCCAAAGGCTCCAAGTCAGTCTCTCATTTGTTTTTCTTCTGACTTTTCACCATTGGCCGGTAAAATCAAGAACATAATTTTAAAACATTGGAGTGTTCTTAAAAGTGACCCTGCTTTACAGCAAATGAGTTCCAATCTCCCTCTTATTTCATTTAGGCTTTCACCAAATCTAAGGAATCACCTTGTTCACTGTGAGATTCAAAGACCTTTAAGTTCCTCATGGTTACCTGGTCAACCTCATGATTTTTATTCATGTGGTCATTGTGTTCAATGCTCAAATTCCTCTAAACTAAAAGAGTTTACTCATCCACATCCGGGCAAAAAATACAAAAAAAAAAACTTTTATCAATTGTGATACAACCCACGTAGTTTATATACTTAAGTGTCCATGTGGTTTAGTCTATGTGGGTCAAACTAAACGCTCGTTGAAAATTTGTATTCCGGAACAAAAAACAGCAATTCGAACTAAAAACCTTGATTACGCTATTGCAAGTCATTATGTGCAAGCTAATCACGGTTCTGTTGCATCTCTGCGGTTTTGGGGAACAGAGAAAATCCACCTATCTTCGAGGGGAGGTGACACTGTCAATCGTTTGCTCCGCAGAGAGGCATTTTGGATTTATACGCTTCATACGGTTCAACCGTTCGGTCTCAATGTGGAACTTTTGTGAACTATGAATTCAGAGAATAATTTTGTTAAGTGTTCTTGTGAATGGCTATTCTTTGTATGCGACGTCATTATTGGTTGTTTTATATTCAAAGTTTTGTTTGGTCATCGTTGATTGACTAATTATGAGGTACATCTGTTGGAAACTTTTAAATGAGACATTCATTGTGAATTGTCTGACCCTGATGAAGATGTGATAACGTTGAAATGCGACTGTCTCTGATTCGTACTATTAAAGGCTTTTTGGTATCCGAGTGCTCCAGTGCTTTCTCCTTTTCCATGAAATTTCTTACACTGTCAGGACAGGTATTCACGTTCGAGATGCAACATGCATCAAATCTACTCAAATTAACGTTGCAGCGGCCACAGATATATTTATTTTTAACACCACATCAGAGCCTTTGATCTCTGTATCAAAATGCATTGTGGCAACCCACTGTTCCCTAGCAACCTGAGAAGTAGCAAAAGGAAACATGCTTCAATGCATATACTGTAACTAGTAAGGTATGATCTCAAACGAAAGACAGAGATGAATGCAGAGAATCTGCTCACAAGATTCAAGATCAAAACAAAAAGCGCCCTGCATAATTATTGGCACCCCTGGTTAAAATTTTTTTAATTATCATTTTTTTTCTAAATAATATAGGACCTCAATCGAAAAAAAGAGGAAAATCCAACCTTTAATTCAAGTGCATTTATTCAGTGGGAAAAAAAATACCACATCAAGAAATAATTCTTTTACATCAAATCACGTGAGCCACAATTATTAGCACACCTGATGTTAATACTTTGTACAACCACCTTTTGCCAACAAAACAGCACCTAATCTTCTCCTGTAATGTTTCACAAGATGGGAGAAAACAGAAAGAGGGATCTTCGACCATTCCCCTTTGCACCATCTTTCTAAATCATCCAGCGACCCGGGTCCTCTCCTCTGCACTCTCCTCTTCAGCTCACTCCACAGGTTTTCAATGGGGTTGAGGTCTGGGGACTGAGATGGCCATGGGAGGAGCTTGATTCTGGGTCTGGTGAACAATTTCTGTGTAGATTTGGCATTATCAGCATTATCTTGCTGAAAAGCCCAGTGACGACCCATCTTCAGCTTTCAGGCAGAGGCCACCAGATTTTGATTTAAAAGTCCTGGTATTTAAAAGCGTTCATGATGCCATACACCCTAGCAAGGTTCCCAGGGCCTCTAGAAGAGAAAGAGGCCCACAGCATCACCGATCCTCCACCATAATTCACAGTGGGCATGAGGTGCTTTTATGCATACTCATCTTTTGTGTTCTGCCAGACTCGCTTAGAGTGTTTGTTGCCAAAAAGCTCTCTCTTGGTCTCATCTGACCAAAGCACACGGTCCCAGTTGAAGTCCCAGTACCGCTTAGCGAACTCCAGACATTTGCGTTTATGATTGTGAGTGAGAAAAGATTTTTTCTCTGCATGCCTCCCAAACAGCTTGTTGGCATGTAGATAGTGCCTGATGGTTGTTTTGGAGACATTGTGACCCCAAGATGCTACCATTTGTTGCAATTCTTTAACAGTGAGCTTTGGAGAACTTTTTATTTCTCTTACCATCCTCCTCACTGTGCGTGGTGGCAAAATAACCTTGCGTCCTCATCCAGGTTTGTTTACCACTGTTCCAGTTGTTTTAAACTCCTTAATTTTCGTCTGATAGTAGATATGGGCAGGTGCAGGCGAGTGGCTATTTTCTTGTAGCCATTGCCTGACTTGTGAAGGTCGATGCACATCTGCCTTACTTGAATGGTGTGTTCCTTTGTCTTTCCCATGTTGAAGAGTGGATAAGAGCAATGGCCTCTGATCAACTTTGTGAACTACTGTAGAAATGACAGAAATACTTCAATTACATTTATTTCCTAGGAATTGTTAGGGGTGCCAATAATTGTGGAACAGGTGATTTTATGAAAAGTAATTATTTCTTAGTCAGGGATATTTTTTTCCCTTAAAATTCACTTGAGTTGAAGGTTACATTTTTCTACAATTTTCAGTGTAAGAATATGCTTCTGCAATAAAAATTGAATTTATTTCAAGGCTTTTAACACATCTTAACCAGGAGTGCCAATAATTATTGAGCGCGCTGTATGAAACCCTGAGCTGGACTGAGGCAGGTCTGGGTGGAGCTATGCTGGGCACATTATCATCGAACATCATGAATTCACTCAGCAAATGCTTTCATCCAGGGAAATTCCCAAAGCAAGCAATGAAATAATTAACTGTATGCTTGATATCTACGAAATCAGTAAAGGTCAGGCAATTTGCTCAATGTAGCAATATGCTGAATTCAATTCATAGCGTGACTGAATCCAAGTCTTGCAAGCATTACGCTGGAAACTAGTGCAAATTTTTGCTGCAGAGCAAAAAGGCATAAAGGTGCTTCCAGAATGCATGTCAGGATTTTCTAAACTCTGCTGGTTGTTAAGACAACCTGAATAAACGCCTCACAGGGTCACACCAGGCTTAACCCAAATATATTCTTTCTGAAGCTTGCCAGAGTATCCCAGCAGTAGAGCAGAATAATCATTTGGCCTTCATGGCCAGACAACTGAACAACTAAAATAAAAAAAAAGTTATGAAGAACAAATTGAGCCATGGGCCAGTTTTTAAATCTTGACCACTGGACAGCAGAATTTCCATCAGAACTCAAGTTTTCCCCCGTTCAAGATTCTGTTCAGACAATGTGACTAAAGACACATTAAGCTGAAACACATTTTTTTCTGCACTAACCAGAAGTTTAGTTTGTTCATCGAGGTCATAGGACACAGCTATTCCATTCCTGATTCTTCAATCCTTCCATTTTAAAACTGAAAATGTTCCTTGTACAGAGTGTATGTATGACGAGTTGAAATGGCTGCAGCAGCAGCTGGTAGTATTACCACAAGGCAATCAGGGATGGCGGACCTCACCCCATTCACGCAAATATTGGCAAGTGCGGAAACACAAAGAAACAAAGCCGCTAAAAACACCACTTCACGCCCGCTCCATGGGGTGAAGTAATAACAAAACCCACCAGGTGATGGCGTATCTCCCAACCCCACTGCACAGTAATACAAACCCAAGGAGAACATGTTAAAAATGGGTAAAATAAAAATATTTAATGATTACAAAATGGAAAATGGCACTGCTCCAGCGTACGGTTGATGTGTGTTCCAAGTTTTATGTACAAAAGCAAACAGTTTTCAGGTTATGCTCCGGAAAAAATGTTTTAGACAGGCAGAAGAACAGTGTGATGACTACATCCATCTGCATTATATGCCATGAGGATATTTTTATTATTATTAATATTACTTTTCTATCCTGCTTATTGGAAAAAAAAAAAAAATTCGGCTGATTTCCCTAAAGGCCTCTTATAACCTAATTTGGGGGAACTGAGTCTAAAAGTTTCAGTCACATTCAGTTTTTTTCACAAAATAAGAATGAAAATTTTCCTTATATCATCACATAAACTATATGGGCTTTTATGCACTGATCAAAACAGCGACAAATGCTGTTTGGGTGCACTGAAACACCCACAGATGTAGCAGGAAAACATTTGGATCATGCATTTGGCTATATTACTAAGCCAGAAATCAAGATCAGGCACAAAATAATGTTTATAAAATCATTCATACATTTGCAAATCAGCTGAGAAATGTAGATGAGTGAATTTTTATTTTTGGGTGAACTCTCCCTGTAAGGACAGAAAGACAGAATTCTATTTAAAATTGGAAAATTGGGTGATTGAGCAATTTCCTCCTGTTGAGTGCAAAATGGTTGGAACCCGCAATTTGCCACACGCAGCTATATTTATTCTTTTTGCTATTTTATTTCATCTTATAATTAAAATTATAACAACTATTCAAGAATGAGTGAGCAGGCAAGAATATCTGCAAATAATCCTGACCTGGCACTGGAGTAGAACACACTGATTTTGTGCCAGAAACACAATGCCCAAAAATGACTAAGACATCAAAATGATACGACTAATAATGCCAATTTTGGAATGGAGGTTGTTCATACTGTGAATAATCCAGTAAGAAGAAAGAGTTATACACACATCACATATAAGTTCAAGGCTATCAAATAAAACATTTTATTTCAATAAAGAAAGGAAGTGATGCCTGCACACTTACGCCAAGCCACCAGGAAAAAAATTTATTTAGTAAATTAGGACAAAGTTTCGATCCAACCCAGATCTTCGTCTAGGGCAGAAAACCATATGCTCTCCTTCAAATCAGATGATATTGCGAGTTGGGACACGGGCCTTCATCTGCATGCTGGAGGCTTGCAGGCTCCAGATCAACCTGCGGAAATCACTGGTCCACGGTAAAGCACTTATGATCGCCAGTTGAACCCCTTCCCAGCCTGGGACAAATCTGTGGCCGGCAGCCACATAGGCTGACACTGTCAGCACTCACATAGTCACGACCATGTACCCGACAACGAGTCACAGTTTTGCTTTAGAACTGCGCCTCAACAAACCACCCAACAGCCACATCCAATCCTGCTATCAAGAGAACAAGTGCAGGAGAAAAAAGGCCAGATAATCTTGCAGGGTAAAATCAAGTAATCATCACACTACTAAACTAGAAAAGCACTAAGAGAGCGCAGACCTCCGCCAGGGGGCAGCAAAACCCAAAAGCACCGTGATTGGAACTCTGGCCCATTGGAAAGACATGAAATCGTGAACTTTGGCGTATATCTCAGCAGTGCTTTGGCCTAGATATGCCAAAATTTTATCACCTGTTCCTTGACTTAATACCCACCTCCCTGAAAATTTCATCGAAATCTGTCCATAACTTTTTGAGTTATGTTGTACACAAAAAAACCAACAAACAAACGCCACCAAAAACATAACCTCCTCCGCGGAGGTAATAAAAATTGATGGGACCAATGATGCCACATAGAAGACATTAGAAGATACACATTAAGTGGAGAAAAAGTATTTGAATATGGGAGAGTTCCAAGGTGAAAACCACTGCTGGCCAAAAAGAACACGAAGGCTCGTCTCACATTTGCCAAAATACATCTTGATGATCCCCAAGACTTTTGGGATAATCTTCTGTGGACTGAAAAGACAAAAGTTGAACTTTTTGGAAGGTGTGCATCCTGTTACATCAGGCATAAAACTAACACAGCATTTCATGAGAAGAACATCATACCAAAAGTGAAACATGATGGTGGTAGTGTGATGGTTAAGGGCTGCTTTGCTGCTTCTGGACCTGGAGGACTTGTAATTGATGAAACTATGAATCTGCTCTTGACCAGTCCTGAAGTCCTGAAGGAGAATATCCAACCATCAGTTTGTGACCTCAAGCTGAAGCATACTTGGATTATGCAGCAGGACATTGATCCAAAACACACGAGCAAGTCCACTTCTGAATTGCTTAAAAAAACCAACATGAAGTTTTTTGAATTGCCTAGTCAAAGTCCAGACTTAAATCCGCTTGAGATGCTGTGGCATGACCTTAAATAGGCTGTTCATGCTCAAAAATCCTCCAATGTGGCTGAATTAAAACAATTCTGCAAAGAAGAGTCATTGCCAGTGATCGCAAATGTTTGATTGCAGTTGTTGTCGCTGAGGGTGGCACAACCAGTTTTTAGGATTTAGGGGGCAATTACTTTTTCACATAGGGCCATGTAGGTTTGGATAGCTTTTTCCCCTTAATAAATGAAATCATCATTTAAAAATTGCATTTTGTATTTACTCGGGTTGTCTTTGTCTAATAGAAAAATTTGTTTGATGATCTGAAGCATTTAAGTGTGACAGATATCAGGGTTCCTACACATTACCCTCTCCAAAATTCCAGACTTTTCCAGACTCTAATTTCCAGACATCGAGGTAGGTTCTTCAGATCATATTTGACGCCACAGTACCAGCAGCTTCAAGTCTCTTTTCAGATACATAATTTTAAATCATGTATTTATGCATCGTGACTGTGCAAAATGTGAATTTATCTTGGCTTTGTAACAGCAGGATCTCACGCAACAGAACACAATTGTAAGATGAGTCAGTACCAGGAGGCCATTTTATGAAACCACATTAATCAACCATTTTTAAGACTGCCACAGTTAAAATTTGGGCTACCCAATGGCGTGTCTGGTGTGAAAACAGAATTTCACGCTAATGATTACTTTTGGCAAGTAATCAACAGTTCACATAGATCACGTTACATTATATTGGTGCTTCATGTGACGTTTCAGAGGAAAAAAAGTCTCATGTCAACATAGGAAATATAGACTAATCATACTTCCCACACCAAAAATGTTTCATACAAATTGCAAAACATGTATCAAGCGCTATAATAGTGCAGTAAATTCCTGCAAGTTATGAATAAATTGATTATTTGTTTCATCAGTTTCCCCCTCTTTCTTCGCACATAATACACGGGACCCCCACGTTATTTATTTTGGTTGGATCTGCACAAGTTTTCTCGCTGTTATCGGTCATGGCTGGGGTGGGGAGATGGACACAAAATGTAGATTATAGACTTACAAAAAAGAAGTATACTTCAAGTTCATTTGAAAAGTAAACTTCAAGTATATTTCAAATATAAGCGTGCTGCTTCAATACTTCTCGGGACCAATTTGGCCCACTTTAAGTTTATGTAAGTACATTTTGAATACACTTTTGGTGAAAGAGTAGCTTTAAACATACTATTACTTTACGTAATGCAAAATTTTTACTTCATGAAAGTATAATTTGAAGTATACCACAAGTTAACTTGGATATCTAGAATACTTAAAATATATATTTTTTTATAACTATAATATAGAAAATTATCTTATGTCTAATTACAAATTCTGCTCAGTATTTACGACCATATCATGTCGATTGTTGTTTTCTAATCACACATAGGAATTAATTGACAATATCCATTTAAATTTTCAAATGAAAGGAAACCACTCCAGCCACGATTTTGATCTAGCTACAAGGCTGCAGCTTTACCCACAAAACAAACGCACATTTTGTGGAAGTTGTTTGGTTGCTTAGTACCAGTCCACTTTTAGTTTATGAAAGCATACTTTATACTTCAGAATAGAAAAGAAAACAGCACACTATTTTCAGGAGGTACTATGGTGCAAAGGGTAAAGCAGCTGCTACCTCACCAGAGGACTCGGGTATCAAATCCTTTCTATAGCATTCCCTTGTGGAATTATCAATTAGTAACACTGTAACACAAAAAGTAACACTGAGAACCAACCTGCCGCAAGACACTGCCTACTACAAGTCCAAGGAAAAATCAAACAAATACAACAAAAGAACACAAACAAACCAAAACCAAAATTACCCTCAAAAAGGACAAATGCACTTCTATCAGAGGTGAGGACAAAAATACGGGCGCCAGCCAAGACCAAAATTACCCAGAGAGAACCCGCTAAATGGTATAGCAAGATTATTGCACGCAATCAAACTGCCCACCACACTCGGCAGTATACTAAACCACAGGAGCGCTGCACTCAACTTAGTGACACACCACAGTTTACCATGCCATAAAAGTGCTAAAATCTAATTATTATCCACAGCATTCAAGCTAGAAGCCACGACAAAAGTGCAGTCTGAGTTAAGCTACTACCATATGGCCCAGTTATCGCACACAAAATCAATGTGTTCCAGTCTCACTAATCAACACTATAGCCATAGTATGTATACTGCACTCAGAATAGGTGAACCCGGCCCTCAAGGTTCTCTTGGCCCGGACTGGCAAAGAAAAAAAAACAAATCCCCACCAACAAATAAACAAATAAACCAAAAAAGATCACAAGGAAAAAAAACACACTCTGGAGGTGGCTTTACAATCCACTAGGGCCCACCAATTAACCTAGCATACTATCATATGCAGAAGGGATGGCTAAAGGCCTAGTAGGCTACTCAACCTGCTAAGGGTAGAGCAGGGAAATATAGTTCACAGCTAACTGAAATTTTCACCACTTTTCACAGGGGAGAACAGTGGCTTCAACAGTGGCTGAAAAATAAAAAAAGAATGACACATCAAATACATGTTTACCAGGCCAGCATTATCATAACACCTTGCAACTATACAAAATGTAACTAGTACCTGTTTAAGTTTATGCTGACACCACCTGGGAAAGTGGAGCATACACACACAGCATACACTTGGACACAGTCACTACAAGAATCACAAAGGCATGATTACTATTGAGCATTACATCACATTCTCCACATACATTCACATATACCATTATTTAATAATCATATAAATTTGCCTCTTTAAAACTAGAATAAGCACCCCAGCTTGGCAATCCCTCCTATATTAGCCAACCATGTACCAAACATGGTACCTGCTCAGTAATGGTTCCTACATTCCCATTAACATCACATTTCCAATGTGAACAAACAGTGCATTTACCTCGTTAAAGTCCAGAATAGGCACACAAGCAGTCAGCTAATCTTTCCGCCCGCTCAGAATTAAATCGCCGCCGGCCAGGTCTAAACGCGAGCAGTACTCTCACCACTTTCATGTTCCAAACAAAGACTGGGTCCTCACGTCGACTACACTATTGTACCTGCGTTTCCTGGTCACGTGAAGTTAAAAAACTGGACTAATCAGGTAATTCGCTAAATCCGGATACCAACTCTGCCCCTCCCCACCCGTCCTATTAGCAATGTCAAATGATTTCATGCAAAGCTTGCATTTAGCTCTCTTATGGGATTTGGGATCTTTGCCCAACCAGTCTTTATACTTTGGGTTAACAAGCCAGCTATCTGAAAACTTGCACTTGCCCGCTGTTCGATTACATTCGTACTGACTAAGAATGTGCATTTGCGTCGATTGTTATCATTGGTTGGTTTTCAGCCAAACGTGCAAACGTCAGATGGTTCACTGCAGGCAAATCTCAGGAATCACCTAAATTTTTCTTTTTTTGTTTCAAAAACAGAGGCTAATCAGTTTAAATAGTATTGACTTGAGTGATAAAAGGCCAAACAAATGATATATTTGAACACAGCCATCATCAGAGTCTATTTTTTGATTTAATTGCACTAAATGCAATGGTTTTTGCATTCGTTTTCACTGATAATGCACAACTATTTTGACATTTATCAGGTAGCTTGTTCCCACCAGCTAAAAATATGATAGGGCCAGGAAAGTTGGACAGACGTCGCAATTTTAACTAAGGGGCGGGAGTTTTGCGAGAGGTTAGAGCTACGCAAATACACCAGTCTCTGTTGATTCAATGCCGAACAAACTCGCGCTGTTGCTCTTCATGGGCTCTAATTTCATAGACCAGGCGCAGGCGCGGCGAATGGGGGGTGCGCCACGCCAACGGGGTGTGTTCAGGCGTATGTTGCAATTTCGTGCCCAGCGTAGCCTGGCGCAAGTACTCCTCTGTCCCGCCTCTATCCCTCCTTCCAGCGCAAGTTCGCAACGAAGGCGTGTTTGGGTATAACACAGCCAAGTCAAATATTGCTAGTTGGCAAGGGAAACGATGGATAGCGTGTTCCTATTATTACAGCCTGTTGCTGCTTAAAATTTTGGGATTAACATGCATGGACAACAATGCAGGATACGTTACACATTTATTTTCAATATGTGATCTTAACTCAGTACGAGATCATAGCAATCAGGCTGTATTCCTTTCCCCCACTAAAGACAATTAAACCTAAGTGACAATAATAGTAGCCAAGTATTAAGCCACTTGCACACTGGAAGCGAAACAAATTTTTCACTCGACAGATTGCGTTGAAAGCAGTGTCTTGCGTCCGAAAGTCTGACAGGGTTTTAATACATCTCCATGTCCGACAGTCTATTATTGTTTTTAATTTCTTCAAATCTACTTACTCTTTTAGATATTAAACGCGAATGTTTTGATAAGAGGGCTCAGTTCTTCAAGATGAGTACCGAGAATTTCAATCAATGTTTCTGTTTAAGCTCTGCTCAGTAAAGCGAGTCGACATTGGCGCGAGACAATGTACAATGCCTCCGTGTCTGACAGCCAAAAAAAAAAAAAAGAGGACGATTAGAACAGATTGATAATGAAATAAAGAATAAAAAGAAACATTTTAACAACAAAATATCCAACGAACACTGTGATTAATTTATTAGCGGGTCATCTTTTTTGGATGTTCTGTTGGTTCGTGATGTATGTGTATGTTTATTCTTTATTCCGTTATAAATCTGTTCTCATATCAATACTTTTAATTTTTGCTGAGTGCCGGACATGGAGTATTTTGCATTTCGCGTCGGACAGTCTTGATCGTGCATGCGATAATTTATTCACACTGTCAATGGTCATGGAATTGATTTGCTTTCTGATTAAAAGCACTATTTTATCTCTGCTGTGGAAATAAAGCGTGAATCTGTTTGATCCATCTGACTAATTTTCAAAAGAAAGACCGAATAAAGACTGTTGTCTACCTTCAACGGAAGAAAACAGACGAATAAAAAGACCAAGAAAAGTTGATAGCTTTTTGCATTGACTTTGACTGTAATCAGTTGTGCAAAAATTTGTTTCCCGTCCAGTGTGCAAGCGGCTTTACTGAGCATAGAACGCAAGCATTATATACGCACTGCCTGACGCCAAGGCAGCTTGCGGTTGGCTGAGAAAGATATGAAGTCGTTAATTTGCATTGATTCAGTTGCTTTGATTAAGGCAGGTCGAGTTTCCATCACGCGTGCCAACCGTCTTTGATCTGACATCAGGACACTCGATATAGATACTATAATTTATGTGCTGATTTAGATAGTTACATTAAACAGTGCTTGCTGTAATTATTTACTGTCTTGAAATGTGCCTGACATTCTGGAAACCTACATGCGAGGTTTCGGTGACGTGTGCGCACTGCGCGCCGGTCAGCCAAATTACCAATGCACAGAAAGTGAACATGGTTGGAGCTGGCGAGCTTTCTACGCAACTGCAGCGAAGACTGTTTCTACGAAATTGTCACTGCGTCTTGATGAATAAGTGACACATCCGCCTACTACGCCACCACACCCATCTCGGCGCACGTTCATCTGCACACGGTGTCTCACCTCACAAAATTACCACTGCGCGGGCTGCGTCGGACGAACTTACCACTGCGTGGGCTGCGCCACGCTTCGCCACCTGCGCTGCGCCAAGAAATTAGAGCCCCATGTCTTGCTTTGGTTAACTTGTAACAGTGGTGAACATTTTTGCTGAATTATATATCTAAGAATCCGAAGTGGCGCCAAGTCTGGAAAAACAATTGCTTTTCCATACTTTTTTAAATCTTTTTTCCAGACTTTTCAAGGCCTGGAAAATACCAAAATGAAATTCCATACTTTTCCATCCTGCGTTGGAACCCTAAGATATGCAAAAAATAAGAAATCAGGAAGGGGATAAATATTTCTTCACGGCACTGTATTTGGAAACCTAGGGATATGATAGATAATAGATAAGTTGTATCTATTTTTAATCATTCAATTACCAAGATTATAAACAAGAAAGGCATTGATTCATAGCCACCTTTGTTACACTTACCTAGTTTGCCAATATGAGTTTAGAGCACTGTAACTCTGATTGCCTTACTGCTACAATATCTATCTCTGAATCATTCCTAATTTATAAGGACTCGTATCATCAGTTGCAGGGTACAACTATTCCTTGTATTGTTCACGCAACTTCAAAATAATTGTTATCCTCACAACTACTTCATTCACCCAACATTAGCTGAACCCAACCGCTCAGCGGTCTTAGCGACAGGGACCCAGATATGGAGAAGCGCCGCACACAACTTCCAGTTGAACTCCACTTGCACTTAATTTCCAACCTCAGCCCTCAGTTAGATTCCTGCATCTCTGGGGCAATGTCAGAGCTAAAGCACAGCAGATCCCACAAGACTAGAAATCAATTATTTTTCTGCAGTAAACAAACGGAAATAAAGCTCATAAATAAAAACATAACAAATGGTCTTTAAGGGTAGACTCATACATAATCCAGTCAGGCTTGGACTAGCAGGCTTACTTCTTTTAACAAAGAACACTCATTTTAGATTCTCTTGTGATTTTATAACCATCACCCCATCCCGCAAAGCGCATAACCCATTACTTTAATTCAACTCTTCTCTGCGGACTGAAGCAAATTACACTTGCAAATCATGTTATACATTCTTTAAAAATCCTGATCAGCTTAAAAAGTTAACACAAATCCAAGACTGCTGAAATGCATAGAACATTTTCTACTGTAAATTAGCCTCCATCTTACTGTGAAGGATGTAAAGTCACATCCATTTCACTAGTGCAATAGACTGCGGCAGCAAGAGGGGGTGTTAAAAGTAATGAAGGCAAGACGGGTGTTAATGTTTTATTGGTCATAAATCGAAAGGTGTATGCCATGTTCAAAGTTATGGGACAGCAAATTCAAATTGAAAGGATAGGTCCCTTGCACAGACCAACCTGAAACCTGACCCCCTAACTTGAGTTAAACCAAAACCTATTTTTTTTCCCAAAATATTGTGCCATCCACAATACTACTATAATTACATACCTCAATCAGCAAAAGACAAAGACACATAGCGCTGCACACGGACTTAGCACTTTTTTCTATTCTATTCTCTTTCAAAAACAAATTATGACTATTTCACATGTAGCCTAGCCACATTTTTTCATAGTGTACTCTGTAGACGGGCAGTGTGTATTTTCATAATCTTAGACATTAAATTGCACTAATTTAAACAAAACATTTTGACTGAACAATAGCTAGCATACTCATACTCCAGGAATTCAAAATGACCTGTTCATATAAACTTATTGTGAATCATTCCATATTTGGAAAAAAATCCATCTGAAATTGTATCTATGAATGCATTTCACCTCTCAATTTATGGACAATGTGCCAATAATTAGCCACTAAAAACATAAATGAGAGAAAATTGCTGTTGAGCAACAAGAGATCTATCATAAACCCAATGAGCTGTCAGCAAGGCTGAGTGATGCCAGGATGTTTTAACGTATTTTAAAGCAAAAGTACACCCTGCAATTTTCGTAAATGTTTAGATCCAGTGATGATAATCATGCACATTCGTTAATCTGAACACCCACTCAAATTAGGAATATTTGCTAATAAAACTTACCACGCATCTCATTCCAGCCAGGTGCTGGAGTCACATTTCCAATGAACCGGATGTGACGTATGCGCCACCCATCACAAAGCTTTCAATTGCAAACAGTAAATTCTACCCATCGATTGAGACAAAAAGAAAAAAAATGTGATAAATCCAAAAAAATAAAAACATAATGGAGGGTTTTCAGACCAAACCCTATCAGTCTGAGCCTCAATTTACTGAGGAGGAGCTACAGGCAATTATATTTACGAGCCCAGCTTAAAGAACATGTAGAATGCATGGCAGCCATTTTTCTTTGTGCGCGTGACTGGGTGGTGCTGACGTCATACTCGCGCCGGTTCACGCGTGATGAAGGTGATACCAAGACCGAATGGTGCACTGCATGAATGAGACCTGATTGAAATTTAATCTTCAATTACTCGGAACTGGACTGCCTCTGCCGATTTTTTTTGACATGGTTGCAAAGCCAAAGGTGAAATTAACGTAAAGAATGAGTTTTTGAAGCAGGGTATACATTTCCATTAAGCCTGGATAGGGAGTACATTGAATCCAAACCATGAAAAAATAACATTTCTCTCATTATTAAACAACTATTCTTAATGCATATCACCACATCAATAAGATTTTAGTGAAGGACATGCACATAAAAACTTGTGAATGATCATGGAGAATACAGAAAAAAGAGCTTAACTCCATTCATAGGGCATTTGCAGGGTGGCTGCACGTTCCTCAAAGCCTAGAGGGGGGCCATTCCCTTATATCCTAAAGCAGGAATAACCTGACTCGCTTCTCTGTCAAATGAGTAATTTAATTGCATCATTAGATTTGTTGATATAACCCTTGCTTTAAATTATTCAAATTCAAAATAAAAATAAACAGTAACTCCGTAAAAGTTACTTTATCCTGAGTGTCTAAGTACATCTTATAAATTGGCACAAACAAAAATGAAGGTCCGAATGGCTCCCTTTCTCTTCCTCTTGGTACCATCCTCACTGGAAGTCAATTTAATTGAAGCTGCTGTGGCTTACAGTGTGACCCTGACATGAAAATAACTGCCTACTAAATCTCTGTGGTAGGAAGAGAGGAGATAATGTGATTAAGGCAGAGTCTAATATCCAAGGTACCTTTTTTCTTTTTTTGAGAGAACAATTTAACACTCTTTCAGACTGGAGCATCCAATAAATTCAATAAAAAGATTAATTTTTAACACATTAATGCATGAGACTTAAATTGAGAAAACATCATGACTCCTCTTAGCTTTTGGCGAAATCACAATCATTAGGTTTGTTGGTTCAATGTCTGTCAGGCAAATTTAAAAATGCATCACTCACAAGAAGGAAATGCACAGTTTTTTTTTTTTTTGGTGGAAGAGCAAAGATTAAAATCTCATCGCTGCTAACAGGAGATGTGAGTGAAGGTTTTTTGATGTAGTTATTGTTTCAGCAATAAAACTAAAGCAGTTTATTATGCATTTGTAATAAACCATTATTGAAACCCAATTTAGCATAAAATCTACACTTTGAGATTTATGAATCACTTACTTAATTCATCAACTTCATTTGCTCTGTAGAATTCCAACAAAGAAGAGAAACTTCACTTATGTTGGATACGTCTCCTGCTGCCTGGGAGCAAGTGTGACCCCTACATGTGAAGTACAATAAATACCCATGTATAGGCCCTTCAGAACCAGAAAAAACATAATTGACACCTCAGCCTCTCCTCATTTCTCCCACACAAAACAAAACAGAAGTAAAGAAAACACAGCAAGAGAAAACTCCAATCGGCTCGTAACATCAGCTTCAGTAATTTACCAATCGACCTGGAGTTCCATAAGGACTCAGAGACACAAGTACTGGATGTAATTTTATAAAAATGATATGGTCATTTACAAGTCAGGGCTCCAGACTAACTTTTTCCACTAGGAGTACCCAACAGAAAATTCTAGGAGCACCAGCCAAAAATTTAGGCGCACTACTTATATCGACATGCAACGCAATACAGTAAACATTTTTCTACAATAAATGCATTACTGATACTTCTTTAAACAGACGCCAAATAAATAAATTAACAAATGTAAAGGTATGTGGTCAGAATTTGCAATCAATACAACACAACCACAACATGACAAGTTAACAAAAAAAAAAAAGAAAAGAAGAACTATCTGGCTTTCCTCCCCTTTATAGCACATCACCCTGCGGGCCACTAAGGCTGGGCACCTCTGAAGGCCAACCCTTGTAGTTGGGCCTTCTAGCTCTTTTACTGTTGCTGAACCATATCTGTACAGCCTCCTTCACATCAAACTCCTCCAAGCTTGCTCCCTCAAGACTAAACACCTTTATGGAGGCATTATAGATTCTTTTAATAAAAATTACATATTGTAATTATCACATAAGGGATACAGCATGGCAATCATTATTGTGGATCTAAACCCTTGACGAGGAGATCAGGGTTTTTATCCTGCTTATCACAGCTACTTACCGAGGAAATAAACTAGTTAATGTGAAATATAATTTTTCATATCATTTTATTGATTTAAAACGAGTTAATTGCTTCCATGAATGTAAATAGTCACATACGTTGTTATGGACAAAGAACTGTGTGCATGGCAACGGTCTGTTATACTTAGAAATTGTCTGTAATCAAGAAATAACAGACCGTGGAATGCCGTGAATGACCAATTAGAAGATTGTATTCACCGTAGCCGTGAAATAATGAATACTTAATGTGCCTCTTTTTGTCTGTAAAAACGTGAATTTCATAGCCTGATGCTAAAATGAACTTTGATCATTGGCATGCTGGACTTATACATTAGCCTGGAATCCACACATATCAAATGCTGGTTGCTTCCAACGGTCACTGACTGATATCAGTCTGGCCTCAGTCATACAGCCAACGTTTAGCCCTTACGTCGCTAATGAAGTGAATATATGAATATTCATGTTTTCTGCTCTTGGCTGATTGGGTGACCTTTTGACGAAAGCCACCAATCGCGCTGCGCCATTTGAAGAATGAATGCTGACCGCATTATCCATCGCATCTGGTTGTCAGAGGTAGTAGCTAAGCAGGCGAGCATTTAAACATTGGTATATACAAGTATCTATCTTATATCTGCATGTTGCGTGTATATTTCCTTTTGAACAGGATAATGTTTGGCCATATTTTTTTTACTTATTTCAGTGGGATTCCTGGGTATAATAAAGGCTAAATTAGATAATACTCAAATTACATAAAGTATTTCACTGTAATTGGCATTAGCTATAGCTCGAAGGGCATGATTGCATCAGCTAGATTAAAGTGATACTCCACCCAAAAACTATAAGTTGTACATCAATTAATCACCGTTAGATGTCTTGAACGGACGACGGTGTTCTTCACCTGGCGTAACTTTATGGCCACTGGAGAGTTTAGAAAAATTCAAATTCCTCTTTTGCTGGAAGCAAACGGGGTCACCCAGTAGCAATGGGAGAACTCCACAAAACATCCGTTGACAAACTTTCAAATAGGGGTACAACGGATCAAAAAACTCACGATTCGGATCGTATCACAGATTTGAGTCACGGGTCGGATCACTTTTCAGATCAACAACAAAAACAACAACAACAACAAAGACAAGACAAATATAACTTTGTCCTCCATTTATTTTGTAATACACTCCTGGCCATTAAATAAAAATAAAAACTTTATATAAAAACAAATTAAAATGCAATTTAAGGCATGATACCTTCTTCATTTAAACATGTACCATGAATGAAAAATAACTTGAAGGGCACTAAGCCATGATACTTCATGATACCTTCTCTTTAAACATGGACAGTGATTTAAAAACTAGCCAATGTCAAAATCATCAAAGAAGAAGAAAAGAAACAAAGCAAAGCATACCTCCGCTTATAATTTTAAATTCTGCACACTATGCCGCAAAGGGATGATAATGTAGGCTTTTAAATTACTAAAGCTCTTGCGTCAAAGCGTTAGTAATTGAATTATTTAGTAAATTGGTCATTAGTGCATTGTGAAAGTTCACCTCACGGCATGCATTTAAAATCAATTCGAATGCAAAATATGCATCAAACTTTCATGTTGTCAAAATCATTTATGGGGTCTTTATAGGTCAGCTTCTGGGCTAGTTGTACGGAGGCTACAATATGAGATTGTATGAACAGCAATTATACAATTAATCACAAACAAAATCTAAACCTTATTTAAACAACATCTTCAGCAGCATTTGCTACTTAATATTCTACTAGAATCAGAGATGCCATCTCTCGCCTCATAGTGGCATTCACGTTCCTGTGCCATTGTTAGCAATTATTTTATCAACGTGCACTGAAGAAATCTACTCGTGGAATTTAAGTCATTGTGCATTAACATAATCAGTTTCAAGTGCATTAAGGCGGATTTCCCCACTAGTGACACGGAAATTGATTATGACTCGGGAATTCTCACGCTTGTCTTCACGGCGGGATTAAAAGCAATGGAATTGCATAAAGACGTTTCAAATGGTCTTATTTCATTTACACAATTTAAACGGTCACGAAACGCATGCATTGTTTCCAATCCCAGAGTAAAGAGAAGCACGAGAAGTCTGGAGTCATAATCGCTTCCATGTTACTTGTGGTGAGGTCCACCTTTACGCAAGTGAAACTGAAACTTCAATGCACAAGGATTTTAATTCCGCATGAGAATCTCTTTAATGAGTGTTCATTGAATTGCGGACTACGGTGAATAAGCCTAAAAAATGTGTGAGACCTACGCCGAATGCGTGAGACTTTGCATCTCTGTAGAATGTGTAGAATGTAGAATTTCAAGAAGATTCTGTTAATTAAAACCATTTATGCGATCTCATTGTAGCCCTCCATTGACGTCTTTGTGTCTTAATTATTAATTATCAATTATCAATTGGTAAAGTATCTTATCAGCAGCCTACATGCTCAGTTATTTAATTCAACTAACAGTTCCATTCTAAATTAGAAACAGGTTTAGGGTTAATCAGCATTATGGTAATGTCACTGGCTGCAGACTGATTTATTTTTACGAAAGCAAACTTAACACTCGGACCTCAGTCGGCAAAACCGCATTTAATAGAAATTTCTTAGGCGTATCAAGCAGGACACAGACAGAAAAAAAAATATATGCCATTTTGTGAGCTACATGAATTCAGATGCTTCTGAGACGTTGCCGTTTTATGTCACAATTAACGTGGATGGGGAAATGCTTGATAATTGAAAATTTACAATGCAAGAAGACGGGAGTGGGACGGTAATTCTACCGACTGATTCTCGCATCTAAACAAATTAACACCAAGTTGCTAATTGGGAAACGTAAATGGGAACAGGTTTGGAGAAGGTATGGTGAAAGAGGTAATCCTCCGATGGCAAGTCCAGGGAGCAAGAGCTTAAAAATCAGCTGAAACGCTACTATGAGAGATGGAGTTTGGAAAAGGTTTTTTTTTTTTGGTAATTCTTTAGATTATTAGCATTCTTCCAATTTAACATTGTAGCGCAGGTAGGTCTGTCAGCTCTTCTCGATCACTTCATAATCATTATAGGCAACAGGTTAAATTGCTTGATTGACATTTAGGCTCATTATACGAGAGCTGATTTAGGGTTGGCCAGTTGAGCCTTAAAAGGTGATGGAAGCCACATATTATTTTTGGAAAGCTTTCATAATCAACTCCCGAGATGAAGTATTCAATATTTCCGTCACAAATGTTGAACATGCAGTGATACAGGTTGTACATCTGTATCGAGGAAGTAAATGCACACATCAGTTATTGAAATTCCACTTGGAAGATATCAGGTTGACCATTGACTTAAGAATTCCATACATTGTTCTAGGGGATTTTAATATAGATTGCAAGTCTGACACAAACAAGTCAAAGATAAGTGACATTGAAAAGATCATAGATTGCATGCAGTTGGTCCAAGAAAATACCACAGTGTAGAACACAACCATTGATCTTGGATTTTCCAATATTCCACACTTTATTGTTGGAGGTATTGTGTCCATTTATTCATACAATAGTTACATTGCTTGTTAGTTCAAGCTTAAAGTTACCCTAACTGGGCTGGTTGACTAGCATATCTGCCATCTGATTGGGTCATCTGGGGAAAAAACGGACTAGTTGCTAAATGTGGAGTCAGGAACACAATTTTACCAATAAATAATTTTTTGAAATGTATTTCGTAGTGTGCCTGTTAAAGGGCTAAACAAGAGCCATCAGAAGATGGCATATCCCCCGCGGCCCCCGCAAAATCAGGGAGGCCTCAGGTACCTTGTACTAATAAATATCTTCTCAAAGTTTCATGAAAATACTTCCTAGTTCTGCTACGGGAATGTAACTTTCCACATCTTTCTGAGCCTGTTCAATTTTTGTTTTCATGAAGCTGAAAAGTCCAAATTCACAGGTATGTTGAAAGTTTTGTTACTGAGTTATGCCTCAGAAATGAGCTACACCCGAACCAGAAACTAAGTGTTATTTGTGGCTATAGAAGCACACAAAAAAAATCAGAATCTCAGCAATTTCTAAATAGGAAAAGGCGCATCTACAGGGTACATTAGATCAACATGCCAATTTCATAAATAAACATTGAACAATTATCATGTATTGCTCTGGAACCAGTGACACTCGCTTCAACTTTCTGCCATGAAAAAAAAACCAAGAAAAATAAAAAATTCTTCAATTCTAAATACCAAAAGGCACATCTACATTGTATATCAAATGTACACACCAAATTTGGTGGAGAAATATTAAAAGGTTATTGGGTTACACACCGGAAACGAACCATACTCTCCCCAGAGACTAAGTCCAACTTGTGGCCTTGGAAACACAAAAAATAAAAATTTTAGAAATTCCTAAATACAGAAAGGCAGATCTCCATGATATATGAGATCTATGCAATAAATTTTGTGAAGAAATATCAAACGGTTATTGAGTTATGCTCCGGAAACGAGCCATACCCTCCCCAGAGACTAAGTCCAACTTGTTGCCATGGAAACACAAAAAATAAAAAAATCAGAAATTCCTAAATATCAAAAGGCACATATACATGGTATATCAGATCTACACACCAAATTTCATGAAGAAATATTGAACGGTTTTTGAGTTCTGCCCCGGGAGCGAAATGATTACGGACATACGGACGGACATGGCTATTGTTATATCACCCTGCATTATATACCGGGGGGATAATAAAAAGTAATAAGTTACTTTTAACAGTAATGCATTACTTTTCGATGAAAGTAATCAACAAAGTAATTGAGTTACTTTTTGAATGAAGTAACTAGTAACTGTAACTAGTTACTATTTTTCAGTAACTAGCACAACACTGGTGTTCAGCCATATGATAATAAAGGCTATTTATTTGCATTCAAAAATTTTTTCCTGGATCTCATCCTTTTTTCTGGACTGAGAAACAGCAATCAAGCAATTGCAATAACTGGCAATGAGTCTTTCACATCGCTTTTGGCGCAATCTTCTTTGCAGAATTGCTTTAATTTAGCCACACTGGAGGTTTTTCAAGCATGAACGGCCTGTTTAAGGTCATGCCACAGCATCTCAATTGGATTTAAGTCCGGACTTTGACAAGGCCACTCCAAAACCTTCATTTTGTTTTTTTAAGCCATTCAGAGGTGAACTTGTTTGTGTGTTTCGGATCATTGTCCTGCTGCATAACCCAAGTATGCTTGAGCTTGAGGTCTCAAACTGATGGTTGGACATTCTCCTTCAGGATTTTCTGGTAAAGAGCAGAATTCATGGTTCCATCAAGTAAGGCAAGTCATCCAGGTCCTGAAGCAGCAAAGCAGCCCCAGACCATCAGACTACCACCACCATGTTTGACTGTTGGTATGATGTTCTTTTTATGTAATGCTGTATTACTTTTACACCAGCTGTATCGGGACGCAAAACTTCCAAAAAGTTCAACTTTTGTCTCCTCAGTCCACGGAATATTTTCCTGAAATTCTAGGGGATCATATCATCAAGAAGTGTTTTGGCAAATTTGAGACAAGCCTTTGTGTCCTTTTTCCTCAGCAGTGGTTGTCGTCTTGGAACTTTCCAACGGATGCCATTTTTGCCCAGTATTTTTCTTATTATAGAATCATGTGCACTGACTTTAACTGAGGCATGCAAGGCCTGCAATTCTTTAGATGCTGTTCTGAGTTCTTTTGTGGCCTCCTGGGGTGCGTTTCCCAAAATCACAGATGCGAATTTACGTAGTTGGGCCCATTGACAGCGAATGGACCAACTATGTAAGTTGCTAACTTCGTTAGCAACTACGCTTTTGGGAAACGTGCCCCTGGATGAGTCGTCAATGCGTTCTTGGAGTAATTTTGGTAGGCCGGCCACTCCTGGGAAGTATTGTTCAAGTATTCTCCATTTGTGGGTTATGGCTCTCACCATGGTTCGCTGGTGTCCCAAAGCCTTAGAAATAGCTTTCTAACCCTTTCTAGACTGATTGATGTCAATGACTTTGTTTATCATCTGGTCTTGAATTTCTTTCGATTGCAGCATAATGTGTTGCTTTTTGAGCTCCTTTAGCCTACTTTACTTTGTCAGACAGGTCCTATTTAGGTGATTTCTTGATTCAACAGGACTGGCAGTAATCAAGCCTGAGTGTGGGTAGTGAAATTGAGCAAAAAATCTGGTTAATTGCTGTTAATTCATGACTTAACAAGGGGGGCAATTACTTTTTCACATAGGGCTGGGTAGGTTTGGATCGCTGTTTTCCTTCAATAAATGACATCATCATTTAAAAATTTTGTATTTTGTATTTATTCGGGTTATCTTTGTCTAATATTAAAATTTGTGATTAATAAATGCATCCAGCTTGAGCTGAAATGTATAAGCCACATTTATCTAACGATTTCATACTACAGAATGCTATGTTTAACTCAGAAATTGATAAAAACTTTGAGCCCATAATAAAAACCCTATATGCATGGCTCAAATGCTCATTACCCCCGATCTCCAGATACCTTGCCCAGGATCATCTTACCCATTGCTAGTCCAGGCCCTAAATCATTTTCAGAAAAAAGGTTGGGGACAGATCCATGATCAGTGCAGCAGCCCATACCTTGCGTGAGCAGCTGAAGGTTGCGCACCTCCTCCCTCACTCTCAGCTGGAGGACCTGCTGCAGGACGTGCTGCCGCTGGCTCTCCTGCATGATGCCCATCCTCTCAAGCTTCCTGTCTGTTAGCCGCATCAGGGCTCTGCCTGGGGGGGGGGGACAGCGAAGCAGTGGAGACAGTCATTTATAAAGGGGGGAGGGGAGAACTGAGAACCAAAGAGCAGAGCTGAAACCAGATATTTGCATTTTCAGTGCGTGAGCCCTCTTAATTCCTTAAACCAATATCTGTTACATCCTTTTACGGTATATTGATGACCTGGGCCAATAAAACCGCAGTGGAACATGGTGCCTTGCTGAGTTTGTATCTCACCTCACATTTGAATTAAACCCCCCTCTTGAATATAAATCACATTCCAGTGGAAGAAGTAATTTCTTATTGCAGTTCTTTACATTACACTCACCTAGTTGCCCATAATTTTTGATGACTTGAATGCTGTTTTTGTTAGTTATTTTTGTTATTCCAATCAGTTACTTTCCTTCTAGGTCTCTGCTGAAGTGTAACAAAGAACTCCCTGATTTATAGTCATAGTGATCATGCATTGTATTTTAAGAAAATAAAACGTTGCTGTGTCCCATAAACCAATGGCGTCATTAATCACTGTGAAGGTTATTCGGCTGCTATTAGCCAGTAGGTTGAAGGTTACTCCAGTCACGGCATCATGAACAGGCTATTTTCATCTGCTTTTTATCCCCAGCATACTGCCTTTACAACGTTCATTTTCATTTCTTCAGTCAGAGACAAATGCAGGGAACTCTGAGGCCAAGGAATAATTCTGTCTGGTTTGCTAGTGTCGATATAGCCAAAGCTATGTTTTAGAGTTTCCGCGCACACGTGTATGTGTGCGAATACAGAGTCATTCTTCCATATTTACTTCATCGCTGTCCTTCCATTGGGCTTTTTTCCTTGCATCCTTTTCCCCACAGAAAGGAACCATTTCAGTAAGAAAATTAGCCTTGACCTTAGAAAACGAGTTCAATTCTTGGTAAAATCATGCCAAATGCATTCAAAAAAGGTAGCTGGTGTTTTTACAAAGTAAAGGCTGGGAAAGAGCAATGGCAATAGAGGGTAATGCAGAAGAAGGGAAGAGATGGTGCATAAAGCATATTATGTGCACACCAGGCTACTCCATTGTCATTGGGATGTGTCTACTTATTTTCTAGCTTCTGCTAAGAAGAAACAAGCATCATTACTGTCTCCGTCCACAACCTGCAAACTAGGATGCAGCTCTAATGTCTCTCGATAAAATAAAGCCACGATGGATCTAATCAGTATTTTATCAAATGCCACTTTGCCACCAGTATCTGCATCAGCCTTTTAAGCTTTAGTTCAACTGATATACAGTAACTGCTTGCTCATCAATAAAGTGCCTGTATTTTCATTCCTCACACCGTAGCAGAGACAAACTGCAGCAAACAGAAAAGCACACAAAGGTACGCTCTGTTGAGGCCCCAAGAAAACAGAGGGAATGCTGGCTATCGTGCCAAATTTCAAAAACCTAAATTGGAGTGTCTGTGAATCTTGTAACTTATGATACTAATGAAGGCCATGGGTAAAACATTCAAAAATGGTAGTTATTTACATGCACTCTTCTTGCAGATAAATGCAAAATCTGAGCCCAAATCCCAAGCGCAGTCAGGGAGCGGACAGTGATGAACCCACCACCAAGAATCAATACTGTTTAAGAAAGGTCCCTTGAGCAGATATATCAGAATTTGTCCATAGGGTTTTTCACTTCTCTCACAAGCAACTATTCAACGATGTTCTCCTTACAGAGAACAACAAGGCATCGAGCCTCAGAAAGGAAAAGTGAATGAAACTCATGCGGTGCCATAACGCAATCATCCACGGGTAATGAACCGCACAATTTCTGGGTTTCAGTTATAAAAGCTTTGATACAGCCAGGGCATGATATAGCCATGATCAATATGCTTGGATCATAACCACTGTTGAGACTGACCTCCATTTCCCCCTTCTTAAAGGAGGGACGTAGATTAGAATATTAACAGGCATTAATATATTAATAAGAATGTACTTGTCCGTTCAGGTGAAGAATGATAAGATAAGGAAAAATGCAACTTACACCATCGGCAAAAAGTATTGGCATCCTTGTATTCATGGTACATTATACCAAATATACTCAGCAACAAAAGTTTCTGTGACACCATTTATGTGTATGTTATAAATGACACGCAAAGATCTCAATGCAATCAATATGTTTATTTAACAGGAGAAACACTGACTTTTCAGTGCCAACGTCACTCAAAACGAAAAATGTCATTTTCATGCGTCATGAAGCACTTGTCTGACGTCTAACCAATTGTGACCTTCACACTTCAATACCGGGTGTGACTTCCTCGTGCCATGATGCAAGCAACGCATCTCCGGTGCATGGACCGAATCAGATGTGCCAGAAATTGCTGTGGGATGTCATTCCTAATCTGACGTAGACGTTGTCGCAATTCCTGGAGTGTAGCTGGCGGGTTATCCAACCGCCGCAAACGTCGATCCATCTCGTCCCAAAGATGCTCGATTGGGGACATGTCTGGGGATCTGGCTGGCCATGGCAGGACATTGACATGTTGTTGCATCAGATACTGCTGTACAATCCTTGCAACGTGTGGTCTGGCGTTATCATGTTGCAGCGTTATTCTGGGACCATGTTGCATCAAAAACCGTACCACCAATGGCCGTAGCACTTCATCGCGATATCTTTGACCTGTCAGATTTCCATCAATAACAAGCAAATCTGTTCTGTTTCTAGCCGTGATCCCTCCCCAAATCATGACACTACCACCTCCAAAACGATCAAATTCCTGAACACAGTTGTTGGCATAACGTTCTCCACGTCGACGGTATACACGTAAACGACCATCACATCGGTTAAGCATGAATCTTGATTCATCAGTGAAGAGTACAAGATCCCACTGACGTTGGATCCACCGTCGATGTTGTTGTGCCCACTGTAGACACAGTCGTCGGTGTTGTACTGTGAGTATTGGACGTCTTGCTGGCCGACGTGGGACAATGCCAAAATGACGGAGACGGCGACGGATTGTCTGTGCAGACAGTCGCCTCAAACCAGGTATCGTTCTTGCAGTTATGGTTGCAGGTTGGAATCGATTTCGGAGATGGGTTGTTCGAATCCAGTTGTCCTGTCTGGGAGTGGTTACTCGTGGACGGCCGCTGCGAGGACGGTCTCTGACATGTCTTGTCTGCTGATGACGCTGCCATAAGTTCCAAATGGTGTTTCGGTGGACATTCAGGCGATGAGCAACTTCCCTCTGCGAGGTTCCGGATTCAATCATCCCAATGGCCCTCCACCGATCATTTTCAGACAGTCTTGGCATTTAGAGGGTAGAGTTCCTGATCCGAAATGGCTGTGTTTTCGATAAGTGATGCTTCCGTCGTTCATCAGGCACAATGTGAACATTCCAAAAATTCTCCTCTTTTATTGCCATCCACAAGCATGATTTACGCACATTTTCACGTGCAAAGTCATTTTCTCGCATTTTCATGATTTCCATTTCAATGTTGTGTTTACGTGTACTGTTTCAGTCTGATATCACCATGTATGACAATTTCATAATTGCGTTATGAAAAATATGAAACAATATTGGTGTCACAGAAACTTTTGTTGGTGAGTATATCGTTAGAAAAATGAGGGATAATTAATCAACTTTGGTATTCACTGATGCATTTCCCAGATTACGAACAGCACAACACCTAAAAGCAATAATCACATCCCCGATCCCAGGTTACTGTGATAACTCAAACAGTTTATCAGGGAATAGCATTACATTTTTTTGTTCATTCCTGGTACACAGCCCCTTTGGTAACTGCGGCCACAATTGTGAGCATCACTTGTAAAGGTCTTTGATTGCTTGGCCATACTGGGAGAACTATTGCATCACCATGAGCAGAATTGAGTGGGTGAGAACCAGAGACTACCAACGCAGAAATGGGAAGTTCTTGGAAAAACAGTTTCAAAGTTGCTGCTCTCTATAAATTCAAATGTCAGCCAAATTGTTGATACAGCAGTTTGAAAAATCTTGTAACTGATGTTATAGATTAACTCAATTTTCACCAAATGCTTGATAGTAGCCTCTGATTCTCAACCACTCTATTGTGGATTAATACTCATTTCGCTTGTATAAGTATGACATCTAGTGGTAAAGACCAGGACTTCAAGGTGACGTGATTTCAATATTTCAATTTCAATAAAAAGTTGAGTTCTTGTCTTTGTCTTCTCAAAATAATTTATATAATGACTGAAGGGGATAGTAAACAAACCCTATGGTCTTACATGTCCCTAAGACCTTGCTGGTAGAGTCGCCATCAGGTCAAACTTTATATTTCAAAATACATTAAAGGAGCTGTGCCACGATTACTGTGTGCCCTCAGAACTTACATCCTTGAAAAGTGTATCTGCTTGAGGGCAAGTCATGATCTAATTCCATCCTTGAAATTCCTTCTTAATTTTGCACTGCATTTATACATTTACGTAACTTGGTATTTATATATTTTCGTAAAAGCTTCATACTTTTAAACTTAAGGAGTTTTCCAAGCACTATTTTAGCATTTTAACTGAAGAATATGAAGAATGTAAGTAGTTTGCCAACTGCCAATAATCGTAAAAGAAGAAAAATACCTTCTTCCTCTATGATTATTGAAAGTTGGGAAACCAGTAAACATTATTCGAATCCTTCAGCTAAAGCGCTAAAACAGCACTTGGAATCCTCAAATTTACAGTAAAAACTCCTTAATATAAAAAGCGTAACGCCTGAATAACTCAAATATATAAAGATGATGCAAAACAATGGCGGATTTGCAAGGACGGAAGTAGATTTTGACTTGCAGTTGAGCAGATTTACTTCGGTCAAAGGTGTGAGCAGGCGCAGTAATCGTGACACAACTCTTAAACTTGAAAAATTTTGATGGGAATCATGTCACTTCTTGTGATTGTTTCTGGAGAAGAGAGTGGGCTTATTATTGATGTTGATCATCCCATGACCTCGGCTGTTAGGTACCACCAGGCCAAACCTTTAATTTTCAAAAACTGCAATAACTTGACAGCTTTATGGGAATGACATGAAAATTTTTGTGTTCATTCATGGTGCACTGAAGACAAACCCCACTGGTTTGTGACCTTGCAACCTTTCTGCGGCACCGCCACCACAAGGACAAACTTTAAGGGCTCCATCTTTCACACTGCCCTACCCGTTGCCACTACCCACAACCCGTGAATTACGCATTTAGTAGCTTTCGCTATCCCTAAATGGTATCTTGCAGCCGCACCAACCGCCATACATTATGCCGAATCCTTTTTTTGTGCCGGGAGGTGTGCCCGTGAGCGTGTTTATGCGCTTTCCCTACAATTGCTATGTTGACCACACACGTTAGGGAAAGCATATAGCGGGTCTTCAAACCACCCGCTACCCATTTGGGCTTTTACAAGAGCGCGCCCAGGCGGCTTCAATGCGCGTCTACTTGGACACATGTGGATGTGCACATCCGGCTCCACTTCCCAAATTAACTCGCCTATAAAAAGCAACCTTGCTTAGCCTCAGTTGAACCCCTGCGAAAATGCCAGAGATTGTATTAAATCACCTTGGTCGCCAGTTAAATAAGAGAAGAACCCCAGAACGTGTGTACTACCAGCCCCCCAGCTGCCTGGGCCTTTCAGGTAAGTCTATATTATTTGTATTTTGAATCAATCATTTTTTTCTGCTTTTACAATAATATATATTAATGATATATATTATCAATAATAATCTAAAATTATATTCATACAAGTACTATTTTCCCACAGAATGAGAATGCAGGAAAAAACTGCGCCTCTCCCGTCAGGCAATGACGGAATTATGTCACCAGGTTGCAGATGATTTAAACACCGCTGCCAGCTCCGTATGCCTTGCCCGTTGCTGTTAGGGTTACTGTGGCAATATTTTTCAATGCTAGTGGGTCATTCTAACACCCGCTCAATTGGAGGCATGACCCAATCTGCCGTAAGCTTGGCTGTTACTGCCAGCATAGTCCAACATGCCTGTAGGAACGTCACTGGCATCCCTGTGACACCCGAGTGACAACGCAGGGTAAAGCAGGATTTTTTGGCAAGATATTGGCTCCCTAAGGTTCTGGGAGCCGTTGACAGGATCAGATGGCGGGGAAGACTGCCAGACAGACCTGGGAAGCCTAAACTTGTTGTGAGGTTGTACTGGAAACATTTAGTAGAGGACCCTGTCCGGACGATTTTCAACTCTCACCTCCGGAAAAGCTTTTCCCATATCTCGAGGGAGACTGGGGGCATGGAGTCCGTGTGGACCCTGTTCAAACTCTCTATTGTGAAAGCGGCTGCTGGGAGCTGTGGCCTGAAGGTTTTCAGAGCCAGTCATGGTGGCAACTCAAGAACCCGTTGGTAGACTCCAGCGACCCACGAGCGGAGGGAGGCTGTCAAGCTGATGAAGGTGGCCTTTTGGGCTTAGCTGGCCCAGAGGACCCCCCGATTTGGCAGACCAGTACCAGCAGGCTAGAAGGACTGCAGCCGAGGTAGTTGCTGAAGCAGAAACTCAGCGTTGGGTTGAGTTCGGGGAGACCAAGGAGAAGGACTTTCAGGTGGCCTAAAAGAGGGTCTGGCAAATCGTCAGACAACTCAGGAAGGGAGGCAGGGCTTCCGGCCAGGCTGTTTTCAGCAGGGGTGGTGAACTGCTGACCTCAACTGAGGACATTGTCTGACGGTGGAAGTAGCACTTTGAGCGACTCCTGAATCCGGCAGACATGCCCTCTATTGAGGAGGCAGGAGGACTTGGACGAGTCGTCGCCCATTTCCCTGGTGGAAGTCACTGAGGTGGTCGAAAAGCTATGCAGTGGAAAGTCATCAGGGATGGATGAGATTTGTCCTGAGTTGCTGAAGGCCCTGGATGTTGGTGGGCTGTTATGGTTAACACGCCTGTTAAGTATTGCGTGGATATTGGATACAGTACCCATGGACTGGCAGACAGGCAAATAGGTGGTTCCTATTTTTAAAAAAAGGGTACCGAAGGGTGTGTTCCAACTATAGGGGGATCACAATGCTTAGTTTCCTAGGAGATGTCTATGCTAGGGTGCTGGAAAGGAGTCTCCGCCCGATTGTCTAACCTCATATTCAGAAGGAGCAATGCGGGTTCCATTCCAGCAGTGGAACAGTGGACCAACTTTTTACCCTCCCATGGAAACTAATAATAATATAGCGCTTTTTATATTTTATATAGCGCTTTTCTGAGCACTCAAAGACGCTTCACAATGGATTATTCATTCACTCACACATTCACGCTCTGATGGTGGTAAACTACGTTTTTGGAACCACAGCTGCCCTGGGGCAGACTGATGGAAGCGTGGCTGCCAGTATGCGCCTACGGCCCCTCCGACCACCACCAAAAATTCATACAGGAGTGTTCCTATATTGCATGTTTTTGTGGGTGGGGGAAACCGGAGTACTCGGAAAAAAAACAGACGCGAACAGAGGGATAACATGCAAACTCCACACAAAAAGGCCCCAGGCCAGATTTGAACCCACGACCCTCCTCCTGTGAGGTAGTAGTGCTAGCCACTGTGCCACCCATACTGGAGGGGTCATGAGAGCTTGCCCATCAAGCCAGTTTTGTGGATTTGGAGAAGGCCACGAGGTATCCTGTGGGAGGCTGCTGCGGGGGTATAGGGCTCCAAGGCCGTTAATTCGAGCCATTCGATCCCTGTACAACTAAAGCCGGAGTAGTGTCTGCATTCTCGGCACTAAATCAGACTCGTTTCCACTTGGTGCTGAACTTGTCACCTATTCTGTTCATGATTTCCAGGGACAGGATATCAAGGCGCAGCCAAGGTTTGGAAGGTGTCCAGTTTGGTGGCCACAGGATTTCATCTCTGCTGTTTGCAGATGATGTGGTCCTGTTAGCTTCATCATGCTGTGACCTCCAACACAAACTGGAGCGCTTTGCAGCTGAGTGTGAAGCAGTCAGAATGAGGATCAGCACCCCCATATCTGAGGCCATGGTTCTCTCCCAGAAAAAGATGGATTGTCCCCTTCAAATGGGGGGTCAGTTGTTTCCCCAAGTGGAGTTGTTCAAGTATCTCGTGGCCTTGTTCACGAGTGAGGGTAGGATGGAGCATGAGATTGACAGACAGATTGCTGCAGCATCTCTAGTGAAGCGGCATTGTACTGGTCCGTTGTGGTGAAGAAGGAGCTAAGCATTAAAGCGAAGCTCTCAATTTACTGGTCGATCTACGTTCCAAACCTCACCTATGGTCACAAGCTTTGGGTAGAGACTGAAAGAATAAGATCGCGGATACTAGCGGTCGAAATGTGCTTTCTCCGTAGGGTGGCTGGGCTAACCCTTCGAGATAGGGTGAGAAGCTCAGACATCCAGGAGCGGCTCAGAGTAGAACCACTGCTCAGTTGAGGTGGTTAGGGCATCTAGTCTGGATCCTTCCTGGACGCTTTCCTTTAGAGGTTTTCCAGGCATGTCCAACTGGGAGGAGGCCCCGAGGCAGACGCAGGACACGCTGGAGGGATTATGTCTCCTGGCTGGCTTGGGAACGGCTTGGGGTCCCCCAGGTCGAGGTGGAGGATGTGCCTGGGGAGTTTGGCGCCTGAGCCTCTTTACTCAGTCTGTTACCCCCGCGACCTGGCCCCGGATAAGCGGAAGAAAATGGATAGATAGATGGATGTTCTAATGGGAATCAGATCAACTTTGCAGTCAACACAGTGGTGCATAAATGAGTAACCCATTTGTACTAGTGACACTATGACCTTTATTGTAGCACCACCTTTAGGCAAAACTTCACTTTTTCATAAATAAAATGAGTCAAACAGCTCTCGTGAAAATGGGGTAAAATTTGTTATGATTCCATTCCAGGAGCCCAAGGTTGTTTCCTTGACCCTACACCCGTTCCTGCTGCGCCACCACTAGGTCAAACTAAGAATTTTCCCTACTGGGACAATGCTCATTTTGGGGATCCAATGCAATGAAAACTATTTTCTCTCTTGCCAGTTTCTTCTATTTTTGTGTGTTTGTCACACATACATGTCTCAGATCATCAAACTAATTTTAATATAAGAAAAAAAAAGTAAACGCAAAATGCAGTTTTTAAACAATGCTCTTGTTTATTGAATTACCAAAGAGCTATTCGACCATATTCGGACCTGTGTTTTAAAAAGTAATTGCCCTGTCAGGTATTAAACAAACCAATAAAACACATTTAATTGATAATTTTTGCTGAACAAACCCAGGTATGATTACTGCCAGCCCTGTTGAATCAAAACATAACTAAGTTAAATACAGCCTGTTTGGCAAAGTGGAGAGGTAAAAAGCAGCACACGTAACTGTGATCAAAAGAAATTTATGAAAAATGTGAAACTAAGTCATTGACCTCTATCAGTCTCGATAGCAGGGTGTCAAGTTACAACTGCCCACAGAAAAGTAGGAAAATAAGAGTATGATTTTTGAAAAAATAGGAATAGAATAACAAAACAAACAGGAAATGTGTCAAAAATAGGAAACTTTATTAACAATTAATGCATTAATGTATTAAAATGTATTAAGCACCCAGAACCAGTGATCAAAAAAATGAAAAATTCATTGAAGAAATAACTCGGACATTTCAGATGACATTTGAACAGAAATTGAGATTTTTATTTTTTAAAATCATTTTTGTCTTGGCCTTTCCATTCGCCATTTAAAGTCACGTAATTTTCTCAAGACCATAGAAAGACAATTTGCATTCATTTTTTCCCTTCCTTTTTGCTGACTGTTAATTATTGGACAAAATATAATCTATTATGTCAAGAAAATGTTTGAGGGAATTCCAAAACTGCACTTGGAAGTAACTTGGTCATATTTCAAGTAACACTATAAATTCAAAACGGAGACACAGAAACTAGTGTATATCCTAACCTGACCACTTTAATGTATTATTTGAAGGTATTAATAATTATTTAGCCAACTGAGCGCAATTACTGTTACTCAATATTGGGATGAATATACAGTGGGGAAAATAAGTATTGAACGCGTCAACATTTTTCTCAGTAAATACATTTCTGACGGGGCTATTGACCTGAAATTTTCACCAGATGTCGGTAACAACCCAAGTAATCCACACATACAAAGAAATCAGAACAAAATAAGTCCATAAGTTAAGTTATGTGTAATAAAGTGGAATGACACTGGAAAAAGTATTGAACATGCTTTAATACCCAGTAGAGCAGCCTTTGTTGCTCATGACAGCTTCAAGACGCCTCCTGCATGAAATTAGCCGCATGCATTGCTCAGATGTGATTTTGGCTCATTCTTCCTCACAAACTGTTTTCAAATCTTGAAGGTTCCGGGGACCTCTTCTATGAACTCTGATCTTCACTTCCTTCCATAGATTTTCAACTCGATTTCAAGTTGAAATTCAAGTCAGACAAGTGATTGACTGGGCCATTCTATCAGTTTTAAATAATTTCTTTCTCTGGAACCATTTGAGAGTTTCCTTGGCTGGGTGTTTGGGATCATAGTCTTGCTGAAATGTTCACCCTCGTTTCATCCTGGCAGATGGCTGAATAACAACCCAGAACCATGGGTTCCCACCTCAAAACTTCACAATTTTGGTATGGTGTTTTGGCGGTCACGTGCAGTACCATTTGTTCTCCAACCGTGGTGTGTGCTGTGATATTCAAGGAGTTCAATTTTAGTCTCATCTGACCAGACTATATTCTCCCAGTATTTCATAGGCTTGTCCAAAAGTTGTGCAGCAATTAAACAAGCTTCAACATGCTTTTTCTTCAGCCATGGGGTCTTGCACGGTGAGCACGCATATAGATCATGGCAGTTGAATGCCTTACAGATTGTTTTCTTTGAAACAGCTGTACCTGCTAATTCCAGGTCTTTATGAAGCCCTCCACATTGGTTCTTGGACAACTCTTCTGATTATTCTTTTGACTCCTCTGTCAGATATCTCACAAGGAACACCTGGTCCTGGCCAGTTTATGGTGAAATTATGTTCTTTCCACTTCTGGATTATGGCCTCAACAGAGCTCACTGGAACATTCAGAAGTTTAGAAATACATCAAGATCCAATGTCTCCAGTATGTTTTGCCACAATAAGGTTGCAAAGGTCTTGAGAGAGCTATTTGCTTTTACCCATCATGAGATGCTTTGTGTGTGACACCTTGGTCATGAGAAACCTTTTAATAGGCCATCAATTAGGACTAAACCAGCGGATATTAATTTGCACTGATAGATGGCAGGATTGCTTTGTAAATGAAGCACTGATTACTAAAACCCCACAAGTCAAGTCAAGTCAAGTGTGACTTGGGGTTTTATTAATAAGTGCTTCAAATATTGCTAGATTTCAGCTGGTTTCTTGGCTTTCCATGCTTTTTTGCAGTGATGCTATGTTCAGATTAAAGAGGCCTTTTATCATCTATTTTAGTTTCTAGCCAAACTGAACAATCACCAAATCTTGCTAGCTAGCCAAGTAGTAAATCGAGATTCACCCTTGTTAACAAGCCAGGTCGTTAGAACTAATGCTAAAATGTATGATAATGGGGAGTCTATTTAGCCATAGTCTAAGCAATACACTCTATTTACCATATTTTGAATGGTGAGTTAAAATTTTTTGAAGTCAGGTTGTATGAGGTGGCTAGCTATCCACACATCCACAGTCAATGTACAAGCTATCTAGTACTGGACATTGGCATGGGAGCTTAACAATGAACTGCTGAGGACAAGAAAAGCAGGAAACATTTTAGCCTTCCACAGCTCCACTGAAATACAAATCCAAATGCCCTTACCCTTTAACAAGCCTTTAGTTGGAGTAAAACTGAATATAACCAGCTAAATTTAAAGTAGTCCCACAAAAATTGACAGTTAAACGGTCTTTGCTTTGAACATAGTGTCCAGTACAATTGGCACTGATCTCAAGTCTCTGTACGAGAGGCAGTGCAGAACGCCAACACTGAAGCAGGCACCCTGGATGTATGAAAATTCAGGTGATGTGCTTGCTCCCACTATTGGAGCGGGTCCTTAATACCACAGCTTATTCCCTGATCACTTCCATGCAGACTTTGCCTCCTCGTGTGCGTGATGGCAGCCTCCGTATGAAAGATATTGCGGCCCCATTTTTATACTGTGCTAAGAAGTGGAGATTCATCATTCATCTTTACAAATTATCTACGGCTCACAGTTGCAAAATCCATTAACTGCATCACATCAAAAATATCCATATTGACCCAAAAGTGCCCGCAAAGACTTAAAAATATCCACAAGAACATACACATGTACATGGGTTATTCCATGCATACTTGCCCAAATTTTGGAACTTCTCCCAGCTGAAGTCATGCATTCTCTTAAAAAAAATAAAATAAAAATAATGCTGAAACTTTTCCATGAGAAATGAATCCATGTAAAATTTTAAAACTGTACTCTAGTTTTTTAACAATTAATTTTTGAATTTTGACCAAAAATTCACATTTTTAGGCGTTTTGGCCTACACGAATCTTTTCCTTATCAGCCTCACCAAGTGCAGGCATTTAACTGAACATGGAAATGACCCAAAGGAAGGTTTTTTGATTGGCATTTAGCATTTTGAATAAAACAAAATATGCCACAAGCAAAAAAAAAAAACATTGTAATTGATTCTGATTCCATGTAAGATGTTAGTTCTTTTTTTTATCCATTTTTTTTATTATGCAGTGCGTGATCTACATAAATGGACAAGCTGCCTCTGCTTCATAGCCACCTTCTTAAGTCTTTCCACTCATGTTCCTTCACTCATCGGATAAATAAATTAACACTCCACTGCCTGGTCATCGTGTTGAAGCCACTTTGTAGTATCAATGCTTACTTAGTGCTCCCAAATCTAATCCGACCGAGCCTTATGGCAGTCTTGTCGTCATTCGAGGAAAGCTACTGCATGCATACCATGGAAATTAATGGAGGAAAACTACCTCCCAGAATCCCACACACATTAATCTCCACATTTTGGCCCCGGAGCTGTGATTAATGTCACTGAATTAATGCGCTCACCTTTCTATGCCATCATGCTCTCACCATCTCCAGCACTGGGTCTATAGTCTAGTAATTATTTATTTGTAGAGAGCCAAGATTGGAGCGTAGTGAGGTGACGGATGTACAAATTTTTGCCACCTTCTCATTCTGAGAACCCCACAGGACTGTAACTCAGGACCACGTGACTGAACATGACAGCATGTGTGGGGTAAGTGAATGCACAGCACAGAAACTCAGAAACTGCAAGACGTTACCAGACGGATGTCGCTGTGAATGTGCAGACGGAAAAACAAAAACACCCAGTATTCTCCAGTCAAGTGTTATGCTGTGCCATACGAGGAAGCAACCGGGATTAAGGGTCTACACCATGGAGGTCCGCACATCTGTTGAAAAGCGTGATGGAGCTGAATTACAAGTAGGCCTCTCTTTTTTTCGGTCTAACCCAACCTGCCATATGACTGGTCCACCTCACAAATTTCTCTGCGTTCTGCTGCTCTGTTTGAGGTGTAATGATACAGATAACTGCGACCTGTCTCGGAAACATGACAGTGCTGTCTAACAACATTGACAATGTTGTCAATCTTCATCACGCTCCCAAGTGAGCTGCAGGGTTTCCCCTGAAACCATACAGGGACACTGATCATAGGGAAAGAGCTGTCCTCCTACACAGAACTATTGATCTTTTTAAATGAAGCTCCGAGGAGACAGATAAACTAGAAGCTTTTCTTTGTTGTCGATGGTGCATTGTCTTGCTGATGGTGGGGGAATCGATTACCTGACAGTGGAAGAAAGACATGCTATCAGCTAAATAACCTAGAACTACTTCTCGGCAGTTAAGAAATCCTTTGTTTCTCATTTTTGCTCACTCAGACCTTGCAGCATCATATTACAGTACCTGGTGTATAGAGACAAAAAGAAAGTGAGATAGACAGTTAAAAAAAAGGGACAAAAAGGGACAGATAGATGAATGAATAGAGGGAACAGGGGAGACAGAGACACAGTTCCTAGGAAAATCAGCAAATCTCACCAAGCTGTGATTCTTCCAGCCAAATAAATTTCAAGCGATCCCAACAAGCTGTACTTGACGATCTAAATGGATGCAAATTTTAATCTCAGATAAAGTAGTATCGGCAGTATTTCAAAGCGACGCCAACACAGCTTTGAGGTTATCCCACAAGTCTGCTTCAATCTGCTTTCAGCCCCGCTCAGGTATATTTACAAATTGTTCACTTTCTGAAAATCATTGAGCACATTCAGAAATTTCATGAACTCTTCTATCATATTATGTAACAGTGATTGGTCATTTGTAATCAAATCCATCAATTGTAAAAATTATAATGATAAAAACTAAATACTACATGACACAATAGCCCAACAATCATCTTTATACAGTCTCAGTTTTATGCCTAGGCTTATAATGCACAAAGAGACATTACTGAAAATATACATTAAAGTTGCAGCTTTAATGTATCATGAGAAAATGTAGTCTTGGTTTAGATACTGAATTCAGTGTTTTGCAAATAAATTGGGTCACATCTACAAATACCTACAGCTGCTGGAAATCCTCATTAGCTGAAGCTCTTCTGGCCATGGACAAAAGGTGGCCATATTTGAGCAAGTCAGTATAGATAATGCAATAGATGCTTTTTAACACATCCATCATCAGGTCCATAAATATTTGGAAATTGGGAACGTTATTATTTTAGCTGACTACAAATGAAAATGTAGTTCAGAATATATTTTTGAAAAAATCCAGAAAGGGACTGCAAAAGTCCCTGCCAAAGATCTAACGCACCCACGCACCAATGGACGGACGGCACCTTTTGATAGTTTTATTTCAAATAATTTGTGATGACAAACAAAACCTATGAACCCAACAGCATTTCTGCTTCATACAAAATCGAGCTCATATCTCTCACATCACCAATACACTGTAGCTTCCCTTTATCTATGAGCACAGCTCATACTATTTACTAAATGACACAATTGTGTTACGTCCATACAGATACTAGAAGCATTGCATACAAGGCTGAAAAATCCATAATCCATTGATAGAACAGATTTTGTCACAGACGATTGTTTGTCGAGCTTGACAGTGCTCAGGACATATTTATGGGTTAAGGGAAGGATGGACAAATGGATAAATTGATGAATGAATGCACTAGCAGTAACAAAAACAGTAAGGGGACTGGACTTGTTTCTCATACGTCAGAGGATTTGATCTTGATGGGGGAAGAGCAGTTGTGCCTTTGATTAATGTATTAAACCCAATGTTTCAGTACATATTTACCTGTGTGAGAACACAAATTTTAGAGAACAAGCTGAAGCAGGTGGCACTTTTTAAATCAGTTGTAATTTACAGGGCTTTGCATTCATTCAACATGGCAGATGACATCGCTGAGAAAAAAGGGCTCTGACACAACTGGAATGCCCAACATCAATGTTTACACCGCGATATTGTTCATCAGTGTTGATGCCCAAATCATTATGGTTATGGTTATCATTATAGTTATCTTTCTCAGTGTGGACGGCTATTCATTGCATTTTATGCGTGCACTTTGAATGTCAGAAACGAAACCTAACACAGATTGGCGTCGCCTAAATGCACAGCTGCTACTAATCCTAGCCCTAACCGGCATCAACTCATTTTTGCTCTGCAAATAAGTGAGTGGACGTCACTTACATGCAGACTCACTGGTCGCATAGGCATTTTCCTTTGTAGAACGGGTCCAATGCTCGGGACTCTTGGATGTTCGTGTCAGAGATCGGAAGGTTTCTCTGAAAACGTATTTATTAATATGTCTCTAATTATTTGAACAGCGACTTGTAATAATTTATAAATCGCCTTGCATTTCGCTAAGACAGGTAGAATTTGGCTAATTTAAATCCTGTTTGGCTAAAATTTTGGCTCAAAGATTTCTGGACTCACAGCTATGCCTGCGATAGTCATGCGTAAATGGACTGCATTTATATAGCGCTTTCTAGTCACATGATATGACCCCAAAGCGCTTTACAACTATGCCTCACATTCACTCTGATGTCGGAGGCTGCCATGCAAGGCACCACCCTGCACATCAGGAGCAGTGTGGGATTCAGTGTCTTGCTCAAGGACACTTCGACACATTCTCCAGGGATCAAAGCCAGGGATCAAACCGGGAACCTTCTGATTCCTGGGCCGCCCGCTCTACCTCCTGAGCCGTGCGTAATGCCGAACGAGTGGTCCACCGTTTTCCTACTCTCATTTGTAATCTGCACAACACCAGATCCTTATACATCATCATGTCGCATATAAATACACGTCATCACATTCATTCCAGGGAACTTGCATCATTCAGTCACCCGTGCATACCGGTTCATCATGCTCGTTACAACATTTATGATCATAAATTTCGACTGGCGACTAGTTTAGCAATGTTTCCCAGCTAACAATAGCATGGCAACTTGCTAGCATGTCAGATACCAGCTAGCTAGATAAATCGCAGGAGACGATTATTTGACTGAGCATAAACGGGGTACTAGATGATTTCAATGACACAGCCTGACACAAAGCAAGTTCAAACATGCTAGAACCAGATCTTGAATGATGGACTGAGCTAACAATTTGAACTTACTTGTCCAAACCTAACAACGCCCGGTTGCCATCGGTCGGACATCCCTCATCCTCTAGTCTTTCAGCACTCGCAAGCGAGTGAAAACCAGTCCAATGTGGACCCTAGTCCTGGATCTTATTTTATCGCTTTCTCTTTTTCTCTTAAATGTCTCCGCTGACAACACCGTTGCCTTCTTCGGTTCCCTCACCGCTTCAGCTATTACAACCACTTCTGACCCTGCTTCATTCTACATTCACTCGCTGATCTTGAGAGACGTGGGGGAGGGGGATTGTGTGACGCGTGCCGTAAAGCAGTAAGTTGTAGTTCTTTTTGGGCCAGGGTGGCCTGGGTTCCTACCCGAAACCCGAAGTTACATAGTGCCAGTAAAGGCGATGCAGGTGCGATCAAGCCATGACAAAGGTGTCATTCAACCTATTGTTAGTTGATGTATCGCCAGAATGATCTTGGAAGTATATAGTTGAGAGTGAAAAAACTACATAGTGCTGCTTTAAAAAAATCCTTTCGCAAAGCCCTCTGCACCTGGGAAGAATAAGACGTCAACAAAAATTTTGAACAAAATACCCAGAGGCCATGAGTACACACTGGTCCGCAGCTGTGCAGGGGCCCTAACTCACTGTGGTAATTACAAGATCCTAAGGCACCAAAATAGTTTTAAAAGGCAACAAAGTGTACAAGCATATTTTACACCAGTCAGCAGCATGTGTGGGAACCGAGGATTGAAAACTGGGATTAAATGTTTGGTTCATTGTTCACCTGTGATGTCATGCTGTTTGAAGGAGTCGCAATAGATCTGGTACTGGCTGGGACAGTGTTTCTTCAACCACTTGCAGACGTCCTGCTGCGTCCAAATGGCAACTGGCTTGGACTGCTTCAAGTTCCCAGGCTGCGGACACAGCATTTAAGAACAACTTATGCAAGTGAAAAGTAATCGAACCACAGATATTCATGACAATAAAACATTTCATTATGCAATGTGATCTGTATTTGGACAGTGACATTATCCATTAGCCATCAAATGGCTGCAACTTCCGCATGGTTTCTATGATGTGGTTTAAAATACTTGCAGATGACAGCGTCCAATTCATCCATCATTGTCTTCAAAACCCAGCAAAATACCATGCTGGAGTAACTGGTCAAAAAAGCTTCAAAATATGTTGTAGGTAACATTGTTATAAATCATACTGTACCATCTTCAATTGAGAAGGCCTTATTGTTAAAATAAATAAATAAATAAATAACCAACAGTGACCTGGCCCAAGCCCACCAACAAATTTTCCATAATTATCATTGTTCAAAAAGCATTTGTTGCACTCAGGTGCTCACTGCAGAGAAAAAAGTATTCATCTATATTCACTGGCAGGACTCGAGCAGTCACATGACATGGTTTGCAATCAGACAGCCTAAGTAGCACCTTTGAATGAGCCACTTGGGGTACTTAACCTGAATGGTGTCGTCTTTATCGGATGACAGGTCAAAGGTTTTTGTTAGATATAAACATGCCCCATAATGCAGTGTGCCCCATGCAGAGCCCAGATGGAGTGGATGCCATCTCTCCTCTCTGCTTTAATAATTAGTGCAATGCCTGCGAGTGGAGCATACTCCACACTGCTGACATCGCTCTTTTTGTATTTCACAAGAGAAATAAGCCGTACAGTCTGCAGGCCCTGAGCAACTATGGAATAACTTGAGAAAATAGCAGTCGAGTTTTTATGCGGAGTTAGACCGAGAGTGTTTTGTGCGCCAAGCAGAAAGTCAGTTTTACTGCCACTAAAGCCTCCTCTGCAGGGGTTCTTGTTCAGAATGGGTCATTTTCAGACCTTGTGAGCATTTTCCATGTCAAAGCAACCGTTAGAGCCGAAAGACAGGCCGCACTGCTCTTCAACGGTCTGCAGTTCAGTTCTTCTGAAATTTACTGGGTAATGGGTACAGGCAGCTGTAACTTGGTGTGTTGCCTGTGCAAGGCATGTCACACCAAAATGAGATTTTCCCTGTCATTGTCAGCTCATAGAAACCAAGGAAAAGGTAACACAGCAGCTATGACAATATCATCATTGCATTCAATAGTTTGTTGATACCAACAGAAAGTGGTTGAAATAACCTGAGCAGGAAAGCAAAAAGCTATTCATGATGATGACCAGACTTGTTAGTCTGAATGCCGCCCACAGCCTGAGAAATCAGACAATTCCCACATTCTTACAGTAGAGTAAAACCATGCAGACTATATTGTAAAGTTATACATGTGGAGTATCCAAGCCATACTCCCCCATCACAAACCACAGGCAGTTTCTTTTACATCATCTGATCTGGCAAATCAGCATAACTTAAGAAGCCCATATTACAAACACATTTACAGAACAGGCATGTGTTCTCCCGTGAAGGACATTAAAAAGATGTATTACCCGCTTACTTCTAAAAAAGACACTAATATACATGGTTAACACGACACACGTGGAGCGGTTTCAGTGTTTGAAAGTTACTTCAAAGGTCATTCATCAGAGTTCACACGTTAAAAGAGAATTCCGGGGTGAAATTGCCTTGGGGTGCATTGAAACATGATAAGGAGTACCATCTTGAATACCCTTACACACGCAACATTTCAAAATACATGGCTTTTTAGCCGAAGCTCCTAACAGGCTTATAATGGTCGTGAATGGGGAATTGTGTTGCCATGCAAAGCAATTGCTAAAAGTAGCTCCACACTTAATTGGTAGAATTCCGAGGGCCCTGACATTTAAAACGAGGCATTGAGAACTTTGAAAATGCACAGGAAGTTTATTTAAAAAAGATGTTTATGCAAACAGTACCTTAAGGTAGTTTCCAGTCGCCTCCATCTTGGAAGTCACGATAAGTCGATTGACGAGCACGAATGAATAGGAAGGATTGGGGAACAGATTGCAATCTATTCGTTCGTGCTTGTCAATCGACTTATCTTGACATTCAAGATACTCAGGGACTCAGCCCCGAATTTTTAACAAAGCTACTAAAAATTGTGTGCTGCTCTAAAAAGACCACCGTCTGGAGGTCGCACCCGCGTCGTGATGACTACGACACCACTTTGCAGCGATGTAAAAGATAAATTAGTTTTATTTCTTTTCAATATGCACCTTTCGTTTTGTCTACTGTACAGGCCTTCAGTCTCTTGCATGCAGCATTCCAGAGGTAGGGGCTGTTCAGTATATTTTCCCTTTTTATTTTGCACTTACAGAACACAATGATGTGCAAATCTCATAAACCCATATTTTATTCACAATGGAACATGGACAGCATAATAGATGTTGAAAGTGAGACATTTTACCATTTCATGAAAAATATTACCTCATTTTGAATTTGATGGCAGCAACAGATCTCAAGGAAGTTGGGACAGGGCTGTGTTTACCATTGTGTAACATCCTATCTTCTTTTAACAACAGTCTGTAAATGTCTGGGAAATGAGGAGACCAATTGCTAGAGTTTAGGGAGAGGAATGTTGTCCCAATCTAGTGAGATGCAGGATTCTAGCAGCTCAACAGTCCAGGGTTTTCTTAGCCCGATTTTCCATTCTATGATCCGGCAAATATTGGAATCTATCATAAAAGATGAGCTGGACTTATTTCTTGAACTTAACAGTACTTGAGGGATAGCCAACATGGTTTCCGTCAGGGAAGGTCATGCCTGACAAACCTTATGGAATTTTTTGAAGAGGCCACCAAGACTTATGACCAGAGCAGGGCTTATGACATCATATACTTGGATTTTCAGAAAGCATTTGATACAGTACCACATAAGAGACTAATTTTTAAAATGAGCTCAATTGGAGTTACAGGAGGTATTCTGAAGTGGATTCAAAACTGGTTACAGGACAGAACACAAAGAGTGGTGGTCAGTGGTATCTCATCTGAGCTAGGTATGGTGGGGAGTGGCGTCCCCCAGGGATCAGTGTTGGGACCCCTGCTGTTCCTCATCTACATTAAAGAGGTTATGGGAATTAATTTTAAAATCTCTGAAACCAAGTTCAGTTTGATAAATGCACAGTTATAAAACATTCTACGTTGAAATTTTTCCAAAATATCACCAAATTACTGAGTTATAGCCATAGCACGCACTTAGCAACCAAGATAAAAGGCCTCGGCTATCCTCAGGAATTTCCGGTTGTGATGTCAATTCAAGAACAGCCTCTTTGCTTCCTGTGCGGCATTGTGTATTTAGCGTGCATAATGTTTAATCAGAAACGACACTCACCCTCGACTCACCATATAGTTGATAATGTAACTGGAGTGTGAGAGAGAGATCGATCTACCTCTAACCGAGGGAGCGGTCCCACTCCTTGCCAGGTGATATTCACAAATGCCACCTGACCATAACTGACAGTGGTGGGTACTGGGTACCACAGGGTGCTCGGCTGCTGCAAAGGGACGCTCCATCCTCACCCTTCAGTGCTGAATGACCTAAACTTGTCGCGGTTTACTTTTCTTGATTCAAAAGTTTCTCAGACTAATTGGTGAAACAACAATGAAATGTATTTTAATAATGTTGTTATACATTGCTTCAAAAAATTGAAGCATTTCTTTCGCACATAAATGAGGACATAAATATCAGCATGTCTTCATAATTTCCGTGGTCGACTGGCTCGCGAAAGGCGCAGGACAGCCCGCGAAGCTCACAAAGCAACAAGCTGTGAAACGTGCCAGACATTTCCTTCCACGTTCAGCAATTAAGAATGTAGAAAAGAATGGATTCTCGTGACTTACAGCTACATGAGCCTCCCTGACTAATCCACAAGCACCCCACGAGCCAGCTGAGCGCAGCATTTTCCAACCCATGAGTAAAGAAAAGCACGAGAAATCCGAATGCGTGGGAGTTGACAGATATGCGTCATTAAAACTGGCCACACCTGATAATGTTGAGAGCTTTCGGAGTTTCTGCAATGGTATTTTAATGAAATTAAATTAGAATCTATCTTGGATTGTATGTTGTGTTCTTGAAATGACGTCCCACGTCCTTATCAGTCAATTTCCCAGGAAATTTGAATGATCTTCGGAATTGTACGAATAAATGTGAAAAAATGCGTTTAGAACACATTTTTCCTGCATTTATTTCTCATGATACCTTTTATTTATCTAGTCAGAACATAAATAACAGGATTCCAGAAATTTCATATAGGACTTCCCAAAACCTCTTTAATGACCTTGATAGGAATATTCAATGTGGAATAGCTTGCCTGACCATATTGTTGAGGCAGAGACCTTGGGGGTTTTCAAGAGCGGGCTTGACTTAAAGCTAGATATCACTGAGTTACTGAGTATCTAAAGGGATATATTCACAATAGTATAAAGAAACTGGCGAGTGTAGTTGGGCTGAATGGCCTGTTCTCGCCAGTCATGTTATGTTATGTTTTGTTAAATGTTTGTTATTGGTGAAAAGTCTACTGCAGGCAGGCCATTTCATCAGCTGGACTCTTCCACTGTGAAGCCATGCTGTTGCGATGGATGGAGTATGTAGTTTAGCATTGTCTTGCTGAAATATGCAAGACTTTCCCTAAAAGAGAATGTGTCTGGGTGGGACAATATGTTGTAAAACTTCTATACACTTTTCAGCATTTATAGTGCCTTTCCAGATCTGTGAGCTGCCCACGCCATAGGCACTAATGCAACTCTGTACCATCAGAGATGTAGGCTTTTGAACTGTGCGATGATAACAAGCTGGATGGTCCCTCTCCTCTTTAGACTGCACAACATGGCGTCTGTGGTTTCCAAAAATAAGGTCAAAGTTTGATTAATCTGACCACAGAATAGTTTTCTATTCTGCCTCAGACCATTTTAAATGAACTTTGGCCAAGAGAAGGCGGCGGCATTTCTGGATCGTGTTCACATATGGCTTCTTCCTTGCACAATACAGATTTAATTTGCATTTATGGATTGCTCGGCAAACTGTGCTCACAGACAATGATTTCTGGAAGTGTACCTGAGCCCTTGCAGTGAATTCAAGTGCAAAATTATGCCCGTTTTTAATGCAGTGCAGGGCCCGAAGATCACAAGTACCCAAGATATTAACCTTTGGCCTTTTCCCTTGCGCACCGAGATTTCACCAGATTCTCTGAATCTTTTGATGATATTATGGTGGCATATTCAAAATCTTCGCAATTTTATATTTTGGGTCATTTTTTGAAATTGTTCCAAAATTTTTCGACTGTGCCTTTTGCAGATTGGTGAGCCTCTGCCCATCTTTACTTCTAAGAGACTCTACCTCTTTAAAAAGCTATTTTTATTTCAGTGTTCACGAATGCATCTATTTGGCTTGTGCATATCTGAGTCTGTTGTCTTGTTATTATTTATTGTTGATTGGTTATAAATGTGAAAAATGACAAATAGTAAAAAAAAAAGCTCTTTTTATATCCAGTCATGTTACGGACCTATTGCCCATCAACCGAATTAGTTTGTTTTGTACCTTTTATTTATTTTGTACCTTTTAATTTTCCAGCCTTTTTTTGCTCAACCCCATTTTTTTTGAGATGTGTTGCTGCCATTACATTCAAAATGAATTAAAATTTTTCATGAAATGGTAAAATGTCTCACTTTCAACATTAGATATGTTGTCTATGTTCTATTATGAATAAAATATCAGTTTTGCAAATCATTGCATTCTGTTTTTATTCACATTTTACACAATTATCCCAAATTCATTGGAATTGGGGTTTGTATTTGACAGTCGTAGAATTAAAAAAAACTGCATGAACAAGAATGTCTATGCATCTAGATGAGTGTCACAAATAACAAAATAAAATATGCCAAAGTATATTTGAAGTAACTATATCTTCCATTTTACTTATACTTAATTGATTTTTCTTTTCTAGCTAAGGAATCTTCGGCTCTGAGTTTCTTGAAGATGTACTTGCTTCATAATGAATTAGGAAAAGCATTGAAGCATAAATGTATTACAATTCAGGCATGGATTTCTGATGTGACAAGATAGAATCAGAATTGGGCAAGACCAGCTCATACAACGCCAACACATTACAGGAGGCTTACTGCTAATCAGCTGAGTATTTCTCAGTGATGACATAACCATGCAGATGCCAAACAGGACAGAAGTTACCTACAGCACACACAGACGAGTGACCAATTTAAGGATAAACCTGAACAAATGTGTGATCAAACATAAATGCGGATTTCCTATCCTAGCCCGGTTTGGTTTATCTCATCCTCTTAAAATTGGAGGGTTCCTGCGAATGAATACAGAATTATTCTGGGTGACCACCTTTATGATTAAGCATCCCAAGATGACAATGACTAAGGCCACACAGGGCATGAGGGGTAACTCAATGGTTTTACGAGTATGAAAATCATGCTAAGCTTATTCCAGTCTAAGCTAAATAGTTATAGGAGACATATTGAAACACGTTAGACAGCACTTTCAATCACCATCATCAATGAAGGAATATGACTTGACAGAAAGGTACTCCAGCCCTACTGTAAAGCCTTACATTCATGGACTCAATACCAGGGTATGCTGATGCTGTTCTGTCTGCTTTTGGAGGCCCAATACCTTACAGAGACTTGTCATACTGATTTTTCCATTAATCTGTCATCCATCCATTCTGGTACTTAAAACAATATTACTTCAGGCCAATTGTCAACAGCTCAGCCAATGCAGTTTCGTTTGGTGAAATACCAGTGAGACCATATGAGATCATTCTTTGGGGTCACAAAGAAATTTTTTAAAGAAATTGACGCCTTTACTCACCAAAATAGCATCAACTTGATCATAAATATATGACCCAGTCTGTGATAACCCAGGTAAAGTCATTTTTTGTGGTTTACAGTTTTGTACACAAAGTACATCAAGTAAGGAATATTCTGCGAAAAAATTGAACTGATATCTCTGATATTGATTGAGAAAGGTAATTTCAAAGCTTTGGCAAATTTCAGGTTCAGAAAAACTTTTTTTCAAGAAATTACAATTTGAAAATAAGTACATTTTTAAAACAGCAATACTTTTAAACCACAATTTTCCTGACTATGTGTCATATACCAAATTAAAGCTTACATTCTCCTCTTTTCATCCACATATGATACAAACATGGCCAAATTTTAGTAGTTTGACCAAATCAGTCTTTATACTGATGCGCATGACCAAACAGCATAAATCCCATTGAAATGCATGGAAGGAAGGTGTATCATGTAAACTTTACTGCAACAGCAGTAATAAACTTTACTGCAACAGCAATTACGGAGCAAAAATAATTCTATTGAGATCATTTGTATAAGTAAAATTGCATATCAATATCAAAATCTCTTTCAGCTCCAAGGCTATGGCATAACATTTGTATAATATCCCGGAAATGCTGCGTTCTCGTGTTTCGGGTGTTGCCACAATATCGGACAAAAAGATACTTCCAGGGATGCGTTTACCGAAATCACAGATGCTCACTTACATAGTTGGGCCCACTGACTGTGAATGGACAAACTTTGTAAGTTGCTAACTTAGCATTGACGCTTTTGGGAAACGCACCCCTGAACGATGGGTCTGCATGTCGTCAATGTCCAAATACCGAATTGTTTTGCGAAGTAGCTGGCATGACATGTCTTCAAACTAAGCTGGTTATCTTCACAAGATGTTAATCTACAAACGCAAACACTTCATTTCTGACATTTCCGAGGTGATGCGACATAATCCATGGAGAAGCCAGCAACCTAAACTTCCTAATCTGCCGGTAAGGTAAATTGAAACAAGCCTAGAGGAAACCAACTTCTGATATTTCTCAGTTAAAAAACGTAAACATAGTGTCAATTAATTCATTAATTTTAATATGAATGGTGTTAGAAATTACTTTTTGAACACTTTTTGAAACCCCAATATGTAACCTATCATTTACACCAATAAACTCACATCTCATATTTTTGACATTTTTTATCATAGGGTCTACTTGACGGTCTTTATCTCAAAATTAGATCAGGCGAGTTTAGTCGGGTTTTCACAGGCAGTTTCACATATAGCCAAGACCAAGAAAATGTTTTCAATTACTATTTGAAATAAATTACTTTTCATTATTTATGATAATATCAATCTTTACATATAATTGCAAAGCCCCAAAATTCTAATTTCAGTGATTTCAAACTTTTGAAAAGCTGTGTGTAAATATCTCAGCACTTATAGTTAAAGGGACATTATCACACAATAGAGCTCCGGGGGCTGACGTCATGCAATCAGAAATCGCCAAATTGGCAGTAAAGTGTGTGGTTAAAAACACTGGCAGGCATACGGCAAGCAGCTAATTTGCTGATTATATTCATGAAAAGTGAATAATTTTATTTCTTAGGTAATTTGGACAGTCATTCAAACTTTGATAACCTGGTGACACAAGCTAGTTAACATACACCTTCAGCAGAGCGAATAGCTAGTTACGTTATTCTGCCCAGTTGCTAATGCTAACGTAAATGTGATGAAGAGGCGCTTAAGACCTGCGTTCACAGGCAGCGCTTTCAGAGCTGGAAGCGCCCGTGATCACATTTACAGAGTGCCGCTCTCCAGCGCCAATTTTTGCTAAAAGTTGCTAAGACTGTGGGAGCATTTCCTCTATGCATCGTTGTAAATGCATCGTTATTCAATGAAATGAAACCGCGAATAACTGTCGCAACTAAGCTAATGAATGTTCATTTCCCAAAAGTGCAATTGGAAACGAATAAAGTCAATGATTCCGACTATGTAGCGAAGTTGCTAATGTAGCTCCCAACCATGCTTTGGGAAATCTAGTGACCCAGATTAAAATAAATGGGAACCTAAGCAATCACAGAGTACCAAGCTGGCTAAAGCTGTTGGGGTCTACAGTTGTCATAAACATTAATACTGAATAATTCGTCAGCAAACTTCATGTCCCAAAATGGGGAACAGTAAGCAAAACTTAAACTGTAGCAAGCTAATTGATTAGAAACTCGACTGTGGCAGCAGGAAACGTTTCTCACTATTGATATTGTTAGTCCCTCCCAATTTACGATTATGATTTGTCTGCGAGAGAGAAGGGACATCATGAGCCCGGCGGTGTTCCAAAAGTTGAACTGTTTCCAGCCGAGAGCGCCGTGGGAAAAAGCTGTAAGCTGAGGACGTTTTGGTTGCTGAGGACGTTGAGCGCTGTCAATGCTAAACTTCATTGTATTTGCTTTAAAAACGGATGCAGCCAGCACAAAAAAAGAAGTTTCCTGACACAGGCCCTATTCATCACAAAGATAAATTGCGTCCAATTTTATCCCTCAAGGCTCTTGTATGCTTTGAGAGACTCTATGAAGGGAAAGTTGATCAGGTATTTATAGTTGCTGGATACTGCAGGTCTGGAACATTGTCCGAGCCAGCTGAGTCAATACTTGGGAAAAGCACACCTGAGGCATTATAAGGGTCAATAATGTTTTACCTATTAAGTGCTGAATTATATAGCTCAATTTCTTGACATGTAAAGCAGGCAATTAACTCTGATGGCTTGAAATCAGCACTAGCGCCATTCATTTTCGCTTAAGCTTTTACTGCCAAAATGGTGGCGTAAACAAAAGGAGTCACGTGGGGTCCGGAGCTCTATACAATTTGGCGCTTAAATCATTCCCAGATAATGATACATACAACTTCTAACCTTTTCCGGGTGATTCAACCCCCAGGTAATTCTAATATCGAACAAAGGGTGCGAGCGAACAGGCTATCCCCACCTTGAATGGGGTGCGCCATTTTATTAGAGCCATCTCATTTTCGGCCCATAGCTATGACGTTACACCAGCTGCTATGCATATATACCATGCATTACATACACTTCGTACAATTACCGTCTCTCCAGCGCAATTTTTGTGAAATGAGCTAGCTAATCAGCATCAGCATTCCATTAACCATTATGTAACATTAGCTTGTTAGCGAGCTGGCTAGTTAGTGTTGACTGTGAATTTACTGTATAAACCATGGCAAGTTCAACCGTGAATGTCTGCGACTCATTACGGCATATTAGGGTGATGTAGCTCAGTAAAGGCAAAGAATCCAACAAACGCAAAATTTACTCGTTCCATAACTTTCATACGACTCGCTTCCTCGTGTAAGATCCTCTATATCACGTATCTCCCCGAGGTAGGCTATCATAAAGCATGGTGAGTTTGTGTCATTGTATGTATAGAGACGACCGGCATATCCGGGTACTTCGCCAAACATCAAGGCCCTGCCCCTTTATGGGGGATAGAAAACCTCAGATCCCATTGACCCTTATGTAATTTGATGTGCTTTCAGGTGTATAATTTATCTGATTTATTGAACTAAATTTTCTGTTTATGTTCATTTATTGATTTATTGGTATTATTATTAGCTATTATTTTGCTACCTTGCTCGAACCTGAGCGTTTGTATTATCTTAATAAATCAAGGTTGATCGATCCACCCTCTTGCCCTTTCAGTACCGCGAATTTCGAAGTCTGTGTCAGTTTGGGGTTAAGAATAACTAACAAAATGCACATAACGTTAGACTGCAAACCTGACTCGGTTGGTTGAAGCTACTTTACATTAGCTAGTGAAGCAATTAAAGAATAAATAATGACATGAGAATCAAAAAAAAAAAAATCATAGCAAATACACCTATTAAAGTATAGTACTAAGTCTTACATATTAAAGGGTATTTACGTTACTCTTGTTGGGAAACAGAATTTTTGCGTGTTGGCAATATGAGGTGAGACAGACTGTTTGATCAATGGGTAATGAATGTGTATTAGGAGATAAAGAGAAGCCGTCTGGTCCGGCAGGACATATCGCCTATTTCCGACTTCCAGCTTGAATCTCCGTTTCTCTTCAGTTCTGACAGGACAATAGGCACTAGCACCTCTTAGTTGGAGGTTCTGTATGCCCACATATGGAGCTCACTTCCAGGGGTTGGGAATCTATTGAACCAATTAAGTTGGGTGGTTCAGGAGAGGCCCAATTGTAGAGTATTGCTTTTTATCAATGTGTAAACCCTGGAACCAATCAGCAACAACGTCTGGTAACATTAAAGAAATCATATGCAAATGTCTGTACTTTAACATGTATAAAGTTTCTTACAAAATGAAGGAATTTTAGAACTTTGCATCACGCTGTTGTTCTCACGGCCGGCTGTGTAATAAACTCTTTCCTGCTCTTTGACACGAACAACCGGACTCTGCTTCTTCATCGGGACAACGTTCTTGGTTTTTTATTAATTTACCAACACTCTCTAAGTTTAAAAAAGGAGTGGCATGGCCTGTTATGAAGCGTTGCCCCCACATATAAACATGGGAAGACACTGGATACATAGTTTTAACTCATCTTCTCTTAACTCTCCTTTTTGGATTCTTCCCTTTTCCAGGTAGAACAGGGAACCTGAGGTCCGCACTGATCAAACCTACACCAGACCTTAATTTGATTCAAAAAAATCAAGGCTTTTGAGAGGCATTTCAACACCAGCAATTACTCCCAATACCCATGGACGAAGGAGGAAAATCTGCATTGCTGGGATATGGTCCTGGGCCAAAGATAGACTTTCAGAGCAGGTGAAAAAGGCAGTTAGATGATCATGAAACGGTAAACTATTTCAGTAAGGGGCCGTGCTAAGTGATTTTTGTATTTTTCCCCATCGCTGCCAGTGTTTTGAGAATGTTGTAAAATTTATTAGGGAAACATTAAGAGGCATTACTGTGCTGAGATGGGAAATAGATCGACCGGTAATACAGCATAATGCTTTTACCCAAATTAGCTGTACTGGGGAAATGGAATGAAACTTTTACCCTCTGAAATAATTTTCGTGACCACACGGATGCGTAAGAACACAGCGTTAATTATTCATTAATTAGGCTAGATTTACATGATGACGGTGTGAACAGAAGACGCCAAAGTGGCGTCGCGTCTTCACTTTTTATTTCGCTTTCAGACGAGCGTTCTCGGGAGGAAATCTGTGTGCATACGGTGACGCAAAAAGTGTGTAGAAATCAATTGGGTATGCATGCCAGATGGCTAGGTGGTGCTGTGATACACTAACACAAACGCTGCCATGCCTACGCGCATGCGTAGAATCTTCCTTCTTCTCGTCACTGTGCCGCGAAATCACAAAATATGGCTACCGGTAACAAGAAGAACTTCGTCTGGTCAAGTAGATCCTCCTCTGTTCGCCAATAGCATGTGTACAGATTCTGTAAATTTGTAGTTACGATTCATGAACATTTATTATGTCTGCCAGAGTAGCCTGAAGGTCTGAAGCATGGATGTAATCCGACATGTTTGTTTACTGCGTGACGTAAACGCCTACGCGACGTGAGCAGAACACCAGATCTGAGCCAGTTTTGCGTCTTGGCCAGTTTAGACGGAAACGCTACGCCGGAGCATATTCAAGTTTTCCACTTTCGAGGTTTTCGAGGTGGTTTGAGATTTTTGCGTCTACAAGCCCCAAAAACGCCGTCACCATATAATAAAAAGGCACCTCCGTTTAAATATTTTGTTGTCTTTACTCGCAAGCGTCTTCGTGTAAACTGGGCCTTAGTCGTGATGTTGTCAAGACCGCCTTAGCCGAGATCAAGAGACTACCAAAACCAATATGTAGTAGGACCAGTGGCGGTTTGTCAATAAGGGGCGCTGGGGCACCGCCCCCTCCGTTATCCCATCCAAAATTTGACAGAGGAAGTCCACTTAAACATGCCAAAATTTGTCAAAAAAAATTATAAAAAAAATAACTGATAAAATGATTTATTTTTTCCACACTTCGATAGTCTGTCGGCACCTGTCACCATTGAATAAAAGGGGTTTCACACAATTTATTAGTCAATAAATATGTTGTGAACACAGTTTATTAACACAGGGGCGCCGATCTAATGAGAGTCAATCATGGACCTATAAGGAGATCTGGACGCACAACTCGGGTCGACCACATAATCCTCCATGGTCCTAGCGGCGAATGTGATATTGCAGGTCACGTGATGCCATGGGGGCCAAAAAGAAATTTCTCCATAGGGAATAATTGAAAAAGACACGCTGATAAATCTGTGAATAATTTTTTTGACAGCCACAAATTATCGATACCGAAACGGTTTATTTTTCTCTTTTAAATCATTAATGCCTCGTTTCTCGGCAAAGACAAAATCTTTTATTTATATTCAGGCTATGCAAACACCAGCGGGTCCTCATATGTAAGCGCGTTCCCGCTCCTCCGAATTTAGCACTGCAGCAGATGTGAGTGGGTGGAGCAATGGGCTTTCCTTGCCGTCTGTCTGTTCAACATTAAAGACGTAGCCAAGTCGGTGAAGTGAGCTGGCAAGTTACGGAGCATATGTATTGAGCGACAAAAGAAACGCAAGTTAATTAAAGGCAAACCAGACAATAAGTTTGCGCTTAATTATTGAAAATCAAATTTATTACTAGCCTGTGCGCATTTACTCTCGTTTTATCAAACTTTTCTATGTTTTGCGGTAACTATGAGTACCAGGAGAGCAAGCTCCTCCGTTCCGGATTTGCCCCGGCTCTGAGCCGGATCAGCTGGAGCCAGGGCAGATCCGGAGCGGAGGTGCTTGCTATCTGGGTAACCATATGAGCACATTAACTAACTAAGTTAGCTAACTTGCGTTTCTTTTCTTGCGCAGTATATTTTTGCCATTTTAATTGATGAATGGCCGTAATGCGTAATAATATGTAACTTAGCACCTCGATTGCTGCACTTCATGCAGCACGAGAAAATGTACAGTAAGCTAAGGCCGCTGTTGTGACATCCTAGAACCATGTACGCAGGCAACACTCACCTTACTTTCTCATTTTAAAATGAAATGGTTAAATCCATTAATTGCATTGTATATTTCCATTACTTTGAATAGCACCAATTCGCATCACTGTATTCTGATGCGTTATGCTTAACGTGTCAGCTGAGTAGCATCTAACGCAACGTAATGTGCATTTATAGCAGTATATAAATTCATTTCGAACACTGCTTAGCGATCCATTTATCAGCCTAACCATTCTTTGTTGTTAAATTACTTCCTGACCTTCATACATGACGAAGAAACTTTTCGGCAACTTGACTTATGGAATCCAAAATGATAACTATTTTTTGTTCATGATCCGAACCAAGTGGGTGGAACAATGCTCATTCCTTCGCCGTCCGTCTGTGATGAACATTCTATTCGTGGCCAAGTCAATCAAGTGAGCTGGCGTTGCGGTGCAGATATTTTATCCATTTTATTTTAATTGATGAATGCCGTAATATACTCGATTGCCACACTCCATTATGTAGTGCCACAAAATGTACAGTAAGCTAAGGCCGCTGTTGTGATATCCTAGAAGCATGTATACGCAGCTAACACTCACCTCATTTTTTAATGTTTATGGTTATCATTGGAATGAGTTGTATATTTCCATTACTTTGAATAACACCAATTCACATTTCTGTACTTTGATGCATCATGCATCATGTGTCAGCTGTGTAGCATCTAACGTAATGTCCATATGAGTGCATTTATAGCAATACATAAATTCAGTTCGAACACTGATTAGCAAACCATTTATTAACCATTCTTCAGTCTAAAATTCATTACTGACTTTCATACTTGACGACGAAACTTTTCAGCAACTTGACAGATGACATCCAAAATGTTTATTTTTTTGTGCATGATCCGAACATCCATGGAAACACCGAACCTGCACACACAATTTTTGTGGTACAGCCTTTATTAGATCGAAGTTTTGGGTAGGTGGAAACGTCAGAGTATACTAAATCCAAACATCTAATGTTCGTGAGCAGTATCTGAGATCAACCGGAGTGATGCAGGTAGATTCAACGGTGTGGCTGATTTTCATCTGAACGAAGATAAATACGAGACCTAAAAGAATGCAACAGTTGGTAGCGTAAATATGCACATTCAGAACAGAAAAGTGATCCCATAGGGTGCCGTCCCATTTACAACTTATGATTTTAGATTGATAGAAAATCTACATAACTTTTTAAAAAATCTAATACAGAGCACTGGAGAGGAGTAAATGCTATTGAAATGCTCTGATGCACTCACACACACACATATACAGACGAATAGAATTAGAATTATTTGTGTTTTGTCAGTTTTTGTTTTGTTTTTTTGCCAGCACTGCTTAACATTTTGAAGATGAACTCAAGTACTCAAAATCAAAAGGGGTTTAATGCTTAACTTTCGCAGAGCCGGCCATTATCATAAAATAAAGTACCGCAAATACAATCGATGTTAACTCGCACTTAGAAATGAAACGTAGAGATGGTATTAAAATTATAAATCGAGACAGACTTTATTGGAAAGGGCTTTGGGGATAAAAAGGCACGGCATGGTTTGCTGACATGCAGAAATTCATGGATGAACTGTTCAGTGCACTCCAAGAGGCTCAGATATCTGGGGAAGGACAGAAAAAAGGAGCTTTAACCCTCTCCAGCCCAATTTATTATTTTGAGATATGAAAAATATTTCATTCATGGAGAAAAGTTCTTACACACTAGTGGCTGCAGGGGGAACTAACGTTGTATTTTGCAATACTGAGCTGGAAAGGTAACTTTATCAAACCATTTCCCATGTGGTCTTTATGTTTTATAGTCAGTCATCAATTGATTTATTGTTGCAAATTTGCAACATGAGCCTGGAGAGGGTTAAGGTAAAAATAACGCAGTACAACGTGCGTAACATTTCACAGTAGACCCATTTTATTATACTCCACTGAATGGTTATATGTTACGTAAGCTAAAAGTAAATCAGCTTACCAGAATTGACAAAAGTTTAAAGCTCCTGACTTTAAAACATATCAGTTTATAAGGTAGGTGAAGTGCGTTGTGTTGTGTGTTCGGTTTATTGTCTTTAATCTGGAAAAAGATAATGGAATTTACACGCAGACAAGCAAGAATTATCTGACTCCGATAATGTGGTTATTCGACGTTGAACTAAAGAGAACACGAGCCTGTGGCACTTTTCCCAATAGCGTAGCTGCAGAAATTTATACGTCCATTCAGCCAGTGGTTCCAACTATGGAAGTTAGCATCTGTGATTTCGGGAAGCGCATCCCTGAGCAATGTCATGTTAAAGTTACGCAACAGCACGTCAACTATTTTGCCGAGATTTCTGAGTTGAAATCAATAGTATTACTTCCCTTTCAAAGTCGTTTTTAACATTTGTTATTGCATTTGTGTTTTAAAATAGTATCTCAAACCATAATTAAACCTTTACCGGCGGCTATGTTTTGTTTTCTGTACATCAGGGTGCAGTCTGCAGTGGTCAGACTTCCATTTCCAGCGAAAAGTGATCGTGAGCAACGCACCCTAGGTCAGAGTTCCACCAGCCGGAGCCGTTGTCATGGACACCTCGAATACCAGCGCGTTCATGAGCCCCACACTACGCATGTGTGAGCAAAAATCACACAGCGCATGTCCGCGTGGCTCTGGAAGCTTGGCCCCCATGTCGGCTTGCTGCGCCACTGAGCAATTTCCATTGAAATGAATGAGCGGCCATTTTACAATTGTATATCCAGTGAAATATAAATCATCCTTGGAGTCAATGCAAGGCCTTCAACTTTTGCCCAGCGTGTGACCTGAGGCTTCTTTCTGATTGGCCGCTTCAACTTTGCCAGCGGGGCACAGAGAAATGTGCCCCGGACACTCCCATTTTGATTGGCAACGAATTAGTATTGTTTTTGTGATTCTCCTCCCCATGTGACTGGACAACGACAGCAGCCAATCACGTCACCGCAGCAGATTTGATTTACTCATGCACAAACATCACACACGCTCATTCTCTGTCCGATAGAGGTTCAAAATGTCAGCTTCCAGTGGATCTGCGGAAAACTTGGTTATTTCACTACAGAATAACCCGTTCTCAAGGCGTAACGTTACACTGGAAGAGAAAAAGAGGATACAGGAGCTTGGATCTGACCGACTCGATTTAAAGATTTAGTGGCAGGCAAGTGATCGTGGACGAGCTGACACCTAGGGCTTCTCCCGCACTTGTTGCGACAAACAGAGATGGCCAGCTGGATGTGGCGTTTGCAACGCCTTTTATTGCTTTCCCTGTTTACTGTTCCAGTTTGATAGATTCAACAGGGCCACTGTGAAAAGACCAGTACATCTACTACTGAAGGTCTGTCCAGGAATATGTTCCCCATCCTTTATTTTACCATGCTAGATACCATTTTGAAATATCCCGAGCCCTATTTCATACTGTGAAGCCAGTTTTTGCCGCGAACGTAATTTCAGTCAGATGTGTGGTCTTAACGTTCGCTCTGCATTCCGCATTGAAGTCCCTGTTTTATAACAACCGGTAGTGTGAAAGCGGGGTAAAGTGCATGCGCAAGCGGATGTTTACTTCTTGGCCTTATAGAATTTTCACCAACTCCTCAAAACGTTTGTGTCCCTCATTAGAAAGGTAAAAATTTCTGTCCACAGTAATAACTGGTACTCCCGTGGCCTCCCATAGTACAAAGTCTTGCACATCAGGCTAATTGGAGACACTAAATCCGTGAATGGTTTGCCCTGGATTGGCAAACTTTCCAGGTGTGCGTTTCCCGAAATCACAGATGTTAACTTTCATAGTTGGACCCATTGTCTGTGAATGGACAAACTATGCCAGTTGCTAACTAAGTCAGCAACTATGGTTTTGGGAAAGGCACGCCAGAGCAGGTCTCTGCCTTTCGCCCATGGACAGCTGGGATAGGCTCCAGCTCCCCTCGCGGTCCTAAGCAGCTATGAATGAGAATGAATAAAAGACTGTAATGGGTAATTTCAGTATTTGTTTGACAACAGATGTATACTGCTCACTCGAATAAGGGTATTGGCATCTGTCCAGCGACATGATTACAGGAAAAGCTGATAGGGGAATACAAAAGAGCAGACAGGTTTGTGACTGGGGTCCCATTAACACGTACATGGTTATTTTGACAAACGGAAACATTTCCCTCTGTTTGTGCCCTTCATTTACACGCAAACGGAGAATTCGCCTCTGAAAACGATTCTTTCTAAAAACTCCGGCCAGACTGAAAATTTCGGTTGTAAGTTTGCATGTAAACTGAGAAAAACAGAATTTTAGGCAGCCGACGTCACAGTATGCGCCAGAACTTGCGCCTGCACCAAAAGTGCGACCTATGTTTACATTTTCATTTGGCTGCGGTGATCATGGATGCATTCAGAGTAGCAGTCGCATGCATGCTTATGCAAACCCTTTTCGTCTGTTTGCATTCGTAAATTGTGATATAAAGTTACATTTAACAGGAGCTCTACCTCCTGGTCAGTCCATATGAATGATGATCCTGGCGCCGTTAGAGGAAGTGATTTGTTTCTGTTGTTGCTATTATTGGGATGCTGATTGGCTAACGTGTGCTTGAGGTTCTCGTTACACTGTCACCTACAGGTTTGGCTTGCTCTTGATGACATATATATATGGATACGAGTAAATGAAAACTTTTCTGTGCATGATATTATTTTTAAAAATGGAGAAGGTGAAATGTTTGTTTACGAAAATATTCGGCCACATGTAAATGGAGTGTCGATCCTGCAGAGGAGTAGTTGGCATAGTTTATCATAATGAGTGGTGAATGAAGTAGTCCTCCTGACTGATCTAACGCTACACTCCATTTACAGAACACTGGCTGTTGTGATACTTTCAGATTGGTGGACCACAGGAATAAGACATTTTCTTTCACTTGCTAATAAAATATCTCAGTGACAAAATAAAATGCAGCACTGCGAAAATGTATTTGCACCCTATTACCTCTATTTGCTTAATTGCTATATTTAAATGTTTCAAATCATCCCACTAATATTAATATGAGCTAAAGACAATACAAACAGCCACAAAATGCAGCTTGAAAATGATCCTTTTTTGTAATGCCTCTCCTCTTCCCTGGCTACTCGACGTCATTTAATTATTCAATTATCTCCTCAGTTCTCCCAAATTAGCACCACCTGGTTTTCATTAGTTGAGTAATATCCCCTTCATCTTTTTAAGCCTTAATTTTCCCCCTCACCAGCAGGTAGCATTAAGATGTGAGGGTCTGGCTACTCATTTGCGGTTTACTGCGCGTATTCATGCAGCATTAAAACACTTTTTTGGTGTAATTGACTTATAATGATCGGGTCTAGACGTCGGTGTGACCGGGAAAAAAGAACCGCCTGTCACCGCCGCATGAAATTCCAGAAATCTAAGGAGTTTCTGAGCGTGATTAATGATGATGACCTGCAGCAGCTGACATACTTAAACAGCCTATTCTATCTTCTCGCACACGGAGACCACCACCCTGTGTGCGTCTCAAAGCCTAGGCTGTATCCTTCGAAGGCTGCATTTTTAGGGGTCGTCATATACTTCCATCCACCAAACTCACATTTAGGGTTGGTAATAAGATTAAATTTGGGATTAGGGTTAGGTTTGGGGTCAGTTTTAGGATTAAAGGTTAGAGTGAACTTTAGGTTTTGGTGAACCATTCGCTTAAATCAAAGCTGTTTAACGGAGATGAAATAACGTCATGTCAGTTTGGCGGATGAAATTAGGTGACAACCCCTAAAAATGCAGCCTTCAAAGGATGCAGCCCACGCTTTGAGATGCAGCCCCTGTTTGCATTCATTTACAAGCAGGATGTGTCCACCAACTTATAAAGACTGCAGTGTATAATGACGATGTATAGTTCCAGCCCCATTGCTGCATCAGACACGTCGGGTTCCCATTTCAAAATATGAAAATATACCTGGAAGTAAAAAAAAGAAAAAAATTCAATTTTTCTCTTTTTAAAGAAAACATAGGCATACGTAAAATTATATCTGAGGATTACAGCCACGCACTCTGGAGAATGTTTCAGCACGCACTATATGCACATCAATCAGACTAATTTAAGTTTTTGCATGTGTAATTTACAAGTACGGCACTAGGTGGCAGTCGTGGCCAATATACTAGAGATGGGATTGATGGCTCTTTGAAGGGAGCCGGATCTTGAGGAGCCGTTCATTTCAAAGGGCCGTTCAAAAGACTGGCTCCCTGTTATATTTATTTTCCAGAAGTCAACTAGGTGTAACTCGTTTTTATGAAAGAAACCATCACTGGTAGCAGTTATAAGATTTAGATCAGAATAATTCAAACTTGCACACCCCACCAATATATATTTTTTGTATATTAATGGGAATTATTCTGAAATATTGATTAGAATATCATTTGGCTTGTGTTTTCATTGTAAACATTCCATAAGGTGGTGCCATATCCCCATGCTTTGACAGTGGGATCACTATTTTGAATTTTCCCTCACCTAAAAAACTTTGTGGCACAATAAAAGCTACGCAGGCTACAGATAACTTTACTGTAAAATTATCCACACAAGGACATTTTAACGATACAGAAAAAAAAACAAAAAAAAAAATATATATATATATATATATATATATATATATATATATATATATATATACTGTATATACTACCGCTCAAAAGTTTGGGATCACTTGCAAATTTCTTTGTTTTCCAAAGAAAAATACATTTTCATCCATTTCACAAACATTTTTTACCATTTCACAAACATTTTATCCATTTCACGAACGATTAAAAGTAATCAGATGTTTTTCAAAGAATGATCTACATTTTTGCATAGAGGCCTTTCATCAGCAACTGTCAGTCCTCTGCATCAATCTCCTGGTATGGCTGCTAATCCAAGTTCAGCATTTTATTAGGCTAATTGATTATGAGAAAACCCTTCTGCAAATGTGTTGCACAGCTGAAAACCGTTGAACTAATAAGGGAGCGCAAAAGGGAGCATGGCTTTCTTGAGGTTGGTTTAGTACCTGAAGCATCAGCAGTTGTTGGTTTGTTTACAGGCTCATCATGGCCAGAAAGAAAGAACTTCCTTTAGAGACTCGTCAGTCTATTGTTGTGCTTTGAAAAGAAGGCTATCTAATACGAGAAAATGAAAACTTAAAATCTCTTGCCGTGCTGTCAAATACTCCCTTCAGAGAGCAGCACAAACTAGCACTAACAAGGACAGAAAAAGGAGCGGGAGGCCCCGATGCACAACTGTGCAAGAAGACAAATATCTGAGAGTGTGTAGTTTAAGGCAAAGACGCCTCACAGGTTGTCAACTAGCAGCTGCGCTAAATAGTTCCTGTCAAACACCAGTTTCAGTATCAACTGTCAAGGTGGTTTTTTTTAATAAAGGCAAAGTTTGAAGTACATATTCATCATTTTCCATTAAAATCATTATTTCGAACTAAAAAATGTCAGAATGTTCCGTTCATTTGCTATATTTCCTATTCAGACTAATTTCATGTGTGTTTCCATGGAAAACAAGAAAATTTCCAAGTGATCCCAAACTTTTGAGCGGTAGTGTATATTATATATAAACTAGATTTAAATTTGGACATGATAAAAATGTGAATGTAAAATTGTACTACCCTATCTGATGTTTGAACACCAGAACTACTTTAGAAACAGGAGCTCAGCTCCTTCACTCGAATCCACATCAGAACAGATACAGTGGCAAAGGTCTTCAGTCCAGTCAGGCAGCGCTCACTAATATTCTCCTACCCTAAGTTAGCTGTGCATATATATAGCTGCGTTCACGTGAATGGAGTGTGCTGTGGACAACTGAAATTCAGAGATGTTATTAGTCGCTCAGGTGAAGGCAGCGTGGACAACTGAGACTCATGGGGCACACAGATGACACATGAAGGCAGCGTGGGCAAATTGCATGCGAATCGGTTCTCATCGTTCACTTAAAAGAGCCGTTCAAAAGACTCGACTCGTTCGCGAACGTCACATCTCTACAATATACAAGATTGGAGACATAAAACGCAACATGAGCCAGTTTCACACGCGTGTTGGGACAAATCCCAAACGAAATTTAATTCTGACATCAAGCTGTCGATAACAAACTCAACCAAGTTCAGGCGCTCGATCTATGAATTGTGAAAAAAGATCTACATGATGAAAATGAGACGTTTTGTCCACGCTGCCTTGTCCCTTTCTGCTGGAAGTTTTTCCCTTTGTAAATAATGGTTCTCGTTGTGGTTCACTGGAGTCCCAGTGCCTTAGAGATGTAACCTTCCTCGACCGATAGATGTCAATGACTTTGGGTCTCATTTGCTCTTGAATGTAATTAGATTGCTGCATCATGTGCTGCTTTCTGTATACTTCACATCGCCAGACAGGCTCACTTTTGGTAACCCTTAGATTCAACAGGTTGGCAGTGGTCATGACTGGGTCTGTCAAGTGCAATTGAACCAATTATCAATTGGTTTTTTAATATGCTGATTTAGTCATTTTGGGGGCAATTACTTTTTCCACAGGTCAAGTAGGTCTGCATTCAATGCATTTTATGTGTCCGCAGGGTATTCTTTTGCAATATAAAAATCAGTTTGATCAGAAACATTGAAGCGTGAAGAATATCTAAAAATAGAGGAGATCGGGAAGGGGAAAATGCTTCTTCACATTACTGTAGTTCACTTAGGAGCTAAATGACCTAAATGCTGTAAATGTAGTCATGGTCTGAATAAATCACAAATGAATGGATTTGATGGTCGCATGTCCTTGGTGCTAGCATCTGAGCAAACATCTTTACCTGTGTGCCCTGTAAGTCTGATGCCTGCTGGTGGAAGTTTTCCCTCTGGTCTTGGAAGGTTGGGCTGTCATCATCAATGGCCAGTCCATGACTAATGGAAAGGTCATCCAGGGGTGATGCCACAGGTGATGTCACATCCTCTGTGCACACCTGGTGATCCAATCCATTCTGACTCAAGTTGCAATGAACAGCTGGAAGGGGAGAAGGCAAGTAGAACAGTCTCAGCAGAAAATAAATGAAGGTGCAATGTTACAGAAAACTATGCAAAGACAATCTGTGGTACAGATAATTTGACGCCGTACACCTACCCTATCAGCTAGTCCACATAACTAGAGAGTAATGGTCCTGATCAAATATTGCATGCAAATTCAATCACAAATTAAAAATATCCAAAATAAAATAAAAAAATCACCATTTTCAAACTTCCCAATTAAGCTCGTCAAAACCTACTGATTCAGAAACTCACTCAACGTGAATGTCATTATCTTGAGTGGCCAGCATTTATTCGTTTTCTAAATATTTTCAGTGAGAGATGAATAAGATATTATGGATATGAATAATGTTTTATGCGCAAATATTCATCAATATTAGCAAGTATACATTCAGTTGCTCCAGCCCAGTTGCTGCATGTTTGCGGGAGACAAGTCGAGTTCCCATTTCAAAACATGAAAATATTCTTGGAAATCAGTCAAAAAATGTGAGTTTTCTTTACAAAGTAAAATTATATCTGAGGATTACAACCACACACACTCGAAAATGTTTAGGCACGCAGGATATGGGCATAAATCAGACCAATTTAAATTTTTACATGTGTAATTTACAAGCATGGCACTAGATGGCATTAGAGGCTAATACTACAAGATTAGAGACATAAAACGCCATTTGAGCCAGTTTCGCACGCGTATTTTGACAAATCCCAAAGGAAATCTAATTCTGACATCAGGCTGTCAATAACAACCTTAACCAAGTCCAGGCTAATGCTCAATCTATGAGTTGAGAAAACAAATCTACATGATGAGAATGAGCCGTTCTGTCCGTGCAGCCGTGTCCTATCGGCTGGAAATAAACAAAGATCTTCAAATCAATACCTTTTATTTTTTTTTTTTGGGGGGGGGGGGGGGGGGGATTTTTGTTACCTCTATTTGACAGTAACAGATAGAGAGGCCAGAAAGTTGGGGAGAAGAATGGGGATGACATGCCGAAAATGACGAGTCGGAATCGAATTCAGGTCACCCTGACAAGGACACAGCCTTTATGGTGCGTGCATTTAGACTGATGTGCAACCGGGGCGCAAAGCTTCACTAAATTTAGTTCTTTATTACCAAAAAATCTCTGAGCACTACACTAGGGTTGCCACCTTTGAGAACTAAAAATAAGGAAGGGGGGAGGCTGTACTCCAGTTTCCTCCCACAGCCCCAAATCATGCATGCTTGGTGAACTGGTATGAGATTGCGAGTTAATGGTGTGCGAACTCTACAACAGATTGACAGATTGGTGAGCTGACGAGGGTGCATTCCTGCCTTTTGGCTACAGTTGGCAAGGATATAGACACTAGCTCCCCAGCAAGTTTGATGAGGATGAAACAGCTGAGATAATGGATGGATATTACATAAATATAATGGGCCACTGCTTCTCAAACCTCTCCTGGAGTACCATCAGGGCAAACAGTCACAAGATCAATCAAAAAACATTTTATAGAATGGGAAAATGTATTTTCACATATAAAGATTGCATAAAGAATGGAAATATTTATTGTTTGTCAATTGAGTAAAAAACTAAACTTCACATTCCATTCTTGTCACATCCAACAAAATATATTCATAATAAAAAGTCAAGCCCACCAGCCAATTAGCAAGGATAAGAGCTTCCAAAAATCTGTTTAGCATGTTAAGATTTAACTTTCAGCAACAGCAATCTGCATATACTTCAAAAGCTGGGGCAATCTAGATAACAGTTGGCAAAATAACAAATTCTGTAGGAAGACAGCATGGGCTTAAGGCTAAATTTTTCTTTTTGTACAAAGACTAAATGTTCTCCAATGCCTTTGGTAAGCTAGCTAGTTGTCTGTTATATGCGCAATATACTTGCTGCTAACTACGCGGATGCGTACGCATCATGGCTGCCATGCGTATTCTGCATTCGTTTGAGGCTTCGGACGCACATTTCGACGCAAGGTAACATGACACATACTCGAGAGGCCATATTGACATGACCGCTTGAGGCGCTCATATGAATGGACATGGTGACCAAGAGGTCAGGGTCGGACGGAGTCATAAGTTCATTGCAATGGCGGAACTTTTGAAGAGAGGCTGACAGACCTGGTGCGGAACTACCTGCATCTCTACGCTACGACATCCCCTCGCCGTTACACAGTGACAGGCATGCGTGTCAAAATAGTTGACCACAAATTGGGGGGATTTTGTTGATGGATGGGGATACGTGCCAAAAAAAGTGAAGTGGATCCAGGATCGCTGTGTGCACATTAGGAGGAAAATGCAGGAGAGGCGAAGTAGAGATCGAGCAGATGATGTCTTCTGCCCGGCAAAATAGAAACGTCTCAGATGGCTGCAATGTTTTGTTTCCCATCACACCACCGACACAAATTTCCTGGTAAGTGTTAAATATGTCAACTATGTTTGATATTGGATGTTTATTTTAGCCAACTAACGTAAATTAGCCAGCTAGCTTGTTATCCAAAGTGAAAATCACGGGACTACTCAACTGTTGAAAAAAGCGGGCACTGTAACATTCTCTCGTAAGGATTTTTTCAATATTTATGTCCAAAATTGCCTCTAATTAACAGGTGAAAAATAGCTTGCTGTTAGCTAGCCAATTGTGATTGGTTCTTCTGCCTATTGTCAAGTTAACTGATTTGAAAGCCCGGTAACAGGCATTAAGATGATTGATAGGTAGTTAATACTCAGGTTCAACGAACAGATGCCAACTGTTTGAGCTAGCTACCTAGTTAGCACAGTAATGTCACATACACCAAGATACAGTAGCAAAACATGTAATGAAAGGTCTGTTTAGCTCAGAGGTGGGCAATGCTGGTCCTGGAGGGCCATCGTGTATGCAGGTTTTTACTTCTATCAATTACCCTGACTAATTGAGCTTATTGGCAGCATTCACAAACATAGATTGGATGAAAGAAAATTGTTTCATTTAAGGAGACAAAAACTTTATCTTACAAAATATGGCAGGAATTTCTGATTTCATAAATGGTTTGGCTAATAAAATAATCAACTAATTGAAGTCCAGAAGTTGATATGAAAATCAGGGACAGATACGGCCCTCGTAGACATCTCTCAGAGCAGTCCATATTGCTTTGCAGACTTCTTAAACGATCTTTCCTTGAAAAGTTGCAGACCTCATTTTATAGCCAGCAGACAATTCTCTGAAGCTCATTCCAGAGGCAAAGAAAGAGTGTGTGATAGCAAGTCTCCCTGCCGGTATTATTGGCTTGGTGTGTGTGTGTGGCCGTGCTGGATGTATGGTTCAATTTGAGACAGCAGATTGTCGAATGCACTGACCAATATATGGAAATATTCCCAGTGTTTCTCCTCCTCAATTGAGCACATCGGTAGAACTAGGGAATCAAATTCCCTGTTCTCTTGATGGCTTTGATTGAGGGGGCGCACATACCACCTTTGATGGCGACAATGCTTTTTTTCCTGCTGCAATCACAAAAGAAGTCCCAAGTGGAGACCCCCAGTATTATGCGTTTTGGCTGCGCACTGTTGCAGCAAGTATGTACATAGACTGAGCACGTTGTGTACGCGTACGTTTGATCAAGCGTTAAGTACTTTTGTATATCGGGGCCCTTAGGGGCTGAGCAACGTTATACTGAGCTAATCATGCTAAATTAATTGGTCTTTATCGACACTATCCACTGTCAAGTTTTCTTTTCCAGACAGCTCAAGATGTTTTTTTCTCTTTTGAGACTCAGGTGGATATTTCTTCCTCAGTGAATTGTTAATAGAGCACAGAATCCACTTTAATAATTTGCTTAACCAAGGGCTACTCTTGTTAAGTTATTCATTGCAGAAATCTGTAGATTTTTTTCCATTTACTCAGATATGAAATACAGAACAAATGACGCTCTGTATTGATTCCTTAACCCCTTTCTGCAGATGTAGACCCTTGTGTCTATAGGACTGCAAATTTAAGCATGCTGTTAATGTACTCGATCACTAGATGGCACCCCCGGATCAGTTATTGAATATTCAAAAGCAAACAGACCTCGAACGGGGTTTTGGATCTGGGGAAGTGCACTCCATTCCCTGTTTTTCAAGAATTTCATGAATTAAACTCCTCAGCTAAGCCTGATGTGCAAACTGGTAAATATCCTTGCTCATAGTAGTTTAAAAAAATGCTCTTTTGCGACAGAAAAAATCCTTGTCCTATGTAGCAACCACTTTAGCTACAGTGAGCCAACGGTATCTAATTAGTGGTTCAGAAAAATCTGTTTTCTGAAGCAAAAAATTCGACATGGTACTGATTCTATCGTATTCTACTGTCAATTACAGTCATCACATGCAAAAAATGCGTAGTTCCCTACCGTGGATTTTCGTGTAGATTCCTTCATTGACAAATTCAGCACTTCCTTACATCCACCCGAGTACTGGCGTTGATAGCCAATCACTCAATCATACACTCAGGCTCTTCTACCTAACAGCACAGTTAGGCTGTGTCTCAAACAGCACACTTGCATGCTCCAAGTGCGCATAGCGAGTGCGCGTCCATCTTGGAGTGTGAGTCCAAACCATAGTGCGGTAGTGCAGAGCGTGGATAAAGTCCCCGCATGTGCACTCCGTTTGGCCAAAATTTGGAGCATGCGTCGATGCAAACTTCGGCTGGAAACAATCCCATCATTCCTTTCGGGAAACAATTTTTGAAGTGAGTCGGATGTTCAATGGCTGCCGATAAATGTTCGAGTGGAGCCTTATCTGGGACTTTCTATGAATGTAAGTTGTTCACAGTAAACAACAAACAAAGATTTATTTGTTATTTTTACATGTTCAAATGTAAATTTCAGTGAAAAATCGCTATTAAATGTGGATGGTTTGTCCGTTTAATTCACTAATTTGCGGTTTTACAGCCGTAGCTAATGCTACATTCGGTAACACTCGTAAACACAAGTCGTGTCGTGAATTAAGTTGAAGGTACGAGGAAGGATCATTCGGTCAATGAGGTCGTGAGGTAAAAAGAACGAAATTCACCAGTCGTGTCTCGAAAACACAGCTTGTGGGACGGGTTACCGAATGCAGCATAACACTCTAGTCAGCTAGTGAAAACGGGGCTTGCCATCTTGGCTGAGCGTAGTAGGTGACTGTTGTTACCAAGCTAGATAGTCAGAAAAATATGGAAGTCAGTGATTGATTTTGATAGGTTAGCTGATTCATATGGTAAATGTTTACAGCTAAGTCCTTTGCAATGCTGCTGTAATGTTCTGGATAGTTAGCTAGCTAATCTTACTCGTTTCACAGGCCAGTTGTACCCAGGGAGCTGGCTTGCTTGCTTCCTTGTTTGTTATACACAATAGGAGCGAGACACCGCAGACACCGGTCGTTAGTACAGAAAACTGTATCCGTTATTTTACAATTGTAGGTTATGCATTGGTCTGTTGAATACTCGCTATTTCTCATCTTGTACGAAACTGCCGTTCTTTAGCTAATTATTTACTGTTCATATATCCCCGAGATTGTGTAGTATGACGTTATCTCTTCAGGTTTTTTTTCACCTGAGTTCTCTTTCGTTTAATGGGATTTTTTTTTTTAATCTGTAATGGCTAATTGTATATCCAGCACTAGATAAAGCAAATAAATGAAGCAAAAACATTAGCACGTACAAACATAGGCAGAAAATGACTTTTCAATGTACTACATTCATAATCAGGGGTCTTGGAGTCTGCAGGTAGCTTGTTGAGGTCTGACACCTGCTCTGCCATTCTGTACCTCAGGTGCTGTCCAGATTTCTCTGCACGAGGATTGCATCGGAGTTTGGGGTGTTCTCTTTTGAGGAGCTCTTTGCCTTCGGGACCCAGGCGTAGATTATGGAGGACAGTACAGGCTGTGGCCAGCTTTGCTGAAAACCTTTGAAGCTCCTTCACCTGATTTTCATCTGACCAAAGGCTCACTTGATTGTGGATTTTACTTTGAAATTCAGCAGCCAAAGTCGGTCTCAGCTGGCCCCTTGGCAGGCTCCCTATAACGGGTGGTGATCTAGGTCAGATTGGTGCCCTCTGTAGTAGTACATTGCCATGGGGCTATAACTGGTGCTGAGCATAGATGGGGCTATTCCACAGGACCGTAGAATTATGGAGAGACACAGGGTAACCCACAAATGCATCCAAGAAGTTTCCAAGAGGGGCTACAGACTTTCCGCATTTTATTTGGCAGATAAATCTTTCTCCTGCTGTTGCACTGTCTTGTGGTCCTTACAGGTGGCTTTATTCATGTATTGCTCTCAATTATGGCCCCAACAGCCTTTCCAGAATGCAGCGTCCTGCCAGCTAGCAGATCCCTATGCTACTGGCTTTCAGCTTCCCTAAATTGGGGAGTTTGATTATTCTTGGAAAGAAGGCCATCATGTTGTGCGTGGCATGAACCAACCTGTGTACTGTGCTGTAGGGGACAGGAAACATTTCTGACAAAACTCTTTGATGCTCTACCGATGACCTTGTGCACTAGTGTTGAAACTGTGTGGCCCCAGCCATGATGCATCATACTAGGTAGCATCCTCTTGAGCGTGTGGATTACCCTCTTATTCGTCTTTTATATTGCAGTGTATCTCTCTAAAGATTTATATTTCAAGTGAATAAAGACTTTCCTGAAGTTCTATATGTCTTTGTTTTTTTCCTGACACCTAGTTCGAATCAGAAATAAATTGTCAATTTCAAACATTTACGTGATGGGGAAAATGACTGAATTATAAAACTGAGCCAATGGCACTGGTGAATATATGAATAATTAGTCGTGTGAACTGCGTAGTTTCTAATTGCAGTTTTTGATATCAGTTTCAGCATATTTTAAAACATAGGCCGATGTCAAGTACTGTAAACAAGCTAGCTGGCAGTACTGACCTCGCAACCGACATCAATGCTGAGGAGCGTGAATGTCTTGGGGAGCACTGCCCTTGCATCAACTCTCCAACTGGCTAGCCTCCGTTGTGTGTTTTTAAAATGCCGCCGAAACGTTTTTTTCTCCATTTTCAAAAAAAATATATATGAACAAGAAAATGAGCATAGCCACAGAAAAATACCAGTTACACATTTGATAATCATTTGCTGGTTAACTGCTGGAAAATATCGTGCACGAACGAGGATGACGCTTTATCATGTTGCTTGCTTATTAAATACTCAGAGAAGCACTGAATATCCATGTATTATCTTCCAACTGATGAAGGGAATGAAAAATGAGAATTCAACTTTAGTTAGCTGATGTAGCTTGGGACTTATATACATCTACATTTACCAAATAATTTCACGAAGACTAAACCACATGCCCTTCAGTTTAACTGGAGCGTCAAAAAATGTTAATGGTATCGGGTCAAATATCACTAAGAAGTGCGAGTGCGTTCCAAAATGCTCACAAAGTTCCGTGCTACCGCACTTCCACACTCCCGAGTCTGCACTTCCCCGCTATGACTGGAGACTGGAGTGCACACTCGAAAGCACCGTAGTGCAGAGCGCCCAAGCGTGCAGTTTGAGACACAGCTTTAGACTTCACGCCCTCGTGAAACTTCCGCGGTAACAATGTATTGATTGGCTCGTTTCTCATCCAATTCCCGAGTATTTAAGCGTTCTACAGTAAGCGAAACACATTGATTGGACAAACACAAAGCATACAAGCCTATGCGTATCAGCAGGCTCGGCGGTATCCTGTTTACGTTGCACGCATATAGAAAAAAAGACTCTCAAAACTGGCTTTGAAGTGTTCAGCTATATTTAGAGGATTTAAATAAGATAAGAACATGGTCAATGGGAATTATTTCTAATGAAACAGTACAGGAGGGTTCCTTCTACACGATACATCTGTCTCTGGAGGAGGGCATCAATAAAGAAAAAGGTTATACTTCTACTCCGTTTGCATTCTGCTCAATATGGCTCCTTGCTGTAGAATTTATACCGCGTTTAAAGACAGCGAATGCCGAGGTTTTCGTTTCTCCAAATGCATGCAGCCCACGCACGTTGGTAGATCCCTCGGCACGTTCATTGCATCATTCTGTTGAATATGGTGGCATATGTCATTTGATTTTTGCTGAAAGTGAAATTTCTGTTCTGTTAAAATGAGGTATATTTCAGAATTCAGATATTACTGAGTGAGTTTTTACCCTTATAAGGTGTAAAGTTATGAGCTCGGATGTGAGAGCAGTTAGCTTATCATTGGAGGATGAATGTTATGGCTTTTTAATCAGCACCTTATTTAATGCTTGGGAGACTTTGAAGAAAAATGGACAAAATTGTAAACTTTATTATCAAGAAAAGCCATGTTTTGTGTTTGGAGAGGTTACTGGTGACCACTGATGTTCAACTGCACAGATATTGATAAATTTATGCTAAACTCACCCAGAAAATCATTAGTTCATGATGAATTTCATGGCCCAAAAGTTAATTTGTGTTAAATATATGATCAATGTATGATTTGACAGTGAACCATTTTGATGAATCTCAGACTTTGGGGAGACAACTGGATAGCTGTCTAATTGGCTCATAGCAAGCGGGTAATCTAGAATATAATGTTCAAGATGAATTGTACTTGTGGTCAAAGAGTTTATGATCCCAGAAATGTATAGTCTTCGGCCCCAGCAGCTTTTCAATTATCAGTATTTTTTTTTTGCTATTTTAAAGTTGAATTTTCATGAAGATTTTTTGGGTTTGTAGCCTCTTTTCTCCACCAAAATCATAAAAATAAACTGAAATACGATGGAAGTCTAAATGCTTCAAGTGTCTGGACTCAATTGAGCCAAAGTTTTTCTGTCTGTAAAGCTGCGAGCCTTCCGTGCCAAGGCCCAAAGCCAGATTCAAAACTCATGACCTTTTTGCTTGGAGGGGCAGTGCTAATGATAAATGATGACTTATTTCCTCTTCTTTGAACTTCTTTGATCCTGCATATCCACTCATCATCCACCACACCCCTGAACAAAACCTCACACACATATGCCAACACTTACTGGCACACGCACAATTACACGAACAGATTAACAGATTAACACCGCCCCATTGGTCATATTTTTCCAGTCAAATGGTGCCATCGGCGGTATGCAAGGCCTGCGGAAACCTCACCTTTCATTTCTTCATTAGGCAAAGCACGCCATTTTTACTTCGCCTGCTGGGTAACTAATCATGAATTACCATTTCTGATTGCATTGTACATTGCACCTCATAGTCATGAGGCATTTTCCAATGCACATAAATGACAACAAAAAATGCTGACACATTTCTTGCAACGATTCTGAATGCATCTCGAAATGACAAATATTTGAGTAAATTAGTTTGTGAAGCCAATTGTAAGTTAATGTTTGGTATGGATTGATACGCCAAAGATTTCTTCCTCTTCAGATATAGTGTTTTGAATTCTTATTATATTCTAATGAAATCAAGCACAATCAGAATTAAATATAGCCAATTCCAGGGTTCAAGTCAATACAGACTGTGAGAAGTTGAAAGCTTGTTATTGGCCTAATAATCATATAGACAAAAAAATAAAAAGAAAAAATCAGACCTCCAGAAGAGAAGGGAAAAATAAATACTGAAGGATATTTTGCCATCTATTCCATACAGAAAACAGTTCATTTGTTTCAAAAGCCCATGTGTGATTTGTCAAAATATGAAAATTTAGTTCAGTGTGATATGCAGGTGGGGACAACAAAATTAAGGTTGTAGCAAAGAACTCAGTGATGGGTGACTGTCAAATTAATATAGGAACTGAAATAATAATTTGCTACATTATTTACAACAGAAAAAAGTATTGTTGCCGTCACATATTTACAGTGGACTCTGGTCTCTACATTCTTGTGACAAAATTAACCTCTCGTTTGTCTGCGCAATTTGTCAGCAATCATACATATGGAAGGCGACTGACAACGCAGCTATTTTTAAAGATTAGGTTGTAACATTACCAGCGACCTTGTGCACCTTCAGCGTCACTCATTTCAAAATGATTACAGCTTCTGCAGGACATCTATTCTGATATAAATGAGAAGGTCATTGGCTTGCACAATGAAAAGCTTGATTTGCTGAGGAATAATTTTTGGGTAATTTTTTGGTGTATTTGCTCTTATAACTCCTATACTTGTCAGCTTCTTCTGTAAGCTCAGTGAACAGTTGATGCGGTGTGCACTGCACACGCATTTCATCACAGCAAATATAGCTGTAAGACTAAAGCACAATCAATAAAGAATGGGAGGTAAAGAACGAGATGATCAGATTTTGAGATGGTGAGAGAAAACGGCCTGTGGGTAGAAACCAAAGTACCCAGAGGAATCCATCACAAACAAACAGTGCAAACTCCCCACAGAAAGGCCCCAAGCCAAATTCCTACCCAATGACCTACTTGCTAGGAGGCGGCAGTGCAAAAGGTGAATGATGACAGATTTCCTCGGAACTTCATTGAATGTGCACATCCACTAACCATCCACCACACACATCTGCAAGGACGTACTCCCACAATTAAGCAAACAGATCCCCCGGTCATATTTTTCCAGTGACATGCATGGTGCTGTTGGCGGTATGCAAGTCCTGTGGTAACCTCACATTTCATTACTTCATTACGGTTGGTGCGTTGCACTTTGTTTTGCCTGATTAGTAATTAAACGTTGATTAATGTTTTTGAAAGCATTGCGCATTGCACAAAAAAGTTAAGAGGCATTTTCCAATGCGCGTAACTGACAACAAAAAAATGTTGATATTTCTTTCAATGATTCTGAATGTACGCATCTCATGAAATGACAGATTTGAAGAAATTAATTTGCGAGGCTAATTGTAAATTAATGTTTGGAATGGTTTGAAATGAGAACAGAAAAGAGAAAACTGAACAACACAGAGACATTGAGAGCCAGACTGAGAGAAAAAGAGAAGCAGACATGGAGAGACAGACGGAGTTAGAACGATAGGTGGAAACATGGAGAGACAGAAACAGAAGAGGAGAGATGGAGAGGCAGATGGAAAAAGAAGTGTAGAGATAAAGAGAGGGCGAGAAAGAGAACCCGGGAATGAATGAGAAGTGGGGAGTTGGAGATACAGAAACAGAAATAGAGGAGAAGAAAAGAGATGGAGACAGACAAAGAGGAGATGGAGACATAGACACAGGGAGAGAAGTGGAGAGATGGAGTGACAGCGACAGAGAGGTGGAGAGAAAAGGCAAGAGAAGCGGAAGGACAGAGAGAGAACAGAAAGAGAAGTGTAGAGATGGAGAGACAAACAGAAAGAAAAGCAGAGATGGAGGAACAAGCTCAGGCAGAAAAGAAGTAGAGGGACTGAGAGACAAAGACAGAAGAAGAAGCGGAAATATTTTGAAGTCCCATATATTGAACCATTACATAAACAGTAATTACAGAAAACAGTAAATTAAAAACATTTGCGTTGCTGAATACCCCTCGGCCAAGGTCAAATCACCAAAAAAACCTGACATGGCATATCGCTGGGGCACAGAGAGTTACCATACCAAATTTGAAAAGGCTACCATCAATAGTTGCTGAGCATTGGCCCGGACACGCATGCACACACGCACGCATGCACGGAGGGACGGACAAAAAGGTGACGGCAATACCCCCCTGGCCAAAGTTGGCCGAGGGGAGGGGTAAAAAGAGCGGATAACCCAATAAGGATGTTCTCAAAACAACCTGAAAATAGGGGAAAAAAATCATAATGAAACAGAACATACATAAATACAAACCACAGCTTTGTCAATTACATTGCACTCTTGATAAATAGTTCATAAACCAAGCTGAAGCTTTAACATTTGTCTCCTTCCTTTAAACGCTGAACAGAGTGGAGCCATGCAATTGCCTCCGTAAGCCATGTAATGCTGTGGGGGTAATTTTCGGTTTCAGCCACTAGATGGGAGTCTTGTCATTAAACGACTCCACCATAGAGAGGCTACTCCCTCTCCACGAGAGCTGCCTTGTAGTTTGGGAATTATGAATTATGGATCTCTGAAGGGAGCCGGATCTTCTTTTCCCCCCGGTTTGCTTTTTTATGTACTTTCTCTTTATTGAGATTTTATTTATTCTGCTTTACAGATTTATAGATTTTACATGATATCAGTTCCCTAATTTTATTTTATTTTACCAATAACCATTGTACAGCACTTCAGCTCAATATATGGTTTTTTTTTTTGGTTTTGCGTCAGCAGTAAATTACTTGTATTGCCAGACCTGATGATGTAAGATTGTATGTATGTCCACAGACTCCACACACCGCTTGATAATGTCTGTTATACAGTACCTTCTCTGTGGCTCCACGTGTGCAGTGCTCGATAATGCCTGTAACACCTCTCCCGAGGTTGGATCTTGTCCACATTACTTTTTCCTGTTCATCCATTTTTTAGCATTGCTCACGCAGATATGGTGGCTGGAATGTGCCCAGACTGCATAGATTTCTAATCACAATGCGAGACTGATCACCTCGAGATGTGGATGTGGCAATGTGAGAAAAATAAGATCCAAGACTGTCCAGTCCTTACAATTAATGGATCCTGTCGTGAGCGGATGATAAAAGACGCATTTAGTGGACAAGTCTTGCAAAGGCCTCAATGTAATGTCTGCTAACTGGCTTCGCTGGTGTACTGATGATGGTTTATATTTAATTGATGTGACACGTGATATGCTGATAAAAGAATGTGACGTGTTGCGTGCAAGGAGATTAAATGGATATACCCCCGCACCTGTTGTGCTCTGATCTTTAGTTATTCTAGCTAATGTGTTGCTAGCTTAACAATATATGGTACCAGGAACTTACGTTTCGGATGTATGAAGATGGAGGGATTGAAACCACCGGCTACCTTGCAATTAAAAGGGAACATGGACCAGAACTGGAGAAGTTTCAAGCAGCGCTTTCCTCTCTACCTCACCGCGGTGGGTGCCTCGACAGCAGGTGACAAGCGGAAGACGGCTTTGTTGTTGACGGTGGCTGGCCCACAGGCTATAGAGGTCTACAATACGTTCACATTTACCAAGGAAAGGGATAAAGAAAAGCTGGATGTAGTACTGAAGCAGTTTGACGACTACTGCACTCCCAAGAGGAATGAAATCTACGAGAGGTTTGTGTTTCGCTCTTGTGTGCAAAAGCAGGGCGAATCATTTGATGTCTATTTAACTGATTTGAAAACTAAAGCCCAGACGTTCAATTTTGATCAGCTCAGTGATTCAATGATCAGAGACCAAATTGTGTTCGGGATACTGGACAAGAAAGTGAGAGAGAGAATGCTTAGAGACAGTGCGCTGACACTAGAGACTGCTGTACAGATGTGTCATGAGGGTGAAATTGCGCCCATGCATGCAAAAACTTTTGCCGCTACCGCGAGTGGAACAATGTCCATGAGCACCACACTAGGAGTGGAGAATAGGTCTCTAGATGTTGTTAACAAACAGGACACTAACGTGAGAAACCGTGTAGATGTAGGTCCGGCCTCATTTGATTGTAGACGTTGCGGTAACAGACATGCCGCTCGACAGTGTCCTGCGTTTGGAAAGAACTGTTTAAAATGCCAAGGCCGTAATCATTTTGCTCGGATGTGTTTGGCTGGGGGAGACAAGTCAGAGAGCAAAAAGGCAGTACATGCTGTGGGACATGATGACGAGGACATTGATTCATTGATCCATAGGGATGGTGAATAGTGAGTCAAAACCTGAAAAGGAGATCACAACACATGAAACATGGATCGCACCAGTGGTGGTTGAAGGCACCATAGTACCCTTTAAGCTAGATACAGGGGCTAAGGCAAACCTCATAAACTGGACTGATGTATGTAGTCTTACCAACAGGCCCAAGATAATGAAGAAGATTGTAGCTTTGAGGGCATATAATGGGCAAAGCATTGAGACTAAAGGGACATGTAGGCTAAGGGTGAAGACAAAGAACGGAGTCCGGTTACTGATGTTTGTTGTAGTGCCTGATGGTCATGAATCTTTATTGGGCGATAAGGCATGTGTGGAATTGGGCTAAGTGAGAAGAATCTACACCATCAATGAACAGAATGTCCACCCACAAATAACAAACCCAACGTATGGCAGCATAGCAGATAAATATTCAGATGTGTTTCAGGGTTTTGGTGCTCTGCCCTTCACTTACTCCATCAGCCTGAGAGATGATGCACAGCCAGTCATTCACGCACCCAGGAGAGTTCCTGTGGCTCTCCGCTACAGACTGAAAACAGAGATGGACTGAATGGAAGGACTAGGAGTCATCAAGAAGACTGAAGGCCCCACTGATTGGGTAAACTCTATAGTCTGTGTTTGCTCAACTAAAAATGATAAGCTGCGTGTCTGCATGGATCCCAAAGATCTTAACGCCAATATAAAGAGGGAGCATTATCAAATCCCAAAGAGAGAGGAAATAATCCGTGAAATGACAGGTGCTCAATATTTTTCAAAAATGGACGCTTCCAATGTATTTTGGCAGTTAGGACTCGATGAGAGAAGTGCTAAGCTGTGTACATTTAACACTCCTTTCGGGCGATATTCGTACCAGAGGTTGCCATTTGGTAAAAGCTCTGCTCCAGAAAATTTTCACAGAGCTATGGAACAAGTTATTGAGGGGCTGGAGGGTGTCCGAGTGCATGTTGATGACCTGGTAGTCTGGGGTTCCACTCAGAAAGAGCATGATGACAGGAGAAGATGCTGCAGAGAATTCAACAGTATGGTCTCAAACTAAACCAAGATAAGTGTCAGTTCAGTGTCAGTGAAATAACATTCTTGGGGGATATATTTGGGCAGATTTATATCTAACCTTGCTGTGAGAACAATCCATCTGAGAAAGTTGTTACAAAGAGAAACCGAGTTTCGTTGGGAACATGAGCATGAGAAGGAATGGAATGGGCTGTTACAGGTTTTAGCGAGTGAGCCACTACTCATGTTTTTTGATCCTGAGAAAAAGACGAAAGTTTCCACTGATGCTTCCCAGGATGGGTTGGGGGCTGTCCTTCTTCAGGAAGACGCTGGAGTGTGGAAACCAGTGGCATATGTGTCACATGCCATGACGACAGCAGAGTGCCGTTACGCACAAATAGAGAAAGAGTGCCTCGGGTTGACACTTGGCTGTGAAAAATTTAATTCCTATATATATGGCCTTCCGAAAGTGCTTTTAGAAACTGACCATAAGCCTCGACTGGGAATAGCCAAGAAAAATCTGTGTGACATGTCACCACGGATTCAAAGACTGATGATGAGATTGCAACGTTATGATTGTGAGCTTACATATGTTCCAGGTACCCAAATGTTCATTGCTGATGCTCTCTCCCGTGCGGCACAGGGTACTGCGCAGGGCAGTGAGTCTAAGGAGGAGGTGGCTCTTCATGTGGACATAGTCTATGCATCATTGCCGGCCACCCAGGCGCAGCTTCAATGGATTGCTAAGGCAACTGTAGAGGATCCAGTACTGATGACAGTCATGAGTAATCTGAATGGGGTCTGGGAAAAGGGTTCATGTAAGCAGTATTACCAGATACGGTCTGAGCTCTCTGTGGTAGATGGACTTGTGCTAAAGGGTTGCAGGATTGTGGTGCCCATATCCATGCGACGTGAGATGCTCCACAGGATACATGAAGGACACCTGGGGGCTGAGAAATCGAAGAGGAGAGCAAGGGAGGCCCTTTATTGGCCAAATATGAACTCTGATATTGACCAACTGATCAGTGAGTGTGCTACATGTCAGGAATACCAATACAAACAGATCAAAGAGCACCTCATCCCCACAGAGCTCCCGACTCGGCTGTGGGAGAAGGTAGGAACAGACATCTTTCATTATGAGGGTAAAGACTACTTGTTGGTTATTGATTATTATTCCAATTTCCCCGAGATAGCGCTCTTATCGAGCACTACATCTAAAGCTGTGATAACTCACTTGAAATCGATATTTGCTCGACAAGGAATTCCACAAACATTAGTCTCTGATAATGGCACGCCCTATGTCAGCTATGAGTTCCGGTCCTTTGCCACCGAGTATGAGTTTAACCATGTGACGTCCAGTCCCTTTTATCCGCAGGCCAATGGAAAAGCAGAGAAGGGGGTGCAGATTGTCAAAAGGCTATTGAAGAAAGCGGCACATAGTGGCACTGATCCATACCTGGCTCTGATGGCCTACCGTGCAGCCTCGCTGGAGAGTGGCAGGTCGCCCGCAGAGCTCTTAATGGGTAGGAACATACGCGCATGCCTGGCGAGGCATGATACACACAAACTCACCGATGAGTTGTGGGCAGAGAAAGCTACAAAACAGCAGCAGAACCAAAAGTTGTATTACGATTGTTCAGCCATAGCCCTTCCTCTTCAAGACCAGTGGTTCCCAGAGTGGGGGGGCGCGCGGGGTGCGGCAAAATAATTTTTTCCCCCCCACTAGAGTTCCGGACACCAACAGAAAATTATTTGCATACAGTCCATTCGCTGCCCAGAATTCTGCTATTACATCGTAAATGCCTGCCTTACTCTCAACATAACTGTTCGCCAAATCATTCATCTAGCCTGCCATTTTCATTAATAATTTGTTATGAATGTAGTTGTTCAAATATTTGAAGCTGGTAAAATGAGCAGGTTACAATCAATGTAGTCTCGCGATACCAATCCTGCACTGATCTGGCATATTGATAATAAAATGGTAAGTGACACCGAACAAAATCTGATGAATACAAAGCAGAAATAACCAAGATAGCGTCATTTTATACTCGATAATATGAATGCTCTTTAGGTCTACAGATTATTTTTATCTAGCCAAGCAACTGAACTTTACAATCATATCGGCAGGTTTGCCAAGTGGTGTTCATGAATTTTTTTCGTACTTCGCTGTCGGCTGTTAATATAGGTTGATCATGGTGGTTTCTTTCTGCATCATAGAAACATAATTTTAAGTTGACGGCTTTACTCAGGCGGAGGGGTGTGATACAGCCTAATGATTTTATACTTTAAAAGAGGTTTTGAATTATTACATTTTCGTGCCCTTAACTGGAAAATTACGGTGGCCGTTTCCAAACCTGCCAATCGTTTTAAATGTTTCCAGCTAGGCTAGAATAAGCTGATGCGATCTCAGTTTGCGTATTTTAACCCCTTCAGACCCTGTGTCCATTACAATGGATGTCACATGACAACTGTGTTTTTAAAATTTTTTGCAACATTTAACACCACCTAAGTCCTCAAGACCATTTGAGTGGACGTTTAGCAACCAATCAAACAGCAGTATAGGTATCCTTGTGGCCATTTTTAAAAAATACCACACACTGAAGAGAGGCATAGCAGGACTTCACGCCACACAACGAAGTAAGGACTATTTTCAACAGTTTTATTCACATTTATAGATATTTGGGCTTGTTGTTCATGTTAGGTTGTTTTGAATTTTAAACTTTTCATATCAAGCCCATATTATGATGTGATGTCAATAAATGAATATATATAATGTTTTAATATTTTCACAGCTGTTAAGACCCGATGTCCATTCAAATGGACAAAAAAAAATGACAATTAAAGATTGTTGATAAAAACAAAATAATGATTGATTCTCATTTCTGGTTGCATTTAGTTGGGAAAAAAGGCATTGCTATATTTTTCACAACCTTGGAACATAATTCAGGTCTGAAGGGGTTAACCTAAAAGTGCAAGGCCAGTGAAGAGAGAAAAATGTAACTGCCTCCAGACACTCCTTCAGCGGTCCGGCACAAGGTCGCAGATTGGCTGTATGCAAGTAAGTTTCTTATTGGTGTCCGTAAAATGCATTAATAGCAATGTTGTTGAATATTAAAAAAATAAACCTGTTACACTGAACATAATTACACAGTTAAGGTGCTTGAAAACAGTTACACTTAAAATAATTACACCGTGGTTGTTTGTTATTTTGTTATTTCTAATTCTAAAAGGAGCCTAGTTGTAGTTTATGACAACCTACAGTTTATGACCGTTTACTTATATTTTTTCAAGAAAGGTTTAGGTTTATATTAATTACAATGTGTGAAATAAACTGCAATGGACTCTGAAAACAAAATGTGCGTATTACCTATTTTTTTTGGGGGGGGGGGCGCAAAAATTTTCTTATGTACCAAAGGGGGGCCCAGCAGGAAAAGTTTGGGAACCACTGTTCTAGACAAAGATGATGTGGTTCGTATCGAAGGCCCTGGCTCATGGAATAGAAGAGCTACTGTCCTACAACACTTGTTAAAACTACATTCTTACCCTCAGGAGTTGCAGGACAGACTGGAAGTTGAAATACGAGAGGACGGCGAGGAGAAGGGTGCAATGGACACAGATGTTGCAATGGACACCAGAAATGTTACAGAGGACAGAGGTATGGACCTAATGTCCATGCCTCAGCCCACTCCAGTGGAACCACAGCTGCGCCGGTCACAGCGCAGCCGACGCCCAGTGGTCAGACTGAACCTGTAGGCTACTCAGGACTTTGGGACATTGTGTTCGGGTCAGGTTTGGCTCATTTATAAATCAGCTGCGAGAAAATATGAAAAAAAAAACAAATGCATATTTATTGTCATTATTGTTACTATTCATTTTGATATTGTATCTTCATTGAAGGGGAAAGATGTATTGATGATGGTTTATATTTAATTGATGTGACAAATGATATGATGATAAAAGGATGCGACGTGTTGCGTGCGAGGAGATTAAACAGATATACTCCTGCACATGTTGTGCTCTGATCTTTCGTTAGCCTAGCTAATGTGTTGCTAACTGAACAATATAGCTGGCTAATTCTGCATATGAATATATATTATCGAAGATGTGCGGACAATAAGTACTTAAGTCACATTCTTTGCAAATGTGTTTGTAAAAGTGGCATTTTTGAGTCTATAAAACCACAGTTTAAGGGTTAAAACTACTTTGATTGGCGATAAACAGTAGTACAGTGCCTAGAGAACAAGTCCTGAAAAAATAATGTTGTTCGGTGCCACGCTGTGAACAGTGCTGTGAAAAAGAATTTTCCCCCTTCCTGATTTCTTTGCATATTTGTCACACTTAAATGTTTCAGATCAAATAAATTTCAATATTAGAAGAAAACAACCCGATTAAATACAAATTGCAGTTATTAAATGATGATTTCATTTTTTTTATGTGAAACAAGAGCCATCTGGCAATGGCGGATCCCCCCAGCTGTAGGTTGTGTAACCTACAGGTTGTGTGGAAGGACCGAAACCCCAAAAGGCACAACTAGACCATAAGGAGAAGCTCCATACCAAATTTGGTGTTTGTAAGTGATATAGTTTTCGAGTTCTGGTCCGGAAACAATTTTATTACAAACAGACAGACGGACGGACGGACACACTGATCGCTATATCCCCCCACATTAAAAGCACTCCAAACCAACCAGGCCCAATGTGGAAAAGTAATTCCCCCCCCCCGTTAAATAATGAATGAACTGTGATGAAGCACAATTTTTACTTCAGTTTCACTAGCCACACCCAGGCCTGATCACTGCCAGACTTGTTGAATCAAGAAATCATTTTAGAACCTGTCTGACAAAGGGGTTTATTCTCCCATTTGCGCGCAAGTCCTTTCTTACGCGATTCGAGTTAAGCTCTTTTGAGTTTGGCGTTTCTCCCCTACGCGCTTCGATCACGCCCGCAGCGCTTAACTTCAGAATGTAGGTGGCCTTATGAAAGAGGTGTGACTGATCCAAAAGAGAGGCAGACTCTGTACAAAGCTCATTGATTATTATGGCTATCAGGAAAACAAGGAGCAAGGATTTCCTGATTAACCATGAAAATGCAGTTGTGGTCCATAGAAAACGCAAACCAGACTTTAAATTTGAATATCATGGGCCTGCTGAAAAAACCTCGTATCTCCAAACTGATAAGACACAAAAACTCATATGTCCACTATTCTTACATGCAGAATTAAACATTTTTTATTTTAAATTATATTTATCAATTTTTTTTAATTTTCTAATAAAGTTTATCATTTTGAAGGTACAAGGTTTTATCAGCAGGCTGACAATATGCCGCTGTAATAGTAGGCCAATGTATGTCTGTGCCAATTACAAGAAGTAATTTATTTACTAGTTTAACTATTAATTGCCTGGGACAGAGCATATTAATAAAAATTTCCGCAAATATGCCAGATTTAGCCAAAAGGCTAGTTTTCATCTGTTGTCCCAGGCCAGATATTACAAGGCTCCCTAAAATGAAACAAGAAATTGTAACAAAAAGAACTATCTGTCTTGCAACAATAAACAATTGGAAGCAGACATCTATAATGCAGACATCTCTTTTTTATTTCTTATTCTAGCCACCATGGCATTAAAGCTATGCAGACAAACTAATTGCTGCAATAATGAAATAATAAATAAAGAAATTAGTACTTCTAAACCAGCGTAATCAGAGCATTGAAAATGTGCCCCTCTTACAATAGCCTGTTTGTTCTGTGGAAGACAGAGAAGAAGACAAGTAAAGAGAACATTCTAGTCACACAAAAATAGCAAGCAATGACAGTTTATATGATCTCATTTAGAAATTGCGCGCTTGAAATTTCAAACTACTCCGATGTCAGGTTTGCAACTAAAGGACAAGGCAACGCTTTAACAAACAAAGGATTGTTACCCCGCACACGGGAAAATCTGCGGGGCACTGTAAATGCCAGGCTCTCTGCACACCGGAGAAATGTGCATGCAACAGGTGGTGGGCAACAATCATCCCTGATGCATTTCACTGCACTGAAGAAGGAGGTGGCATCCACTCTTTCTGCAGTGGGAGTGCATGTAGAAGAACTTGGAGTGGATACGGATAAAGGAGGGTTACGTAAAATGGTCATTTTTATTTGCCTATACTCAAAGTATCACTGTGATAGATATTGGAAACAAGCTTAATACGCTTTCAAATATTTATTGTATTTTTTAGCATTTCAAGCAGTCGCGCAGTACATAGGCGTCATGGGCCGAGCCAGGGAATTTGGTGCAGATGCTTAATATGAGCGTGTCATGATCGCACACAACCTGAACATTAATGCTGTGCCGACGTCTACGGTCTCTGTACATATTCTTATTAGTGGAAGGGGTTCTGATTGCAATGTGAGTACTATCAATGGCTCCCACAACACTGGGGAACCTGGCGACCCGGTAGAACCCCCCCTTAACTCTTCGTCTTTCAGCTGGTGTTTGCTGATGTGGTGCAGCATAGCGTCAACCAACTAGGTCAGACACCTTGACACAGACACCTGTGATATGTGCATGGCATCGCCAGCCACTCTCTGGAACGAACCAGATGCCAGGACCAACAGCGCAGTTGTGACCTTGATGACCACCAGTATGTTTGTAGTTGTTTGTTGCATAATATCACATGATGATTTCGTTTGATAATTTATTATGGCTATGAGAAATGTAGTTTAGAAATAAGGATGAACAATCAAATATTGAATGTCTGAACCTTTACCATGTTAAATAAAATTAATGTTAAAATTCGGCCTATAACCGACATCAAACGCAATATTCCATTTCGCCTTATATTGGCGCTTGACCTTAATACAGCCCTCAAAATAGCTAAACAGAAAAAGCGCATAAGCCAGAGGGAGAATACGCGCAAGTGTTTGTATGAATAAAGAAATAAAGCATATATTCAGCATAAGCTGAAACCTTACCTGCACCCTTATCTGATAACACAGCTAACAAACTCAATCCCCTCACCCTAATCTAAACTGATATAATGGTGGTTCAATTAGGAGATAAACCGACATTTTTTTTTTCTAACATGAGGTATTTATCATACAAAACCCAAAACCAGTAAAGTTGGCACGTTATGTAAATCGTTGATAAAAACAGAATACAATGATTTGCAAATCCTTTTCAACTTATATTCAATTGAATACACTACAAAGACAAGATGTTTAATGTTCAAACTGAGAAACTTTTTTTTTTTTGCAAATGATCATTAACTTAGAATTTAAAGGCAGCAACACATTGCAAAAAAGTTGGCACAGGGGCCTTTTTACCACTGTGTTACATCGCCTTTCCTTTTAACAACACTCAGTAAACTGAGGAGACCTATTTTTGAAGCTTTTCAGGTGGAACTCTTTCCCACTCTTGTTTGAAGTACAGCTTAAGTTGTTCAACAGCTCGGGGTCTCCGTTGTCGTATTTTACGCTTCATAATGCGCCACACATTTTCAATGGGAGACAGGTCTGGACTACAGGCAGGCCAGTCTAGTTCCCACACTCTTTTACTATGGAGCCATGCTGTTGTAACACGTGCAGAATATGGCTTGGCATTGTCTTGCTGAAATAAGCAGGGGCGTCCATGAAAAAGACGTTGCTTGGATGGCAACATATGTAGCTCCAAAACCTGTATGTACCTTTCAGCATTAATGGTGCCTTCACATATGTGTAAGTTGCCCAAGCCTTGGGCACTAATACACCCCCATACCATCACAGATGCTGGCTTTTGAACTTTGCGCCTACAACAGTCCAGATTGGTCCTTTTCCTCTTTGGTCAGGAGGACACGACGTCCACAGTTTCCAAAAACAATTTGAAATGTGAACTCGTCAGACCACAGAACACTTTTCCACTTTGCATCAGTCCATCTTAGATGAGCTTGGGCCCAGCGAAGCCGGTGACATTTCCGGGTGCTATTGATAAATGGCTTTCGCTTTGCATTGTAGAGTTTTAACTTGCACTTGCAGATGTAGCGACGAACTGTAGTTACTGACAGTGGTTTTCTGAAGTGTTCCAGAGCCCATGTGGTGATGTCCTTTACACACTGATGTCGGTTTTTGATGCAGTACCGCCTGAGGGATCGAAGGTCACGGGCATTCAATGTTGGTTTTCGGCCTTCTCGCTTACGTGCAGTGATTTCTCAAGATTCTCTGAACCTTTTGACGATATTGCAGACCGTAGATGATGAAATCCCTAAATTTCTTGCAACAGCTCCTTGAGGAATGTTGTTTTTAAACTGTTTGACAATCAGCTCACGCATTTGTTCACTAAGTGGTGACCCTCGCCCCATCCTTGTTTGTGAATGACTGAGCATTTCAGGGAAGCTGCTTTTATACCCAATCATAGCACCCACCTGTTCCCAATTAGCCCGTTCACCTGTGGGATGTTCCAAATAAGTGTTTGATGAGCATTCCTCAACTCTCTCAGTCTATTTTGCCACTTGTGCCAGCTTTTTTGAAACATGTTGCAGGCATCAAATTCCAAATGAGCTAATATTTGCAAAAAATTACAAAGTTTACCTGTTTGAACATTAAGTAACTTGTCTTTGCAGTCTATTCAATTGAATATAGGTTGAAAAGGATTTGCAAATCATTGTATTCTGTTTTTATTTACGCTTTACACAACGTGCCAACTTCACAGGTTTTGGGTTTTGTATTTTCTTAGCTGTTATGACTGGGAATTGTTTGGACATAGCAGATTCCCACTTGAGATGCAGGGTATCTAATAATCTTGGTAACTGACGCAACAAGCCCTCAGTAACTGACATATCACTGGTGTCATACTTGTCATACACACACAACACATGGGTAATGCTATCATCATTGAGATGGTCCAGTGGAAAGACAGGGAGTGAGGGCATTCACAGTCAGAAATATCAGGGATGTGCAGGCCAGTTTCATAGAGCTTAGAAAGAAGCACAAAATTTCCATTGATGTGACACTTGGAATGTTAACCTGTAGTTTCAAGCGGTTACAAGTCTGTCTGTCACACAGCTGGGTGGAGAATTCTATTCACTTACTTTCGACAAAAGGATATTCTTTTAGTTGTTTTCAGAATTCATAGTTTCATAGTTCATTAGAGTTAATAGTTTGCACTTTGATGTTGATGAACAGGCAGTAGAATCCCTGTGAAGTGTAGTAAAGCACACTGTTGTAAAAAGAATATTGAAGAATCTCTCGATCTGGAGTAATCCTTTGACCTGGGTTCCACATGTACACATACTTTATTACAATCAGGAAGAAACAGTTAGGAAAGAACAACTCTGCCCACTCTCCATCATGGGCACAAGGGGGCATGTCAGAAGTAAACACTAACAAATGATTTAAACTGATGCTTTAACATTACCCTGAATTAAATTACCATATTCGATCAATGCCAATAAAGAGAAAGGCTCCGCCTAAAGTCAGTTTCATTGAGTGCTAAAAGTATTTTCTTGACCGTGAACTAAATAAGATGCTCTCATGTACCCAGGACTGGGAGTGTGCAATACCATAATTTGATTTATAAATGCTGTACCTCAGTTTTCCCTTTGACATCTTGGACGAAATCTGGGGTGGCAATGAAAGTTCAACAGGTGTTCAGATCATGGCCCATTTGTGGAGATTTTGATAAGCCAGGGCAATGTGGAGTTTTAAAACATGGGATGCTCTATGGTCAGAGTTGTACCTTCCTAGTTATTTCTTCCTGCTACAATTAAAATACATGGCCTGTTCATTGTACATACCGTAATGTAGTACAGTCCTTTTTCCTGGTGTATGCACACCATACACAGTCAAGACTTTTGACATTTTTTGAACATTTAGATTCAGGGCCTTTGGGTTTAAGGATGGACCCACATGTCTGCCCTTATTGCGCATACTCAGAAAATTTGATAAAAAATTTGACTGTATGTGATGGGCATGATGTATCCCATTGTATGGATGCTCAAAGTTGGTCAGAGAAAAAATTATTCTGAACAAAAATGAGATTTTGGCTTCAGATTGTGACACCTACATTGCATGTAAAATTGATTTGGTTGCAATTAACATCAGAGCTTAAAAGTGTTTTTCATCCCTGAAAATCCATCTCCTGTACTTATGAAGTTATGAGGGGTTAAAAATGAAAAATGTGAATCAACCCTAATGTACTTCAAGGGCCTGTGACTCAGAAAATATGTATAGTTTATTCAATATTGACAAACTGATGTGTCATAGAATGACTAAGGTGGAGATGAAGAAATGTATAGAAAGTAGAGATAGAAGTGAGAGACAGACAAAAAAGAGGTAGGAGACAAAGAAAAATGAAGATGGAGATAAACAGAAAGAGAAATTGAGATGGAGAGACAAAGGCACAAAACGAGCAGAGCGATGGAAATGGAAAGAAAAAATAGCTGACATGCAGACACTGACAAAAAAGAGAAGTGGAAATGGAGAGACGGAGGCAGAAAAAAAGCAGAGATGGAGGCACAGCGTTGTCGTTGTCTCTCAGACTTCAGCTTTGCCGCAAGCCCTAGGGAGCTTCGAAGCTTTTTTTAGCTACCGCTTCTAAAAATATCCTGCAGCACTCATCCCCTCTCCCCTTTTTCCACTGTGACATCAGCACCAGGACAGCAAGAAATGGGAGATGCACAAAAGCTCCCCCCTCCACCTCTTTTTATTTCCCCTCTTCCTCCTCTCGGAAACGGCCCTGCCGATTGCTCCAATAAACCAAGCAGGGTTTAGTATCTAGCCTCGCCTCTTGCCATTCGACTCATGTCGGCCCCAGTTAGAGTAAGACAAGGTATTCACATTGCTTTTTTTTTTTTTTTTTTTTTTAAGTCAACAACTCCGGCCAAGTCCAGAGTTTTCTATGCATTCCAGCATTTTACATGAAAAATATGCTTTTGATTTAATAAAAAATGCATTTTCAATAGCTGAAAACCAACCTTTAGCCATATCTTTTCCATGGTGAAGATTTCCAGTAACCTCATTTTCAGTCTTTACGTGCAGGCATGGACAACTCACTAGCTGGCAACTTTTTCCCATAAGCTGATGTAATTAAAGACAGATTCTTTCAACCCTAAATTGCAATGCATTTTGATGAACTTAAATTCCATTTGAACGATTGATTTCGATTGCATATTGAGTAATATGCATTCTCACAGAAAATATTTGTAACTCATGGGTAACAAGCTCACCTTGCTCGTTTTGAACCGGTCATAACGCGACCCGAGAATTTTAGGATATAGTGCACTATTTGAGGAGTAAAATGTCTGGATGACGAGCGCACAACATAACAGGTTTCTTTGTTAAACAAAGAAAGACAGGAGATAAGCCTGGATTATTTTGACTCATGCTTTCAGATTCAATATTCATTAATCAAGCTGACATGCAAAATAGCTGGAACAAAATAAACTTTAACATAAAATAAGCAAGCATTCTATTTTCACTAAAATGACCCCTTGCTATTTGAGTCATGATTTGTTGGCCTTTATTCACCACACCAACCTGGTTTCATAACCTGGGATTGCCCGTTTTTGGTTCTCTAGATTTCCTTTTTGGCCCGACAATAAGCTCCTCTCACTCATCACATCTCTTCTCTGTTACACGGGACTCAGAAAAAAGTTTTGCAGGTCATAGTAGTGCATATCTCAGTCCATGCCCAAAGTGCACAATGAGTGAACATGCATGGCTTAGCTCATGTTTGGAAGCTTTTTATGGCTAGCTCATAAAATAACTGAAACTATCCTCTTATCAGACAGATTTATTAATTAATAAGTAAGTAAAACTTAGTTCACCATTGCAAAAGGGCTTGAGTCTCGGATCTGCATATGAACGATAGCTCATGCGAGTTGTGTTTAACAGGGCAGCAGTGAGTGCTGCCATGCGCACTGGCCCGAATTATTTTCACTGATGGTCGTTGGCGTAATGGGTGATAAGAACTGTGCTGTTTAACATCTTAACCATCCAAACACTCAATCAATTCCACTATATACATCTTTTACTTACAAAGAAACAGATTGCAAGGTGAAAGAATGAGGGCGACGGGGGGGGACTTTCCATACTGTCAAGAATTTATGTAAGTTTGGAAACACAGTTTAATGCATAATGGAATCTTATAACTCACACACATGTAGCATGACTCTTTCCTTACACCGTTCTTGGCGCAAACTACACAAGCTTCGGTCAGTCTCAACTTTTTCACAGTCGGGGGGGCAAACTAGCCAGTTGATTACTGCGATCAACCCCGCTCATACCATAGTTGTTATCTACAATAAAACGCGGTTTCACCCAGACAATTCCTCTTCACTGTTTCGCACAAGTGGCCTGCGGGTTGACAGCATCATCACAAGCTTTTTGTCCTGCCACAGCAGGACCAGCATCAGTTCGTTTGGCTGTCACCATGTCTCCCCTAATCTGGTAAAGCCTAGTAACTCACTTTCTCATGAAACTGAGAAAACTGAAAACAACTTAACTCCTTCAGGTTAAACTTGCTGTAAAAAAAAAAGAAAAGAGAATGGGTATTCTCAATGATGACTGTGGGTACTTAATCTAGTGCTTAGCAACCTAGTAACTGCAAAAATGGGTCGAACTCAATTTCCACTAAAAAGTGAGTTACTGGGTTTTACCAGATTAGGGGAGATGTGATCACGGTGAAAATGAAAAAAACAAAAATTTACAAACTGAAAGTAATGGAATGTATGCACGTTACTCTTATATCACTCAAGACCAATCATAATGTCAAATGAACTAAAACCATTGTCTGTGTTTAGATGCAAAGCAAAAAGCATTCATGATAACAGTTCTGCGTGTTTAGATGCAAAGCGAGCAACGTGATAAGACACAGCTCCGGGACTTGAGCCTTTCGGCAGTAATACGAGTAAACACGTTTCTGGGCTAGATCGATAAGTCAACTGATGAGATCGTGCAGGCGTGAGTTCTGGGAATCTAAATATACGGGAAACAAGTGGCTAATGTAGGATGCTGACAGCGCAAAAGTACAGGTGGTGCTTCAGTCAGGGAAAAAGCAAAATTTGGCATTTTGGGAGGTCAAAGTTCTCCATGTGCCCGCGTCCTATTTTGAAGTAACCTTTTCCGTGGGTAGCCCAATCCAGTGGAAAGAAAATGAATACACCCCCTGAACATTTTTTCAGATATACTTGACATTTAGCATGTAATTTAAGTGCACTTAATCTGTTTTTCCTAGAAATCTACATACAGTACAGGGCTGGCATTAGGCAAAATTAACTGCGTAGCAAAAAACGCTATGCAGTCTCTAGAAGTCTGTAGCATGTTTCAGAACTGTGTAGCAAAAATAAAACTTAACAAAAATATTTGTATATGCATTTTAACTTTATATTTTCATCTCATAAAACACTTAGCTAACAGTAGCCTACAAAGACTAATCAACATAGCTTAATGAAGACCAAGGCAGTTGAGTTACAGTCGTATTGCAGTGTTAAAACTACAAAAAGTACTTGGACTTACCAACTGGGACCCACTTGCAGCTAACATGTAGTAACTCGGTAACTGAATAGGAATGACTGCGTTTTAGGTGGTTCTATCTATGCCACTCATCTGGCTCAGGCTGTGAATGAGTGAATATTCAAGACTGATTTTTCTCATGCATAATATTTTTTACTGTGAAAGAAATTAATACTGGTAATTATTATGAACCAATATGAACATTTAAATATTGAAATAAAATTGCCATAATCTAGACTAAAGAGCACTGTAGGAATTAAAGGTACAAATACATGTGTTCAAAATATGAAAACAGCATTCCTTAGTGTGACGGGGCGCATAATGTCCATCACAGCAGCGATGCACTGCCTTCATTTACAAACCCATTGCATGCAAGTGTTTGTCTGAGGATGTTTTCATGTCTGTTAATGTTCGCCATCTTCTAGTTTAAAATATTATCAGTTAAAACATGTCATTCATCGTGCATCTCCTGTTATTCCCGTTGTTTCAAAGAGCTCTGCAACATCGAACACAACGGTGGAGTTTGCTAGCACTATTTTTGTCATTACACCATTTACCAGTTTAAAAACACTCATTTTAAGCCATTTCCTTTATTAAAATAAGTATACATTACAATTTCTTGTCTCTTTCTGTTTATTTAGTTTAAAATATTACCACAAATTGTCATCTAGCATAATGTTTGTCTCACCGGCATCTTCTTTTCTGTTGTGAATAGTCAGGATCGAAAGTCGGCTTTGAATTTTTTTTTTTTTGACTCACGTCAATTTATATTTCTTCATTGAAAAGTTTTTTCCCCTCTTTTTCTTCTCTTTTTCTATTATTACACCTTTAGAGCCTAATTTTGTGGAAAAGAAAATTTTTCACACCTTCAACCTATCCTCCATTGTCCTGAGTTTTTTCATCCAGCTCAGTCCGCATCGACACGTCTACCCTTCACAGTTGGTTGCAGCAACTAAGGGAAACCGGTGACCGCGAGCAGCTCTCAGTGTAGACATGGAGACGAGAAGTAGAGGTGCGGCGCCCCCTAAAGACAGCGGAGCGAGGCCAAAGTCAGCAGCAGCGGCCAGGCCTCCCACTCCAATGGAGGAGGACCGGACGGACCGTTTGGAGCATATTATGAGGTTGGTGGTCGAGTCACAGCGATGCCAGCAGGACGAGTTGGAAGCTGAGGCACAACGGCAGGACCGGAGATGGATGGCCATGGAGCACCAGTTCCGACAACAACAGAGGCTGGTGAGGGGTGAGCCAGCTCCAGGACAGGCGGCAAGTCAGCCACTTCCTGACCAGCATTTGAGCAACTTGCCTAACATCCGACCCTCTTCAGTACAAGACCTACACCATCAAAGCCCTCCCCTGCTCACTCCACATTCATGTCCAGGTCCAGTTCAAGACCATGCGCCCATACTTCAGAGCTCCTTCAACTCCACTGTTCTTGGCCAAATCACATCTCCCAACATCCACCAGGATGGCCCCGTACGAAGAAGACGAGGACATCAAGCACTATTTAATGACGTTCTAGAGACTGACAGCTGCTAGTCAGTGTCCCTTCGACACCTGGGCACTGTACCTTGCCCCCTTATTGAAGACGAAGGCTAGGGCTGCCTATGTGGCGATATATAAGCCGAAGACAGCCATAAATATGTAAAAGTGAAGCAAGCCATTCTTCGGAAGTTCAAGATCAGTGCAGAGACCTACCGCCAACGTTTCCACTCCAAATCCATCCTGGAAGGGGAAACGCCAAAAGAGCTTCACACCCGACTCAAGGATCTCCTGGAGAAATGGCTAGATCCAGAGAATAAAGACCAAGGACGAGATCTGTGACCGGATCGTTCTAGAAAAGTTCCTTGGCATGCTGAACCACGAGCTGCAGGTGTGGGTGAGGGAACACGCCCAACGCTACTCAGCCGAAGCAGCAGACCTGGTCCAGACCTTTGTGGCAGCTAGGCAGTCCAAGCGGAGCTACCAGCTGAGTCCACAGGACTCTTGGAGGAGACACCATTAAGCAACCCAGCAGGAGCCAGTGAAGACATCTACCGGTAAGTCTGTGGGTGGTGGTCATGTGTTTAAGCCCTGTAACAGCCCTGATAGCCTTAGTGAGAAGCCCACTCCATCTAGTACATCCAAGGTCCCTATCTGTCATGGGCGTGGTCAGCATGGTCACATTAGACCCAACTGCCCTGTTAAAGCTGCTGACTCCCGACTGTGTTATCTACCTGGCCCCAGGAATCATTTGCCATTCACCCCAGCTGATGTAACTATCTCTGTCTAGGTAGGAGGAAAGACTTTGCAGGCTCTAGTTGATTTGAGCATTAGTCAATCATTTGTTCTCAAATCCTGTTTGAAGTCTAGTGATCAGCCAGTAGGTAAAGTTAGGGTCTGCTGCAACCATGGTGATGAGTCTGAGCATCAGACTACTGAGCTCCCCATTGACATTAATGCTGCAGTTGGTAAGTTTTAGAAAAGTAAGTTTTTTTTGTCATTTTTGCTAAAACTGTCACCGTGTACAGACAGTATTACATAAAACTAGTACTCTGTAATTAAATAAAAGGCTCCTTTAAACCCACCTAATGCTCCTACAGCAATTTAAAAGAATCATTCGGACCGACCAAAAAGAACCAATTACAGCCAGGATGGTGTCTGACAGCCGTCAAACAGTGAACGTGCACGCACTGCAGACAGCCCCTCCCCCTTCCTCCTCAGTTCAAGCTAGTGCTCAGTCAAGTTCAAATCTCCCAGAGAGGGTTCAGAAGCTTAGAGCCATCAGCGAGGAAAAAAATACCGTTACCTCAGTTACCAGCAACAGCACACATGGCTAAGACAAGTTAAAAAGGAAGCCAGAGGAAAAAAACCACAAAAGAAAGAATTTAACAAAACCCAGGATAAAACCAGAGTGAGCATCGGAATGGATTTTTAGAGGAGGAAGGAACTCCGTGATCTGGAAGGATTAAAAACTGACGCAGAGTTTGCGACTTTTCTCCTTGACAGGTAAATTCCTGCTTTTTTTGTTGGTTCATTTTTGCTATGCAAATAAGGGAGTTGGCATAGCTGATATGCTCACCAAACTAACCCCAGCCCTAACCAGCATCAATTCATTTTCGCTCTGCAAATAAGCGAGTGAACGTCGCTTACAAGCACAGTTGCTGATCGAAACGAAATGGCCAGTCACAGTACTCCGCAGTGCATGTGAGGTTACAGCAATGTTGCAGTCGAGCTAATGTTAGCTTGTTTCAGATTCTTGGGCTAACGTTACTGGCGTTGTTTTATTAGAAAGCAGCAGAAAATCTCTTTATGAAGTGACCTGGCAGTCTTATCAGTTGTGTTGTTGTCCTTATAAATTTGTGACGTTTCTGTGCTTTCACAGCTAAATGCTGACATACATGATTTACTGGCCATTCAGCTGGATTCACAACAGTTTCTGCACTTAAAAAACGGGTAACTTGCTGAAATAGGCGTGTGCTGGGTTTTTAATGAATACATACTGCTGTAGATTACTTTTCATGTCAACATGATTTAATTTTGCTCATTTGTCGGCAGGCGTGTCATTGGACCTGAAAAATCTGGGGCTTATATCCCTCCCTTTATTGAAAATATTTAGTCCTGCCTAATTCTGAACGGTTTCCCTTTATTAACACGTCTTCCAATTCAAGAATAATCAAGTGGCAATCTAAGAGACGGTTTCTCTCCCTCATGCGATCTAAAAGCGAGAAAATAATGAGCTGCATTCAGGACAGAAAAATAATTGAATTAAAATTAGGTCTATGCCCCTGCACTCGGCGACGGCATTTCAGACTAGTAAGTGGTTTCGTCCGTTGACATTTTCCAATCGGACAGCTGTCTATTTTTTTTTTCCTACGAATTGAGCGACCGTGCTGCAAAAACAAGTCTATGTACTTATCGCCGAAATTACCTTCATTCGCTGAAGAGTTCTGAAATGCCATCGCCGAGTGATGGTGCAAAGACCTAATTATAATCAAATTATTTTTTGGTTCTGAATGTAGCCTACTATTTTGTCACTTTTAGATCGCATGGGGGAGAGAAGCAGTGTCGTCAACTGCCACTTGATTATTCTTGAATTGGAAAATGTGTGAATGAAGGAAAACCATCTAGAATCTGCCAGGACTAATTACTATCCCTCGCTGCGCGATTAACGCGAAGCAGGGGATATAGCATTGGGCTCCATCCATCGGTATGGACACATAAAATTGAGGCGGCGAGGGATATTGCCATGTTAGTGGCAAACACTTGTTTTCAATAAAACGAGGGATATTAGCCCCGGAATTAGCAGGTCTAACAATGCGCCTATTTGTTGGCCAGCAGTGTCTGTTCGCAAAAGCAACGTCTAGCCTCAGCAACTTGGCCGCTTTCATAATGTGAACGTGCAAAATCTCTCCGCAGTTGCATGCATAACAGTTTGTGTGCCTTCGCGTGCATGGTAGCTTTATAGGGGAGGGTCTGAGGAGTGCACTGGAGAGGGAGAGGGAGGGAACTGAAAGTTGCATTTTTCAAATTTTTGTGCGAAGTCCTCTCTCTCCTCAAAGTTACCAACTGCAGCTTTAATGACCAAAAGTACTTGTTAACGGTAGGACTACTGGATAAATACCCATATCCAGTTATTTTAGGCTAAGATGTTCCAGTTCTTACCGAGCTACTGCAGAGTGTCAACACAGCTACTGGTTGTGAAGTAACTTGAGCACAGCCCAGGGAGATCCAAGACACTAATTGGTCAGAGCTTGCGTTTGGTTGTCAGGGTGGCAGACCAAAGAAGTCAAAAGCAGAGAAGCACCGAGGTAAAGTTGCTGGTACTGCTTTGCAGGAGAGTCTATCCTTTCCACCATTAGAGGGCAATGAAGTCTTGGTGGAAAATTTTAGCAACTTACAACAGGAAGACCCAACCCTTAGTAGGAGGACCAACTCAACATCATCCCGAGAGACCTGTACCGAGACCAGCCAGGGCAGACCGACGTCATCACCCATGACATTCAGCTCATGTCTGCAGGCCCCATCCGGCAGACAACCGCAAGAGGTGCAGGCTATGCTGGAGATGGGGGTAATTGACCCATCATGCAGTGAGTGGTGCAGCCCTGTTGTACTTGTGCCCAAAAAAGGAGGCGGGCTCCACTTCTGCGTTAACTTCTCCAAGTTGAACTGCATCTCAACCCCTATCCTATGCCATGAGTGGATAACATGGTGGAGCCGCTGGGCAAGGCAAAGCACCTCAGCACTTTAGACCTGTGTAAGAGGTACTGGCAAGTACCACTCTTCCCCCGAGCACAGGAGCGGACTGCCTTCCGTGTTCCATCAGGCTTATTCCAGTTCCGGGTCATGCCATTTGGTCTTCACGGCGCCGCAGCCAGCTTCCAGCGCCTCATGGATGAGGTGTTGCAGGGAGAAGAGGACTATGCCGCAGCCTACATTGATGATGTCATCATTCATAGCTCCTCCTAGGAGCAGCATTTGCAACATCTGGCCGACGTTTTCCAGCAGATCCGTCAGGCAGGGCTGGTGGTGAATGCCAGCAAATGCCAGCTTGCCAGGCCAGGTGTGTGCTACCTGGGCTATATCCTGGGTGGTGGCACTATCCGTCCCCAAGGATGCAAGGGTGGATGCTATCCGCAGCTGCCAGCCGCCCTCACCCAAGAAAGGGGTGAGGTCATTCCTAGGGTTGGTTAGCTGGTACAAATGATTCATCCCTAACTTCTCCGGCCGAGCTGCTTCCTTGACAGACCAAACTCGCAAGGTGGTCTGGACGAATGAGTGTGAGCCTGCGTTCCAGGATTTAAGGCAGTGTATGTGCCTTGATCCGGTGCTCCAGAGCCCCGACCTCTCCCTGCCATTCACTGTTCAGACTGACGCCTCGGGCATTGGCCTGGGGATAGTGTTGTTGCAGGGTGAGGTGGAAGACAAAAGACTGGTGCAGTATGTGAGTCGTAAATTGTTCCCGCATGAGACTCACTACTCGACCATCAAAAAAGAGAGTCTTGCTATTAAGTGGGCTCTCGACTCACTGAAGTACTATTTGGTGGGCAAAGAGTTTGTCCGTGAGACTGACCACAGGGCCTTGCAGAGGCTCCACCGCATGAGAGACTTTAATTCCAGGATTACCCGTTGGCACCTTTCTCTCCAGCCTTACAAATTTTCTGTGAGGTACAAGGCCGGTAAAGACAATGTTACTGCAGACTTTTTTTTTGCATCATGACATGGACGCTCACTCTGAGGGGGGGGGGGGGAGTGTGTGACGGCACGGCAGCGATGCACTGCCCTCATTTACAAACCCACTGTGTGCAAGTGTTTGTCTGAGGATGTTTTCATGTCTGTTAATGTTCGCCATCTTCTAGTTCAGAATATGTTCGGTTAAATCATTTATCATACATTTTGCGCTTTCGTTGTCATTACGCCATTTAGCAATTTAAAAACACTTGTTTTAAGCCATTGTTTCTTTTATAAAATTAAGCATACACTACAATGTCTTATCTTTTAACTGTTCCATTTATTTAGTTTAAAATATTACCACAAATTGTCATCTAGCATAATGTTTGTCTCACCGGCGTCTTGTTTTCGGTTGTAAAGAGATTGACCGGCTTCTAGTTTCGCATTTAAGTTAACACTGCCACTTCTGGGTTAACCGGAAAGGGAACTTGTTATTGTATTAATTTCTTTGCGGTTTTATAACTTGGTGGCCTAGCCTCCTCTTAGCACTTATGCACAAAATGTGTTTCTGTATTTTTCCAGCAGTTCAGCCGGCTGTTTAAGCGTATGTGATTGAGTGCTTACCTGAGACACCCCTGTTTCACTGGTATGAATTTGTATGCTCCAATCCCAGGAGTGCGCTCAGGTTCTACTTAAGTGTTCAAAATTCAGTCTGCCAGGAGAGAGAGCGAGTCTAGTGCGAATAGTCAGGATCGAAAGTCGGCTTTGAAATTTTTTTTTTTTGACTCGTGTCAATTTTTATTTCATTATTGAAAAGTGTTTTTCCTTTTTTTCTTCCCTTTTTCTATTATCACCCCTTTAGGGCCTAATGTTGTGGAAAAAAACATTTTCACACCTTCAACCTATCCTCCATTGTCCTGAGGGTTTTTTCATCCAGCTCAGTCCGCATCGACACGTCTACCCTTAACACTTAGACATAAATAAACCACTTTTTTTGTTATCAGGGACAGAATTTTATTTTTTTCACCAGACGTCCAGACTAGTAATGACCCAGGTTTACTAGTCCTCCCCATCTTTCACTAGACAAGTTTTTTCCCCTTTTAATTTACAGCACATAGAAGATATCTGTATCTCAAATATATTTCATTTGATTTTTTACTACTGTTACTCATACCTATGCCAATTTAACTCTTATTATGTTCTAATGCTAATTAATAACCAGTCATGCCAGTAAATGTAAGACACAGATGAAACAAGCCCTTCAGTAAAACAGAAAGTAACTTCTTCATAATTTATGACAAACCATAAAATCTTCAAATTTCAAAGCCCTTCAGTACCTTGAACAAATAGAAATCCCTAACCAAGTAGACTACTAACATGATCTAAAATGCAGGTTGTTCCATTTGTTCAGTCAGAATCTATGTTGTCAGTGCTCACGTGCTTGACCAATGCCCAATATTCGCAAAACAGTACACTATACAGCGATATAAAAATACAACAAAGTGCCAAAATCCCTTCGTTATAACAGGCCAAAGTCCATACATCACTTAAGAATTGAGACCTCTCTCTAACTTACTCTGAATCACTCATTCTTTTTGGATTCTGACAGTGTCAGCAATTTTCTGGTCATTCAGTCTAACGTTGGTCGATCCTCCAATTCCAACGCGGGATGGTCCAGATCTCCACCATGACACTATTAATAATTCAGTTTTTTTCAATGCAATTAGAACATCTGGAAATCATCGCTGTCATAGGTATTAAATATAAAAATAATAGTGTTAGAGGAAACCTTGCTAGCTGCTCGAGTGATCACAAGAACGAACATCAGAAACTCAAGTATGTGGAGAAAAGTGATTTAAAATTACGGCATGTATTATATAATGTCTCCAAGAGTTAACCATAGTCCACAATGCGAGTACAAACATATTTACAGTTACTTTCGGAGAGAATTCCATGTTCAAACTCCAACAGTATGGAATGAAATCAATACTTTTTCAGCTTACCTTGATGTTTGGATACTCAGAGAAACATCAGTGTCAAAACATCATACATACATTCGGTCATGAAAATTTGGAGTTAAATTTCTATTGCTGCTCTACATGGCGGCATTTGACACACTGGGTTTCTAGGGCATGCGCAGCATATGCATTTGCGATATTCAATATTTATGTTAAATCATAAACCCCCTTCTCATTAATGAACTCCCACAAAATATATTGCTGCCTCCTTTTAAAATCGTTCTGGCAAATACAAAGCTGAAAAAGTGGAGGTTGTATACGAAATTTATGAGTGGCCTAGTTGACAAAATGTTACTAGACACTCGGACTAGTTTGAAGACGAGTTTACTAGTCCGCCGTAATTTTTAATAGTGCGCGGACTATCGGGAATTTCAAACCCTCATATATTTACAGTTAATTTCAATTCAATTTTTTGAATTTTAACTAACAATTAAGAACTTTCTGACAACAAACATCCACAAACAAAATGAAAATAATGTATTAAATAATGGTTGTGCTTGTAGGCTGATGTGTGACACCAGTCCAGTGTTTTTCATTTCAGTTTATCTTGTGGCATATACACACATACAGCGTTTGATTGCGCGATTCCCCAGCCGAAGGGTGGTGGATGTGTCTCAGGTTTTGCGGTTGGTTCAGCCAATGACGTGTCCCGCTCCACTGTTCTCTTCAGCTCTGTGGGCAGGACTGGCGTGGAGGTAGGAAAATGGGGTCATTCTGCTTATTACCATGCATAGTGTTAGCCAGAATGGAACCTCAGGGTGTCTCACCCCTGTGACTAGGCCAACCTGGCCAAGACGAAACCACCTATGCTGATGGTTCATCTCATTGAATCAGCTTGTTGCAAACAAAAGAAATAACTGATGGGTATTTTGTGCAATTGACACAGACGAAAGAGTCAAAGACACCACTTCAATTCTAAAGACCACATTTAATTATACAAACCTCAATCCAAATGAATTCAGTGTAAGTTAGTACTATATGTCGCAGGGAAAACCGAAAGTGATCTTAGACGATACGCATGCACCAAGTGCGGACAGCCTCGATTTGAACAGTCGTGAAGAATGCTGAGAACAGCCGGAGGATGTCTCAAACTACAGATGCCTTAAACCTGTGGTCTTCAGCGTCATTCCTGGGACCCACTGTGTATGCTGGTTTTTGCTCCAACCACAATTGTAATCGCAAGATTTTAACAAGCCATTAATTTATCTTAAGTGTATTTAATGTTTAGAGCAGTTATTTGCCCTCATAATTCACAAGTTAACAGAAACATCTTTGTTTGCCATCAACAATAAAAAATACAATACCCACATTGTGATGCATCAGAAATAACACCATAAAATGAGAGAGAATCATGTAACCAATCAAATTAAAGATGTAGTTGGCTCCTAATTGCTGAAAACTAATTTGCACATCATGACAAATTTATTCAACAAGCAAATGGTAAAGAGTCAAACCAGTTTTGTGTGAATTTATTTCTGTCTACCTGAAGTTTTTTTAAAAGAATTTGAAACAGTCCAGCAGCCCAATTTGGGGTTTATAGATTTCCACAGTGTCTAATTTAATCTGTTTGAAATGTTATATTATTTGAAATTTCTTGCAGAATAGATATAAATGCACCATCTTCTAAGGTATTTTATTCTTCATAGCACATATGGATGTTTCTATGTGACATTTAGCTTAAGAGAGCAAGAGGAGTACTTAGTGAGCGCAGTACCTCCACCCAGGGCCCCAACCAGAATCCTTAACCTCACCCCTAACCCAGATCACTCCCGAAATCAAATTGATCCTTGCGACATTTCTGACCCTCCCTGAAATTATCATCAAAATCTGTTCATTACTTCTTGCGTAAAGTTGCTATGAGACAGACAGACAAACCGACCGACGCCAGCAAAAACATACACCTCCTTGATGGAGGTGAATTAATAACTCTAAACATGAAAAATGCCTACCCTAATTAAGACAGTAACAGCTCAGTAATAGCCTGCAATTACAATTGGTTTTACAATTGGTAGTTGGAATGAAGACCACTGCCTTAGACTCAATACATGCCTGAAGACCGACCTTTCATTCATTACAACCGGTAATGCCGCATGTTTATTTAGAATTGATTATCTAAGAATGGGCTCCAGTGGAAAGACTGGCCATCAACCCGACATCAGTAGCCTATTCAATCGGCGATCTAGCTTTAGTTTTTTTTTTTTTTTGGTCATTTCTCGGTGTTACAGCGTCAAGCATTTTTCTAAAGTAACTAAATGAGTATGAGAATGCACATCAGTAACAAAATCTTCTTATTCTTAAATTCACATTTGGCAAACAATAGTATAGTTAGTAGTGCTGTCCTTCGACATTACTGACCGAAGCAATGGTATTTCTGTCAACTGGGGCTCCCAGCAGCAGTTTCCGGGGCGATCTCTCAGTTGAGAATAATTTCAACATTTTTTTCCCCCAACTCCGATTTTGAGCTTAAATATAACACATAAAATATGACCAATTATTACTAGTTTCAGAGCCGCATACATAAAAACTTGGAGTAGCACAGCTAGCAAGTGGGAGCCATTTGGCATAACGCTTGGAATAATGAAAATTCCACTTGGAAGCCTTTTTGATGTATGGGCTGTATCGCACAAATTTGCTTTTCGTAGCTCGCCTCGCAATTTCAGAACACCATGAACATGATTAAAATAACTTGTTGGGAATCACCATCTAGACCTACGTGATCAAGAGACAACCAGTTCAAAGTGGCAGAACTGTTAGCTTCTACACACTGTCCACATCTGCTGGAGTAGATGGAACATCATCTTGCTTTAAGATTGTCATTTCATATTAATTATTAATAGGAATATTCACTCAATTCTGTAGGCTCGGATTTCAAGATAGCACCAAGCAGGAAATAATGTTTGTCTTGCGCCAGAACAAGTGGACCAGCTGAGGATGAAATCTGTTGACTGCTGAACTTCTGAGAGCAGAAAGCCGGGGACATGAGTCTAAAATAAGCGGAGCCACGATTACCTTGTTATATTTACATGTATTTCTTTCAGGCTATATATACTCAAATGCCAGATTTCTGGTATAAAATTTTTTATTGCCAAGACACCCACACACTGATATGAATAGAAACTACTTAAAGGGGCTTTGAAAGAGGCATTGAATCTATAAAAAATCCGTGCAACGCAGAGCGTTTTAAATCACATTACAGTGAATAAAATTATCTTGGACATCCATGCCATCAAAACTATTTCTGACCTACCTCTAAAACAACTTTATTCAACTCTTGTATCAGTTGACAATGCGCAGTTGTGCACACACGGAACGTGACTTGGCCATGGCACCATTCTGGTGCATATAGTATTATAAGACCGACGTGCGTGGATTGGTCATATGTTAATGAGTTTATATTTGAGCCCAAATTTGCACCCAGCCTACAGAACTTCAGTTCACTCAAGAATTAAAGTCAAATCAATTGATTTTCAGGAGAACCATTGTATATCATCAATACAAATGCTTGCCCGTCTCACATATAGGAAATATAATGCTGGACCCATCTCAAAGACGGGGAGAGTGGTGGCTGGCTAACACTATGTTAGCATGGTTAGGTCAGGTTATCCATAGCACGGTTGCGGAGGCCAATCAGAACTATATTTAAGGGGTGATCTGGGGTTAAATGAAAAATGACACCAGGAAAAAAATCAGAATTAATCAAAAGAGGTATATGCGATAACCACTAAAAAAGATACAAAACCCAAAACCAGTGAAGTTGGCACGTTGAGTAAATCGTAAATGAAAACAGAATACGATGATTTAAAAATCCTTTTCAACCTTTATTCAATTGAATACACTGCAAAGACAAATTACTTAATGTTCGAACAGGTAAACTTTGTAATTTTTTGCAAATATTAGCTCATTTGGAATTTGATGCCTGCAACATGTTTCAAAAAAGCTGGCACAAGTGGAAAAAAAGACTGAGAGAGTTGAGGAATGCAAATCAAACACTTATTTGGAACATCCCACAGGTAAACGGGCTAATTGGGAACAGGTGGGTGTCATGATTGGGTGTAAAAGCAGCTTCCCTGAAATGCTCAGTCATTCACAAACAAGGATGGGGCGAGGGTCACCACTTAGTGAACAAATGCGTGAGCTGATTGTCGAACAGTTTAAAAACAACATTCCACAACGAGCTATTGCAAGAAATTTAGGGATTTCATCCTCTACGGTCCATAATATCGTCAAAAGGTTCAGAGAATCTGGAGAAATCACTGCACGTAAGCGACAAGGCCGAAAACCAACATTGAATGCCCGTGTCCTTCGATCCCTCAGGCGGTACTGCATCAAAAACCGACATCAGTGTGTAGAGGACATCACCATATGGACTCAGGAACACTTCAGAAAACCACTGTCAGTAACTACAGTTCGTCGCTACATCTGCAAGTGCAAGTTAAAACTCTACAATGCAAAGCGAAAGCCATTTATCAACAGCACCCAGAAACGCCGCCGGCTTCGCTGGGCCCAAGCTCATCTAAGATGGACTGATGCAAAGTGGAAAAGTGTTCTGTGGTCTGACGAGTCCACATTTCAAATTTGTTTTGGGAAACTGTGGACGTCGTGTCCTCCGGACCAAAGAGGAAAAGAACCATCCGGACTGTTATAGGCGCAAAGTTCAAAAGCCAGCATCTGTGATGGTATGGGGGTGTATTAGTGCCCAAAGCATGGGCAACTTACACATATGTGAAGGCACCATTAATGCTGAAAGGTACATACAGGTTTTGGAGCAACATATGTTGCCATCCAAGCAACGTCTTTTTCATGGACGCCCCTGCTTATTTCAGCAAGACAATTCCATGCCACATTCTGCTCGTGTTACAATAGCATGGCTCCATAGTAAAAGAGTGCGGGTACTAGACAGGCCTGCCTGTAGTCCAGACCTGTCTCCCATTGAAAATGTGTGGTGCATTATGAAGCGTAAAATATGACAGCGGAGACCCCGGATTGTTGATCAACTTAAGCTGTACATCAAGTAAGAATGGGAAAGAGTTCCACCTGAAAAGCTACAAAAATTGGTCTCCTCAGTTCCCAAATGTTTACTGAGTGTCTTTAAAAGGAAAGGCGATGTAACACAGTGGTAAAAAGGCCCCTGTGCCAACTTTTTTGCAATGTGTTGCTGCCTTTAAATTCGAAGTTAATGATTATTTGCAAAAAAATAATAAAGTTTCTCAGTTTGAACATTTAACATCTTGTCTTTGCAGTGTATTCAATTGAATATAAGTTGAAAAGGATTTGCAAATCATTGTATTCTATTTTTATCTACGATTTACATAACGTGCCAACTTCACTGGTTTTGGTTTTTGTACAAGTTGGCATTTTTCTGTTTATGCGGTTTCCTTGGTAACTGAGCAAGCTCATTAAATATGTAGAAAACTCCTGGCACCAATTCCTCTTTAACTCCATGATAAAATTCAGTTTTTTTCATCATTTAAAAGCCATTGCCTATCCAAAGGCAATGACATAGCCATTCTTAGCCCAATTTATCAGTTTTGTGATTTTGGGGCATTTTACTCAAATTTTGAAAGTTTGCGCAGAATCTGTCGAATACTCAAAGTATGTAACAGATAGGAAAAATTTCCCTAAGTCATTGCATTTCTAATGAAGTAAAGTACCTGCAGCCCAAATTTAATTGATTTTCAATGATAAATTAAAAAGTTATGGCTGCCACAAACATGAGAAACATGGAAAAAGTAATGCCCTATGAAATCAATGGAAAATGCATTAGACCACATTGAAAAGTTGAGTTCAGTTTTTAATCCTTGTAGCAATTAGTGATTATTGAATATGGGTTGTAATAGAATATTTTTATTCAAAAAGGTTTTGGAAAAATAATTAAAAATAAATAAAAATAAATTATGCCCATCTAACCCCAGATCACCCCTTAAGAGACTGTTAGAGCCCGTTTTAGTTCAAAACTGCACCAAAACTTTTACTCGCATTATCCGAAGACTGTATCGCAAAATATGTAATAGGGATTTCAAAAACGCAGCACAGATTGGCGCACTTCAAGAAAACTGATCGCATTTTGCGATGCGATACCGCTTATCGCCAGCTCTGGCATGTCATGTAATGATAAAGAAATGCTAATGACAAAACGGTTGCCTATTGGCTGTGTTGATATAATTGATGTCATCCTTGCGAAGTCACAATCTGCAAAAAGCATTGGCGGACTTCGCAGCAATTATGTTCGCCATTACTCAGCTGTGCATCATACTTAACAATGCCCTTTAGCTGTCACTACATTCAGACTATAGAATGGATTCTCATGGCTTATTGCTCAATGAGCCTCGCAAACTAATTGACGCAAATCTGTGCTGTTTCACGTACTACAGGAGCACAGAAATTATGAAGACATATTGATTTTATCCGTAGTCATTGATGAGCAGAGGAAAATGCTGTATAATTTTCAAAAATTCAAAAAAATGTTTTTGAAAAGGCTTTCAAAAATAAATTAGACTCTCGTCGGTTCTATCAATCAGTCTGAGCTACTTGTCACTTATCGGGGGAGGTAAACTGCGAGAGGTGTAGGTCATTCTACACTGAAATGTGAGGCTATTTCTCACCCTGTGTTTCTACTGGCGGACCGCCACTGGGTAATATTAATCCCATGCGAATGTGACCCATGTGGAAACATTTATAGAAATATCAGAGGTGGAAAATCCGGAGGTCAGAAAGTGAAAATCCAGCCAGGTTTTTCTCCCTTCCACAGAATGAGCTGATCAATGAGCTCTACCTCCTGTCAGAAGTAAATCCAGGTGGTTAAAATAAAGTTCTGGGGAGGATTTTTACTCACTGAACCTGGTAAATATTCCCTCATTTCCTGTTTTAAAAGTATTTTTCCGCCCTATTATGAAGGTGGATGTGTTTGAGGAAGCACTCAGTTTAGCGGTTAGCAAAAGTCCGACGCATTACTTTTTCGACGACAGAAAACATAGAGGATATTAAAAAAAGGTCAAAGGCACTCTTCAGAGGAGCAGGATTTCTGGATGTTTTAGGTAGGCCTAAATGTTAATAATCGTTATAAACGATCTTGGTTATCCAGGGCTCTCAACTTTCACTCATTCGGCTTGAGTTTAGTTTAGTTTTTTAGGATACCCATTAACTCCAGCATAGCTGTAGCTATTCTTCCTAGGGTCCGACACATATGTATAAAAAAAACACACACACAAATTCACGTATTCTAAATGGGCTCATTGGGCTAACGGCGGATAAATTCACTTTGCCTTTGAAGGCGCTGACGTTAACACTCTGGCGGATTTTAACGTGTGCCGCTCTTTGATCTTAGATGATATCGCACCATTAAAATTGCGTAAAGCACAGAACAGTAATCCAGCCCCTTGGTTGAATGATTAGACCCGGTGTTTTAGACGCAAATGTAGGAAAGTGGAGCGCATGTGGAAATCCACAAATCTCGAAGTAACGTACACCGGTTGTATTTTAAAGACCTGGTAACTCAATACAATGACATGGTAAAAACAGTGAGGGGTGCGTATTTCACAAATCTTATTGCCTCGAAGAAGCATAATCATAAAATGGTTTTTGACACCATTCAAAATCTTGTCAGTCTCCCACAGCCTGCTTTGGACCCACCCGTGTTTTCACATGATGATTGCAAAAAGTTTCTCAGGTTTCTCAATTGTGCCATCTGCCTGTCTTTTGAGGCAACCCATTTTAGAAACTTTCTCACCAATAACATTATCAGAGCTAATGGAGGTGGTGAATGGTATAAAACCTTCCTCATCCTCATTTGACTGCCTTCCTGCATCCCTGGCAAAAAAAGGTTATCAGCTCTACTGGCCCTTTTCTTCTCACCATTATTACAAGCCCACTAGTCTTTGGTTGTTTTCCTGAGAATTTTAAATCAGCTGTATTTCAGCTTCTTTTGAAAAAGCGTAATCTCGACTCCTCTTCATTTAGCAGCTACCAGCCTATTTCGAATTTGCTGTTCATGTCAAAAATTTTAGAAAAAGTCGTAGCCAACCAGCTAACCACTGTTTTGAATTGAAATGGCATTTTCGACAAATTTCAGTCTGGCTATCGACACCAGCATTCTACAGAAACGGCTCTACTAATGATATTATGATGGCTTCTGATGCTGGTAAATGCACAATTCTAGTGCTACTTGATCTAACTGACGCTTTCGATACAGTAGATCATCATATTTTGTTAAGCAAGCTCAGAGATAGGGACTCTAGGCTATCTATATTATTATCATTATTATACTTAGTAATAATAATAATAATAATAATAATAATAATATTATATTTATTGAATAACCATACTAGCTAGCTTGCTAAATAACAGTAAGTGACGGTACCATTTACTGTTAAGCTCACTAGCTGGCTAGCTCGGTGGTTCGCTAGCGTAGCTTAACGCTAGCCAGCTAAATGGCGAAATAACTACTCATTTTGATCCTTTAATTTCTAGGTATGTAGCTAGCTAATAGTAGCCTGCAATGCAGATGCCGATGCCAATTGCGATGTCAGAGGGCCTCTATCCTCCAGGATCTTATGACTACTCACACTATCATAGGGCATATCTGCAGAGAACCGAGAGAGAAGGGTGATATGAATTGGGCGGGGGGGACAGGGACGGCAATCAGAGGGCCCCTGGGCTATGGGGTACAGCAATCAGAGGGCCCCTAGGCCACGGGGGACAGCAATCAGAGGGCCCCTGGGCTATGATGGACGGCAGTCAGAGGGCCCCTGGGCTATGGGGTACGGCAATCAGAGGGCCCCTGGGCCACGGGGGAAGGCACTCAGAGGGCCCCTGGGTTACTGTGGACGGCGGTCAGAGGGCCCCTGGGCTATGGGGGATGGCAGTCAGAGGGCCCCTGGGCTGGCCCTGCTGTAGTGCCTCTCGTGAATACTCCTAAGGGAGCCCTAATGTTTACCAACTAGAGGTTCAAGGAAGTAGGGGTGAATGGTTTCCAAGGGCCCTATGATTATGAAAGCTCCTGCTAAGGGTCGTGACTTCTGGCTATGTGGGGGCCCTAGGGAGAGCCCTAATGGGAGAGAGCCCTCTGATTACAAATGTTCTTACAAAGGGCCTCTGATTTACTAAGGGTTTTGAATGAAAGTCCATTCAGCGAGCCCTAAGGCCCATGATATGCTAGCTGTGTGACTTAATTTACGTGCGCAACCGCACATACCTGCAGCAGAACAATCAGAGCACTATGCACGATACTGGTAGTGTTGCCAAAAACAAATCACCAAAAGTCGCTATTGGCCATCTGAAAAGTCGCTAGATTACGTCATGACGTTACTATGATGTCATAACGTCACGCACGACTCACTGATCTCAAGAAAATGTGTCTACATGGCTATGTTGACAATCCCAAAGGGTACAGTTTCGAGATCGGGGCTAATGTGCAGTGCTGCTTAACCATAAAATAAGCTTCTGGTGGCGGTGCAGAGCTGAAGTTACATTGAAAAACAATGATTTTGACACTCCAGAGATGTTTTTTTAAAGTCGCCAGATTCACCTAAAAAGCCGCTGAGTCGCTAGATGAGGTTTTAGTCACCAGAGAAGGCCAAAAGTCGCTAAATCTAGCGACAAAGTCGCTAAATTGGCAACATTGGATACTGGCGGTATCATGTAGGGAGCAGATAGCCAACCAGGCTCTAATTAATATTTTCCACCATTGTTTGACTCAACCACGAGCTCAACATGGAAGTTCGGAAGATCGCCCCTCGCGGTTGTGTCAATATTGCAACATGCGCACATGTCTGCGTACCTTGCATTCAGGTGTGCTACCACGCATATCTTTGACATAAAATACGCATGGCAACGCATTCGGGCATAAAATGTGCACACGGCAAGCATATCCTGGGCCTAACGCTTGCCCCAGTAGACAGCTAGTAGAAGCTGGACCTATTTTCTATGAGAAGTGATTTCGCTCCCGCACAGTATTGTGGGTACACAATACGACATGGTCCTTGGAGTGCATCGAAACTGTCATTGCGACACGTCCAAAAGTTCGGAAATCTATAACTCCAAGCAAATTTATCGCGCGTCGCGACCATATCATGAAGCATGAGTCCAATAGCCGAGCTAGAATCAGGGGCGGGCTATTCAGTGGTCCAGTCACAATACACAGCAGATTCACGTGTCATTAGTAGTAGACTGGTAGATATTCACCTTCAGAACACTTTCGCTCCGCTTCTCTTTGCAGATATCACTTCCATATGTCCCCACCGCAAAGGGGTGTACTGTACACACCAATGCCAACAAAGTGAAGTCCAAGTGAAAATCCAATATCGATACAACACTCCCACATTACACATGGCATTGCTTTTATCGAAACTCCTCACATGGCAGAAATTTTGGATGTTTAAGTGAAAATCCAATATTGTTAAATCCATTTATCGAAACTCCTAACGACATTCTTTCATTAAAACCTTTCCTAGACTATCAGATTTAGTATCCAACACCTTATAAAAAACCTCAATGACATTTACATTTTATTATATTGTATTGTATTGTAATAATAGTTTACCTTAAGACTTAAAGCCATTCTAAGGGTTACTGTATTTTCAGTGGACAAATTTGGAAGTCTAAGTGGAATTCAAATATCGATTTTCCAATGGAGGGCGGCACGGTGGCACAGTGGTTAGCATTGCTGCCTCACAGCAAGAAGGTTGTGGGTTCGAATCCGGCCTACGGCCTTTCTGTGTGGAGTTTGCATGTTCTCCCCGAGTTGCGTGGGTTTTCGCCGGGTACTCCGGTTTCCTCCCACAGTCCAAAGACATGCATATCAGGCGAATTGGAGACATCAAATTGCCCATAGGTATGAGTGTGAGAGCGAATGGTGCATGAATGGTGTGTGCGCCCTGCGATGGATTGGCAAGCTGTTCAGGGTGGGTCCCTGCCTTTGCCCGTAGTCAGCTGGGATAGGCTCCAGCTCGCCCCGTGACCCTAGTGAGGAATAAGCGGGTATAGAAAATGGATGGATTTTCCAATGGACTGAATGAAGGGGCGGAGACTTGGGCTCTCTCTATATATATAGCCCCCTGCTTCACCACTCCTCACAACCTGACCTTTCAGCTTGACAACTTGCTTTGTATTTAACCTGTGCAACCTGACTTTCTCAGCAGTTTAACATTCAACAACCTTTTTAAAGGCTTATATCCATTTATATTATATTATATAATATTATTAGAAACAACACTGCACCTTCAAAGGCTCAAAGCCTTTTTAAAAGGCTTAAGCATTTCCAACGCCCTTTTTTAAGGCTTGTTGCCTTGTGTTGTGGGTACTCGTTTATACTTCATTATTATATTATTGTTTTATTATTACAATCAGTTGTGAAAGTCCCCGTGAGAATCCAATAGATATAACACTCTAACATTACACTTGGCATCAGCAGTATGGACTGCAAACAAAAAAGTGGGGCTTCAAAACGAAAAGCCAAAAAAAATAGGGAGGCAAAGCAGGCCGATTTTTTTTTAAATGTGCCTTTGATTTCTAACTTTTTTGACAAGCTTCAAGATTCAAATATTGATAATGTCATCAGTAGCCCGAGTTGCAGCAATGAAGAGATCACCACTGGTTTAGCCCTCACAGACCCAATCAAGCGTAGACCCGGCCTGTCAGGCTCAGAACTCAGGCCCACACTCAGACCAGGCATCACCTGAGGAAAATCTTTCCAAGTGAGGAGGATTGCAGGGAGCCCAGTTTCACACCAGAAGCTGGGGACGCCAACTCCGGTCACGAACCTCTTATTGACCCTGCTTTATGGCCAAATACCACAACCATTCAAGACTTGTGCACTCTTAGGAGGAGACTCACTGCCAGTCCAGGCATTGCCTGAGAAAGTCTCGTCTAATCAGAAGGGGTACACTGAGACCAGTATCACATTCGGAGCTAGGGGCTCAAACTCCTGGTGTGAAACGCTTAATGACCCTGCTTTATGGCCAAGTGCCATTACTGAACAGGTCAAGTCGATTCTGGTTAGTCGAGGAGCAGCTGCTTTTCAAAATCGAAGTGAAAAGTACCCTGCCTCAAATAGGGATAGGACCATGGGGGGCATCACTAGGAGTTTCACAAATTCCTTAATCAAATGTTCTCTACCTAATGGCCAGTCTGTGACTAGGCAGTGGCTACTTTACTCTCCTTCATCTGGTTGCATTGTTTTGCTTGAAAACTTTTCAAGTTAGCACAATGCGTTTGTCCACGAGTTTTCTGATTGGAAACATTCTGAGCATATCGGTGAGCATGAGAGGAGTGAGGAGCATAGGGCTTGCATGTTAGCATTACACAGTCGCTCCAAAAACACAGGAAGAGTTGATTCTGATCTTGTCAAACAAATTGATGCAGAGAGGCAATAGTGGCGGGAAGTTTTGAAAAGAGTTGTTGCTGTAATTCAGTTTTTGGGGGAGACGGGCCTTGCTTTCAGGGGAGATGATGAGCGGTTGGGATGGTACACAATGGTAATTTCTTGGGTATTGTCGAACTGTTGGCCAAATTTGACCCCTTTCTAGCTGACCATCTCCAAAGGTTTGTAGGCAAGGGCAAGGGCTCTGTGTCTTACCTCTCATCCACAATCTGTGAGGAATTTATCCACTTAATGGGAGAAAGTACAAAGGAAGCAATTATCAGCAAGATTAAAGAGGCTAAATACAGTACTTCTCTGTTGTCGTTGACTCCACTCCAGACCTTGCTCATGTGGACCAACTCACTTTTATTTTCAGGTTGTAAATAATGGTGGAGAAGTAGTTGAGCGTTTTCTGGCTTTTGAGCCTATTGAAAATCATAGTGGGAAGAGTTTGGCTGAGTGTGTTGTTGCAATGGTGGAGAACCTGGGCCTAGACTTAACTAACTGTCGAGGCCACTCTTATGACAATGTAAGTAATATGTCAGGAAAGTACAATGGAGCCCAAGCTCATCTGAAACAAATAAACCCATTGATTTGTTATGTCCCCTGTGCAGCACATTAATTGAATTTAGTCAATGTCAATGCTGTTGACAGTAGCCCAGAAGCTAGCCGTTTCTTTGACTTTCTGCAATCAATGTACACATTTTGTGCCTCGTCAACACACAGGTGGGGAAAGGTGTTCAGGAATACAGATGTGAAACTCACACTGAAATCTTTGTCAGGTACTCGCTGGAGTTCAAGAGCGGAATCAACAAAGGCTCTTTGGAAATATTATGCACAATTCAGAGAGGCATTGAACAATATTTCCAAAGATTCACAGGAGAAGCGTGAAACTAGAAGTGAGGCCTCTGCACTCTGTGGCAAGCTGGACACCCTAGAGATAGCTTTCATGGCACACTTTTGGGATACAGTACTGCAGCGGTTCCAAGCCACGAGCCTGCAGTTGCAGAAACATGACATTGACATACACACAGCTACACAGCTTCTCCTTTCACTTCGTGACTTTGTGGCTGCAGAGAGAGACAATTTTGCCTTTTTTGAAGGGTCAGCTTTAAATTTAACCGATTCAGTCTCCCAGGACTACAGACATGACCTCCAGCGCACAAAGAGGCGCAAATGTATGGCTGATGAAAGTGCAGAGCCAGGTTTTGAATTTAGTGGAAAAGAAAAGTTTCGGATTGAAACGATCAATGTTCTAATTGACAAACTTGTGTCCTGTCCTAACCATCGGTTAACTGCATACACACACTTGACCAATCTTTCTCATGTTCTTTTCATGCCTGATAATATGTCCAACAGTGAGCTCACTTTAAGGGCCGAATCTCTTGCTGCAGCATATCCCACTGATCTGACCATGAGCTTGGCAGATGAACTTGTTCAGTGCAAATCATTCATTTCAGAAGAACAAAAATGCCCAAATACAATGCTAAAGACCATGGTAAATTTGGATTTACAGTCCACTTTCCCAAATGTTTACACAGCACTCTGTTTTTGACCCTGCCAATAACAAACTGTGAAGGGGAACGGTCATTCTCCAGACTGGCTCGAATTAAAAATGAGCTCAGGATGAAAATGTGCCAAAATCGGTTGAATTCATTCTCCCTTCTAGCAATAGAATCAGTTTGTTCGACAGCTCAACTTTGATGAGTTAGTGGACGACTTTGCAAGAAGGAAGAGCAGAAAGAAACCTTTGTAGAATCCTTAGGTACGGTAGGTTGGCGCGGGGGTGGGGGGTGGGAGGGGATTCGGAGTGTTGGGGGGGGGGACCTTTGCAAACTCCTGGCCCCGGGGCCCAGACCCCCCATAATCCGGCCCTGTATGGCGACAATGAGTAGGGCACAGATGAGACAGAAGTGCGCGGATTGGTCATATGTTAATGAGTTTATATTTGAGCCCAATTTCGCGCTCGGCCTGCCACACTTAATTTCACTCAAGAATTAAAGTCAAGTTGACTGCAGATTTTTGGGACAACCATTGTTATCGGTACAAATGCTCGTCCATCTCACATATAGGCAATTTAATTCTGGAAACGGCCAGACCCGTCTCAAATTTATACGGCTGAAGTAAGGCGCCAGTGCAGACGTGGGTACAGCAAATATCGCAAATCATAGTCTTTATATGAAGTGTTTCCATCCACGCGATTTTCACACGGCTCCTGGAGCGGAGCCGCAAGCGTATTTTTCCGATCGGACCAGGGAATGATTCCAGCTCCAACGCACACAAATCGCACGAGGAATTCCCTATAGTTCAAAGGGGTTTCCCCACTTTGTTGACAAATGATTACCTTTGAAACAATGTGTATTTATTGCCATGTTCAGAGTAGAGCCGAGGTTTCTGCATTCACATACATGTATTTACAATTCTCAGTGAATCGAAAGCATACTGCCGCATTAAATTATCTGAGCTTTGTAATGCCATGATGCTTTCGTGATTTCTGTTTATCAGAAGTGTTCCTTTCAATCACACGCCTAAATTTGTTACAATATGATAACAGAGTAGTGGTTTTCATGCAACATTTGTAAGGAGTTTCAACATAATTTCATCTAACCCTTTCAATTCAGAGGATAGAGCAGAATCTTCAGAATATCAGACTTAATTATTCAACAGAATATAATTCCAGCCATCTTTATTTTTTAATCATCTTTAACGGTGCTTTCTTTTAGTTAGTTTCTTCTTCTGTATTTAATTGTAGCTTTAATTATTATGATGAGCTCTTCTTCCACCATGAGGTGCTGTTTAAGTTGTGCTGTGTTGGGTCCTGCCTTGAGGATGAAAACGGATGAATGACGTAGTTCAGCCGTGTATATGGAAACACTGAGGACGCACCATGGGACGCATGCGATATCCCGTGTCTGACCCGCAGCCTGTTGCAGCCAGACCTCAGTCGTATTAATGGAAATATAGCTTTACCGTCTCAGCATCTCAGGTAAACATTGCCCGTCTCAAAGACGGGGAGACAGGTGGCTGGCAAACACTACGCTGACCACTTCTTTTTACTGATACCTTTTATTTGTCATCTTCCAATGGTTTTCAATAGCTTGCCGAGATACGTCACACAACTCCGTTAAGGCCTGAGCCACCCACATTGGGTAATCCGGATTTGAAGAAGTTTTCTGGTAAATTTAAATAAATTGTTTCCAACAGACTCGCAATGTCTGTGCATTCAGTTGAGCAGGGTTAAGCATGTGCCAATGTTGGTTTTTATAATCATTAATTAAATTTTTTTTTCATTTATCGAGGTGAATACAAGTTAGCCTGCTTAGTCGTGCAGTCAAAATGCTAATTAAAGTGTGAAAAACCCATCCAATAACCATAAGGAACAGCTAAGGACAAACACTGCGCAAAATTGCAATAAGGTACAAGAAAGGTTACCCACTGACTACCTTGATAAATAACGCTGCCAAGACCTGCAGATGAGGAACTGACGTTATGTCGCCACGAGAAATCCAAGAATTTCACTTTTCCAATTGTCACAACACAAGTAGTTACGTTGCCATGATGAATCTAAGGTCATCCGGTTACGTTGTCAAGACGTTGTAGCGACAAGTTTGTTAGCTGGGATAATTCAAATTTCATGCCAATAGTGGATCATGTGGGCAGTTGACCATCATTTTCAAATTTTAACCATGTATTCTTATACTTCTAAAAGACAATCGGACAGAAATTTGGTTTTGTTGCCAAGCTTCCTTTCTACCCCAGAGTACTTTAATGAGGGCTGTATTTTGCATGGCTTTGCGTTTTTCCTGTCGGTCCTCTGACATTACCCATTGTTTTTCATTTTCTCAGTCATCGTAGTTCTACAAAGCCACAGCAAAAAATTTTGGGTGCATCACACAGCTTTCTGAAAATGAAGTCATGCTCAATTTGGCAGGACAGCAGAATACGGTCACATGGTATGCTTCATCCAGCTACAGACCACGGGTGCGTAGAGTAGCAACTGGATTAACAGTGATCCATTTAAGGTTAGGTGTAACACAAAATGAAAATTTCCTTAATTTTGAATAGAAACTGGGTTTAAAGGTTTCAATGTTGATAGCTATGATGAAAGAAAGCATTTTTTTTATAGAATTTACTTAATTACGCTAATTAGGACCCATGATCTAAGATTGCCAACACCCGATACGGAGTAATACATAATTCCATTTTTCTCAAAAACCATTCCATGTATTGATTTACATTTTTGTACACACCCTTTATGGACATCATATTGAATTTTTTGAGCTAAAGTTTTGAGAGATTTTACAACAAATCAAAATTTTAGGGGTGAAGAAAGGGACCTCAAAATGCTGTGAGGCTAGAGGGCCTATGCTGAGGTGTCCAAGCCCCAAAATGGACATTACGGTTTTCTTTGGCTCAAAATATAGATCAGAGTGAGATCTACTCACTCACAAAATTCCATCCAGATATCTGCACTCTTTCTCAAGATATCTGGATGTTGCAGAAATTCCCTTACAAAGAAAATCCGTTTCAAAGTTAGATAAGTGTTTTTTTGACCAAGGATCATCACCCACCAGATGTGTCAATGTTCAGTTTATATGCTTTAAAAGCCACCAGGAATGTATTCTGAGAGGTGATATTAAGAAAAAAAGAACATTTTCTCAAATTTTGATGAAAGTTATGGGGTTACAGCTAACCTCAACATTAAGGTTTCAATCAGACAATACTAACGCAGATAAGCATTACACAATAGCAAAACACCGCCGTAACAAGAATCGGGAAGAAGAAGAAAAAAAAAGTTACACATTCATAAAAAAACATACACACAATTCCAAAGAGCAAAACCTAGACGAGTGTGAAGGTCTCCTCTAAAATAGATTATCACAGCGTAGGCTACCTCTCATCGCATTTTGCATCCACACGATGCCCGCTCCCCCCCCATTGAAAGGCGATGAGACGGTCCTAGTATTCCACCCCAGGTTACGTTTGAACACCGAAGATAAACGTTTGCAGCCAGCAAATATGGTCGATGCTCAGCAAAACTCAATCTTGAAAAAACCATTCACTTCGTGCACACAACAGATTTGGTTTTAGCAGACGATTACCGAAAGTGAAGCGATGTCCAATGCACCCCATATTATACGTAAACATTACATGACAGCCTCCGGATTTCTCCTCCTTTCAGCAAAAATTGAAACCAAGATATAATTACCTTTAAAATTTTCCAACCAAAGGGGAAGTCATAGACAACAATATGATTTATTCTGCCGATTAAGCTCCTCGGCAAAATCACCCGTAACCAATTACAAATAGAACTGTCTCTCCAAACTGCGCATCATTTGTCTGAAGCATTCGTACAGGATGACGAGCGCTGGTATTGAAATACTGCACCATTTATATACCTCAAGAATAGAATCCGGCTAAACATATGCCCACACTAGCCCGAAATGGTAAAATCAAACCGAATTCGTCCAACAACCGTCCAGCGACTCTCGTATATATATATATATATATATATATATATATATATATATATATATATATATAAGTAAGGCACCTCCAAATCTCCATACTTCACTGATTTTCGGTGCCGTGCGGCGATAGCCAATCATTGTCACCCGAGGATATCCGCCGCTCCATTCCAATACTCCAAACACCGGAAAGTATGCCAGTTAATTTGATTGAATAAATATGAGTGTCCTTACCTTCGACAGGCATTCTATTACTCCTCATTTAAAGCAGTCATTATCAGTGCATTAGTTAAAAATGCAGCCGAATTTCTGTTCCGGGCATTGCCACACCGACACACTACAGCCACACTGCGAAACTTAATCGTCTGATGTGGAATCATGGGAGAAGTAGTTCATAGTGACTTCGCTTGCGAATTCCTTTCTGCTTGGCCTGTCTGGGCTGTTTTTCTGCTTCGCATTCAGCTGTTGCAAATGCACCTACAAGTATTTACATAAAATGGGCGTTCCTGCTAAAAACACACCAGCATGCAGAAGGAAATTATAGGCCTACACACTGCCATTATATGTAGTCAATAAGCGGTCAATAATTCGTTCAGCTAGAATCCAAATTAATTATTATTATTATTATTATCATTACAAGCGACTCAACCCAGCATTTCATTGACTTTGACTAGCTGATGATGCTCAGAGTTGGTAAAAGAAGAACGGACTATGGAGTTGATTGGCGACTTGTATTTCAAATTGTATGCCTCTGAGTCCCTGTGATCTCTTGATTGCTTCATAAAAGTGATAGATAGTATGGAATAAAGTAAAATATAGTGTTTGACTGGCTACCTATGACAAATTACAACAGATGGCCACTAAAATTCAAATACTCCATTGGAAAAACTGTTATCTCAGATCAGCATTACAAGTTTCAATACTCCACTATTTCAATGAATGGTATACAAAAGAAAAGCTAGTTTTTTCATGCTGTTCTGAAAGAGATTTTGAATATTATTTTCGAATGAAAAAAACCTATGCCTAAGTGCATTATAGACATTGATGAATCAGTAGGCGGCAGACAAAAATTTTAAGGAAATATTTAATTGATTCCTGATGGCAAAAAGATCACAGCTGTTTATTTGGTTTCTTTGTTGATGTACTTAACATTACAGAATTACTCATCAGTTCCAGAAGTTAGTGAAAAACTGGTCATGCACAACAAACATAGTCGGAAAGGCATGTTCAATAATCTCAGATTTCTTAGCACTGTCAAAATGTCTCATTATATGTGTAGAAAAAATAACAGGAAAACAAATAAAAAATAACATCAGAAAATAACAAATTATTTGCATTATTTGGAAAAAGGACAGCAATGCCACTGGCCAAAGGTGGGTGATTTTCCGCGGCCTTTCATTTAAATATTGCAGCTCAGGCTCATCTCCGGCATGTACATGGTGTAGGTGCAACAGCTTAAAAAAGGCATCTAAATGGCTATCACATGTAATTAATTACTAGTAAAATTAGTTAATAATTATTTATTGAAACTTTAATAAAAATATTAAAGTCCCTCCCACGAGGCACCAAAATGCGTCGGGGGGATCTGCCTTTACCATACGTAAAATAGCAAGGATGGATTATTCAGACGTTTCGTCCTAATAATCCTTCCCGCAAGATAACCATTTGATTCAGCAGGAAACCTGCGAATTTTGTAACCAGTCTCAAAAAATTACTAAAATAACCAAAAATATGGAATTTTAATTAATAATTAAAATAACCAATATTAGTGATTAAAGAAAACAATGTAATTAATAATCTGAAGGAGTTTTGGAGTTCTACATAGGCTATTTTGACTCAGACTTCCACGTGTTACGGCACCAAGCAGACACCAGGTTTAATAAATGAATTTATTAAACAAACGAACACAGAATATACATGGGACAATCGACGGAAGGACTATATACGAAAGTACATCAAGTAATTATGTAGAAAGAAACAATGGTGGGCGCGTGTACGTGCAAGTGTGGGTGCGTTTTCTGGCGCGCGTGCAGGACGCACGGTTGTGGCGATTTTGGATGTGGGCAGGCGCACGAGGCAGATGCGCATACGTGCTAGTGGGAACGAGTTCCTTTGTCTTGGGACAGATTCTCTCAGCGCGTGGCTGGTTTAGAATTTGTCAATGTAGTTATAGGCAGACGATGCGCGGCGGGATAACTTGATTTAGCGTCCACGAATTGCGAGAAGAGTTTGCTTCAGCTCATACGCAATTTGTATAACTAATAGAGTTATCGTGCGTTCTACGGCATGCGAGTCAGTTAAATTGCAGCATTAGGAAGTTAGCCAGAAAAAAGATTATGCATGTGAAAACAAACAATCAATGGCTATTCAACTTCATAAAATATAAAATAACTTCATAAAATATAAAATCGGACACAATACGATTATACAATTACATCAGTAATATACAACTTAAATGTGGTACCGTTTAAGTTGAAAATTGCTAAAATGTATTACTGCCTGGAATGTTCAGTTAGTCTTACTGAAGTTCCTAGCTCGGGATTCCTCTCTGGGTCCATTGAGCATTGCAGTTCTGGCGAGGATGTCCTGCGGGGGCGCAGATCCGAAGTCTTGTGTCCACTTGAGGAATGCGTGCAGCTCCGCTCTGTCGGAATGTCCTTGCCGATTCGGAAAAGTTCTTTTTGGAGTTGTCCAACTTGGAGTATCGCCGGGCATGAGCTAGTTGAATGAGATTTGCAGTCCAAACTTAAATGAAGATTCACAGAGATGTGGGCACTCTGCAGATAGGCCAAATGAAATTAAGCAGGATGCGTGAATTCCAGTGTAAATGCCGTCTTTTCGCTTGAAAAGACTCTGGCTTTGCCCGGGTGGGAAGATGGCCCAAAAGCGAGTCTATCTTCCCTTGAGAGAAGATGCGCTAAGAGAGAGCGTGACCACCTCCGTTGGAAGTGTGCCAAGAAGAGAGAGGATGAACTGGGTGCGGTCCCCAGTCCTAAAAGTTCTGTTGCGCGTTTTATTGCTTTTAGACGCATTCTATTGGGGAAACGTAAAGGAAGCGGGTGGTGCTGTATAGGATGTTTCTGTTTCCAGTTGACTGCAGGGGAAATGTAGTTCTGTGGTCCCTTACACCCCTACAATAGCCTTATCAACTAGCCAGAAATAACTGTGATTCCATGAATAGTTGTCAGTTGACTCGGCATCACTGGAAATTGCCACCTCAGGTGGGACTGTGTTTTCTCCCTCTGGGGTTAAATTGTACTTCCACCCCAAATCTTGAGAGCAGTATTCAATACTGTGGGTTATTGTGGGTTAAAAAACACATTTTCAATCTGACATTACAAGAAAATATCACTGCCATGCCTCCCTTAGCTTGAGTTGGACTGAATAAAAGAAGTGTATCAAAAGTTAAGCTGAAATTATGTAGGTTGTCAAAAAGAAACTGCATTTGTCTTGTATGCTCCGCATTCCAAGATTTATTTACACTTGATGTGGTGAGCGGAAATGCTCACCTAATCACAGCAAATCAGCCAAAGGGGAATAAATGCACCTATTTGATATATTGTGCACCCAGAGAAAAGTATTTTAAGCATTTTTGGGAGTGGTGGCGTAACTACTACTCAATATATTGAATAGAAATGGAACTGGTTTTTGAGGTCGAGGAGCCCAGCGTGCAGCAATGGCTGTGATACCATTACCATCGGCCCGCCCACTGATCTTTATCAGTTCACTCCCCAAATACTGTAAGAAGGTAAGTGGTTGAAGGATGTTCCAGATGGTTGGCCAACCATAAAGATGCTCCCTTTGTTCGTGACAAACATCAGCTGGTAGATGAAATCTGAAGGATTAGTTTTCCCTGAAATCTGATCAATGGCCTCGTCATCAAATAACAAGAACTCATGCTCCTCGTTTATTGACCGGCCTTGAATAGCTGCCCACTTCCCATTGAATTGTAACTGAAGTCTGAAAAAAAGGAGTAAGAGATGCATTTCCATCAAAGGCTAATTCAATCTATAAAAAAATCTCTAAAAGTTAAACTTGCATCAATGCATGATCATGAGATAACACCAATTCGTTAAAGCACTAAAATAATAATTCATCTGTATCTCACTTTGTCTCAGTGATTTTGGTAAGAGCAAAAAAAATGGGGTTCAAATACTCATTAAATTCCGGCCTGCCTGTTCATTGATTTGTTGGTATATTTTATACTTAAAGAAAGAGTGGTTTGATTAGTGTTAAACTGTCACATCAGTTGCTTGACCGTATGGTTAGATGACAGTCTATCTTTGATTCATTATTTGAAAAGATTAGGACATCAATTCTTGGTTGATATTTACCCCCTGATATATGCACTGTTAGCCTCCCACACTTTTACTCCAGTCATAGACCCTTCCCCTTCGGTAGTAAAAGAATTCCAATTCCCTCTGCCAACACTCGGTGAGAAGGAGTATTGTTCCTGCTGGGCTTCATATTGAAGCACTGGGGAAAAGTCAAGATAGCAAGTTATTTAATCAGTTATTTTACATGTGCGTTTCTCAAGGGCATGCAAAATGCAAAACAAAATATAAATATGACATGACAAAGTAAATTGCATTTTTTTTTTCAAACAAGCGTCCTATAGGTAATGCATATCTTCATTATCCAATTATATTATCAAGATACTGCACTCAATAATTGCTCCCCTATCCATTCTAGTACTGCGTAATATGATGTGATCGATGTGATGTGATACTTAACGTCATTATTCATTGGGATAAATTCTGAATGCAGTGGTAGAGTCACATTCACAACCATTGGTGACTTTTTCATGAAACATTACTTTCTGCCATCTGGCTGGCATTTAAAGGTTATTCATGTTCTTATAATATGACTGTCAACTGAGCACATGGTGTTACCCATGATGTTGACAAAAATGCCACAAATCTAAAGTCATTACAATGTGATATTGCAACAGACTTACCCCGAGTTCCAGCTATGACACAGCAAAGACTGATAATCAAGGCAGAGATCATTCTGGAATAGTCCAGGTCAGCTAGAGCTGCAGAAACCAGTAACCAAATTCAAAATTGCATACAAAGGAAGTTACATAGCTCAATAAAGAAAAAACATTTTAGCTTTCAGGCATGCAAACTCCTCACCTTTCGGCGAAATTCGCCGTTTTGAGGCCACGTACGTGAATCGCGCAGATCCGAGGAGAATTTTTTTTGGGAGTGGGGGGGGGGGTTAGCGAACGAGCAGAACAGTGGGCCGCAGAAAACTATATTTTTTTAATTTATCCTTTATTTAGCCAAGTAAAGACTCGTTGAGATTAAAATCTCTTTTCCAAGAGTGACTTGGCCAAGACAGCAGCATGAAGCAATTTCAACAGTAACAAAAATCAACATTACAGCCAGACAAGTACAATCACTCAGTATAAATGAGCAACAAAAATATGCAGTATTAAACATGAAATCATGAATAAATGATTATAATAGGCTTAAATTCAATAGAAAACTATTGGCTTTAAAGAAAAGGATTAGACACAATCACATTTCCCAAGACTGTCCGATTCCCGTTCCTTTATGATTGACTTAAATCTTGCTAAGGTAACCAGCTCTTACAATTTAAGTTCCTTCTGTATAACATTCCAGGTCGAGGGGGCAGCATATTGAAAAGCTTTTTTTCCAAGTTCAGTTCGAACCTTGGGTACCAGCATTTGCACAATATTTTGTGACCGTAGGCTATACTGATTATAGTTCCTACCCATATATGAACATAAGTAAGATGGCAGTAACCCAATCACAGATTTGTAAATAAAAATCAACCAATGGGAAGCTCTGCGGATGTATAAAGAAGGCAGTTTAGCAGCATCCTACAGTGTACAATGATGATTAAGGCTTCCACAGCCTGTGACAAAGCGTAATGCACAGTGATATACAATATCAAGCTTCTTAAGGCACTGAACTGGAGCATTCATAAAAAGCAAGTCGCCATAATCCAAAAGGGGTAAAAACATTGCCGAGATCAAATGTTTCCGTGCTGGAAAGGAGAAACAAGATTTATTTCGAAAGAAAAAACCTAATTTAAGTCTCAACTTTGATACCATATTTTCAATGTGTGGCTGGAAAGACAACTTTTGGTCAATAATGATTCCCAGATACTTAAAAGCAGTTACCATTTCAATTTCAGCCCCCTGAGAGGTTGAAAGCTTTGGGTCGGTGGGTGGCTTTTTACCATTTGTGAATATCATAAATTTGGATTTGTCTGCATTTAAAACCAACTTCAACTGAGTTAAACAGGACTGGACCACATCAAAGGCAGATTGTAGCCATTCAAGTGAGTGTACTGCTCATGGCGCGGAGCAGTAAATAATAGTGTCATCAGCATAAAAATGAGATGCAGCATTTCGTAAATTATCACAAAGACCATTTATGTAAATGGAAAACAGTATAGGCCCTAAAACAGACCCTTGGGGTACCCCTGTGGAAATGGCGAGAAAAGAGGAGGAAGACCCTGCAAATTAAACACATTGAGTTCTTTCAGACAAGTAATTTGAGAACCAGTTAACGGCATGGTCAGATAGGCCAATTTCAAATAATCTATTTATTAGTAGTGCATGATTAACTGTATCAAATGCTTTGGACAAGTCTATAAAAAGAGTAGCACAAAATTTTTTTTTTGTCTAGTGCCTCAATTATGTCACTTACTACTTTAATCGCCTCAGTTGTTGTACTGTCATTTTTCCTAAAACCTGACTGGTATTGCGATAAAATTTCATTGTGTTCAAGAAAATCTTTAAGCTGAGTGCTTACAAGTTTTTCCAGAACTTTAGCTAAGGCACAAAGCTTAGATATTGGTCTATAGTTATTTACTTGGGAGGGGTCTCCTCCTTTTAGTACAGATTTCCAAATTTTAGGAATAGCTTTGTTTGCGAGAGTAAGATTAAATAAATGGGTTAAAGCGGGCGCAATAAAGTCAGCTGCTAATTGAAGAAAATAAGGTTCCAGCTCATCTGAGCCCGCAGATTTGTTTGGATCTAGCCCTTTTAAAGCTTTATGCACCTCAGTCATATTAAAAGAGGTAAAATTTAAAGGATGAAGTGACGACTGTTTTGGGGGATGTGAGTAGTGAGCTCTCTGTTCACTTGGTAGATCAGAAGCTGAATTGGAAGAGTCAAATAAAGAACCTAAAGAAATAAAATATTCATTAAAATAATGAAGAATGTGTAATTTGTCTGTGAGGATGCGGGATTCTTTTATAATATGTGCTGGCAACTCATTACTTATGACATTACCGTACGAAGACTAAATAACCTTCCAGAATTTTTTTGGATAATTTAAGCTTCCTGCAGTTTTGGAGAGGTAAAAATTAGATTTGGCCTTTTTAATAAGCGAGGTAAAGGGGTTTCTAAGCTGTCTAAAAATCCACCAGTCTGTCTGAGATTTAGATTTTCTGGCTTTAGACCATGCAATGTCTCTTTGTTTTTGTAGGCTAGACAACTGGGGGGAAAACCATTGACTGTTTCGACCCTTTACCCTAAATTTTCGGAAGGGAGCATGCTTGTTTATCATTTTAGTAAAAGCATCATGGAAGTAATTCCAAGCTAGCTCTAAATCAGAAATGAGAGAGATCTTGTTCCAGTCAAATTCCCATAAGTCACGAAAGAAGGCTTGCTCGCAGAAGTATTTAAAATCTTGTTTCAAAACAATTTGAGGTTTGATTTTTGGGAGTGTTGCTTGTCTCACTGTAGCTATGACACAGTGGTCACTCACGTCATTTGCAAAAATACCAACATCTAAATATTTTTGCGGAGAATTTGTTAAAAATAAGTCAAGGAGAGAGGATTTTTCTGGGCATTTAAGATTTGGACGAGTTGGGTTTGTGATTAGTTGGGTAAGACCTACATAGACCTACATTACACTCTTCTCGTGAGAGCAAATGACTGACGAGATGCTCTAATTGAAGCGGCAATTTACACCGATCAGGAATGAGCAAGGCGCCCCCTTCTTCATAATTTTTTCAAATGTTGTCAACCTGAAGCAATTTACCCACGAAAGAAATCAGCTCAAGGCCTCTATCATGGAAAATGGAACCTGCGGCAAGGTAAGGCATAAACGACAGTTTTACATTTTTCAAAGTGATAGCCTATGAACAGCTTCATAAATCAGACGTCAATTCTGTCGTTAGATTAATTCCTGTACTTGGAACTTCGTCCATGCCTACTGTGCTGTTCGTAATTCATTCTGCCATTAATAGGCTACACGGCTCTTTATAATCCCGTAGAATGCTCCATTCACTTCCCAACATTTTACTGTGACATTTCTTGATAACAGACCATTGTATAGCCTACAACAGGCTGCTGTTAAAGTGAAACGTTGCCATAAGGGTAAATTACCTAATCTGTAAAAACGAATTTATTCCTCGATATTTGACCGCCTCGCATAACGTTATCCTGGCCTATCAAATGAACTGCACAGTAGGTCTACCGACGTGATGTTTGAGAAAGTTTTAGCTACACGAGCAAGCCTGTCTCTTCAACAACCCTTTTAAGAGTAGCTTAAACCTAAATAGGTCGCAGGCCATCTCCCTTGCATTTATAATTTCGAGGGAAACTCGTTTTTGGGAACAGATAAAAGGCTAAATAGACCTACCGTCTCAGTCACGTATTTTATAATTAGTCACGACTCTCCGCCATGTGACGATGGGTGGTATTGCGTGGACCTCACCCTGATGAGTAAAGCACATCTCGTTTTCTTGAATTAAAATAATAAATTATCAATAGCTATAGCTTTATGTGGTTATTTTAAAACAATTGTGCAAATGTTTTAACCAGTATGATCAATGAAATTAGAGAAGTATGGAACTTAGTTAAGTTTAATGTAGGTTGATAAAGGCAGGAAAAAATGCATAAGGTGTGCCTATCAAAAAGTGACTTCCCATTGTTACCGTTTACTGACATGTGCATAACTTTTTGACTTTTATTTAGGTGTTCATGGTAAAAAGGGCATGTGATCTTTGTCCAGGCCAAAACAAAAAAATGACATGTGCATAACTTGTTGATTTAGATTTAAGTGTTCATGGTAAAAAAAGCATGTGATCATTGTCCAGGCCAAAAAGAAAGAAAAAGGACCTGTGCATAAGTTATAGTTGTTTTGAATGGTCGTCTCAATAAAAAATAGATGTAAGTCATTTTGTACAGTATTCTATTCAAGATGCCTCTGGTGATGCATGTTTCTGTAACGCAGACTATGAAATTTACGTTTCCGTTCGCGCCATGTGTCTGTGCGCCCTTCTCACCTTTTTCACCCATGACCAGTTGGCATGCCTGAGCTTTATTGTGGTTATGCAGAGTACAATTCAGTTGTATTAAACAAAAAACAATGGCATGTATAAGTTTAACTGAATCCTGTTTCATAGGATTTATCTCTATATGCAATTAAGCCCACTCAATCACAGCTTAATAATAATAATACATTTTATTCAAAGCATCTCTAAAGTCACCTAAGGACTTTGTGCAATTATACCAAGAATAAAACAGTATAAAACGACACGTTGCAAAGTAAAATATAGGAACAAAAATAGAGTTGAGTCAAAAAGTGAGTGAAAAAAAGGATGAGGCCACACTGATCAGGCTGAGGTAGCGTAGGAAAGACAGAAAATTACCAAAGGGAGAGGATGAGATGGAGGGAACAGTTAAAAGTAGGAGGGAAAAGCCAAGGTAAAAATGTGAGTTTCTAGGATAGATTTGAAAGTGGAAAGAGAAGTGCATTTCCCTAGTGCAGATGGGAGGTTATTCCAGAGTTTAGATCCAGCCACACTAAACGCCCTGCCACCCATGGAGCGTAGATTGGGGGAGGGGGTGGATAGGAGGTGAGCATCAGTCGAGCGTAAAGTGTGAGTCGGTTGGTGTGGGGTTAGGAGATTTGAAAGATCAAGAGGTGTCAGATTATTTTGGGCTTTGAAAATGAGCAGAATGATTGCTTGCATAATGCCTGACTCCATCTTTGTCCGTGATCTCAGGGTTGCTTGGTCCACCACCAAAACGAAGTAATATACATAGGAATACAATTGCAATTAAATGAAACATGATAATAATAAAAATAATTATGCTATCAGGCACTAGCCCTTAAACTGAAAGCTGCTTTTCGGGCTGATTTTAATGGGTTGCGAATGCCGAGTAGGAATGTATTTAGCTTATTGTAGACCTATTAATTACTGTGTAATAGCACAAAATTGTTTGCAATCATCATCCCATGTTTTACACGTAATTAAAATAATAATTTAGAAATGTAATAAAAATTACATTCTGTTAAAGCTAGGCAAGCTAAGGTTAATTACCTTACAGCAAAATACAAGAGATCAACGTAGGCAACATATGTTATTCATTCATTTGAAACTGTGTAATATTGCAATGCTATTCAAAGCACTTTGCAAACTTCTAATTCTCTTTTTGTATTTCTCACATTTTTTAAAGACAGTACTTAATCACTATATTTTAAGTCAGTCACTACCCTTGCACAGTATGTTCAGCAATGAATTTCTATCTTCATGAAAATTATTCGATACATGAATCATAATCAAAAGGCTTGCAATTGTAGCTTTGCTGTAACTCACCAGCTCAGTTACGTAGACTTGAAGATGTCAGAGGTGTACAGCAATTCTCTACCCCTGACTATATTTATATCTTGGGCTACAGGGCAAGGGAAATTACAGAAACCTTTTTGATGTCTTAAAAATGTAAAGTGAAGAACATACACATGCCTACAAAGAAATAAGGAGGTGTTTGTGCCTTGTTTCTTTAGACATCCAGGAATGTGATGTATGCCTCAGCTATGTTTAAAAAAAGAGGTATGTGTTCATAAACACTGTAATCACTGCTTATTAATCTATTTTGGATCATCATCAATAAATCATTCCAAAGATGCCTCTTTTCATTTATTTTTCCCTTTTTTTTGTTGCTCCATTTATTGGGTGGAGAGCAATTTGAAACAAGATTCAGCTGCTTGGACTTCTTATTTTGCTCCGTTTAGGCATCATAAAGGCACAGAGAGCAGCACTCAAGATTTTTTTTTCTTTGCTCGGGCATCCCCAATTACACTGTCCCTCTCTACATGTACAGCAAGTGCTCTCACACTTGCTGGAGATCAAGTCACCAATGGTAATAATAACTTTGTAACTTTTAGTTTGCAAGAATGCAAGCTAAAACTGCTAAATTTTTCAGCTATGAAAAGAACTTTACCTGAATCATCTTCCCTCCTCATTCATTCCCATTGAAAGTAAATCTATACGGTTGTTGTTTTATTATAATGGCGATGATGATGATGATGCTTAATATAGTTGGTAAAAGCTGGACAGCAAAACACTTTCAAAATCTTTTTAAACACAAAGTTCAAAATATCCATGATATTCTCCCAGTAAAGCTTTGTGTTTGTGACCATTGCAAAACTTTGCACGTTACTTTAAGGAAGTATTTGTCCCCCTCTGATTTATTCTACTTTTGCATGTTTGTCACACACAGTTCCAGAATCTCAAATTAATTTTTATTTTTGACAAAGATAACCTAACTGAATGCAAAATTCAGTTTTCAAAGGACAAATTCATTTCTTGAGGGAAAAGACCTTTCCAAGCATACCTGGCCCTATTTGAAAAAGCAATTGCCTCTTGACGAAGTCAACCAGCTAAACAAATTTAACTGATAATTGGGTTCAATTTCACAAAATACACCCTGGTATGATCCCTGTTGAATCTAAACATCACATAAATAGAAGTAGGCAAAAAGCAATGCGTGATGCTACAAACGAATTAAATTTCGTAACAGATAAAAAAGAATTTTGTTGCCATCCGTCTGCCTGGAAGGGGTGACAAACCCATTTCTAAGGGCCTGGTACTCCAGTGAACCAGAGTGAGAGTGATATTCTTCAAAACTCACAGCAGTGATTAACTTCCTCAGGAGAGGCCAGCCAACCAAAATTCCTCAAAGAGCGCGTCATTGACTCGTAAAGGAGGTCACAAAAAAAATTGAATTAATGTGGATAGAATTGTGGGCCTCACTTCAGCCGAGGTCAGTGTTCATGATGCCACAATAAGAAGGAGACTGGGCAAAAATGGACTCTGGATGTCAAAAACCATTCTTGACCATAAAGAACACCAAGGCTTCTCTGACATTTGCAAAAATACATCTTGATGACCCCCTTAACCTTTGGGGTAAAAATTTGTGAATTCCTGAGTTAAAAATGAACCTTTAGGGAAGACAAGGGTCCTGTTAAATCTGGTTTGATCAAGGATTGTTTTGCTGCTTCAGGACTAGAACAAATTTCCAAAATTGATGGAAATATGAATTCTACTTTGCACCAGAAAATCCTGATGGAGAATGCTGCTTGTGGAGGTCATTGATAAACATGCAGCTGTAAAACAGACAATGGTCAAAAATGTTAAACCACCAAGGACTGATGGAGAATTGGAAGATTGTATGAAACAGAGAGATCTAGCTAATGACGTGGCAAATATATCAGGCTACAGGTCAGACTGGCAGTTTTACTGCAAACTAAGAAATTATGAAAGGAAGATGAACAAAAAGAAGAAAAAACTAACATGAAAACTTGATTAATAATATTAAGTATGACAGTAAAGAGATGTGGCATACTTTAAATAATACTATGGCCCGAAAAGTCAAAATCAGCTCTGTCATTTCTTGAATCAGATGAAAATTTTACGACAAAGTCAGTTGACATTGCTCATTACATTATGAATTATTTCAGCCGCAAAGTAAATAAACTGAGGGAGGAGATGGCCCAAACAAACAATATACTATCAGATGCCCGAAATACTATTTATATTAATATTAATCATAAAATTATGAGAGAAAAAAATTTTGAATTCAGTGAGGTCACAGTGACCTAACTGGAAAAGTTGTTATCAGGAGGTAAAGACAAACCACCTGGGGTAGACGATATAGATGAATAATTACTCAGAATGTTGCAAAATGCAACCGTAATTGGCTCTCTAGTTTGCCATGTGTTTAACTTGAGTCTGGAAAAATGTGTCTGTCTGCAAGCTTGGACAACAGTGAAGTGTAACGGATTGTACCTTGTGTAAACTGACTTGCACAGAAGACAGGAAGTTGAGGACTGAACTCAGATGCATAGATGGATTTGGTATATTTATCATGCCACACCACAAGGCAGTGGGCACATAAGTTGCAGACGAAACAAAAAGGGAACAAAGGTCCCAAGCACGATTAAATACAAAGGAGAATGCTAGCACTTCTGCACAAATAGCACCCTCCGTAATTATTGGCCCCCTTGGTTGAGATGTGTTAAAAGCCTTAAAATAAATTCAATTTTTATTGCAGAAGCATACTCTCACACTGAAAATTGTAGAAAAATGTAACCTTTAACTCAAGTGAATTTGAAGGGGGAAAGTAATCCCTGCCTAAGAAATAATTTTTTTTTCATAAAATCACCTGTTCCACAATCCTGTTTCCCTGGGGTATAAATATGACGTAACACAGAGGCCATCCCTCTTATCCTCTCTTCAACATGGGAAAGACAAAAGAACACACCATTCAAGTAAGGCAGATGTGCGTCGACCTTCACAAGTCAGGCATTGGCTACAAGAAAATAGCCACTCGCCTGCACCTGCCCATATCTACTGTCAGAGGAATCATTAAGAAGTTGAAAACAACTGGAACAGTGGTAAACAAGACTGGACGAGAACACAAGGTTATTTTGCCACCACGCACACTGAGGACGATGGTAAGAGAAATAAAAAGTTCTCCAAAGCTCACTGTTGAAGAATTGCAACAAATGGTAGCATCTTGGGGTCACAAAGTCTGCAAAACGACCATCAGGCGCTATCTACATGCCAACAAGCTGTTTGGGAGGCATGCACAGAAAAAAACCTTTTCTCATTCACAATCAGAAATGCAAACGTCTGGAGTTCGCTAAGCGGGACTGGGACTTTGACTGGGACCGTGTGCTTTGGTCGGATGAGACTAAGATAAAGCTTTTTGGCATCAAACACTCTTAGTGGGTCTGGCGCAGCAAAAAAGATGAGTATGCAGAAAAGCATCTCATGGCCAATGTGAAGTATGGGGGAGGATAGGTGATGCTGTGGGCCTGTTTCTCTTCCAAAGGCCCTGGGAACCTTGCTAAGGTGCATGGCAACATGAACGCTTTGAAATACCAGGACATTTTAAATCAAAATCTGGTGGCCTCTGCCCGAAAGCTGAAGATTGGTCTTCACTGGGTCTTTCAGCAAGATAATGACCCTAAACATGTGGCCAAATCTGCACAGAAATGATTCACCAGACACAGAATCAAGCTCCTCTTATGGCCATCTCTGTCCCCAGACCTCAACCCCATTGAAAACCTGTGGAGTGAACTGAAAAGGAGAGTGCAGAGGAGAGGACCCAGGTCACTGGATGATTTAGAGAGATTGTGCAAAGAGGAATGGTCGAAGATCCCTCCTTCTGTATTCTCCCATCTTGTGAAACATTACAGGAGAAGGTTAGGTGCTGTTTTGTTGTACATAGCATTAAAGCTGCAGTTGGTAAGTTTTAGAAAAGTAACCTTTTGTCATTTTTGCTAAAACTGTCTCTGTGTCCAGACAGTATTCCATAAAACTAGTACTCTGTAATTAAAAAAAGGCTCCTTTAAACACACCTAATGCTCCTACTGCAATTTAAAAGAATCGTTTGGACCGACCAAAAAGAACCAATTCGAGCCGCGATGGTGTCAAACAGTCGTCAAACAGTGCACATGCACGCGCTGCAGACAGCCCCCTCCCCCTTCCTCCTCAGTTCACGCCAGTGCTCTGGCAAGTTCAAATCTCCCACAGCGGGTTCAGGAGCTTAGAACCATCAGCAAGGAAAAAAATACCAATACATCAGTTACCAGCAACAGCACACACAGCTAAGACAAGTAAAAAAGGAAGCCAGAAGAAAAAAAAAACGCACAAAAGAAAGGATTTAACAAAACTCAGGTTAAAACCAGAGTGAACATCGGAGTGGATTTTTAGAGGTGGAAGGAACTCCGTGATCTGGAAGGGTCAAAAACTGATGCAGAGTTTGCGACTTTTCTCCTTGACAGGTAAGCCCCTGCTTTTCTATTTGTTGGTTCATTTTTGCTCTGCAAAATAGTGAGCTGGCGTCGCTGACATACTCACCAAACTAACCCCAGCCCTAACCAGCATCAATTCATTTCGCTCTGCAAATAAGCATGTGAACGTCGCTTACAAGCACAGTCGCTGTTCGAATAGCCAGAATCTTGTAATTGTTACAGTACTCCGCAGTGCATGGGATGTTACTCTGATGTTGCAGTCGAGCTAACATTAGCTTGTTTCAGATGCTAGGGCTAACATTACTGGCATTGTTTTATTAGAGAGCAGCTGAAAGTCTCTTTATGAGGTGACCTGGCAGTCTTGGCAGTCAGTTGTTTTGTTGTCCTTATAAATATATGTATCGTTTCTACGCTCTTACAGCTAAATGCTGACATACATGATTCACAAAACCCAAAACCAGTGAAGTTGGCACGTTGTGTAAATCGTAAATAAAAACAGAATACAATGATTTGCAAATCCTTTTCAACCTATATTTAATTGAATACACTGCAAAGACAAGTTACTTAATGTTCGAACAGGTAAACTTTGAAATTTTTTGCACATATTAGCTCATTTGGAATTTGATGCCTGCAACATGTTTCAAAAAAGCTGGCACAAGTGGCTAAAAAGACTGTGAGAGTTGAGGAATGCTCATCAAACACTTATTTGGAACATCCCACAGGTAAACGGGCTAATTGGAAACAGGTGGGTGCCATGATTGGGTATAAAAGCAGCTTCCCTGAAATGCTCAGTCATTCACAAACAAGGATGGGGCGAGGGTCACCACTTAGTGAACAAATGCGCAAGCTGATTGTCGAACAGTTTAAAAACAACATTCCTCAACAAGCTATTGCAAGAAATTTAGGGATTTCATCATCTACGGTCCGTAATATCGTCAAAAGGTTCAGAGAATCTGGAGAAATCACCTCACGTAAGCGACAAGGCCGAAAACCAACATTGAATGCCCGAGACCTTTGACCCCTCAGGCGGTACTGCATCAAAAACCGACATCAGTGTGTAAAGGACATCACCACATGGGCTCAGGAACACTTCAGAAAACCACTGTCAGTTCATCGCTACATCTGCAAGTGCAAGTTAAAACTCTACAATGCAAAGCGAAAGTCATTTATCAACAGCACCCAAAAACGCCGCCGGCTTCGCTGGGCCCAAGCTCATCTAAGATGGACTGATGCGTAGTGGAAAAGTGTTCTGTGGTTTGACGAGTCCACATTTTAAATTGTTTTTGGAAACTGGGAATGTCATGTCCTCCGGACCAAAGAGGAAAAGAACCATCCGGTCTGTTATAGGCGCAAAGTTCAAAAGCCAGCATCTGTGATGGTATGGGGGTGTATTAGTGCCCAAGGCATGGGCAACTTACACATATGTGAAGGCACCATTAATGCTGAAAGGTACATACAGGTTTTGGAGCAACATATGTTGCCATCCAAGCAATATCTTTTTCATGGACGCCCATGTTTATTTCAGAAAGACAATGCCAAGCCACATTCTGAACGTGTTACAACAGCATGGCTCCGTAGTAAAAGAGTGCGGGTACTAGACTGGCCTGCCTGTAGTCCAGACCTGTCTCCCATTGAAAATGTGTGGCGCATTATGAAGCATAACATACGACAACGGAGACCCCGGACTGTTGAACGACTTAAGCTGTACATCAAGCAAGAATGGGAAAGGGTTCCACCTGAACAGCTTCAAAAATTGGTCTCCTCAGTTCCCAAACGTTTACTGAGTGTAGTTAAAAGGAAAGGCGATGTAACACAGTGGAAAAAAGGCCCCTGTGCCAACTTTTTTGCAATGTGTTGCTGCCTTTAAATTCTAAGTTAATGATTATTTGCAAAAAAACAAAAAGTTTCTCAGTTTGAACATTAAACATCTTGTCTTTGCTGTGTATTCAATTGAATATAAGTTGAAAAGGATTTGCAAATCATTGTATTCTGTTTTTATGTACGATTTACATAACGTGCCAACTTCACTGGTTTTGGGTTTTGTACTTGCCATTCAGCTGGATTCACGACAGTTTCTGTACTCAAAAAATGGGTAACTTAGTGAAATAAGCGTGTGCTGGGTTTTTAATGAATACAAACTGCTGTAAATCACTTTTCAAATCGACATGATTTATTTCTGCTCGTTTGTTGGCAGACGTGTCTTTGGACCTGAAAAATCCAGGCCTAATATATCTCCCTATAATTAATAATTAATCAATAATAATCAATAATTTATTACTCCTGGCTAATTCTAGATGAGTTTCCTTTATTAATAGTTTTCCAATTCAAGAATAATCAAGTGGCAATTGAAGAGACGGCTTCTCTCCCTCATGTGATCTAAAAGCGGCAAAATAATGGGCTGCATTCAGGACAGAAAAATAATTTAATTATCATTAGGTCTATGCACCTCCACTCGGCGTCGGCATTTCAGACCAGTAAGTGGTTTCGTTCATTTACATTTTCCAATCGGACAGCTGTCTATTTTTTTTACTACAAATTCAGGGACCGTGCTGCAAAAACAGGTGTATTTACTTATCGCCAAAATTACCTTCATTCGCGGAAGAGTTCTGAAATGTCTTCGCCGAGTGATGGTGCATAGACCTAATTATAATCAAATTATTTTTCGTTACTGAATGTAGCCTATTATTTTGTCGTTTTTAGATCGCATTGGGGAGAGAAACCTTGTCTTCAATTGCCACATGATTATTCTTGAATTGGAAAACGTTTGAATGAAGGAAAACCATCGAGAATTTGCCAAGACAAATAATCATCCCTCGCTGCGCAATTAGCGTGAAGCGGGGGATATAGCATTGGGCTCCGTCAGTCCATCCGTACGGACACATAAAATTGAGGCAGCGGGGGATATTGCCATGTTAGTGGCAAACAGTTGTTTTCAATAAAAGGAGGGATATTAGCCCGGAATTTTCAGGTCTAACGACGTGCCTGTTTGTTGATCAGCAGTGTTGACTGTTCGCAACAGTAACGTGTAGCCTCGGCAACTTGGCCGCTTTCATAATGAGAACGTGCAAAATCTCTCCACAGTTGCATGCATAACAGCTCAGTGCTATCGCGTGCACGGCAGCTTTCAGGGGGAGGGTCTGAGGAGTGCAGTGGAGAGGGAGGGGGAGGGATCTGAAAGTTGCTTTTTTTCAAATTTTTGTGCGAAGTCCTCTCTCTCCTCAAAGTTACCAACTGCAGCTTTAACATCAGGGGTGCTAATCATTGTGGCACACATGATTTGATGTAAAAGAATTATTTCTTAATGTGGGTTTTTTTTCCCACTGAATAAATGCACTTGAATTAAAGGTTGAATTTTCCTCTTTTTTTCATTGTGGTCCTATATTATTTAGAAAAAAACTGATTTTATTAGAAGCTAAATAACACATCTTAACCAGGGGTGCCAATAATTATGGAGGGCAGTGTAATTTGCTAGGTGCAAAACAAGCACCTTATCACATCTCCTTAATGTACCCAAAGTCTTTTTGCAATGATCCATGTGTAATTTCATATCAATTTAGGATATTTAATTGGCATAAGATATAATTATATCCGCCGCCGCCGACGGATATCCTACATGTTAACGCGATAACTTCAGTTATATTTCAGTTAGAAATTCAATGTTTTGCATATAAGTAAGTAAAGAAGAACTGATTCAATTTTGGACAATGTACAATTTCTAGATTGGCCACCAGGGGTCAAAAACTGAAAAATTACTCAAAATATCTCAAAATATTTGTCCGATTGACCTCAAATCAAGTGCAAATGTAAGGTCATGATCTGAGGATGTGCCCCACGATGACATTATACCTGTTTGGTTCAAAATTTTGACTCAAGGTGGAGCTTTGTCACGTAAAATTCACAATTTTAGCCATATCTTTGGAACCATTTGTCCAATTGACAGGAATCTATGTGAAACTGCAAGGTCATGACCTCACAACGTGTCACATGATGACATCATTCCTGTATGGTTCAATATTTTGCCACCAGGTGGAACTTTGTGATGGAAAATTACCATTTTGGCCATATCTTCAGAACCATTTGTCCAATTGACCTGAAATTAAGTTCAAATGAAAGGTCATGACCTGAGGGGCTTTATATTGTATTGGGTCTATTCGACGATTGGGCAATTTGAGGATTGGGGGCGTTCGGGAATATACCCCAAGCCATCGCCTCCGACACCATAAGCCTAGTTGTTGAATAAAAATGGTTGAAATCGATTTCAGATTTTTCACTTTTCTATGTCTCAAAATGTTACCTTTTCATGAGAACGAGCCATATATGTAAGTATCGAAAAAATATAATTTCTCCAAAGCGTTTGAATATATCAATCTGTAGAACCCTCCCTCTCCATTATATTTCTCGGACAGGCTGGGACACTGAAATAGAGGCCTCTCATTTTCTTTTCGTACCTTTGCAGCTTGAAACGGGTCATCATAATTGTTGTAAACCATAGTCTGCTCAAACTACGCTGGCATTCTCTACTCCTGCTGTGCCTGTCCTTAGCTGTATGCTAATATTATGTAAAGCAAGCCGATAGCACCACCCATATGCGAACAGGATTGGCTTGTAGGATTTGTGACACACACAATAAAAAGACTACCCTAGGTACCCAGATACTGTGATCTCCTTTTCACAATAATGGATTCACCATTAAATATTTATCTGAATAGTTTTTGATTTCACCCCTTAACCTCGGCACAAAATGAGCTCTTATGAGTGGATCGTTACCAAAGGGTTGCATCGGCCTGACCTCCCTTTGTTGAGGTGCAAAAGGCACTGTACTTGTTGACATTCCTGAAGACAGTGAGACGACTCGGAACCTTTACATTTGTAAATTGCTGTTGGAACCGCTGAAGGACAGTGCAAACACTTTTCATTTGGAGGTATTCTGTTAACAGAAGAGACCTCTGCTGAGCTGTGAACTGTGGTCTGACCATTGTAAACCACACAGTTACAAGGCAAAAAGTTGGACCAATGCACACTTGCTCACTGATTTTATGTCCATGATTTAAATCGCCTGCATCACATAATGCATTTGTGATCATTGGCTGTGTGATGAAAGGAAGAAACTGACAAGACATGAAGTGATTATGGAATAATTAAATGACATACCCACTGAATGATGCATGTTAGCTTGATTCACTTGTTCACAGCCACTTCAATTGCATGTGTTAACCCTACTTTTAATGATCCACTCATAAAAAAGATCATTTTGTGCCGAGGTTAGGGGGTGAAAGGGTTAATAATTCAAAAAACGCCTTGGCATACTGGTAAAACCCTGTCTAAACTTTTAATCTAATGGGACGAATCCAATTTTAACCCTCGCATTCCCATGCCCAAAAGACATGAATTTTGCAAAATTCATAGCGTCCGTGCTCACTGGAGCATGAAGCTTAACCCAAGATACTGGAATCATTTGAAGCAGATTGACCCCCTCAACCAAGGTTTATGCCCACATTTACAGAACTATTATCTTTATTCATTTTATGATGATTTTTCCAAGAGTATCATTTTTTCTGATACACCCTGTATATACAGCACCCTCCATAATTATTGGCACCCCTGGTTAAGATGTGTTCTTTAGCTTATAATAAATTCAGTTTTTTTCTAAATAATATAGGACCACAATGAAAAAAAGAGGAAAATCCAACCTTTAATTCAAGTGCATTTATTCAGTGGGGAAAAAGTCCCATATTAAGAAATAATTCTTTTACAACAAATCATGTGTGCCACAATTACTAGCACCCCTGATATTAATACTTTGTACAACCCCCTTTTGCCAACGAAACAGCACCTAGTCCTCTCCTATAATGTTTCACAAGATGGGAGAATACAGAAAGAGGGATCTTTGACCATTCCTCTGCACAATCTCTCTAAATCATCCAGCGACCTGGGTCCTCTCCTCTTCAGCTCACTCCACAAGTTTTCAATGGAGATGAGGTCTGGGGACTGAGATGGCCATGGGAGGAGCTTGATTCTGTATCTGATGAACCATTTCTGTGTAAATTCGGCCACATATTTAGGGTCATTATCTTGCTGAAAGACCCAGTGACGACCCATCTTAAGCTTTCGGGGCCACCAGATTTTGATTTAAAATGTCCTGGTATTTCAAAGCGTTCATGATGCCATGCACCCTAACAACGTTCCCAGGGCTTCTGGAAGAGAAACAGGCCCACAGCATCACTGATCCTCCCTCATACTTCACATTGGCTATGAGGTGCTTTTCTGCATACTCATCTTTTGTGTTCCGCCAGACCCACTTAGAGTGTTTGTTGCCAAAAAGCTCTATCTTAGTCTCATCTGACCAAAGCACCCGGTCCCAGTTGAAGTCCCAGTACCGCTTAGCGGACTCCAGACTTTTGCGTTTATGATTTTGAGTGATAAAAGGTTTTTTCTGTGCATGCCTCCCAAACAGCTTGTTGGCATGTAGATGGCGCCTGATGGTTGTTTTGGAGACTTTGTGATCCCAAAATGCTACCATTTGTTGCAATTCTTTAACAGTGAGCTTTGGAGAGCTTTTTATTTCTCTTACCACCCTCCCCACTGTGCATGGTGGCAAAATAACCTTGCGTCCTTGTCCTGGCTTGTTTACCACTGTTGCAGTTGATTAAAACTTCTTAACAAACAGTCATCCTTGACAGTTTCCTGTTTCCTGTCTTCGCGTTGGCATACGATTGACTCGCAGCACCTGCCGCGCGAGCATTTTCCTCAATATTTAATATTGAAATAATTAGCCGTTTTAAAACCTCATAAACTTTCCGGAGACTGTAGTTTCTGATTCCCAGGAAATTTGAATTTTTCTCCCGCAAATTTCCATCAAGACGTCCGAGGTCAACTTTCTGACTTGGCCTGACAAACCTCATCAGCACCTAGCTCGTGTAAGTAACCATGGCTGCTTCTCCTTGTTCCCCGGTGTCTTTTCCCGTCTTGTGTTCTGAATGTAGTATGTTTTGTTACGACACTTCCACCCTCAGCGGCACTTACACTTGTAAGAAATGCATTGCTTATGCCAGTTTAGCCGAAAAGATTCTGGAGTTGGAAGCTCGCATCGAGACTCTTCAGAATATTCAGGCCAATGAGGAGTTCATTGACTCTTTCTCTGTCCAGCCTGATAGTTGCGCTCATATTAGTTCTCTTTCGGTTTCCTACTCCATGCCTGCTGTGGTCGCGTCTCCGCAGCAGGACACATTCGTAACACTTAGAGGTAAACGGAGGGAAAAGAAACACGTACAGCTACCTGTGCTCTCTCCTGTCGAACAATCTATTTCATTCGCTCCCCTCATAGATCGACAGTTGTACGAACCAGTGCCAGAAAACGCACGAATTATCGGTGATTCAATAGTGAGAAATGTTAGGGTGTTTAAACCAGCTACTGCAGTAAACTGTATTCCCGGCGCTCGTGTCACGGACATCGAAGCTAATTTGAAATTACTTGAGAAGGGTAAACACAAGTATTCCAAAATAATTATCCACGTTGGTACAAATGACATTCGTTTAAGACAATCGGAGAAAACGAAAAGTGGTTTTAAGTCTGTCTGCGCCCAAGCTAAGAAACTGTCGCGTTCGGTAACTGTCTCTGGGCCATATTCGATCCGATGTCGTGACGAAATGTACAGCAGATTAGATTCACTCAATCGTTGGTTGTCTGAGCGGTGCGCAGAAAATAATGTTGGCTTCATAGATAATTGGCAAACTTTCTGGCGCAGACCTGGCCTTTTGAGGAGGGACGGTGTTCATCCTTCTCGAGAGGGCACCGTCCTTTTGTCAAAAAATTTTACCTCCTGTTTAAACCAGTGCAATTGACTGCCAAGTGTCCACTCTAGATCGCAGGCATTTTATACAGTTACTCCTGATAAATCATTGTTTTGGTAAAATTTAATAGAGACTGTGTCTGTTCCCCGAATCCCAGTAAAATTAAAAAGGAAGAATCGTGGTGTGGTCCACCTGACCTTCATTGAAACAAACTATATTAACCCCTGTATGAATTCAAAACCCTCTCTCAAATTTGGTCTACTTAATATAAGATCACTTAACTCGAAAGCAGCTCTTGTGAACGAATTAATCTCTGATTATAGTCTTGATGTACTATGCCTTACAGAAACTTGGCTGAAATCAGATGAAAACACCTCTTGGAATGAAGCTTCTCCACCTGGTTTTATATCTGCTCATAACCCCCGTCTTGACCGTAAAGGAGGGGGCGTCGCTGTTATTTATAATGACTCCTTTCACTCTGTGCCCAAACTGCAACATGAATTTGATTCATTTGAGGTACTATGAATTAATTTCTCATATCTTGATGCAAGTATGAACTCCATCCCTTCTTGGTCTATTGCTCTGGTGATAGTCTATAGGCCACCCGGTCAATATTCTGGCTTCATGCATGATTTCTCGCAGTTCCTTTGTGAATTCGTTTTAAGCTATGATAGAATTGTTATTTTGGGTGATTTTAACCTGCATTTCGAGAGGGTAGATAATTCTTCGACATCCATCTTTACTAATCTTGTGGAATCGGTTGGCTTCACTCAGAGTGTCATTGGCCCAACACATATTCATGGTCATACTTTAGACCTGATCTTAAGCTTTGGTGTTGAGATTGCCAAAGTTGACATCCATTCACACAATCCCAGCTTATCGGACCATTTTCTTTTAACATCCAGTCTACAATTGGCCCACCCTGTATTATTAGAAAATAGGATGTACGTAAGTCGTACTTTTACTGCCACAACATCTTCACAATTCATTGAAGTACTACCAACTTATCTTGATTATCCAGCCAGCCCCCTCTGTATTGATGAAATGGCAGGTAAGTTTGCTAATGCCCTCCGTAGTACACTTGATGTAGTTGCCCCATTGAAATTTAAAAAGGCTACTCAGAATAAGAGACCAGCCCCGTGGTACACTGACCAGACGCGGACTCTAAAGCAAAAATCCCGTCAACTAGAACGCAAATGGCGCTCCACTAAACTCCAGGTATTCCATTGTGCTTGGAAAGAGAGCCTTGTTGTGTATAAGCAAGCTTTGTCTGTTGCTAGGTCATCATATTTTGCAAATCTTATACAGGAAAATAAAAATTCCTCGATTCTTGTTCAAAACAGTGGCCAAATTAACAAACAACCATGCTTCAAGTTCCCCTCAAATTCCACCATCCTGCAGCAGTGATGATTTTTTAAAATTCTTTAGTGGCAAAATAACTGAAATTAGAGAAAATATTAGTGCTTCCCTGGCAGTTGGTGAAGGCCTTAACTTAAAACCTCATGCTATGCATATAAACCAATTTAATTCATTCTCTCCCATATCCCCGATCGAACTTGCCAAACTGGTCGCTACTTCCAAATCAACAACTTGTCTCTTAGATCCCATCCCAAGTAAGTTACTGAAGGAACTCCTGCCCATTCTTGGCAGTCAAATTCTGCACATAATCAATTCTTCCCTGATTTCAGGTTTGATTCCGACTTCATTTAAGATGGCTGATATTAAGCCTCTACTCAAAAAACCAAATTTAGATCCAACAGTTTTGGCCAATTATAGGCCGATCTCAAACCTTCCATTTCTATCCAAGATCCTTGAGAAATGTGTTGCCCAACAGCTCACTTGCTTCTTGCAAACGAATAAGGTAAATGATAGGTTTCAATCTGGCTTTAGAAAACATCATAGCACTGAAACAGCCCTCACTGTAGTAATGAATGATCTACTTCTCTCCATTGACTGTGGCGGCATCTCTGTCCTTGTCCTACTTGATCTAAGTGCTGCCTTCGACACAATAGACCACCATATTCTTCTTCACAGGCTAGAAAATCTGGTTGGTATTTCTGGACTCGCCCTTTCATGGTTTAAGTCCTATCTTTCTGATAGATGTCAGTTTGTCGGAGTAAATGGTAATTCCTCTGAGTATTCCAAGGTGAACTTTGGAATACCTGAAGGATCTGTTCTGGGCCCTCTGCTGTTTTCCTTATACATGCTTCCCCTTGGAAGCATCATAAGTAGTTATGACGTGAAGTACCATTGTTATGCAGATGGCACGCAGCTTTATATATCTTTTAAGCCAGGTGAAATCGATCCACTAACTAGATTATAGATGTGTCTTAAAACCGTTAAAGCATGGATGACACAGAATTTTCTCTCTTTAAATCCAGATAAAACTGAAATATTGGTAATTGGTCCCAAATCACTCAGAGACACATTCCTCAAGTTTTCTCTCAACGTCGACAGTCTCCGGGTTTCTGCAAAAGCTGTTGTTAAAAACCTTGGTGTCACCCTTGATTCAGAACTCTCTCTGCACTGCCACATTAACAACATCATAAAAGTGGCTTTCTTTCATCTTAGAAATATATCTAAGCTGAGAAAAATGATGTCTCTTCAGGACGCCGAAAAAATGGTTCATGCATTTGTGTCCTCTCGGCTGGATTACTGTAACGTTTTACTGTCAGGCTGCACCAGTTCTATCCTGAATCGCCTTCAATTAGTGCAGAATGCTGCTGCTAGGGTTCTGACCAGGACGAAGAAATATGACCACATTAGCCCAGTACTCAAAAATCTTCACTGGCTGCCTGTCAAATTTAGAATTGACTATAAAATTCTACTGCTTACCTACAAAGCCTTAAATGATTTGGCCCCAGAATATCTTAGTGCACTTCTCATTCCTTACTCCCCTCCAAGATTACTTCGTTCACAAGGTGCTGGATATTTGAAAATTCCAACTATATCTAGAGTTACATCTGGAGGGAGAGCATTCTCCTACAAAGCCCCAATCTTGTGGAACAATCTCCCAACGGGCATTCGGGCCTCAGACACAGTCTCTGTGTTCAAGAGTAGGCTAAAAACTTACCTTTTTAGTCAAGCCTATGATTAGATCATGATTAGATCATTATGTATAAAACATTACTTGGCTCTGATGGGACTGACTAAAACCTAGTTGATGGGTTCATAAGATATTGGAAGCCTGAGTTAAGTAAATCCATGTGGAACCGGTGGCACTGAGCATGCATTAACAGTGCCAGTGGGGCTTGTTACAGCCTTAGTCACCAGGGAGGTCCATATGGCACTGGTGTAGTGTTACGCAAATCCATGTGGAACCGGTGGCACTGAGATAGCACTTACACGGCACCGGTGGGGCTTGCTACGGCGTTAGTCACCGGGTAGGTCCACATGGTGTTGGTGGTATCTGATTGAAAAATTACGCAGCCTTGGTCGGATGGAATTTCAGGGCCTCTGTGCTGCATTAAGTGGATGAAGGATACTAGCTTTTGGTCGTTAAAATTGCTTAAATCCATGTGGAACCGGTGGCACTGAGATTGCACTTACACGGCACCGGTGGGGCTTGCTATAGCCTTAGTCACCGGGGAGGTCCATATGGTACTATTGTTTAGAAAATGAAAAGTGATCTAACAGCCTGGAATAAGTGTTGGGCCTCTGTGCTGCAGGAAGTGGATGGAGGGGTGTTGACTGTTTCCTGACCAGTCTCCTTATAACTTCTCACTTGGCACATGACAGAGGACGGTACTTTTATTATCATGCAGTAGTTATCCAGTGCCTCACACCCCTTTCTTCTGTGTCTCTTTCCGAGGATCTTTCCCTCCACTTCCCTGAGTCCTAGACCGTATGAGCCCTGTCCCTCACCATGAGCGCTGGCTGCTGCTGTCCTGCTGTCCTGATCCGATCCGGTTTGGCCCTGGTCCAGTCCTGCACCATCCTCGACTTGCCACTTTCTGAAGCTACCGTTGCCACTGTTTAGATGGACTTAAATGGAACTCCTCTGTCGTTCACTCCATTTTACTTTTTTGTTCTTAATTAGCTAGCCCGCAGAGGATGGGCTCCCCCACTATGGCCGGGTTCCTCCTGAGATTTCTTCCCACTGGGGAGTTTTTTCTCACCACTGTTGGAGGATATTTCTCCCTACTGGGAGTTTTTTGCCTCATTTGCTGTAGTGGGGAATAGGCTGGGCACTGCCTTTTTATTTCTTTAAACTCTCACTGTAAAGCGTCTTTGTGACAGTCTCTGTGAAAAGCGCAGTACAAAATAAATTGAATTGAATTAATCATAGATAGCGCCTGATGGTCGTTTTGGAGACTTTGTGACCCCAGGATGCTACCATTTGTTGCAATTCTTTAACAGTGAGCTTTAGAGAACTTTTTATTTCTCTTACCATCCTCCTCAGTGTGCGTGGTGGCAAAATAACCTTGCATCCTCGTCCAGTGTTGTTTACCATTGTTCCAGTTGTTTTAAACTTCTTCATGATTCCTCTGACAGTAGATATGGGCAGGTGCAGGCGAGTGGCTATTTTCTTGTAGCCATTGCCTGACTTGTGAAGGTCGACACACATCTGCCTTACTTGAATGGTGTGTTCCTACATCTTTCCCATGCTGAAGAGTGAATAAGAGAAATGGCCACTATATCACCTCATATTTATACCCCATTGAAACAGAAGTGATAAATTACAAATTAAATGTTCCTAGATACTCCAATCAACTTTGTAAGCTACTGTAGAAATGACTTTACTTACATTTATTTCCTCGGAATTGTAAGGGGTGACAATAATTGTGAAACAAGTGATTTTATGAAAAATAATTATTTCTTAGTCAGGGATTTTTTTTGGCCTTGAAATTCACTTGAGTTGAAGGTTACATTTTTCTACAATTGTCAGTGTGAGAATATGCTTCTGCAATAAACATTGATTTTAAGGCTTTTAACACATCTTAACCAGGGGTGCCAATAATAATGGAGGGCGCTGTATGTGCGTGTGTATTATCCATAACTTGAAACTCCTAGTTTTTGCCAAAAAGATAACAACAAACAATGAAAACCCAATATAAGTAAAGCATTTCCACTGAAATGCAAAAACTCAATTGGAAAAAACTTGGTAATCTCAGATCATCATTAGAACTTTCAATACACCGCCCTTTCAATTCAGGGTATTCGAAAGAAAGGCAAGTTTGTTTTTTCCTGCTGTTTTGAAAGATAAAGAGATATCTTTTTTTTTTTTTTACTTATGACGAAGTGCATTATAGTCATAGATTAATCAGTAGGTGGCAGACAAAAATTTAAAGCAAATATTTAATTGATTCCTGGAGGCAAAAAGATCACAGCTGTTTATTTGATTTCTTTAATGTTGTACTTAACATTACAGAATTACTCATCAGTTGCAGAGGTTAGTGAGAAACTAGTCAACATAGTATGAACAACAAACATAATATGAAAGGTATGTTCAAAAATCTCAAATTTCTCAGCACTGTCAAAATTTCTCATTATATGTGTAAAAAAAGATTACAGGAAAAAAATAACTTCAAAAAATAAAAAAAATTTGCATTATTTGGAAATGGACAGCAATGTAATGCCACTGGCCAAACGTGGGTGATTTCCCGCGGCCTTTCATTTAAACATTGCAGCTTAGGCTTATCTCTGGCATGTACATGGCCTTATCAACTGGCCTGACATAACTGTAATTCTATGAATAGTTGTCAGTTGAGGTGGCACCACGGGAAATTGCCTCCTCAGGTGGGACTGTGTTTTCTCCCTCTGGGCTAAAATGGTACTTCTACCCCAAATCTAGACAGTAGTATTCAGTATTGTGGGTAAACAAACAAAAAAAACAAAACACATTTTTAATGTAACATTACGAGAAAATATCACTGCCAGTTCTCCCTTGGTTTGAGCTGGACAGATTAAAAGAAGTGTATCAAATGTTTAGTCAAAATCATGTAGGTTTTCAAAATATTAGGTGAAGAAACTGCATTTGTTTTGTATGGTCCACATTCCAAGATTCATTTACACTTGATGTGAGGTGCAGCAATGCTCACCCAATCATAGCAAAGCAATCAAAGGGGAAACAAATTTTGATATATCGTTCACCCAGAGAAAAGTATTTTAAGCACTTTTGGGAGTGCTGGCATCACTACTTCTCAATTTTAGATATGGAAATATAGCTGGTGTTTGAGGTCGAGGAGCCCAGTGTGCAGCAATGGCTGTGATGGCATTACTATCGGCCCGCCCACTGATCTTAATCAGTTCACTCCCCCAATAAGTAGGAAAGTGGTTGAAGGATGTTCCAGTTGGTTGGCCAACCATAAAGATGCGCCCTTTGTTCGTGACAAACATCAGCTGGTAGATGTAATGTGAAGGATGGAATTTCCCTGAAATCTGCACAATGGCCTCGTTATCAAATAACAAGAATTCATGCTTCTCGGCTATTGGCCGGCCGTAAATAGCTCCCCACTTCCCGTTGAATTGTAACTGGAATCTGAAAAAAAAGAGTAAGAGTTTCATTTCCATCAAAGGCAAATGGAATCAATAAAAAATCTCTAAAAAGTCAAACTTGCATCAATGCATGATCATGAGATATCTCTAGTTCTTTAAAGCTCTTATATAATAACGAGCACTATGCCGTGGTGTTCCACGGGTTCTATTTTATGTAACTTTGTCTTTATATTATAGTGAACAATGCACCATTATGATGCCATTAAATGCACCTCTATGTCATCACGTTGCTATGGTGTTTCCATAAACACCAAAGTGGCTGTCACGCGACCAACGTTTTATAGTGATTAAAATGAAGTAACCATCAAGGGGAATACGCTGCGCTGACGTTCCACGCTCAGTGGAACATGAAATCGCCTGCAAGGTGGAGCAAAGTAGCATCGCTCACATTGCACTGCAGATTACATGTTACTTTCTCTTGCAGCCTGGTGTCTGTTTTTTGGGATTCAGGACTCCTGTGGATGAATTGGCTTTGGTTCAAAAGGGGGAATAACGAGGAGAGGACAAAGGGGGAATCCCCCCAGTATCTCCATATTATAATAGCGTCGCTCACGTTATGCTGCAGATACGCATCTGGTGGAATCTAGCACTGATTGGCCGGACACAGTCGCCTGCAAGACGGAGCCAAATAGCGTCACTCACGCCATGCTGCCGATACATGCCCGGTGGAATCTAGCACTGATTGGCCGGACACATACACACGAATGCACGCGCGCGCGCACACACACACACAAACACAGAGTCCACTTGGCTATTATAATATAGATTCATCGATATCTCACTTTGTCTTCGTGTTTTTGGAAAGAGCAAAAAAATGGGGTTTAAATACTCATTAATTTCCGGCCTGCCTGTTAGTGTATCATAAATACAGGGATTTGATTTGTGTTAAACTGGCACATCAGTTGCTTGACTGTATGGTTGGATGACAGTCTAACTTTGATTCATTATTTAAAAGATAAGGGCATCATTTCTTGGTTGATATTTACCCCCTGATATATGCACTGGTTGACTCCCACACTCTTACTCCAGTAATAGGCCCTTCCCCTTCGGTAGCAAAAGAATTCCCATTCCCTCTGCCAACACTTGGTGAGAAGGAGTGTAGGTCCTGCTGGAGTGCATAGGGTTGTGCAATCGCTGGGGAAAAGTCAAAATAGCATGTTATTTAGCCATTTATTTCACACATGCATTTTTCAGGGCATGCAAAATGCAAAACAAAATAGGAATATGACATGACAAAGTATATTGCATTTTTTCAAACAAACGTCCTATAGGTAATGCATATCTTCATTATTCAGTTAGACCATCAAGTTAATGACTGTAGTAATTGTTCCCCTATCCATTCTAGTACTGTGTAATTTGATGTGATGAATTATGCAAAATACTCAATGTCATTATTCTATGGGATATATTCTGAATGCAGTGATAGAGTCACATTCACAACCATTGGTGACTTTTCATGAAACATAATTTTCTGCCATCTGGCTGGCATTTAAAGGTGATTTGTGTTCTTATAGTATGACTGTCTAGAGAACACATGGTGTTACCCATGATTTTGACAAAAATTTCTCAAATCTAAAGTCATTACAAGACATTATGTGATATTGCAACCGACTTACACAGAGCTCCAGCTGTGACACAGCAAAGACTGATAATCAAGACAGAGATCATTCTGGAATAGTCCTGGTCAGCTACAGTTCTAGACACCTGTAACCAAATTCAAAATTGCACACAAAGGAAGCTACACAACTCAATCAAGATAAAACATTTTAGCTTTATTTTGGCGATGCAGAGTACAATTCAGTCGTATTAAACAAAGAACAACGGCAGGTATAAATTTATGATTTATCTCTATATGCAATTATGGCCCACTCAATCACAGCTTGCATAATGCCTGACTCCATCTACGTCTGTGATCTTAGGGTTGCTTGGTCCACCACCAAAACTATTCCAGAGTTTTACAAAGTAAAATAGGAATACAACTGCAATTACATAAAACAAGATAATAAGAAAAATAAACATACTATCAAGCAAAAGCCATTAAACTTAATGACTAGCTGCTTTTTGGGCAGATTTTAATGGGCTGTCTATGCCACTGAGCAGAAATATATTTAATTACTATTAATTAAATTAGTATATTATATATTCTTATATATTATTATTATATATTAATTACCTATTAATTACTGTGTAATAGCACAAAATTGTTTGCAATCATCATCCCATGTTTTACACGTAATTAAAAGAATAATTTAGAAATGTAATAACAATTACACTCTGTTAAAGCTAGGCTAGCTAAGGTTAATTACCTTACAGCAAAATACAAGACATCAACGTAGGCAACAATTGTTATTCATTCATTTGAAACTGTGTAATAATGCAATGCTATTCAAAGCATTATTTGCAAACTTCTAATTCCCTTTTTGTATTTCTCACATTTTTAAAGTCAGTACTTAATCACTATATTTTAAGTCAGTCACTACCCTTGCACAGTATGTTCATCAATGAATTTCTATCTTCATGAAAATTATTTCATTCATGAATCATAATCGAAAAGCTTGCATTTGTAGCTTTGCTGTAACTCACCAGCTCAGTTGCGTAGACTGGAAGATGTCAGAGGTGTACAGCAATTCTCTACCCCTGACTCCTATATTTATATCTTGGGCTACAGGGCAAGGGCAATTCCAGAAACCTTTTTGATGTCTTAAAAATGTAAGCTGAAGAACATCCACATGCCTACACGCTTTTTTATTTCCTGGTAGAACAAAGAAATGAGGAAGTGCTTGTGCCTTGTTTCTTCTGACATCCAGGAATGTGATGTATGCCTCAGCTATGTTTAAAAAAAGAGTTGTGTGTTCATAAGCACTGTAATCACTGCTTTCTAATCTATTTTGGATCGTCACCATTAAATCATTCCAAAGATGCCTCTTTTCATTGATTATTCCCCTTTGTTTTTTTTGTTGCTCCATTTATTGGGTGGAGAGCAATTTGAAACAAGATTCAGCTGCTTGGACTTCTTATTTTGCTCAGTTTAGGCATCATAAAGGCACAGAGAGCAGCACTAAAGATTTTTTTCTTAGCTCGGGCATCCCCAATTACACTGTCCCTCTCTACATGTACAGCAAGTGCTCTCACACTTGCTGGAGATACAATCACCAATGGTAAGAATAACTTTGTTACTTTTAGTTTGCAAGAATGCAAGCTAAAACTGCAAACTTTTTCAGCAATGAAAAGAACTTTACCTGAATCATCTTCCCTCCTCATTCATTCCCATTGAAAGTAAATCTATACGGTTGTTGTTTTATTATTATGATGATGATGATACTTAATATAGTTCGTAAAAGCTCGACAGCAAAACACTTTCAAAATCTTTTTAAACACAAAGTTCAAAATATCCATGATATTCTCCCAGTAAAGCTTTGTGTTTGTGACCATTGCAAAACTTTGCATGTTACTTTAAGGAACTATTTGTCCCCCTCTGATTTATTCTACTTTTGCATCTTTGTCACACACAGTTCCAGATTCACAAATTAATTTTTATTATTGACAGAGATAACCTAACTGAACACAAAATTCAGTTGTCAAATGACAATTGCATTTCTTGAGGGAAAAGACCTCAAAAGACCAAGCATACCTGGCCCGATTTGAAAAAGCCATTGCCTCTTGACGAAGTCAACCAGCTAAACAAATTTATTGATGATTGGGTTCAATTTCACAAAATACACCCTGGTATGATCCCTGTTGAATCTAAACATCACATAAATAGAAGTAGGCAAAAAGCAATGCGTGATGCTACAAACAAATTAAATTTCGTGACACATGAAAAAGAATTTTGTTGCCATCCGTCTGCCTGGAAAGGGTTACAAACCCATTTCTAAGGGCCTGGTACTCCAGTGAACCAGAGTGAGAGTGATATTCTTCAAAACTCAGAACAGTGATTAACTTCCTCAGGAGAGGCCAGCCAACCAAAATTCCTCAAAGAGCGCGTCATTGACTCGTACAGGAGGTCACAAAAAAATTTGAATTAATGTGGATAGAATTGTGGGCCTCACTTCAGCGGAGGTCAGTGTTCATGATGCCACAATAAGGAGGAGACTGGGCAAAAATGGACTCCATTGGAGAGCTGCATGTCAAAAACCATTGTTGACCAAAAAGAACACCAAGGCTTCTCTGACATTTGTAAAAATACATCTTGATGACCCCCGTAACCTTTGGGGTAAAAATTTGTGAATTCCTGAGTTAAAAATGAACTTTTAAGGAAGATGAGGGTCCCGTTAAATCTGATTTGATCAAGGATTGTTTTGCTGCTTCAGGACCAGAACTACTTTCCAAAATTGATGGAAATATGAATTCTACTTTGCACCAGAAAATCCTGAAGGAGAATGCTGCTTGTGGAAGTCATCCAGATAAACATCCAGCTGTAAAAAAGACAACGGTCAAAAATGTTAAACCACCAAGGACTGATGGAGAATTGGAAGATTGTTTGAAACAGAGAATTCTAGCAAATGACGTGGCAAATATATCAAGCTACAGGTCAGACTGGCAGTTTTAATGGCAACTAAGAAATTATGAAAGGAAGATGAACAAAAAGAAGAAAAAACTAACATGAAAACTTGATTAATAATATCAAGTATGACAGTAAAAAGATGTGGCATACTTTAAATAATACTATGGCCCGAAAAGTCAAAATCAGCTCTGTCATTTCTTGAATCAGATGGAAATTTTACGACAAAGCCAGTTGATATTGCTCATTACATTATGAATTATTTCAGCAGCAAAGTAAATAAACTGAGGGAGGAGATGGCCCAAACAAACAATATACTATCAGATGCCCGAAATACAATTTATATTAATATTAATCATAAAATTATGAGAGAAAAAAATATTGAATTCAGTAAGGTCACAGTGACCTAACTGGAAAGGTTGTTATCAGGACGTAAAGACAAACCACCTGGGGTAGACGATGTAGATGAATAATTATTCAGAATGTTGCAAAATGCAAACGTAATTGGCTCTCTAGTTTGCCTTGTGTTTAACTTGAGTCTGGAAAAATGTGTCTGCCTGCAAGCTTGGAAAACAGTGAAGTGTAATGGATTGTGTCTTGAGTAAACTGACTTGCACAGAAGACAGGAAGTTGAGGACTGAACTCAGATGCATAGATGGATTTGGTATATTTATCATGCCACACCACAAGGCAGTGGGCACATAAGTTGCAGACAAAACAAAAAGGGAACAAAGGTCCCAAGCAGGATTAAATACAAAGGGGAATGCTAGCACTTCTGCACAAACAGCACACTCAGTAATTATTGGCCCCCTGGTTGAGATATGTTAAAAGCCTTAAAATAAATTCAAGTTTTATTGCAGAACCATACTCTCACACTGAAAACTGTAGAAAAATGTGACCTTCAACTCAAGTGAATTTTAGGGGTGAAAAAAATCCCTGCCTAAGAAGTAATTTTTTTTCATAAAATCACCTGTTCCACAATCCTGTTTGCCCTGGAATAAATATGACGTGTGTAATGTGAATATAGGCCACTGGATGGCAGTATTTACCTTTTTTTTTAATTCAGCTCAGACTGGAGCTATGTTTAGACATGTCCTGGACATGTCTGGGGCAAGTCCCCGAAAAGTAAAAAAAAGAGGTCTAAATGTGGGTGGGGTCTGCAAAAGAGTATATAAGGAAAAGAATTGAGACAGTAGAGTAGTAGGAGAAATTGCAAGAAGAAGGATACATGTGACCAGACCTGTCATTTCTGTTCAGGACCTGTGAAGTTTCTTTTGTGGATTTTTGCCTGTATTAGAGCATTATTTTTCCTTATCCAGGACATCACCAAGCCACCCCACAAAAAGGGACTGTAAATATTTCTTTTTTTTTCCTATTCAATCTTGGTCAGTAGTTTAGTTATTGTCTTTGTTAGAAATTAAATGTGTTTAAGTTGTTAAAACTGTGTCTGTCATCCCTTGCTGTTGCTGTTGTGTTATAAATGTAATAACAAATTGGAACCATAACAAATTGGGGGCTCAAGGTCCGGGATAGACCATTTTGTGAGTAATTTATTGAAAATCTAACATTTCAAATTGTAAAATTGATTTTTTTAATTGAATACATATATATTGACAACAGCAATGGATGATTTCTTGGCATCACCAACCGTAGGGGTTTTGAAGTCTTTTAAAAAGACAGAACTGTTGGAAATATGCAGACATTTGGAGCTGACAGAGGTAAAACCAGCCATGCGAAAAGCAAGACTGGCTAGAGAGATAGTTGAATAGTACATTGATGAAAATGTGTTTGCACCAGGAGATCTGGAACAGTTTCCAGTGGAAAATCCAAATATAGAAATGGAACTTAAATTAAAAATGCTAGAGATTGAAATGGAAGAAAAAGAAAAACAAAGGCAGTTTGAGTTGGAAAAATTAGCAAGAGAAGAGAAAAAAGAAAGGGTGGAAAAAGAGAAAGAAAGGGAGGAAAGAGAAAAAGAAAGGGAGGAAAAAGAGAAACAAAGAGAATTTGAGAGAGAGAAAGAGGAAAGAGCAGAAAGAGAGAGACAGAGACAGAGAGATTTTGAATTAGAGAAATTCAACAGAGAAAAAAGACTCCAAATGGAGCAACTAAAAATAAAAATTCAAACTGAAAATAAATTTCGGGCTAGTCAGGGGGTAAAACTGGTGCCTCCATTTTCTGAAAAGGATGTTGACAACTATTTCCAGTGTTTTGAAAAGGTAGCAAAGGGTTGCCAGTGGCCAAAGGAACACTGGCCTCTGATGTTGCAAACTGTCCTCAAGGGTAAAGCTCAACAAGCCTATTCAGCTTTGTCTGCAGATGATTCCTCTGATTATGAGGTTGTCAAAAAGGTTATTTTGAGAGCTTATGAGTTGGTTCCAGAGGCTTACCGACAGAAATTCAGAGGTCTGAAGAAATCTGAAAATCAGACTTATGTGGAATTTGCTAATGAGAAGAAGGTTTGCTTCGAGTGCTGGTGTGCTTCTATGGAGGTCAAGGATGATTTCAACTCACTAAAAGAGATGGTGTGAGTTGAAGAATTCAAGAACTGTGTTAAAGATGATGTTAAGACCTACCTTAATGAGAAGCAAGCACTGAATTTGCAATCAGCTGCCAAATTTGCAGATGAATATGTTCTCACACATAAGTCCAAATTTCAGTCTAGCAGTAATAATAGATGGTCCCAATTTCAGAAAAAGGGTTATGGTGATACCCAAGATTCCTCACCCAAAGACAAAGACAAATCTGGTGATGGTGCTCAAAAATCCAGTAACAGGTCTGATCAAAGTGTGAAAGCTGACAGTGACAAAAGTGGTCTAGTTTGCAGTTATTGCAAGAAATCTGGTCATGTTAAAACTAACTGTTGATTCCTTAAAGCTAAGAAAGAAAAAGAAAAGGATACCAAACCAAATGCCTTTGTGAAAACAAGGTTAGAAACCCCTGTAGTAGATAACCAATCTGCTAAATTGCCTGCTTCTTGTGGGGCTAAAAAGCCTGATACAGCTGACTTCGTGAGGGAGGAATTTCTTCCATTTGTGTCAGAGGGATTTGTGGCTCTGAATGAGCATACTACTCCTGTCCCCATATATATCCTAAGGGATACCGGAGCTTCTCAGTCACTTTTGTTGATGGACTCCTTGGAGTTACGTGATGAGACCGCTTCAGGGGATTTCATACTTGTACAAGGTATTGAAGGGAGAACTGTATCTGTACCCCTGCGCTCTATATTCTTGAAGTCAAATTTAGTTACAGGACAGGTAAAGGTGGGACTTATGTGAAGTCTACCTATAAAGGGTGTTTCTCTGTTGCTAGGCAATGACCTGGCTGGGGGCAAAGTAGTTCCCCCTGTACATCTTACTTCACAGCCGAGCTCTGAAGATGGGGATGAGGACCCATCTCTGTATCCTTCTTGCGCAGTGACTCGTGCTATGGCCAAGAAGGCTCAAGAAGAAGATGTTGTGGTGCCGTCCAGCACGTTGAATAGTCAGGACTCAGGTGGTTCGCCTCATGACTCTGATTGGCCTACTATGGTTTCTCCGTTTGAGGACTTATCAGATACTTTTATCAGTTCTCTATTCAGCCAGCCGGATGGGTCTGGTGATTCTGATGTGTCTGGAGACTTGTCTCTGTCCAGAAAGCGGTTGATTGAGGAGCAAACTAATGATCCTGAAATTTGTGTACTAAAGAGGAGAGCCCTTCCTGATAAAGAAATAGACGCAGTTCCAGTTGGGTATTATCTCAAGGATGGTGTGTTGATGCGGAAGTGGCGCCCTCCTGATATCCCTGCCAATGCAGATTGGGCAGTGGTCAGGCAAATTGTTGTTTCGAAGGTCTATAGGAATGAGATCTTAACAATGGCTCATAGTTTACCTTTAGGAGGTCATCTTGGTGTTAACAAGACTGTTGATAAGATCATGAAACACTTCTTTTGGCCTGGGCTTCGGAAAGACGTTTCCAACTTTTGCAAAACCTGTCACACTTGTCAGGTAGTTGGAAAACACCAGTTAGACCCACCAGTTAGACCCACCCATCTTGATGTAAAACTCCAGCACTTAGAACCCTCACAGAGAGATCAGTTTAAGAGGTTGATCAAGAAATATGAGGATCTGTTTCCTGATGTTCCAAAGAGAGTTACTATAGCCTCTCATGATGTAGATGTTGGTGATGCCAAACCAATAAAACAGCATCCATACCGGATGAATCATGAAAAGAGAAAGATTGCTGAGAAAGAGGTTGAGTACATGTTAAAACATGATATTATCAGACCCTCCAACTCCGATTGGAGTTCACCCTGTGTGCTAGTTCCAAAACCTGATGGAAGTACTAGATTCTGTACAGATTATCGCAAAGTCAATGCTGTTACTAGAACTGATGTGTTTCCAATACCTAGGATTGATGATTGTATTGATAGTGTAGGGCAAGCAAAGTTTCTGACCAAGATTGATTTATTGAAGGGTTATTAGTGTGTGCCTTTAACTGAGAGGGCCAAGAGCATCTCTGCTTTTGCCACACCATCTGGATTGTACCAGTATGAAGTCCTACCCTTTGGCATGAAAAATGCCCCAGCCACGTTCCAAAGGATGATACAGTCTACAATCGCCGGATTGCCACACACGGGTGTGTACATCGATGACCTGATCACATGGAGTGACTCCTGGGAAGAACATCTAAAAGATGTAGAGACGTTGTTCCAGCGCCTGACCCAGGCTAACCTGACTGTTAACCTGAGCAAGAGTGACTTTGGTTGTGCTACTGTCACCTATCTTGGCTACGTCATAGGCCTGGGTAAGGTGGCACCCATAAATGCTAAAATCCAAGCCATCATGGACTTTCCAGTTCCTGACAACAAAAAAGCTTTGCGCCGCTTCCTTGGAATGATCGGGTACTACCGCAAGTTCTGCAAGAAATTTGCCGAGATTGCTCTCAGTCTAACTAACCAACTGAAGAAAGGCGTAAAGTTCACTTGGGATGATGCATGCCGAGAGCCTTCGATTGCCTGAAGTCTCTGCTGTGTCACTTCCCCGTGCTCAAATCTCCTGACTTCAACAAACCGTTCTCCATCGCGGTCGATGCTAGCGACCAAGCTTGTGGATCTGTGCTCCTACAGAGAAGTGACTCTGATGACATTGAGCATCCCGTGGCATACTTCTCCAGGAAGTTCAATCGCCACCAAAGGAACTATTCCACAATAGAGAAGGAACTGTTGGCTCTGGTCCTTTCTTTACAACACTTTGAGGTTTATGTTTGTCCAGGGGAAAGGCCAATGGTTGTGTACGCTGACCACAATTCGTTTATGTTTTTGAGTAAGATGAGGAACAAGAATCGGAGATTGTTGAATTGGAGTTTGATTTTACAGGAGTTTGACTTAGAAATTAAGCATGTGAAGGGTACAGACAATGTAATTGCTGATTGCTTATCCCGTGTTTGAATATGTATATATATATCCTGTGTTTATTTGAATATTGTATGATATGTATGTATAGAGAAGTGTTCACTTAACCATTTTGTATTGAAAAGAAAAATTTTGCCTTTATGAGTCAAAATTTTTCCCTTTTGGAATGGAGGTGTAATGTGAATATAGGACACTGGATGGCAGTATTTACCTTTTTTTTTATTCAGCTCAGACTGGAGCTATGTTTAGACATGTCCTGGACATGTCTGGGGCAAGTCCCCGAAAAGTAAAAAAAAGAGGTCTAAATGTGGGTGGGGTCTGCAAAAGAGTATATAAGGAAAAGAACTGAGACAGTAGAGTAGTAGGAGAAATTGCAAGAAGAAGGATACATGTGACCAGACCTGTCATTTCTGTTCAGGACCTGTGAAGTTTCTTTTGTGGATTTTTGCCTGTATTAGAGCATTATTTTTCCTTATCCAGGACATCACCAAGCCACCCCACAAAAAGGGACTGTAAATATTTCTTTTTTTTTCCTATTCAATCTTGGTCAGTAGTTTAGTTATTGTCTTTGTTAGAAATTAAATGTGTTTTAGTTGTTAAAACTGTGTCTGTCATCCCTTGCTGTTGCTGTTGTGTTATAAATGTAATAACAAATTGGGGCCATAACACGTGACACAGAGGCCATCCCTCTTATCCACTCTTCAACATGGAAAAAACAAAGGAACAAACAATTTAAGTAAGGCAGATGCGTGTCGACCTTCACAAGTCAGGCAATGGCTACAAGAAAGTAGTCACTCACCTGCACCTGCCCATATCTACTGTCAGAGGAATCATGAAGAAGTTTAAAACAACTGGAACATTGGTAAACAACACTGGACGAGGATGCAAGGTTATTTTGCCACCACGCACACTGAGGAGGATGGTGAGAAATAAAAAGTTCTCTAAAGCTCACTGTTAAAGAATTGCAACAAATGGTAGCATCCTGGGGTCACAAAGTCTCCAAAACGACCATCAGGCGCTATCTACATGCCAAAAAAGCTGTTTGGAAGGCATGCACAGAAAAACCCTTTTCTCATTCACAATCACAAATGCAAACGTCTGGAGTTCGCTAAGCGGGAATGGGACTTCAACTGGGTCAGTGTGCTTTGGTCGGATGAGAACAAGATAGAGCTTTTTGGCAACAAACACACACAAACAAGTGGGTCTGGCAGAACAAAAAAGATGAGTATGCAGAAAAGCACCTCATGGCCAATGTAAAGTATGGGGAAGGATCAGTGATACTGTGGGCCTGTTTCTCTTCCAGAGGCCCTGGGAACCTTGTTAAGGTGCATGGCATCATGAATGCTTTGAAATACCAGGACATTTTAAATCAAAATCTGGTGGCCTCTACCCCAAAGATGAATATGGGTTGTCACTGGGTCTTAAGCAAGATAATGACCCTAAACATGTGGCCAAATCTACACAGAAATGGTTCACCAGACACAGAATCAAGCTCCTCTTATGGCCATCTCAGTCCCCAGACCTCAACCCCATTGAAAACCTGTGGAGTGAACTGAAAAGGAGAGTGCAGAGGAGAGGACCCAGGTCGCTGGATGATTTAGAGAGATTGTGCAAAGAGGAATGGTCGAAGATCCCTCTTTCTGTATTCTCCAATCTTGTGAAACATTACAGGAGAAGATTAAGTGCTGTTTTGTTGGCAAAAGGGGGTTGTACAAAGCAATAACGCTGCAATTGGTAAGTTTTAGAAAAGTAACCTTTTTTCATTTTTGCTAAAACTGTCACTGTGTCCAGGAGTATTCCATAAAACTAGTACTCTGTAATTTAAAAAAGGCTCCTTTAAACACACCTAATGCTCCTACTGCAATTTAAAAGAATCGTTTGGACCGACCAAAAAGAACCAATTCGAGCCGCGATGGTGTCAGACAGTCGTCAAACAGTGCACATGCAGGCGCTGCAGACAGCCCCCTCCCCCTTCCTCCTCAGTTCACGCCAGTGCTCAGGCAAGTTCAAATCTCCCAGAGCGGGTTCAGGAGCTTAGAACCATCAGCAAGGAAAAAAATACCAATACATCAGTTACCAGCAACAGCACACACAGCTAAGACAAGTAAAAAAGGAAGCCAGAAGAAAAAAAAACGCACAAAAGAAAGGATTTAACAAAACTCAGGTTAAAACCAGAGTGAACATGGGAGTGGATTTTTAGAGGTGGAAGGAACTCCGTGATCTGGAAGGGTTAAAAACTGATGCAGAGTTTGCGACTTTTCTCCTTGACAGGTAAGCCCCTGCTTTATTTGTTGGTTCATTTTTGCTCTGCAAAATAGTGAGCTGGCGTCGCTGACATACTCACCAAACTAACCCCAGCCCTAACCAGCATCAATTCATTTCGCTCTGCAAATAAGCATGTGAACGTCGCTGACAAGCACAGTCGCTGTTCGAATAGCCAGAATCTTGTAATTGTTACAGTACTCCGCAGTGCATGGGATGTTACTGTGATGTTGCAGTCGAGCTAACATTAGCTTGTTTCAGATGCTAGGGCTAACATTACTGGCATTGTTTTATTAGAGAGCAGCTGAAAATCTCTTTATGAGGTGACCTGGCAGTCTTATCAGTTGTGTTGTTGTCCTTATAAATATATGTATCGTTTCTACGCTCTCACAGCTAAATGCTGACATACATGATTCACAAAACCCAAAACCAGTGAAGTTGGCACGTTGTGTAAATCGTGAATAAAAACAGAATACAATGATTTGCAAATCCTTTTCAACCTATATTTAATTGAATACACTGCAAAGACAAGTTACTTAATGTTCGAACAGGTAAACTTTGTAATTTTTTGCACATATTAGCTCATTTGGAATTTGATGCCTGCAACATGTTTCAAAAAAGCTGGCACAAGTGGCTAAAAAGACTGTGAGAGTTGAGGAATGCTCATCAAACACTTATTTGGAACATCCCACAGGTGAACGGGCTAATTGTAAACAGGTGGGTGCCATGATTGGGTATAAAAGCAGCTTCCCTGAAATGCTCAGTCATTCACAAACAAGGATGGGGCGAGGGTCACCACTTAGTGAACAAATGCGCAAGCTGATTGTCGAACAGTTTAAAAAAAACATTCCTCAACGAGCTATTGCAAGAAATTTAGGGATTCCATCATCTACGGTCCGTAATATCGTCAAAAGGTTCAGAGAATCTGGAGAAATCACCTCACGTTAGCGACAAGGCCGAAAACCAACATTGAATACCCGAGACCTTTGATCCCTCAGGCGGTACTGCATCAAAAACAGACATCAGCGTGTAAAGGACATCACCACATGGGCTCAGGAACACTTCAGAAAACCACTGTCAGTTCATCACTACATCTGCAAGTGCAAGTTAAAACTCAACAATGCAAAGCGAAAGCCATTTATCAACAGCACCCAAAAACGCCGCCGGCTTCGCTGGGCCCAAGCTCATCTAAGATGGACTGATGCGTAGTGGAAAAGTGTTCTGTGGTTTGACGAGTCCACATTTTAAATTGTTTTTGGAAACTGCGAATGTCATTTCCTCCGGACCAAAGAGGAAAAGAACCATCCGGTCTGTTATAGGCGCAAAGTTCAAAAGCCAGCATCTGTGATGGTATGGGGGTGTATTAGTGCCCAAAGCATGGGCAACTTACACATATGTGAAGGCACCATTAATGCTGAAAGGTACATACAGGTTTTGGAGCAACATATGTTGCCATCCAAGCAACATCTTTTTCATGGACGCCCATGTTTATTTCAGAAAGACAATGCCAAGCCACATTCTGAATGTGTTACAACAGCATGGCTCCGTAGTAAAAGAGTGCGGGTACTAGACTGGCCTGCCTGTAGTCCAGACCTGTCTCCCATTGAAAATGTGTGGCGCATTATGAAGCATAAAATACGACAACGGAGACCCCGGACTGTTGAACGACTTAAGCTGTACATCAAGCAAGAATGGGGAAGAGTTCCACCTGAACAGCTTCAAAAATTGGTCTCCTCAGTTCCCAAACGTTTCCTGAGTGTAGTTAAAAGGAAAGGCGATGTAACACAGTGGAAAAAAGGCCCCTGTGCCAACTTTTTTGCAATGTGTTGCTGCCATTAAATTCTAAGTTAATGATTATTTGCAAAAAAACAAAAAGTTTCTCAGGTTGAACATCAAACATCTTGTCTTTGCTGTGTATTCAATTGAATATAAGTTGAAAAGGATTTGCAAATTATTGTATTCTGTTTTTATGTACGATTTACATAACGTGCCAACTTCATTGGTTTTGGGTTTTGTACTTGCCATTCAGCTGGATTCACGACAGTTTCTGTACTCAAAAAATGGGTAACTTAGTGAAATAAGCGTGTGCTGGGTTTTTAATGAGTACATACTGCTGTAAATCACTTTTCAAGTCGACATGATGTATTTCTGCTCGTTTGTTGGCAGACGTGTCTTTGGACCTGAAAAATCCGGGCCTAATATATCTCCCTTTATTGATTATTATTGATTAATTATTAATTAATTTATTACTCCTGGCTAATTCTAGATGAGTTTCCTTTATTAATAGTTTTCCAATTCAAGAATAATCAAGTGGCAATTGAAGAGACGGCTTCTCTCCCTCATGTGATCTAAAAGCGGCAAAATAATGGGCTGCATTCAGGACAGAAAAATAATTTAATTATCATCAGGTCTATGCACCTGCACTCGGCGTCGGCATTTCAGACCAGTAAGTGGTTTCGTTCATTTACATTTTCCAATCGGTCAGCTGTCTATTTTTTTACTACAAATTCAGGGACCTTGCTGCAAAAACAGGTGTATGTACTTATCGCCAAAATTACCTTCATTCGCGGAAGAGTTCTGAAATGCCATCGCCGAGTGATGGTGCATAGACCTAATTATAATCAAATTCTTTTTCGTTACTGAATGTAGCCTATTATTTTGTCGTTTTTAGATCGCATTGGGGAGAGAAACCTTGTCTTCAATTGCCACATGATTATTCTTGAATTGGAAAACGTTTGAATGAAGGAAAACCATCTAGAATTTGCCAAGACAAATAATCATCCCTCGCTGCGCAATTAGCGTGAAGCGGGGGATATAGCATTGGGCTCCGTCAGTCCATCCGTACGGACACATAAAATTGAGGCAGCGGGGGATATTGCCATGTTAGTGGCAAACAGTTGTTTTCAATCAAAGGAGGGATATTAGCCCGGAATTTTCAGGTCTAACGACGTGCCTGTTTGTTGATCAGCAGTGTTGACTGTTCGCAACAGTAACGTGTAGCCTCGGCAACTTGGCCGCTTTCATAATGAGAACGTGCAAAATCTCTCCACAGTTGCATGCATAACAGCTCGGTGCTTTCGCGTGCACGGCAGCTTTCAGGGGGAGGGTCTGAGGAGTGCAGTGGAGAGGGAGGGGGAGGGATCTGAAAGTTGCTTTTTTTCAAATTTTTGTGCGAAGTCCTCTCTCTCCTCAAAGTTACCAACTGCAGCTTTAACATCAGGGGTGCTAGTAATTGTGGCACACATGATTTGATGTAAAAGAATTATTTCTTAATGTGGGTTTTTTTTTCCCACTGAATAAATGCACTTGAATTAAAGGTTGAATTTTCCTCTTTTTTTCATTGTGGTCCTATATTATTTAGAAAAAAACTGATTTTATTAGAAGCTAAATAACACATCTTAACCAGGGGTGCCAATAATTATGGAGGGCAGTGTAATTTGCTAGGTGCAAAACAAGCACCTTATCACATCTCCTTAATGTACCCAAAGTCTCTTTGCAATGATCCATGTGTAATTTCATATCAATTTAGGATATTTAATTGGCATAAGATATAATTATATCCGCCGCCGCCGACGGATATCCTACATGTTAATGCGATAACTTCAGTAATATTTCAGTTAGAAATTTCATGTTTTGCATATAAGTAAGTAAAGAAGAACTGATTCAATTTTGGACAATGTACAATTTCTCGATTGGCCACCAGGGGCCAAAAACGGAAAAATTACTGTTTTTATCATGTCTCAAAATATTTGTCCGATTGACGTCAAATCAAGTGCAAATGTAAGGTCATGATCTGAGGATGTGCCCCACGATGACATTATACCTGTTTGGTTCAAAATTTTGACTCAAGGTGGAGCTTTGTCACGTAAAATTCACAATTTTAGCCATTTATCCTGTCTCAAAATATTTGTCCGATTGACGTCAAATCAAGTGCAAATGTAAGGTCATGATCTGAGGATGTGCCCCACGATGACATTATACCTGTTTGGTTCAAAATTTTGACTCAAGGTGGAGCTTTGTCACGTAAAATTCACAATTTTAGCCATATCTTTGGAACCATTAGTCCAATTGACAGGAATCTATGTGAAACTGCAAGGTCATGACCTCACAACGTGTCACATGATGACATCATGCCTGTATGGTTCAATATTTTGCCACCAGGTGGAACTTTGTGATGGAAAATTACCATTTTGGCCATATCTTCAGAACCATTTGTCCGATTGACCTGAAATTAAGTTCAAATGAAAGGTCATGACCTGAGGGGCTTTATATTGTATTGGGGCAATTTGAGGATTGGGGGCGTTCGGGAATATACCCCAAGCCATCGCCTCCGACACCATAAGCCTAGTTGTTGAATAAAAATGGTTGAAATCGATTTCAGATTTTTCACTTTTCTATGTCTCAAAATGTTACCTTTTCATGAGAACGAGCCATATATGTAAGTATCGAAAAAATATAATTTCTCCAAAGCATTTGAATATATCGATCTGTAGAACCCTCCCCCTCCATTATATTTCTCGGACAGGCTGGGACACTGAAATAGAGGCCTCTCATTTTCTTTTCGTACCTTTGCAGCTTGAAACGGGTCATCATAATTGTTGTAAACCATAGTCTGCTCAAACTACGCTGGCATTCTCTACTCCTGCTGTGCCTGTCCTTAGCTGTATGCTAATATTATGTAAAGCAAGCCGATAGCACCACCCATATGCGAACAGGATTGGCTTCTAGGATTTGTGACACACACAATAAAAAGACTACCCTAGGTACCCAGATACTGTGATCTCCTTTTCACAATAATGGATTCACCATTAAATATTTATCTGAATAGTTTTTGATTTCACCCCTTAACCTCGGCACAAAATGAGCTCTTATGAGTGGATCGTTACCAAAGGGTTGCATCGGCCTGACCTCCCTTTGTTGAGGTGCAAAAGGCACTGTACTTGTTGACATTCCTGAAGACAGTGAGACGACTCGGACCCTTTACATTTGTAAATTGCTGTTGGAACCGCTGAAGGACAGTGCAAACACTTTTCATTTGGAGGTATTCTGTTAACAGAAGAGACCTCTGCTGAGCTGTGAACTGTGGTCTGACCATTGTAAACCACACAGTTACAAGGCAAAAAGTTGGACCAATGCACACGTGCTCACTGATTTTATGTCCATGAATTAAATCGCCTGCATCACATAATGCATTTGTGATCATTGGCTGTGTGATGAAAGGAAGAAACTGACAAGACATGAAGTGATTATGGAATAATTAAATGACATACCCACTGAATGATGCATGTTAGCTTGATTCACTTGTTCACAGCCACTTCAATTGCATGTGTTAACCCTTTTTTTAATGATCCACTCATAAAAAAAGATCATTTTGTGCCGAGGTTAGGGGGTGAAAGGGTTAATAATTCAAAAAACGCCTTGGCATACTGGTAAAACCCTGTCTAAACTTTTAATCTAATGGGACGAATCCAATTTTAACCCTCGCATTCCCATGCCCAAAAGACATGAATTTTGCAAAATTCAAAGCGTCTGTGCTCACTGGAGCATGAAGCTTAACCCAAGATACTGGAATCATTTGAAGCAGATTGACCCCCTCAACCAAGGTTTATGCCCACATTTACAGAACTATTATCTTTATTCATTTTATGATGATTTTTCCAAGAGTATCATTTTTTCTGATACACCCTGTATATACAGCACCCTCCATACTTATTGGCACCCCTGGTTAAGATGTGTTCTTTAGCTTCTAATAAATTCAGTTTTTTTCTAAGTAATATAGGACCACAATGAAAAAAAGAGGAAAATCCAACCTTTAATTCAAGTGCATTTATTCAGTGGGGAAAAAGTCCCATATTAAGAAATAATTCTTTTACATCAAATCATGTGTGCCACAATTACTAGCACCCCTGATATTAATATTTTTACAACCCCCTTTTGCCAACGAAACAGCACCTAGTCCTCTCCTATAATGTTTCACAAGATGGGAGAATACAGAAAGAGGGATCTTTGACCATTCCTCTGCACAAGCTCTCTAAATCATCCAGCAACCTGGGTCCTCTCCTCTTCAGCTCAATCCACAAGTTTTCAATGGAGATGAGGTCTGGGGACTGAGATGGCCATGGGAGGAGCTTGATTCTGTATCTGATGAACCATTTCTGTGTAAATTCGGCCACATATTTAGGGTCATTATCTTGCTGAAAGACCCAGTGACGACCCATCTTAAGCTTTCGGGGCCACCAGATTTTGATTTAAAATGTCCTGGTATTTCAAAGCGTTCATGATGCCATGCACCCTAACAACGTTCCCAGGGCTTCTGGAAGAGAAACAGGCCCACAGCATCACTGATCCTCCCTCATACTTCACATTGGCCATGAGGTGCTTTTCTGCATACTCATCTTTTGTGTTCCGCCAGACCCACTTAGAGTGTTTGTTGCCAAAAAGCTCTATCTTAGTCTCATCTGACCAAAGCACCCGGTCCCAGTTGAAGTCCCAGTACCGCTTAGCGGACTCCAGACTTTTGCGTTTATGATTTTGAGTGATAAAAGGTTTTTTCTGTGCATGCCTCCCAAACAGCTTGTTGGCATATAGATGGCGCCTGATGGTTGTTTTGGAGACTTTGTGATCCCAAGATGCTACCATTTGTTGCAATTCTTTAACAGTGAGCTTTGGAGAGCTTTTTATTTCTCTTACCACCCTCCCCACTGTGCATGGTGGCAAAAAAACCTTGCGTCCTTGTCCTGGCTTGTTTACCACTGTTGCAGTTGTTTAAAACTTCTTAACAAACAGTCATCCTTGACAGTTTCCTGTTTCCTGTCTTCGCGTTGGCATACGATTGACTCGCAGCACCTGCCGCGCGAGCATTTTCCTCAATATTTAGTATTGAAATAATTAGCTGTTTTAAAACCTCATAAACTTTCCGGAGACTGTAGTTTCTGATTCCCAGGAAATTTGAATTTTTCTCCCGCAAATTTCCATCAAGACGTCCGAGGTCAACTTTCTGACTTGGCCTGACAAACCTCATCGGCACCTAGCTCGTGTAAGTAACCATGCCTGCTTCTCCTTGTTCCCCGGTGTCTTTTCCCATCTTGTGTTCTGAATGTAGTATGTTTTGTTACGACACTTCCACCCTCAGCGGCACTTACACTTGTAAGAAATGCATTGCTTATGTTATGGCCCCAATTTGTTATTACATTTACAACACAACAGCAACAGCAAGGGATGACACACAGTTTTTAAAACTAAAACACATTTAATTTTTAACAAAGACAAAGACTAATAACAACCTACAACTAAAGACCAAGATTGATAAATAAGAAAAAACAGAAATAATTACAGTCCCTTTTTGGTGGGGTGGCTTGGTGATGTCCAGGATGAAGAAAATGCTCAAACACAGGCAAAGAAATCCACAAAAGAAACGTCACAGGTCTTGAACAGAATGGCAGGTCTGGTCATCTTCTTGCAATTTCTCCTACTACTCTACTGTCTCAATTCTTTTCTTTATATACTCTTTTGCAGACCCCACCCACATTTAGACCTCTTTTTTTTAACTTTCTGAGACTTGCCCCAGACATGTCTGGAAACATGTCCAAACATGACTCCAGTCTGAGCTTAACAAAAAAAAGGTAAATACTGCCATCTAGTGGCCTATATTCACATTACACCTCCATTCCAAATGGGAAAAATTTTGACTCACAAAGGCAAAATTTTTTCTTTTCAATACAAAATGGTTAAGTGAACACTTGTCTATATATACATATCATACAATATTCAAACACATGATATATATATACACATTCAAACACGGGATAAGCAATCAGCAATTACATTGTCTGTACCCTTCACATGCTTAATTTCCAAGTCAAACTCCTGTAAAATCAAACTCCAATTCAACAATCTCCGATTCTTGTTTTTCATCTTACTCAAAAACATTAACGGATTGTGGTCAGTGTACACAATCATTGGCTTTTGTCCTGTACAAACATAAACCTCAAAGTGTTGTAAAGAAAGGACCAGAGCCAACAGTTCCTTCTCTATTGTGGAATAGTTCCTTTGGTGGCGATTGAACTTCCTGGAGAAGTATGCCACGGGATGCTCAATGTCATCAGAGTCACTTCTCTGTAGGAGCACAGATCCACATGCTTGGTCGCTAGCATCGACCGCGATGGAGAACGGTTTGTTGAAGTCAGGAGATTTGGGCACGGGGAAGTGACACAGCAGAGACTTCAGGCGATCGAAGGCTCTCTGGCATGCATCATCCCAGGTGAACTTTACGCCTTTCTTCAGTTGGTTAGTTAGACTGAGAGCAATCTCAGCAAAGTTCTTGCAGAACTTGCGGTAGTACCCGATCATTCCAAGGAAGCGGCGCAAAGCTTTTTTGTTGTCAGGAACTGGAAAGTCCATGATGGCTTGGACTTTAGCATTTATGGGTGCCACCTTACCCTGGCCTATGACGTAGCCAAGATAGGTGACAGTAGCACAACCAAAGTCACTCTTGCTCAGGTTAACAGTCAGGTTAGCCTGGGTCAGGCGCTGGAACAACGTCTCTACATCTTTTAGATGTTCTTCCCAGGAGTCACTCCATGTGATCAGGTCATCGATGTATGCACCCGTGTGTGGCAATCCGGCGATTGTAGACTGTATCATCCTTTGGAACGTGGCTGGGGCATTTTTCATGCCAAAGGGTAGGACTTCATACTGGTACAATCCAGATGGTGTGGCAAAAGCAGAGATGCTCTTGGCCCTCTCAGTTAAAGGCACACACCAATAACCCTTCAATAAATCAATCTTGGTCAGAAACTTTGCTTGCCCTACACTATCAATACAATCATCAATCCTAGGTATTGGAAACACATCAGTTCTAGTTACAGCATTGACTTTGCGATAATCTGTACAGAATCTAGTACTTCCATCAGGTTTTGGAACTAGCACACAGGGTGAACTCCAATCTGAGTTGGAGGGTCTGATAATATCATGTTTTAACATGTACTCAACCTCTTTCTCAGCAATCTTTCTCTTTTCAGGATTCATCCGGTATGGATGCTGTTTTATTGGTTTGGCATCACCAACATCTACATCATGAGAGGCTATAGTAACTCTCTTTGGAACATCAGGAAACAAATCCTCATATTTCTTGATCAACCTTTCAAACTGATCTCTCTGTGAGGGTTCTAAGTGCTGGAGTTTTACATCAAGATTTTGCAACACTTCAGTGTTTGACAATTTACATGAAAGAACTTCAGCTTTAATTCTTGGTTCATCACCTTGAAACTCCCCCTCATCTTCACACGTTTTGACCATTGGAGAATCTGAAGTGACAGCTGCAACCCTAGCATTTCTGTCATGATAAGGCTTTAGCATGTTAATATGACACAATTGTTTTGGTTTTCTCCTATCTGGAGTCTTCACAATGTAATTGAGATCATTGAGTTTTGTCAGAATTTCATAAGGACCATGAAATCTAGCCTGCAATGGATTGGACTGCAAGGGAAACAACACAAGGACCTTTTCTCCTGGTTTAAACTCACGGCTTCTAGCCTTATGATCATACCAAGTTTTCATTTTTCCCTGACTTGATTTCAAGTTCTCTTTGGCAAGGTCACAAGCTGCACGCAATCTTTCCTTGAACTTGCCAACATAGTCTAACAGACTGATATGCGGCTCTTTCTCTTGCCATTGTTCACTCAATAATAGCAAAGGTCCTCTCACTTCATGACCAAACACTAGCTCAAATGGACTGAATCCAGTAGACTCCTGCACTGCTTCTCTAGCTGCAAACAACAGCAAATGAACCCCTTCATCCCAGTCTTTCTCATGGTCATAACAATAAGTCCTCATCATTGTCTTGAGAGTGGAATGAAACCGCTCTAAGGCACCCTGACTTTCTGGATGATAGGCACTAGAAAGAATCTGTTTTGCACCTAGTTCATACACAACCTGCTGAAACAATCCTGAAGTGAAATTGCTACCTTGGTCTGACTGAATTTCCCTGGGAAGACCAAACAACGTGAAGAACTTTATCAAAGCCTTCGAGATTGCAGTTGCCTTGATGTTACGTAGAGGTATGGCTTCGGGGAATCTGGTAGATGCACACATGATTGTCAACAAGTACTGATTTCCAGATCTAGTCTTGGGTAATGGACCAACGCAATCAACAATGACCCTAGAGAATGGCTCCCCAAATGCTGGGATAGGCTGCAATGGAGCTACAGGTGGGTCTAACTGGTGTTTTCCAACTACCTGACAAGTGTGACAGGTTTTGCAAAAGTTGGAAACGTCTTTCCGAAGCCCAGGCCAAAAGAAGTGTTTCATGATCTTATCAACAGTCTTGTTAACACCAAGATGACCTCCTAAAGGTAGACTATGAGCCATTGTTAAGATCTCATTCCTGTAGACCTTCGGAACAACAATTTGCCTGACCACTGCCCAATCTGCATTGGCAGGGATATCAGGAGGGCGCCAATTCCGCATCAACACACCATCCTTGAGATAATACCCAACTGGAACTGCATCTATTTCTTTTTCAGGAAGGGCTCTCCTCTTTAGTACACCAATTTCAGGATCATTAGTTTGCTCCTCAATCAACCGCTTTCTGGACAGAGACAAGTCTCCAGACACATCAGAATCACCAGACCCATCCGGCTGGCTGAATAGAGAACTGATAAAAGTATCTGATAAGTCCTCAAACGGAGAAACCATAGTAGGCCAATCAGAGTCATGAGGCGAACCACCTGAGTCCTGACTATTCAATGTACTGGACGGCACCACAACATCATCTTCTTTAGCCTTCTTGGCCATAGCACGAGTCACTGCGCAAGAAGGATACAGAGATGGGTCCTCATCCCCATTTTCAGTGCTCGGCTGTGAAGTAAGATGTACAGGGGGAACTACTTTGCCCCCAGCCAGGTCATTGCCTAGCAACAGAGAAACACCCTTTATAGGTAGACTTGACATAAGTCCCACCTTTACCTGTCCTGTAACTAAATCTGACTTCAAGAATATAGAGCGCAGGGGTACAGATACAGTCCTCCCTTCAATACCTTGTACAAGTATGAAATCCCCTGAAGCGGTCTCATCACGTAACTCCAAGGAGTCCATCAACAAAAGTGACTGAGAAGCTCCGGTATCCCTTAGGATATATATGGGGACAGGAGTAGTATGCTCATTCAGAGCCACAAATCCCTCTGACACAAATGGAAGAAATTCCTCCCTCACAAAGTCAGCTGTATTAGGCTTTTTAGCCCCACAAGAAGCAGGCAATTTAGCAGATTGGTTATCCACTACAGGGGTTTCTAACCTTGTTTTCACAAAGGCATTTGGTTTGGTATCCTTTTCTTTTTCTTTCTTAGCTTTAAGGAACCAACAGTTAGTTGTAACATGACCAGATTTCTTGCAATAACTGCAAACTAGACCACTTCTGTCACTGTCAGCTTTCACACTTTGATCAGACCTGTTACTGGATTTCTGAGCACCATCACCAGATTTGTCTTTGTCTTTGGGTGAGGAATCTTGGGTATCACCGTAACCCTTTTTCTGAAATTGGGACCATCTATTATTACTGCTAGACTGAAATTTGGACTTATGTGTGAGAACATATTCATCTGCAAATTTGGCAGCTGATTGCAAATTCAGTGCTTGCTTCTCATTAAGGTAGGTCTTAACATCATCTTTAACACAGTTCTTGAATTCTTCAACTAACACCATCTCTTTTAGTGAGTTGAAATCATCCTTGACCTCCATAGAAGTACACCAGCGCTCAAAGCAAACCTGCTTTTCATTAGCAAATTCAACATAAGTCTGATTTTCAGATTTCTTCAGACCTCTGAATTTCTGTCGGTAAGCCTCTGGAACCAACTCATAAGCTCTCATAATAACCTTTTTGACAACCTCATAATCAGAGGAATCATCTGCAGACAAAGCCGAATAGGCTTGTTGAGCTTTACCCTTGAGGACAGTTTGCAACATCAGAGGCCAGTGTTCCTTTGGCCACTGGCAACTCTTTGCTACCTTTTCAAAACACTGGAAATAGTTGTCAACATCCTTTTCCGAAAATGGAGGCACCAGTTTTACCTCCTGGCTAGCCCGAAATTTATTTTCAGTTTGAATTTTTATTTTTAGTTGCTCCATTTGGAGTCTTTCTTCTCTATCGAATTTCTCTAATTCAAAATCTCTCTGTCTTGCAAATTTTTCTAACTCAAATTCTCTTTGTTTTTCTTCTCTTGCTAATTTTTCTAACTCAAACTGCCTTTGTTTTTCTTTTTCTTCCCTCTCAAATTCCCTTTCTTTTTCTCTTTCCTCCCTTTCAATCTCTAGCATTTTTAATTTAAGTTCCATTTCTATATTTGGATTTTCCACTGGAAACTGTTCCAGATCTCCTGGTGCAAACACATTTTCATCAATGTAATATTCAACTATCTCTCTAGCCAGTCTTGCTTTTCGCATGGCTGGTTTTACCTCTGTCAACTCCAACTGTCTGCAAATTTCTAGCAGTTCTGTCTTTTTAAAAGACTTCAAAACCCCTACGGTTGGTGATGCCAAGAAATCATCCATTGCTGTTGTCAATATATATCTAGGAAAATTCACAAAAACAATTTCACAATTTGGAATGTTAGATTTTCAATAAATTACTCACACAATGGTCTATCCCGGACCTTGAGCCCCCAATTTGTTATGGCCCCAATTTGTTATTACATTTACAACACAACAGCAACAGCAAGGGATGACACACAGTTTTTAAAACTAAAACACATTTAATTTTTAACAAAGACAAAGACTAATAACAACCTACAACTAAAGACCAAGATTGATAAATAAGAAAAAACAGAAATAATTACAGTCCCTTTTTGGTGGGGTGGCTTGGTGATGTCCAGGATGAAGAAAATGCTCAAACACAGGCAAAGAAATCCACAAAAGAAACGTCACAGGTCTTGAACAGAATGGCAGGTCTGGTCATCTTCTTGCAATTTCTCCTACTACTCTACTGTCTCAATTCTTTTCTTTATATACTCTTTTGCAGACCCCACCCACATTTAGACCTCTTTTTTTTAACTTTCTGAGACCTGCCCCAGACATGTCTGGAAACATGTCCAAACATGACTCCAGTCTGAGCTTAACAAAAAAAAGGTAAATACTGCCATCTAGTGGCCTATATTCACATTACACTTATGCCAGTTTAGCCGAAAAGATTCTGGAGTTGGAAGCTCACATCGAGACTCTTCAGAATATTCAGGCCAATGAGGAGTTCATTGACTCTTTCTCTGTCCAGCCTGATAGTTGCGCTCATATTAGTTCTCTTTCGGTTTCCTACTCCATGCCTGCTGTGGTCGCGTCTCCGCAGCAGGACACATTCGTAACAGTTAGAGGTAAACGGAGGGGAAAGAAACACGTACAGCTACCTGTTCTCTCTCCTGTCAAACAATCTAATTCATTCGCTCCCCTCATAGATCGACAGTTGTACGAACCAGTGCCAGAAAACGCACGAATTATCGGTGATTCAATATTGAGAAATGTTAGGGTGTTCAAACCAGCTACTGCAGTAAACTGTATTCATGGCGCTCGTGTCACGGACATCGAAGCTAATTTGAAATTACTTGAGAAGGGTAAACACAAGTATTCCAAAATAATTATCCACGCTGGTACAAATGACATTCGTTTAAGACAATCGGAGATAACGAAAAGTGGTTTTAAGTCTGTCTGCGCCCAAGCTAAGAAACTGTCGCGTTCGGTAAATGTCTCTGGGCCATATTCGATCCGATGTCGTTGATATGGGATCAGTAAGACACCAGATGCGGGGAGAAGGGAATGAGGATTTATTTCAAACAAAAATAAACAGGCACGAGGGCCAACAAAAAACTTGGCCCCAAGGGTTGCAAAAAACAAACTAAAGTAAGCTACACAGAGCTATAAACAATAAATGCAAAAAGGCAAAAACAAAAAGGCACTGGAAACTCCAGGCAAGATGCACAAGAAAAATAAATAACCAGACTATATATAAATTCGAAAAACAAGAGGCTAGGACAAGACTTGAAACTAGAAATGCTAGGGAACTATGACAACAAGAGCTTGGCTAAACTTGCACATGCAACGAGACGCGAGACACTGTCTGCCAGCCAACGTCCACTGCATCCAGATAAAGCTTGGAAATCAAGGACACATGAGGGGCAACACCTGGAGAAGCAGAAACAAGAGGCATGGCAAGATCAAGACATGGACAGAGATTGGATGACATGACCTGCTCATTAAGAGAATGAGCGTGCTCAGCTTAAGTACCAATTAAGTATGCAGTTTGGAAGCAAGCATGAATGTTAAGAACAGAAAAGCACAGCAAGATCTTGAAATGGCAAAGCCAACCAGAGCTCAGAAATGTGCAACAACGAAGGCACGGGGCGGAACGCAGACAAGCGGTGGAGTGGCATGGCAGACCTGGCGAAAACAAAAACATGGAAAAGTAAAAACATGGACAAGGAATGAAACTTGAAGTGTAAGATCCTGAAACAAGAAACTGTAAAAACTGTGGCATGAACTATGAAACTTGAACTATGAAATCTTGAAACATGAAACTGTTAAAACCATAAGCAATACTGTTCTGGCCAAAGGCCAGAACCCTGGAACACAACAGTACCCCCCCCTTACAAAAGCGGCACCCGACGCGGACAATAAACACCAATAACTAAAATACAAGAAGCCGCACAAAACTAAATACAAATCCCACAAGACTAATAACTAAGTAAATATTAAAGACAAAAACCCTGACACGAAACACCTAACCAAGAAACAGTAGAACGAGAAACATTGAACAAACAAGATTACTTAGGGTCTCCAGCAAGCTGGGGCTAAGGCTTAGGCTATGGTAATGGCTTGGGACTGTGGCTATGGCAATGGCTATGGCTAGAGACTATGGCTATGGGGCTATGGGGCTATGGCTATGGCTTGGGCTTGGGATTAAGGCTTTGGCTATGGCTTGGCTTGGCTTGAGGCTATGGTTTGGGGCTATGGCTATGGCTATGGCTTGGACTTGGGACTATGGCTTGGGGTGTGACTGGTGGTAGTCACGGATGAGGGATTTGTCTAAGATGTGCCTGGCCGGGACCCAGGAACGCTCCTCTGGGCCGTACCCCTCCCAATCCACGAGGTACTGGAGGCCCCGGCCCCTCCGACGGCAATCCAACAGAGACTTGACTGTGTAGGCCTCCCCTCCGTCGATGAGCCGAGGAGGAGGCGGAGGCTCAGGTGGGGGCATGAGGGGGGAGGTGGCAACAGGCCTCAGGCGTGAGACGTGGAACACAGGGTGGAGCCGTCCCATGGTGGATGGGAGCTTGAGCCGGACAGCGGTGGGGCTGATGATTCTTTGGATGGGGAAAGGACCCAGGAAGCGAGGAGCCAGCTTGCGGCTTTCCACCCGGAGTGGGATGTCCTGCGCAGCTAACCAGACCTTCTGGCCGACCCGATAGTGAGGGGCTGGGCGCCGACGCTTGTCTGCCGTGGTCTTCATCGTCTTGCCCGCCCGAACTAAGGCGCGGTGAGCAGACAGCCACACACGGCGACACCGTCAGATGAATGCCCCGGCCGAAGGCACCCCGACTTCCTCCTCCTGGCTGGGGAACAGTGGAGGCTGGTAGCCCATACAGCACTCGAAGAGGGAGAGGCCGGAGGCAGAGGCGGCGTGGGAGTTTACGGCGTACTCGACCCAGGGTAGCATGGTAGACCAGGATCTTGGGTTGGTCGAGCACACGCATCGGAGGACCGTCTCCAGGGTTTGGTTGGCCCGCTCAGTCTGTCCATTGGTCTGTGGGTGGTAACCGGAACTGAGGCTGAAGGAGGTGCCAAGGGATGTGCAGAATGCTTTCCAGAAGTGGGAGGTGAATTGGGGACCACGATCTGACACAATATCCACAGGAATGCCATGGGGACGGACAACATGCTGGATAAGTAGGTCAGCTGTGGTTTTAGCGGAGGGGAGCTTGGGAAGGGGCACGAAGTGGGCAGACTTGGAGAACCGGTCAACTATGGTGAGGACAGTAGTGTTTCCATGGGAGACGGGCAAGCCAGTGACGAAGTCCAGAGCTATGTGGGACCAGGGACGGTGAGGAATGGGCAGTGGTTGGAGCAGACCAGAGGGAGGTGCGTGGGAGGACTTGGCGCGGGAACAGACTGAGCAGGCAGAAACGAACCCCCGGACCTCTGCTGCCATCTTGGGCCACCAGAAACGGCGCTGGATGAACCGCAGGGTCCGGCCGACCCCAGGATGGCATGACAGGTTGGAGGAGTGGCCCCACTGGAGAACGTCAGACCGGGCAGCTGCAGGGACGTACAGGCAGTTGGCAGGGCAGGCACTGGGCGTAGCTGCGCCGTTCTGGGCGTTGCGGACCAGCTCCTCGATCCGGAGGCACACGTTGTTGACAAAACATGTTCTGGGCAGAATGGAGCTGGGCTCTCCCTTGGCCGAGGAAGCGTCGAAACGCCTGGAGAGTGCGTCAGCCTTGGTGTTCTTGGACCCTGGCCTGTAGGCCAGGGAGAAGTTGAACCGGTCAAAGAAGAGGGCCCATCTGGCTTGTCTGGGCGTCAGCCTCTTGGCGGAGCGGAGGTACTCCAGGTTTTTATGGTCCGTCCAGACCAGGAACGGAATCCGTGCCCCCTCAAGCCAGTGCCTCCACTCTTCCAGGGCCAGTTTCACCGCCAGCAGCTCCCGGTTCCCGACGTCGTAGTTGGACTCCGCAGGCGTCAGCCGGTGGGAGTAGAACGCGCACGGGTGTACCTTCTGATCATTGCTGGATCTTTGAGATAGCACCGCACCAACCCCGACATTGGAGGCATCCACCTCCACAATGAACTGCTTGGCGGGGTCGGGGGTGGTGAGGATGGGCGCGGTGGTGAAGCGCCTCTTCAGCTCACAGAAGGTCACCTCGGCTTGCGGAGTCCAACGAAATGGCACCTTGATGGAGGTAAGGGCCGTTAGGGGAGCTGCCACGGTGCTGTAGTTCCTGACAAATCGCCTATAGAAATTGGCGAATCCCAGGAAGCTCTGTAGGGCCTTGCGGTCCTTGGGTGCGGGCCAGTCCACCACAGCCTTGACCTTCTCCTCGTCCATGCCCAGGTGGTTAGGGGAGATGACGTGCCCCAGGAAGGAGGTAGTGGTGGTGCTGAACTCGCACTTCTCAGCCTTGACAAAGAGGCGGTTTTCGAGGAGGCGGCGGAGCACCTGGCGAACATGGTTTGTGTGCTCCGTCTTGTCTCGGGAGAAGATCAGGATGTCGTCAAGGTAGACGTAGACGAATCGCCCGATCATGTCGCCGAGCACATCATTCACCAAGTTCTGGAACACTGCGGGCGCGTTGGTCAGGCCGAATGGAACCACCAGGTACTCCCAGTGACCGCTAGGGGTGTTGAAAGCGGTCTTCCATTCATCGCCCTCCCTGATGCGCAGGAGGTGGTAGGCATTCCGCAGGTCCAGCTTGGTGAAGATGGCCGCCCCCTGGATGACATCAAACGCCGAGGACATCAGTGGAAGCGGGTAGCGGTTCCTGACAGTGATCTTATTGAGCCCTCGGTAATCGATGCAGGGGCGCAGGGAGCCATCCTTCTTCTTGACAAAGAAGAAGCCTGCCCCCGCGGGAGAGGAGGATGGACGGATGATGCCAGCTGCAAGGGACTCCCGGATGTACTTGTCCATGGCCCCCCTCTCCGGCTCAGACAAGGCGAAGACACGCCCCCTAGGGGGCGCTGTACCAGGCTGGAGGTCAATAGCACAGTCATATGGGGGGTGCGGGGGCAGAGACACCGCACGGGACTTGCTAAAGACAGCCGCCAGGTCATGGTATTCAGGGGGCACTCTGGAGGCGTCTGGCTTCCCCTCGGAAGCTGGTCCACCCGCCAAACAGGAGGGTCGGGATTCGAGGAGGCAGCTGGCCGAACAGGAGGGACTCCACTCCCGCACCTCATGGCGGGCCCAGTTGATCACCGGCCCATGTAACGCCAACCACGGATGACCCAGGACGATGGGAGAGCGGGGTGTCTCGGTCACGAACAGCCGGACCTGTTCGTGGTGATTGCCTGACGCCAGCAGCTGGACGGGAATGGTCCGGTAGCACACCTTAGCAAGGGGTTGCCCACCCAGCCCTGAGATGGACAATGGGCTGGGAAGTTGGGAGAGGGGAACCCCCCACTCGGCGGCAGCTCTGGCGTCAATGAAGCTCTCCTCAGCTCCTGAGTCAATGAGGGCGGTGGTTTTGCGGGAGCAGCCCTCCCAGGTCAGGGTCACTGGGATGCAGGTCCGGCGGTAGGAGGAGGTTTCCTCGGCTGAAGCGCCCACTAGTACTCCTCCAGACGCTAGTGGGCGTTGTCTTGATGGACAGCCTTGCAACGCATGACCCTGCTGGCCGCAGTAGAAGCATGCTCCCGACCTCTTTCTCCGCTGGCGCTCCTCCTGGGTGAGCCGGGATCGTCCGACCTCCCTGGAAGATGGCCTCCTGGGTGAGGTAGTGGGCCTTCGGACATGGTCTAGGGTGAGCGCCCTCTCCTCCAGGCGGCTGTCGATGCTAAGGGCCAGATCTATGAGGGCCTCTGGAGACTCAGGGATCTCACAGAATAGCAGTCGATCTTTGACTGGTTCGGACAGCCCCTGGAGGAACACGTCACACAGCACCTCCTTGCTCCAGCCCGACGTGGCTGCCACCATCTGAAAATCGATGGCGTAGTCCGCCACCGATCTCCTCCCCTGCCTCATCCTCAGCAGCTCCCGTCCTGCGGCTCTCCCCTGCTTGGAGCGGTCAAAGACACGCAGTAGCTCCTCCGCCAAGGCCTGGTAGGTGGTAGTGCAGGGCTGCCGAGCCTGCCATGCGGCAGTTCCCCACAAGCGAGCCCGCCCCGTCAGCTGGGAGAGGACGAAGGCGACTCGGGCCGGCTCTGAGGCGAAGGTGGAGGGCTGCAGAGCGAAACACATCTCACAGGAGGTGAGAAAAGCCCTGCAGAACCCTGGTTCTCCACCGTACCTTTCGGGCGGCGGAAGGCAGGGCTCAGGACCAGGGTGGACGGCTGGCTGGTGTGCCGCAGGAGCAAGGGGCTGGACAGCTGGCATGATGGGACCCTGGCTGGGACTTGCCCGGGGAAGGCTGGCTTTCAATGTGGCCAGCGCAGCTGTCAGCTTCTGGATCTGCTGCCGTTGATGCAGCAGCTCAGCCTCTCGCTGGGCAATCTTGCACTCCATCCCGCTGGTGTCTAGGAGACAGTGTCTACTGATATGGGATCAGTAAGACACCAGATGCGGGGAGACGGGAATGAGGATTTATTTCAAACAAAAATAAACAGGCACGAGGGCCAACAAAAAACTTGGCCCAAAGGGTTGCAAAAAACAAACTAAAGTAAGCTACACAGAGCTATAAACAATAAATGCAAAAAGGCAAAAACAAAAAGGCACTGGAAACTCCAGGCAAGATGCACAAGAAAAATAAATAACCAGACTATATATAAATTCGAAAAACAAGAGGCTAGGACAAGACTTGAAACTAGAAATGCTAGGGAACTATGACAACAAGAGCTTGGCTAAACTTGCACATGCAACGAGACGCGAGACACTGTCTGCCAGCCAACGTCCACCGCATCCAGATAAAGCTTGGAAATCAAGGACACATGAGGGGCAACACCTGGAGAAGCAGAAACAAGAGGCATGGCAAGATCAAGACATGGACAGAGATTGGATGACATGACCTGCTCATTAAGAGAATGAGCGTGCTCAGCTTAAGTACCAATTAAGTATGCAGTTTGGAAGCAAGCATGAATGTTGAGAACAGAAAAGCACAGCAAGATCTTGAAATGGCAAAGCCAACCAGAGCTCAGAAATGTGCAACAACGAAGGCACGGGGCGGAACGCAGACAAGCGGTGGAGTGGCATGGCAGACCTGGCGAAAACAAAAACATGGAAAAGTAAAAACATGGACAAGGAATGAAACTTGAAGTGTAAGATCCTGAAACAAGAAACTGTTAAAACTGTGGCATGAACTATGAAACTTGAACTATTAAATCTTGAAACATGAAACTGTTAAAACCATAAGCAATACTGTTCTGGCCAAAGGCCAGAACCCTGGAACACAACAGTCGTGACGAAATGTACAGCAGATTAGATTCACTCAATCGTTGGTTGTCTGAGTGGTGCGCAGAAAATAATGTTGGCTTCATAGATAATTGGCAAACTTTCTGGCGCAGACCTGGCCTTTTGAGGAGGGACGGTGTTCATCCTTCTCGAGAGGGCACCGTCCTTTTGTCAAAAAATTTTACCTCCTGTTTAAACCAGTGCAATTGACTGCCAAGTGTCCACTCTAGATCGCAAGCATTTTATACAGTTACTCCTGATAAATCATTGTTTTGGTAAAATTTAATAGAGACTGTGTCTGTTCCCCGAATCCCAGTAAAATTAAAAAGGAAGAATCGTGGTGTGGTCCACCTGACCTTCATTGAAACAAACTATATTAACCCCTATATGAATTCAAAACCCTCTCTCAAATTTGGTCTACTTAATATAAGATCACTTAACTCGAAAGCAGCTCTTGTGAACGAATTAATCTCTGATTATAGTCTTGATGTACTATGCCTTACAGAAACTTGGCTGAAATCAGATGAAAACACCTCTTGGAATGAAGCTTCTCCACCTGGTTTTATATCTGCTCATAACCCCCGTCTTGACCGGAAAGGAGGGGGCGTCGCTGTTATTTATAATGACTCCTTTCACTCTGTGCCCAAACTGCAACATGAATTTGATTCATTTGAGGTACTATGAATGAATTTCTCATATCTTGATGCAAGTATGAACTCCATCCCTTCTTGGTCTATTGCTCTGGTGATAGTCTATAGCAGTGATTCCCAAAGTGTGGGCCGCGGCCCCCTGATGGGCCGTGGTTGTACTACAGGTGGGCCGTGAGAGGTCATTAAAAATATTATTCATTTTTGCAAATATTATTTTTTTATTATTTTTATTGTAAAATATTTTTTGCACGATTTAAAAAAATATTTAGAAGTAATAACCTATTGAGTGTTATTGACCTCACAATATTTTAGGAAGCTTATATAGTTTATGATCGGAACGTAGTTTTCTGGTCATCATGACCGGGGGTTATAATCGGAGGAGCACGTACTGTGTTCCATAATGAATTCTGTCTTGTGTGTACAGCACAGATTAAAAGTTTGGGCTTCCTTTATCCCCCTGCTTTCATTTCAATCCTGAATCTTATTAATAATAATTATAATAATAATAATAATAATAATAAATAAAAAACAACAGCAACAATTATTGTTGTTTTTTTATTTATTTTATTTTCTTAACAACAACAACATCAATTATCGTTGTTAAGTGTTCTGAGAATGCATAATTTCGTCTATATACTGTTTATTGGACAAAGGTGGGCCGTGGACATTTTTTAGATTTTCAAGTGGGCCCTGATTTGGAAAAGTTTGGGAACCCCTGGTCTATAGGCCACCCGGTCAATATTCTGGCTTCATGCATGATTTCTCGCAGTTCCTTTCTGAATTAGTTTTAAGCTATGATAGAATTGTTATTTTGGGTGATTTTAACCTGCATTTCGAGAGGGTAGATAATTCTTCGACATCCATCTTTACTAATCTTGTGGAATCGGTTGGCTTCACTCAGAGTGTCATTGGCCCAACACATATTCATGGTCATACTTTAGACCTGATCTTAAGCTTTGGTGTTGAGATTGCCAAAGTTGACATCCATTCACACAATCCCAGCTTATCGGACCATTTTCTTTTAACATCCAGTCTACAATTGGCCCACCCTGTATTATTAGAAAATAGGATGTACGTAAGTCGTACTTTTACTGCTACAACATCTTCACAATTCATTGAAGTACTACCAACTTATCTTGATTATCCAGCCAGCCCCCTCTGTATTGATGAAATGGCAGGTAAGTTTGCTAATGCCCTCCGTAGTACACTTGATGTAGTTGCCCCATTGAGATTTAAAAAGGCTACTCAGAATAAGAGACCAGCCCCATGGTACACTGACCAGACGCGGACTCTAAAGCAAAAATGCCGTCAACTAGAACGCAATGGCGCTCCACTAAACTCCAGGTATTCCATTGTGCATGGAAAGAGAGCCTTGTTGTGTATAAGCAAGCTTTGTCTGTTGCTAGGTCGTCATATTTTGCTAATCTTATACAGGAAAATAAAAATGACCCTCGATTCTTGTTCAAAACAGTGGCCAAATTAACAAACAACCATGCTGCAAGTTCCCCTCAAATTCCACCATCCTGCAGCAGTGATGATTTTTTAAAATTCTTTAGTGGCAAAATAATTGAAATTGGAGAAAATATTAGTGCTTCCCTGGCAGTTGGTGAAGGCCTTAACTTAAAACCTCATGCTATGCATATAAACCAATTTAATTCATTCTCTCCCATATCCCCGATCGAACTTGCCAAACTGGTCGCTACTTCCAAATCAACAATTTGTCTCTTAGATCCCATCCCAAGTAAGTTACTGAAGGAACTCCTGCCCATTCTTGGCAGTCAAATTCTGCACATAATCAATTCTTCCCTGATTTCAGGTTTGATATAGGCCGATCTCAAACCTTCCATTTCTATCCAAGATCCTTGAGAAATGTGTTGCCCAACAGCTCACTTGCTTCTTGCAAACGAATAAGGTAAATGATGGGTTTCAATCTGGCTTTAGAAAACATCATAGCACTGAAACAGCCCTCACTGTAGTAATGAATGATCTACTTCTCTCCATTGACTGTGGCCGCATCTCTGTCCTTGTCCTACTTGATCTAAGTGCTGCCTTCGACACGATAGACCACCATATTCTTCTTCACAGGCTAGAAAATCTGGTTGGTATTTCTGGACTCGCCCTTTCATGGTTTAAGTCCTATCTTTCTGATAGATGTCAGTTTGTCGGAGTAAATGGTAATTCCTCTGAGTATTCCAAGGTGAACTTTGGAATACCTCAAGGATCTGTTCTGGGCCCTCTGCTGTTTTCCTTATACATGCTTCCCCTTGGAAGCATCATAAGTAGTTATGACGTGAAGTACCATTGTTATGCAGATGAAACGCAGCTTTATATATCTTTTAAGCCAGGTGAAATCGATCCACTAACTAGATTATAGATGTGTCTTAAAACCGTTAAAGCATGGATGACACAGAATTTTCTCTCTTTAAATCCAGATAAAACTGAAATATTGGTAATTGGTCCCAAATCACTCAGAGACACATTCCTCAAGTTTTCTCTCAACGTCGACAGTCTTCGGGTTTCTGCAAAAGCTGTTGTTAAAAACCTTGGTGTCAGCCTTGATTCAGAACTCTCTCTGCACTGTCACATTAACAACATCATAAAAGTGGCTTTCTTTCATCTTAGAAATATATCTAAGCTGAGAAAAATGATGTCTCTTCAGGACGCCGAAAAAATGGTTCATGCATTTGTGTCCTCTCGGCTGGATTACTGTAACGTTTTACTGTCAGGCTGCACCAGTTCTATCCTGAATCGCCGTCAATTAGTGCAGAATGCTGCTGCTAGGGTTCTGACCAGGACGAAGAAATATGACCACATTAGCCCAGTACTCAAAAATCTTCACTGGCTGCCTGTCAAATTTAGAATTCACTATAAAATTCTACTGCTTACCTACAAAGCCTTAAATGATTTGGCCCCAGAATATCTTAGTGCACTTCTCATTCCTTACTCCCCTCCAAGATTACTTCGTTCACAAGGTGCTGGATATTTGAAAATTCCAACTATATCTAGAGTTACATCTGGAGGGAGAGCATTCTCCTACAAAGCCCCAATCTTGTGGAACAATCTCCCAACGGACATTCGGGCCTCAGACACAGTCTCTGTGTTCAAGAGTAGGCTAAAAACTTACCTTTTTAGTCAAGCCTATGATTAGATCATGATTAGATCATTATGTATAAAACATTACTTGGCTCTGATGGGACTGACTAAAACCTAGTTGATGGGTTCATAAGATATTGGAAGCCTGAGTTAAGTAAATCCATGTGGAACCGGTGGCACTGAGCATGCATTAACAGTGCCAGTGGGGCTTGTTACAGCCTTAGTCACCAGGGAGGTCCATATGGTGTAGTGTTACGCAAATCCATGTGGAACCGGTGGCACTGAGATAGCACTTACACGGCACCGGTGGGGCTTGCTACGGCCTTAGTCACCGGGTAGGTCCACATGGTGTTGGTGGTATCTGATTGAAAAATTACGCAGCCTTGGTCGGATGGAATTTCAGGGCCTCTGTGCTGCATTAAGTGGATGAAGGATACTAGCTTTTGGTCGTTAAAATTGCTTAAATCCATGTGGAACCGGTGGCACTGAGATTGCACTTACACGGCACCGGTGGGGCTTGCTATAGCCTTAGTCACCGGGGAGGTCAATATGGTACTATTGTTTAGAAAATGAAAAGTGATCTAACAGCCTGGAATAAGTGTTGGGCCTCTATGCTGCAGGAAGTGGATGGAGGGGTGTTGACTGTTTCCTGACCAGTCTCCTTATAACTTCTCACTTGGCACATGACAGAGGACGGTACTTTTATTATCATGCAGTAGTTATCCAGTGCCTCACACCCCTTTCTTCTGTGTCTCTTTCCGACGATCTTTCCCTCCACTTCCCTGAGTCCTGGACCGTATGAGCCCTGTCCCTCACCATGAGCGCTGGCTGCTGCTGTCCTGCTGTCCTGATCCAATCCGGTTTGGCCCTGGTCCAGTCCTGCACCATCCTCGACTTGCCACTTTCTGAAGCTACCGTTGCCACTGTTTAGATGGACTTAAATGGAACTCCTCTGTCGTTCACTCCATTTTACTTTTTTGTTCTTAATTAGCTAGCCCACGGAGGATGGGCTCCCCCACTATGGCCGGGTTCCTCCTGAGATTTCTTCCCACTGGGGAGTTTTTTCTCACCACTGTTGGAGGATTTTTTTCCCTACTGGGAGTTTTTTGCCTCATTTGCTGTAGTGGGGAATAGGCTGGGCACTGCCTTTTTATTTCTTTAAACTCTCACTGTAAAGCGTCTTTGTGACAGTCTCTGTGAAAAGCGCTGTACAAAATAAATTGAATTGAATTAATCATAGATAGCGCCTGATGGTCGTTTTGGAGACTTTGTGACCCCAGGATGCTACCATTTGTTGCAATTCTTTAACAGTGAGCTTTAGAGAACTTTTTATTTCTCTTACCATCCTCCTCAGTGTGCGTGGTGGCAAAATAACCTTGCATCCTCGTCCAGTGTTGTTTACCATTGTTCCAGTTGTTTTAAACTTCTTCATGATTCCTCTGACAGTAGATATGGGCAGGTGCAGGCGAGTGGCTATTTTCTTGTAGCCATTGCCTGACTTGTGAAGGTCGACACACATCTGCCTTACTTGAATGGTGTGTTCCTACATCTTTCCCATGCTGAAGAGTGAATAAGAGAAATGGCCACTATATCACCTCATATTTATACCCCATTGAAACAGAAGTGATAAATTACAAATTAAATGTTCCTAGATACTCCAATCAACTTTGTAAGCTACTGTAGAAATGACTTTACTTACATTTATTTCCTCGGAATTGTAAGGGGTGACAATAATTGTGAAACAAGTGATTTTATGAAAAATAATTATTTCTTAGTCAGGGATTTTTTTTGGCCTTGAAATTCACTTGAGTTGAAGTTTACATTTTTCTACAATTGTCAGTGTGAGAATATGCTTCTGCAATAAACATTGATTTTAAGGCTTTTAACACATCTTAACCAGGGGTGCCAATAATAATGGAGGGCGCTGTATGTGTGTGTGTGTGTATTATCCATAACTTGAAACTCCTAGTTTTTGCCAAAAAGATAACAACAAACAATGAAAACCCAATTTAAGTAAAGCATTTCCACTGAAATGCAAAAACTCAATTGGAAAAAACTTGGTAATCTCAGATCATCATTAGAACTTTCAATACACCGCCCTTTCAATTCAGGGTATTCGAAAAAAAGGCAAGTTTGTTTTTTCCTGCTGTTTTGAAAGATAAAGAGATATCTTTTTTTTTTTTTTTACTTATGACGAAGTGCATTATAGTCATAGATTAATCAGTAGGTGGCAGACAAAAATTTAAAGCAAATATTTAATTGATTCTCGAGGCAAAAAGATCACAGCTGTTTATTTGATTTCTTTAATGTTGTACTTAACATTACAGAATTACTCATCAGTTGCAGAGGTTAGTGAGAAACTAGTCAACATAGTATGAACAACAAACATAGTATGAAAGGTATGTTCAATAATCTCAAATTTCTCAGTACTGTCAAAATTTCTCATTATATGTGTAGAAAAAAATTACAGGGAAAAAAATAACTTCAAAAAATAAAAAAAATTTGCATTATTTGGAAATGGACAGCAATGTAATGCCACTGGCCAAACGTGGGTGATTTCCTGCAGCCTTTCATTTAAACATTGCAGCTCAGGCTTATCTCTGGCATGTACATGGCCTTATCAACTGGCCTGACATAACTGTAATTCTATGAATAGTTGTCAGTTGAGGTGGCACCACGGGAAATTGCCTCCTCAGGTGGGACTGTGTTTTCTCCCTCTGGGCTAAAATGGTACTTCCACCCCAAATCTAGACAGTAGTATTCAGTATTGTGGGTAAACAAACAAAAAAAAAAAACACATTTTTAATGTAACATTACGAGAAAATATCACTGCCAGTTCTCCCTTGGTTTGAGCTGGACAAATTAAAAGAAGTGTATCAAATGTTTAGTCAAAATCATGTAGGTTTTCAAAATATTAGGTGAAGAAACTGCATTTGTTTTGTATGGTCCACATTCCAAGATTCATTTACACTTGATGTGAGGTGTGGCAATGCTCACCTAATCATAGCAAAGCAATCAAAGGGGAAACAAATTTTGATATATCGTTCACCCAGAGAAAAGTATTTTAAGCACTTTTGGGAGTGCTGGCATCACTACTTCTCAATTTTAGAAATGGAAATATAGCTGGTGTTTGAGATCGAGGAGCCCAGTGTGCAGCAATGGCTGTGATGCCATTACCATCGGCCCGCCCACTGATCTTAATCAGTTCACTCCCCCAATAAGTAGGAAAGTGGTTGAAGGATGTTCCAGTTGGTTGGCCAACCATAAAGATGCGCATTTTGTTCGTGACAAACAACAGCTGGTAGATGAAACTTGAAGGATGGAATTTCCCTGAAATCTGCACAATGGCCTCGTTATCAAATAACAAGAATTCATGCTTCTCGGCTATTGGCCGGCCGTAAATAGCTCCCCACTTCCCGTTGAATTGTAACTGGAATCTGAAAAAAAAGAGTAAGAGTTTCATTTCCATCAAAGGCAAATTGAATTTATAAAAAATCTCTAAAAAGTCAAACTTGCATCAATGCATGATCATGAGATATCTCTAGTTCTTTAAAGCTCTTATATAATAACTAGCACTATGCCGTGGGGTTCCACGGGTTCTATTTTATGTAACTTTGTCTTTATATTATAGTGAACAATGCACCATTATGATGTCATTAAATGCACTTCTATGTCATCACGTTGCTATGGTGTTTCCATAAACACCAAAGTGGCTGTCATGCTACCAATGTTTTTATAGTGATTAAAATGAAGTAACCATCAAGGGGAATACGCTGCGCTGACGTTCCACGCTCAGTGGAACATGAAATCGCCTGCAAGGTGGAGCAAAGTAGCATCGCTCACATTGCACTGCAGATTACATGTTACTTTCTCTTGCAGCCTGGTGTCTGTTTTTTAGGATTCAGGACTCCTGTGGATGAATTGGCTTTGGTTCAAAAGGGGGAATAACGAGGAGAGGACAAAGGGGGAATCCCCCCAGTATCTCCATATTATAATAGCGTCGCTCACGTTATGCTGCAGATACGCATCTGGTGGAATCTAGCACTGATTGGCCGGACACAGTCGCCTGCAAGACGGAGCCAAATAGCGTCACTCACGCCATGCTGCCGATACATGCCCGGTGGAATCTAGCACTGATTGGCCGGACACATACACACGAATGCACGCGCGCGCACACACACACACAAACACAGAGTCCACTTGGCTATTATAATATAGATTCATTGATATCTCACTTTGTCTTCGTGTTTTTGGAAAGAGCAAAGAAATGGGGTTCAAATACTCATTAATTTCCGGCCTGCCTGTTAGTATATCATGAATAGAGGGATTTGATTTGTGTTAAACTGGCACATCAGTTGCTTGACTGTATGGTTGGATGACAGTCTAACTTTGATTCATTATTTAAAAGATAAGGGCATCATTTCTTGGTTGATATTTACCCCCTGATATATGCAGTGGATGACTCCCACACTCTTACTCCTGTAATAGGCCCTTCCCCTTCGGTAGCAAAAGAATTCCCATTCCCTCTGCCAACACTTGGTGAGAAGGAGTGTAGGTCCTGCTGGAGTGCATAGGGTTGTGCAATCGCTGGGGAAAAGTCAAAATAGCATGTTATTTAGCCATTTATTTCACACATGCATTTTTCAGGGCATGCAAAAAGCAAAACAAAATAGGAATATGACATGACAAAGTATATTGCATTTTTTCAAACAAACGTCCTATAGGTAATGCATATCTTCATTATTCAGTTAGACCATCAAGTTAATGACTGTAGTAATTGTTCCCCTATCCATTCTAGTACTGTGTAATTTGATGTGATGAATTATGCAAAATACTCAATGTCATTATTCTATGGGATATATTCTGAATGCAGTGATAGAGTCACATTCACAACCATTGGTGACTTTTCATGAAACATAATTTTCTGCCATCTGGCTGGCATTTAAAGGTTATTCGTGTTCTAATAGTATGACTGTCTAGAGAACACATGGTGTTACCCATGATTTTGACAAAAATTTCTCAAATCTAAAGTCATTACAAGACATTATGTGATATTGTAACCGACTTACACAGAGCTCCAGCTGTGACACAGCAAAGACTGATAATCAAGACAGAGATCATTCTGGAATAGTCCTGGTCAGCTACAGTTCTAGACACCTGTAACCAAATTCAAAATTGCACACAAAGGAAGCTACACAACTCAATCAAGATAAAACATTTTAGCTTTATTTTGGCGATGCAGAGTACAATTCAGTCGTATTAAACAAAGAACAACGGCAGGTATAAATTTATGATTTATCTCTATATGCAATTATGGCCCACTCAATCACAGCTTGCATAATGCCTGACTCCATCTACGTCTGTGATCTTAGGGTTGCTTGGTCCACCACCAAAACTATTCCAGAGTTTTACAAAGTAAAATAGGAATACAACTGCAATTACATAAAACAAGATAATAAGAAAAATAAACATACTATCAAGCAAAAGCCATTAAACTGAATGTCTAGCTGCCTTTTTGGGCAGATTTTAATGGGCTGTGTATGCCACTGAGCAGAAATATATTTAATTACTATTAATTAAATTAGTATATTATATATTAATTACCTATTAATTACTGTGTAATAGCACAAAATTGTTTGCAATCATCATCCCATGTTTTACACGTAATTAAAAGAATAATTTAGATATGTAATAACAATTACACTCTGTTAAAGCTAGGCTAGCTAAGGTTAATTACCTTACAGCAAAATACAAGACATCAACGTAGGCAACAATTGTTATTCATTCATTTGAAACTGTGTAATAATGCAATGCTATTCAAAGCATTATTTGCAAACTTCTAATTCCCTTTTTGTATTTCTCACATTTTTAAAGTCAGTACTTAATCACTATATTTTAAGTCAGTCACTACCCTTGCACAGTATATTCATCAATGAATTTCTATCTTCATGAAAATTATTTCATTCATGAATCATAATCGAAAAGCTTGTAGCTTTGCTGTAACTCACCAGCTCAGTTGCGTAGACTGGTAGATGTCAGAGGTGTACAGCAATTCTCTACCCCTGACTCCTATATTTATATCTTGGGCTACAGGGCAAGGGAAATTCCAGAAACCTTTTTGATGTCTTAAAAATGTAAGCTGAAGAACATACACATGCCTACACGCTTTTTTATTTCCTGGTAGAACAAAGAAATGAGGAAGTGGTTGTGCCTTGTTTCTTCTGATATCCAGGAATGTGATGTATGCCTCAGCTATGTTTAAAAAAAGAGGTGTGTGTTCATAAGCACTGTAATCACTGCTTACTAATTTATTTTGGATCGTCACCATTAAATCATTCCAAAGATGCCTCTTTTCATTGATTATTCCCCTTTGTTTTTTTTGTCGCTCCATTTATTGGGTGGAGAGCAATTTGAAACAAGATTCAGCTGCTTGGACTTCTTATTTTGCTCAGTTTAGGCATCATAAAGGCACAGAGAGCAGCACTAAAGATTTTTTTCTTTGCTCGGGCATCCCCAATTACACTGTCCCTCTCTACATGTACAGCAAGTGCTCTCACACTTGCTGGAGATACAATCACCAATGGTAATAATAACTTTGTTACTTTTAGTTTGCAAGAATGCAAGCTAAAACTGCAAACTTTTTCAGCAATGAAAAGAACTTTACCTGAATCATCTTCCCTCCTCATTCATTCCCATTGAAAGTAAATCTATACGGTTGTTGTTTTATTATTATGATGATGATGATACTTAATATAGTTGGTAAAAGCTCGACAGCAAAACACTTTCAAAATCTTTTTAAACACAAAGTTCAAAATATCCATGATATTCTCCCAGTAAAGCTTTGTGTTTGTGACCATTGCAAAACTTTGCATGTTACTTTAAGGAAGTATTTGTCCCCCTCTGATTTATTCTACTTTTGCATCTTTTTCACACACAGTTCCAGATTCACAAATAAATTTTTATTATTGACAGAGATAACCTAACTGAACACAAAATTCAGTTGTCAAATGACAATTGCATTTCTTGAGGGAAAAGACCTCAAAAGACCAAGCATACCTGGCCCTATTTGAAAAAGCCATTGCCTCTTGACGAAGTCAACCAGCTAAACAAATTTATTGATAATTGGGTTCAATTTCACAAAATACACCCCGGTATGATCCCTGTTGAATCTAAACATCACATAAATAGAAGTAGGCAAAAAGCAATGCGTGATGCTTCAAACAAATTAAATTTAGTGACACATGGAAAAGAATTTTGTTGCTATTCGTCTGCCTGGAAAGGGTTACAAACCCATTTCTAAGGGCCTGGTACTCCAGTGAACCAGAGTGAGAGTGATATTCTTCAAAACTCAGAACAGTGATTAACTTCCTCAGGAGAGGCCAGCCAACCAAAATTCCTCAAAGAGCGCGTCATTGACTCGTAAAGGAGGTCACAAAAAAATTTGAATTAATGTGGATAGAATTGTGGGCCTCACTTCAGCGGAGGTCAGTGTTCATGATGCCACAATAAGGAGGAGACTGGGCAAAAATGGACTCTGGATGTCAAAAACCATTCTTGACCAAAAAGAACACCAAGGCTTCTCTGACATTTGCAAAAATACATCTTGATGACCCCCTTAACCTTTGGGGTAAAAATGTGTGAATTCCTGAGTTAAAAATGAACCTTTAAGGAAGACAAGGGTCCCGCTAAATCTGGTTTGATCAAGGATTGTTTTGCTGCTTCAGGACCAGAACTACTTTCCAAAATTGATGGAAATATGAATTCTACTTTGCACCAGAAAATCCTGAAGGAGAATGCTGCTTGTGGAAGTCATCCAGATAAACATCCAGCTGTAGAAAAAGACAACGGTAAAAAATGTTAAACCACCAAGGACTGATGGAGAATTGGAAGATTGTTTGAAACAGAGAATTCTAGCAAATGACGTGGCAAATATATCAGGCTACAGGTCAGACTGGCAGTTTTAATGGCAACTAAGAAATTATGAAATGAAGATGAACAAAAAGAAGAAAAAACTAACATGAAAACTTGATTAATAATATTAAGTATGACAGTAAAAAGATGTGGCATACTTTAAATAATACTATGGCCCGAAAAGTCAAAATCAGCTCTGTCATTTCTTGAATCGGAGGGAAATTTTACGACAAAGCCAGTTGATATTGCTCATTACATTATGAATTATTTCAGCAGCAAAGTAAATAAACTGAGGGAGGAGATGGCCCAAACAAACAATATACTATCAGATGCCCGAAATACTATTTATATTAATATTAATCATAAAATTATGAGAGAAAAAAATATTGAATTCAGTAAGGTCACAGTGACCTACCTGGAAAGGTTGTTATCAGGACGTAAAGACAAACCACCTGGGGTAGACGATGTAGATGAATAATTATTCAGAATGTTGCAAAATGCAAACGTCATTGCCTCTCTAGTTTGCCTTGTGTTTAACTTGAGTCTGGAAAAATGTGTCTGTCTGCAAGCTTGGAAAACAGTGAAGTGTAATGGATTGTGTCTTGAGTAAACTGACTTGCACAGAAGACAGGAAGTTGAGGACTGAACTCAGATGCATAGATGGATTTGGTATATTTATCATGCCACACCACAAGGCAGTGGGCACATAAGTTGCAGACAAAACAAAAAGGGAACAAAGGTCCCAAGCATGATTAAATACAAAGGGGAATGCTAGCACTTCTGCACAAACAGCACACTCAGTAATTATTGGCCCCCTGGTTGAGATATGTTAAAAGCCTTAAAATAATTTCAATTTTTATTGCAGAAGCATACTCTCACACTGAAAATTGTAGAAAAATGTGACCTTCAACTCAAGTGAATTTTAGGGGTGAAAAAAATCCCTGCCGAAGAAGTAATTTTTTTTCATAAAATCACCTGTTCTACAATCCTGTTTCCCTGGGGTATAAATATGACGTGACACAGAGGCCATCCCTCTTATCCACTCTTCAACATGGAAAAAACAAAGAAACAAACAATTTAAGTAAGGCAGATGCGTGTCGACCTTCACAAGTCAGGCAATGGCTACAAGAAAGTAGTCACTCACCTGCACCTGCCCATATCTACTGTCAGAGGAATCATGAAGAAGTTTAAAACAACTGGAACATTGGTAAACAACACTGGACGAGGATGCAAGGTTATTTTGCCACCAGGCACACTGAGGAGGATGGTGAGAAATAAAAAGTTCTCTAAAGCTCACTGTTAAAGAATTGCAACAAATGGTAGCATCCTGGGGTCACAAAGTCTCCAAAACGACCATCAGGCGCTATCTACATGCCAAAAAAGCTGTTTGGAAGGCATGCACAGAAAAACCCTTTTCTCATTCACAATCACAAATGCAAACGTCTGGAGTTCGCTAAGCGGGAATGGGACTTCAACTGGGTCAGTGTGCTTTGGTCGGATGAGAACAAGATAGAGCTTTTTGGCAACAAACACACACAAACAAGTGGGTCTGGCAGAACAAAAAAGATGAGTATGCAGAAAAGCACCTCATGGCCAATGTAAAGTATGGGGAAGGATCAGTGATACTGTGGGCCTGTTTCTCTTCCAGAGGCCCTGGGAACCTTGTTAAGGTGCATGGCATCATGAATGCTTTGAAATACCAGGACATTTTAAAACAAAATCTGGTGGCCTCTACCCCAAAGCTGAATATGGGTTGTCACTGGGTCTTAAGCAAGATAATGACCCTAAACATGTGGCCAAATCTACACAGAAATGGTTCACCAGACACAGAATCAAGCTCCTCTTATGGCCATCTCAGTCCCCAGACCTCAACCCCATTGAAAACCTGTGGAGTGAACTGAAAAGGAGAGTGCAGAGGAGAGGACCCAGGTCGCTGGATGATTTAGAGAGATTGTGCAAAGAGGAATGGTCGAAGATCCCTCTTTCTGTATTCTCCAATCTTGTGAAACATTACAGGAGAAGATTAGGTGCTGTTTTGTTGGCAAAAGGGGGTTGTACAAAGCAATAACGCTGCAGTTGGTAAGTTTTAGAAAAGTAACCTTTTTTCATTTTTGCTAAAACTGTCACTGTGTCCAGACAGTATTCCATAAAACTAGTACTCTGTAATTTAAAAAAGGCTCCTTTAAACACACCTAATGCTCCAACTGCAATTTAAAAGAATCGTTTGGACCGACCAAAAAGAACCAATTCGAGCCGCGATGGTGTCAGACAGTCGTCAAACAGTGCACATGCACGCGCTGCAGACAGCCCCCTCCCCCTTCCTCCTCAGTTCACGCCAGTGCTCTGGCAAGTTCAAATCTCCCAGAGCGGGTTCAGGAGCTTAGAACCATCAGCAAGGAAAAAAATACCAATACATCAGTTACCAGCAACAGCACACACAGCTAAGACAAGTAAAAAAGGAAGCCAGAAGAAAAAAAAACGCACAAAAGAAAGGATTTAACAAAACTCAGGTTAAAACCAGAGTGAACATGGGAGTGGATTTTTAGAGGTGGAAGGAACTCCGTGATCTGGAAGGGTTAAAAACTGATGCAGAGTTTGCGACTTTTCTCCTTGACAGGTAAGCCCCTGCTTTATTTGTTGGTTCATTTTTGCTCTGCAAAATAGTGAGCTGGCGTCGCTGACATACTCACCAAACTAACCCCAGCCCTAACCAGCATCAATTCATTTCGCTCTGCAAATAAGCATGTGAACGTCGCTTACAAGCACAGTCGCTGTTCGAATAGCCAGAATCTTGTAATTGTTACAGTACTCCGCAGTGCATGGGATGTTACTGTGATGTTGCAGTCGAGCTAACATTAGCTTGTTTCAGATGCTATGTTACTTTCAATGGGAATGAATGAGGAGGGAAGATGATTCAGGTAAAGTTCTTTTCATTGCTGATGTTCACAAACAAGGATGGGGCGAGGGTCACCACTTAGTGAACAAATGCGCAAGCTGATTGTCGAACAGTTTAAAAACAACATTCCTCAACGAGCTATTGCAAGAAATTTAGGGATTTCATCATCTACGGTCCGTAATATCGTCAAAAGGTTAAGAGAATCTGGAGAAATCACCTCACGTAAGCGACAAGGCCGAAAACCAACATTGAATGCCCGAGACCTTTGATCCCTCAGGCGGTAGTGCATCAAAAACCGACATCAGTGTGTAAAGGACATCACCACATGGGCTCAGGAACACTTCAGAAAACCACTGTCAGTTCATCGCTACATCTGCAAGTGCAAGTTAAAACTCTACAATGCAAAGCGAAAGCCATTTATCAACAGCACCCAAAAACGCCGCCGGCTTCGCTGGGCCCAAGCTCATCTAAGATGGACTGATACGTAGTGGAAAAGTGTTCTGTGGTTTGACGAGTCCACATTTTAAATTGTTTTTGGAAACTGCGAATGTCATGTCCTCCGGACCAAAGAGGAAAAGAACCATCCGGTCTGTTATAGGCGCAAAGTTCAAAAGCCAGCATCTGTGATGGTATGGGGGTGTATTAGTGCCCAAAGCATGGGCAACTTACACATATGTGAAGGCACCATTAATGCTGAAAGGTACATACAGGTTTTGGAGCAACATATGTTGCCATCCAAGCAACATCTTTTTCATGGACGCCCATGTTTATTTCAGAAAGACAATGCCAAGCCACATTCTGAACGTGTTACAACAGCATGGCTCCGTAGTAAAAGAGTGCGGGTACTAGACTGGCCTGCCTGTAGTCCAGACCTGTCTCCCATTGAAAATGTGTGGTGCATTATGAAGCGTAAAATACGACAACGGAGACCCCGGACTGTTGAACGACTGAAGCTGTACATCAAGCAAGAATGGGAAAGGGTTCCACCTGAAAAGCTTCAAAAATTGGTCTCCTCAGTTCCCAAACGTTTACTGAGTGTAGTTAAAAGGAAAGGCGATGTAACACAGTGGAAAAAAGGCCCCTGTGCCAACTTTTTTGCAATGTGTTGCTGCCTTTAAATTCTAAGTTAATGATTATTTGCAAAAAAACAAAAAGTTTCTCAGTTTGAACATTAAACATCTTGTCTTTGCTGTGTATTCAATTGAATAGAAGTTGAAAAGGATTTGCAAATCATTGTATTCTGTTTTTATGTACGATTTACATAACGTGCCAACTTCACTGGTTTTGGGTTTTGTACTTGCCATTCAGCTGGATTCACGACAGTTTCTGTACTCAAAGAATGGGTAACTTAGTGAAATAAGCGTGTGCTGGGTTTTTAATGAATACATACTGCTGTAAATCACTTCTCAAGTCGACATGATTTATTTCTGCTCGTTTGTTGGCAGACGTGTCTTTGGACCTGAAAAATCCGGGCCTAATATATCTCCCTTTATTGATTATTATTGATTAATTATTAATTAATTTATTACTCCTGGCTAATTCTAGATGAGTTTCCTTTATTAATAGTTTTCCAATTCAAGAATAATCAAGTGGCAATTGAAGAGACGGCTTCTCTCCCTCATGTGATCTAAAAGCGGCAAAATAATGGGCTGCATTCAGGACAGAAAAATAATTTAATTATCATTAGGTCTATGCACCTCCACTCGGCGTCGGCATTTCAGACCAGTAAGTGGTTTCGTTCATTTACATTTTCCAATCGGACAGCTGTCTATTTTTTTTACTACAAATTCAGGGACCGTGCTGCAAAAACAGGTGTATGTACTTATCGCCAAAATTACCTTCATTCGCGGAAGAGTTCTGAAATGCCATCGACGAGTGATGGTGCATAGACCTAATTATAATCAAATTATTTTTCGTTACTGAATGTAGCCTATTATTTTGTCGTTTTTAGATCGCATTGGGGAGAGAAACCTTGTCTTCAATTGCCACATGATTACTCTTGAATTGGAAAACGTTTAAATGAAGGAAAACCATCGAGAATTTGCCAAGACATATAATCATCCCTCGCTGCCCAATTAGCGTGAAGCGGGGGATATAGCATTGGGCTCCGTCAGTCCATCCGTACGGACACATAAAATTGAGGCAGCGGGGGATATTGCCATGTTAGTGGCAAACAGTTGTTTTCAATAAAAGGAGGGATATTAGCCCGGAATTTTCAGGTCTAACGACGTGCCTGTTTGTTGATCAGCAGTGTTGACTGTTCGCAACAGTAACGTGTAGCCTCGGCAACTTAGCCGCTTTCATAATGAGAACGTGCAAAATCTCTCCACAGTTGCATGCATAACAGCTCAGTGCTTTCGCGTGCACGGCAGCTTTCAGGGGGAGGGTCTGAGGAGTGCAGTGGAGAGGGAGGGGGAGGGATCTGAAAGTTGCTTTTTTTTCAAATTTTTGTGCGAAGTCTTCTCTCTCCTCAAAGTTACCAACTGCAGCTTTAACATCAGGGGTGCTAATCATTGTGGCACACATGATTTGATGTAAAAGAATTATTTCTTAATGTGGGTTTTTTTTCCCCACTGAATAAATGCACTTGAATTAAAGGTTGAATTTTCCTCTTTTTTTCATTGTGGTCCTATATTATTGAGAAAAAAACTGATTTTATTAGAAGCTAAATAACACATCTTAACCAGGGGTGCCAATAATTATGGAGGGCAGTGTAATTTGCTAGGTGCAAAACAAGCACCTTATCACATCTCCTTAATGTACCCAAAGTCTTTTTGCAATGATCTATGTGTAATTTCATATCAATTTAGGATATTTAATTGGCATAAGATATAATTATATCCGCCGCCGCCGCCGGATATCCTACATGTTAACGCGATAACTTCAGTAATATTTCAGTTAGAAATTTAATGTTTTGCATATAAGTAAGTAAAGAAGAACTGATTCAATTTTGGACAATGTGCAATTTCTAGATTGGCCACCAGGGGCCAAAAATGGAAAAATTACTGTTTTTATCATGTTTCAAAATATTTGTCCGATTGACCTCAAATCAAGTGCAAATGTAAGGTCATGATCTGAGGATGTGCCCCACGATGACATTATACCTGTTTGGTTCAAAATTTTGACTCAAGGTGGAGCTTTGTCACGCAAAATTCACAATTTTAGCCATATCTTTGGAACAATTTGTCCAATTGACAGGAATCTATGTGAAACTGCAAGGTCATGACCTCACAACGTGTCACATGATGACAATCATGCCTGTATGGTTCAATATTTTGCCACCAGGTGGAACTTTGTGATGGAAAATTACCATTTTGGCCATATCTTCAGAACCATTTGTCAGATTGACCTGAAATTAAGTTCAAATGAAAGGTCATGACCTGAGGGGCTTTATATTGTATTGGGTCTATTCGACGATTGGGCAATTTGAGGATTGGGGGCGTTCGGGAATATACCCCAAGCCATCGCCTCCGACACCATAAGCCTAGTTGTTGAATAAAAATGGTTGAAATCGATTTCAGATTTTTCACTTTTCTATGTCTCAAAATGTTACCTTTTCATGAGAACGAGCCATATATGTAGGTATCGAAAAAATATAATTTCTCCAAAGCGTTTGAATATTTCGATCTGTAGAACCCTCCCCCTCCATTATATTTCTCGGACAGGCTGGGACACTGAAATAGAGGCCTCTCATTCTCTTTTCGTACCTTTGCAGCTTGAAACGGGTCATCATAATTGTTGTAAACCATAGTCTGCTCAAACTACGCTGGCATTCTCTACTCCTGCTGTGCCTGTCCTTAGCTGTATGCTAATATTATGTAAAGCAAGCCGATAGCACCACCCATATGCGAACAGGATTGGCTTCTAGGATTTGTGACACACACAATAAAAAGACTACCCTAGGTACCCAGATACTGTGATCTCCTTTTCACAATAATGGATTCACTATTAAATATTTATCTGAATAGTTTTTGATTTCACCCCCTAACCTCGGCACAAAATGAGCTCTTATGAGTGGATCGTTACCAAAGGGTTGCATCGGCCTGACCTCCCTTTGTTGAGGTGCGAAAGGCACTGTACTTGTTGACATTCCTGAAGACAGTGAGACGACTCGGAACCTTTACATTTGTAAATTGCTGTTGGAACCGCTGAAGGACAGTGCAAACACTTTTCACTTGAAGGTATTCTGTTAACAGAAGAGACCTCTGCTGAGCTGTGAACTGTGGTCTGACCATTGTAAACCACACAGTTACAAGTGTAATGTGAATATAGGCCACTGGATGGCAGTATTTACCTTTTTTTTATTCAGCTCAGACTGGAGCTATGTTTAGACATGCCCTGGACATGTCTGGGGCAAGTCCCCGAAAAGTTAAAAAAAGAGGTCTAAATGTGGGTGGGGTCTGCAAAAGAGTATATAAGGAAATGAATTGAGACAGTAAAGTAGTAGGAGAAATTGCAAGAAGAAGGATACCTGTGACCAGACCTGTCATTTCTGTTCAGGACCTGTGAAGTTTCTTTTGTGGATTTTTGCCTTTGTTACAGCATTTTCCTCACCCAGGACATCACCAAGCCACCCCACCAAAACAAGGGACTGTAAATATTTCTTTTTTTTTTTTATATACATTCAATCTTGGTCTAAGTTGTAAATAGTAGTTTAGTCTTTGTTAATTAAATGTGTTTGAGTTTTAAAAACTGTGTCTGTCATCCCTTGCTGTTGCTGTTGTGTTGTAATGTAATAACAAATTGGGGCCATAACACAAGGCAAATAGTTGGACCAATGCGCACGTGCTCACTGATTTTATGTCCATGAATTAAATCGCCTGTATCACATAATGCATTTGTGATCATTGGCTGTGTGATGAAAGGAAGAAACTGACAAGACATGAAGTGATTATGGAATAATTAAATGACATACCCACTGAATGATGCTTGTTAGCTTGATTCACTTGTTCACAGCCACTTCAATTGCATGTGTTAACCCTACTTTTAATGATCCACTCATAAAAAAGATCATTTTGTGCCGAGGTTAGGGGGTGAAAGGGTTAATAATTCAAAAAACGCCTTGGCATACTGGTAAAACCCTGTCTAAACTTTTAATCTAATGGGACGAATCCAATTTCAACCCTCGCATTCCCATGCCCAAAAGACATGATTTTTGCAAAATTCAAAGCGTCCGTGCTCACTGGAGCATGAAGCTTAACCCAAGATACTGGAATCATTTGAAGCAGATTGACCCCCTCAACTAAGGTTTATGCCCACATTTACAGAACTATTATCTTTATTCATTTTCTGATTATTTTTCCAAGAGTATCATTTTTTCTGATACACCCTGTATATACAGCACCCTCCATAATTATTGGCACCCCTGGTTAAGATGTGTTCTTTAGCTTCTAATAAATTCAGTTTTTTTCTAAATAATATAGGACCACAATGAAAAAAAGAGGAAAATCCAACCTTTAATTCAAGTGCATTTATTCAGTGGGGAAAAAGTCCCATATTAAGAGATAATTCTTTTACATCAAATCATGTGTGCCACAATTACTAGCACCCCTGATATTAATACTTTGTACAACCCCCTTTTGCCAACGAAACAGCACCTAGTCCTCTCCTATAATGTTTCACAAGATGGGAGAATACAGTAAGAGGGATCTTTGACCATTCCTCTTTGCACAATCTCTCTAAATCATCCAGCGACCTGGGTCCTCTCCTCTTCAGCTCACTCCACAAGTTTTCAATGGAGATGAGGTCTGGGGACTGAGATGGCCATGAGAGGAGCTTGATTCTTTATCTGATGAACCATTTCTGTGTAAACTTGGCCACATATTTAGGGTCATTATCTTGCTGAAAGACCCAGTGACGACCCATCTTCAGCTTTCGGGGCCAGCAGATTTTGATTTTAAATGTCCTGGTATTTCAAAGCGTTCATGATGCCATGCACCCTAACAAGGTTCCCAGGGCTTCTGGAAGAGAAACAGGCCCACAGCATCACTGATCCTCCCTCATACTTCACATTGGCCATGAGGTGCTTTTCTGCATACTCGTCTTTTGTGTTCCGCCAGACCCACTTAGAGTGTTTGTTGCCTAAAAGCTCTATCTTAGTCTCATCTGACCAAAGCACCCGGTCCCAGTTGAAGTCCCAGTACCGCTTAGCGGACTCCAGACTTTTGCGTTTATGATTTTGAGTGATAAAAGGTTTTTTCTGTGCATGCCTCCCAAACAGCTTGTTGGCATGTAGATGGCGCCTGATGGTTGTTTTGGAGACTTTGTGATCCCAAGATGCTACCATTTGTTACAATTCTTTAACAGTGAGCTTTAGAGAGCTTTTTATTTCTCTTACCACCCTCCCCACTGTGCATGGTGGCAAAATAACCTTGCGTCCTTGTCCAGGCTTGTTTACCACTGTTGCAGTTGTTTAAAACTTCTTAATGATTCCTCTGACAGTAGATATGGGCAGGTGCAGGCGAGTGGCTATTTTCTTGTAGCCATTGCCTGACTTGTGAAGGTCGACACACATCTGCCTTACTCGAATGGCGTGTTCCTACGTCTTTCCCATGTTGAAGAGTGAATAAGAGAAATGGCCACTGTATCACCTCATTTATACCCCATTGAAACAGAAGTGATAAATTACAAATTAAATGTTCCTAGATACTTTAATCAACTTTGTAAGCTACTGTAGAAATGACTTTACTTACATTTATTTTCTCGGAATTGTAAGGGGTGACAATAATTGTGGAACAAGTGATTTTATGAAAAATAATTATTTCTTAGTCAGGGATTTTTTTTGGCCATAAAATTCACTTGAGTTGAAGGTTACATTTTTCTACAATTGTCAGTGTGAGAGTATGCTTCTGCAATAAACATTGATTTTAAGGCTTTTAACACATCTTAACCAGGGGTGCCAATAATAATGGAGGGCGCTGTATGTGTGTGTGTGTATTATCCATAACTTGAAACTCCTAGTTTTTGCCGAAAAGATAACAACAAACAATGAAAACCCAATAAAAGTAAAGCATTTCCACTGAAATGCAAAAACTCAATTGGAAAAAACTTGGTAATCTCAGATCATCATTAGAACTTTCAATACACCGCCCTTTCAATTAAGGGTATTCGAAAGAAAGGCAAGTTTTTTTTTTCCTGCTGTTTTGAAAGATAGAGAGATATCTTTTTTTTTTTTTTTTTACTTATGACAAAGTGCATTATAGTCATAGATTAATCAGTAGGCAGCAGACAAAAATTTAAAGCAAATATTTAATTGATTCTCGAGGCAAAAAGATCACAGCTGTTTATTTGATTTCTTTAAAGTTGTACTTAACATTACAGAATTACTCATCAGTTGCAGAGGTTAGTGAGAAACTAGTCAACATAGTTTGAACAACAAACATAGTATGAAAGGTATGTTCAATAATCTCAAATTTCTCAGCACTGTCAAAATTTCTCATTATATGTGTAGAAAAAAATTACAGGAAAAAAAAAACTTCAAAAAATAAAAAAAATTTGCATTATTTGGAAATGGACAGCAATGTAATGCCACTGGCCAATCGTGGGTGATTTCCTGCGGCCTTTCATTTAGACATTGCAGCTTAAGCTTATCTCTGGCATGTACATGGCCTTATCAACTGGCCTGACATAACTGTAATTCTATGTAATTCTACACTTGATGTGAGGTGCAGCAATGCTCACCTAATCATAGCAAAGCAATCAAAGGGGAAATAAATGCACATATTTGATATATCTTGCACCCAGAGAAAAGTATTTTAAGCATTTTTGAGAGCGGCGGCATCACTACTACTCAATTTTAGATATGGAAATAAAACTGGTGTTTGAGATCGAGGAGCCCAGTGTGCAGCAATGGCTGTGATGCCATTAACATCGGCCCGCCCACTGATCTTAATCAGTTCACTCCCCGAATAAGTAGGAAAGTGGTTGAAGGATGTTCCAGTTGGTTGGCCAACCATAAAGATGCGCATTTTGTTCGTGACAAACATCAGCTGGTAGATGAAATGTGAAGGATGGAATTTCCCTGTAATCTGCACAATGGCCTCGTCATCAAATAACAAGAATTCATGCTCCTCGAATATTGACCGGCCGTAAATAGCTCCCCACTTCCCGTTGAATTGTAACTGGAGTCTGAAAAAAAGGAGTAAGAGTTTCATTTCCATCAAAGGCAAATTGAATCTTTAAAAAATCTCTAAAAAGTCAAACATCAATGCATGATCATGGGATATCTCTAGTTCTTTAAAGCTCTTATATAATAACTAGCACTATGCCCGTGGGGTTCCACGGGTTCTATTTTATGTAACTTTGTCTTTATATTATAGTGAACAATGCACCATTATGATGTCATTGAATGCACCTCTATGTCATCACGTTGCGATGGCGTTTCCATAAACACCAAGGTGGCTGTCACGCGACCAATGTTTGTATAGTAATTCAAATGAATTAACCATCAAGGGGAATACGCTGCGCTGACATTCCGCGCTCAGTGGAACACAAAATCGCCTGTAAGGTGGAGCAAAATAGCATTGCTCAAATTACACTGCAGATTACGTGTTACTTTCTCTTGCGGCCTGGTGTCTGTTTTTTGGGATTCAGGACTCCTGTGGATGAATTGGCTTTGGTTCAAAAGGGGGAATCCCGAGGAGAGTGTTAAACTGGCACATCAGTTGCTTGACTGTATGGTTGGATGACAGTCTAACTTTGATCATTATTTAAAAGATTAGGGCATCATTTCTTGGTTGATATTTACCCCCTGATATATGCACTGGTTGACTCCCACACTTTCACTCCAGTAATAGGCCCTTCCCCTTCGGTAGCAAAAGAATTCCCATTCCCTCTGCCAACACTTGGTGAGAAGGAGTATAGGTCCTGCTGGAGTGCATAGGGTTGTGCAATCGCTGGGGAAAAGTCAAAATAGCATGTTATTTAACCATTTATTTCACACATGCATTTTTCAGGGCATGAAAAATGCAAAACAAAATTGGAATATGACATGACAAAGTATATAGCATTTTTTTCAAACATACGTTCTATAGGTAATGCATATCTTCATTATTCAGTTAGACTATCAAGTTATTGACTGTAGTAATTGTTCCCCTATCCATTCTAGTACTGTGTAATATGATGTGATGAATTATGCAAAATACTTAATGTCATTATTCTATGGGATATATTCTGAATGCAGTGACAGAGTCATATTCACAACCATTGGTGACTTTTCATGAAACATAATTTTCTGCCATCTGGCTGGCATTTAAAGGTTATTCGTGTTCTAATAGTATGACTGTCAACGGAACACATGGTGTTACCCATGATTTTGACAAAAATTTCTCAAATCTAAAGTCATTACAAGACATTATGTGATATTGTAACCGACTTACACAGAGCTCCAGCTGTGACACAGCAAAGACTGATAATCAAGACAGAGATCATTCTGGAATAGTCCTGGTCAGCTACAATTCTAGAAACCTGTAACCAAATTCAACATTGCACACAAAGGAAGCTACACAACTCAATCAAGATAAAACATTTTAGCTTTATTTTGGCGATGCAGAGTACAATTCAGTCGTATTAAACAAAGAACAACGGCAGGTATAAATTTAGGATTTATCTCTATATGCAATTATGGCCCACTCAATCACAGCTTGCATAATGCCTGACTCCATCTACGTCTGTGATCTTAGGGTTGCTTGGTCCACCACCAAAACTATTCCAGAGTTTTACAAAGTAAAATAGGAATACAACTGCAATTACATAATAAGAAAAATAAACATACTATCAAGCAAAAGCCATTAAACTGAATGACTAGCTGCTTTTTGGGCAGATTTTAATGGGCTGTGTATGCCACTGATTAGAAATATATTTAATTACTATTAATTAAATTAGTATATTATATATTCTTATATATTATTATTATATATAAATTACCTATTAATTACTGTGTAATAGCACAAAATTGTTTGCAATCATCATCCCATGTTTTACACGTAATTAAAAGAATAATTCAGAAATGTAATAACAATTACACTCTGTTAAAGCTAGGCTAGCTAAGGTTAATTACCTTACAGCAAAATACAAGACATCAACGCAGGCAACAATTGTTATTCATTCATTTGAAACTGTGTAATATTGCAATGCTATTCAAAGCATTATTTGCAAACTTCTAATTCCCTTTTTGTATTTCTCACATTTTTAAAGTCAGTACTTAATCACTATATTTTAAGTCAGTCACTACCCTTGCACAGTATATTCATCAATGAATTTCTATCTTCATGAAAATTATTTCATTCATGAATCATAATCGAAAAGCTTGTAGCTTTGCTGTAACTCACCAGCTCAGTTGCGTAGACTGGTAGATGTCAGAGGTGTACAGCAATTCTCTACCCCTGACTCCTATATTTATATCTTGGGCTACAGGGCAAGGGAAATTCCAGAAACCTTTTTGATGTCTTAAAAATGTAAGCTGAAGAACATACACATGCCTACACGCTTTTTTATTTCCTGGTAGAACAAAGAAATGAGGAAGTGTTTGTGCCTTGTTTCTTCTGACATCCAGGAATGTGATGTATGCCTCAGCTATGTTTAAAAAAGAGGTATGTGTTCATAAACACTGTAATCACTGCTTATTAATCTATTTTGGATCATCATCATTCCAAAGATGCCTCTTTTCATTTATTTTTCCCCTTTGTTTTTTTTTTGTTGCTGCATTTATTGGGTGGAGAGCAATTTGAAACAAGATTCAGCTGCTTGGACTTCTTATTTTGTTCAGTTTTGGCATCATAAAGGCACAGAGAGCAGCTCTAAAGATTTTTTTTCCTTGCTCGGGCATCCCCAATTACATCGTCCCGACCGGAAATGGCAACCTGCAGCATTTTCCACACATGCTTGATAGGGTTTAGGTCCGGCGAACGCGCGGCCCAGTCCATGCGGATAATTGTCTCCTGCTCTAGGAATTGATTCACCACCCGAGCACGATGGGAACGGGCGTTATCAGCCATCAACATGAAATCAGGGCCAACAGCACCAGCGTATGGTCTTGCGTACACATTCAGGATCTCATCCCTGTACCGTACCCCTGTCATCGTCCCTCTCCCCATGACATGCAGGTCTGTTCTGCCGTTCCTGCCCATTCCTCCCCAGACCATAATTGATCCACCACCATAACGGTCATGTTCGTTGATGTCGGCATCATGAAATCACTCACGATTGTCTTCGCCACACCCGTTGCCACCTGTCAGTAAAGTACAAGCAAAATCGGGACTCATCAGTAAAGAGAACTGGAGCCCCATCGTTGTGTGTCCAGGTGACATGATCGTGAGCCCAATCCAAACGGTCACGCCTATGACACACGGTCAGTGGGATTCGGACACATGGCCCTCTTCAGTTGAGGCCGGCAGTATGAAGAGGATTCTGTATCGTCTGAGTGGATACTCTGACCCCCGAGGCGTTATGAAGGTCATTTTGTAGGGTGGTGGCTGTCCAGAAAGGATGATGTCGTGCCTGAAGTGTGAGAAAGTGGTCTTGTTGTTATGTAGTCGATGTCTGACGACCACCCCCATGACAATGTGCTGCTCTACCAAACGTTTGATGCCGGTTCCACGCTCTGTTCACAATTCTTTGGCTCTACGTTAAGTGCATTAGCTACGTGACTTTGTGAGAAGCCAGAGTCAAGCATTCCAATGCATCTTCCCAATTGCTCTGAAGTCAATCGACGTCTAAGACGTTGTGGAGACATTGTTATTGTTAAATGTCATGCCAAAAACCAAAATCTGTTTTTCTGTTTTAAAACCAGAATGGAAAAACGGAAAAACAGAATAACAAAAAATCACACATTTTATGCCTGTTATTTTGTTTTAAAACAAAAACAGAAGAACGTGAAAATTATTATTATTTTTTAAATTTTTTATTGTTGTGATATTCAGAAAATTCGGGGAATGCTGGGAGATTTGCGGAGGGATTGAGCGGGAGCGTGGAAATCTGAAGATGGCGAGTTTTTTGTTTTTTCAGGGTAATCGCTGGCTCAGTTTAAGAGCTGAAGACCTCTCGTGGAGAAAATCTCAATGATTTTTCAGGTAATACCGTTTGCTTTATTTAACATTATAACTTAAGCTACATTAACCGTATTGCTAACGTTATTGCTAATGTAGGCTAAGCAGCAGCTTAACAGCTAGCTGAGCTCACACAGTCAGTCATGGATAGCCTATAGCCTACGAAGTTGTTGTTGTTGTTTTATTGGTAAAGACATGAAGTACTGTTAGTGGGGAAAACAAGGTGTGTAAACGAGCGGAGGTCCTACAGATTAGATGACGTCATTCTGCATAATAATGAGCCATGTGTTTCTGTTTGTTGTGAAGGATGGAGAAGCTGAGCCTCTCTCTCTCTCTCTCTCACTCACTCACACGCACACAAACACAAATAAGCCGATAGGGTACAGAAACACATACATTAGACTACCTACCCAATCACAGCCGTTTCCAGTTCGGCGTCTGAAACCATATTCCTTCGGCGAAGGTTGTGCTCTGCGCAAAATCTTCTGATGCTCATGATGGAGCATTGCGAAGCACCTTCGTGCAGCAGGACATCTCTGATTTCTGGGTGTGTCCTCCCACTCTCAAAAAATTCATAGATGAGATCTGCTTATGGCTGAAGTGAGGCCATCATGCGATTCCACGCTCCCGCTCACTCCCTCCGCAAATCTACCAGCATTCCCTGAATTTTCAGAATATCACAATCACAAAACAATAAAAAAATTAAAAAAATTAAATAATTTTTACCTTATTCTGTTTTTGTTTTAAAACAGAATAACAGGCATTAAATGTGTGATTTTTTGTTATTCTGTTTTTCCGTTCTGGTTTTAAAACAGAAAAACAAATTTGTTTTTTTAATTTGGTTTTGGAAGGGAAAAACGAAAGAACGATAGGTACACGGATTGTGTAAGTTTCTTCTAATAGCTTCATGTGTTCCTCTACTTCATGTCTACATAAGGTTTATATTAAGGATTACCGTCTGTTGTTTCGACTGTCATAATACACTTAGAATTCCCGTATGGAAGAAAGGCTGTATATCTGTTGCATTCACGCCATTGTGCAGTACCGCTAAATAGCGACACAGACCATGTACTAAGTGTATTTGGGGACAATGGAGTTCTGCTTTGTTAACATAAGGGAATTAGTGTTGTGTGCCTTTACCGCGTTTGATATCTGCTTAGTCAACATGCATATGATAACAATAATGCATTTACAGCACCCATGGTTAAGATGAGTTAAAAGCCTTAAAGCCCCACTAGGTAAAAATCCCAGTTTCCTGTGCTCTAGAAGCGCAACACCGTTGTTGTAAAACACAACTGTCATAAAACAGACAGAGCGCTGTTTCCGGCTGAAGTCCCCCGTGAGTACGTGCATTTTCTTTACACCCTGAGACTTGTGGAGCGCTCAATATAAAGAGGAGGAATGTCGACCGACAAGGTACAGTAATATTTACGGAATTTGGTACAAATATGACTTTCCTAGCATAATTCGCTTGTTATTTCCATAATGTTTGAATGTGGAGCATGTTAGTATATTGTGGTGACCCACATTAGGAACTGTTATGGACATTCACCAAAGAGGTACTATGCCTTTAAGAGAGCGAGGGGTTTGTGAGAGGGGACTTCCGGGTGCGTTGCCAAGGTTGCAGTGTGTTTATTTTCATAGCCTTGGTTTGGGGGAAAAGTATATAGACTCGAGGAATGAGACTCAATGAATGTACATTGTATCGCTTGTTAGAGATTATTAAACTACCTCGACTCGCCTACGTCTGCTGCCTCGTCACACTGTTTGATAACTCTACACTGGTGAACCCGTGAGTGAATACGGACATGTCTGACAACGAAAACGACGTCGCCACCGTTAACGCTCCGGTACTGAGCGCCGGTGCTAACGACATGGCTAACGTTAATGCGAACATCTACGCTGCCACCGTCAAGTTGCCGGACTTTTGGCAGCATAACCTGCGGCCGTGGTTTCAACACATAGAAGCCCAGTTCCAACTGAGAGGAATAACTCAGGATGTAACGAAATACTTCTTTGTCGTGGCCGCTTTGGATGCTGCAACAACGGCACGAGCGATGACGCTGCTGGAGGCTCCACCGGCTACTGGCAAGTACGACGCGCTAAAGACATTCCTTCTGAGACTGTTTGAACTGTCGGAACTGGAGAAGGCGGACCGCCTGCTATCTATTAACGGCCTCGGTGACAGCAAACTGTCGGAGTCAATGGAAAAAATACTTGCAGTTCTGGGATCGGCTGATCCCACCTTCCTTTTTACGCACCTTTTCCTGCGTTAGCTCCCGGCACCTGTACGCACAGCACTGGCCAGTAGCCCCCTCACCTCCCTCAAGGATTACCGTGCACTAGCTGCTGAAGCAGATAGGGTTTTTCTGGCCAGCCGCCAGCAGTTAGTGCATGCCCTGCTACCCCACCAGGTCACACCACCCCCGCCCACTGAAGTCTATTCAGACACTGCTGCTGCGGTAATGGCCCGACGCCAGCCTGACGACGGACTCTGTTATTACCATGCCAGGTTCGGGGCCAAAGCCAGGCAGTGTCGTAAACCATGCAGTTTCAAGCCACAGGGAAACACCAAGGCCAGCGCTCGTTAGCAGCTATGGGCGCTGGCCGGGACTGCAAGCTGCTGTTCATCACAGACTCCTTGTCGGGTCGGCGGCTGTTGGTCGACTCGGGCGCGCAACGCAGCATCCTGCCAGCTCAAGTAGTGGACACCATGGCCGGCGGACACGGGCCCCAGATGGACGCCGCTAACGGCACACCTATACGTACCTACGGCACCAGGCATGTGGAGGTGTGTTTTGGCGGGCGCCATTTCGGCTGCGACTTTGTTATGGCTGCAGTGTCCACGCCACTCCTAGGCGCAGATTTCCTCTGTGCTTTCAACCTGCTGGTGGATGTAAGGAATGGGCACTTGATTGATGCCTTCTCTTTTGCCTCGTACCTTTGCACACTGGGGGGGCCTGGGAAGCTCTGTCTGTCAAACATGCTGGCCACTGGGAACCCGTATCAACGCCTACTCACCCAGTTCCCTGACCTCACCACACCCACGTTCTCGTCTGTGGTGGCTAAGCATGGCGTGGAGCACCATATCACCACCGTGGGTTCCCCAGTCCATGCCCGGGTCCGGCGCCTCGACTCAGCCAAGCTCGCCATCGCCAGGGAAGAGTTCTCCACTATGGAGCGCCACGGCATTGTGCGCAGATCAAATAGCCCATGGGCGTCCCCCCTGCACATGGTTACTAAGGCCGACGGGGGTTGGCGCCCATGCGGCGATTTCCGTCGCCTCAACAATGCCACTACTGCTGACCGGTACCCCGTCCCGCACATACAGGATTTCTCTGCCCACCTGGCGGGGGCAGTCATCTTCTCCAAGGTGGACCTGGTGCAAGGGTACCACCAGGTGCCAGTCCATCCACAGGATGTCCCAAAGACGGCCGTCATCACGCCCTTTGGATTGTTTGAGTTCTTACGCATGCCATTTGGCCTCAAGGGGGCGGGGCAGACATTTCAGCGCCTGATGGACTCCGTTCTCCGGGACATGCCTTTTTTGTTTGTTTATTTGGACGACATTCTTGTGGCCAGCGCGTCCACTGAGGACCACATGACTCACCTCCAGCAGCTGTTTGAGCGCCTCAGTGAATACGGCCTCATCGTCAACCCAGCTAAGTGCCAGTTCGGCCTGTCGTCCATCACCTTCCTCGGACACCACATCACCCCCGCAGGGAGTCGTCCCCCTTCCTGCCAGGGTGGAGGCCATAGCAGGTTTCCCTCGCCCCTGCACCGTTCAGTCTTTTCAGGAGTTTCTGGGCATGGTGAACTTTTACAACCGTTTCCTTCCCCATGCTGCCCACCTCATGCGCCCTATGTACGGAGCCCTGCGGGGCAAGCAGCCCAAGGATTTGTTGGACTGGTCCTCGGAGATGGACACTACCTTCAGTGCTGCCAAGGCCGCGCTGGCCAATGCTGCTCTGCTGGCGCACCCATCTCCCACTGCCCCCATCGCCCTCACCACGGACGCCTCGGACTATGCGGTGGGGGCGGTGTGCGAGCAGTGGGTGGGGGGTGCCTGGCAGCCGCTGGCCTTCTTCAGCAAACAGCTCCGTGAAAACGACCGCAAATACAGCATCTTTGACAGGGAACTGCTGGGACTTTTCCTTGCCACCAGACACTTTAGGTTCTTGTTGGAGGGCAGGCGTTTCACTGCGTTCGTGAATCACAAGCCGCTCACGTTCTCCATGGTCAAGACCTCGGAGCCGTGGTCAGGGCGTCAGCAGCGTCAGCTCTCGGCCATTTCCGAGTTCACCACGGACATCCAGCACGTGTCGGGAAAGGACAACTTTGTCGCTGACTGCCTCTCTCGGGCGGTTGTCGGATCCGTCCACTTAGGGCTCGACTATGCCGCTATGGCGGCAGACCAAGCCATAGATTCAGACATCCAAGCCTTATGGTCGGCCCCTACTGCACTGCAGCTGGAAGACGTGGTGTTCGACACAGCTAACACCACCCTCCTCTGCGACACCTCTACCGGACAACCACGCCCTCTGGTGCCTACTGCCTGGCGGCGGCGGGTTTTCGACACCATCCACAGCCTTTCCCACCCAGGTGTGAAGGCCTCAACTAAGCTGGTGGGCAGCAGGTTTGTTTGGCCTGGCCTACGGAAGGACGTTAGAGCCTGCGCTGGCTCTTGCATTGCGTGCCAGCGCACTAAGGTGCACCGCCATACCAAAGCTCCTTTGGCACCGTTTGTGGTGCCGGAGTGGCGTTTCGACCACGTGAACGTGGACCTGGTGGGCCCCCTGCCCCCTTCCCATGGATATACTTACCTGCTCAGCATGGTGGACAGGACCACCAGGTGGCCGGAAGCTGTCCCCCTGTCCTCCGCTACAGCAGCGGAGGTCGCCCGGGCATTCATCGGGTGGTGGGTGGCCCGTTTTGGCACACCAGGCGACATCACGAGTGACCGGGGCTCCCAGTTCACCTCGGAGCTCTAGACTGTGGTTGCTGAGCACCTGGGGGTGAAGATTCACCACACTACAGCTTATAATCCGCAGGCTAATGGACTGTGTGAGAGATTTCATCGTGACATGGATGGCCGCTCTTCGTGCCAGCCTTACGAACGCAGACTGGGTTGACCGCCTCCCGTGGGTCATGCTCGGTCTTCGCTCTGCCCCGAAGGAAGACCTCCAGGCCTCATCTGCCGAGCTGGTGTACGGACCGCCCCTGCGGGTCCCAGGGGAGTTTCTGCCAGACGCGACGGCTCCCTGGTCAGCTGCCTCTCAACTGACTGTGTCCGGGGGCGTTGCCGATGCTTTCGTTCCTGTCCCGACGACTCGCCACTGCCTCCCCCAGTCCTACGTCCCCAGGGACCTGCCAGCAGCAAGGCATGTCTTCATTCGACACGACAGCCATCGGTCTCCGCTGCAGCCCCCCTACGACGGCCCCTTCCGGGTCCTGGAAGCGGGCGCTAAGAACTTTGTAGTGGACATAGGGGGCAAGCCAGAGAGGGTTGCTATTGACCGTCTCAAGCCTGCTCATTTAGACGTTGACAAGCCCGTCCAGTTGGCTCTGTCCCCGCGTCGAGGGCGCCCTCCTGTTTCAGCCCCACGCCCTGCCCCGACCTCTGTCCCTGCCCCTGCCCCACTTAATCCCCCTGCAGCGAAACGCAGCCGTTTCGGCCGTTTAGTCCGTCCCCCACCTCGTTGACTTTGCCCTTTTGAGTCAGTTCATTGATTGACTGTTCTGTGGGACTGTTCATGGACTTTGGTTCGATTGCATTTTGTTTTGGTGAATTCTGGGGGGGCCTGTGTGGTGACCCACATTAGGAACTGTTATGGACATTCACCAAAGAGGTACTATGCCTTTAAGAGAGCAAGGGGTTTGTGAGAGGGGACTTCCGGGTCCGTTGCCAAGGTTGCAGTGTGTTTATTTTCGTAGCCTTGGTTTGGGGGAAAAGTATATAGACTCGAGGAATGAGACTCAATGAATGTACATTGTATCGCTTGTCAGAGATTATTAAACTACCTCGACTCGCCTATGTCTGCTGCCTCATCACACTGTTGGATAACCCTAAAATATAAAGAACATGTTGGCTTGATGTCTGCAGATTACGTCCAATTTACATCACTGCATTTACAATCGAGAGGTTAATTTATTACTTGCAGGTAGACGTGTTTCAAAGGGTCAAAACTTATAAGGTTTGGGCTACCTGTAGAAAGAAAATTATAAAGGCAACTTTCTGGTGTAACATTTATTTATTTATTTATTTTAGTGCTGTAAAGCGATTAAAATTTTTAATCTGATTAATCACAGGGTTGCTGTAGATTATTTTCGATTAAGCACAAAGAAATATTCATTTTGCATGTGCAAAGAGTCTCAAGAAAGAAGTGAATACATACAGCGCTCTCCATAATTATTGGCACCCATGGTTAAGATGTGTTTAAAGCCTTAAAATAAATTCAATTTTTATTGCAGAAGCATACTCTCACACAGAAAGTTGTACAAAAATGTAACCTTAAACTCAAGTGAATTTTAAGGGGAAAAAAAATCCCTGACTAAGAAATAATTATTTTTCACCTGTTCCACAATTATTGGCACTCCTAACAATTCCTTGTGAGGTTTTACGAAATGGATCACAAGCGAGAACCAGTAAAATGCAAAAAGGAGGCTTCATTTCTGAAGAGGGAAAACCCCCAACAGAGCAGGCAACAGTACAGAGTCCACAATCCAAAATCAGAATCCAATGGGCGAAATCCAGAATCGTAACCAGGGCACCAATCACAAATATCGAAGTCAGACAAAAAGGTTAAAAACACAAGGCGGCGGCAAAGTACAGGGAGTAGGCAAAAATCAAATGTCAAGGACGGTCCAGTCAGAAAGATAATCACGATGGGTACAAGGCGAAATTAACGTGGCACGAGAGAACAATCTGACAAAGCAGTGCTGTGAAGAGACATCTAAAATACGTTTCAGGGAGGTCACATGATAACAGAACACAGGTGGAAGCAGTGAGACTGATTACAAGGGAGCAACATGTTAGGAAGAACCTAATCACATGAAATTAGCAGAAGCCAAAACGTGGACAGGGATCACGGGACAAACCAATAGACAATGACAAAGCTCCGGTCAAGGAGTTCTACCGTGCACAGATTGTTGTGTTCCGCGGGTTTTGGTTGGTCAATTTTAGGTTTTATTATTTTTGTGATGTCTGCTTTTCGTCCGATGTTTTTGTGTTTCACATTTCGTATCTCTCCCGTGTTATTCCGGTCCACATCTTACCCATGTACGGTTTTTGTTTTTTCCCCTGTCGCGTCATGAGGTCATTGCCGTTTTTGTCTTAATAGATTCTGTCACTATTTCGGGTGATTCAATGGATTCTGGGTTTCAGCCTTCCTTCCGATCTCGTTTGTGTACTTCCCCTTGCTTTTCTATATTACTAACCCGTACTAACAGTTTGTTGTTTTCTGGAATTTACAAACCAAAACTAACATTGTATATAAGACTAACATACTAACGAGCACTCGGGATTGTACAGCTGCCTTTACTAATTGACTAAAGATCTCTACGCATTCGCCCTGTTCTAGTCTCCACCTCCTGCTCTCGCCTAATCTCCTTCGCTGCATTTCTTGCAGATTCTCTGCAGATTCTCTCATCTCTGTCCTGCCTCCTACTCTGTGCACTTAGAAGTCCTTTTCCAGTTTATTTATCCGGTCTATGGGAGAGTCTTGTGATCCTTGTCCGTGTGTTGGTGTTTTCCTGTTTCATGTAATTAGGTTTCCCTCGTATTCCACCCCTTGTTATTTATATTATTTTCAGCACCTGTGTCTTTCCGTGCCCCCCCTTATATAGTTCCCGGCTGTGCAGAGCAGGGCAGATCTGACTTCACTTCATTCCAGTTCTGTGCCAACCCCGTGCAGAGGAGTCCTGTGCAGTCTGGCAGCCCTCTGTGCCCGAGCCCTCTGTCTCCGAGTGTCCCTGTGCCTCCCGAGTCCTCTGCATCTGAGTGTCCCTATGCCTCCCGAGCCCTCTGTGTCCGAGTGTCCCTGTACCTCCCGAGTCTGCCATCCGCCAGCTGTGCCTCCCGAGTTAGCCGTCTGCCAGCTGTGTCTTCCCGAGTCTGCCATCTGCGCCAGCAGCGCCTTCCCTAGTCTGCCATCTGCGCTAGCGGCGCCTTTCCGAGTCTGCCATCTGCGCCAGCGGCGCCTTCCCGAGTCTGCCATCTGCGCCAGCTGCGCCTTCCCGAGCCTCCTGTATTCCCGAGTGCCCCAGTTCGTGTTACCCTCTATGTCTGTGTTGCCCTCAAGAGTTCCCCAGTATTCCTGAGTTTTTCCCTTTTTCAGTGCTTGTGCACTGTGTTTCTTTTGGCCTGCGTGCCATGGTTCTTTTCCTAGTTTGATTCCCCCCCGCAAGTTCTTCGGTATTTTGTTCTCCCCATTCAATGCGTGGCACAGTGTTTTGTTTCGGCCTGTGTGCCACGTTCCGTTTCCTTCCCGAGTCTTTTTGAGTTTATTAAATTCTGATATCCCTACATATGTTGTCTCTCCCCCTTGTCCCGTGTTCTCTCTCCCTCCTTGTGTGTTTCCCGTTTCGTAACACAGATACTAAGAGAAAGGAAAGCATAAGAAGGTGTGGAGATTCCACTGAAATGAAGCCGCGAAGATTAAGGAGAGACAAGGGGCGGAGATTAGAATAGGGCGAGTGCTGAGAGCTTTTTAAGCAATTAGTAAGTGCAGTTATACAATCCCGAGCGCTCGTTTGTAAGTTAGTCTAATATACAATGTTAGTCTTGGTTAGTAAGTTAGCAAAAACAACAAACTGTTAGTATGTGTTAGTAATATAGAAAAAGCAAGGGGAAGGAAGTAGACGAGATGGGGAAGGAAGATTGAAACCCAGAAACCATTAAATCACCCGAAGGAGTGGCACGCATTACTGGGGCTGTGAGCAAAGACAAGACCAAGGACCAGACAGGGGGAGACAAAGTGCAATGCATGGGAAAGGCAAAACATGGACTGGAATAAAACTATGGCTACAAGCAGTACTCGAGTTGTAAAAAAAAAATCAAGGGGGATGGTCCATTGAAAAAAAAAAAGGGGGGGGGGGGGCTTCTGTTATTCTTGTAAATTTGCTATCGAAATAAAACACTGAAAAGACTTCTTAATCCTCTCAAATCAGATCAAGCCAAGTTTATTGTTTGTGTTCTTAAAGACAGTACTGTTGTGGCCCCAATTTGTTATTACATTTATAACACAACAGCAACAGCAAGGGATGACAAACACAGTTTTAACAACTAAAACACATTTAATTTTTAACAAAGACAAAGACTAATAATAACAACCTACAACTAAAGACCAAGATTGATAAATAAGAAAAAACAGAAATAATTACAGTCCCTTTTTGGTGGGGTGGCTTGGTGATGTCCTGGATGAAGAAAATGCTCAAACACAGGCAAAGAAATCCACAAAAGAAACGTCACAGGTCTTGAACAGAATGGCAGGTCTGGTCATCTTCTTGCAATTTCTCCTACTACTTTAGTGTCTCAATTCTTTTCCTTATATACTCTTTTGCAGACCCCACCCACATTTAGACCTCTTTTTTTTATTTTTCTGAGACTTGCCCCAGACATGTTCAGGACATGTCTAAACATGACTCCAGTCTGAGCTTAACAAAAAAAGGTAAATACTGCCATCTAGTGGCCTATATTCACATTACACCTCCATTCCAAAAGGGAAAAATTTTGACTCATAAAGGCAAAATTTTTCTTTTCAATACAAAATGGTTAAGTGAACACTTGTCTATATATACATATCATACAATATTCAAACACATGATATATATATACACATTCAAACACGGGATAAGCAATCAGCAATTACATTGTCTGTACCCTTCACATGCTTAATTTCCAAGTCAAACTCCTGTAAAATCAAACTCCAATTCAACAATCTCCGATTCTTGTTTTTCATCTTACTCAAAAACATTAACGGATTGTGGTCAGTGTACACAATCATTGGCTTTTGTCCTGTACAAACATAAACCTCAAAGTGTTGTAAAGAAAGGACCAGAGCCAACAGTTCCTTCTCTATTGTGGAATAGTTCCTTTGGTGGCGATTGAACTTCCTGGAGAAGTATGCCACGGGATGCTCAATGTCATCAGAGTCACTTCTCTGTAGGAGCACAGATCCACAAGCTTGGTCGCTAGCATCGACCGCGATGGAGAACGGTTTGTTGAAGTCAGGAGATTTGAGCACGGGGAAGTGACACAGCAGAGACTTCAGGCGATCGAAGGCTCTCTGGCATGCATCATCCCAGGTGAACTTTACGCCTTTCTTCAGTTGGTTAGTTAGACTGAGAGCAATCTCAGCAAAGTTCTTGCAGAACTTGCGGTAGTACCCGATCATTCCAAGGAAGCGGCGCAAAGCTTTTTTGTTGTCAGGAACTGGAAAGTCCATGATGGCTTGGACTTTAGCATTTATGGGTGCCACCTTACCCTGGCCTATGACGTAGCCAAGATAGGTGACAGTAGCACAACCAAAGTCACTCTTGTTCAGGTTAACAGTCAGGTTAGCCTGGGTCAGGCGCTGGAACAACGTCTCTACATCTTTTAGATGTTCTTCCCAGGAGTCACTCCATGTGATCAGGTCATTGATGTATGCACCCGTGTGTGGCAATCCGGCGATTGTAGACTGTATCATCCTTTGGAACGTGGCTGGGGCATTTTTCATGCCAAAGGGTAGGACTTCATACTGGTACAATCCAGATGGTGTGGCAAAAGCAGAGATGCTCTTGGCCCTCTCAGTTAAAGGCACACACCAATAACCTTTCAATAAATCAATCTTGGTCAGAAACTTTGCTTGCCCTACACTATCAATACAATCATCAATCCTAGGTATTGGAAACACATCAGTTCTAGTTACAGCATTGACTTTGCGATAATCTGTACAGAATCTAGTACTTCCATCAGGTTTTGGAACTAGCACACAGGGTGAACTCCAATCGGAGTTGGAGGGTCTGATAATATCATGTTCAAACATGTACTAAACCTCTTTCTCAGCAATCTTTCTCTTTTCAGGATTCATCCAGTATGGATGCTGTTTTATTGGTTTGGCATCACCAACATCTACATCATGAGAGGCTATAGTAACTCTCTTTGGAACATCAGGAAACAAATCCTCATATTTCTTGATCAACCTTTCAAACTGATCTCTCTGTGAGGGTTCTAAGTGCTGGAGTTTTACATCAAGATTTTGCAACACTTCAGTGTTTGACAATTTACATGAAAGAACTTCAGCTTTAATTCTTGGTTCATCATCTTGAAACTCCCCCTCATCTTCACACGTTTCGACCATTGGAGAATCTGAAGTGACAGCTGCAACCCTAGCATTTCTGTCATGATAAGGCTTTAGCATGTTAATATGACACAATTGTTTTGGTATTCTCCTATCTGGAGTCTTCACAATGTAATTGAGATCATTGAGTTTTGTCAGAATTTCATAAGGACCATGAAATCTAGCCTGCAATGGATTGGACTGCAAGGGAAACAACACAAGGACCTTTTCTCCTAAACTCACGGCTTCTAGCCTTATGATCATACCAAGTTTTCATTTTTCCCTGACTTGATTTCAAGTTCTCTTTGGCTAGGTCACAAGCTGCACGCAATCTTTCCTTGAACTTGCTAACATAGTCTAACAGACTGATTTGCGGCTCTTCCTCTTGCCATTGTTCACTCAATAATAACAAAGGTCCTCTCACTTCATGACCAAACACTAGCTCAAATGGACTGAATCCAGTAGACTCCTGCACTGCTTCTCTAGCTGCAAACAACAGCAAATGAACCCCTTCATCCCAGTCTTTCTCATGGTCATAACAATAAGTCCTCATCATTGTCTTGAGAGTGGAATGAAACCGCTCTAAGGCACCCTGACTTTCTGGATGATAGGCACTAGAAAGAATCTGTTTTGCACCTAGTTCATACACAACCTGCTGAAACAATCCTGAAGTGAAATTGCTACCTTGGTCTGACTGAATTTCCCTGGGAAGACCAAACAACGTGAAGAACTTTATCAAAGCCTTCGAGATTGCAGTTGCCTTGATGTTACGTAGAGGTATGGCTTCGGGGAATCTGGTAGATGCACACATGATTGTCAACAAGTACTGATTTCCAGATCTAGTCTTGGGTAATGGACCAACGCAATCAACAATGACCCTAGAGAATGGCTCCCCAAATGCTGGGATAGGCTGCAATGGAGCTACAGGTGGGTCTAACTGGTGTTTTCCAACTACCTGACAAGTGTGACAGGTTTTGCAAAAGTTGGAAACGTCTTTCCGAAGCCCAGGCCAAAAGAAGTGTTTCATGATCTTATCAACAGTCTTGTTAACACCAAGATGACCTCCTAAAGGTAAACTATGAGCCATTGTTAAGATCTCATTCCTATAGACCTTCGGAACAACAATTTGCCTGACCACTGCCCAATTTGCATTGGCAGGGATATCAGGAGGGCGCCACTTCCGCATCAACACACCATCCTTGAGATAATACCCAACTGGAACTGCATCTATTTCTTTTTCAGGAAGGGCTCTCCTCTTTAGTACACCAATTTCAGGATCATTAGTTTGCTCCTCAATCAACCGCTTTCTGGACAGAGACAAGTCTCCAGACACATCAGAATCACCAGACCCATCCGGCTGGCTGAATGGAGAACTGATAAAAGTATCTGATAAGTCCTCAAACGGAGAAACTATAGTAGGCCAATCAGAGTCATGAGGCGAACCACCTGAGTCCTATCTATTCAATGTACTGGACGGCACCACAACATCATCTTCTTTAGCCTTCTTGGCCATAGCACGAGTCACTGCGCAAGAAGGATACAGAGATGGGTCCTCATCCCCATTTTCAGTGCTCGGCTGTGAAGTAAGATGTACAGGGGGAACTACTTTGCCCCCAGCCAGGTCATTGCCTAGCAACAGAGAAACACCCTTTATAGGTAGACTTGACATAAGTCCCACCTTTACCTGTCCTGTAACTAAATCTGACTTCAAGAATATAGAGCGCAGGGGTACAGATACAGTCCTCCCTTCAATACCTTGTACAAGTATGAAATCCCCTGAAGCGGTCTCATCACGTAACTCCAAGGAGTCCATCAACAAAAGTGACTGAGAAGCTCCGGTATCCCTTAGGATATATATGGGGACAGGAGTAGTATGCTCATTCAGAGCCACAAATCCCTCTGACACAAATGGAAGAAATTCCTCCCTCACAAAGTCAGCTGTATCAGGCTTTTTAGCCCCACAAGAAGCAGGCAATTTAGCAGATTGGTTATCTACTACAGGGGTTTCTAACCTTGTTTTCACAAAGGCATTTGGTTTGGTATCCTTTTCTTTTTCTTTCTTAGCTTTAAGGAACCAACAGTTAGTTGTAACATGACCAGATTTCTTGCAATAACTGCGAACTAGACCACTTTTGTCACTGTCAGCTTTCACACTTTGATCAGACCTATTACTGGATTTCTGAGCACCATCACCAGATTTGTCTTTGGGTGAGGAATCTTGGGTATCACCGTAACCCTTTTTCTGAAATTGGGACCATTTATTGTTACTGCTAGACTGAAATTTGGACTTATGAGTGAGAACATATTCATCTGCAAATTTGGCAGCTGATTGCAAGTTCAGTGCTTGCTTCTCATTAAGGTAGGTCTTAACATCATCCTTAACACAGTTCTTGAATTCTTCAACTAACACCATCTCTTTTAGTGAGTTGAAATCATCCTTGACCTCCATAGAAGTACACCAGCGCTCAAAGCAAACCTGCTTTTCATTAGCAAATTCAACATAAGTCTGATTTTCAGATTTCTTCAGACCTCTGAATTTCTGTCGGTAAGCCTCTGGAACCAACTCATAAGCTCTCAAAATAACCTTTTTGACAACCTCATAATCAGAGGAATCATCTGCAGACAAAGCCGAATAGGCTTGTTGAGCTTTACCCTTGAGGACAGTTTGCAACATCAGAGGCCAGTGTTCCTTTGGCCACTGGCAACTCTTTGCTACCTTTTCAAAACACTGGAAATAGTTGTCAACATCCTTTTCCGAAAATGGAGGCACCAGTTTTACCTCCTGACTGGCACAAAATTTATTTTTAGTTTCAATTTTAATTTTTAGTTGCTCCATTTGGAGTCTTTCTTCTCTATCGAATTTCTCTAATTCAAAATCTCTCTGTCTCTGTCTCTCTCTTTCTGCTCTTTCCTCTTTCTCTCTCTCAAATTCTCTTTGTTTTTCTTCTCTTGCTAATTTTTCTAACTCAAACTGCCTTTGTTTTTCTTTTTCTTCCCTCTCAAATTCTCTTTGTTTTTCTTTTTCCTCCCTTTCTTTTTCTCTTTCCTCCCTTTCAATCTCTAGCATTTTTAATTTAAGTTCCATTTCTATATTTGGATTTTCCACTGGAAACTGTTCCAGATCTTCTGGTGCAAACACATTTTCATCAATGTAATATTCAACTATCTCTCTAGCCAGTCTTGCTTTTCGCATGGCTGGTTTTACCTTTGTCAGCTCCAACTGTCTGCAAATTTCTAGCAGTTCTGTCTTTTTAAAAGACTTCAAAACCCCTACGGTTGGTGATGCCAAGAAATCATCCATTGCTGTTGTCAATATATATCTAGGAAAATTCACAAAAACAATTTCACAATTTGGAATGTTAGATTTTCAATAAATTACTCACACAATGGTCTATCCCGGAGCCCCCAATTTGTTATGGCCCCAATTTGTTATTACATTTATAACACAACAGCAACAGCAAGGGATGACAAACACAGTTTTAACAACTAAAACACATTTAATTTTTAACAAAGACAAAGACTAATAACAACCTACAACTAAAGACCAAGATTGATAAATAAGAAAAAACAGAAATAATTACAGTCCCTTTTTGGTGGGGTGGCTTGGTGATGTCCTGGATGAAGAAAATGCTCAAACACAGGCAAAGAAATCCACAAAAGAAATGTCACAGGTCTTGAACAGAATGGCAGGTCTGGTCATCTTCTTGCAATTTCTCCTACTACTTTAGTGTCTCAATTCTTTTCCTTATATACTCTTTTGCAGACCGCACCCACATTTAGACCTCTTTTTTTTATTTTTCTGAGACTTGCCCCAGACATGTCCAGGACATGTCTAAACATGACTCCAGTCTGAGCTTAACAAAAAAAGGTAAATACTGCCATCTAGTGGCCTATATTCACATTACAGTACAGATGTTAGATTCTTTTTCCATTTACATTTTACAACACTTTTCAACATTTTCAATCATTTTCCCTGGGGTGAACAGTTTTTAGTTTCTCACTTTCAAGTCTCTCATAACAGTTTCCAAAGACTGTCGTAATCATGTTTTTTGGTTGACGATTTTTCGGGTTCTTGCTTTCTGATTGTTAGCTAAGCAATGACTTTGAAGCCAAGACTTGACATATACATCTGGTTTGAACATTTTGAGTGGAGGGCCAACACACATGATGAAAAGCAAGGCTTACATGCTTTTTACCTCTTTTTACCTTTACCTCCAAAACTAGCCGTTATTTTGCATGCAACCTGTTGCGAGTCTAGCTCACTTGTAATTTCCTTTTTTTTAAAATAATTCCTGACATTGCGTAGTCCAGCTGCTCGTCGTTTGGCCATGCTGACACTGCAGTGCAATTAATCCTCTGGATGTTGCTCTTGCTGCAACTTGTGCCGCTCCTGCTGGCATTAATGAATTTAAAGTAACAATCATGTTGCGTCACTGAAAGTTTGCACGCCCAGCTGTGACCTCAGATTATTATCTATTTTACTCAACAGTTCTCTCTAATGATGAAATAATATAAATATAAGTTATAACATATTACTTATACTGGACATATGAGTAAAGAGGGGACGGATGGAGAGGGGGGGATGGCAGTTTTTTAGGGGGAATGATTTTGATCATATTTATTTCAGGGGGGAAGCCACCCCCCCTCATCCCCCAACTCGACTACTGGCTATAAGTAAAACATGCAAAATCAAAACTAAGATAATAAATGAATGAAAAGCAATCAAATTACAATACAAATGTCAAAAAAATGGTCAGACAAGGCAAAGATCAAAATACACAAGGCAGTCAGAACAAACATGGCAAGGCAAGACTAGAATCACAACATTCCTAGAAATTAAATGTAATTTAAGTATTTTTGTCATTTCTACAGTAGTTTACAAAGTTGATCAGAGTATCTAGGAACATAATTAGTAAATCATCACTTCCTGTTTCCCTGGGCTATAAGTACGACGTGACACAGAGGCCTTTTCTCTTATCCACTAACATGGGAATGACAAAGGAACACACCATTCAAGTAAGGCAGATGTGTTTCAACCTTCACAAGTTAGGCAATGGCTACATGAAAATAGCCACTCACCTGCACCTGCCCATATCTACTGTCAGAGGAATCAGTAAGAAGTTTAAAAGGACTGGAACAGCGGTAAACAAGCCTGGACGAGGATGCAAGGTTATTTTGCCACCACGCGCAGTGAGGTGGATGGTAAGAGAAATAAAAAGTTCTCCAAAGCTCATCGTTAAAGAATTGCAACAAATGGTAGCATCTGGGGTCACAAAGTCTCCAAAACAACCATCAGACGCTATCTACATGCCAACAAGCTGTTTGGGAGGCATGCACGGAAAAAACCTTTTCTCACTTACAATCATAAACGGAAACGTCTGGAGTTCGCCAAGCGGTACTGGGACTTCAACTGGGACAATGTGCTTTGGTCAGATGAGACCGAGATAGATTGTTTGATAGATTGAAAGCTCTAAGTGGGTCTGGCGGAACACAAAAGATGAGTATGCAGAATAGCACCTCATGCCCACTGTGAAGTATGGGGGAGGATTGGCGATGCTGTGGGCCTGTTTCTCTTCCAGAGGCCCTGAGAACCTTGTTAGGGTGCATGGCATCATGAACGCTTTGAAATATCAGGACAATTTAAATCAAAATCTGGTGGCCTCTGCCTGAAAGCTGAAGATGGGTCGTCACTGGGCCTTTCAGCAAGATAATGACCCTAAACATGTGGCCAAATCTACACAGAAATGGTTCACCAGACACAGGATCAAGCTCCTCCTACAGCTCTCTCAGTCCCAGACCTCAACCCCATTGAAAACCTGTGGAGTGAGCTGAAGAGCAGAGTGCAGAGGAGAGGACCCAGGTCGCTGGATGATTTAGAGAGATTGAGCAAAGAGGAATGGTCGAAGATCCCTCTTTCTGTATTCTCCCATCTTATGACACATTATTTGGTGATGTTTTGTTGGCAAAAGGGGGTTGTGCAAAGTATTAACATCAGGGGTGCTAATAATTGTGGCACGCGTGATTTGCTATAAAAGAATAATTTCTTAATGTTGGATTTTTTTCCCACTGAATAAATGCACTTGAATTAAAGGTTGGATTTTCCTCTTTTTTTCATTGTGGTCCTATATTATTTAGAAAAAACTGAATTTATTAGAAGCTAAAGACCACATCTTAACCAGGGGAGCCAATAATTATGGAGGGCGCTGTGTATGTGTGTATATATATATATACATATATATATCAGTGGCGGCTGGTGAACTGGCAATAGTCATGACCGGTTTTCAATCATTTATTTAAATTACCATTACAAAAGCTCAAAAAACTCAACATAAACAGGTGTGGTCAGTTCTCATTAATTATGCGCTATAGGGTTGTGCTGATCGTGAACCACGATTTTTTAAGGCATAGTACCACCACCTGCTGCCATGGGGCGAACATCCGAGCTTTCCCTTCATTAAACCCAACGCCAGTTGAACGAAAGTGCGAAACAAAGGGCATGGGAAATACTTCGGGGAAAGAAAAAAAAAACTCAGCATTTTGCGGCTACATGCTGCACGGAGCCAAGTAAAGGACTACAGAATCGCCTCCTATTAACCAATTAGGCAACTCTCAGAAAAATAAACCTGTTCCCATTTACTTCGCTTGATTGGCAATCAAATGGTGAATTCATTTACTCTCCAAGTTGAATGAGTAGAGCTGTTGAGACAGCATGTTTGATGCATTTCAAAATTTAAATGGCCTTAGAACAGATTTGCATGAACACAATTGTCATTGCCACGCGATTTCATGTGACTGATCATTTATCTCACATTCACATTTCATGCTTATGGGGAAGAGGAAGATTTTTTCTAAATTATTCCATCTAGCATTCTTTCAATCTAACACCGTAGCCCAGTGAGGTTTGTCTGTTTTTCACCATCACATTGTTCTCGTTATAGGCTACTGAAATTGCTTGATTGTAATTTAGACCAAGTACACGGGAGCAGATTTAGGATAGGGCGGAGCATCTGCAATTAGCAAAATCTAAATTCGGAGGTACCGTTCTGGAACCAAATGCGAGACCAAGAAGTTTCAGCGAAAGTGTGTTTTATTGAAGTTGGGGGGTAAACCCCCACTGGGCAGAAGGCAATGGTACAGAGTCCACGATCCAAAATCAGAATCACTGGGACGTAATCCAAACTGTACACCAGGCAGCCAAGTCTAAACTCAGAGTCAGGTAAAACAGGTTTGGTACACAAGCATGGGTTTGTCAGAGAGTCCAAAGCCAAAATCCAGTGGGCGTAATCCGAACCGTGAACAGGGCAGCAAACACAAAACTCAGTCGGGAAAAACAGATACGGTACACGGAGAGAGAGGTATCAAAGAAAGAGCCAAAATCAGAATCCGGGACATTCCAGTCAGAAGTATAACACTTAGGCCCGAATTCAGAAACGACACTCACCCTACTTGAGTGTGAGCACGTACTAAAACTTATTTAGTATAACCTGACACTGAGTCAGAGGTTGCCCTAACACTCATTTGCTTTCAGAGACCTCACTCACACTGAAAATAGCGTCAATTTCTGAGTGAAGGTTGAGTGCAGGGAACACCTCCCTTGAGCCACACTAACTAGCACCAGTATTTCGTTGTCATGGCTTTCAGGTGGTTACAAACATTGGAAACTCTGAATCATGTACAGCCATGTGCTCGACATAATCGCAACTACGCAAATTTTAACAATAATGATGATAACGATGCCGGTAACTGACTACCTGGTTTCAGTGTTTACTGCACTGTGGTGAACTCAAGGTTAGCATTTGTGTACCCACCAGTGGCTACTGGTGAACTGGCAATAGGGGAAGCTCAAAACTATCCCTTAAAAATAATGATTGGACATGATCCGTTTTCAATTCATTTAAATTACCATCGCAGAAACTCAGAAAACTCTCAACATTATCAGGTGTGGCCAGTTTTCATTAATAACGCATATCTGTCAACTCTCACATTCAGATTTCTTGCGCTCTTCTTTACTCAAGATTGGGAAAATTCTGCGCTCGGCTGGCTCGTGGGGCGCGTGTGGAGTGGTCTGCGAGGCTCATGTAGCTGTTAGTCATGAGAATCCATTCTTTTCCACATTCTTAATTGCTGAGTGTTGAAGGATATGTCTGGTGCATTTCAAAGCTTGTCGCTTAGTGAGCCTCGCCGGTTGTCCTGCGCCTTTCGCGAGCCACTTGACCACAGAATTTATGAAGACATGCTGATATTTACGTCGTCATTAATGTGCGAAAGAAATGCCTCAATTTTGTGAAGCAATGTATAACAACGCTATTAAAAATAAATTTGATTTTTTTTTACCAATTTCTCTGAGAAACTTTCTAATCAAGAAAAGTGAAATGCGACAGGTTTAGGTCATTCAGCACTGAAGGGTGAGGATTGAGCGTCCCTTTGCAGCAGCCGACACACCGCCTGTGGTATCCAGTTCCCACTACTGTCAGTAATGCTCAAGTGGTGTTTATGAATAGCAATTGGTGAGGAGTGGGACCGCACTCTGTTAGTGGTCGGTCAATCTCTTTCTCACACTCCAGTTACATTTCAATCGTATTCAAAATATGCTGAGTGGAGGGTGAGGGTTGTTTCTGAATACGGGCCTAAGAGTACAAGGCATCAACAATCGCAGCACAGGGAAAACGTTTTGACAAGAGCTGTGAGTGAAATGACTGCTTAAATACACGTAGGGGAAGTCGCATGCTATGATAGGGAACAGGTGAGTTGGATTGGACTAATTACAAAGGAATGAACATGAGGAAGTTCCTGATTACAAGAAATTGGCAAAAGCCAAAATGCGGACAGGGATCACAGAGACAGCCTACTGACAAACATACGTCTCCGGTTAGGGAGTTCTACCGTTCACAGAGTGAGAGGCTGAACAGTGATTAGCCAGGTGCAGAAAATCTGCTGAAACACAGCAAAGTAAATTGAGTGAAGGCAAGGGGCGGAGACTAGAACCGAGCGAGTGCTGAGAGCTTGTTAGTCAATTAGTAATGTGCAGCTATACAATCCCTAGTGCTTGTTAGTAAGTTAGTATTTTAAACAAGGTTAGTCTTGGATAATAAGTTAAACTAAAACAACAAACTGTTAGTATTGTTAGGAAAATAGAAAAGCAAAGTGAAGGAAGTAAACGAGATAGGAAGGAATGGTTGAAATCCCAGAAACCATTAAATTACCCAAAAGTGTGGCACACAATACTGGGGCAGTGAACGATCACATGAAAAAAGACCAGACAGGGGAAGACAAAGTGCAATGCATGGTATGAGACAAAACATGGACCGGAAAAAAACTGCAATGGTGGAATATGGCAAACAGACAAAAACAAGGCAAAAACAAATTGTGGCGTAGAATCTGAATCACAATACAAATCATAGTCAGGCAAAGCAGAATCATAATCAGACATGGCAGACCAGGCCGAATCATAACAAAAACATGGTCAGGCAGCACAGGATCATAACAAACTCAGGCTTCTTCCCGGCAGCATTTTAAATCCTTTAAATCCCTACTAGGTAGGAATTTCACCTTAAAATATCAGTTTCAAAGTCTATCTATTGATGGGCTGGATTATTACAGTGAGGATGGCATCTATCTCTCTCATTACCACAGAGGGACCTGGTGGACTGCATCTGGGACTATGTAACTTTTGAACGCAGGTCCCGCAATCTCGCAAGACGTACGTTCTGCTTTATGGCACACACAAGCTTTTGGATAAGGACCATAAGGAGAAGGTAGCTAGGCTAGCCCGCTATCGTGTCTCGAAAGATGGCTGAGGCAAAGAAGCGAAAAAGGACGGTGTTGGTAGAGGCTAGGTTAAAAAAAGGGAGAGTGACTCTGCATGGCACAAAACCAGAGTTAATATTGGACCGGCTTTTTCACAGTGGAGAGAGCTCATGGAAAAAGAGGGCTGCAAGTCAGACGCCGAGCTGGCAGTGTTGCTGATTGAGAGGTGAGTTATATGCTTGTGTTCATGGATTGTATTTTGTTGGCTGTGTTATCGCGTGTAGTCATAGTCACTATTTGGGTTATCAAAACGTAACTGATTGTAAGTCCAGTTCAAATAATGTAAACAAGGTTAGCCGAGGTAGCATTAGCATTTCACCGGCAGAGATAGCCCCTTTTCTGAGTGTTTTTTATTGTGAACTTTATGCTTCACTGTGCAGGCATGGTCACACAGCCAAAAAGTCACGTAAACACATAATTAACGCATAAAATTTGGTTGTGCGTGCTTGTCCGTTGAGAATTTGAAAATTTTTGCAGATTTACGCTATGAAACATCACCAATGAAAGGTGCAAGAACTACGGAAAGATCACGCACAAATCACTGACAAACCACGCACTTCAGCGCATAGGCACTCAAAAGCCCCAAACAGGGCGAATACGTGGTTTATACGGAAATACGTGGTCCACGGAAAACCACGTATAATCTGCGCACTATCGCTAATGAACTGCGTATGAATCGCGCATGAACCACGCAAAGAATGCTCGGTAGCGCACACAAAGGGCGCCCGTTGCGTCCGTTCCACGCATATATAACTGATGCGGCCGCGGCGCCTTGGCATTCCCGTTGCAACAGGCGCAGGCAGTACATCGTTGCAAGTTCTTAAAGTTGTCATTCTTCATCCGTTTCAGGGCCACCCAAAGTTCTGACCAGTCAGGGCCACCAATAGTTCTGACTATGCCGTGCAAGAGAGGCCGTCAACCGACCAGGACCAGTCCCAAGAAGGCCGGGGGGGAGAAGAAGAGGAAGGCCCCAGCTGCTCCTCCTCCAGAAGATATGCCTGCTTAAGGTGATGCTGTGCGTGCTGCTGCTGAAGAAGTTGGTGAAGGAGATGCTCCTCCTCCAGTAGATGTGCCTGCTCTAGCGGATGCCACTGCAGATGACGAGGCTGGTGCCGTAGCTGGTGACGAGGCTGGTGACGAGACTGATGCTGAGTCTGGTACTGAAGATGCTCATCCCGGTCCTCAACCCGCTGTAGGCAAGGGCCAGAAGGGCAAGTCCAAGGAGAAAGACAAGCCCAAGCACGACTTCTCTCTCAAAGTGGAGCAGAAAGAAAGACTGCTAGAGTAGATGGCTGAGCACCACGAAGTCTGGCGGCGGGGCCACCGACTCTATAAGAAGCGCAAGGAGATCTGGGGTGCCAAGGCTGCTGAGCTGGGTGTGTCCGTAGAGCACATCATGGGCTGGTGGAAGTCTGTCAAGGATTGGTATGTTAAGCTCAAAAAGGTCAAGTCCAGCCAGGCAGCGAAGAAGTACACTGACCGGGAGCAGTTCATCCTTGACAACTGCAAGTTTTACAACACGCAGTTGCCGTCTACCGTGTCAGCACCCATGGTAAGCTTGCAGAGGTCCGAGTCTACCCTGCAAGCGCCTGTCAGCGACTCCGAGCCAGACAGTGACCAGGAGCAAGCACCCACTTGACAACCTGGAGGCGGTGGAGAGAACCTCAGCCAAGGCAGGCCGCGCTTCCAGTTCTCAGTCCAGGCCCAGCAAGAAGAGGAAGAGGGGCGAGCAGGAGGAGGAATGGATGAAAGACCTGAGGGAGACTATGAAGACGAACCAACAGCTCCTAGCCCGGCTGATGGAAGAGAAGCCTGTCCAGTCCTCCGGGCGTGAGGTGTTCATCAAGTACGTGCCTGACAGCCTGCTTGCAGCACTAGCAGAGCAGTACAAGCAGCTGAAGACCCGCTTCTCTGCTCTCCTTGACGCTGCTTCCCAGGAGACTGCTCCAGCTCCGCAGCCTGCAAGACCTGCTCAGGCCACGTCGGCTCCATCTGTCTTCCAGCAGTCTCAGCAGTCTCCGCAGTCACAGCAGTACCAGCAGTCTCACCAGTACCAGCAGCAAGCTCCTCTGTACCAGCAGTTCCTGCAGTACCAGCAGCAAGCTCCTCAGTACTTTCCAGCAGTACCAGCAGCAAGCTCCTCAGTACCAGCAGTTCCAGCCGTCTCAAGGTGACCAGCAGCCTCAGCAGAGCCAGAGTTACACTTCCTCTGCTTCTGCAGGCCAATCTTCTGGTGAGCAGCGCTTGTCGGCCTCCACCTTCACCAATGTTCTCAGCGCAAGCCAAGATGTGTTTGACGGGTCCATCAACATCACTGACTTCGGTATTGACAGCCAGCTGTTGTCGAGCACCAGCTCCACCAAACACAACGCACAGTCGCTCAACACACCACCAGCTCCTCGTCGTGAGAAGGACCAGGCTGAGAAAGACAATGACTCTGACTAGGAGTAACAGTTGCAGCAGAGGTTGCAAGAGTGTTTTAGCTAGTATTTCTTTGTTAGATAGCTTCGCAGGCATTTTGCCATGTTGTACTTACTGTCTGAAAGTTTGCATGCTGGAAATGTTTATTTGATTATTAAACATGGTGGTGTGAAGTGTTATCAATGTTTGTTTTAGTACTTGTAATCAATAGTCTTAAAGAAATAAAGTAAAGTACAAAACACAAAACATGCAATATTTCCTCCAACATAATAATTGAATAACATTTATTTATTTGTCCAAAAACAACAAATAAAATAATGCATTCTTAACATTTCCTTTATTTCAAGTTTCATTACAACAATAACATGGAGCATCCTCCAGACTCCAAGTCGCCTAGACATCCACCATCTGGTCTTGCCAGGGGACGGCACCAGCTAGAGAGTTGCACCAATGCTTCATCAAGTACCTTTGCCTCTTGCCTTCCTTGGATGCTCTGTTGGGTGCCTGCACAACAAGGGTGTCTTCCAGGTTTCTCCCCTCTCGCCAGGCACCAGGCTGCATGTTACCATTCTGGGCTTGCACGTCGACCAGGCGGTTCTGGAGCACGGGGTACCGAGTCCACATGATGTTGTGAAGGAGCACACAGGCCTTGACAATGAGCCTGACGTTAGCAGCGTGATGGTTCATGGTGCTCAGAAGAATTTGGAATCTGTGGGCAAGGATGCCAAAAGCGTTTTCAACCACTCTTCTGGCCCGTGGCAGTCTGTAGTTGAGGATTCTTTGTTCCCTGTCAAGGTTCCTGGCACCATAGGGCTTCATCAGGTAGGTCCTCAGGCTGAAGGCGTCATCCCCCACTAGGAAGTATGGCACATTTTGAGTGTCATGTGGCAGAGGCTCTGGCTGTGGCCATCCCATGATGTTGTTGCGCTCCAAGCCTTCTCGCTGCTCGCTGTTGTTGTAGATGTGAGTATCTGAGGAGGAGCCATTACCAGACACGTCTACCCATAGGAACTTGTAATCAGACGTCACTATGGCAAACAGGATCATGCTGAAGAAGCCTTTGTAGTTGTAGTACTTGAAGCCAGAGTCAGGAGGAGCCTTGCATGCCACGTGCTTCCCATCAATAGCGCCGATGACGTAGGAGAAGTTCCACCTCTGGTACCAGTCATTTGCTAGTTGTAGCCAGCCTGCTTGGGTGGTGGGAGGTGACAACTGCTCATCTTCGTACTCCTCTTTGATGGCCTCGCAGACTTCTCTGACATCAATACTGATAGTGTTGTGGGGGACCCTCCAGCCGTACTGAATGTCACGGTACTTGGTGCCAGATGCTAGGTGACGAAGGGTAAGGGCCACCTTCAGACCAGGATTAAGGGGAGCTCTCCAGTTGGTCGTCTCCTTGGTAATTCTGGGGGTCAGCCTTTGGACAATCTCATCAAACATGGCTGGAGGAATGCGCATGAAGTTCTGGAAGGATCTTGGGTCTTCATTGCAGAGCTCCACCATCAACTGATCAGACAAGCCCTGCTCTGGTCTTCTAGAAATCCAGGGTCTCACCCGCACGTTTCGGGCCTGTCTTCTCCTCAGTCTCCTCATTCTCCTGGCCAACATCTCATGAACTAGCAGCAGCTGGTCATTCTGGTTCTGTAGCAGGAACACTAGGACATCTCTGCTCTGGGGGTTCATGCTGGATTGAGAGAAACTTGGCGTTCAGGAGGAACTTGAGATGTGGAACACGGGTGCAATGTGCACCCCTCGGCAGCAGGACTTGGACTGACGGGAGATGATAAAATAGCCGCTTTCATATAGCGCCAATCGTACGGGAGTTGTTAGTGATACATCAGTGATTCATCATTATTTCATAATGATGAATTGGGCTGTGTGACCATGCCTTGAGAAAAGTTGTTGACTTACTAGCATCTATTGTTTGAAAGCAAAGACAGGCCATATCAGCTTTGTAGGCTGGCGTTGTATTGTCATTATATTGATATTGTCCCGTTTTGAGGTTACAATAGCTACTACGTCTGCGAACGTTACTCTTAGGAGCGGTGCTTGCGCATACTTTGTTGTAGAGCAATAGTTTTAATCCAACGCTGTTGAAGACTTCTTTGTAAACACAATCATATCTAATAACTTAATTCATTCCAAACATTGACGAGTTATTGACATATTGTCTGACTCGCAGCTAAGTAGAAAGCAACAAACGAATGATAGGGTGTAGAACGTTACATCCCCAAAATATTTAATAATAACACGTTGTGGCGTCATTTGTAAACTAGAGCTATCTGTTGTATCATGTTTACGAGATTTCATGGATGACATGAGTTATGTAATCCAACTTTGGTCGCAGGTTTACAATCAAACAACGAACAAATAAATTAGGTCTGTCAAAATTAACGCATTGACGCAGATTAATCCATCATAATTTTTAATCTGGTTAAAAATTTTAACGCAATTAATCCATCTGCAGCAGAGAATGACTGAAAATCCCTGAAATGCTGCATTTCGGGCAGTTTGTCCAAGTAGTGTTACTGTTGCGCATGCAAAAATGGTCAGTTGATCCAGCAGAACCCAAGGCAGAACCAAAAAAAACTGTATAGAAGATGCTAAAGACGCTCGCGGTCATGGAACTGCAAATTTAAGCATGCAGTTACAGTACTCGAGTACTAAATGGCACCCCCAGATCAGTTATTGAATTTTCACACGCAAGCCGAGCTGGAACACTATCCATTGAATCTAGGCAGGCATATAGCGGGCTGACTACAATAAACAGTTATGTCCAGATGTTTCACATTGGGCATACCTGTTTATTGCAGTCAGCCCTCGATATATTGTTTGATTTTTCCTGAATGTGGAATGTCTGTTATGTTTAAAATAAGGTATATTTCAGAATTCAGATATTACGGAGTTAGTGAGATTTACTTGTTTCTTATAAGGTGTAGAAAGGTTGTGAGCTTAGGGTTTCAGGGTAATTGTCTTGATGTTTAATCATTTAATCAATTTTCCAGTCTGTGAAGCTGCAATCTTGAATTATAAAGCCTTAAATAAGGTAACACCTAAATAGCCAGATTTGGCTTCTGTGCAAAGGGGTTAAGTGCATATACATTCCCTTCTTTCTTGAATCTCTGTCATGTCAAAAAAGTTATGTTGAATGTTGTTGTGCCTTGTCTTGCGACTTCCTGTTTAATTTAGAAATTTTACTCTCATCTTGTTCAGGTCACCTGCCCCTCCCTTGTGTTTCCCATGGTCTGATTGTCTGCCCCGCCTTGATTGTTTCCACTTGTTCCCCATTTCCTTTTGTGGGTATTAATAGTTGACATTACCCTTTGTCCTGTGCCAGTTCGTCAAACTAAGAGTATGTAGCCAAGTTGTTTCCTTGTTTCTTGTCTTGCATTTTGCCAAGATTGTTTTCAGTTGTCACTTTGCCTTGCCTTATTCTTATTTCTTTGTAATTTCCTCGTTAAGAGTGATTTTTGTTTGAGGTTTTCCTCTTCATGACTGTTTTTTTTTTTTCAATTAAACTTTTATTTTTTCTTTGAAAGAGTGTTTTTGGTTTTTTCACTTCTTCCTCTGGAAGAGTGTATTTAAGTTGCTACTTTTTAAGACTATTTATTGGAACTTGTGTCTGGAGTTGAGCTTTTGGGTTCAACTCTTCTACTCAGCCTTGTCAATCTCATTGCTCATGCAAAATGAAACATTATTAATATAGATTAAAAATGAATATTTAATCTTGATTAATAAAAATCTATCCACAACAACCCTGTGATTAATCTGATTAAAATTTTAATCATTTGACAGCAATAAAATAAATAAATGTTACACCAGAAAGTTGCCTTTGTAATTGTCTTTCCACAGGTAGCCCAAACCTTAAGTTTTGACCCCTAGACACGCATCTCAACCTGCAAGTAATAAATTACCCTCTCGATTTTAAATGCAGTGATATAAGTTGGATGTGATCTGCAGACATCAAGCCAACATTTTCTTTATATACTAACATGCTCCACATGCAAACATTATGCTAATAACAGGTGAAAAATGCTAGGAAAGTCATATTTGTGCCAAATTCCGGTAGTATTATTATATTGTTGGTTGGCATTGCTCCTCTTTATATTGAGCGCTCCACAAGTCTCAGGGTGTAAAAAAAATAAAATATGCACATTCTCATGGGAAACGTCACCGGCAACAGCGCACTGTGTATTTTACGATAGCGGTGTTGCACTTCCACTTGCTCTAGTGGCCGCTAGAGCGCACAAAACTGGGATTCCTACCTAGTGGGGCTTAAAGCCCTTCAGGTGTGTAGGATGTGTTTCAAGAAATTACACGCGACGGCCTACACACCCCATGACTCCCCATGGTCTCATCTCACTTTAAAATCCTCGTTCAATATCGCCACATCTCAACTCAGCATTTCATCTCACGTAGTATTTTTAGGAGATCTATAATAAGATAAAAATAAAATACGCAGGGTTGCAAACATTCTGAAAAGCGGATGAAAGTGAGACATAAATGATCAGTCGCACGAAATGGCGTTGCAATGACATCTTGTTCATGAATATCAGCTGTTCTATGGCCATTTAAATTTTGAAATGCATCGATCAAACATGCTGTCTTAAACAGCTCTACTCATTAAACTTAGACAGTAAATGAATCCACCATTTGATTGCAAATCAAGCAAAGTAAATGGGAACACGTTTACTTTTCTTCGAGTTGCCTTCTGTGGTCCTTTACTTGGCTCCGTGCAGCATGTCGCCGAAAAGTACTTAAGCCAGTCAAGTTTTTTTCCGGAAGTGCTTATGATACAGAATTATTGTTGCAACAACCCCAGTGAGTGACTAGCAACTCCAGGCTAGCTGCCTGGGGTCACTCGGTAGCCAACTCAGGTTACAACCACACGAGTCAACTTCGATGACAAACTAGTACACAAATTACCTTAATGTAAAACAACAAGACTGACAAAATAAGCGGTGGCAGAAGTAGCAACAAAAGAGATTTGGGCGAAGTTTTCATTCCCTGAGAAAACCACAGGTCCGTAGACGTGACCACAGGCTGAGTGAAGACGGCAGTCTAAGAGAATAGGAGGGTCCCCAGTAATTCGAGAGTGCCCATTGGTTTCACAGCAGAATAGACTGGCAAAGGAATTCACCAATCACACATAGTGATAGATATATGAAGCATACGTAAAGCTCACTCTAAATGGCTGTCTACCTCCGGCTGTGAATCAGTTGGATACCGCATGTTTGCTGTCAAATAGTAGTAAATCAGTTTTTCATCTTGAGTTTTCATTGGGTGGCCAGAGCTTTTTTCAGTGTGGGCACTGTCCACCCCCTGCCCCCCTCTTGGTAATGCCCCCGGTCAATCCCCACCTGTTTGGCTCAAAAAGGTGGCTGCCTCCTGTGGGCCAGCATCTCTTTCAGCATTAGCTCATCCTCCAATTAAGAGTTCTACTTCTGATTACTCATAAAATCTAATCGTCAGAATCTCTCTGAGAACCAGTTCAGAAGCTGTTTCACTTTCCAAACTAACTCCACATCAGCCCCAATAACAACAAATCAAGTCTTTCCTCCATCTTTAAAAGATGGTTCTTTTAATATTTGGTCCATATTTATTTTGGCATAAAAATGTTTAAAGATCTTTATATTGATAACACCTTTGCATCTTTTCAACAGTTAACAGAAAAATTTCTCCTACCCAAACACCACTTTTTCAGATATCCTCAAATTCGCAGTTTTGCCATTAGTCGGTTCCCTTGGTTTCCCAGCTTACCCATTAACACTGTTTTTGACACTTTCCTTAAGCCAGTACCGATTTTCAAAGGAACAATGTCTTATATCTGCAATCAGATTCACTCTTTATGCTTAGTTTCTTTAAATTCTGTTAAAACGCTCTGGGAAGGGGAACTGGGAGAGGAGATCCCTGTGGAGCTCTGGGAGGATGCCCTCACAAATGTACATAAATCCTCTATTTGTGCAAAACATGGGCTCATCCTATTTAAAATCTTACATCGCACTCATTTCACAAAGGTTAGGCTCTCTAAAATATATAAAGATGTGAGCCCAATTTGTGACTGATGTCGCCAAGCACCGGCTGGCCATGTCCATATGTTCTGGTCTTGTCCAGTCTTACAGCCATACTGCAGGGCCGGCGCCAGACGGCTAAATTTGGGGTAAAATATCCTACCCTTTATTGACTACAATTAGTCCTGGCTAATTCTAGATGGTTTTCCTTATAAACACGTTTTCCAATTCAAGATTAACTAAGTGGCAATTGAAGACACGGCTTCTCTCCCCCATGCAATCTAACAGCGACAAAATAATGGGCTACAGTCAGTACAGAAAAATAATTTAATTATAAATAAGTCTATGCACTGGCACAGAGCAACGGAAATTTTTTCCCAGCGAGAGCAGCATTTCAGAACTCCCTTGCGAAAGAAGGTAATTTCGGCGACAAGTGCGCACACCTGTTTTTGCTGCACAGTCACGCAACTTGCTGTCAAAAATAGACAGCTGTCCGATTGGAAAATGTAAACGGACGAAACCACGGACTAGTCACCAGAATTACCTGAAGATTTCTGAAATGCCGCTCTCGCAGGAAAAAAAAGTTACGTCGCTGAGTGCCAGTGCATAGACCAAATTATAATTATTTTTCTGAACTGAATGTAGCCCATTTGTCGCTGTTAGATCGCGTAGGGGGAGGGAAGCCGTGTCTTCAATTGCCACTTGATTATTCTTAAATTGGAAAGCGTGTTAATAAAGGAGAACTATTAAGAACAAGCCAGGACTAATTGTTGCCAATAAAGGGATGGATTTTTGCCGAGGCAAACGTATAGGCAAGGGCCGGCCCTGCCATACTGGGTGGTAATTTTTGGGTCGTTGTCTAAAAGTACCGGGAAATTGATTGAATCTAATCCTTTGATAGCATTATTTGGTGTGACGCCCTCTGTTCTGGTTTGTCCTATTTGTCACAGTTTGTACTATTGTACTATCTTTCTTTCACTCGTGAAAATCTTGATAAACAGATTATGGAAAAAAAATACTGTGATTTTAGTTGGCAGAACATATGATCGGCAAAGTTTCAAGAATTTAGAAACACAAGGAAGTCACCTGAGCATATTAGTCAAGCCAAAATACCTAAGAAGGTGTAACCGTACAACACCCCATTTTAAAATTACCATTCTAAGCCAGATCACCAGAGGATTATGTCTTTGTTTATTCATTTGCCTTCAAGAGGAAAATTCAGAATAAGATAAAAGACAATGCAGCTCTATGCAGTTGTGACAAATAATTAATCGTGCATTAAAATAAAAGCAATATTAAAGTGAAAACTTTTAACTCTTCATCCCCTTCATGTGACAGCAAACAGCTGGCTTTAATTATCATTAATGTTCTCACTGATCGAGAGAAAGTAAACCACTTTACTTTCAGGAATATTTGATTGTGTTTGTCCACCAGTTATAATTTATGAGTTTAGGTTGAAATAATTTTTGTAAAATTAATTTTTTTTATCTCAGGTATTATTTACCAAGCCCAGGGCAAGGACCTGCTTACTATCAGGAATTGTCAAGATACTGGCCTTATATTTCAGGAGATGGTTTTTGTATCAAGCATTCATAACAATAATTTCATTGCTCAAATAAGGTCATACATATATTCCCTGTAGCAATAACCAAGTAGGTAGACAAAACAGCCTGAGCAAACAATGTTAATAAAGAATACACAGCAGTATCAAGAGCTTTACCATAGCCAAAATATTATTATTATTATTATTGAAAAGGTGATATCATTGAACTTGATCCATTTGTGAACAAAAACATTTTTGGATTGCCTAATGTAAAACCAAGAGCCAGACTAAAGTATTAATTGAAGTTAATCTAAGACAGCCGTGTTTATCTCAGAGTCGCATTTGTCTTGTAATAAGAATCTCAATGTCAAGCTTTTAACAAAGAAAAATAGTCATTTGTCATTCCATATAGATACACTGCCATCTGGTGTATTGGATGGAGTATTTTCTTTCTGGCAAGGATTGGTGACAAGGGAGGCAGCATTGAAGTTGTAAATCTCCCAAAATATACAGTATCCCCAATTAATGCCGATTATATGAGGAGCAGAGAAAAGATATGGTTGAGAGAGGTCAATGCAAAAATTATGATCAATCACCAACAGGAATGAAAATGCAGATTCATATTGAATTTCAGAAGTTGTCGTCTCTGCTTACTGGTAACATCAACTGTCCAATGAATTTATGCAATATTTTAGAGGACGATATTATTGTGAAGCATAACTTTCATCTTGATGGACTATGGTGGGCAAGAAATGCGCACAAATGGATCACTGCATGATAAGAAGTGGCGTTATAGACCTAAAAACATGAAATCAATAACAGAAATTACATAGAAAAGTCATTAAAATAGCAGTCAGTAACACCTTACCTGTGTCATTCCACTTTGGCATACATAATTTATGTACGTATTTGTTTTGATTTTTTGTGTGTGTAGATTACTTGGGTCGTTACTGACATCCAGTGAAAATTTCATGTCAATAGCCCCATTAGAAAAATATTTAATGAGAAAAATGTTGACTCGCTCAATACTTATATTCCCTGCTGTGTGTGTGTAAAATATATATATATATTTTTTTTTTAATTCCCAATGTTATGTAAATACATAACATAAACATAACATGAATAATTATTGTGAAACTTAAGTATTTTGCGTTGTTACCCATGCATTACCATACAGGATATGAATGTCCATATGCTACCAAACCTCTCTTCACAGATCTCCCCATAAAATCCCTTTTAATAAATTTTTTGGTAATTCAATGCTTACACATCTTAAAAAGCTTTTTTATACATAAGACAGAAAAATAACTTTAGTACGAAACATCTGGGAACATGCACCTGGGTGCTTTTGAAAATCAGGAAAGATAATGACATTAATTTGCGGCCCATGTGTCACAGATTTTAGTTCCCAGAAAATCTGACTAAAATAAAATTCATATTTTATTACTCTGATTCTACAGATTGTTACCGTCCAAAATATGTATAGATTGTGTTTCTGTCATTCGTTGTTCAAAAGTTATGAGCCTAGCTGAATGTTGTGTGACTCTTTTTACTCATATCCCTCTTCAGCTATCCTGGCTACTTGTGGATCCTGCGAAGCAACTCATCCAGGTCGGCCCCCTGACAGGCGATCTCCCTCTGCTGTTCGCTTACCAGCTAGTAGAGGCTGGAAGGCTGGGCAGCGTTCTTTTCCTGTTCAAAGGGAAGCAAATCCTTGCTGAGTCCATTTTACAGTTGAAGTCCTCTGTAATGGCTTGTGTTGCCTGCAAAATGTGTTGCACGGAGAACGGGACTGCACTCAGGTACAAGGACGTATTTGGTTGGCTTTAATAAGCCAACTGCAATGCAGCAAACACAGATGTTGCAGAATAAACACAAAAGGAACAGAGGTTTCAATATTTAACCATAAGTAAGGCAAGAACTGACAATCACTACAGTCACTTTGCATTACAATAGAATACAGAAAGGAAACGAGGTTCCTTTAGAACATAAAGTTTAGTGTTAAAAGCAGCAAATACGGATATATATGGAAGCCCAAAGTGGACAATATTCAAATGAAAATATCATCCCACTATTGCATTATAACTTTCCTCTTATAAACAAGTTATTTGAGAAAATATAAAACTGTAAATGCATTAATCCCATTATCACTTTCATTTTCACATACACATATGGGAAATCTATGACTATATTCAAAGGATAATGAAAAGTTGTTTGACATTTCATTTTCAAAGTCATGCTCCGCAATACAGTGATAATATTCAAATGCAACAAGTCGACATGGTCTACAACATGCCCCGCAAATTCTGTGCTTCTTATTTTCGAACTCCATCAAGGCCTTTATAGTCTGAAGCTACACCCCAAATTTGGCTGTCCCATCTGTAATAGTTTCTGAGAGAAGTTGTCCCCTTTCTCTCAGACGGATGCACACACGCACGCACACATGCATGGACGGACGGACGGAGGTCAAACCTATATCCCCCTCCCATTTCATGTTGGCGGGGGATAATAAGCAAAACAGCACCCCCAGCCTATTGCATTTACATTTACTTGTCATCAGGCTCTTTTAGGGTCAATATGATAATGAAAATGCTGTTTTCTAATCACTTGGAAATAATAATGGTATAATAATGACATTTCACTTTCAAAGACTAATCCTGCAATACATGGGACAATATTCAAATGCAGAAAGGAAAACAGCGCCTCCCAGTCCATTGCATTTTCAAATACATGTCACCACGCTCTTTTTGAGACACCATGAAAATTAAAATGCAATCTGTTAGCGTCTCATCGAGGTGGGTCTTCCATGTTCCTCATTTGCATCCCAAAAAATCAGCTTCTGGGTAGCGCTTGTACGCACAGAGGCTTACCGATAATGTCATGATGGCTAGGCTGCTAATCTGCTATGTATTGTGTGACATTGCGCAGTAGGCTACTTTGCGCTTTGGATGTAGCCATCTCGGCAGCTAGTATGCTAGCTAACATTAACTAAGGAAAATATTTGTAAATGATCATCACATTAAAGCGATATGATTTGATTTTTGCCCGAACTCTATTAACTGAGCTAGCTGTAATATGCATGAACTTATCCGAGGCTTCACGGCAGTGTTGTGCAACTGCAACCCAAGTGTGCTTGTAGATATCAGAGGCGTTAGCTAGCTTGCTAGTTAGTCCAAAAGCAATCGCTTAGGTACAGCTAGCTAGCTATGATGCCTACTTGAGAAGCTCTTCCATTTGTCACTTTCAACGGCATCTCACACACGACCTCTTTCACCATTGATCAGCAGCTTCTTTTACCTAGAGAGCAAACTGAGAGTTCAGCCTGGGACATGTTATTTCATAGCTAGTGAAGGCAGCATTACATTCCATGCGTGCTATAGCTTATGAAATTACTCCAGATAAAACGCGATCCGTCTTCCCACCCTGCTGACGCAAGTTAGGGGAAATGTTTCTCATCATTTATAGACTTATTCACTGTGATTCGGTTTTTGCCCAAGCGTTACCAGCTAGCTAGCTGACAGCAATTGCTCTTGTGCTTGTCGATTGTTCTTGATAGCCAGGTTAAATTAAATTAAATTTTCATAAAATGTGTCATGTAACAGTTATGGCAGTGTCATGTCCCTCTCCTGACGAAGTTGTCATAATCAAGACAACCCAAACAATGTCAACTTGTCATCTCAAAAACCGAATGACACTTAATGACAATATTTATGACATTGACATAATGTTTAGGAAACGTTCATGACTGTGACATGTCACTCTTATGACGATACCTTCAAGTAAAGTGTTACCAATAAATGCAGGACAAATCCATACACAACAAATGAATGGATGCAATAGCCTCTCTGCAAGCTTGTATACACACAGTTTGTTTGTATTTCAGAATACAGCACAAACATCATGAGGCCAAATCAATTTAAATTGGAAAAAAAATACATATTCCTCTGCCAAAGTACGCCATATTAAACTGAAAATCACAGCATGCGTCTTTGCCACAGCAGGACATATCTAACTTCAATTTAAGTATGCATGTTTACTAAAATAATTTAACTGATATCGGTCCCTGACCAGCCGACCACTGTCGTCACTGCACTGCAGGTTTGTCCCAGTCCATGTGTGCTTGCACCCTGGGGGGCCCTCTCCTTCCTAAGGCAGGCCACATTGTGGAGGACAGCACAGGCCACAGTGATGTCACATTCCCTGAAAGGGCTGACCCTTAACTCGTGAAGACAGTGAAAGCCTGCCTTCAGGAGGCCAAAGGTAATTTCGATCCTGGCCCTTATCCTGGCATGGGCATGATTGTAGGCCTGCTGTGTTTCCTGGGGGTTTGTGTATGTTGTCAGGAGAAATGGCCGGCAGGCATTCCCCCTGTCCCCCAATTCGCCTGTCAAAACAAAATCTCATCATCACAGCCTCATAAATAGAGTGACAGTCTTCACACAGCCATGATGGAAAGAGGGGTTATTAATCGAGGTTTTGTGGCTCACCTTGTGATAGGCGCTGATAGATTCCAGATTCTAGTCTGAAAGACTCGGGAGCCATGGTCTGAGCCAGGCCACTTTGCCACAACATTGCTGATCAGACTGTCAGCGTTGCAGACCAACTGAAATTATAAGATGAAGACCATTAAACCAATCAACGCACATCACAAGCAAGGAACAGTGTTCATAAATTGACAGTATCAAAAAGTCATGTTCACCTGAACATTAATGCTGTGAAAGGATTTCCTGTTCACAAAATCCGCCTCTTGGGCACCTGAGGGGGATTTGGTCTTCATGGGCATGCAGTCCAATGCACTAATGTCATTGGGGAAACCTGAAACTGTGGTGGACATGGAGTATTAGACGCCAAATGCAGTCGATTGATGAGCACGAATGAATTGGAAAGATAGGGGAACAGATTGCAATCTATTCGTTCGACTAATTGTGATTTTCAAGATGGAGGCGACTGGAAACTACATTGAGGTACTGTTTGCATAAATACTCTTTTTTAATAAACTACCTGTGCATTTTCAACGTTCTCAGTGCCTGGTTTTAAATGTCAGGGCCCTCGGAATTCTACCGATGAAATGTGGAGCTACTTTAAGCCTTGTTAATGATGAAAAAAATAGCGATTTCTTTGGATGGCAACGCGATGCCCGATTCACAACAATTGTAAGTCTGTTGGGAGCTTCGGCTAAAAATCCATTTATTTCGAAAAGTTGCGTGCGTACGGAGGTGGGGTATTCAACAAAAGTTAGTTCTCATTATCATGTTTCAATACACCTTCAGTCAATTTCACACCAGAATTCTCCTTTAAGGAAGATTATGATGTCTGCCTTCTCAGGCAGTAAGCGTGACCATTCCGCACAGATTGTTTTTCCTGCAGTAGAAAACAAACGTTCACTAGGCGTTGAGGAGGCCTGGACACATAAATATGAGAAGGCCAGACATGACAGTAAAGGATAAATTTGTTTCTGGGTCCAGAACCAGGCAGCAGGATCAGACGATGTGATGGTTGGTGGCGTTTCCCGGTACGTCTGGATCTCCTTTCCAGCACCCCCTTCCATGGACATCATCAATCTTTCCTGTGAGGTCCTCTTCATGGCATCCTCTTCAGCAAAAAGCTCCTCCAGTGGAGACTTCTTGGAATGTTTGGAAGGAAGAGGCTGCTAAACAAACACAGAACAGTTATCAGTAAAAAAAAAAAAATGTTAAAAACATATCTAATGACTGAGAAGAACATACCAAATATAATTTCAGTAATCTACTTACATTCTCCTCTTCCACCTCGCTCTCAGTCTGCACACCTTTCTGGTTTCCCTAGCCCTGCGTCACACCAACCTCTTCTGCATGGTCATGAACTGCCGCTGACTACAGAGAACATAATATGGAGAGGGACAGGTAGATGTACAAAGATAGATCAAATATAAGAATGAAATTAAACAGCAGTGAACTGTCTTAGCCACCAGTACAGAGAGTTGTCACCGTCTATAGTAGAATATGTGCTGATAAAGGCATGCACTTAAATGATTAACAGTAGAGTAGTTGTAGTAAGGTGATTAAAAATGTGTAAACAGTACAGTGTTAATGATTACTGTGTGGATGATGTAAAATGAAAAGTAAATATAAAATGTTAAGGACTGAGGGAGACTGCATATATTTGTACATGAATGACATTTCACTTGCTCAGAGTTTGCCAGCAACTTCCACTTGATCCGTTCCTAGACTGCACTGTTGTTGTCCATCTTATTCTTGAGGCGGGGATCTAAGGCAGTGGCTTCTTCCAAGAAGAACCTGATGTCCTCATTCTTTAAAACCATAAAAACACTACAGTGTTCAGGTGAACACGTGTCGCCTGCGTGTGACTACCAACTGAAAGTGTGACTACCGGACAGACGGACAGACAGACGCCGGGCAAAGTGATCCCTATGTGCCGCTATGCTTCGCAAGCGACACAAAAATACTTTGGCTTCAAGCAACAGGAACAGAAGATTTTAAAGCATTTTTAATCTTCATTCATTTCATAGCGTCAGTCACCTGGTAGACAGGTTTCCTCAGGCCCTTTTCTTCAAGTCGGCTACAAAAGCTGTGTCTCTATTCACAGCAGCGAAGTCAGGCCTACCAAAGAAAACGTAGCCTCAGCACACAAAAACTTTGAAATGCCTACATTAATCGCGGAAATAGCAACAGAAAAATAATACCCCGCTACCAAAACTGCAAAAACCGCAACATAAACTGTTGACTCGTAGCATAAGACTATGAAACTGCAACATCTTCTTTCGCATCCGTCTTTGCCATTTACTGCGCTTGCGCGTACCGGCCCAGGCTGCTTTCAGAGATAGCGGAATCAGACGTGTCTCCTTCGGTTGGTAAGTAAAACTTCGAAATATGACGTTATTGTTAATGCAGATGTTTAACAATGAATTGTAAGACGTAGCTGTTACATCCACATTCTCGTAAATTCGCTTATTTTAGCATGTCACCCTGCCGAAAATGAACGATGCACTGTCGATTTCGCTGTAGTCTTAGACTTGCCTACTTGACGACTTTCTCAAGACGTATACATACGTCTTGAGTGGACAAACAATCCCGATTTGGAAAGTCGCCAGATTAAGCGAGAAAGTCGTCAAGTTGGCAACTCTAAGACTTTAGCGAAATCGACAGTACATCGTTCATTTTCGGCAGGGTGACATGCTAAAATAAGCGAATTTACGAGAATGTGGATGTATCAGCTACGTCTCACAATTCATTGTTAAACATCTGCATTAACAATAACGTCATATTTGGAAGTTTTACTTACCAACCGAAGGAGACACGCCTGATTCCGCTATCTCTGAAAGCAGCCTGGGCCGGTACGCGCTAGCGCAGTAAATGGCAAAGACGGATGCAAAAGAAGATGTTGCAGTTTCATAGTCTTATGCTACGAGTCAACAGTTTATGTTGCGGTTTTTGCAGTTTCGGTAGCGGGGTATTATTTTTCTGTTGCTATTTCCGCGATTAATGTAGGCATTTCAAAGTTTTTGTGTGCTGAGGCTACGTTTTCTTTGGTAGGCCTGGAAGTGTTACTCAACCTTTGGATGATCTGCAGGATCTGTCCGGCTGTTGGGCTTTTTGCAGTGGAAACAGTGTGCAGGTGAAAAGAACTCGCATCAGCCCGATGAAGTCCTCTGCCTTGGTGAATTCACCATCTGTCAGCCGATCAAGCCTGTGTGTGAAAGAATACATTTTCTGAGTTCACCATATTGATCTTTTTTTATTTGTCTCTTTAACCCTAGAACACTCTTGCTAAAATTAGTAACACCATCACTTACGCCGGGTGATTTTTCCCGCTATAGTAAAATACCCAATAAAAAGTACTTGTCCTCAAAATATGACAATACATGACAAATTAGAGTAGTGTTCTTTTATTTTCAACTGTGCCATGTCTAACAAAATGAAAAAAAGTACCCTGAGGTAAACAGAACACCCATGCCTTTAAAGATGTCAAAGACAATGCTGAAGCTACCCAGGGACCCATAACACTCAGACAAACGCAACATTATGAAAATCACGTAAACACCTTTGCTCGGGTGAAAATCACCCGGCGATAGTGTTCTAGGGTTAAACAAAAGCAGTGCCATTTGACAAGTGAGTTTAAATTAATATCATGACATAATACAGCAAACCAGCTAACTTCTTCCTCAGTATCTTATGCACATTCTCAGACACGGCGCTCGGCATACGCTTATCATAGACATATATACATAGACGCCGCATTGACTGCTGCCGCCCACTAGAGCGACGTGCCTACAGGGCGGCCATCTTGGAACAGGACCACTCGCTCCTACAGTGCATTACGTCTATGAAGAAATGATGCGCCTACACAATAAAAATGTTCATAAATCGCTTATTTGTCGAGCTATTTTCACGGGGTTTGTAAATTTTCAACTGTTTGTAAAGGCGGGCTATACAAATGAAATTACCTTGCACAATAGAGCCAATGATGATCAATATACTGTGTTTGCTATATTAGACCGATCACTGCAGTCTGTTTTTTCTGTGTAAACGGGAGTTGCTAGGGACGCCGCTTCTTTAACGGTTTCCGGTAGTTTTTACAGAGATAGTTTATAGATTCATAACACGGCATTTAGACCAAAATTTTGTCTCAGATTAGTTGTTTCACCAGTAAGCAGCTATGTAATACGCGGGATGATGAAGAGAACTGGTTATAACATGGATAGAACCAAAGTCTTACTAGAATGTCTCTGATAGAACCTGAAAGAAGCTGAAAGGTTCCGTTCTGTGTAACGCTTTAGCTTGCAGCTTGCAGCCTTGCTCGTTGTCACGGACCATTGAACACGCGGGGCAATCAGACTGGCAGTGCTATAAGATGCAGCTTTATTAATTTTAACATTGACCATACCATGCCTGGCCGCTACGGCACACTAACTCTATCATACATGAACAGATTAGTGAAATAAGAAAGGGATAAACCGTACCAACGGAGCCGTCGCGTTACGGAAAGTAAGAGAGGAAAAATGTGTGAGCCGTCATAACTTCGGACCAACTCAACTTCTCCCTCAAAACCCGCGCAGGCGCACTAGCCTGGCTAACAGATAGTTAAGGAAACAGTACCCCCGTTACACCTGTCAGGGTTTATTGCACTATAACAACCTGCAGTTACACTATGTTATACCTTACTTATCTTAACTTACTATCTTACCTGTGAAAAGTGATCCCACGAGATCTGGTTTGTATGTTCCGCTCATTACAGCATCCATAGGCGGCACAAAAGTCCGGCATCTTTTCACAGAGGCTTGTCTGCTGATAACGTTAAGTACGTTAAAATTTGTATTTTGGGTAGTAAAACCAGCATTTTTAAAATATCCAACCACCCTGTATCATAGCTACTTGTATTAAGTTTTTAACGAACCAAACCGTTTGAAAATCGGTCAAAAATTCAGAGAATAATTCTATTTTGAGATTGAGGAGTACCTGTTTCCCACGTCGACGCTCATGTACCGCTGCCTCTGCTGGTCCTGTTCCAAGATGGCCGCCCTGTAGGCACGTCGCTCCACAGTCGATGCGGCGTCTATGTATATATGTCTATGTACGCTTATCACGCACTGCGCGTAGGGCACCAACTGCCTGGGGGGCACCAAAAAAATTAAGCCCATAAAAAAAAAAAAAAACAGTATTACAGTATTTATTAATATTTAAAATAAAAGTTTGTAAAGCATGTTAATAAATATAAGTAATACAAAAATAACGTAGGTTTATTTACGCGAAAAAAGATTAATCTCCTGTGCGGCCCTCTCATCGCTCTACCTTTGGTGCCCCCACCCCCATTCCCAAGTAGTTTGCTCCATTATGCTTCAATGGCAAATTTGGCAGAAGTTCATTCCGGAGATCTGGACATGTCATCGAAAAGGCATCAAGAGTCGGGGGTGGAAAAGAAAAAAAAACTGCGAGATGATGCTCGCGCGTCACTTGCAGGTAAGACGATGTTTTAATTAACAATTATTTATTTTGTAACAGCTACGTTTACATGACCACAATAATCCAATAACTGGGAATAATGGGGTAATGGAAATAATCTGATTTGACGCGTTTACATGTACTTCAGTAATGCGATAATCGGAAAAACCTGGTTTACGTGGTTCAGTCAATAGTTCGATTTCTTTCCAAGTACATGACGTAAAACTATTGGTCTCAGCATAGGCCTTCTCCACTCCTACCAAAAACCCGTGCTTGCTGGATGTGCGTTAGGAGTTAGGAGTGGTAGGAGAGAGTGGTGCTCAATGAATTTTCAGATGCAAAATGGAAAGAGAATTTCAGGATGTCTCGGGGACAATTCGTGAAACTGTGTGATCAGATGAAGGATGTCATGAGCACAGAAGAGATGACCGCTGTACCTCTAGAAATGCGAGTGGCGATTGCGTTATACGAGCTCGCTAGCTGTGGAGAGTATAGGCTGATGGCGAATCAGTTTTGTTTCCATAAAGCGTCTCAAGTTAGCTACATCCGTTTTTCCATTTGTACACATTCGCAGATAAAGAACGAAAGAAATCGGATTAACCGTTGTAATGTGAATATAGGCCACTGGATGGCAGTATTTACCTTTTTTTTTTTTCAGCTCAGACTGGAGCTATGTTTAGACATGTCCTGGACATGTCTGGGGCAAGTCCCCGAAAAGTAAAAAAAAGAGGTCTAAATGTGGGTGGGGTCTGCAAAAGAGTATATAAGGAGAAGAATTGAGACAGTAAAGTAGTAGGAGAAATTGCAAGAAGAAGGATACGTGTGACCAGACCTGTCATTTCTGTTCAAGACCTGTTAAGTTTCTTTTGAGCATTTTTCCTCATCCAGGACATCACCAAGCCACCCCACAAAAAGGGACTGTAAATATTCCTGTTTTTTGTTGTGTTAAATCTTGGTCAGTTAGTTAGTTGTTATTAGTCTTTGTCTGTTTAATTAAATGTGTTTAAGTTTTAAATTGTGTCTGTCATCCCTTGCTGTTGCTGTTGTGTTGTGAATCTAATAACAAATTGGGGCCATAACACCGTATACATGGGCCTGTCACATTTTCCTCTGCTGAGCGAAGCTTCTCCAAATTTAAGCTCATTAAAACATACCTGCGCTCATCAATGGGCCAGGAGCATTTAAGTGGTCTGGCTGTCATCAGCATCAATGGGGAAATTGCTCAGAATCTGTCATATGATGACCTGATAGCTGATTTCGCAGCCCGGAAATTCAGACGTGTGCCTCTGTAGGGCCTCTAACAACTGGTGCTTGCATTTTAAAATTTGTATTTAAAGTTCCTTTCTCAGAACTGTGTTTACAGTTAAAAGCAGATGTTTGTTTGTTAATAGTCGTGGCATTTATTTATTTTTTTAAATTTAGATTATTTATTTTTATTTATTTGAGTATTTGGTGACATTGTTACTGTTTTATAAAGACTTAATTATTATTTATCTCTTTATTATTATTGTTATTATTTATCTCTATCCCAGTTTTTGAACCATTAATATTAACAACTTAATTTGTAAAATAAGGCAAAACTGACAAATACTCAGATATTGTTCATTTCTGTCAGGGGTGGGGTTGGGTGGGTGGGTATGTGGCAGGGGGAGGGGGGGGCACCACGAAGCATTTATGCTTAGGGCACCAAAATGGCTAGCGCCGGCCCTGCACATTCTTAACTTGTTTATACATTTATATTCAATTTGCATTTTACATCACCCACACAATACTCATTATTACTTTGTTTATACTGTGTGTAAGAGGTGCATGCCTCGATGAGCACATACTCAATTACAGACTGACAGGTCTCTGTACTGGTGGCTAAGACTATCACTTCAGTTCACTGCTGTGCTGTCTCATTTTATTCTTTCTTTCTATCTCTACCTGTCCCTCTCCATATTCCTTTTCAGGCGTTGATCCAAATTGGCTGCTTGTATTGCAGGGTATTGTCCAAGGAATCTCTCCAGCATTATGTAGAGAGAATTCCACCTTGCTCTCACATCGAAATTTAGTAAATGTTGAGGAAGCTCTTACACAAACAAGAAAACAACAAATACATACAGAATTGGCATCAATATGACATGCAACTTTTATATTGTGTAATTTGACAGATTTATGTAATGTTGCATTGTTTTACCAATGTTAATACCTGCAAAATGTACATTGTGTTTCGTGCACTACTAAAAGAGGAAGTGCTTTAATTTGATCCTTGTATTATCGAATTAAACTCAGACATTGATTCTTACTTAGGACATCCTGCTTCTCCTGTAGAACCACCTTAGCCATCGACAACCTCTTCATCCAGACGATGATGGCCCGAATCTTTGCAGTCCACTGAGCCACTAAGCTGCTGGAGTACAACCTTTGTGCTGCTAGGTTGAGTGAATGAGCAAAGCAGCTGAGCTACACAAACAGCAGCCGTTTGATAGCTATGTCCATATTGGCCGCATTTATCCACAGTAACAGCTACTACTTTATCAAACAAGCCAAATTCTTTCAGGATGTCACCGATTTCCTCTGCCACGACAATTCCTGTCTGGGCTATGTACACAGCTTTTGTACAAACTTTCTGCCTCATGCTGCCTTCCACTAAATAGTGCACTGTGACAGGTAGTAGTCTTGCGTAAGGCTAGTCCAACCGTCACAAGTAAGACCGATGCGGTTGACCTCAATAAACTCTGAGATTATATTTTATTTTTCAATCTGGCACCAAGATGGGATCAATGTATTAGTTAAGTAGTCCCTTGTAGGCGGGGTGTACTTTAGGTTTATTGAATGGATCATATCCCTGCAAACACAAAAACAAACATAAGATATCTTTAGTAAATTTAACTTGGTATTTAAATTTTGAACAGAGCATAAGAACAATGTGCAATAAATACACACAAACACTTTACCACATGTTGTGATGTTTTTAAATGAAACGAACACTGTGCCAAAGACAAATCTGTCAATAAAGTTAAACCTGAACTGTTATTGTAACCAGGCGCGGTGTTAGACCTGAAAATTCCAGGTTTAATATCCTTCCCTTTATTGACAACAATTAGTCCTGGCTAATTATGCTTCGGTGCGCATGCGCAAGCGGGGCATACGGTAGTTCGTTTGTGTGTGTCATTCTGTCTGTTTCCGGGATAGCCGCCAGGCCGGTCAAAATTAAGTCCAAGAATATGGCTCTATGAGTTAAATGCCATGATATATTGGATTTAAATTTTGCCAGATTTTTGAGATAGAGCTTTTTTTTCGACTTACTGCACTATTTGACACTTCCATAGACTCCAATAGGAATTGAGGAATGCGGAAGTAATGCATGTCATGGGGATAGCAATTGTTCCAAACAATGAAAGTTCCAGAACTGACCATTCATTTTCATTGGAACACGTTTGCAGATAAGTTTATCAAATCACTGCATTTTTGGGAAATTTGTCACATTAGCTGACCCCTAATGAATTTTTTTGTTAGCGTCATTTTCTGCACCTAGCTTTAGTTTACGTTGATTGTCAGATAACAACCTGTTAAATTCTTATTAAAAGTAGATGACCTGAGCAGCTCTTAACGATCTGGCATAATCAGATGTCATTTATCGTTCATTTAGCTACCTTAAATTAATTGCAGTTATTGGTGTTCGTTTGAGTACAAAGTTTATATTCGCTTATTAGATTCGCTGATAGCAATAAAATGCGGTTGAAACTAACTAGTTAATTTTGTTGCCTACCACACTACTTCTGTTCCCTCGAAGGTTCTGAGATTCAGTGCGAAAATGAATGGAAATGGCTTCAAATGTCAGAAATCTATTTGATACACCGATTTTATCGCATAGCAGCAAGCAACGTCAGAATGCACAAGTTTTTATTCGCTTTAATGCTGTTAGGTGGAAATGCATTCAGGCAATTCGATTGTCAAGTGGATGGAAGCATAGCTTATGTCAAGCATAGATGCACAGCTAGGGCACTCAGACATGTCCACACAGAATTTTGTAGCTTCATTACGGGACATACTTGTCACTGCTGTAAGCACGGAAGCATCAGCACCTTCGGTGATTTCATTCTAGATGGTTTTCCTTTATTAACACGTTTTCCAATTCAAGAATAATAAAGTGGCAATTGAAGACACGGCTTCTCTCTCCCATGTGATCTAAAAGCGACAAAATAATGGGCTACATTCAGTCCAGAAAAATAATTTCATTATAATTCGGTCTATGCACCGGCACTCGGCAACGGCATTTCGGAACTCTTCGGCATATGAAGGTAATTTCAGCGACAAGTACGTACACCTGTTTTTGCAGCACGGTCACACAACGGTCACGGAAAATATAAACGGATGAAACCACATACGAGTCACAAGTAGATCAGAGATGCCAAGTCTCACGCATTCGGCGTAGGTCTTACGCATTTTTTAGGCTTATTCACCGTAGTCCGTAATTATTCATTGAATGGTTAATGAGATTCTCATGCGGAATTAAAATCCTTGTGCATTGAAGTTTCTGTTTCACTTGCGTAAAGGTGCACCTCATCACAAGTAACATGGGAAGCGATTATGACCCCGGACTTCCCGTGCTTCTCTTGACTCAGGGATTGGAAACAATGCATGTGTTTCATGATTGTTTCAATTGTTCTAATGAAATAAGACCATGTGAAATGTTTTTATGCAATTCCATTGCTTTTACTCCCTCAGTAAAGACAAGCCTGAGAATTCCCATGTCATAATCGATTTCCGTGTCATTAGTGGGGAAATCCACCGTAATTTACGTGAAACTGATTACCTTGATGCACAATGACTTAAATTGCACAAATGAATTTCTTCTGTGCGCTTTGATTGAATAATTGCTGACTAAGGCACAGAAACGTGAATGCCACTAAGAGGAGAAACTCACGGCTAAGACGTAAGCCTCGGCATCTCTGGTAGATAACAAGTAGCTACCAGCTAAGTTAGTTAGTTTAACGTTATTCTTATTTTCTTCCCTAAATGTGGGCAGTTCGACATCTGAAAGGGGATGCAGCCTTTTCACCACATAAGCTGCTACTTTTCTGTGGCAACCTGCTACTTGCTCCGCTGACAGCTTTCCCCTTGCTGCCACAGTGAATGGAGTGTCATGTTGTTTCTTTGCTGGTTGATGAAACGACTCCTCTGGCTGGGGTCGCTGGCTGGTTAACGTAGCAGCGGCAGCAGCAGCAGGCTCAGACTGGGTAAATTCGCATCACTATGAACAGATTTGACACAGTTTTAGCAATTGGTAATCTATAACTTTAGCTAGTCTGTTGAGAATAAGACAATCATAATTTTGGTGTTCCTGATTCCGTTTGCAACGAGGAGTTTCTGGGTGATGGTTGACTGTCCGAAGTGGTGGAAGCGATGGAAGCAGGAGAGCGACGCAACGAGTTAAACACAGTGTAATGTGAATATAGGCCACTAGATGGCAGTATTTACCTTTTTTTTGTTAAGCTCAGACTGGAGTCATGTTTAGACATGTCCTGGACATGTCTGGGGCAAGTCTCAGAAAATTAAAAAAAAGAGGTCTAAATGTGGGTGGGGTCTGCAAAAGAGTATATAAGGAAAAGAATTGAGACAGTAAAGTAGTAGGAGAAATTGCAAGAAGATGACCAGACCTGCCATTCTGTTCAAGACCTGTGACGTTTCTTTTGTGGATTTCTTTGCCTGTGTTTGAGCATTTTCATCATCCAGGACATCACCAAGCCACCCCCACGAAAAGGGATTGTAAATATTTATGTTTTGTACATAATTCAATCTTGGTCTTTAGGTTAGTTATTGTTAGTTATTGTCTTTGTTCATTAAATGTGTTTGAGTTTTTAAAACTGTGTCTGTCATCCCTTGCTGTTGCTGTTGTGTTATAAATGCCATAACAAATTGGGGGCTCAAGGTCCGGGAGAGACCATATTGTGATTAATTTATTGAAAATCTAACATTTCAAATTGTAAAATTGATTTTTTTTAATTGAATACATATATATTGACAACAGCAATGGATGATTTCTTGGCATCACCAACCGTAGGGGTTTTGAAGTCTTTTAAAAAGACAGAACTGCTAGAAATTTGCAGACATTTAGAGCTGACAGAGGTGAAACCAGCCATGCGAAAAGCAAGACTGGCTCGAGAGATAGTTGAATATTACATTGATGAAAATGTGTTTGCACCCGGAGATCTGGAACAGTTTCCAGTGGAAAATCCAAATATAGAAATGGAACTTAAATTAAAAATGCTAGAGATTGAAAGGGAGGAAAGAGAAAAAGAAAGGGAGGAAAAAGAAAAGCAAAGAGAATTTGAGAGGGAAGAAAGAGAGAAAGAAAGGGAAGAAAAAGAAAAACAAAGGCAGTTTGAGTTAGAAAAATTAGCAAGAGAAGAGAAAATAGAAAGGGAGGAAAAAGAAAAACAAAGAGAATTTGAGTTAGAAAAATTTGCAAGACAGAGAGATTTTGAATTAGAGAAATTCGAGAGAGAAGAAAGACTCCAAATGGAGCAACTAAAAATTAAAATTGAAACTAAAAATAAATTTTGTGCCAGTCAGGAGGTAAAACTGGTGCCTCCATTTTCGGAAAAGGATGTTGACAACTATTTCCAGTGTTTTGAAAAGGTAGCAAAGAGTTGCCAGTGGCCAAAGGAACACTGGCCTCTGATGTTGCAAACTGTCCTCAAGGGTAAAGCTCAACAAGCCTATTCGGCTTTGTCTGCAGATGATTCCTCTGATTATGAGGTTGTCAAAAAGGTTATTTTGAGAGCTTATGAGTTGGTTCCAGAGGCTGACCGACAGAAATTCAGAGGTCTGAAGAAATCTGAAAATCAGACTTATGTTGAATTTGCTAATGAAAAGCAGGTTTGCTTTGAGCGCTGGTGTACTTCAATGGAGGTCAAGGATGATTTCAACTCACTAAAAGAGATGGTGTTAGTTGAAGAATTCAAGAACTGTGTTAAAGATGATGTTAAGACCTACCTTAATGAGAAGCAAGCACTGAATTTGCAATCAGCTGCCAAATTTGCAGATGAATATGTTCTCACACATAAGTCCAAATTTCAGTCTAGCAGTAATAATAGATGGTCCCAATTTCAGAAAAAGGGTTTAGGTCTGATCAAAGTGTGAAAGCTGACAGTGACAAAAGTGGTCTAGTTTGCAGTTATTGCAAGAAATCTGGTCATGTGACAACTAACTGTTGGTTCCTTAAAGCTAAGAAAGAAAAAGAAAAGGATACCAAACCAAATGCCTTTGTGAAAACAAGGTTAGAAACCCCTGTAGTAGATAACCAATCTGCTAAATTGCCTGCTTCTTGTGGGGCTAAAAAGCCTGATACAGCTGACTTTGTGAGGGAGGAATTTCTTCCATTTGTGTCAGAGGGATTTGTGGCTCTGAATGAGCATACTACTCCTGTCCCCATATATATCCTAAGGGATACCGGAGCTTCTCAGTCACTTTTGTTGATGGACTCCTTGGAGTTACGTGATGAGACCGCTTCAGGGGATTTCATACTTGTACAAGGTATTGAAGGGAGGACTGTATCTGTACCCCTGCGCTCTATATTCTTGAAGTCAGATTTAGTTACAGGACAGGTAAAGGTGGGACTTATGTCAAGTCTACCTATAAAGGGTGTTTCTCTGTTGCTAGGCAATGACCTGGCTGGGGGCAAAGTAGTTCCCCCTGTACATCTTACTTCACAGCCGAGCACTGAAAATGGGGATGAGGACCCATCTCTGTATCCTTCTTGCGCAGTGACTCGTGCTATGGCCAAGAAGGCTAAAGAAGATGATGTTGTGGTGCCGTCCAGTACATTGAATAGTCAGGACTCAGGTGGTTCGCCTCATGACTCTGATTGGCCTACTATGGTTTCTCCGTTTGAGGACTTATCAGATACTTTTATCAGTTCTCTATTCAGCCAGCCGGATGGGCCTGGTGATTCTGATGTGTCTGGAGACTTGTCTCTGTCCAGAAAGCGGTTGATTGAGGAGCAAACTAATGATCCTGAAATTTGTGTACTAAAGAGGAGAGCCCTTCCTGATAAAGAAATAGACGCAGTTCCAGTTGGGTATTATCTCAAGGATGGTGTGTTGATGCGGAAGTGGCGCCCTCCTGATATCCCTGCCAATGCAGATTGGGCAGTGGTCAGGCAAATTGTTGTTCCGAAGGTCTATAGGAATGAGATCTTAACAATGGCTCATAGTTTACCTTTAGGAGGTCATCTTGGTGTTAACAAGACTGTTGATAAGATCATGAAACACTTCTTTTGGCCTGGGCTTCGGAAAGACGTTTCCAACTTTTGCAAAACCTGTCACACTTGTCAGGTAGTTGTAAAACACCAGTTAGACCCACCTGTAGCTCCATTGCAGCCTATCCCAGCATTTGGGGAGCCATTCTCTAGGGTCATTGTTGATTGCGTTGGTCCATTACCCAAGACTACATCTGGAAATCAGTACTTGTTGACAATCATGTGTGCATCTACCAGATTCCCCGAAGCCATACCTCTACGTAACAACAAGGCAACTGCAATCTCAAAGGCTTTGATAAAGTTCTTCACGTTGTTTGGCCTTCCCAGGGAAATTCAGTCAGACCAAGCTAGCAATTTCACTTCTGGATTGTTTCAGCAGGTTGTGTATGAACTAGGTGCAAAGCAGATTCTTTCTAGTGCCTATCATCCAGAAAGTCAGGGTGCCTTAGAGCGGTTAAGACAATGATGAGGACTTATTGTTATGACCATGAGAAAGACTGGGATGAAGGTGTTCATTTGCTGTTGTTTGCAGCTAGAGAAGCAGTGCAGGAGTCTACTGGATTCAGTCCATTTGAGCTAGTGTTTGGTCATGAAGTGAGAGGACCTTTGCTATTATTGAGTGAACAATGGCAAGAGAAAGAGCCGCATATCAGTCTGTTAGACTATGTTAGCAAGTTCAAGGAAAGATTGCGTGCAGCTTGTGACCTTGCCAAAGAGAACTTGAAATCAAGTCAGGGAAAAATGAATACTTGGTATGATCATTAGGCTAGAAGCCGTGAGTTTAAACCAGGAGACAAGGTCCTTGTGTTGTTTCCCTTGCAGTCCAATCCATTGCGGGCTAGATTTCATGGTCCTTATGAAATTCTGACAAAACTCAATGATCTCAATTACATTGTGAAGACTCCAGATAGGAGAAAACCAAAACAATTGTGTCATATTAACATGCTAAAGCCTTAGCATGACAGAAATGCTAGGGTTGCAGCTGTCACTTCAGATTCTCCAATGGTCGAAACGTGTGAAGATGAGGGGGAGTTTCAAGATGATGAACCAAGAATTAAAGCTGAAGTTCTTTCATGTAAATTGTCAAACACTGAAGTGTTGCAAAATCTTGATGTAAAACTCCAGCACTTAGAACCCTCACAGAGAGATCAGTTTGAAAGGTTGATCAAGAAATATGAGGATTTGTTTCCTGATGTTCCAAAGAGAGTTACTATAGCCTCTCATGATGTAGATGTTGGTGATGCAAAACCAATAAAACAGCATCCATACCGGATGAATCCTGAAAAGAGAAAGATTGCTGAGAAAGAGGTTGAGTACATGTTTGAACATGATATTATCAGACCCTCCAACTCTGATTGGAGTTCACCCTGTGTGCTAGTTCCAAAACCTGATGGAAGTACTAGATACTGTACAGATTATCGCAAAGTCAATGCTGTAACTAGAACTGATGTGTTTCCAATACCTAGGATTGATGATTGTATTGATAGTGTAGGGCAAGCAAAGTTTCTGACCAAGATTGATTTATTGAAGGGTTATTGGTGTGTGCCTTTAACTGAGAGGGCCAAGAGCATCTCTGCTCTTGCCACACCATCTGGATTGTACCAGTATGAAGTCCTACCCTTTGGCATGAAAAATGCCCCAGCCACATTCCAAAGGATGATACAGTCTACAATCGCCGGATTGCCACACGCGGGTGCGTACATCGATGACCTGATCACATGGAGTGACTCCTGGGAAGAACATCTAAAAGATGTAGAGACGTTGTTCCAGCGCCTGACCCAGGCTAACCTGACTGTTAACCTGAGAAAGAGTGACTTTGGTTGTGTTACTGTCACCTATCTTGGCTACGTCATAGGCCAGGGTAAGGTGGCACCCATAAATGCTAAAGTCCAAGCCATCATGGACTTTCCAGTTCCTGACAACAAAAAAGCTTTGCGCCGCTTCCTTGGAATGATCGGCTACTACCGCAAGTTCTGCAAGAACTTTGCTGAGATTGCTCTCAGTCTAACTAACCAACTGAAGAAAGACGTGAAGTTCACCTGGGATGATGCATGCCAGAGAGCCTTCGATTGCCTGAAGTCTCTGCTGTGTCACTTCCCCGTGCTCAAATCTCCTGACTTCAACAAACCGTTCTCCATCGCGGTCGATGCTAGCGACCAAGCTTGTGGATCTGTGCTCCTACAGAGAAGTGACTCTGATGACATTGAGCATCCCGTGGCATACTTCTCCAGGAAGTTCAATCACCACCAAAGGAACTATTCCACAATAGAGAAGGAACTGTTGGCTCTGGTCCTTTCATTACAACACTTTGAGGTTTATGTTTGTACAGGACAAAAGCCAAAGATTGTGTACACTGACCACAATCCGTTAATGTTTTTGAGTAAGATGAAAAACAAGAATCGGAGATTGTTGAATTGGAGTTTGATTTTACAGGAGTTTGACTTGGAAATTAAGCATGTGAAGGGTACAGACAATGTAATTGCTGATTGCTTATCCCGTGTTTGAATGTGTATATATATATATCATGTGTTTGAATATTGTATGATATGTATATATAGACAAGTGTTCACTTAACCATTTTGTATTGAAAAGAAAAATTTTGCCTTTATGAGTCAAAATTTTTCCCTTTTGGAATGGAGGTGTAATGTGAATATAGGCCACTAGATGGCAGTATTTACCTTTTTTTTGTTAAGCTCAGACTGGAGTCATGTTTAGACATGTCCTGGACATGTCTGGGGCAAGTCTCAGAAAATTAAAAAAAGAGGTCTAAATGTGGGTGGGGTCTGCAAAAGAGTATATAAGGAAAAGAATTGAGACAGTAAAGTAGTAGGAGAAATTGCAAGAAGATGACCAGACCTGCCATTCTGTTCAAGACCTGTGACGTTTCTTTTGTGGATTTCTTTGCCTGTGTTTGAGCATTTTCATCATCCAGGACATCACCAAGCCACCCCCACGAAAAGGGATTGTAAATATTTATGTTTTGTACATAATTCAATCTTGGTCTTTAGGTTAGTTATTGTTAGTTATTGTCTTTGTTCATTAAATGTGTTTGAGTTTTTAAAACTGTGTCTGTCATCCCTTGCTGTTGCTGTTGCTGTTGTGTTATAAATGTAATAACAAATTGGGGCCATAACAACAGTACACTCTTCAGTTATTATACCATGCAGGCAAAGGTGTTTTGTCATCTTTGTTGTGCATCCTCCTTTGGCAGTAATAGGTTTTTCACGGGTGTTGCACTGTGCCAATCTGTCCTTTTTCAAATTAAAATGAAGCCAGACTTTCAAGCGGCGTTTTTTGGGGTCCATGTTCAGACGAGTGATGTTCTTCTTACTAGCAGAGCACGCCGGACGGTGTAAAACAAACCCCAGAAACAAACTAGCGCGGGCATTTAGGAACCGAAAAAAAGAATCGAAATTCAAACATCTTCTTAACGGTTCCGGAACCAGACGTTAGGAACCCGTTCCTATTTGGAACCAGTTCTCGGTGCCCAACCCTAACCTTCACCCTATTTAATGGGATTCATATCGAACGAAGCTAGTAGACAAGACAAGCCAGGCCTACAGTATGCCTTTGATGCAGTACTCAATGGATCAGCATCCTCTGGTGTTTGTGTTGGTGACCCTGGTTTTGCTGGCTCCAACAATCTGACGGTACTGCCAGAACTGTACCTTGCATGAAGCGGGTGGCATCTTGGGAGGGACATATGTTTGCGTCTGTCCCCCCAGGGATCCCCTCCAACACAGGCCTACCTTTGTTTTGTGCCAAGGCTATGTCCTCTGCTGGGGTGAGGTCAGCTTTTGGTGACCCACTACCCGTGCCTTGCTTGTGGGTTTTCTTTTTGACTGCTAAAACAGTACAGACATGTGTGAGCAGGCACCTTCTGGGAACAATGTATGCTTGTGCAGCATTACGTGTTAGTCAGGGCACTTACCATTCTGCAGGAAGTTCTTGTATTAAATGTTGACTTGCTGCTATGTCCGTTTTGGCCCAGTCATGATTAATCTATACACACACATATATACATTATATATATGCCTTATGTTCAATCAGCATACACACACACACACATACACACTTGCATACATACAGGCTAATGAAACAGCAGAAGAGCATGGAGCATGAGGAGCAAAAATAAGATAAGAGGAAATTTATTTATGCCAAAGGGAAATTCAATTAAAGCTAGAGTATGTAATCTTGGAACAGCAAGCAAGATTTGAATGTAGCCTCACCTCTGAGCCCACCCCCTCCCCTCAAGTCTCTGACCAAAGCCACACCCTCTGATTCATTGCTTTGGTAAAACTCCAGAGGCCGGACATAGACACGGGTTAAAAGCACAAGGGAGGGGGCGGGCTGCTGCGTGTGCACCAGAAATGATTGACATCGTCAGTCACTCCTCCTGACTCTGATTGGTTGTTTTGTCCTGGTTGCGGTGAAATCTAGCAGAAGGAATTAATAGCTCTAGAGCCAGGTTTTTGGTCATGTTTATGTTCATGTTCAGTGTTCATGATTTTGTCTTTTATTTACTCTTTTTGGTTGTTGTAATACTCAGGTTTTTAGTTCATACCATTTCTCAGTTCCATTGCATTTGTCCTTTCTGTCTTGTGATCTAGTTGGTTCAGTCCGTCTTCCCTGTTTGTGTCCCCACTTACTTCAGGTGATTTAAATTAATTCCGGTCTTTAAAATATTCCTTAGATTCTCATTTACTTCCTTCGTCTTTCTGTTCTGATTACTAACAAAACTAACATTTGTGTTGGGATTCTGCCATCTGGCTGCCTTGTTTAAGTTCTGTGCCTGGCCTTGCCATGTTTATTGATTTATGTGCTTAATGACCACTGCTCTGTTTTCTGACCATTCTTTAGATAATGTATTGTGTTTCGGTAATTTTAGATTTCTGTTTTATTATTTTTCATGTCTTGTATATTCATAGTCTTTGCCTTGCTTATTTTTGCCATGCCTTGCATTGCACCACGTCTACCCTGTCTTGTCGTGTGTAGGTCTTTGCCCTGCGTGCCACTCATTCGGGTGATTTATTGGTTTCTGGGTTTTCAATCTTCCTTCATTATCTCGTGAGCTTCCTTCCCCTCTCTTTTACTATCTACTAATCCATACTAACAGTTTGTTGTTTTCGATAATTACTAACTAATATTAACATTGTATATTTTTACTAACTTACTAACGTGCACTCGGGATTGTATAGCTGCACATACTAATTGACTAACGATCTCTCAGCAATCGCCCAATTCTAATCTCCGCCCTCTTGCCTATCTCTGTTGCAGCTTCTGAATGAATTTCCACTTATATCTCATGCTTTCCTTTTCTTTAGACTATAAACTTTTAGTACTCCTTAACCGGAGCTGTTCTTTGTTCATAGGATTGTCTTGTGATCCCTGTTTGCGTTTTGGCATTTGCCAAATTCATGTAATTAGATTATTCCTCGTGTGTCACTCCTGATTATCGTATCATTGATTGCACCTGTTCTCCCTGGTCATGTGTTTCACCTGGATGTGTTGTGATGGCCCCAACTTGTTATTATATTTACAACACAACAGCAACAGCAAGGGATGACAGACACAAGTTAAAACTTAAACACATTTAATTAAACAGACAAAGACTAATAACAACTAACTAACTGACCAAGATTGAGTATAACAAAAAAACCAGAAATATTTTGTCCCTTGTTTGTTGGGGTGGCTTGGTGATGTCCTGGGTAAGGAAAATGCTCAAACACAGGCAAAAATCCACAAAAGAAACTTCACAGGTCTTGAACAGAATGACAGGTCTGGTCACATGTATCCTTCTCCTTGCAATTTCTCCTACTACTTTACTATCTCAATTCTTTTCCTTATATACTCTTTTGCAGACCCACCCACATTTAGACCTCTTTTTTTGTTTTTCTGGGACTTTCCCCAGACATGCCCAGGACATTTCTAAACCTAGCTCCAGTCTAGGCTGATTTTAAAAAATGTAAATACTGCCATCTAGTGGCCTATATTCACATTACACCTCCATTCCAAAAGGGAAAAATTTTGACTCATAAAGGCAAAATTTTTCTTTTCAATACAAAATGGTTAAGTGGACACTTGTCTATATACACATATCATACAATATTCAAATAAACACGTGATATATATATATACATATTCAAACACGGGATAAGCAATCAGCAATTACATTGTCTGTACCCTTCACATGCTTAATTTCCAAATCAAACTCCAATTCAACAATCTCCGATTCTTGTTTTTCATCTTACTCAAAAAACATTAACGGATTGTGGTCAGTGTACACAATCATTGGCTTTTGTCCTGTACAAACATAAACCTCAAAGTGTTGTAAAGAAAGGACCAGAGCCAACAGTTCCTTCTCTATTGTGGAATAGTTCCTTTGGTGGCGATTGAATTTCCTGGAGAAGTATGCCATGGGATGCTCAATGTCATCAGAGAACGGTTTGTTGAAGTCAGGAGATTTGAGCACGGGGAAGTGACACAGCAGAGACTTCAGGCGATCGAAGGCTCTCTGGCATGCATCATCCCAAGTGAACTTTACGCCTTTCTTCAGTTGGTTAGTTAGACTGAGAGCAATCTCAGCAAAGTTCTTGCAGAACTTGCGGTAGTACCTGATCATTCCAAGGAAGCGGCGCAAAGCTTTTTTGTTGTCAGGAACTGGAAAGTCCATGATGGCTTGGACTTTAGCATTTATGGGTGCCACCTTACCCTGGCCTATGACGTAGCGAAGATAGGTGACAGTAGCACAACCAAAGTCACTCTTGTTCAGGTTAACAGTCAGGTTAGCCAGGGTCAGGCGCTGGAACAACGTCTCTACATCTTTTGGATGTTCTTCCCAGGAGTCACTCCATGTGATCAGGTCATTGGGGCATTTTTCATCCCAAAGGGTAGGACTTCATGCTGGTACAACCCAGATAGTGTGGCAAAAGCAGAGATGCTCTTGGCCCTCTCAGCTAAAGGCACACACCTATAACCCTTCAGTAAATCAATCTTGGCCAGAAACTTTGCTTGCCCTACTCTATCAATACGATCATCAATCCTAGGTATTGGAAACACATCAGTTCTAGTTACAGCATTGACTTTGCGATAATCTGTACAGAATCTAGTACTTCCATCAGGTTTTGGAACTAGCACACAGGGTGAACTCCAATCTGAGTTGGAGGGTCTGATAATATCATGTTCTAACATGTACTCAACCTCTTTCTCAGCAATCTTTCTCTTTTCAGGATTCATCCGGTACGGATGCTGTTTAATTGGTTTGGCATCACCAACATCTACATCATGAGAGGCTATAGAAACTCTCTTTGGAACATCAGGAAACAGATCCTCATATTTCTTGAGCAACCTCTCAAACTGATCTCTCTGTGAGGGTTCTAAGTGCTGGAGTTTTACATCAAGATTTTGCAACACTTCAGAATTTGACAATTTACATGAAAGAACTTCAGCTTTAATTCTAGGTTCATCATCTTGAAACTCCCCCTCATCTTCACAAGTCCCGGCCATAGGAGAATCTGAAGTGACAGCTGCAACCCTAGCATTTCTGTCATGATAAGGCTTCAGCATGTTAATGTGACACAATTGTTTTGGTTTTCTCCTATCTGGAGTCTTCACAATGTAATTGAGATCATTGAGTTTTGTCAGAATTTCATAAGGACCATGAAATCTAGCCTGCAATGGATTGGACTGCAAGGGAAACAACACAAGGACCTTGTCTCCTGGTTTAAACTCACGGCTTCTAGCCTTATGATCATACCAAGTTTTCATTTTTCCCTGACTTGATTTCAAGTTCTCTTTGGCTAGGTCACAAGCTGCATGCAATCTTTCCTTGAACTTGCTAACATAGTCTAACAGACTGATGTGCGGCTCTTCCTCTTGCCATTGTTCACTCAATAATAGCAAAGGTCCTCTCACTTCATGACCAAACACTAGCTCAAATGGACTAAATCCAGTAGACTCCTGCACTGCTTCTCTAGCTGCAAACAACAGCAAATGAACACCTTCATCCCAGTCTTTCTCATGGTCATAACAATAAGTCCTCATCATTGTCTTGAGAGTGGAATGAAACCGCTCTAAGGCACCCTGACTCTCTGGATGATAGGCACTAGAAAGAATCTGCTTTGCACCTAGTTCATACACAACCTGCTGAAACAAACCAGAAGTGAAATTGCTACCTTGGTCTGACTGAATTTCCCTGGGAAGGCCAAACAACATCAAGAACTTTATCAAAGCCTTCGAGATTGCAGTTGCCTTGATGTTACGTAGAGGTATGGCTTCGGGGAATCTGGTAGATGCACACATGATTGTCAACAAGTACTGATTTCCAGATCTAGTCTTGGGTAATGGACCAACGCAATCAACAATGACCTTAGAGAATGGCTCCCCAAATGCTGAAATTGGCTGCAATGGAGCTACAGGTGGGTCTAACTGGTGTTTTCCAACTACCTGACAAGTGTGACAGGTTTTACAAAAGTTGGAAACGTCTTTCCGAAGCCCAGGCCAAAAGAAGTGTTTCATGATCTTATCAACAGTCTTGTTAACACCAAGATGACCTCCTAAAGGTAAACTATGAGCCATTGTTAAGATCTCATTCCTATAGACCTTCGGAACAACAATTTGCCTGACCACTGCCCAATCTGCATTGGCAGGGATATCAGGAGGGCGCCACTTCCGCATCAGCACACCATCCTTGAGATAATACCCAACTGGAACTGCGTCTATTTCTTTATCAGGAAGGGCTCTCCTCCTTAGTGCACAAATTTCAGGATCATTAGTTTGCTCCTCAATCAACTGCATTCTGGACAGAGACAAGTCTCCAGACACATCAGAATCACCAGACCCATCCGGCTGGCTGAATGGAGAACTGATAAAAGTATCTGATAAGTCCTCAAACGGAGAAACCATAGTAGGCCAATCAGAGTCATGAGGCAAACCACCTGAGTCCTGACTATTCAATGTGCTGGGCGGCACCACAACATCTTCTTCTTTAGGCTTCTTGGCCATAGCACAAGTCACTGCGCAAGAAGGATACAGAGATGGGTCCTCATCCCCATTTTCAGTGCTCGGCTGTGAAGTAAGATGTACAGGGGGAACTACTTTGCCCCCAGCCAGGTCATAGCCTAGCAACAGAGAAACACCCTTTATCCTTTATAGGTAGACTTGACATAAGTCCCACCTTTACCTGTCCTGTAACTAAATCTGACTTCAAGAATATAGAGCGCAGGGGTACAGATACAGTCCTCCCTTCAATACCTTGTACAAGTATGAAATCCCCTGAAGCGGTCTCATCACGTAACTCCAAAGAGTCCATCAACAAAAGTGACTGAGAAGCTCTGGTATCCCTTAGGATATATCTGGGGACAGGAGTTGTATGCTCATTCAGAGCCACAAATCCCTCTGACACAAATGGAAGAAATTCCTCCCTCACAAAGTCAGCAGTATCAGGCTTTTTAGCCCCACAAGAAGCAGGCAATTTAGCAGATCGGTCATCTACTACAGGGGTTTCTAACCTTGTTTTCACAAAGGCATTTGGTTTGGTATCCTTTTCTTTTTCAGCTTTAAGGAACCAACAGTTAGTTGTAACATGACCAGATTTCTTGCAATAACTGCAAACTAGACCACTTTTGTCACTGTCAGCTTTCACACTTTGATCAGACCTGTTACTGGATTTCTGAGCACCATCACCAGATTTGTCTTTGGGTGAGGAATCTTGGGTATCACCATAACCCTTTTTCTGAAATTGGGACCATCTATTGTTACTGCTAGACTGAAATTTAGACTTATGTGTGAGAACATATTCATCTGCAAATTTGGCAGCTGACTGCAAATTCAGTGCTTGCTTCTCATTAAGGTAGGTCTTAACATCATCCTTAACACAGTTCTTGAATTCTTCAACTAACACCATCTCTTTTAGTGAGTTGAAATCATCCTTGACCTCCATAGAAGTACACCAGCGCTCAAAGCAAACCACCTTCTCATTAGCAAATTCCACATAAGTCTGATTTTCAGATTTCTTCAGACCTCTGAATTTCTGTCGGTAAGCCTCTGGAACCAACTCATAAGCTCTCAAAATAACCTTTTTGACAACCTCATAATCAGAGGAATCATCTGCAGACAAAGCCGAATAGGCTTTTTGAGCTTTACCCTTGAGGACAGTTTGCAACATCAAAGGCCAGTGTTCCTTTGGCCACTGGCAACTCTTTGCTACCTTTTCAAAACACTGGAAATAGTTGTCAACATCCTTTTCCGAAAATGGAGGCACCAATTTTACCTCCTGGCTAGCCCGAAATTTATTTTCAGTTGCTATTTTAATTTTTAGTTGCTCCATTTGGAGTCTTTCTTCTCTATCGAATTTCTCTAATTCAAAATCTCTCTGTCTTGCAAGTTTTTCTAACTCAAATTCTCTTTGTTTTTCTTTTTCTTCCCTTTCTTTCTCTTTCTTCCCTTTCTTTCTTCTCTTCTCTAGCTAATTTTTCCAACTCAAACTGCCTTTGTTTTTATTTTTCTTCCCTTTTAATCTCTAGCATTTTTAATTTAAGTTCCATTTCTATATTTGGATTTTCCACTGGAAACTGTTCCAGATCTCCTGGTGCAAACACATTTTCATCAATGTAATATTCAACTATCTCTCTAGCCAGTCTTGCTTTTCGCATGGCTGGTTTTACCTCTGTCAGCTCCAAATGTCTGCATATTTCCAACAGTTCGGTCTTTTTAAAAGACTTCAAAACCCCTACGGTTGGTGATGCCAAGAAATCATCCATTGCTGTTGTCAATATATTTATATAGGAAAATTCACAAAAACAATTTTACAATCTGAAATGTTAGATTTTTAATAAATGACTCACAAAATGGTCTATCCCAGACCTTGAGCCCCCAATTTGTTATGGCCCCACCTTGTTATTATATTTACAACACAACAGCAACAGCAAGGGATGACAGACACAATTTAAAACTTAAACACATTTAATTAAACAGACAAAGACTAATAACAACTAACTAACTGACCAAGATTGAGTATAACAAAAAAATAAGAAATATTTTGTCCCTTGTTTGTTGGGGTGGCTTGGTGATGTCCTGGGTAAGGAAAATGCTCAAACACAGGCAAAAATCCACAAAAGAAACTTCACAGGTCTTGAACAGAATGACAGGTCTGGTCACATGTATCCTTCTCCTTGCAATTTCTCCTACTACTTTACTGTCTCAATTCTTTTCCTTATATACTCTTTTGCAGACCCCACCCACATTTAGACCTCTTTTTTTTTTTTCTGGGACTTTCCCCAGACATGCCCAAACCTAGCTCCAGTCTGGGCTGATTTTAAAAAATGTAAATACTGCCATCTAGTGGCCTATATTCACATTACAGTGTATTTAAGATGTCTGTTTAGTCACTTCCAGTTGTCAGATCGTTCTTCCTAGCTTCCTGTGCCAGGTTTGTTTACGCCTTGATTCTTAGTGATTTATCTTTCTGACTGGACCGCCTGACTACTGAGCTTTGCCTATTCCCTGTCTTGTACCGCATTCTTGTGTATCGACCTATTTTTGCCTGACTACGGATTTCGTTTTTGGTGCCCTGGTTACGATTCTGGATTTCGCCCTTTGGATACTGATTTTCGATTGCGGACTTAGTACAGTTGCCAGCTTTGTTGGGGGGTTGCCTCCTTTTTGCATTCATCTGGTTTTTGCTATTGGTTCATTTCGTAAATCACAACACATTTGTATTTTGTATCATAGTGTACTAACACAACTAATCCATGTATTTAGATTACTAACTTACTAACGAGCACTCTAGTTAAATCTGTAAAGTTGCACCGCTACTAATTTAGACTAATCACCTCTCAGCAATCGCCCTGTTCTGATCTCTGCCCAAGGGCGTAATAATGGTGTTGACATTGGTGGGGACATAATTTGCCTCCCATGCCTCCCTATGTCATGACCTAAACTACTCAAAATACAGCCTCATCAATCAGCAATACAGTGTGTTGCTTAATTTCCTCATAAAATATACCTGTCTGCCTGATGGAGACTGATCTGCAGAGCTGCTGTGTTGTGGCTGTAAAACAAAATTTATGATCAAGAAACACTACCTATTTTTGTCTCTTGTTGCATAATAATAATAATAATAAAAATACATTTTATGCTGGCTGGCTGGCTGTTTATTGCATTAATAATCCATTGTCCTTCTATATTATTATTCATCTAACCATTCCATCTAAAGCCCTATTAGGACGGGACTAGTTTTCTGGGGGGACGTGAGGTAAAAATGCATTCAGATGCATCAAAATGCATTGCGGAGCACGTGACAACTGTCACAACTCACAACAGTGCGTGCGTGAAGATCTACCCCTCTCACGTTTTGTTCTCTCGTCCGAATAGGGCTAAAGATGAGCGGATTCTAAAAATTATGTAAAGATTTTCTGTTCTTATTTCACTCCGCTCTAAGAGACTTTTAGCATGATTAATCTGTTTCAGTAGAATCCGTGTCAGACTACAACGCACCCCCCCTCCAAAACGACAAGCATGGGAATGGGAAGCACGGAAGTTATTAGGCTACTGCATGTTGAGGTTTATGCTGTGCTACTGGAAAAACAATGAAATCGAGCGCTTGGAAGAGAAAATGCGTCGCGGTCTGAACAGGTTTTTACAAGACTATTTTGTGTGAGTAACATACCATTGGCTGGGTGAAATAATGTCTAATTTCCGCCTTTTTTCTTTTCCTGCCCGAGTGATTCCCCGAGCCAGCGACAGTAGACGCTGTTATTACGCTGTTATGTTTTATTTTCACCGCGTAGCCTACCAACTTACCAATGACAACCCAGTCATGATGATGGATACAGGAAGGGGAGCCAATCACAGATAGCAAGGCTGTCCCCACCAATGACACGCCGTCTTTGAGAGGCGGAACTAAGGAGGGGAAAATTAACCTTTTGAGTCCCGAATGCCGTGCAATGCCCCATTCAAAATTGGTATGGTGGACATTTTGAACACATCAAAATATTGGTATGGACACGTCCATAGCGTCCATACGCATTTTTACGCCCATGTCTCTGCCTCTTGCTCAGCTGTCCCTGTCTTCTCCTGAGTTTCAGCGAGATCGCTTGCACGTGCTTAATTACTTTCCTGCGCTCGTCATCTGTGCACTTAGAACTCCTTGACCGGAGCTGTTTAAATGTCATAGGCTGTTTGTGTGATTCCCGTTTGTGTCTTAGCTTTCGCCAATTTTTGTGGTTAGGGTTTCCTTCATGTGATTCTCCCGTTGTAATTAGTCTGATCCATTACACCTGCTTCCTTTATAGCATGTGACTTCTCTCTCGTTTATTTTAGCAGTCTTTTCACAGCCAGCTCCTTGTCAGAACTTTGATTAATATGCCTTTTTGCCGAGCACCTTGTGTGCCATTGAGTATTGTTTCTCTTCTACTGGATTTTCTGACTTCAATTCTTGCCATTGCCCTTTTCATATTTTTGTCTTTCTGGATTTCGACCCATTTTTGTATGGCCACGATTTCTGTGTTTGGATGCCCTGTGTATAACCCTTAGCTTTGTTCATGGACTACGACTTTTTGCCTATCGTTTTTGTACCTCTTCTCATCCGTCTTACTGGTTCTGACCCCTGCCTGTCTAGTCGACATTGGTTTTGGATTTCGTATTGTAGCTTGGAAATTCCTGTGTTTTTTGGCTTTTTGACTTTTCACTCTGGGAAAACGCGAGGCAGTGGAGTCTGCCTTTACATCAATGACAGGTGGTGTCATAACACCTGGAATAACACCGTAAAGTGTGCACAACTAACCTGGAGATGCTGACTGTGTCCCTCCGTCCTATCTCTCCCGAGAGTTCCATACTGTTGTGGTCAACTGCGTCTACATAGCCCCCAGTGCTAACATCAACACAGCAGTGGAGCTACTAGCCAAGGATGCTAATGCTATGTTCGCGGAGTATCCCGGAGCTCCGCTGTTAATTTGGGAGGGCTTTAACAGCTGCATACTGAACTGTGTGTTACCAGCACTTCAACAGTATGTGGATATTCCAACAAGAAGGGGAAACACCTTGGACCTATGCTATGGGAATATCACCGATGCTTTTCGTGCCTGTTCATATCCACCGCTCGGACTTGCTGATCACAGCGTCATCTGCTTACTTCCGCTGTACAAACAGGACCTGAAATGCCACGAACCACAATGCCACAGCGCCCTACAATGGTCGTAGGATGCCATTACCCAACTGCAAGGCTCCCTGGCCTGCACTGAGTGGGGCATCTTTGATGGGGATTTGAATGACAGGATGTCTGTCATTACAGACTCCATCAAATTCTGCATAGGTTCCAAAATCCCAACTAAAACAAGAAAGATATATCCCAATTCCAAACCCTGGATTACTCCACAAATAAAACAGAGCCTGAAGGACAAATTCTTCGGGCACAAGGACTGGACCAGCCTCAAGGCAACAAACAGGAACATAATGAATGAGGTATTTAAAGCAAAACTGGATTACAAAAACAAACTTGAAACAGAATTCAGCAATATGAACACCAAGCAAGCCTTCCAGAAGGTGAAAACCCTGATAGGATGTGAACCCAAATACGCATGTACAGTTAGTGACCAGGAAACCTTCACCACAGACCTGAACACATTTAACACCCATTTTGATAACCAGGACTTCTCATCTGAGTGTCAGGCTCTGCTGAGAGCTCTCCCACACAACCTCCTCACTGACAGACAGCAAGCAGAAAGGGTGGGCTCAACCACATCTCCTGTACTCACTATCAACACCGGGGTTCCACAGGGATGTGTGTTAAGCCCATTCCTTTACACACTTTACACCAACGACAGCCTCAGCATTTCATCTACCATGACATATCTCAAATACTCCAATGACCTATTCTTGCTCTCCTCTCTGACAATCAATCCACCCTGAACTATCACAACACAGTCACACATTTCACTAAGTGGTGCACGGACAACCATCTCCAGATCAATGTGAATAAAACAAAGGAATTACTGATCGGCCCCCCCTCACCCCAGCACCCCACCATCATAAACACCCAAACAGTTGAGACAGTGGACATGTTGAAATACTTGGGAATAACTCTGGACTTTAAACTCACCTTTGATCAGCACACCATGGACATTCAAAAAAGAAGCCAACAAAGACTGTCAGCCATACGCAAACTTAAAGGACCATGGTAAGCGGGCCCCTGTCCCAACTTTTTTGAGACCTGCAGCAGCCATCAAATTTGAAACGAGCTCATTTTTTGGATAGAATTGTAAAATTTCTCAATTTCAACATTTTCTATGTTATCTCTGTCTATCTATTGGGAATAAAACACTGGCTGGTGTGATTTGAAAGTCATTGCGTTTAGATTTCATTCAAAATGTACATTTTGTCCCTACTATTTCGGAATTGGGGTTGTATTAGCATGGTCCCCTGGGGTCACTCTTTAAATGTAATATGATGATAGGGTCTTTTGATGATCTGCAGATGTGCACAGGTCAGATGAATTTCCCCATTTTTACATGATTTTCAGTTTCTTCAAAATTGGGCCACATGTGCGTGAAACTCTCTGACACAAGGTCTATGGATGATCTGCAGATGTACAGAGATCTGATGAATTTCCCTGTTTTCGCTCGATATCCCGTTTCTTAAAAAGAGGCCCACATTCGTGTGGGACATACTGGCACATGAAATAAAAAGCGACAATTTTTTTAGATATTCAAATGGTCTAAAGGAGTGTCTCATTACATTTATAATATTACAAAATATTTTGTATTTTTCCCATTTCTGAAAAGTGTTTAAACTTGATGACACAAAAGACACAACCATGCATTACAGTTGTAATGTACCTACAGATGTTACACATGTACGAAAACAGTGGAATTTGGCCATTTTATTGATATATATTTTTCATATGTGGCTTAATACTATCATTCTCTATCCTAATGTGAAAATGATACAAATTCGACCACATTGAGAGGCCACTGGCTGAATTTAGCTCTTTTTTTAACAAAGCCTGTTTCCATGTCAACCAAAATTAATATTTTTGAAACAACTGCTATATTTGCCATTTTTCATCATAATAAGCATGTGTGAAAAGTTTCATTAAGATCCGCTGACCCCGACTTCTGCCCACCCCATTTCTGATTCTCTCAGTCTGCTGCTCTTAAATAGTGTCTAACAAATCTCCATTTACAAATGATATACAGTGCTGTACACAAAATACTCACATAACGCATATTATTACTTCAATTCTCATTTACTTCCTTCACCTTGCTTTCCTAGATTACTAATAATACTAACATTTACATTTTGTGTCATAGTTTACTAACCTAACTAATCTATGCATATATTACTAACTAACGAGCACTTGGGTTAATTTGTAAAGCTGCACCGTTACTAATTGCCACTAATTCAATCTCAGCTATTGCCCTGTTCTATTCTCCGCCTCTTGCTTTCTTTTCTCTGTCTCTCCCTTGCGTTTCCCCTAGATCTCTCGCACGGGCTTAGCTGGTATCCTGCACTCTTTGTCTGTGCACTTAGAACTGCTTGACCGGAGCTGTTTATCTGTCATAGGTTGTCTGCGATGAACAACTGAAATCAAATGTTTGCAATAACTGGCAATGAGTCTTTCACGTCTCTGTGGAAGAATTTTAGCCTGCTCTTTTGCAGAATAATTTTAACTCAGCCACATTGGAGGGATTTTGAGCATAAACGGCCAGTTTAAGGTCATGCCACTGCATCTCAAAAGGATTTAAGCCCAGACTTTGCAAGGCTACTCCAAAATCTTTATTTTTTATAAGCCATTCAGAGATGGACTTGCTGGCGTATTTGAGATCATTGTTCTGCTGCATAACCCAAGTGCGCTTGAGTTCGAGATCACAATCTGAGGGTTGGACATTCTCCTTCAAGATTTTCCGGTAGAGAGCAGAATTCATAGTTCCATTAATTATGACAAGTTGTCCAGGTCCTGAAGCGGAAAAGTAGCCCCAAAACATCACACTACCACCACCATGTTTGACTTTTGGTATGATGTTCTTTTTTATGAAATGCTGTGTTAGTTTTAGACCTGATGTAATGGTACCCACACCTTCCAAAAGGTTCAACTTATGTCTTGTCAGTCCACAGAATATTTTCTTAAAAGTCTTTGGGATCATTAAGATCTACAAAAACATTCAATCACAACTGAATATTACACACAAAAACTCTTTTTATGTGTATTTATGGAATAATTTGTGAGTAGGTACGGTAGAGCGGGGTAAGGCGCCCCTGAGGGTAAGATGCCCTTTGCTTATAATTCAATTTCAGCTGTGCCAAGTACGTGGCTCTTGACTTATATAAATGCACTGCCACCTGGAGGGAAATGCTCAGCAACAGATGGGTCAACAGAGCAAGTGACATGTGAGAACTCAAAGCATTTGTGTTTTGACTCTTTCTTATAAAAAATGACCGAATGAATCATTTTGCCACTAGTATTTGAATGCTTCAGGAGTCTGCAGGACATGTCAATGTAACTCTCTGAAGCCTTTTCTATGTATGAAAGGGGGTCCTGTATGGTGATAATAGTATAAATTGGGGTTAATGAGCCACAACCAAGATGATCGTGCTAGATTCTTATTTCAAACTCCGTTTCTCAAGAGACAATAGGCCTCATTTTAACTGGCCTATTTTTGCCTGGAGTGCAAACTCTGGATACTGTTATGACTGTGAGTCATTGTAGTTATTGTACTATATGGCAGAGGAGCTTTGTGTTTTCCCTCCCTTCTCTCTCTGTGCTCTCCCTCTGAGCCTTCTTCAGATGTGACGCATCCTGATTGGACGACACCAAAATGGCGCATCTGATGCTGACTGGAGGAGCGCTGCAGTAGGGAGAAACCCAATTGGTTGGGAGCTGATGGCTGGCTATTCAAAAAAGACAGCGCGAGCAGAGACGCCGACCCTCCTCCTTTCGCACTCCCAACGCTTTAGATTGTTACACACTGTATGCATGTGAGAACTTTCGTCCGTGCTTAACACTGCTTAAGCATAAGGTAAAATTGAATTGCGCAGCAGTCTGATATGTAGGGGAGAGTATAGCGAGTAATTGTTTTCTCCTGTTTTTTTCGATTAGGGAGTGAGTTTATAGGTTTGTATTTTTTTTTCCCCTTCAGAAGTCAGGTAAGGTTTTGAGTTATAAGAGCATTTTTGTTATTTCTTTTTTCGCTTACTCTCCCCGAGGTACAGCTCAACTGATCTTATTTTGTGACACAAAATATGTAAGATCCATTAAATGTTCAATTGTTTTGACTCTTAAAAAAACTTCGTCTCCTTGTACTTTATTGTAATGGTATCCTTGGGAGTGACAAAGGAGCGGTCCTTTTATGTTGCGTTCAGTAACCCCTAGGCTGGGCGAAACAATACATTGTGTTTTTTTCCAATGATTAAGTCAACAGAGTCTAATGGTTTACATTGAATAGATCAATAATAAAATACATTATTTGAATATGCTATAACCAGTCTACTTTATTGGTTTTGCTTAATCACAGTAAATCATGCAGATGTTGCTACTAGTAATACTTATGCCTCTACAGATACGATTATTAGTAATTTTCCAGCAGAAACTTTTTTATTGTAAAGGTTAGCATACTTACTTGGCTTACCCTCTGTGACAGAGTTCACACTTTAATTCTGCAGATTATATGTTACCTGACAGGGATGATCTAAAGAATTAAAAAGGCACAACCCCATACAATTTTTTTTTTTTAAATATAGGCCTAGAAATCAAAAGACAATCTATTGTGCAAGAACTTTTACTTTTAGTACTTTCGGTACATTTGAAAGCAAGTATTTTCTTACTTTTACTTAAGTAGGATTGTTAATGCAGCACTTCTACTTTTACTTAAGTATATATTTTGCTGGTTATCTGTACTTTTACTTAAGTACTGAATTTCAGTACTTCCTCTACCACTGACCATTGATATGTTTCTTTATTTTTAGTTTATGACACAAAATTCTGATTATCGATATCATTTGCTCTATTGTGAATATTGCCTTACTTAACATTAAGTTACAGTTCAAAAGAGGGAACCGATTCCCATGTAATATTTACTATTTCTATATTAATATTATCTCAGTCGGACAAACATTTATTGACATATGTTATATTTTGTAATGTTTTTTTTGTGAAAACTGTGAAGTTTATGGCCACACTGGCGATTTTGGTTGAATGCTTTTGTCCAGTTTTGACAATGACAGATAGAAACTGCATTTCACCCAGTGTTATTTTAGATAATTACATTTCTCTGTTAGATATTATCAATTCTGACCCAAATGAAGTAAATGATGATAATGAATTGAACTTGCTTCAACATTCACCGTACTATTTGCAGTCCGATTTTATTGAAATTCTCGAATCAAAGAAAAAATGTTTCTCTTGTTATCTGTCTATACTGTCATCCTTTCATTTTAAATTTGACGCTTTGAAATGTCTTTTTAATAAAATATCACGATGTCTTGAGTACTGGTGATTTTAATATTGATTTGTCAAAGCACAGAGATAATTACCATATCAATGAGTTTTTAGAGACTGTACAATCTGTTATGGCCCCAATACATATAAGACAGCAAGGGATAACAGACAAAATTTTAAAACTTAAACACAGTTAATTAAACAAAGACTAACAACTAACCTTCATTCATACTACTGACCAAGATTGATATATACAAGAAAAAAAATATTCATAGTTCCTTGAGATGGGGTTGCTTGGTGATGTCCTGGGTGAGGAAAATGCTCCAACACAGGCAAAAATCCACAAAAAGCTTCACAGGTCTTGAAAAGAGAGACAGGTCTGGTCAAATGTATCCTTCTCCTTGCAATTTCTCCTACTACTCTACTTCTCAATTTTTCTCCTTATATACTCTTTTGCAGCCCCTCCCACATTTAGACTTTTTTCTATTCTCTGGGACTTTCCCCTCTCAGACATGCCCAGGACATGCCCAAACCTAGCTCCAGACTGGGCTTAACAAAAAAAAAGGGTCAATACTGCTATCTTGTGGCTTCTTTTCTCCATGACTAATCTTATAGTTTTATTCCCAAAATTATTCTTCCAACAAGGCTAACAAATCTCCATGGAACTCTCATTGATAATGGTCTGGTTAAGGTTGCTGATGAGTACTCTAGGACAACCTGTGGCATCGTCCTCAGTCAGATTACTGATTACTTTCCTCATTTTGTCACCTTGGATTATTTAGTCAGTATTAGTAGTATCAACAAATTTGTAAGACTAATGAAGGCTGATATAAATTCCTTCCAAAACTTTAAGGATAGTCTTAAGAATCTACAACAACTAGGCATTTTTTAGAAATTAGACAGTTCTAATCGAAATGAGACAATTTCATCAAATTTACGATATATGAGTTCTTTCATTGAAAAGCACTTTCCCGAGAAATTAGTAAGGTTGAATAAATTCAAACACAGGAAATGTCCATGGATTATCTCAGGTATCTTACAATCTGTCTCTTACAGGAATAAACTTTACGTTAAACTCAAATCTTTTTTGATATATGATGAAAATAACTTTTGATTCTTCACAAACTTTAAGACTTATAACTCAATTTCAAAACAGAGTATCAGGATTGCAGGATTATTACCAGCATATTTCTCTGAACTGACATTAACTATACCTGGTCAACAATCAATGACATCGTAAACAATACTAAGAGAGCGCACGACTTTCCTAAGTATTTTCTTCTTGAAGGTCAGTATGAAGCAGATCCTAAAATTATTGCAGATAAATTTAATAAATATTTTACTGATATTGGTCCGACTTTAGCCAATCGCATTACCTCACCAGAAGGCAAATCGTTCCGAGATTACTTAAAGAATCCTGTTCTTATCCCATTCGAATTTAAATAAATAACTGAACGAAATGTTACAGATATAATCCAATCTTTGGAACCTAAAATCAGTTGTGGCATGGACAGGATAACTAACAAACTCCTTATTTTTGTGAAGAGTGAATTGCCTAATCCTTTAATAGTAATCAGTGTGTAATGAGTGGGATTTCCCCTGATGTATTAAATATAGCCAAAGTTGTTTCTCTTTTTAAAAAAAGATAAGGATTATCTCTTTGAGAATTATCACCCTATTTGAATTCTTCCAAGCATATCTAAAGTTTTTGAGAAATTAATGCACAGTCAAATTTTTGAGCATTTTACTAAACTGAAACTTTTTCAAAAGTAAGTATGGTTTTAGAACATTACATTCCACTTAATTCGCCACAATAGAGTTCATTGAAAGAATTGTTTTAGCTTTGGATGACAATAAATGTCCGGTATCTATCTTTTTGGGCTTGTCCAAAGCTTTTGAAACGTTGGAATGAACTTCTGATCGTTAAGTTGAAACAGTCTGGTTTTTGCAACTACTCTATAAATTTGACGAAAAGTTACTTGACAGGTAGAAAGCAGTACATTTGCATGAATAACATGATATCTGATTTCCTGAATATTACAACTGGCGTCCCGCAAGGTTCAATTTTAGGACCAAATTTATTCATAATATATGTAAATGATTTGGCATGTGTCTCTAACCTTTTTATCCTATTATTAATGCAGATGACACAACCCTGTGTGCCTCAGTCCATGCATCTGAAATCAATAATTCTTCAATAGTTTTAAATAAAGATTTGGAGGATATATCAGATCATAGGCATTATTAGTGGGGGGGATGGGGGGACATGTCCCCCTCAACATTCAAGTGTGGCGTTCGTCCCCCCCAAAAATGAAATAAATCAAACATCAACTTAATATTAGTATGTAATTCTATGGTAACAACTTATCCACGAGAGCGTTTTGGAGCTGTTGTGTATTTGAACCCGTGACGTTCACTCTCTTTATGTTCGCTGAGCTCGTGTCTCTCCCCCCCAATTGTCAAAACAAAAGGCACGGATATTTAAAGGTAATGCACCTACCCATATAACTATAGGGATTGTGGCAATAGGCCAATTTGCCAAAATGTTGAAATATCCCTTTAAAATCAAATTGGTGAGTGTTGACAAATAGCGGACTATCATGATCGTCCGGCCTGAAACATCCAGTAAACCATGTTCCTAAAACTTCCCGGGACGAAAATTGTATATTCAGAAATTATTAATGTAACCGAACATTTCCAGGTTAAAGGATACTTTCGTTTGATTTGTCTCGGTTAAGTTTGCTTTCTTTTTGACAAAGCTGTAGTGTTTTCAGGACGAAGTGACCACTCCGACAACTGATAATGTGACCCGGTTCAGCCACCTGATGGTTTCAAGGAGACTCCTGATTGGATGGTGTTGGTGCTCGACTTGTTGGGAAATTCAAAAGAAAACAATCTAAACTGAGCCAGGCGGGATTGCACCTTTAACCAAAAAGAAGCGTTTTGTTGGTGATTGTGCATTTAAAAAAAAAACGTGAAGAACGTTGAAGACGCTTTGGGAGAGCGAGGCTTGAGAGAACTGAACAGCCGAAACTTTCTTTTAAAGGAGATCTTGAAGTGAAGAGTTGCTAGGTAAATATACTGCGTTTGTTGTTTTCATTAAGTCTGAAAACGTGTGAGCTTTGAAGATGTGGACGTTTAAGATAGTATTGTGAGAGACTCAGCTAAAATGCTAGCCGTCGCTTTCACCAAGAAAGAACCATGTTAATTCGCCACCGTTGCTAATGCCTAACGAGGACGAACTTCCTGAACTGTGGAGGCTACTCGGACGACTGTTCCACCTACTGCATTGGTTTCTCCACTCAACGCTTCTGATTGGCTTCTCCTGTTTCATGGATTTGTGAGGTAGAGTGTCACTGCATCGGAACAAAATCAAGGATTTAAATATGTGCACTAACGTTTGGTCCCCAATGCAGAGCCAAATGCTTCGTTATTGTCTGAACATTTCCAAAGTTTAACGTTAGTTTAGTGCCAATGCTATCATTTCACTGATACTGATTGTTTCTTAAAGTAATTTTACTTATATTAATTTCATGATTGAAATTTGAGCTAAACCCTTGAGGTACTGATGTTTCTGGAAATTCACCTGAAAACTTGTATGTCACTGTATGTGAACCATATTTGTATTTTCCAATTTTCCTGTTGGGTGAATTTTGAGAGAACCCAAGTGAAATTTGTGAGACTAAAACATTTAAAGGGTAAATAAGTGAGTTTCTTAATTAGAATTTAAAAGGGTACAAACTAAAGTTAAATTTTATTTGCAATATCATTTTTCAAGGGTTTCTTATACACTGGTACATTTCCTTGTGTTTATTGGTGACTGTGAAGTAACAAATGAGGATTTGAGTAAAAAAAAGTGTGAAAATTCATAATTCATTTTAGTGTGTAAAAATATACGTTTGTATTTATTGGAAAAAATCATGACCTGGAATACAAATCATAGTTTCACAGAACAGTAAAAGAAAACATTTTTGAATGCAATAATGCTGAAGAGACCAGCACTTAAAAAATTATTTTTGTTTTTATTTGGTTGTCTTCCTGCTATAGACAGGATGTAAAGGTTCCCAGTCATTGAGAAATGTTTATTATTATTAATATTTTTATTATTATTATTAATTATGCATGTAAAATTTTCTTTTGGCAAGTTAAAATCTGATTTTACTTTCCCGAATGAGTAATTTAAAAAAGAAAGTTAGTGTTGAGCCCTTGATTACTAAAATCAGGTGTAGCACTACTAAGCTGGGGGGGTATTCCACAAAGCTGGCTAACTGAGTAAGCCTGGCTTTTGCACAAAGTAAAACCTCGAAACTATTCAAATCTGGAACATGGACTGAATTAAATGTAGCTTTCTGGGTTTTACTTTGTGCAAATGCCATGCCTACTCAGTTAGCCAGCTTTGTGCAATACCCCCATGGTTTCCACTGGATGTGAAACTAATTTTTCGCACGACCAATCACATTCAAAGTCAATGCAAAGACGTAAATACATGCATGTATTCGCATCTTTGCATTGACTTTGAATGTAATCTTTAGCCCGAAAACTTCGTCTCGCGTCCGATGGAAAAAGCACTTAAAAGTGCTGCACCTGATTGTAGTAATCAAGGTTTTTATTGAACCCCATGATTAGTTAATTAGATGATTCAGGTGATGTAGCGCTGGGCTAAAATGAAAACCTACACACACAGCGGCCCTTTGTGGATAAGATTGGACACTCCTCACCTAGACAGTGCTCCTTTTCTAGAAAAAATGTTAAGTAACATTGTAACCAAAACCTTGATAAGAAATCTTTTGAAGATATGTGTTTTTGGAGCATTTCAGCCTTTATCTTAACAGACTGCGCAGCATTGAACATTGTCTGCTTGTGAGTAAAAAAAAAAAAAGACCCTTAAACTTTGGGGGGGACAAGATTTTGAGGCACAGTAACAACAACATCAGATTGGATGAAAGTGAATAAACTCTCGCTAAATTGCTCAAAGACAATGTCCATAATGTTTCACTCTTCACAGAAGCATGTTTCTCACTTTCTTGCACCTTCATTGACCAAATGAAATTTGCTTTTGTGGATTCTTCAACTTTCTTGGCATAATCATTGATAAAAATTTAAAATGGAGGGCCCATTGTGATAATATATCAAAAAAGAAATCTAAATCCAGTGGTATCTTTAAGAAGTTGGAAAATATTGTTCCACTTTCAGCACTTCTGAATCTCTAAAATAGTGTTGTCCCAATACCAAAAATTTTGTTTCGATACCACTACCAAAATGAATTTCGATATTTTTCGATACTACTCGATACCTTTCGAAATAAAGGTGAAATACAAAAAAAAAATCATTATTTGTCATTATTTTTCTTTATTTTAAAGGACAATTCCAGTTTGAAATTGACTTGGGGTGCATTGAAACATGATAACAAGTACTAACCTTTGCCGAATACCCCACGTCCGTACACATGCAGCATTTCGACATATATAGCTTTTTAGCCGAAGCTTTCAACAGGCTTACAATGGTAGTGAATCGGGAGAGCGTTACCATGCAAAGAAATCACTTTTTTTTTCATCATTAACAAGGCTCAAAGTCGCTCCACGCTTCATCGGTAGAATTCTGAGAGCCCTGACATTTAAAACGAGGCACTGAGAACTTTGAAAATGCTATTTATGTAAACAGTACCTTGAGCTAGTTTCCAGTCGCCTCCATCTTGAAAGTTACGATAAGTTGATTGACGAACACAAACAAATAGGAAGGATAGGGGAACAAATTGCAATCTGTTCATTCAGGGTTCAGGTCACGAACTGTGACAGTGAAGTGAAAGTCACAAGTTAAGGTCAAAGTTGTCAGTTCATATAAAACTGAGTTATAACGGTGCTTTGAAAGTTTTTTTAGCTTAATATTTGGAACCTTGGGAGGAAAATCGTTGAACTGAGACCAGATTTTTCTCCCAAGATACCAGGAAAATGTGTTTTCAGGGGTCCAGACCCCTCCTTGCTGCACATCCCCCCCAGCAATTCCTGGATCTGCCCCTTGCATAATATGCAACTAAAACCACAGTAAATTATCCACTGTGTAAAATAGTAACAGTGCATGTTTAAAAATGTATTGTTTCTATGATGCATATTAAAGTTGAGGCATGGAAATTGACCACCGGTCTCTGAAATTTTTTTAAAGAACATGCCAGTCTTTGGCACAATAAAGGTTGGGAACCTCTGCTCCAATAGGCCCACACTGATTTAGTCTCTTAAGGCCATTAATTGGACATCATTATATTATACTAACTCATGTGACTATCAAGACCGCTTGTTTAACTCGACACTTACCTCTGCTGTCAATTCCTGTGTACCTGCGCACACTGTCAAGCTTACCATAGGGTCAGTATGCTAAAAAACCCCACAATTCGAAAGGCATGGACAGATTTTGTGAAGAGGAAACAAGCGGATTTCACGGAGCTCGGATCAGGATCAGTGATCTGCTCTGAACACTTGATTGATGACTGCTCTTATCAGCCGAGTTACGGGAAAAGTCTGGATATCACTGTGGGTTAGCCATCGATTGACAAGCCCAGCACAAACTGCTTCAGTCCCCAATTTTCCCCATCTACAATGTACACTGAAAAACAGGTTGATAAGACACGGATGCTTTTAACTAAGCCCATCCTAAAACGAGTGTAGAAAACATGATATGCATAAAAGTCCAATTAGCCCACCTTAGTCCAATTGAGAACTTGCCAGGACTAAAAGGTAAGTGTCTGTGTCACCCCAATTCCCAGATCTAGCCCGCCACTGATCACAAAGCTGGAAGGAGACTATGAGCTGCAATTGGACAATGAAAAAAGAGTAAGCTTCTAGTCTGTTCGAGTCAATGAGATGAATAATTCGCTAGTTAGCATGCTAACATTTTTCGCCATTCAATTGATAAATTCAAATGTGCATGACAACTGTTACACGTGTAAGCTAATATTACTTTAAAAGAGAGAAGCTTAAGCACAGTAGCTAGCCAGGGGTGTGTTTCCCAAAAGCATAGTTGCTAAATTGGCAATGCAATTTACTTAGTTTTTTCATTCAGTCAATGGTTCCAACTATGTAAGTTAGCATCAGTGATTTCGAGAAATGCACCCCAGCTGTGCAAACAGGGCCTCGATTGACCTGCATTGGCCATGTTTTTGTCGAATGAGCACTGTGGAATCAGAGTTAATAGACTCAGAGGGCGTCGTGTTATCATCTTGTACATAGGCTACCATTTTCGGACGCCTTTCCTTGTCATGGCCTAACAAAACTCTCAGTAAGTACAACCCCAATTCCAAAAAAGTTGGAATGCTGTGTAGAATGTAAATGAAAACAGAATGCAATAATTTGCAGAACTGACATTTTATTGACAATAGAACATAAACAAAATATCAGGTGTTGAAAGTGAGAGATTTTGCCATATCATGAAAAATATTATCTCATTTTGAATATATCATTGGAAAAAAACTAGATTATCTCAAATCTGCATTCTGTTTCAATGTTCCACATTTCACTCGTGTATATAAAGGAAAGGGAAGTTTTTTTCCTGCTGTTTTGAAAGATAAAGTAATAATCAATATGAAAAAAATGAATAAAAGTTATACTTGCAAACAAAGTATGCATTGACAGATTAATAGGGGCCACACAAAAATTAATAGAAAATAATTTAATTGACTATTCAAGGCAAAAAGTTTACAGCTGTTGTAAACGGTTACTTTGTTGATGTTTTTAACATTACAGAATTTCTTATCAGTTGCAGAAGTTACAAATAGTCCCGCACAGCAAACATTATAGGAAAGGTATGCTCAATAATCTCGCAAATTTCTGCACCATGTCAGGATTTATGATTATATGTCGAGAAAAAATTCTGATAAGCAAACAGAAAATATCAAAAAGAATTAATTTTATGCAGTGCCAGTCCACCCTTAATTTAAAGAAGTGTGTATCTAATGTTAAGTCAGAGTCATATCGGTCGCAACAATAATGTGGAGAAACTGAATTTTTCTTGTTTATTCCTCATTGAAACATTCATTTACCCTGGATGTGGTGAGTGGCAATGCCCACATAATCACAGCAAAGTAGCCAAAGGGGAAATAAATCCACTTATCTAATATAGAAAGAATAGCATTTTAAACAAGTGAAGGAGTGGAAGAATTACTTTTAATCAATGGGATAACTGCTGATGAAATTGGATATATTCTGATGCGAGGTCCCCAATGTGCAGCAATAGCGGTGATACCATTATCATCGGCCCACCCACTGATTATCAGGAGTTCATTCCTCCATTGAGTAGGGAAGAAGTTGAAGGACGTTCCAGTTGGTTGGCCAACCTTAAAAATGCGCCCTCTGTTTGTGGCAAAAATCAGCTCGTAGATGAAGCTAGAAGGACTGGCTTTCCCTGAAATCTGCACAATTGCCTCAAAATCATATAACAAGAACTCATGCATCTCATTCAAATCTTGGCCGTAAATAGGTGTCCAGACATTGCTGTATCGTATTTGGAATCTGAAAAGGGATAGAAGTTAATTTCCATCAAAAGCAAATTCAATCGATAAAAACCAAGAGTCTAAATTGTATCAGTGCATGATCATGAGATATCACTATTTATGTCACTATCTTATGTAATAATGCATCTGTGTATCACTTGGTCACAGTGTTTTAGTAAGAGCAATATAGTACAAAAAATTAGGTTGAATTACCTATTCAATTCTGTCTTGCCTTGTAATTGGTATATGGATATGTGTAGACTATACTGATGAGTTGGCTGTATTATTTGAGAGTCAGCGGTTTGACTAGTGTTTGAACGGCCTATCAGTCATGTGATAGTTTGGTTTGATGACAGTCTATCTCTGATATGTTGATTAATAGATTAGAGCAACAATTTTTGGCTGATATTTACCCCCTGATATGGGCATTGCTACGTTCCCATACTCTTAATCCAGTTATAGGGCCTTCCCCTTCGGAAGCAAAAGAATTCCCATTCCCACTGCCAACACTCGGTGAAAAGGAGTACTGCTGGGGTATAACAGTTGGGGAAAATTCAGAATGACTGGTCATTTAATGAATGATATTACACTTAAAATTGTCAAGGGTATGTATAATGAGGTACAAAAAAATTATAAAGTATATTTTAATAATGTATTTTTTCAGACTAATAATAATAATAATAATAATAATAATAATAACTTTATATATAGGACCTTTTTACAAGACTGTTTACAAAGTGCTTCACAGAATAAAAAGGTACAAAAGTAAACACTTATAGATGTCCTCCAGGTAATGCATATTGTCATTATCCAAGTGGACAATCAGTCACTGCACTCAGAAATTGTTCTTCAATCCATAACAGTACTGTGAAATACAATGTAATGTTAAACTTTAATAGTTTTTTTGGTGAATATGTAAACTATTGAATGTCATTATTCTTTGGGATATATTCTGTGGGATATATTCTGAAGGAACGTGGCTGTGTCACGTTCATGATCATTTGTAACTTCTTGTGAAACCCTATTTGGTCACACGTTAGATGAAGTATGGCTCATAAAGGCATTATACAGCATGTATAATACCTTCATAAATGAGACATGTCTTCATTAACCCTTGTCCAACCCAGGGTTTTTCTATTACAACCCCAACTGATTATTCCAAAATGAAGCGATAAATATCATCTTGTTTGGTATCAGTGTACAGCGAAAGATGTCCTCTCTTCAAATCAAGTACAAATAAAACACATTTCAACCTAACACCATATTAGGAAAAAACATCAAAATGACAAAAATCCATGTTTTTTAAATACTTCTATTAGTTGTAGCTGAAAATAAGTAACTTTCTGTAACCTCTAGAACTACTGATACTACAATTAATATTTTAGTATTATTATAAATGTCATAAACTCATGAGTAACATAAATTTGACATTGCTTTGATGTCATAAATAACTGTGGTGGCACTGAGGGCCAAAACACAACGGCATTTCAGATAACACAAGCAAATTTCAGAACACACAACAACATTTCATAAAACAGGACATTTCACAAAACCAACGCACCACACCTCTGTCCGCGATTTGTTCAATGCAATACTGTAACCTAAGCAATGCTATAAGCCAGTGATTCCCAAAGTGTGGGCCGTGGTGGTACAGCAGGTGGGCCGTGAGAGGTCATTAAAAATATGATTCATTTTTGCAAATGTGATTTTTAGTGATTTTTATTGTAAAATATTTATTGCACGATTTAAAAAAATATTTAGAAGTAATAACCTATTGAGTGTTATTGACCTCACAATATTTTAGGAACCTTATATAGTTTATGATCGGAACGTAGCTTTCTGGTCATCATGACCAGGGGTCATAATCGGAGGAGCACGTACTGTGTTCGATAATTAATTCTGTCTTGTGTGTACATCACGGATTAAAAGTTTGGGCTTCCTTTATCCCCCTGCTTTCATTTCAATCCTGAATCTTTCTAATAATAATAATAATAATAATAATAATAATAAATAAAAAACAACAATTATTGTTGCTGTTTTTTATTTATTTTATTTTATTTTCTTAACAACAACAGCAATTACTATTGTTAAGTGTTCTGAGAATGCATAATTTCGTCTATGTAGTGTTTATAGGACAAAGGTGGGCCGTGGACATTTTTTAGATTTTCAAGTGGGCCCTGATTTGGAAAAGTTTGGGAACCCCTGCTATAAGCTATTTGATTTATAATGATGCAGTTATCAAGCGAAGTACTCGCGGTTCAACTCAAGCTGAGTTTGTTGGCGAAATAATGGCTATTCGCTGATCATCTTGTGCATTACATGCACCAAATACCTGTTCACTAAGTAGGCTAGGCTAGCGAACTAGCTAGCAGACTAACGTTGGCTCGCTTGCAAGTCAGAAAGCCTTTCATTCTATTGCATGAAGCCGTTTCACTGTATTTCTACAAATGAAACCCTTCATGAAACAAATATTATCTCAAACCAACGTAAATGGCGTTCATCTTTCGTGACAATGACATTAATGCGCCATCAAACGGCCCGTAACGAAGCGTAAGCCAAGTGGTTTATCGGTGAATAGACAGCTGGTGTTAATCATTCAAAATGCAGAATTTGATGTTATGAATGGTAGAATTTAGTGTCTCCAATTAACCTGACATGCAAGTCTTTGGACTGTGGGAGGAAGCCGGAGTGCCCGCAGAAAGCCCACGTGAACCCGGGGAGAATATGCAAGCTCCACACAGAGAGGCCCCAGGCCAGTATGCAACCCAAACCTTCTTGCTGTGTTGAGAGTACAAACAGGAAATTACATGTCACCCGACTTGGGTTCATCCAATCACAAACAAGAAATGTTGTCTCTACCCTTTCCACAATCTGAAATGTCGTTGTGTTTTGTGAAATGTCATTGTGTTTTCTCAAATGTTGTTGTGTTTTGTGAAATGGTGTTGTGTTTTGTGAAATGGCGTTGTGTTTTGTGAAATGTCGTCGTGTTTTCTGAAATTTTGTGTTTTACGAAATGTGGTTGTGTTTTCTGAAATGCTGTTGTGTTTTGCCCCTCAGGGCTACCGTAAATAACTCATTTTGGGAAAAACACACAAAAGGAAAACATATAGTTTTCTGAACATTTTTCACATTTTCTTTACTTTGTTTTTCCCTATGATAGAACACACTTGCATAAAAGGTTTATCTGTGAATTATGAGCAATATTATAATTATGAACTTTATGAACAATTCTTTGAACTTGTATAATAGTAGCCCTATAGCTCAGCCTCAGGATACAAACAAAAATACAGCACAGTAAACAGTCAAACACACAAGTAAAAGTATGTCGGTCATGCACTTCGAATGTTATTCGGTGAAGATCACTCCAAGGTTACTGGTCACTGCTGGTCATTGTAATTCCAAGATATAGTAATACAAGGACGAGCTACAGTAAAGTCGCCGTTAAAACCGGAGAGACGGCGTTAGTTCATGCCCGGTTATCTCGAACATTTCGCCCTTCTTACCCATTTCTAACCACGATCTAACCAATGTGCCGTATCACAGGACAATTTACCGCCAGGAATAACCGCATGTGGCTCCGCGAGACTGAATGTAGTACCGTGTGTAAGTTATAGAATAGAGGGTAGAATAACGTTTGTATTTGCCGTAATGTATTTAACATCTTTTTATTTTCTCTTGCAGTGAAAGTGGAAGTGAGAGCTTATGCGACCTCTCGAAAGCGCGTGGCTGACCCTCTGTTTAAAAAGCCTAGCATGAACAAGAAAAAAATATAGGCCTATATTATGATAAATTCGACAGCGAAATGGAAGCAATAGTATTCTTGAAGGAAATTTTTTTTGGAAATTTTTGGAAATTTTTTTTTTGGCCGCAATTGATTGATTGGTTTTGAAAAGCCAGCCGCAATATAAATAAACAAATTGGCAATATATAACTTATCAGCCTGTGAGCTTATGCTCACGTTATTCTCCAAAATTATGCGTTTTCGGACCTGCAGAGGTGTGAGGTTGTCTCTCGCCAAGGAGACGCTTCAAACAAATTCCGTTTGCGGAACCGGTCAACGTACTGCAGGAATGGATAGGCTTTACTAAATTACAGGTTTGCAACAGGAAAAATAGTATATTTCGCCGTTCACTGTGATTCGGGGCTATATTTTACAGTGCGCGTGCGCATTGACGTTTCTTCGCATATGTTGGCAGCTTCCGAGCTCAGCGCGCTTATCTGCGGTCTACAACGGAGTGTTTGTTACCTCCGCCAAGGAGGTTATGTTTTTGCCTGGGTTTGTTTGTCTGTTGGTTTCCAAAATAACTAAAAAAGTCATGGACAGATTTTGATGAAATTTTCAGAGAAGGTTGGTATTAAGTCAAGGAACAGGTGATTAAATTTTGGCATATCTAGGCCAAAGTACTGCTGAGATATACGCCAAAGTTCAAGATTTCAAGTCTTTCCAATGGGCCGGAGTTCCAATCGCCGTGCTTTTGGGTTTTGCTGCCCCCTGGCGGAGGTCTGCGCTCTCTGAGTGCTTTTCTAGTTTTAATACAATCTCTCAGACCGCTTTCGCACAAGGTACAATTGTTCGGTACGGTGCCACAGTGCGACTGGGTGATATGTTTTGGGGGATTTTATTATTGAGAAAGGGACTTAATAATATTAATATCGCGAATGCATGCTGCGCGTGCCCTCGCAACCCGGTGTGTCATCACTCTGTAACATGGATTACCACGTAACGCAGCACAAGAATTCAAACTCAACATTTTCTTGATTGAATTTCAGTGGCTAAATCATCAAAATTGATCCCCACGACTGTTAAACGCGAGTCCGTCATCTTGGGTTTGCCCGGAGACGCCGCCTCCGCGGATGCCCACTCTGACTTACCATAAATAAAGCCCCGAATCACCGTTTACGTCACCGCAGATATAGCCAATGCCTATTTAATAATCCAATTGCGTATAATACCGCACTAAAGTTTTAAATAGTAGCACAAGTTGAGCAAACTGTCTAAAATGAAAAGGTTTGCAGAAATGATTTCCGGCAACATCACCCCCGCCAAAGCAAATCAATATTTTATGTGGCTAACGTTACTCTTGCATTCACATATGGAAATCAATCGCCAACAAGCTGTGCCATTATCTACATGTACGGACTACTGTCAACACGAGCCCCAACCGCCCTTGTGGCTTAGTTATGATTAAACAAACACCCGGCTAATGGGCTATCGCCCACCTACCCCGTGCGCAGTAGGCGGCGGGGGATTTCTTTCGTCTTCATGCGCGTCAAGACGCCGGTCCAACCGCATAGCTCGCAACGAGATTTCCCGGTCCTACCGACAGCCTGACGCCCCCTACTTCCGGATTAACAACCTTTTCTTTGGTTTTAACGGCGACTGTACTGTTCATCAATAAATCAATAAGGATGACAATCAGTGTGGTCTACCAAGTTAATTCAGCATGAAACAGAATAATACCATACTATTTGCAACTAATCTGTTAGCATATTTTGTATCAAAAACAGGCAAAAATTGACAGTGGTGGCAACAAGCCCCTCCCAGGTACCCTCATCGTTTTTTCATGAAAATGAGCGCAAAGGATGAATAAAAAATTACCTCGACCCATTAGATCCTATCTGTAAAAAATTTTCAGACAGATAAAAACCTGTTGGGCGGTAATTCATACTTAAGTGAATGTCATGCTTTATAAAGGGAATATAACAGTCATATAACTGACTGTCACTTAGCTGGTGGCTAAATACCATAAAGGGTGACATTGTCAGCTAAGTGACATTGTCATTGTCACTTCTGGCATCACATTCATTATACATGCTGTATAAAGCCTTTATGAGCAACACTTCATGTTAAGTGTGACCCAGGATTTTATGCCATTTTGCTTACATTTGAAGCAATCCGTGCTCCAAGAATATAATTGTCGACTGAATGCATGGTGTTACTCATTATGTTGATAAAATTGTTTGAAATCTTTACTCATTGGATATCATATGGTAAGACACTTACACAGAGCTTCAGCTGCGAGACAGCAAAGGCTGATAATCAAGACAGAGATCATTCTGGAAAAGGATGGGTCAGTTCCAGTTCAAGAAACCTGTAACCAAATTCAAAATTGCACAGAAAGGAAGTTACATATCAATAAAATAAGATTAAACATCTTTTGCTTTATTTTGATTGTGCAGAGTACATCTCATTTGTATAACACCAGTGGTTCTCAAATTTTTTTGGACCAATACCCCCCTACAATGTACTGACCATTGTTACCGCCTCCCCAACCAAAATGCATACACCATTATATTTATTTTTCTTCAGGGTTTTTGCCCTGTTTTACACATGTTGCACACATTAATCAATCGAAATCTCAAAATATCGTTGAAGCAAATGTGATCTTTACTCACATTTTGTTTCAGACAAATTAAAACACTGCTACACCAGTTCAGTCCTTTCCAATGTACTGCATGCAATGACTAACAACAGAGGAACTTTATGATGAAAATGCACAGCTTGGCCAAAAAAGTCAGTGCTTGGAATTAAATAAGCAAATAGGTAAGTGCTTTCCGTTGCATAATTACTTCAGTGGATTAGTATGTGTCCGCTGGCAGCAAATGATTTGACCCTCACTGATGCAGTGAGAGGCATCTCATTTCTTAAACAAGTATGTTAAAAGAAACATCCTGTGGACATGAAATAGATGTTTCTCTGTTTCAGAAAGGTCAAATAATTCGCTTGCATCAAGCAAAGAAAACAACTTAGGAGATTTCTGAAACTATTAAAATTGGGCTTAGAACACTTTAGCGCATCATTAAAACTTGACGGAGAAGACGACAGCTTCCACGTGGCCTCCCCTGCAAGCAGTGAGCAGTGAGTGCAAGACGAAACAAATGTTGCCACCCATTCGTCACACCCATGCTGGCAAAACAGCTCAAGAGGTCGAGGGGATTCAAGCCAATTGGGCGAGCAGCAGTCCCGATTGTCGAGCATCAGGGTCTGTCAGTGCTCCAGCTGAATGTCAAAGGCCTCACCACCGCCAAACCAGACATCATATGCCACCTCGCCGACTCCCACAAAGTAGCAGCCATCCTCCTTCAGGAGCCTCACTGTGGAAATGGATACACCCTCAGGCTGCCTGGGTTCCACCTCGCTGGGTCTATCCTCATTAGGCAACACGGGCTGGCTACTTTGTGATGTCTGACCTCAGCTGAACAGCCACGGGCTAATCTCCACCGGGCTCTGGTGTCGAATGGCTGTCCACAAGGATACAGGCAACAATGGTTGTCAATGTGTACAAGTCCTCACCATCTTTGCTGTCCACATCAGCCCTCCCAATTGTCCCGGCACACACCATATACGCCAGGGATTTCAATTGTCAGCACACCGACTGGGGATACTCCTACACCACACAGGATGGCGAGACGCTAAGTGAGTGGGCCTCCAACGCCAATGCTCAGCTCCTGTTTGACCCCAAAGAGGCACTAAGCTTCTGCTCCTCCGGATGGGACACCTTCACCAACCCAGACCTCGCCTTTGCTGTGTGCCGCAGCGATGATCCAGAGCCAGAAATAAGAGTTATCAACATTTTCCCCCACTCACACCACTGTCATCAGAATCCCATCACTGGTGCAGCTGGTCATGGGGAGACCTGTCAGAAGATGGAACTTCAGGAAGGCTATGTTGTGATTCTGCATTTCTGCCATGTCTTTTGTCTAGCCCCATGTTTAAGTTCTGTGCCTGGCTTCCCATGTATGCCTTTTGTGTTTTAGTGACCACTGCCTGCCTCTGACCATCCCTAGGATTATGTATTGTGTTTTGGTTGTTTTATTTCATGTTTTATTATTTTTCTTGTTTTGTTATTATTTACGTCTTTGCCATGTTTCATAGCCTTGCCATGTTTCATAGTCTTGTTTTTGGTTCTAGTCCTGCACTTCGTTTTCCCCTGTCTTGTCTGGTGTAGGTCTTTGCCCACGGTCCCTTGTCTGACGTGCCACTCATTCGGGTGATTTCCTGGTTTCTGGGATTTCAATCTTTCTTCATATCTCGTTTTCTTCCTTCCTCTCTCTTTATGCTATCTACTAACCCTACTAACAGTTTATTGTTTTCGATAATTACTAACCCCGATTAACATTGTATATTCATACTAACTGACTAACTTGCACTCGGGATTGTATAGCTGCACATACTAATAGACTAACGATCTCTCAGCATTCGCCCAATCTGTATCTCCGCCCTCCTTGCCTATCACTAATTATCTCTACTGCAGTTTCCATTTATATCTCAGGCTTTCTCTTTTCTTTAGACTATACACTTTAGTACTCCTTAACCGGAGCTGTTATTCGTTCATAGGAATGTCTCGTTATCCCTGTCTGCGTTTCGGCATTCGCCAAATTCATGTAATTAGTTTTCCTCATGTGTCACTCCCATGTCATTGATTACACCTGTTTACCCTAGTCATGTGTTCACCCCGGATGTGTATATAAGGTGTCTGCACTTTTAGTTCCTTGTCAGATCGTCTTTACTCCTTTGTCTTGTGCTACGTTCCTCGCCTTGCTCACTGTGATATTTTCTTTCTGACTGGATTGCCCGACACTTGTTTTTTGGTTTGCCCTTTTGGATCTGATTGCCTTCGTGAGTTTTGACCTATTTTTGCCCGACCACGTCTATTGTCTTTGCTGCCCTGGTATTTGGATTCGGACTGTTTACGGCTTATGAGTTTGTCTCTCCACCAAACCCACGCCTGTGTACCGAACCATTTTTGCCTGACCTTGAGTTTTGTTATTGGTGCCCTGGTTACAGTTTTGGACTTTGCCCTTTGGATTCTGTTTGTGGATTGTGGACATTGTACTGTTGCCAGCTCTGTTGGGGGGTTTCCCCCTTCAGAAATAAAGCCTCCATTTTGCATTTATCTGGTTTTCGCTCTTGGCTCATTTCGTAAAACCTCACATTACGATCTGACCATGACGGAGCCAGCGTCAGACCAGTCTCTGCAGGAGGCAGTGCACCAGCAGGGCACTCAGTTGGAGCTTCAGGAACGTCAGCTCCGTGCTCTGATGCAGCACATGCAAACCATGAGCCTCCAGATGGCGGACCTCACTCGCTCAGTACAGGAGGCGCAGCAACTACAGTCACCCCAGCCTACCGCCTATACTCCTCCTGCTCCCGCTTCCGCTCCGCCCCTACCCAGCTGCGAGCCACGTCTACCACCGCCGGAGAGGTACGACGGGAACCCGGGAGCATGTCGGGCGTTTCTCACCCAGTGCGAGCTCATCTTCAGCCTGCAGCCTTCGTCCTTCCCCACCGAAAGAGCGCGAGTTGCTTTCATTATCACGCAACTGACGGGAAGAGCTAAGCAGTGGGCTACAGCGGCTTGGGAAGCTGATCTCCCCTGTGTACAGACTTTTCGTCTACTGGGTGAAGAGATGAGGCGGATCTTTGATCGCACCAAGTTGGGTCACGAGGCAGGACGAGAGATCCTGCACATGCGACAAGGTGGGCGTCCCGTAGCCGACTACGCCATTGATTTTCAGACGTTGGCCACCAACAGCAGATGGGGACAGAGAGCTCTGTACGATGCCTTCTTCGACGAATTATCGGAAGCACTTAAGGATGAGCTAGTGTCGCGGGATTTACCGGAGAACTTGGACGACCTTGTCGACCTGGCTATTCGCGTGGATTCGCGATTGGAGGAGCGCCGACGCCTCGCTTCCCGCAGACGACCATATCCAGCTCCCCAGAGTACTCCGCCTCGATCACCCCCTACTGGCAGCCGCTCCCCTGAGCCTGAACCCATGCAATTGGGACGTACGCGCATTCCTGTGGAGGAGAGGGATCGCCGCCGCCGTGATGGGGCCTGCTTTTACTGTGGCAAGGGAGGACACCTTATCGCTCAGTGCCCTAACAGGGAAAAGAAAAAGAAGAGAAGAGGTCCTCCTGGTGCCCGCATAGCGACAGTAATAGGGGTGACGCCGGGACAGGAAACTAACAATCGCACATGTGTTCCTGTAACTTTGGAATGGGGGGGCGAGAGCAGATCCACCGAGGCTCTCGTGGACACCGGAGCGGAGGAAAACTTACTTGATGTGGAGCTGGCCCGGAAATGGGGCGTTCCCACAGAGAAGATCTTCCCTGATCGAGTGGCCAATTCGCTCAGCGGCCAGAGGATCGGCCAAATAACCCATACGACCAGCCCCGTCAAACTCAAGGTGTCAGGAAACCACCACGAAACCATTCAGTTCCTCCTGTTACACTCTCCCCATGCTCCTATCGTCCTGGGCCATCCATGGATGGCCAAACACCTACCAGAGATCGACTGGCGCAAGAATGAAATTAAGGGATGGAGCCCCAACTGCTCCCTGACATGCCTCCGCAACGCCCTCGACCCTCTACACAACCCATCTCCTCCGGAGATTCCAGACCTGGAAAAGGTTCCTCTTGAATTCCATGACCTCAAGGAGGTTTTCTCAAAGTCTCGGGCCACCAGCTTACCACCTCACCGACCCTATGACTGCACCATAAACCTGAAGCCAGGTACTATGCCCCCTAGAGGCCGACTCTACTCACTCTCCAGACCAGAAAACCAAGCTATGGAGAAGTATCTCTCAGAGTCTCTCGCTGCTGGCCTTATACGCCCGTCATCATCCCCTGCTGGTGCGGGTTTTTTCTTCGTAGCCAAGAAGGATGGATCATTAAGACCCTGTATTGATTACCGGGGCCTCAACGAGATAACTATTAAGAACTGCTACCCACTTCCCCTCATGAACACCGCTTTTGATCTCCTGCAAGGAGCCAAGATCTTCACTAAGCTCGACCTCCGGAATGCATACCACTTAGTGCGAATCAGAGAGGGGGACGAATGGAAGACCGCCTTTAACACTCCCACGGGGCACTGGGAATATTTGGTTCTTCCTTTCGGGCTTACCAACGCTCCAGCAGTATTTCAAAACCTCGTCAATGACGTCTTAAGAGACATGTTAAACAAGTTTGTTTTTGTCTATCTTGACGATATTCTGATTTTTTCTGAATCCCAGGAGGACCATGTTCAGCATGTTCGTCAAGTGCTCCGTCGCCTCTTGGAGAACCGCCTTTTCGTAAAGGCCGAGAAGTGTGAGTTTTTTGTTGAAACCACCACCTTTTTGGGTTACATTATTTCTCCTGGCACCATTCGCATGGACCCAGTAAAGGTGGAGGCAGTTACCAAGTGGCCCCGACCAGAGGACCGTAAGTCACTCCAACGTTTCCTAGGATTTGCCAACTTCTACCGGCGGTTCATCAGGAACTATAGTTCTGTTGCGGCTCCTCTTACTGCTCTCACCTCCTCCAAATTCAAGTTTCGTTGGTCGGAGAAAGCAGAGGACGCCTTTAAAGAATTAAAGACCAGATTCACATCTGCACCCATCCTCACTATTCCCAACCCAGAGCTCCAGTTCATCGTCGAGGTGGACGCCTCCAATATTGGAGCTGGAGCCATTCTGTCTCAGAGGTCCACGGAGGATGGGAAAATCCATCCATGTGCCTTCTTCTCTCGCCGCCTCAGCTCAGCGGAGAGAAATTACGACATCGGCAACCGGGAGCTGTTGGCGGTGAAGTTGGCCTTGGAAGAATGGAGGCAATGGCTGGAAGGATCCAAGGTTCCCTTTATTGTCTGGACTGACCACAAGAATTTGGAGTACCTGCAGACAGCCAAAAGACTCAATCCGCGGCAAGCCAGGTGGGCGTTATTCTTCTCCCGCTTTAACTTCCACATTGCCTACCGGCCTGGAAGTAAGAATGTGAAGCCTGATGCCCTATCCCGATGTTTTGAGATCCAGGAGGAGGAACTTAACAAGGATACTATCCTCCCTAAGGAAGCGTTTTTCAATGCCATATGTTTTGACATAGAGAGAGAGGTTAAGAATGCCCAGACCAATGCTGCTACCCCTAGTGCGTGTCCCACTAACTGCTTATTTGTTCCAGCTGCCCTGCGCCCCAAGGTCCTGGAATGGGGACACGCATCTAGACTGTCCTGCCACCCTGGGATTCGCCGCACTAAGAGCTTCATCCTCCAGAGGTTTTGGTGGCCAGAACTTAGCCAAGATGTCCAGGGTTTCGTTACAGCTTGCTCGGTCTGTGCCCAGGCTAAGTCCTCTCACCAACCACCACAAGGTTTACTCCAGCCCCTTCCGACACCACATCGTCCCTGGTCCCACATTGCACTAGACTTCATCACAGGTCTTCCCCCATCCAACCACCACACCACCATTCTCACTATTGTTGACAGATTTTCCAAAGCCGTTCACTTAGTTCCCCTCACTAAACTTCCCTCCGCTCAAGACACCACCAATCTGGTCATTCAACATGTCATTAGGCTTCATGGCATACCCACCGACATCACTTCTGATCGTGGTCCCCAGTTCACAGCACTTTTTTGGAAAGCGTTTTTTAAAGCCCTAGGCACGTCAGTCAGTTTATCCTCAGGTTTCCATCCCCAGACCAATGGCCAGACCGAGCGAGCTAACCAATGTGTGGAAAGTGTTCTGCGTTGTCTCTGCATTAGGAACCCCTCCTCCTGGAGTTATCAGTTGCCATGGGTAGAGTACGCCTTGAACAGCCACACCTCTGCTGCCTCCGGCGTCTCCCCCTTCAAGGCCTGCCTGGGCTACCAGCCTCCGTTGTTCCCGTCCCAGGAGGAGGAGGTAGCTGTTCCATCTGCCAGCGAGTTCGTCCGTAGGTGCAGACGCACCTGGGTCACCACCCGCCAGGTCCTGCTCAGATCGGTCGCCCGGATGAAGGAACTGGCCGACAAGAAACGCACAGCGGCTCCGGCGTACCGACCTGGGCAACGGGTCTGGCTGTCTTCTAGGGACATCCCCCTCAGAGGTAACGGGGGTAAGCTTTTCCCCAAATACCTGGGCCCTTTCACTATCGAGAGGGTCCTTAGTCCCACTGCCATTCGCCTCCGTCTCCCCCTATCCATGCGACGTATACACCCAACTTTCCATGTGTCACAAGTAAAACCTGCTGTAACCCACCACCTGTCCTCTGGACCTGATCCCCCTCCACCCGCCCGGATCATCGACGGAGGCGAAGCCTACACGGTCCGTGCCCTCCTGGACTCTCGTCGACGAGGCAGAGGTCTACAGTACCTCGTCGACTGGGAGGGTTACGGACCAGAACACCGCAGTTGGGTTCCTGCCCGACACATTCTGGATAAGGCTTTAATAAGAGACTATCATGCTGCATCACGCTCTTCGAATTGAACGCCAGGAGGCGTTCGTTGGGGGGGGGGTTCTGTTGTGATTCTGCATTTCTGCCATGTCTTTTGTCTAGCCCCATGTTTAAGTTCTGTGCCTGGCTTCCCATGTATGCCTTTTGTGTTTTAGTGACCACTGCCTGCCTCTGACCATCCCTAGGATTATGTATTGTGTTTTGGTTGTTTGATTTCATGTTTTATTATTTTTCTTGTTTTGTTATTATTTACGTCTTTGCCATGTTTCATAGCCTTGCCATGTTTCATAGTCTTGTTTTTGGTTCTAGTCCTGCACTTCGTTTTCCCCTGTCTTGTCTGGTGTAGGTCTTTGCCCACGGTCCCTTGTCTGACGTGCCACTCATTCGGGTGATTTCCTGGTTTCTGGGATTTCAATCTTTCTTCATATCTCGTTTTCTTCCTTCCTCTCTCTTTATGCTATCTACTAACCCTACTAACAGTTTATTGTTTTCGATAATTACTAACCCCGATTAACATTGTATATTCATACTAACTGACTAACTTGCACTCGGGATTGTATAGCTGCACATACTAATAGACTAACGATCTCTCAGCATTCGCCCAATCTGTATCTCCGCCCTCCTTGCCTATCACTAATTATCTCTACTGCAGTTTCCATTTATATCTCAGGCTTTCTCTTTTCTTTAGACTATACACTTTAGTACTCCTTAACCGGAGCTGTTATTCGTTCATAGGAATGTCTCGTTATCCCTGTCTGCGTTTCGGCATTCGCCAAATTCATGTAATTAGTTTTCCTCATGTGTCACTCCCATGTCATTGATTACACCTGTTTACCCTAGTCATGTGTTCACCCCGGATGTGTATATAAGGTGTCTGCACTTTTAGTTCCTTGTCAGATCGTCTTTACTCCTTTGTCTTGTGCTACGTTCCTCGCCTTGCTCACTGTGATATTTTCTTTCTGACTGGATTGCCCGACACTTGTTTTTTGGTTTGCCCTTTTGGATCTGATTGCCTTCGTGAGTTTTGACCTATTTTTGCCCGACCACGTCTATTGTCTTTGCTGCCCTGGTATTTGGATTCGGACTGTTTACGGCTTATGAGTTTGTCTCTCCACCAAACCCACGCCTGTGTACCGAACCATTTTTGCCTGACCTTGAGTTTTGTTATTGGTGCCCTGGTTACAGTTTTGGACTTTGCCCTTTGGATTCTGTTTGTGGATTGTGGACATTGTACTGTTGCCAGCTCTGTTGGGGGGTTTCCCCCTTCAGAAATAAAGCCTCCATTTTGCATTTATCTGGTTTTCGCTCTTGGCTCATTTCGTAAAACCTCACAGGCTAACTGGCAAGCATTCACAGCAGAGACAGAGAGAACATCTGCCTGTCTTCCAGACCCTGACACCACTGACGTAGATGCCACGTATGCAGCCTACTGTGAAGTGTTGTTGGGAAATCCATCCCGCGAGGCTTCAATGCAAATTACATCCCAGGCTGGGATGGAGAGTGTAACCACCTCCTGCGAGCCCACTGGCAGGCTAGATCAAGGTTAGAAGTGGATGGCACGGCAACTATACTTGTTGAGTAGCTGGACACCACCCGCAGGGCCAGATGGACAGAGGTCCTCGAGTCAATCGACTTCACCCTTTCCAGCCGTAAGGCGTAGCAGACCTTCAACCAGCTGTCAGGCAGAAACATAATGCATCCGAAGTGGCAAATAACAGCAGATGCCATCGCAGCCCAGCTCCTGAAGAACGGCTGCTTCCCAGGCACAGATAATTCCTCTTTGCAGAATTGTTTGAATACAGCCTCATTCGAGAGTTCTTGAGCATGAACGGTCTGTTTAAGGTCATGCCACAGCATCTCAATCGAATTTATGTCCAGACTTTGACTAGGCTACTCCAAAACCTTCTTTTTGGGTTTTTTTTGCCATTCAGAGGTGGAGTTACTGGTGGGTTTCGGATCATTGTCTTGCTGCATAACCCAAGTGCGCTTGAGGTCAAAAACTGATGGTTGAATATTCCTCTTTAGGATTTTCTGGAGGAGAGCAGAATTCATGGTTCCATCAATTATGGCAAGTTGTCCAGGTCCTGAAGCAGCAAAGTAACCCCAGATCATCACACAACCACTACAATGTTTGACTGTTGGTATGATGTTCTTTTAATGAAATGCTGTGTTTGTTTTACGCCAGATGTAACAGGACACACACCTTTCAAAAAGCTCACCTTTTGTCTCTTCAGTTCACATAATATTTTTCCAAAAGTCTTAGAGATCATCATGATGTTTTTGGGCAAATGTGAGATAAACCTTTGTTTTCTTTTGGTCAGCATTGGTTTTCACCTTGGAACTCTCCCATGGATGCCATTTTTGCCCAGTCTCTGTCTTATTGTTGAATCATGAACATTGACTTTAACTGAGGCAAGTGAGAACAGCAGGTCTTTCAATGTTGTTCTGAGTTCTTTTGTGACCTCCTGGAATCAGTTGTTGATGCGTTCCTGGAGTATGTTTGATCGGCCGGCCACTCCTGGGAAGGTTCACCACTGTTCCAAGTTTACTCCATTTGTGGATAATGACTCTCAACGTGGTTCGCTGGAGTCCCAGAGCCTTAGAAATGCCTTTGTAACCTTTTCCAGACTAATAGATGTCAATTACTTTGTTTCTCAACTGTTCTTGAATTTCTTTAGATCGCGGCATTATGTGTTGCTTTTTGAGATCTTTTAGCGTACTTCAGTTTGTCAGACAGGATCTATTTAAGTGATTGCTTGATTCAACGGGTCTGGGTGTGGTTTGTGAAATTAAACTCAAAGAATGTGTTTAATCACAGTTAATTTATGATTTAACAAGGGGGGGGGGCATTACTTTTTCACATACAGCCAGGAAGGTTTGGATAGCTTTTATCCCTTAAAAAATGAAATCACAATTTAAAAAACTGCATTCTATACTTACTTAGGTAATCTTTGTCTAATATAAAAATTTGCATGATGATCTGAAACATTTAAGTGTGAGAAATATACAAAAAAATAAGAAATCAGTAAGGGGTAAATGCTTTTTCACAACACTGTGTATACAACCACAATTGCAATGACGTTCATATCACACCAACCAGTATTTTACTCACAATAGAACAGATAACATAGCAAATGTGGAAACTGAGAAATTTGACAATTATGACCACAAAATGAGCTCGTTTCAAATTTGATGGCTGCTACAGGTCTCAAAAAAGTTGGGACAATGGCCTGTTTACCATTGTTTAGCGTCCCCTCTTCTTTTTAACACAGAGGTCTCTAATTTCTTGGCGCAGCGCAGGGTGGCGCAGTGTGGCATAGCCCACGCAGTGGTAATTTCATCTGGTGCAGCCCACGCAGTGGTAATTTCGTGCATTGCAACACCGTGCGCAGCCACTTTGGCAATTTGGTAGATGGCCATACGCTGAGATGGGTGTGGCGGCATAGTAGGGGGAGGTGTCACATATTCATCATGTAGCAGTGACAATTTCATAGATAAAGGTTCCGCCGAAAGTGCGCAGAGGGCTCGCCAGCTCCAACCTGGTTTATTTTGTGTGCAGTGGTAATTTGGCAGACCAGCGCAGAGTGCGCACACGTCACCGAAATCTCAAGCAGATTTCCAGAATGTCAGGCACATTTCAATGCAATAAATAGTGACATTAAATAGTGGTTGCTGCAATTATCTGAATTAGCACATAAATTATAGCATCTATATCGATTGTCCTGATGTCCGATCAAAGAGAGAGAGAGATGAGGGCATATGGGCACGTGAGTGCGTATGTAGGCTATGTGGATATGTGTCCTTCAGCTACTTTCACACCAAACATGAAACAAACTTTTTGCGCGACTGATTACATTCAAAGAGTGTATTCGCGTCTTTGCATTGACTTTGAATGTAATCTGTCTTGCAAAAAATTTGTTTTGCGTTCAGTGTGCAAGCGGCTTAATACTATTATTGTCACTTTGGTTTTATTGTTTTTAGTGGGGGAAAAGAATACAGCCTGCTTGCTATGATCTCGTACTGCGATAAGATCACATATTGAAAATAAATGTGTAATGTATCTTGCATTGTTGTCCATACATGTTAATGTCAAACTTTTAGGAAGCAACAGGGTGTAATAATAGGAACACGCTATCCATCGTTTCTCTTCCCAATGATACAAGAAGAAGAAATAAATGAGCAACCGTCATATTTCATTCCAACTTCATTAGTTTGAATGATCTGACGTAGTTTCATTTTGAAATTCCATTCAAGTTCGCTAATGGTAATAATTCGCGAATGCCCTAGCTAGCCAGCTAACTCATATTTGTAATGCTTAATATAGACGTAAGCGGTGCAGAAAACATACCTGAAGCAGCAAAGTAAAATGCAACATTCCCGCATCATGCAGATATAGGACAGAGGCTTCTTTATTCCAATTTAAAGGTGAGGAGAGGAGATCATTTGATTGGTGAAGATTTGACTCAGCTGTGTGAAACCCACTCAAGGCTTCTTTTTGCCACTTGTACCAGCAGGAGGGACAGAGGCGTGACGGAGGGGGACTTGCGCAGGGCTGCACCCGGCACGAAATTGCAAAATGCGTTACACCCCGTTGGCGTGGCGCTCCCCCCATTCTCAGTGCCTGTGCCTGGTCAATGAATTTAGAGCTCAGAGTGGAAGTGTCTGGGCATTAGACAAGTTTCTCGAGTTTAGCCATTGGAATTTGGTCCCAAGATTTTTTTGGGGGGAATTTTTCCTTTATTTGATAGTTATGCAGTGTAGAGAGACAGGAAAGTTGGGGAGAAGACTGGGGGAAGACATGCAGCAAATGACCCAAGGCAGATTTGAACCCAAGTCGCTGCGGGAAGGACACAGCCTTTATGGTAGGCGCACTTAGACTGATGAGCCACTGGGGCGCCCCAGTCCCACTCTTGTTTAATACAGGCTTCCAGATTGGGACTGCAGGCAGGCCAGTTCAGCACTAAGACTCTTCTACTACGAAGATATGCTGTTGTAATAGCTCCAGTATGTGGTTTTGCAATGTCCTGCTGAAATACACAAGGCCTTCCTTGGAATAGTTGTTGTCTGGAGGGGAAGCATATGTTGCTCTAAAACCTTTATATACCTTTCAGCATTCATGGTGCTTTTGCATGCTAGTGTCCCACACTATATGGACTAATGCATCCCCATACCATCAGAGATGCCAGCTTTTGAACTGAATACTGATAACAAGAGGGGTGGTCTTTCTCCTCTTTAGCCCGGAGGACACAACACCCATGAATTCCAACAAGAATGTCAAATATGGACTTGTCTGACCACAGGACACTTTGCCACTTTGCTACAGTCCATGAATTAATAAATGAGCCATGGCCCTCAGAACAAGGTGGATCCAGTAAGGGTCTTTGGCCTCGTTTCTTACGCACAGAGATTTTTCCAGTTTCTCTGAATCTTTTGATGATGTTATGCACTGTTGATGATGAGATCTTCAAAGCCTTTGCAATTTGACGTTGAGGAGCATTGTTTTTAAAGTATTCCACAATTTTTTTCATGCAGGCCTTCACGGGTTGGAGAGCCTCTGGCCATCTTTACCTCTGAGAAGACATCCCATTTATAGCCAATCATTTTACAAACCTGATGCCAGTTAATTTAATTATTTTCTAAATGTTCTTTCAGTTGATTCTCTAGTATATGAATAGCTTTTTCAGCCCTTTTTGCCTGTGTCCAAACTTTTTTGAGACTGTTGCAGCCAGAAAATTTGAAATGAGCTCATTATGGGGATAATGTAAAATTTCTCAGTTTCAACATTTGAAATGGTATCTATGTTCTATTGTAAATGACATAATGGCTCGTGATCTGAAAGTCATTACATTTTTATTCTATTCACAATTTACACTTTATCCCAACTATTTCAGAATTGGGGTTGTATATAGATAGATGGATAGATGGGGCCTACACCCGCATGCTCCATGCTGCTCTTAATAGATCTTGGCGTGACCATCCGACAAACAAAGAGCTATACAGAAACATTCCGCCAATAAGCCACTCCATCCGGCAACAGAGACTTCACTTTGCTGGACATTGCTGGAGAAGCAAGGAAGAGCTAGCTGGAGAAATGCTTCTCTGGACGCCCTCCCATGGAGGAAGATCGAAGCGCTCCCCCAAAAGAACATACCCTGAACAACTAGCAGATGACATCGGATGCCGGGCTGAAGAACTCCTTGTCCTAATGAGCAACAAGATGGAGTGGAGGAGGAGAGTGTCTATGCTTAGCCGAGCTAGCTCGACGCAGTTGGTTGTATATGTATGTGTGTATGGTCTGTGTCATGGTCTGGGTGAATACTCTTTTCTGATTGGCTGGCAGGTGTTGATTAAAACCGTGGAACCGCACAGGTCGTTCGGCCTACGGTAGTTTTACCGTTCGAAGTTCATCTGCTAACCAACCTATAACCATAACAATGTAAGAGCACTGGCATTTGGCTGGGTATAACAGAAACCAGGCTACTCATTTATCTCCACTAAATTTTGCGGCGTTAAGTTCCATCCTGTGGGGCGGTTAGCAATAGGTGCTCCAGCGATAATGACCGTAAATATTAAAGAAGCAAAGTAATCACGCTTTATTCATTAAACGAAAGTAACTGTGTACAGTTACAAAGGAAGCTAACATGTCCACTTCATGTATCAGCAACTGCTTACAGTTTGCTGTGACAACATACTTACTTCAGCTCACTGGCTCTACGCAAACTGTCATAAGTTCATTGTAATTGCAGGTAGCAAGTTCGCTACAGTCTGCATAATCGTGCGTAATGTGGTGCAGTGGCGGGCGGTGGACGGAAAACCAAGGGGGCGGAAAATATCCCTTGAAACGTATCAGATTAGTGATTAGTGATTTCAAACATTGTTCTTGGTCAACATGTTAGTTTCCCTAATAATGAAATGTTTAGGCAATTGAATAAATTCTATAAAATGTTTAATTCACATGCCTTAAAGGGATAGTTCGGGATTTTTCACATGACTCTGTATAGCATCACCGTCTTTAGTCTCGTGCACACACACTGACTTTCCCCCGACAGTGTCCTGTGAGCTGAGTTCTGTCTAGTTTTGGTCAAAGCGAAAGTAGTTCCGGCAGGTTTCCTGGGGTCTGCAAAGTAAAACGTTTTTCTTCTCAAAACAGTATGTGTTCGAACGAGTGATTTATTTGCATAACAAAACCCTGGTATTCCAAAAAGTGACATCTTGTAATTGCTTGGGGCTACTTTCTCTCAATAACGATCACTGCGCGCTGTCACTGCTAAGAGCTGTGCGCACTAGCCAACTACTTTCATCAGTTCTTCGACAGTGTTTACATATTCCAGCCAGAGGAGGATGTCTCCTTACGGTCGAGGACGGCAGACTCGAGAGAAACTACTACTTCTTAGCGAACTGACCCAGGGATAACCGGAGCACTCGGAGTAACTTTCCAAATGATTTTATTATTATTTTGAAAGGTAGCCAAGTTTGTCTTGCTTATGCTAGCCAACGCTGTGACTGGAGTCATGGACTTCTCATTCAAACCTAGAAACCATCCACACCCGTCCACGTAGTTTCTGACGATTGTAATAACAGTACAACAATAACAATACATATTATGTTTCATAAGCTTCACTGGTAATATGACACTGATAGATGAATCTATGTTGCGCTTACATAGCCCTTGGTGCATCACCAGAAAGCTATGCACGGATGCTATAGAAAATCTTTAGTAACGTTATAATTTTGTTTACCTGGGGTGTAGGGACAGCAGAGCTCTTCAAAACCCGTCTCTTCCTCTGTCCCGAAGGAAAGTAGTTGTCCTCGCTGAAGTGCACACTGCAAACGCGAAGCTTTTTCATTTTAAGTAGTTTGGTGTCCACTTGGAAGCCCAGAGCAAGTAGCCAAAGTTGCCTCAGAGCTACGTCCGTCACAGGGAAGCGATGGAATGTGTGTGGAGACTCACTCACGTCTTTGTTGGTACAGCCTGGATAATCGCAAGTGCGCACCATTTTTATCAAATAAACTATTTTCCGGAGAAGCTGATGAACTTCTCACTCTAGCTCTCGAACTAGCTCGTTAGAGTCGTAGGTCTGTAGTTGGTAAACACTGTCGAACAACTGATGACAGTAGTTGGCTAGTGCGCACAGCTGTTAATAGCGATCACTGCGCGCTGTCACTGCTAAGAGAAAGTAGCCCCAAGCAATTACAAGATGTCACTTTTTGGAATACCAGGGTTTTGTTATGCAAATAAATCACTTGTTCGAACACATACTGTTTTGAGAAGAAAAACATTTTACTTTGCAGACCCCAGGAAACCTGCCAGAACTACTTTCACTTCTGACCAAAACTGGACAGAACTCGGCTCACAGGACACTGTCGGGGGAAAGTCATTGTGTGTGCACGAGACTAAAGACGGTGATGCTATACAGATTCATGTGAAAAATCCCGAACTATCCCTTTAATAGGCAAATCTTCACAAAAACAACCACGGATTTTCCCCATTAAATTTTGTCACATCCTCAGCTAGTCGTCAAACCTGTGCGTAATGATTGTTTAATTGAAAAAGATTGAAATGCGCTTTTTTTTATATTCAACTGATGCATTTGATTTCTCGTATTATCAAAGACAATTAGCTAGACCTGAGAGGGGAGAGTGTAAGTGTCATTTACCAGGGAAATTGACTGAAAACAGATAAAGACTAATAAGCATGTTTAAAGTTTAAAGACATGTTTATCACCCTCCTTGTTCTCTGTCCACCGCCTGACAGTGATGTTGTGTTTTGTAAAATCTCCATTTCAAATGGAATCAGTTTCCAAATCATTAGCTGGTAAAAGGATGATAGATTTTTTGCACACACTTTCTCCACCAAGGTAAGCTGAACTAAGTTAGCTGGTTCAGTTGAGCTTGGCCTTTAGCTATGAGCTATTGGCTATGAAAAGCTGCGGGGCCTATTTATTGATTACCAGCTCATTTTTAAGTGCAAAACTTTCACCAAAAATTTCTGAAAGCTTTGATTTGATATTGCTAGCAAATGACCATGGTATAAGTGAGATAATCAACTTGTTGGTGTGCATCACGCGGTTTTTAGGCACTTCGCGGAGGCAACCACCCTCTGCTTCGCATCAGGTGGTTATTCGCCTCCGCATTGTGCCTTAAATCCGTGTGATGCACACCTACCCGTAGATTATCCCGCACACACACACACATATATAAATATATATATATATATATATATAAATGTGTGTGTGTGTGTGTGTGTCTTTGTCAGCAACACAAGCGTGCATGCAGGTCCTACAGAAAATGCAGTTTTCGCCCATTTATGCATGGCTTCCCTTACTGTGGTCGGTCAGCGACAGTCCCTGTTTTCCATTCTCAGACAGAAACAGGGAAATAGAGTGCCAAAAAATTACACAGAGGGAGGTGCCCACTGTCTGAAGTGAGAGTTCCTTTTCCTGTTGGTGGGCAAAAAATTGGTTTTCTGTAGGGGCCACGTGCTACCTGTTTTTCTAATGTAGATGGCGTCAAATGGTACTTGCGCTCACCCTCAATCATCTTGGACCCCTCATCTCATGATAAGAAACTGTTATGTATTGCTTTAAAATTAATGATTAGTCACAACCTGTTTTCAATCACACATTTAAATGACCATAACAGAAACTCCGAAAACTCTCAATATTATCAGATGTGGTCTGTTTTTATTTATTACGCATACCGATTACGACTTCGGACTTCTCGGGCTTTTCTCATCAGTTGTCAGCAATGCATGTGTTTTGTGATCGTTTAAATGAAATTAGATCATTTGAAACATCCCTATGCAGTTACATTGCTTGTAACCCCTCCATGCACAAGGATTGCAATTCCGTGCGAGAATCTCTTACATAACCTAAGCATTAATTGAATAATTGAAGCTCTTGTGTATTACTAAAACCCCATACGTCACACTTGACTTGACTTGACTTGTGGGGTTTTAGTAATCAGTGCTTCAATTGCTGACTACAGCAGAGGAACATAAATATCCCACTTAAACTCACATCGAATGGTATGTACTGTATTTGCGAGAGATTGAAAAATCGATTGATTTTTATTGCTTTTTCAGTGAGGCACGAGTGGAAATAAAGAATAGCGTGTGGTATTCTAATCCTAACGTGCAGCACTTGAATGCACCAAGCACTTCAGTAATGACAAACATTGAGCTGTTTGTGATGTGTACAGTGACACGTGGCTTGTTCTTTTGGGTGTGGTCAATAATCTACATAAAGCCAACAAAAAAAAATGAAAAATGCTGCTGCATCAAGAAAATGGAATGGCTTGTGACACAAGAGAGCTTAAAAAGAGCTATTGGCATGGTACAGGCAGGTCTCAGCCGCCAAGAGATGGTGCGTTATTTGCACTGTCACTGTTCAACAATCAGTCCATCCAAGAATGGAACACAGGCATTGTCACTGACTGACCCCGCTTAGGGCAGCGACTACTCTGGTAGCACAAGAGAGCCACATGTGAAAACAGTACAGCCTGTACGTGACAGATTCTGGACAACAGCCGAAACTGATCATGAAATGAGGGGTTCGAGACATCTGAGGGTGAGCGCAATTTCCGTTCAAGTCCGTCTATGTGAGCAACGCATATATGTGCACGGCCCCTACAATGCACACGGCATTGCGTCAAAGAGGAAGGCTCTTCAATGTCCCAGATTAAAATGCAACCAGTGCGGTGATAACTTTCAGCTTTCCTATAGGAATTAATACGCCTGGGACCTCGTCTTTTCTAGGGGTGGGGCACTCACTTGAGGCATATCCGGGTGCGGTGTCTTTCCTCATTTGCATATTATAAGTTGATTAATACTTCTAAGCTTTGCAACCGAAAGAGGTCCCCTTTCAGGAATAATTTAAAAATCTAATTACTGCTAAATTCTGATAACGTTGGGCTAAGTAAGGCTAATTATCTTACAGTAAAATAAAATGTCAGAAAACAGTGATATGAGCATATAAAGACCATCAAAATAAACATCGACTTAGGCAAAAATCAGTCTAATGCTACTTGCGATCTCTGCCACCCTTGCCCCCAATATCTTTTCTGACTCATCCCTGATATGCAGATTTTAAGTCACTAAGTAATTTATTGAGCCAAAATCATTTGTTACTTTGAAACAGTAAAATATTATGATGCTATCTAAAACATTATTTACAAACCCTTGGCATTTTTTGTTATTATTTTTGTTTATTAAGATAGTTGTTAGTCGCTAAATTTTAACTGTATCACATACCTTGCCCAGCATGTTTTTCAATTAATTAGTAGTTAAAAATGAAAATATTTAATTTCATTCAAAAATCACATAAATAATCAGATGACTTGCAAGCATAGCTTTGCTGTAACTCACCAGCTTAATATTGCAGACAGCAAGATGTCAGAGGTGTTCGGTGATTCTGCCTCTGACTGCTGTATTTATATATTGGGCTACAGGGCAAGGAAAATTCCAATAACCTTGGTGATGTTTTAAACATGTCAGGTGAAAAACAAATGTACACCTGTACACCTTTTTATTTCCTGGTCTAACAATTAAATAAGGAAGTGTTTTTTTGTCTCTTTCCACATCCAGGAACATTTTGTAATTCAATATCGTCATGTGTTCAAACTTGCAGAGTGTACTTTAAACTCCAGTTTAATTTCATGTCAACTTTCTGCCCGATGAAGATGGTGCAAATACTTAACACAAAATAGGCATCAGGTTGAATAAGTAAATCATTGTTGAATAATTAAAAATGTACTCATTTATTTACACCTCAACTATTTCAAAATACAGTAAGAGGTACACCACTTGACAAAAGTAATAGGACATCCCTCATTCTCACTCAACTTTTGATGTACATATGTTATACTAAATATGTGAGTGTTGTAGGAATTTAATGGTGTCCTAAAATGTACACGTGAACATCACAGAACATGATTGAACATTTGGGGAGGCTTCAGATATACATATTAGCATATTTGTTATTTGTACCAAAAACTCTCAATTTTGGTCTGTCATAATAAATATGTACATTTTTAAAACAGCAATACTTTTGAACCATAATTTTCCTGCCTATGGGTCATATCAAATTAAAGCTTACGTTCTCCTTTTTTCATTCACGTATTATACATACAGTGGAAAATTTTAGTTGTTTGACAAAATCAATGTTTTTATAAGGATGCGCATGACCAAAAAGCATAAATCCCATTGAAATGCATGGAAGGAAAGCGTATCAAATAAACTTTACTGTAACAGCAATTATGGAGCAAAAATCATTCTATTGAGATAATTTGTATATTTTATTAGTAAAATTTGGGTGCCGCCACAATATTGGATAGATATCGGATAAAAAGATACTTCCAGGGATGCGTTTACCGAAATCACAGATGCTAACTTACATAGGTGGACCCATTGACTGTGAATGGACGAACTTTGTAAGTTGCTAACTTAGTTAGTAACTAGGCTTTTGAGAAAAGCACCGCAGAACAATGAGCCTGCATGTCGTCAATGTCCAAACACCAAATTGTTTCGCGAAGTAGCTGGCATGACATGTATTCAAACTAGGCTGGTTAGCTTCACAAGTCATTAATCTAAATGCAAGCACTTAACTTCTGACATTTCTGAGGTGATGCGACATAATCTATGGAAAAATCCGCACCCGGCTCAAGTCGCAACTGCTCTGCCATACCAGGAAACGACCTTCTTTACCATGGTGTACATTGATATTATGGTCTACATTCAATTTCAATAGAGCACTAAAGTGTTGACGTCACCGCTACTTAGCTTCTGGTGTCGGAAGTAAAATCACCATGGAAATTAATAATGGGGTTTGGACACTTTTTGGCATTGCTTGAACTCTTATTACTTCTAAGAGCTGCCTCGCTCAGAGATTAGCCAAGAGGATATACAGATTCAAATAATCACATCAAATTTGTTGTTTATTGCCAAAAATTATTTGCTCTTGCACTTGTAGTCCAGTTTGTAGTCCACTTCTTCGAACTACATATCCGCTGCACAAGTGGGCGAGTACCCACTTGTGTTCCAAGACAATGAGGTATCTCAGTTTCAGCCAACGTTCATAATGTACCACGACAGTAGCCGATCAGTGCCCTACATTGCCGAATGTCCGTGCACCCGTTCCCACATAGTGGGCTACTATTAGCTAGCTACATACCTAGAAATGAAAGGAGCACAATGGATAGTTATTTCGCCATTTAGCTAGCAAGCATTAAGCTACACTACCGAACCACTGAGCTAGCCTGCTAGTTAGCTTATTACATCTTGTGCACATAGCTTAACCAATAGAAACAGTAAATGGTACCGTCACTTACTGTTATTTCAATCAGGAAAGACTAGAAAACGATGAGATATGAAATTAAAGAAAGTATTTATTTATAAACATGAACATGAACTTTGGCGGTTTGACTCCGGCATTGAATAAATAAACCATTCATAAAATCTGAGTATTAGATGCTTCGTAGAGATGAATTTCCCCCAGGGTCTAAACACTGGTGGTGGTGGTGAGAGGCTGCAGGGATGAGTCCTGGGACCAGAGTGGTAGGAGAGCTGATGAGGAGTCTTAGCCGACCTCAGAGGATGGTGGTGGGGAGGAGGAGTGTTGCAGAGCATATTGAGCGTTTGACAGCTGGCTAACTGCAGGAAGAGAGAGTACTTTTAAAATTTGACAGCTAGTGAATGATTGGTCCAGAGACTCGGGTAGGATTCCGATTGGTTCATAAGTTAGACAGAGTAATTTTTAAAGGGCAGGCAGAAACTATACAAAGGCATAGTGGGCATGCGCAAAGAGAAAGTCTTCCTGCTTGAATTTCCGCTAAGCTTCATTTAGCGAGCTAGCTAGTATAAGTATTCGAAAAATATCACTAGCTTAGCTAGCTAGCTAGTGAGCTAGCTAAGTAAATAAAAGCAGTGAAAAGCCATTATTTGGCTACTTAGGTTGCTTTGAGCTGCGAGCATTTCACAAGTTAGCATTGAACTAAATGCACCAAATATAAAGTTAGACAATGACCGAAGTTGGTAAACTAGCTCACTGGCTACGTTAGCCAGCTGACAGCGAGTTTGCTGTCAGTTATGCTTTGACAAGGCTGATTAGCTCATTTGCTGACTACCGAGTTTTTAAGTAAACGTTGGCTAAAGATTGCTGACTACCGAGTTTTTAAGTAAACGTTGGCTAAAGATGCCTGGCTATTAAAGTAAATTGGCATTAATTGTAAAACTTATTATCTAGCAAAGAAAGCGTAACCAAGTAGAACGTAGAGTGGCTAACTAATTAAGCAAGCAAACAGCTCTAACGAGGTGCTGGAAAATTCGAGATGGGTGACTTCTAACCATTGAATGTATGAAACGCGTCCTGAAATCATTCAGCCCGGGAATCCGGAGGCTCATGGGATGTGTAGTTTTTAGACTACAAAGAGGATTAGCATGGTGGTGAAAAATTAAAATGATTTGAAATATAGCTGATTCCGGTCAAGAAAAAATACATTTGTTTTTAGTAGGAAATACACTGACCAAAACTTCCAACGCAACACATACAATTTTGAAATATTTGGTGTATATAAAATGGGATATTGGTTTTGAGCCATAATACATCAACTACAACTCAAAAGCTCAGAAAATTGTTTTGATTTTGTTGTGTGGACAGCTCGTTCCACTTGATTGCACATTGTTTAGAATTTTGCCTATCCCGTCAGGTTGAGGAGAATTGATTGACCAATCCTTCAAGAATTTGGTCAATAAATAGATGTAGCAATGGGCAACTTAAATATTCCTTTGCATTATCCTGGGTCAATGTGTGACCATGCCACGTCTAGGTCAAAATCAGCGAGAGCGAGCCATTAGTATGCTCACTGGTGGACTGTCGCAAAGACGGGTTGCAAGGAACCTGGGCGTCCACGTGTCGACCATATCACGTCTCTGGAGCCGGTAAATGAAACAGGAAGCACAGGTGATCGACCACGCGCCCCCAGACCACGTGTCACTACCCCTCAGCAGGATCGCCATATTCGCCTTCAGCACCTGCGCAATCGCTTACTGCCAGCTACAGTCACTGCTGCTCAGACCAGAGGTCGTCACCAGAACTGGATTAGCGACCAAACCGTACGCAACTGCCTGCGTGAAGCAGACTTGTACAACTGCCGTCCCCGCCATGGTTTGGTGTTGACTCCAACGGTTTGGTGTTGACTCCTGCACGTTGCCGCATCCGTCTGCGATGGTCAAGGGCACATTTGGGCTGGAATGCTCTCAGGTAGAACAGGGCGCTCTTCTTCGATGAATCGAGGTTCAAGTGTGTCTGACGCAAGACTGCATGTATGGTGTAGGTGACAGGAACGTTGTACTGACGCTAACATCCTGCAGCATGACCGCTGGGGTGGACCCAGTGTGATGGTTTGGGGTGGAATAAGCAGTAGACACAAGACAGATCTCATTTTCATTGATGGAAACCTCAGTGCGGCCCGTTACCGTGAAGACATCCTTACCCCTGTCGCAGTTCCACTCGTCCATCGCTATCGCCTAACGCTGCAACAGGATAACGCGAGACCACATGTCGCCAGAGCCTGTCAGGACTACCTAAGGCAGAATAATGTTCAGTGTCTTGATTGGCCTGCGTATTCCCCAGATTTTAACCCTATGGAACATCTGTGGGATATTCTGGATCGCCGGGTGAGAAGGCGTGATCCAGAACCAGCCACAGTCCAACAGTTGCGTCAAGCACTCCAGGAGGAATGGGACTGCATCACACAGGCTGAAATTCGGTATTTGATTGACTCCATGCATCGCAGAATCTATGCTGTGTGTGATGCCGAGGAGGCCATACAAGATACTGACTTCGGTGATTCAGAATTGCACCTTCAACTGATGCAATGAATTAGAAACCAGGAAAAATCTGTTCTTCATTCCTGACTCTAAAACTGTGTTTTTGATTTGAATCTCAATATTTGTTATGTATTTTTACATCTATCGTAAGAAAAAGACATGTGCTGCAATAAACCCGAGTAGTGCGTTGGAAGTTTTGGTCAGTATGTAATGCAAAATCTCGAAAAAGATGGAGGCTTGAAAACAGTGGGAAGTGATTCAAAAGTGAACTAAATATATAGTCTATGGGTAAAATGAATGGGAAATTTTACTTCTGACACCAGCGTGATGTCATAACTTTAGTACTCTATGGTTGAAAAGAAATTCCTAAACCGATTGACACCCACACTATCGGGCGTTTATCTGCCGAAGGTAAACTAAAGCCGTTTGAAACGAGCAAGAGGAAACCAACTTCCAGTATTTCTCCGTTAAAAACGTAAACATAGTGTCAATAAATGCATTAATTTTAATATGTAGGCTATGGTGTTAGAAATTCATTTTTGAACAATATATTTTGAAGGCCACAACCTTCACGGTGTGTTCTTGGGCAAAACACTTCACTCCCACTCTCCACGCCTCACTCCACCCAGGTGTACAAATGGGTACCAGCAAATAGTCAGGAAAACCTGACTAAGAGCTGGGGGGAGTACCTGGGGGATGGACTGGCATCCCGTCCAGGGGGAGAAGTAATACTCCTAGTCGCTTCATGCCACAGAAACCAGGGATAAGTACCGGGCTGATGGGCCACTGGCTGGAAACAGGCTTACTTATCATAGGGACTTTTTGGTCATAGGGTTTTGATTTGGTGCACAATTGCAAAAAGAGCAACACTTAAGAGTTTGTCCTTACACAGGCATCCCCGATTGCTTTGTACTGTTCTCTCAAACCATTACGTATGGTTTGGGCAGTCATACGACCTCCAAACAATTCATTCCTAGTGGACATTGCAATGACAAATCGATTATGCAAATGATGTAAGACAATTTGTCAGTCTTCTACTTTTGACGTCACACGTGGACTACCCAAACGAGGTCGGTCAGCTGTGGTGCAAGTTTGTTGGAGACGTGTCCGAAGATCACGGATAGTCCGTCGACTGCATCCCATAACCCTTGCAACGTCAGTGACGGACGTTTCCGTATTTAGCATGCTAATGGCACGTTCACGCTGAATGTTTGACAGCCATGATATTGAAAATCAACGAATAATTAACTATAAAAACTCGTTTTTATGAGATGTCACTCTAACGTGCTGACGTGAGGTCAGTTGCACATCTGTCATATGGTCACGTGACTAGGAACACGAGAAAACATGGTTTTAGCTTAAAGTACGCTCGCACGTGCTACGTACCTGTGCACGTAGGAGTTGATGTGTGTCATGATGTCTTTGAGAACGCATTTACCCCTAGTGATAATAAAAACTCCTTTATTAAAAGTTTCAAGAGAATATTTACACATTTATGAGAGTGAAGTTTCGTTTTTGACTCTGTATAATTAAATGAAAATGCACTCTTAGAAAAGCTTTTCATTTTCAAGAAGCCAACGCATTCTATGTACAAATATGAAAATTAAACGTGTTCCTTCACTTTGCTTTTTCATTTTCAATTTCATGTATGCACTTTTTATTACTTATTTAAAATTAAATCTCATTGACCATTTGCATTTTAACTTTCAAAAGTAAGCATCATATCGCAAATGATAATGCAAATTATATAATGAAAATGAATTCTTGGTATTGCTTAAATTCTTTTTTGAGAAGCAAGCATATAATTTGTGTCAAGAAAATGATGATGTAATCACCCACTTAGCATTTTCATTTTAAAGTCCATGTGTGCACAATTAATAACAAATAGAAAATTTAAACATAATCTCTATTTGAGTATTAATTTTCAAACAGTGTGTCGCTAACAAAAATAAAACAATTCAAAACTTATAATGAAAATGTATTTGCAGAAATGCTTCCTCATTTTATGTCTCATACCCATATTAAAACAATAAACCAGTCTTCAATTGTGATTTCTATTTCACATACTTTTACTAACTATACTAACCTCTTTCACCCGGGACTTGCCAATGGATTAGCCAGGGGTCACTCCAGTATCAAATGAAAGTTGGGGCATGCTGAAGCCATAGGAGCTTTTCCCCAGCACGTCATCTGCATCTACTGCAGCTGTAAACTCGTACGTGCATGAGCAGGAAGTAATGGACAGTGGCGTATATTGTGACAGTGATTCAGAAAATGAATCAGGGACTGACTGGGACATCAAATCAATTGAACCCATGTACTGTATTACAGGTTACATGATATTGCAGAGTTCCTGAATTTACCAATTGTCCAGTAAAGGTACTTCTCCCCTGTTGTCCTCAAAATGTGACTGACATCCCAAACTGCAGTACTAGATGGCACCAGTACCCTAAATGATGGTGTGATTTTGTCTGGAAATGGAAGCTGTGACAGTTCAGGCCACATCGCCTAGTATTTGACTTATTCCCTCATGGATGAAGAAATGGGGTGCATAGTTCTTTCTGAAGTCATGAATGTTGCAGATCTTAATGTTAAGAACTCCAATCCCATGGAACCACTGGGGCTAGTGAAATTCAAGGTTAAAGTGGATTTCTTGGCAACTGACAGACATGTCACAGTGGAGAAAATAATGCATGAAAATTATCCAGGGAATGACCACCAGTTTGACATATGGCATCTAGCAAAAAGTGCGATGAAAAAAACTGGAAAGCATTGAAAGAAAACTCCAGAATTGATGGTGTGGGTTCCCCCTATAAACAACCATTTTTGGTGGTCTGCGGAGTCATGTGACGGAAATTTTCTGCTGGAAAAATGGTAGTGGTGTATTTACCATACAGTCAATGTCCATTCTTGGAATAGTGGTGACAAGTTCACAGGGTGTTGACATGGGGACCTCAATAATGAGGATAGAGCCAGTATGAAATTGCTTCAGGTAGGAAGTGCAGCTCATGACACACGCAGAAAAGTATACAGGACAAATCCCTTAGAAAGGATCTTGCACATGTTACCTGGTACTGTCATACTGGCAATTCAGAAGTGTTCTGTGCCCTCCTCCTGAAGTATGCCCCCAAAAGGTGGCACTTTTCCTTTGTTGGCATCAGGTGTGTATGATGGATCTTGCTGCAACTGACCACAGTTATCATGTAGGCTGGCAGCAAGCTAAGACAAAAAAAAACTGGCCAGCCCCGATACAATGTGGTCCATTCGAAGACACAGCCACACCACGAAATAGGCAGCAAAAACCATTCTGGACAAAAGGATTACCCTCATACTCTGAATTTGATGAGGGATGTGATAATTATGGGTCTCCATGGTTTGAATAAATTGGGGCTAGAACTGCTAAAGATTTGGCGAAACGTGGCCCTTGGAGAGAAATCACACAAGTCATCAGTTCTCGAAAGGTCTCTCCTATACACTAGGTTTGCCGGAAGAAACAGGCAGCTTCGCAAGAGGCTTCACATTCAGTTCCTCTGAAGAGCGATTACGCCCTTTGCAAATTTGTATTTTGTATTTTGCTGCAACTGTCCAACCAACTGAAGTAGAGGCACCAACATGAAGGTCATTGAAGAGTTAATGCCTTGTGATTTATTTGCACAAAATGGCAATTCTATAAAAAGAAAGTAATTTAGACTCTAGAATGCTGAACAGTGATAACAAAAGTAAGTAAACCTTGATAGCATAGTCACTTTGAATGAGCTGCAAAGTCAATATTTTCTCCGAACAGCCATGATCCTATTAGGCATTGAGTTCACAAAGTATTCCATAGGTCATATGGCACACGTGGTTTATAGCACTTTCAAAGTGACTGCTATAAAGATGTACTCACTTGGGTAATCACTGTTTCAGAATTCTAAAGTCAAAATTTTTGTAGAATAGCCATTTTCCGTCTCCAAATAAATCACAAACTATCAACTTGTTGGGGTAATGGCCTCGCACAGAACACCAATGTTGGGGAAATTTGCCAAATGATATTATTAATTTGACTATCAAAAACATATGATATTGTAATATTAATATTCTATATTAATATGAATACCTCGGGGCACCACCCTTCTTTAGTGAAGGGAAAACGATAGCCAATTAATAAAACCTCAGTCTCAATATCCACTAAGCTATTAATTTGGGAATTGATTAATAATTAAATTAATAATGGTAACCAACTTATCTAATCAATAGCTAGATTGAAGGATTCGGGAGTTCTAGATAGAAGAGGCTGGCAGTTTCTTTCACTATTGCACAACATTAATAACCACAGCATATGTCTTAAAAGAATATTTATTTAAATGAAACAAATGAAACACACAATCTAAACTACACTAAACACTAACACTATATGCACAATGAAGGAGGTGTGTGTGTGCGTGCGGGTGTGGGTGAGAGAGAACAAAGGGATGATCTAAGGTGTGAGTGGAGGAGCCTTGCACCATGTGGAGTGGGGGAAGGCAACCCTACTGTAACAGAGACCAAGTCTTTGTAGCAAAGGAAAGTTAAGAGTTTTAAAGTCATTTAAATGACTTAACAGCTCAATGTTGTTTGTGTGTGTGTATTGCGTTAAAATGAAGAGATCTGTGTGTGTTTTGCACAGGAAAGGCGCCGTGTTAGTCTACAGGAGGTTATTAGCATGCAAGACCTTGTCTGCTACACATTAATACCACCCTGTCCAACTAAAACACAATCCTAAAAACAATCACAACAACTATCATTTAACAAATACACACAGTCACTTTTAGTCTTAAAGGAAGGTTTGTGCCCAGTTGTTACCAGTCCTTAGTTGAGGAAAGAGGTTTGGAGGTTGCTGGAGGATCCAATCGTGGGCGATGTTGATCCGGCTGGGAAGAGCGGTTCTGGTGCTGCAAAAGTCTGTGTCTTTGTTGTGGGAAGAGGAGGGAAGCTGGCCGCTCCTCAATAGCAAGCTGTTGCTTCCAAGGCTGCTCTACTCCTGGTAGCGTGGCTGCTGCTTCAGCATGGCCAGTCTATGCTGGGCCTAAGAGGTGGGGGAGGAGTACCCCAGCCAGAGCAGTCCCCAGGGGTCCAGAAGCCTCTCCAAGGGAGAGACAGAGAGTCCAGAGACAAGAGTCCAAGAGCCAAGAGAGGATCCAAGAGAAGAGAGAGATAAAATGGTTGACCACTGCTTTTATGTACCTGGCCTGCTGGCGGGAGGGGCTTGCAGGCAGAGAGTGGTCATGGGAAATCCAGGGATCCATTTTGAATTTCCACACATATGAAAGTTTTCCTCCATGTGAGACCCCAACAAACTCTTCAATGACCTTCACTTCTGTGCCTCTACTGCAGCTGCAAAGTTTCAGCAAAATAATTGCAAAATTATGAAGGATTTACTCACTTGTGGCACAAAGTTTTGTTCTGTACTTTCCATTACGGCTAACACCTCAATCCTACCCCTCGTCCAAATCCCAAAATAATGTTCACAATAAAATATTCACTCTTCTTACAGTATCTTTTGATAATTGATTTTATACAATTAAATTTACAAGTTCAATATGGAAATGCAGCGTTGTGATTGTCCTCGACTTCTCGAAATCCAGTGTATTTTCTATCGGGTTCTGGGAACTTGCTTCTAATGGCAGACATTACACACGACGGAATTACTTTTCCCACTTTCATGCCAAACCTGCCATGTGCCCACCACGCAAAGCAGCGATATGCTGCTATCCGGTATGTCCTGAAAGAAGAAAAGGCCATTTTGAAGTGAGAACACAGACATACACAAATAAGATCGCAGCCAACCCAACTAAATTTTTTTTTTTTAACCTCAGAAAGTACCCCATAAATTGACCATTTGTTTACCTTTCAGTGATTGTGTAATTTCCCCACTTTGCAGGAATGAGTTCAAAGAATAGTGGGGCAGTGTATGAAGAGATTATGTTGGAATTGGTGATGGCCTGGCACTCCATTTGTATGCAATCCAAATAATAGCCTATCTTGTTGCTTAGACAGTGCACAACCTTTAAATTTAAACATCGGCTAATATGTCTGCCTATCCTTATGAAAAAGTCACATTTGAAACACATGATTTTACATGTGAAATACACATGCTCACATGTGAATAATGTTAGCACATATCACCTCATGTGGAATGAGAGATTTCCCTAAAATTTAACATGTGAATACATGTTGGTTAGACGAGGTCACATGTGGTTATAGGGTGAAAGCATAATTCACGTGACCGTCAATACGTCTGTTGCACATTTCTATCAAGATTCAGCTTACATGTGGTCATGTCGCCTCATGGAATGCATATTGGGTGCATCTCACCTGCTTACATGGTAAAAGCAAAATTCACCTGACCCTTAATACAGATGTTCTATGTTGCACATTTGTTAAGTTGCATATTGATACCAGCAAGCATTGTTGAATATCTGGTGGTAAGCTTTTCGACTTGAAAAATAAATGAAAGATTCAATTTACGTCATTATCCAACCAACATGAGACTTCATCACTCCACGTGGCATTACGTACATTCGTCCACATGTTCTGTGGAGTCACTTGGGCATGTTTTCGGGAACCACTTGTCCTCACATGTGACCACACATGTTATTGGGAATCACATGTGACCACATGTTATTTGGAGCACAGGTGACCACATGTGGTGGTCCCAATTTCACATGACACTATGTCATTCTGCCAAGGTACCGCTCCCTCTGGTGTCAGAAAGTACTGCATCAATTCATTTCTCGCACCTATAGCAGCCCTGGTTGAACGGCTCCTGGTGGTGCATTTACAGGTTCCAGATTTCAGTCACCAGCCTCCACTCTAAGCCATCACTAGGCTGTACTGATCCTGCCTTGTCTGTGTCAGTAAAAGTGGGTAGTATGTAGCGGTTGTGGGGTGTGTTTGCCTCATCTGTATAGGCCAGGTAGTTATGGAGAACACCGCAAGCCTTGACAACATCTGCAGCCTTGTCAAGAATTCTCCACCGTGCTCCAAGATGCCAAATGTGTTCTCAATGACCTGCCTGGCTCTGGAGAGGCAGTAGTTGAAAATCTGTTTTTCCCTGTCCAGATTTGCCCCTGATTAAAAAAAAAAAAAGAAAAAAACATGCTGTGATACTGAACAGAATATGGCTGCAACACAGATGAAATACTATGTTTTGTCAAATATACAATGTATGATTTATGGTTAGGTACATACCTGTAAAAGGACGCATTGTTGGTGGGCAGGGGTAAGGTAGCATCAGCAACAATCAGGTGGGGGACATCAGTCCTGGTCTCGGAAAGAAACGCTGATGGTGGCAGGTTCAACTTATGATTAAGTAGCATTAAACCAAATGTTCTCTCTTTGAATTTGCTGCCGTCATTCTCCCGTCCATGCCCTCCGACGTCCACCATTGTGAACCAATACCTGGCATCACGTTGCCATCAGGACGATGGAGTTAGTACCTTTGTAGTAGAAGTAGTCACTCCCGGCATTATTTGGTGCTCTGATGTTGACATGCTTCCCGTCGAGGATTCCACAGTTTGGGAAGTTCCACAGTCGCCAAAAGTCAGCTCCACCATTGTGAACCAATACCTGGCATCACATGTTGCCATCAGGACGATAGAGTTAGTACCTTTGTAGTAGAAGTAGTCACTCCCGGCATTATTTGGTGCTCTGATGTTGACATGCTTCCCATCGAGGCTTCCACTGTTTGGGAAGTTCCACAGTCGCCAAAAGTCAGCTGCTATTGGAGTCCACTGGCTGGTTAAAGGACATGGCAAGTAGTTAGGCTGCAGTGCTTCCCACAACACTTTGCAGACCTCGGACACAATCCCGCACACTGTGCTGGACGCCAATTTGTAGCTCGCCGCTACAGTTTGACTTCCAGAATTAGTGCGTTAACTGACAGAAGGGAAGTACACAAGGATTACACTGACAATGAGAATCAATCAGAACAATACACAATCACTCAGAAAAATAACAAAAGGTACATAAATGAAAATAAAAACTAACAATAATGAAAAAAATAAAACAGGCTGACAAAATCCTACTTTCTAAAAGAGACAGATATTGTGTCTGCATCTTGAAAAAGAAAAAGCATTTCAGAGAATGTATTTGCTTTATGAGATACATATAACCTTTCTAAAATATCCTGATGTTGTAGTGAATTTGAGTATTATTTTGCTATTAAAGTAAAAAAGGGTGTCTAGTAAAGTGTTTACCCATGTATGGTACAACTCGAGCAGGAATTTTATGCACTCGAGCAGCACTAGTATTTGGCATGCAGAGAACCATCGGGCACGAGATAGTCAAGCAAAGAACAAAACAGTACAGAAAGGGAAAGTGAACCCGGCGCGCTTTGTGTTCACTATACCAAGCTCAAGCAAACCGTACTGTGACTTTTTAGCGAACCGTATTGAGACCACCTCCTGTGGTGGTCTCAGTACGGTTCGTTTTAATGGGGTCTGAGAACGGTTGTTGTGTTCACATATGCACAAAAAATGCTGAGTCATCAATCTGAGTTCATTTTGAGGGCTGAAAAGGACCCTTAGTGTCTGCAATGCGGGCATTACTTCTCATGTTGTCCATGTGCAACAAGCCGGTACTGAGCTAAGTGGGCTATCACTCAGCCCTGTTACATCCACTGACGTAACCAGAAGTCGTAGGCCTGATAAAATGGCGAATGACACAATCCAAAGCTTTAAAGCAGGATTTTAAAAATGCATTTGTGCCGTATCTATGTGTTGCTGTGGATCAATGCAGATTTTTAAAGCCAGGAAGGTGCTACCAACTCAAATAATATACCTTATAAAAACGTTTCCATTCCCCTTTAACAATATAGAGAGTTACTGTTGGTTCATGGTTTGCAAAAAGTCAAAAAGTCTGATTTGGTAAAACACAGTCTGCAAAGAATAATATCATGAATTGATGTGAAAAGTCATGATAAACATTAGAAAAACTTACGATGAGGAATTCATACAGGGTTTCCTTGAGCTGTCCATTTTACAGTTGAGAAAAATTGATAGATTGCTTTGTGGTTTGAAAAAATTACATATAAGCTACAAATAGAAATAGTTTCAAACGTGTATGGAAATTCTTATTCATCATTACATTTATGTTGAACAATTATTCCAGCCTGTAAAAACGCACTTTTGGCTAGGATGTGCTGTGTAAATTTAGTTGGCAGAATATTCAGTGGCGTGAAAAAGTATTCGCCCCCTTCCTGATTTTTTACTTTTTGGCATATTTTTCACACTTAAATATTTCAGATCATCAAAAAATGTAATTTAAGAAAAAGATAACCCAAGTAAATACAAAATGCAGTTTTTAAATGCGGATTTCATTTATTGAGGAAAACCTACCTGGCCCTATGTGAAAAGGTAATCCCCCCCCCGTTCAATCATGAATTAACTGCGATTAACCACATTTTTTGAGTCCAGGCTCGTCTCACATTTGCCAAAATATACTGCGCCATCCATAATTATTGGCACCATGGTTAAGATGTGTTCTTTAGCTTATAATAAATTCAGTTTTTTTCTAAATAATATAGGACCACAAAGAAAAAAAGAGGAAAACCCAACCTTTAATTCAAGTGCATGTATTTAGTGGGGAAAAAAATCCCACATTAAGAAATAATTCTTTTACATCAAATCATGTGTGCCACAATTATTAGCACCCCCGATGTTAATACTTTGTACAATTCCCTTTTGCCAACAAAACAGCACCTAATCTTCTCCTATAATGTTTCACAAGATGGGAGAATGCAGAAAGAGGGATCTTCAACCATTCCTCTTTGCACAATCTCTCTAAATTATCCAGCGACCTGGGTCCTCTCCTCTGCACTGTCCTCTTCAGCTCACTCCACAGGTTTTCAATGGGTTTGAGATCTGGGGACTGAGATGGCCATGGGAGGAGCTTGATTCTGTGTCTGGTGAACCATTTCTGTATAGATTTGGCCACATGTTTTGGGTCATTATCTTGCTGAAAGACCCAGTGACGACCCATCTTCAGCTTTTGGGCAGAGACCACCAGATTTTGATTTAAAATGTCCTGGTATTTCAAAGCGTTCATGATGCCATGCACCCAAACAAGGTTCCCCGAACCTCTGGAAGAGAAACAGGCACACAGCATCACCGATCCTCCCCCATACTTCACAGTGGGCATGAGGTGCTTTTCTGCATACTCATCTTTTGTGTTCCGCTAGACCCATTTAGGGTGTTTGTTGCCAAAAAGCTCTATCTTGGTCTCATCTGACCAAAGCACACGGTCCCAGTTGAAGTCCCAGGACAGCTTAGTGAACTCCAGACGTTTGCTTATATGATTGTGAGTGAGAAAAGGTTTTTTCCATGCATGCCTCCCAAACAGCTTGTTGGCATGTAGATAGCGCCTGATGGTTGTTGTGGAGACTTTGTGACCCCAAGATGCTACCATTTGTTGCAATTCTTTAACAGTGAGCTTTGGAGAACTTTTCATTTCTCTTACCATCCTCCTCACTGTGCGTGGTGGCAAAATAACCTTGCATCCTCGTCCAGGCTTGTTTACCACTGTTCCAGTTGTTTTAAACTTCTTAATGATTCCTCTGACAGTAGATATGGGCTGGTGCAGGTGGGTGGCTATTTTCTTGTGGCCATTGCCTGACTTGTGAAGGTCGACACACATCTGCCTTATTTGAATGGTGTGTTCCTTTGTCTTTCCCATGTTGAAGAGTGGATAAGAGAAATGGCCTCTGTGTCACATCATATTTATACCCCAGGGAAACAGGAAGTGATGAATTACTAATTAAATGTTCCTAGATACTCTGATCAACTTTGTAAACTACTGTAGAAATGACAGAAATACATCAATTACATTTATTTCCTAGGAATTGTTAGGGGTGCCAATAATTGTGGAACAGGTGATTTTATGACAAATAATTATTTCTTGGTCAGGGATTTTGTTTTTCCCTTAAAACTCACTTGCGTTGAGGGTTACATTTTTCTACAATTTTCAGTGTGAAAGTATGCTTCTACATTAAAAATTGAATTTATTTTAAGGCTTTCAACACATCTTCACCAGGGGTGCCAATAATTATGTAGGGCACTGTATCTTGATGATCCCCAAGACTTTAGGGAAAATATTCTGTGGAATGACAAGACATAACTTTAACTTTTTGGAGGGTGTGCGTCCCATTACATCAGGCATAAAACTAACACAACATCATACCAAAAGTCAAACGGGGTGGTAGTGTGATGGTTTGGGGCTGCTTTGCTGCTTCAGGACGTGGATGACTTATCATTATTGATCGAACTATGAATTCTGCTCCCTACCGGAAAATCCTGAAGGAGAATGTCCAACCCTCAGATTGTGATCTTGAGCTTCAGCGCACTTGGGTTATGTAGCAGGACAATGATCTGAAACACACCAGCAAGTCCACCTGAATGGCTTAAAAAAAACAAAATGAAGATTTCAGAGTAGCCTTGTCAACGTCCGGGCTCAAATCTTATTGCGATGCAGTGGCATGACCTTTGACAGGCTGTTTGTGCTCAAAACCCCTCCAATGTGGCTGAATTAAAACAATTCTGCAGAGAAGAGTGGGATAAAATTCATCCGCAGCGATGTGAAAGACTCTTTGCCAGTCATTGCAATCGTTTGATTGCAGTTGTTTACGAGCCAAAACCAGTTATTAGGGTTTTTGGGGCAATTACTTTTTCACAAAGGGCCAGGCAAGTTTGGATACCTTTTTACCATTAATAAATGAACTTATCATTTAAAAACTGCATTTTGTATTTACTCGGGTTGTCTAATATTAAAATTTGTTCTGAAACATTTATACGTGACAAATATGCAAAAAAAAAACAAGAAATCAGGAAGGGGGCAAATACTTTTTCATGCCACTGTATGCATAATGTTCGAAGAATTCAGATACAGAAGTTATAACTTGAGCATATAATTCAAACCAAGATAAGAAGTCATTAACAAAAACCTGAAAATTTGAATTTCCAATCAGAACTTTCAACTTTCAACACCTTGGGCTTCACTTCCTGCAGTAGAATTTAAATAGGAACTAGTCAGGGTCACCATTTTGTCTCTGTGAGGAGGACAGCAGAGTACCTCTCGGTAAACAGACATCCACAAGATCACCCCTCTTATGCCAGAGATCAGAAGACGCTTCTGCCTGGATCTGTCACAACTTTTGTGTGCCCTTAATTGGTTATTTCCTTGTTCCTGCATTTTATGTGTTTTTGTAGTTCGTCTCCTTTGATTGATTAATTGTTCCTTCGCCTCTCTTGCTCCCAGGTGCGAGGTTTGTTTGCCTCCCCCTTTTTGTGAATGTCCCAGCTATATTAGTTCATATTAGTCATGCTTCATCCCCAACTAAGCAGTCCAGACAGTTTGTGTCTTCTCATAATGTGCAAAGCTCTTCTTCCATGTGTTTTCAGTAAATTAATTATAAAGGAGGATGTAGTTACTAGGGTTGTAACGATTCTGAACCGCGGTTTTTTTTAAAGGGGACCTAACATGCCAATCCTTCTTTTAATACATATTAGTTATGTTATAATATTGGTTGTCCATGCTCAACCTCTGAAAAGTTTCTAAACATAAGATACAGGGATTTTGCCGTAATCCAAGGACGTGATTTTGTGAGCGTGATTTCCTCCTCCCGAGCTCCTCCCAAAATCTTCACGAGATCTGGGTAAGACCTGATGTCAGGTTGTGCCGTCCAATTAGTACAGACTGAGCCAGAGCCAACCACTGCGCTGGACCTGCCCATACCGGAAACTATTCAAGCAGTCACTAACAACAGCAGATCGTACAATGCCTTAGTAGCGTTGACACTTTTGGAAATACGAAAGAAGAACTGCAGATCATTTGAGGTGCAATTTTGTCAGTATCTCTCCCAAAGCTACTTGTCCGTTTACTTTTGGACGCAAATAAGAACAAATATATTCCTAAAAGAAGATGCCACCAGAAATCAGTGGGTAGCTTTTTTTGTTTGCTGTCAGCCTGAGAAAGATCAGATGTTCGCCCCATGGCAACAGGTGGTGGTACTACGCCTGAAAAAAAAACCGAGGTTCAGAATTGTTACACCCCTAGGAATTACTTTTTAAGTCTTAACAAGCTCCCAAGCCTTTAAATCAGTCATCAGGATTGTGACTGCATTCTTGTTAGTCCTGGGACTGCTCCTACTAAATTGTTTGATTACACTGTCATGCAGTCCTCCTTCCGCAAAAAGAATTCACTCTTTCCATTTCTGACCTGAGGATGGCCACTGCCCTGGGTGCGAACACACCCTATGCCCCTTACCCTCTCCAGTCATTACCTACTCAGCTGGTCTGCCCCCTTCTGTTCTGGGCTATGCCCATCCCCAAACATGCAGGCCTGTTACTGAAAGAGTTTGTTCAAAATAACATTTAAAGACATTTTCTCCTGATAATTCTGTGTTTATTTGTGTTATACTTCATTAGCATAGAATAGAATAGAAATCTTAAAAGACCACTCAATTACAGTTAAAACTATGATATTCCTCCAACGATTCTAACTTACTGCAGCATATCACTGCAAAATTTTGCTAAAGTACAAAACCATTTAAAAACATACGGCATTGGCATTCACATTGCCCTAAATGCAGACTTTTGTATGGCCCAAGAAAATCGATGATATGCACAAACATTAGATGCTGAAAGGAAAAATTATTCAAGGTTGCAGTGTAATTGATCTTGATTGGCTGGTAGGCCAGCATCAAATAATTATCCACATATCCCAAATGAGACAGTTAATTGTTTACCGTATCCTTCACACAACACCTCAGATTGTTTGTGAGAGCTAGCAAACAACATTTGGCTGTATTGCTGCATACTTGTCTTCTTTTCTATGACCTTTCATGGCCTGGAGGAATTATTTCTAAGGATGAAAACCGGAGGAAAGGGTCATCAGAATAAACTATTTACTGAAAAGGTTTCGTTCCAAAGTCCAGGGGTCGAATCATCATGGCAGTGGCCTGTAGAGAGTAACTTGGGCCTTTGAAGTAGTGCCACTTGATGCCATTGAGTTTACCAATGTTCCGTCCATGCTTATAGTATAACCCCTTGAGGTTTGATGGACCGCAGACGTCAAACCACCAACCTCTAGAAAGACAATAAGAGAAGAATTGTTGCAGAGAAAATGACAGAGAATGACAGAGACAGAGAAAATGTAAAATTTATGACAGAGAAAATTTTATTCATACATCCAAATGTTTATTGCTTATAAATTGTAATTTTTGAAATTCAAAAACTTAACTTATAGTCCCTAATAGACTAGAATAAAGGATAAAGCCAGAATATGCTGGCTGGAGGGGGGGGCGTAACAATCTATGTGAACGAAAACATAAATGTACAGGAAATTCCCGAAATTGAACATTCCTTGCCCTGTGAAGATATCTGGGTCAGGCTCATTGGCAAACATGAGACAGGTTTAAACATAGGGGTATGCGTGGACAGTACAGTCAATGAAATGCTTTTTAGGAGGATTACGCTAGCTTGTAGAGGTGGAGGGACTATTATTATGGGAGACTTAAATTATCCTGGTATCAATTGGAAAATGGTGAAAGGACAGGGTAGGGGGGGAGGAAGAATTTCTAGATGTTATAAATGATAATTTCTTTGTGCAGTATGTTAATAAACCTATAAGAGAGAGGGCAATTTTAGACTTAGTGCTTTGTAATGACCCAGATAGAGTTAGCAATGTTGGGGTACTGGAGCCACTTGGGACAAGTGATCACTCTGCTGTTAATTTTGATGTTTCATGGGAAGTTAAAAAGTTGTATTCAAAAACAAAATTTTTCAATTTTAAGCGAGCAAACTTTGACAGGATGCGCTCATGTCTAAGTGAAATAAAATGGAAGACACTCCTGGACTGTGAGTCCGTAAATGAGATGTGGGAAAGATTTACTTGAATCACAATGCAGATTCATTCCAAAGGTGTCCAAAAGTAAGCTGAAAAAGCAGAATCCTCAGTGGATGACCAAAAGTATTTGTAGGATTTTGAGGGAAAAGAGGAATCTTTATAAGATGTACACAAAGGATAAGAATGAGAATACTAGGGCTGAATACTGTAAAATGCGGGCTGTGGTCAAAAAAGAGCTGAGGAATGCTAGAAGACTGTATGAAAGACAAATTGCAGAGGGGGCAAAAACTAACCCTAAGCACTTCTTTCAGTACTGTAGCAGAAAAAGAGAAGTAAAAGAGCAGGTTAAGTGCATAAAGAATAAAAATGGATCGCTGCTATATGATAACAAGGATATTGCGGATGCCTAAAACAGTTACTTTCTTGAGAATTTTACCTCAGAGGGGGTCTTTATTTGGCCAGAGGGCATGTTAAATGCTCAAGATTATTTAGCGGAAATTGAGGTTCGGGATAACGAAGTATTAGACAAGTTGCATAAAATAAAGGCAGATAAGGCAGGGGGACCTGTTGGCTTATATCCTAGAGTGCTCGGGGAATTTTGGTGAGATCATCTTTAAGCCGCTATCCGCCATCTTCAGACGGTCTTTTAATAACTGTAGAAACACCAAATGATTGGAAACAGGGCAATATAATTCCAATATATAAGAAAGGGGACTGTACCGAGTCAGGAACTGACAGGCCAGTCAGTTTAACTTTCATTGTGTGCAAAATATTGGAATCTATCATAAAAGATGAGCTGGACTTATTACTTGAACGTAACAGTATTTTGAGGGATAGCCAACATGGTTTTCATAAGGGAAGGTCATGCCTGTCAAACCATCTGGAATTTTTTGAAGAGGCCACCAAGACTTATGACCAGAGCAGGGCTTATGACATCATATACTTGGATTTTCAGAAAGCATTTGATACAGCACCGCATAAAAGACTAATTTTTAAAATGAGCTTCATTGGTAACACTTTACAATAAGGGTACAACAATTAACATTAGTTAATTCAGTAATTAGCATTTACTAACAAGTAGTTAACATGTAACTAATGCACCTGGTAATCATTTACAAATGATGTTCACATCAACTGTGGTATTAATTTATAAATTATGTTTTGATAGTTTGAAGTGCTATATAGGGGATACTTTAGGGATGTTTTCAACTTCACAACAAGGGAAATACAAAAAATGTATAAATGTTCAATTATGGTTGCATAATGCTTGTTTGGCTATCTAACACATTAGTTACCTTCAAATTAACTGATAGTTAATGAACTAATGTTAATTAATGTTAATTGTTGTACCCTTATTATAAAGTGCTACCGCCTCATTGGAGTTACAGGAGGTATTCTGGAGTGGATTCAAAACTGGTTATAGGACAGAACACAAAGAGTAGTGGTCAGTGGTATCTCATCTGAGCTAGGTATGGTGGGGAGTGGCGTCCCCCAAGGATCGTTGTTGGGACCCCTGCTGTTCCTCATCTACATTAATGACCTTGATAGGAATATTGAGAGTAGATTGGTTAAATATGCAGATGATACTAAATTGGGGGGTTTGGCAAATAGTTTAGGGTCCACTAAAATGATTCAGGATGACTTGGATAGAATCCAGAATTTGGCAGAAATGTGGCAAATTACCTTTCTCAAGATAAAATTTAAAGTTGTACATGTAGGTAATTACTTCATGGGATTACTTCATGGGAGGTTTCAAACTGGAATATGCTGCACATGAGAAAGATCTAGGAGTGATTGTTGACCAAACTCTCACAGGCTCTAGCCATTGTGCCGTAGCAGTTAAAAAAGCCAATCGGATGCTGGGATACATTGGCAAAAGTATTGAGTACAAATCTAAGGAGGTGATGCTACTTTTCTACAACACACTCGTCAGACCACATCTGGAGTATTGTGTACAGTTCTGGGGACCATACTACAAGATATAGAGGCTCTAGAGAAAGTTAAGAGCAGAGCCACTAAGCTTATTCCAGGTATAAAAGATGAAAGCTTTGAGAAGAGGCTGAAGATCCTTAGTCTCTTTAGTCTTAGGAAAAGGAGACTCAGGGGTGATTTGATTGAGGTCTTTAAATATGTTAAAGGGATTAACAATGTGAATTATGTAGGATTCCTTCGATCAAGTGTTGCGAGTAGAACTCGGGGTCACAAATGGAAGTTGACCAAAGGTAAATTTAGCACTGATATTTAGAAATATTTCTTCACCCAGAGAGTAATTTCAATGTGGAATATTTGCCTGACCATATTGTTGAGGCAGAGACCTTGGGGGTTTTCAAGAGCAGGCATGACTTAAAGCTTGATACCATTAAGTCAATGAGTATCTGAAGGGATATATTCACAATAGTATAAAGAAATTGGCGAGCTTAGTTGGGCTGAAAAAAGGCATGTTTTGTGTTTGGAGAGGTTACTGGTGACCAATGATGTTCAACTGCTCTAATATTGATAAATTCATGCTAAACTCAACTAGAAAATCATAAATTCATGCTGAATGTCATGCCCCAAAAGTTAATTTGTGTTAAATATATGATTAATGTATGATTTGACAGTGAACCATTTTGATGGATCTCAGACTTTCGGGAGACACCTGGATAGCTGTCTAATTTGGCTCATCGCAAGCGGGTAATCTAGAATGTAATGTTCAAGATGAATTGTACTTGTGGTTAAGAAGTTTATGATTCCAGAAATGTATAGTTTTAAGGCGAGACACGGCAGGCAAAAACATCGATTTTTCATGAAGTGGTCAATTTAGAGATTTTGGGCTAGTTCACTCCTTGAATATGTATTCTTTCAAACTGCAATAAAGAAAACATTAAAATTATGCATTTAGACGTTTATTTTATTACATTTTGTTAACTTCCGGCAGTAAGTTTCTTCCGAATTTTCCGAAAAGTTAGCATTCTAACGCAACGTGCAGCACTTCGCGTCTTCACTGAAGTCTGACTTGACCGGTACTGTTGTTAAGCTCTGATTCTCCAGCACAACGCTGTGTAATCCAAAAAAGGTATATCCTTTCTATCAGTAACTAATCATGAAAGTTCATAGGGGGATTTAAAGCTAATAACGAAACCTCATTCGCTACTGTTGGTTTCTGTTAACGTGATTCGCTCAGATGTATCGCGTTGTGCGCTCTGACAGTTCTGTCTTTAGCTTGCCGCGAAACCTTGAATCGAAGTTGCCTCAATGACTACCAAAGTGTCAAAGAAAAGACGGGAGCAATTGCTCCTTGCCAGGGGGGAAAGGGGAAAACAACCCAATGGATTGCGCGAAAAACCCTTGCGAAGCACGTCTGTACGTAAGATATCGATGGGAAACTGGGGGGGTGATGACAGTGTCACCAATGACTACGCAACCCAGCAGTGGCTGATGGTCCATGTCGCACATCTAAATGAATTGATCAGTAATCTAATTTGTCCTAATTGTGCTGCGTCGGGTCTGACAATAAACATTGATCCAGAAAATCATGGGTTCTGCAGCAGTTTATTGCTCGAGTGCAGTAATTGCAAAGGAGACACGAGTGCCTACAGACGAAGTGTCTTTACATCTACGCGATTGCAGAGTGAGAGTAGAAGTGATGTCGCGTTTGACGTGAATGTCCACATGGTGCTTTTGGCACATGAATTAGGGATGGGATATGCTGCGCTGAAGAAGATCAGCAAAGTGCTAGGGATCCCTTGCCTTCACCTGAAAACATACCAGAGGCATAACAAAAGAGTGACAGGTAGGCTATAGAAACAGGGTTGGGACAATTGCTAATGTCATTGGCCAGATGAGCAAGGCTGTTACATTTTCTCCACTCTGTGTCATAGTGTTGTAACAGAAAACATAGGCTAGATGTTTTTATTTGGATAAGGATGGATTCATAACAATAGTAGGCCTCTAAAATGTCATTTCATTCATAATGTTGTCAGTTTTACTTTTGCAGTACAATTTTTAAGTTTTCAGTGGCAAAAACAAAGGATATTAAAATAATGCAGCCTTATCAATTATGCCAGAAAAATATTTTCAATCCTAGCGATGGAGAGGGGAGATCCTGTATGGACACTGCATGCGCGCCCACGCACACACACAAAAAGAGGGAGGTGTGTGTGTGTCAGTGTGTTCATACACAGTGCACTCAAAAAGGGTTGAAGGCAGGAACACAGACACACAGTAATGTATGGATCTTCCTTCTTTTGCTGTAACTTACTCTAGGCAATTGTAGGATGTTTTTATGGAAACAATAACATTTTTCCATACATATTGTGTCATAATAGTCTAACATGGATAGGACGGCTATTAGGTTATTCTTTGTAGTCATTTATTTACGTTTTGCTTGTCCAACTGGCTGATATGGCTGCATGGCCTACTCCCTGGCCCTTTCCAAAACAAATTGAGTCTTTGCCACTCAGGTGAAAATAAATGTACTGTATCAATAAACCCAACAAGAAGGGAACAGTGGTTGATACAATATGCATTTTATTTTAGCGGCAGAAATTGCGAGAGGCTTGGAGTCACTGCACAGGACCAGGGAGCAGATCAGGCAGGCCTACGCAGATATTGATCCAGAGCTGGCTGAGTTGCTGAGGGAGGATACAGATGCTGTCACTAACATCAGTGTCTCTTTTTTTTTCTTCTTTTTTTTTTTAGCGTGATTGTAGCGTCTTTTTCTTTTTTTTTTTTTTTACAAAAAAAACAAGCAGAAAACATACAAAACAGCCAGCCTTAAAAAGTAAACAGAATAACATACAAACAACCAATTACACACTAAGTGGACATAACAGATACATAATTAAGCACAAACTGGGCACAAAAGGGATGCGGCATCAGGGTAACTAATGAACATGATGCTGAAAAGAAATAAAAAAAAAGAGAGAAAAAAAGAGTAGGTCTGTATGTGTGTGTGTGCCGTGCATACACGTATAGATGTGAAGGCAGTGATGAGGGAGAGAGAGAAAAAAAAAACATAAATAAAAAAGACATTTTAGCAGCATTAAGTCAAGAACAACACATGAACAGGCATTGATATAGTGAAAGGTGAAGATAATTGCAGATAGTAATGGAATGATACGATGAGAAATGGAGATGATCATGAAAGACAAAGGGTAAAATGACTTAAAAAAAGCGAGAAAGTAACAAGAATTCCCTTCTGCTCTCCTTATTCTTATTCTTAAAGGTTCTTTTGGTAGATTGGTAAAAAAGGAGGTAGATGACTAGGGCTGGGTGGGGGGGAGGGGAGAAAATAAATTTACAAATAAACAAAGAAAAGTGATAATGATTCAAAAACAACAAAAAACAAAAAATAACAAAAAAAAACTGAAAATTATTTTTAGTGCAGAGAGAGAAGAAAAAAAGACAGTCATTGTATTAGAGGTGTGTGTGTACGAATGAGTGTGTGTGTGTACGCGTGTGTGAGCGCGTGTGTGTGTGAGCGTGTGTGCGCGTGTTAGCGTGTGTGTGTGTGAGCGTGTGTGAGCGTGTGTGTGTGTGAGCGTGTGTGAGCGTGTTTGTGTGTGAGCGCGTGTGTGCGAAAGAGTGAGTGTATCAAAGGGAGGGGGAGGCTGAAGGTGGGTGGGGGGGGGGGGTTGTTGCAGTGAGTGGGTGGTTCTCTCTACCACCACAGCTCGGCCAGAATCTCGCCTCTCGCCCTCTCTGGGTGTTTCTTCCCTGTCAGGGTTTAGGTTCACCACTCGGGCTCAACCATTATGCCAGACTGTTATGGGCAGCAGCACCACCCTCAGGAGGGGCCTTATTCCCATATTCCGCAGTACTTCAGCTGCTCTGTGGTGAGCAGGACTGATATCCAGCCATTGATGCCACCAGCTGACTCCAGGGAAGAGGCTGATATACTGTAGCCCAGCACTGCTGCCTGACACTGCTGTGGGGGACCAGGGGTTAGGCAGAGGGTGGGGGTTCGAGGGAGGGGTTAAAGCATGGTGTGTGTGTGCGTGCGTGTGTGTGCGCGCGTGTGTGTGGTAAATGTGCTCTTGTTGTGTACTTATATAAATAAATAAATAAATAAATAGATGGCAAATACAATAAATAAGGTAAAAGAAACAAAATGAGAATAAAAGACATGTAATATAGAAGAGTTGTGAGGATAATGGCGATGAATGGAGAGATGGAGGCGGAGGGGAAAAGAGCAGAAGATAACTGGGGAGGTGAGATGGAGGGAGAGCAGAGTCCCTACAGGGGAGGTCAGCTTTACTTATTTATAAATAAATAAATAAAAAATAAAAAAGCAGGTCAAATAAAAAAAGAAAAGGGAAACAAAGGAAGAGGTGGGAATGATCAATGAAATAACAGCAGCAATAACAACAATAATAATGATCATCATCATCATCATCATCATCAATACAATTCAAACAGCCACATGAAAAATATTGAAAGAAACTGTAGATTCAACGAAAGAAAAGAAGGGAAAAACAAAGAAGAACTTGATATGGTGTGTTTATTTATTGTGGAGTATGTAAAGTGTGTGTGTGTGTGTGTGTGTGCGCGCGTGTGTGTGCATAAGAGTGCGTAATGGTTTATGTGTGTGGGCATCTTGATTGGTACACAGGCAGAAAGAGCCAATGGGCGTGAATGTTCAAGACATCAAGAATTAATATTATGTAAAATTGAATTCCAAATGTCAGGTTCAGTAGGTTGTTTTCTAAGGGCGGCAGATAATTTTTCCATTGATATGTATTCTGTCAGCAGGTTATTCCAAAGTGCGATGTTGATTTTTTTTCTTGATTTCCAGTTCATGAGGATAGTTTTCTTGGCGATGGTTAGGGCAACGGAGAGTATTCTGCTGGATGTGGTGTTCAGGTTGATGTCCGATATGTCTCCAAGTAGACAGAGCGTGGGTGATAGTGGGATATGGCAGCTCAAAAGAAGTGAGAGGTGATCTGTGATATCTTTCCAGAAATGTTTTATTGGTGTGCAGTCCCATGTGGCATGAAGGTAGTTATCTACGGTGTTCTGTGTGCAATGCAAACATATTTCAGTGTCAGTGAACCCCATTCTGCACATCCTCTCACCCGTGTAGAGAGCTCTATGAATGATCTTGTATTGTATGAGCTGTATGTTTGTGTTGGTGGACATAGAGAAGATGTTATTGCATACTTTGGTCCAGAAGTCGGCACTGGGGGTGATCTGGAGGTCTTGTTCCCATTTTGTAAATGGGACTGAAACTGTTTGGTCAGATTTGGAAATTATTTCATATATTTTTGATAGCAATTTCTTCCTAGTGGTGATATTGATCAAGTCTGAGGTCAATGGAGCAAGTTCCAAGTTGGAGGATTTAATGTTGATTTTTGACTTTATAGCTGATTGCATTTGATGAAACTCTAAAAACTGGTTGTTCTCGATGCCAAACTTTTGGACCAAATGAGAAAATGTGGCCCAAGTATTGTTATGGAGAATTTGCTCGAGGTGCGTGATACCTCTGGAGATCCATGAGGAGAAGTTGAGTGGTTTCCTGTTCATTAAGAAGTCAGGATTGTTCCATATGGGAGTGCGTATGGAGGGAGAAGTTGTGATGTTAGTCATTTGGTGAAATTTCCACCAAGCAGTCAGAGCCGTAGCTATGGTAGGATTTTTAAAACAGGGATGGCGTTTGATGATGGGGCTCAGGAATGGAAGGTCTGAGATGCTGATTTCTTTGCAGAATGTTTGTTCGATGTCTGTCCAAGAGGTGTTAGATTCTTTTGGGTTAACCCATTTATAAATATACTGAAGTAGGTGGGCAGTGAAATAATGGAAAAAGTTTGGAGCCTGCAGTCCTCCTAAGTTTTTGGGTTTCTGTAGAGTACACAATCTAATTCTAGGTGGCTTATTTTTCCAGTAAAATTTTGAGATGAGAGAGTCGAGAGATTTGAACCAAGAAGGAGGAGGTTTGATTGGGATCATTGAGAAGAGATAGTTTATTTTAGGAAGGATAGTCATTTTTATTACTGCAATTCTACCTATAAGTGATAATGGTAAATTCATCCAGCGTTTAAGGTCGTCTTCTATTGTTTTAAGGAGAGGGTTGAAGTTAAGATTTACCAACTCTGACAGCCTGGGGGAAATGTGATGTTAGCAGTGCGCAGGGAGAAAAGTGGAGATTGGGCTGCCACATCCCAACTGTTAGGAGAGAGAGGCAGAATCGTGGATTTGGACCAGTTAATGGAATAGTCTGAAAGTGTAGAAAAAGTGTTAATGAGTTGAATGGTTTCAGACAGGGATGTTAATGGGTTCTTTAAATATAAGAGTATGTCGTCGGCATAAAGGCTAATCTTATGGTGAAAATTTTGTGTTTCGATACCTGTAATGTTTGATTTCTGACGTATAGCTGCTGCTAGTGGTTCGATAAAGATGGCAAATAATGAAGGAGAGAGCGGGCATCCTTGCCGAGTGCCCCTGTGCAAAGTGAAACGCTGTGAAATGATTCCATTCGTAGTGATTGTGGCCATTGGCGTTGTGTAAAGAATCCTCACCCAGTGAATAAAAGATTCCCCGAAGCCAAATTTTTTAAGTGCCGCAAATAAAAATTCCCAGTTTACCCTGTCAAATGCTTTTTCTGCATCCAGTGAAAGTATGATTGTTGGAGCATTTGTATGAGAAGTATACAGGATTAAATTGAATAATCGGCGTAGATTGTTACATGAATGTCTTCCTTTGATAAAACCGGTCTGGTCCGAGTGAATTATAGATTGAATAACTGTTTCTATTCGTGATGCCAATGCTTTGCTTATAATTTTTGTGTCTGTGTTGATGAGAGATAGAGGACGATAGCTTGCAGGAGAGGTAGGGTCTTTATTAGGTTTCAGTAGAAGTGAAATACATCAGTGTCTCTTTTGATGGCACCTGGCAGAAAAGGGGGTTCACTTCCCATTACGGCATTGGTGTGTGCATAGACATTCTTACAGGACTGGTCATTGACTTTGAAGTCGTATCCACCTACTGCCATTCTTGTGCCCTAAAGGAAAGTGCCAAGCATGAGGGGATGATCACTGAGCAGGAATTTGACAGCTGGAGAGTCACACACATTGACTGTGCCAAAAATTTCTTGGGGCCTAGTAAGGCAATGGAGCAGGAGGCAGCGAAGAGGATGTGGGCCAGGTCGGTCAGTCGCCACCAGCTGCAATACACTGAGATGCTCTCAGATGGGGACAGTGCTGCTTTTAAGGAAGTAGTTTCACTCAACCCATACCCTGGGCATGAGATAGTGCAGCTTGAGTGTATAAATCATGCTCACAAGCGCATGGGCACAGTGCTGAGGAAATTGAGTGCTGAGCGGAAATTAGGAGGCAAGGGTTTGGGGAAACTGACAGCAAATAAATACAAAATTTACAAAATTATTACAGAGGGGCAATTTTAAATAATCAGGGGTCACTGGATAAAATGAAAGCAGAGATATGGGCAGGTCTTCTCCACTGCATGTCCACTGACCAAACACCAATGCATACTCGGTGCAATGCATCTTGGTATTGGTATAGGAAGGCTGAAGAAAAAGGTGAGATTCCTGAAAGCCACATGAGACACGGTGCAAATAATTTATCCCGCGAGGTGGGCCAGAAGCTAATCCCCATCTACCACCGAATGTCGAGCGACAGCCTGCTGCAGAGAATGCAGCATGGCGGCACACAAAATGCGAACGAGTGTCTCAATTCTGTTGGATCGATACTATGGGCAAGGATATTGACCAGTTTGCACATCAGGCTTAGCTGAGGAGTTTAATTCATGCTACTCCGGAGGACAGGGATTGGAGGGAACTTCTCCATACTCTCAATCGCGTTTCAGCTCTGCCTGCTTGTGAATATTCAATAGCTGATCCGGGGGTGCCATCTCGTGGTCGAGTACTGTAACTAAGTGCTTAAATCTGCATATCTATAGACGCGAGCATCTACATCTGCAGAAAGGGGTTAACATTTATAACCAGTCACCTGTGGTGTGGGTATGGGTAGACCATTACTTTGAACCTTCCTTAGGGCTAAACAAAAGGCACCAGAAACATTTTTGGCACTATGCTCCATCTTGGAGCAGTGGCAGCCAACATTTTGACAAAATATCCAATTCGCCTATTTGCAGTGATGTTCACAGGCCCATAAAAATGTTAATCAAGAAGATAGAGCCTTGAAATTAGCTGAGTCTCCAGCCCTTTCAAGATATTTTAACTTAGCTTGTTTTGTTTGCTCTGCCTTTTCTCTCAGTTGGTAGTTACTCCATGCAACCACGTTCAGTATTTCTTGCTAGCCACTGTCTATGGCAACAAGCTTTTCTGACTTTTAAAACTTCTTGTCCTTGGTCCAATGCACTATGGGGTTTATTCTCCCATGCGCGTTAGTCGAAAATAGTGCGTAGCTATGCACTTTTCAGCCTACACGTATTCTCCCCTCGACTTAAGTCTGTGCATTACGTGCCCCGAAGGCAGTTACGCACTTGGGGAGGAGCCAACATTGGGGCGTTTCCGGGCGTTTCTCAGGCAAATAACACTGACAAGTATTCTCCCCCTGGCTCACGCGCTTTTTCTGTTTTCTGTTTATTTAACATGCTAAAGGTCAAGACATTCAAAATTCGATTGTTTGTCCTTATTTCTAAACCTCATTTCTCATAACCATAATAAATTATCAAACGAAATCATCATATGATATTACGCAACAGCCTGTTCTCCAATTAGTTCAATTACAAACGCATTACAAACAATTACAAACATAGCGGTGGTCATCAAGGTCACAACTGCGCTGTCGGTCCAGACATCTGGGTCGTTCCAGAGAGTGGCTGGTGATGTCATGCACATTACAGGCGTCTGTGTCAAGGTGTCTGACACAGCTGGTTGACGCTATGCTGCACCACATCAGCTACTAAAAGTTAATGAAGTTCTCCAAACACCAGCTGAAGGACAGAGAGTTAGGGGGGTCTACCGGGTCACCAGGTTCCCCAGTGTTGTGGGAGCCAATGATTGTACTCACGTTGCAATCAGAACCCCTTCCACTAATAAGGATGTGTACAGAGACTGGAGACATCGGCACAGCATTAATGTACAGGTTGTGTGCGATCATGATGCGCGCATATTAAGCATCTGTGCCAAATTCCCTGGCTCGACCCATGACGCCTATGTACTGCGCAACTGATTGAAATGCCAAAAAAATACAATAAATATTTGAAACCATATTAAGCTTGTTTCCAGTATCTATCACAGTGATACTTTGAGTAAAGGCAAATAAATAAGACCATTTTACATAACCCACCTTCATCCGTATCCACTCCAAATTATTCTCCACGCACTTCCACTGCAGAAAGAGTGGATGCCACCTCCTCCTCAGTGCAGTGAAATGCACCGGGGATGATGTTTGCTTACCACCTGTTGCGTGCACACTTCTCCGGTGTGCAGAGAGCCTGGCTTTTACAGCGCCCGCAGATTTTTCCACGTGCGGGATAAGAATCCTTTGTTTGTTGAAGCATTGCCTTGTCCTTTAGTTGCAAACCGGACATCAGAGTAGTTTGAAATTTCAAGCGTGTAATTTGTAAATAACATCATTTAAACTGTCATTGATTGTCATTTTTGTGTGACTAGCATGTTCTCTTTGTCTTCTTCCCTGTCTTCCACGGAACAAACAGGCTAGTGTAGGAGGGGCACATTTTCAATGCTCTGATTACGCTGGTTGAGAAGCGCTAAATTCTTAACTATTTAATTATCGCGGCAATTAGTTTGTTTGCATAGCTTTAATGCCATGGTGGCTAGAGTAGGAAATAAAAAAGAGATGTCTGCATTACTTCTTATAATTGGCAGAGACATACATAGGCCTACTATTACAGCCGCATATCGTGGGCCTGCTAATAAAACCTTGTATCTTCAAAATGATAAACTTCAAAGGGAAATAAATAAATATAGTATAAAATAAAGAATATATATACATTGATAAATATAATTTAAAATATAAATAAAATAAAATATGTTTAATTCGGCATGTAAGAATAGTGGACATAGGAGTTTTTGTTTCTTATCAGTTTGGAGATATGAGGTTTTATCAGGAGGCTGACAATATTCAAATTTAAAGTCTGGTTTGCGTTTTCCATGGACCACAACTGCATTTTCATGATTAATCAGAAAATCCTTGTTCCATGTTTTCCTGATAGCCATAATCAATGAGCTTTGTACAGAGTCTGCCTCTCTTTTGGATCAGTCACACCTCTTTCATAAGGCCGCCTACATTCTGAAGTTAAGCGCTGTGGACGTGATCGAAGCGAGTAAGGGAGAAAACGCGTAACTCAAAAGCAATTCACTCGAATCACGTAAAAAAGGACTTAGCGCTAATGGGAGAATAGACCCCTTTGTACTTGGTAGTCAGAAGTTGCCTTTGCTTATGCTGTGTAGGACTTCAGTTGCTTTTCCCATTAGCTGGTAGTTGCTATTATGGTCGAAATAAAGTATTATGTGTAGAGACAGACGTGCAACACAACTGATAATTTATTAGCAGCAGTATGGTAATACGGGGGCACAACCCCGTCGAGGACAGGTGGGGACGGAGCCCCAGAAAGGAGGAAGGACAGTTCAGCACAAATAAGCCAGCCAGTGGCTTCTAGTGCTATATTTTGACATGCTTGCCAGCACTAGAAATAGTTGATGCTTGAGAGGAATTTTGCCCCAGTCCTGGCCCCAGCCTAGGACTCGAAGCTTGTTTCTGATAAAATTGATAAAGAGAATAGACTTACAGGGGTTAACACCTGGACCCTAATTAGGATTGCAAGCTTGTTTTTTAAACTTGATTTAATTAACAGTATGAATTAAGCAGAACATTTAAGGCAATTTCAAAGGGCAAATCTGCTTGCAAAAATTACAAAATTTAAAGTTTCCCATAATGAGAAATGTACTAAACAGAGCTGTAAACTGTTAAAAACTATAACTAACCAATATTTGGTGTAACTACCTTTTGCCAAAAAAATTTTGGACACTGTCCTGTTGTGCTATAGTTTATAAGATGATTGGCTTTTTGCTTGTTCCAAGCAGAGCGGAAAACTTGTCACTGCTCTGCAGACTGACTATCTCACTTGCGTTTATCCCTCCAAGTAATTGCAGACAGCCATGATGATGTTGACATCTGGACTCTCGCAAGGCTGTATCATCTGTATTGGCTGTTTTTTTTTTTTTAAATACAATGAAATGAAATGAAACACAAGCAGTTATTTATCAAACTTTTCTTTAAATTAGTATTTGGAATTTCAAATTTACTTCTTATCTTCAGCAACTCTAATGTGGAAAAAAAAGTAAACATCTAAAGCTGATTTAAATAAGTGCAGGGTACCTAAGACTTTTGTGCAGTACTGTAAATATGACTAGGATCTTAGTGCGTATAGAACTTTACAATCCAGCCACACACACATGCACAGGAAGAATTAAATACCCATCAATCGCTCCTTTGACAACAAGAGAGTATCAAGATTCATCCGAGAGCTGAGACAAACAAGAAACCAGTCACAATACACATAAACCTAATAGACATCCATGCTGCTGAATTGTGAAAAAACACGAAGGATTCACTCGAAGGTTGTGACATAAGTCATTATTTCCTCATATTTGAACTGTCATGAAAAAATCCTCAATATGTTGGATATGACAGTGTCAATTTTCATGTGATTTAACTACAGTTTTTAAGAAATATTACGGGACAATCACCTCACACAGCGTAATTTCCTCATATGTGAACTGCCATTAGAAAAGCTCTATGATACATTACATCAGGGATCTTAAAATCTAGACCTTAAATCCAAATTCAGTCCAGGTTTTCTTTTATCCCTGGTAAGTAAATGAACATATAGCGCCCCTGATTGGCCAGACTGTCTTGACATACTTACTCCCAGGTAAAGGGAGGGTAGTGGTGGAAAAACAGCAGTTCTCAGCAGGGGCGTGTTTAGGGCCTGGCAACTGGGCCATAGCCCGGGGTGATTTTTCTTTAGCCCAGGGTCCTTTCTTACTGTTAACAAATAAGACAAGTATGAACTTAGAGCTCTTGCAACCACTGAGTCTTTAGCCTATACTGTACTTGTGATGAGTGTTAGGATTCGGACGCCAAAAGCAGCGGCCAGAAATAAAAGGCAAAAACCGCAGCGTACTGAGAGACTAAAACAGACTGAAATTGCGAGACTCGCGCTACCAATGGACCTGATGCCGTCCGAGGTAAAAAAGCAGGCGAGCTTGAAGAAACCAAAAGAAATATGCAACTAAGCCCTTTTCTGTGCTCTGTCTCAAGTCCTTACTGGCTAAAGCGCAAATAAGACTCTGACACTCAAGCAAAGGACGCGAGACTAAACTGGAGCTAAAATAGAATCCGGGCAACGCCCCCAATTAATGCCAGCTGGTCCAGGAATTCGATTGGGTGCAAAACGATTTCGTCCCGGACGAGAGCAACAAAAAGAGCTCTCAAAGGTTCTAAACCATGACACTAAGATGCTTTGTGAATATGGCCTCTGGACTAGTTATCACTCATGTTTACTAGTCCTCCCCAATGTTGGCTTTTTTTTTCTTGAATTTACAGCACCAGTGAGATATCTGTATCTCAATTTTTGTTATTTTTTTTATTTTTTCACAAATTAAATTCATGCCAATATTAATTTAATTCTAATTGTGTTCTTAATAATCAGTCATGCCAATGAACGCAAGAGACGGAAAAAACAAGCCCGTCAGAAAGTAACTTTCTCTTCAATATAAACAGATTCAAAACCCATCTGTACCTTGGAAAAAGCAAAATCCCCAGCAAAGTATTGACATTATCTAAAATGCAAATTTGTCATTTTGTTGGGTTAGAATCAATGTTGTCAGCGCTCATGCGTTTGACTACTGCCCAATATTTGCAAAACAGCAACTTCAGCAACACAACAATTCAACAGAGTGCCAAAATTTCCTTCAGGATAATGGTTTAAAGTCCATACATTTTGTAAGAGTTGGGATCACTGTCGAATTTACTCTGAATCACTAATTTTTTAGATTCTGAAAATGTAAGCAATGATCTGATTATCTGGTCCAAAATTGGTTGATCCTCACCACTATAATAGAAATAATTTGCTGTTTTTTGTGTGGAAAGAATTGCGTATTCGATCTTCAACAGATCAAACACAGTCGGTACTTTTTCGGCTCACCTTGATGTTTGGGTACAGGGCTGGATCCAGACCATTTCAACTGTTTTGCCTGAATCGGTCAGATTATTTTTCCGAACTGTTCATCATTGGTCAGATTTTTCGCCGGAAACTTTCTTGCTGCCGGGGCATTCGTTATCTGAATCCTGGCAGTGGAATACATTGACACCAATATACTAGCATGCAAGATTTTCAACCAATCTCTGTGAAGCAGCGGGTGGGTATTTATCTCAGAATGCGATCAAGCGAGGATGAGACAACAACAATGGCTGCGCCCAGGAAATCACTAAAACAAGGGAATTGCAAATCTTATAAAACCTTGTGTAGTACATATGAGAAAAAAAACTCATTTACCATGGATTGTGTTGATAACGTGGTAATGATGCGTTATTTTCGAAAACTTGGGAAATATCGTGTGATAAAGATTGCACATGTGATGAATGAAGATTTCTTGTAATTTGATGATGAAAAATTCATCAATTCAAATTTTTCTGGCATTATTATTGAAAATATACCCTGATGTATGTGCAATTTGCATATAGTTACCTGAATGTGTAGTAGTAAATAAATACGATATGAAACATGAGACTTTGAATGGTCATTTGTGCAACAGTAGTGATCTATCAAGTATAGTGCGGTGTGGTTCAAATTTCCACACATATGTGTCCGTGTGTGTGCGCGTGCGCGCACTTGAAATCTCCCAGTGATTTGTAAGGGACTAAACCAGTCAGATTTTGGTCTGGACCCAGCCCTGGGGTACCAAGAGAAACATTCGGGTGAGTAAAAACATCAAGTCACCCAGTCAAAAAAAATTTCAGTGTAATTTCTAGTGCTACTTGTGGTACATGGTAATAGTGCAGTTGGTAGTTTGTTTTAAACAACGATTTATTGGTCCCATAAGTGAAAAACTGATGTTTAAAAATGCCATTTTTGCATTGACTCCATTTGTTTGCATGAGAGCGAAATTCAAAATACTGTAAAAAATTCAGTTTTTGAGATAAAATTCTGATATTTTCCAAACATCATCTACCATGACTCGAAAATTTTGTATTTATTTTTAATGAATAATGAAAATATATTTTGCAAGAATTTGCAGGTACATGTTTACAATACCGTTTACAGTCAAACACTTTGATGCACTGTAGGCTCTAAGACAGTCTGAAGATGCTCTCTAGCAAGTTTGGTGTCAATTGAGCAAAAATTGTGAGAGTAGATAGGTTTAATAAGTTTTACAGTTTTTGAAAAAAAAAAAAGGGGGTTTGGACATCATAATTTTCAGTAGAGTTAAACGTACAAAAGTCTCTTCAGTATTGAGGCTACATTTTGGTGAAAGCTGCAAGTCTGTAGCACATATGGTTGATTTGTTGTGAATTTTCAAAATTTAGAAATTTAGAGGCTTGCTGTAGCGCCACCATCAGAACAATTGGCCTGTTTTTGCAGCGAAGATAATCTAGCATGGGACTGGACCTTTGTACAAAGTTTGGTGATTTTTTGCACATGGAAAGTAGGATTTCCTCGCAAAAAGAACATCATGCAGGATAACAACAGAGTCCTGGCAGCTTAGGCTGCCCGGCCCATGGAGGAAATATAATAGAACTGGAGAGACCGAGGAAGTGGCAGCCCTATATTTTTCAATGGGAGATGCTAGGCTAGCTACTTCAGCCCAGGAAGTACAGAATTGACCGACGCCATCTATAAAAATGGCGTTCTAAGGATGCTTATTTTCCGTCACCATTTCATAAGATTGCCAATCCAATTGCAGGGCACAAATTGCCACGAAAGTGTGTCGTCTGTGCGGATTGGCAAATGTTTTCGAGGAGAAGTGATGAGCAACGCTGTTAATCCGGAATGCACACAAACTTTTCACTCTTTGTTGAACAGCTGCAGTCAGAGCAACAGCTGGACAACCAAACTTGTGCACGAGCTGTCATCAAGCTCTAAGTATCAGTTCTTATTTCACAAGCCCTCTTAAAAACATTGAACAGTTGCATTAGATAAAGAGCAAAATAATGAAGGATCACCGAGTACATTTTGTTTTTGCTTTATTTGGCAATAAAAAAATGCACACTTTTCAATTGGTGTCTACCGAGCTGCCGCATCTTTGGCCGCAAAATGGCCTCCAGTGGGAAAAGCGGAAGCAGGAAGCCAACATGCTAACTGGCTGAAGCAAAGGTACTTCCTTGTTCTCTCTGGTTCTATTATATATCTCATAGGTCCGGCCCCAAATAACTGGATAGCTGATGATGTCATAATTTTAAAGTAACTGTGCCGCCATATTGGTATGCCCAATCATTATCTCTTAGAACACTACTCACATTGGAACAGTTGCAGCAAACAGTATAATTCATTGAGAAGATATCTTTTCATAGACATGGAAAAGGCGGTATTGTACGTTACGACCTCAGTTCAACCAGACTGTGTGAAAAGTGCCTCAACATCTGCGGATTTAACTTAAGTAGGCAGCAGCTATGCATGCTTTTAACATTTTCAATGTACAACATCAGCATTTGCCAATCTGTACGACCAATGAGTGAGGGCTTGGGATCATTGGAAATCTATACCGCTTGTTCTACATCCCGCTTGAGTGGGGTAGTGGTACAACAAAATTGAAGTCAAACGTTGCTGTTTGAAGGACACAAGACGTCAACCCTGCACGGATTATTTTTCTGTCGGGATGGGCTTTAAAAACATAATGAATAAATACACTACCCATAAGCTAGCATATGGTGCTGCCAAACTTAATATAACTGAAGGAAGGATGAATGAAAAATTCCAAAATAGTTGGGACAAATTACATTGCAAATAAAATCAAAATGCAATGACAGATCAGATCACACGAGCCAATATTTTATTTATAAGAGAACATAGATAACATTTCAAATATTGAAACTTTTTATCCACAAAATGAGCTTATTTCAAATTTTTTGGCTGCAACAGGTCTCAAAAAAGTTGGGACACAGGCAAAAAAAAGGGCTGAAAAAGCAATGCATATACATTTGAATCAGCTGAAAGAACATTTTGCAAGTAATTAAGTTAACTGGCATCAGGTGTGTGACATGATTTGCTATAAAAGAGATGTCTTAGAGAGGCTGAGTCTCTCAGAAGTAAAGATGGCCAGAGGGCTCTCCAACCTGTGAAGGCTTACGTAAAAAAATGATGGAATGCGTTAGAGACAATGTTTCTTAATGTCAAATTGCAAAGGCTTTGAAGGTCTCATCATCGACAGTACATAGCATCATCAAAGATTCAGGGAAACTGGAAAGGGACAAAGGTGCATAAGGGACAACACCGAAGACCTTTACTGGATGCCCGTGATCTTTGGGCCCTCAGACGCCACTGCATCACTCACCAGCATGATTCTGTCATTGATATTACTAAATGGGCCCAGGAATACTTCAAGAAAAACTGTGTAAACACAGTCCGGCATGCCATCCACAGATGCCACCTAAATCTATCATGCACAAAGGAAGCCATTGTTGACCATGATCAACAAGCGCCGCCGTGTTCTGTTCGCCAAGGCTCATTTAAAATGGACTGCAGCAAAGTGTCCTCTGGTCAGACTAGTCCAAATTTGACATTCTTGTTGGAAATCATGGGCGTTGTGTCCTCTGGGCTAAAGAGGAGAAAGACCACCCCTCCTGTTATCAGTGTTCACTTCAAAAGCCAACATCTCTGATGGTATGGGGATGCATTAGTACATATGGTGTGGGACACTTGCATGTTTTTAAAAGCACCACGAATGCTGAAAGGTATATAAAGGTTTTAAAGCAACATATGCTCCCCTCCAGACAACATCTATTCAAGGGAAGGCCTGGTGTATATCAGCAAAACCACATTCTGTAGCTACAACAGCATGGCTTTGTAGTGGAAGCATCTGTATGCTGAACTGGCCTGTCTGCAGTCCTGATCTTTCACCAATTGAGAACATTTAAATTCCAATGGCTAAACTTAAGAAACTTGTCTCCTCAATGCCCAGACGCCTCCACTCTGAGTTAAAAAGAAGAGGGGATGCTACACCATTGTAAACAGGCCCCTGTCACAACTTTTTTGGAGACCTCTAGCTGCCATCAAATTTGAAATGAGCTCAGTATGTGGATAAAATTGTAAAATTTCTCAGTTTCAACATTTGCTATTTTATCTCTGTTCTATTGCAAATATAATACTGGCTGGTGTGATTGATATTATTCACAATTTACACTTTGTCCCAACTATTTAGGAATTGGGGTTGTATATATATAAGAATAGTAGTAATAAGTTTCCTCCATATACATTTAGTATCACAGTACTTTCGGTGGACTTTTGGTGCCCCCCTCAAGAACAGGCCTTGAGAAATTTCTGTTTTGTGCCCCCCAGCAGTGAGATGAAATATCTGCCCCTGAGTACGCTGTAAGCGACAGAACAGCACCCGGGCAACAACTCCAGTTTTTAAGCCAGATCCTTGGTAAGGGGTATCAGCAGGAGTGTTCCTGTAATGCAAGTTTTTCTAGGCGGGGGAAACCCATGCAAACATGAGGAGAACATGTAGACTCCACACAGAAAGGTCCCAGGACAGATTCAAACTCATGACCTTCTCGCTGTGAGGCAGCTATGCTAACCACTGCACTACCTTGCCACCCCAGCAGCAAGCGCTAAGTCAGTGAGGCTGTCCAGTTTGCAAATTCTTTTTTCCCTGAACACGTTTGCCATTGCAGACCTTTCAGCTAATCAGATTGCGCTTGTCACTAGCCTGTCAGCTACGCTACATGTTAGGAATTCGGTTTTTGCACGGAACGCTCTAAGGTACTTCCGCATTAACAATAGTCCAGCTCACTTACTTCCGGTCGTACGTCAAGGTTGTGCAGTGGGCGGCGACAGTATTTTCTGTGGTGAAATATGAGCGACTGACAGGTGAAGCGAGTTGTTAAGCCGGTGGATTTAGTTGGTTTTATTTTTCTATTTGTGTAGTTTAGTGTTTGTTGTTTGTTTAGTAGCAGTATTTATGTTACTATGAAGAAGACTACTTACACATTTCAGCGTCGTGAAAAGAATACAGCCAAGCGTCCCCTTATGTTCTGCCTCAGCAAAATTCTATTCGAGCCTTAGCTTTCATAAATTTCCTAAGGACGGCGAAATCCGAAGCAGATGGATAGTAAATGTCAGGAGGGAAGATTTCACCATGGGCCATCACACTCGTGTGTGCAGTCGGCACTTTCTATCTGCGGATGTCAACGAGCTGGCTGAGGGTGGTGGTAGAAGGAGGCTAAAGGCCGGTGCTGTCCCTGTGCTGTTCCCCTGGAACAACTATTCCCTCGGAGAGAGAAGGCTTGGGGTTTGGGAACGAAGAGACAGACAGGTGACTATGGATGCAGATACTGGAAATGTTGATGTTGCGTGTGCTGACATTGAACACGACTACTCCGCGAGTCCAGAACCGGCGTTAGTTGACACGGTATTGGATGAGAATCATCGTCTGCGGGAAGAGGTCGCTCAGCTGAGACGGCAGCTGGAGGATATGACTCTAACGCAGCGATTTGGTTGACAAAGATTTGCTGGCTCAGACAAGGACATTCATTTTTACACCAGGTATGTATGCCTAAATAAAACTATTTTGCCAATTTCATAGTCTAGCTGTTTATGAACTTATATTGTAGCCTACTTCTAAAATATGAAACTGCCTCAGTGCTTGCCTGCCTTTTGTGATAGGCCAAGATCGTACTCTTTTTTTGTGTACTTCAATTAAATGCCTCAAATATTACTAATACTAATTACTAATTACTAATACTAATAATATCAGATGCAACAGTTCAGACTGTTCACTTCTATACTGTAGCCTGAATTATTTTTTCATACCTAACTTTCTACTCTATGCCATGCAAACAGAGCATTTGTGAGAGTTTCCATTAGTCTTGCTTGCCTTTAGGTTTTCATCCTATGATCACCTGATGCGGTTCTGGCAGCTCGTTGAACCATCTCTGCAATACATGTTGCGAGTGACCAGTACATTAGGCCAGCCTGCTGGGCAAAGCACTTCCATGGTATGTCAATGTATTGTTTTGTGATAAAAGTCCATAGGTGAGCTCCTAGGTCCCTGTGCACAAGCCTATAGCGGTGCAGGTGCGGGTGAGGCAGGTAAGTATAATCCACAGGTAATAGATCAAAATCACCGCGCACTGATCACTTCAATTAAATTTAGTTTTCTTATTTTGAGAGAACCAGGCGTTTTGTTAAGCGCTCAGCGAAACACGTTGTTCGCTCCAAATAAACAACAGCAACGCAGAGCGTGGTATATGCCCCCGCCTGTATGTTGATCATGGGCATATTAAGATGGCTGCTGTGACGGGCATATTAGATATCGCACGACGCTGGTTTTCGAAAGGAACCTTCCTCTAGCCACTCCCAATACGGCAGTGAGAAATGGCATCAATCCGATTAGGGATTCTATAGTTATCCCACGGAAACAAAAAGTTAACAGACGACGGATGGATGGACGGACGGACATGGTGTCGACATTATGCCCCCTTTCCTCTTTGGAGGGCGGGGGCATAAAAACTAAGTTTAATCTAAGTGATCAGTGAGCGGTGATTTTGATCTTTTGTTTTGTGATACTTGATCTTTTTATGTTACAGTATATTTGTATAAGCAGTGTCGAAATGTACAGTTTATGTAATTCATCTCATATGTCATACAGGTTCCGTCTCTGCTCCCAGCGGATGAGCTGTTCCTCTTCCTGAACAACCTCACCTTGGCACTGAAGCAGAGGGACCTGGCTGACCGGTATGGAATCCGTCAGTCTACCGTTAGCAGGATTGTACTCTCTTGGAGTAATTTCTTATTCAGTGTTCTTGGTGCACAGTGCATTTGGTTGTCACCAGAAAAAATCAATGAGTGTCTGTCCCCAGAATTCAAAGACTATGCAGACACCGTGGTCATTCTAGACTGCACTGAGCTGAGATGCCAAACACCCTCATCCCCTTTACTCCAAAGTGAGGTGTACTCAAGTCCCATTGCACCCTGAAGGGAATGATTGGCATGGCTCCCCATGGCGCAGTTACATTTGTTTCCCCCCTCTATATGCTGGCTCAGTATTGCTGGCTCAGTAAGTGACATGCAGCTCCTTGTGCAGTCTGGAATCTGCAAGCTCCTCAGACCACACTCTGCTATCATGGTGGACAGAGGCTTCCTAGTGGATGACTGTGTACCTTAGGCCAGCATTCCTGGCTGGAAGAAAACAAATGGCTGCCAACGAGGTCAGGGAGACATAGTCGATTGCGCACCTCAGGGTTCATGCTGGGCGCTTGATTCGTAGGCTAAAGGAACACAAGTTTTTTAACACTGTTATCCCCTTGAATATGTTTGGCAATATTAATCAACTGTTTGTTGTTGCATGTCTTATGTTAAATTATGAGACTGGTTCCCTCGAAAAAGCTTGGGCAAAGTAGAGGGATCAAGATTTCCATTTTTCTGTGAATTATAAAACTTGTGTTATTTGTCATCTTGCCTGAACCATTTGTGTAAATAATGTTAAAAATAAAGTCTCAGCCTTTCATAAGGGCACAAAAAACATACGATTTAATTGTGGTGATTTACAAATGATTTGCAGTATACAGTAGTTCAAATATACAACTGTATATTTTCAAGACAACAGCATATGAAGATATGTATTGAAGTAAAAGAAGTCAGCCTTTTCTTGAATTGTTTTCATGATTTCACTATCCATATGTATTCCCTGAATAAAAACTCCATCATGAGCATAGACCACAAAATCGCACCACTCAAAACAATAAGCAGTTGTCCTTGTACCTGCCAGTAGTAATGGTGAGTTTGCTTAAGCTGCAAGAGATCGTCAGATACCTTAAGGTAGGCACAATCCACATAGCTCAACGCATTTGGGCACTTAACCTCGAGCAATCCAAAAGTAGGCTCGCCCTTTGGGTTGGACACTCACCCATCAGGTGATGACGCAAACTATTCGAATGCGTGACAAAGCCGCAAGGGTAGTGGTTTACATCCTTTGCCAGGCAGTACGCATGGTCTTCTTAACAGGTGCCATTCCTTCAGAGATCTTTGCTGACTTGTGCTTTCCCCAATCTGATGCGACATGGTCCTGGTTGTTAGGAGCGACGTGAGGTGAAGATGCTGATGGTAGGTCGGGATGAAACAGCACTCTGCAGGACCTAAATGATACCCATCAAGAGGTAGAGATGGTCGTGATGGTGCGAAGGCATGTAAGCATGTACTGGGTGGACTCAAAGCTGGCAGGTAGTAGGAGAGAACACTCCCTTCTTGGACCTTTACTAAAGCGCTGTCAACTAGTGGTATCTCCCCTGTGATTCCCATGGTTGTTATCAGCGGAGCGATTTCCCTTGGCATGTCGTGGTAGACGGCATTCAGTCGTAAAACTGTCATGTCTGGGAGCTCACAATTCAGGTTGCAGGCCCCTTTGTATAAGTTGCTCCTAAAAACAAACAAAACAGAGCAGAGAAGCTAAGTTAAGGGCATGATTATATTCATCATCACAAATTATTACCTGATTACCTGAAATTATTACTGATTCCCTCAGCCAGTCTTCGCTCCTTAGACTTAGCCGATTATACCACCATCTCATTTGTTGGGCCAGGCTTGAATCCCTCTAAACACGTTATGGAACAAACTTAAGTGTGTATTATGTATGTAAAATAAAAATTCAATAACATTTACATTGTGCAGGTGCCAAAATAATATTACCTGAGTTCTGGGTTTATGCCAATGCTCTTTGGACTGTTCAACTGTAAGTAGGGGGACAACTGTTGCTCCCTGCTGGCTATAATGTACAGATTGATAAAGCAAAGCTACAATGTGATTACAGAGCGCAAGCCCTGCTACAAATGAGCATTGATATGCCATTAGCTCAACAGGCTTCAAGTCTTCGAGAACAATCTGTGGAGAGAAAAGGACATTAACAATGTAACTTGAACATATGTTAATGCTTAGACGTGAACTAGCTTTAATAGTTAAATAAGTGAATCCATTAATAAGTAAATATCCTTTAATTAAAATGAAATTCATTGTTTTCATAATGTAGCTAAGAATATGATTCACCCAGGTGTCTTCTACTGGTAGATCAGAATGTAAAATCAATCCCTGCAACAATTAACAGTACTACTTAAATCTACACAGCAGGTATTTTGTCAAAACATTATAAAAAAGGGTTGGAGAACCCTTATTCATTTGTGTTCATGTTAGCTAGGCTATGCTGTAATTCTATCATGACCTAGGCAGGTAGATTCTAGCCTAACATAGTCATTCCCTGAAAGCAGAATACTATAAATGCATAATTTTTCTCATCACTCTCATTTCCCTACAATTAAATTGTGTGGTTTCTCATTTTTCCACATTGACTTGTAGCATCTTGCCCTCACAGTCACCTCTCCATCCTCGTTTTTGTTAGAAACTGAGAAAAAGAAACAATGATTTCAGCATGCATAAAACTAGAGGACAATAACACACAATTTTACATTATTGCCAGTCTATCTGCAGGAAATACATACAATTTCTGTGGCAAAACCAAGCTTAATTATATTATTTGATCAAAGTTACAAAATTTTTACATCAACTATGTTATGGAGCACAACTAACATCAAATGTCAACAAATCTGACGAGGCTAATGATAACGTCAGCTACTTGTAGCACCACCTAGCATAGCTGTGGTATCTGTAAACTTACCTTCATAATCGTGGATATAGCAGATTATGTACAGCTTGAAACCTTTTTCTCAGAGGCTTAAAGACGTCCTCGAATGTGCCCGTGATGGTAATATGAGGTAACTCCTGGAGATATCTAGTGTAAAACGATATAGTGGCAATCAGATTTCGGATTTCTATTGACAGCTAATTCACTTCCGGCAGTGACAGGAAGTATCCGAGCTGGACGTAACCAGGAAGTAACTGTGCATAAACCGAATTCAACATATCTGTGCTCGAGATGTGTCAATTCAATCAGAACAACAGAGTAAAGCTCCGAGAAATTACAATTCAAGATGATCCTAAGCTTTAAGAGAGTTGCATAGATATCTAAAGCACTTGTTGATAAAACAGTAAAATGTGTTAATGATACATTTGTCCTTGCAATTAATTCGATTAGATCGATGCAAATTGACCCTCACTCTCTCACTGGTGGGCAGTCCAAAGCCTCGCTGTAACTTTGGTTATGTGTAGGAATACGTGGGTACCAGCCACGGAGGATCCTTTTTGATAAATTTGCTTCACGCTAGGTAAAAAGCCATTCGAGGCAATGTAGCTACGCACTAAATGCACTGATAGCTATACCCACAAGGCCACATATTGCATCCAGGTTTATGTGCACAAGGTTAGCGATAGACCAATTTAGGACTAATGATATGACAAACTGCAATATTAAGGTGATGAAAAACAGATTTAAACAGGCGAGCTAATGGTGTTATACAACCCAAGGCAAAATTCATGGAATAAACACACTTGGAGGATGTTTATCCAGCTTTTTTTTTTTGCAAATATAGCACAAAACAATTTTTGTTTATTCTTAACATTCAGGCTTCATGAAACACACCTGAAACAAATTAGATTAAATATTTTGAATTAGTAATGTATTTTTTTTCATAATGAAGAACAGGACAATATTGAATCACTCAATTTTAAGGAAAAAGAATGGAATCGCCTTGAAATTAGCTTTTCTTAAGGAAATACCAGCATGAATATGCAAATTAGTCTGCAGTTAAGAGAGTGCTTGCAGAACTTAACGAGGTGTTGAACTCAGCTCATTGAGTGGAAACATGGCACCAACAAGGGTGCTGGAAATTGCAACAATTTAAAAGATTATCAAACTGCTCCAAGGAGGAAATTCAACATGGAAAGAGGCAGGCAAAGGTGGTTGTTTCCAGTCATTGTACAGTTTAATTCCCAGAGTTTCATGTTGTGAAATGAAATCCAGCATATATGAAGGGTCCCCAGGAACTGAGCAGGGAGCAAAAAAAAGCTATTTGCAGAATAAAATATCAGATACAACAGGGAACAAGAAACAGGATAGGCCTTAAGGTTTAGTTCACCGACTGTTTAACAGAGCTATCCTCAGTAAGGTGTAATTCCAAAACAGAAAAATTAAGTTCACAGAACACTCCACAGGCCCCAAACAAGAATGTGTCCAATTACAAAGATATCACACAGCTTGCTGCTCCACACCCTAAAGTATTCTCTTCACTCTGCATTCCATCGAGCTGAAGTCCTGCATTGTTTATTCCAAACTCATCTGCCATAATGCAACCATTGTCTTCTGTGTGGGGTTAAGGTTTGTACTAAAGGGAGATTTAAGCTCTCTTCGCAACATGAAACAAAAGATATGAGGGTAACCGCTTCAACTCTTCAAGAACATTTTTTGGAAAAGCCTCAATGGGATCTAAGCGCATAAAGCATATCTGAATAGAAAGTCAACCACCAAGGAGAATCTTTCCATTCCTACATGATGCATTGCCAGCAAGGCAAATCTACTACCATATCATTTTGTCAGGTCTGTGTTATAATTTAGAATTTTAGAATTTTATAAACAGTAGACAGAAAATCACTGTGCGAACTACAATGTATGGATCTTTATTTGTCATATGCAAATCAAAATTATAATTAATTCTCAGTGAGGAATGAAACAATGATTGGCTAATCATCATGTCCCACAAATGAAGTGTTTGGAGGTTTTATGGATTCACCTTAGCCGCCGCCGTTGCCGCCACTGCAGATCTTTTCTGTTAGCACGATAATTCAACCTGTTTTTAGGTTTTTATGGGAATCACACTTGTGATTGTTTTTGCCTGTCATTCATGTTGGTGCAAACATGATAGAAAATAGACTGTTAAACTCAGGACAAAGATACGATTCATTTCAAGGATAACTGATATTTAAAAACAAATTTCTAATGCGTACTGTCACGAGTCAAGATTCATGAAACAGCAGAGAGTTATTTATATTAGTGCCAATTTGCATGTGCATATTCCCAAATTAATATCAGCACGAACTGACCTGATACTTGGAAATGTCACGCGTAACCTTTACACCATGAAACCATGCTGGCATGCTGCTCCTCTGCATTCCTCAGATGATTGAAATGGGGATATTGATTACAATATCTTTTTTCCTGTCCCTCCCTGGCAGAAATGATTTTGATGGCCTGAAACCAAACATGATATCTAAGTGTCGTGCAAAAGAGGTTAGACCATTCTGACAGAAGAAATGTTGTTTATCTCATCCGAGCAGAAATAGTTCACAAACTATTTGTAGTTCATGAATAGTTTGTGAACAGTTCAACTGCCACAAAAACACTGTTCTCAAAAAGTTCATGAACTGCTCATGAATGTTAATGAACTTCATACAATTGGGTACCAGCAAATGGTTGGGGAAACCGGCCTAAGAGCTCAGGGGTATTACCTGCGAGGGACTAGCAACCCCATCCAGGGGGAATAGCAGTACTCGTGGTCACTTCATTCCACAGAAACCGGGGTTAAGCACCGGCCTGATGCCACCTCCAGGTGAAAATAGTTCACAAACTATTTGAAGTTCATAGACAGTTCATCAACAAGCAAAAAAGTTCCTCACATGTTCTTCAAGGGTTCATGAACTTGAACAGTGTTCTCAAAAAGTTCATGAACTTATTTCCATGAATTCAGATGTTCACAAACTGTTCCCCAGCCAACACCATACGTTTCTTCCATGTTTAAGTCCCGTGAGAAACTGTTGTTTTTTTTCCTGTCATTAGGTATGAGTAATTAACATGAAAAAATGAGAAATAAAGCACATTCCAAACCATACTTGTAAAACACGTTGATTACACATAGCAATTCTACACTGCAGTGAACAACGGGCTTTTTCCATATGTCAACCCCTCTGGGTTCCCACGTGCGTTACCTTCAATAATCACGAGTGAAATCCTTTAAAAATCTGAAAGATTTTCAAGTGTTTTTTCATTAATAAAATTGTAAATGGAGTGGGAAAAAGTGATCAAAATATTTGCAAAAGTTTAAGGCATCGCTTTGCGGAGCAGTAGTGACCACCATGATGTTAGTTCGATTCCCGGTCGTACCAGCCAGCAGTGGTCGGTAGCCTTTTCAGAGAAGCACACAATTGGTTTCGCAATGTGGGGAAAATAAATTATAATCGTTGCTTTGTTCTTCGCTCCAGAGCCTCCTGTCAGCCAGCCGGGCACTCATCAGTAAGATTCTAAGCTGGCTCATCTTCGGGTATCCTCCGGCTCTCTGGACTTTTTTGTTTGGATGTTTTGAGCAATGAGTGTAAAGAAGCAGTGGCTGACAGGTGTGTGCTTCAGAGGAGAGCTGCGAACTGTCTTCGCTCTCCTGAAAGGGCAACATGGGGTCGCATACGAACATAGTTCGCTAATTGAGCATTCCAGATTGATGCGTGATTGGAGATGCCAAATACATTTAAAGCCTTCAATTCAAACATGTAAATTACAGACCTCATGGCCTCATGCATGACATAGAAAATTGCTGGGCTCATGTTGATGTTACTCATGCCAACGATCCTTGATTTCGCTTCATTTAGTGAAATCATGACCAATCTCTCATGATTGATGAGAATATGAGGGAGAAGGGCGACGACCTCAGAAACCAAGCTGTTCTCGATAATTTGTGTTGTGTTTGTACAACCCCAATTCCAGAAAGTTGGGACAAAGTGTACATTGTGAATAAAATCAAAACGCAATGACTTTCAAATCACACTAGCCAGTATTTTATTCACAGTAGAACAGAGATAACATAGCAAATGTTGAAACAGAGAAATTTTACAATTTCATACAGGCTTCCAGCAGCTGGAGAGTTTTGGGTCTCCTTTGATGGACGTTTCGTTGAATTATGCGCCAAATGTTCTCAATTGGTGAAAGATCAGGACTGTAGAAAGGCCAGTTCAGCACACAGACTCTTCAACTACGAAGTGATGCTGTTGTAATAGGTGCAGTATGTGGTTTGCATTGTCCTGCTGAAATACACAAGGCGTTCCCTGGAACAGATGTCATCTGGGGGGAGCATATGTTGCTCTAAAACCTTTATAGACCTTTCAGCATTCATGGTGCTTTTTGAAACATGCAAGTGTCCCACACCCTATGCACTAATGCATCCCCATACAATCAGAGATGCGGGCTTTTGAACTGAACGCTGATAACAGGAGGGGTTGTCTTTCTCCTCTTTAGCCCAGAGGACACAACGCCCATGATTTCCAACAATAATGTCAAATTTGGACTCGGCTGACCACAGGACACTTTGCCACTTTCCTACAGTCCATTTTAAATGAGCTTTGGCCCAAAGAACACGGCGGCGCTTCTAGATCATGCTCAACAACGGCTTCCTTTTTGCATGATAGAGTTTTATTTGGCATCTGTGGGTGGCACGGCAAACTGCGTTTTCAGATTGTGATTTCTTGAAGTATTCCTGCGCTCATTTAGTAATTGCAATGACAGAATCATGCCGGTGAGCGATGCAGCGGCTTGAAGATCATGGGCATCCAGTAAAGGTCTTAGGCCTTGTGCAGAGATTTTTCCAGTTTCTCCGAATCTTTTGATGATGTTATGCACTCTCGATGATGAGACCTTCAAAGCCTTTGCAATTTGACGTCGAGGTCCGTTGTTTTTTAAGTATTCCACAATTTTTTAATGCTAGCCTTCACAGGTTGGAGAACCTCTGGCCATCTTTACTTCTGAGAGACTCAGCCTCTCATAGACATCCCTTTTATAGCAAATCATGTTACACACCTGATGCCAGTTAACTTAATGACTTGCTAAATGTTCTTTTGGCTGATTCTCTTATATAGTAATTGCTTTTTCAGCCCTGTTTTTCCTGTGTCCCAACTTTTTTGAGACTTGTTGCAGCCAGAAAATTTGAAATAAGTTCATTTTGTAGATGAAAATGTAAAATGTCTCAGTTTCAACCTCATTGCATTTTGATTTTATTTACAATTTACACTGCGTCCCAACTATTTCGGAGTTGGGGTTGTACATTTGCAACTGATACTACTGGCGATTGTGCAAACAGTACCTTGTTTAATACAGGCTATGGTACGTACGCATGTTCAGCAGTTGCTATGGTCATCAAACTGTATTTTGCAACGAAAAGAGGCATCCCGCAGTTGTTTGTTGCAGTGTGTTCGTCATTATGTAAATGAATAGCGTCAGATTATTCATATTTTGAAATAAGTTAATTTTTTTGTTCAAATAACAAATCTGTATAACTTTATTTGTACTTACATAGGTTGCGATAAAAAAAAAATCTGAATAATTTACAGGAATGCCAATAAAGTTGATGACGCTTGTCCTCCACTTTAACATCTCCTCACATAGACAGTGGAGAGCATGAGTTTGAGCTCTTAATGGTAGCTGCTACCATGAAGTGGTATGGTGGCCTGATGGTATGATCATTGCCTCATGGTTGGATAGTTGCTGGTTCAAACCTTGCCATGGATGAACAACTAGCAAAGGTAAGCTAATACAGAAATAGTAACATTCATAGTATCCTTGTATAGATTAAGTTGATAAATGGATGTCCCTGGCATGATGACAATGAAAAACGATTCTTAGCTTTTAGCTGCCCTGAAAAAATTTGTGAAACTTACCGATGTAATGTTACATGTGAACTACACATGATTTATTCGGGAATAAGTTCATGAACAGTTCATGAATCTTTTTCATGCACAAAGTTTGTGATTGGCCATTTAGTGTTCAGGAACAATACATGAATAATTAATGAACTAATATCATAAACTGCTCATCACATTTTCTTTAGTTCGCAAACAGTTCATGAAAGTTTTTCATGCTCAAAATTCATGATCGGGCATTAAGTGTTGTGGAACTTTCAAGAACTTAAATCATGAACAGTTCTTGCATAGTACTTCATATTTCCAACAGGGCAGTAACATACCTGAAGAGATATACAGCACCCTCCATAATTATTGGCACCCCTGGTTAAAATGTGTTAAAAGCCTTAAAATAAATTCAATTTTTATTGCAGAAGCATACTCTCACACTGAAAATTGTAGAAAAATGTAACCTTCAACTCAAGTGAATTATAAGGGAAAAAAATCCCTGACTAAGAAATAATTATTTTTCATAAAATCACCTTCTCCACAATTAACAATTCCTAGGAATTAAATGTAATTAAAGTATTCCTGTCATTTCTACAGTAGTTTACAAAATTGATCAGAGTATCAAGTAATATTTAATTCGTAAATCATCACTTCCTGTTTCCCTGGGGTATAAATATGACATGACACGGAGGCCATTTCTCTTATCCACTCTTCAACATGGGAAAGAAAAAGAAACACACCATTCAAGTAAGGCAGATGTGTGTTGACCTTCACAAGTCAGGCAGTGGCTACAAGAAAATAGCCACTCGCCTGCACCTGCCCATATCTACTGTCAGAGGAATCATTAAGAAGTTTAAAACAACTGGAACAGTGGTAAACAAGCCTGGATGCGGACGCAAAGTTATTTTGCCACCACGCACAGTGAGGAGGATGGTAAGAGAAATAAAAAGTTCTCCAAAGCTCACTGATAAAGAATTGCAACAAATGGTAACATTTTGGGGTCTCAAAGTCTCCAAAACAACTATCAGGCGCTATCTACATGCCAACAAGCTGTTTGGGAGGCATGCACGGAAGAAACCTTTTCTCACTCAAAATTATAAACGCAAACGTCTGGAGTTCGCTAAGCAGTACTGGGACTTCAACTGGGACCCTGTGCTTTGGTCAGATGAGACCAAGATAGAGATTTTTGGCAACAATTACTCTAAGTGGGTCTGGCGGAACACAAAGGATGAGTATGCAGAAAAGCATCTCATGCCCGCTGTGAAGTATGGGGAGGATCAGTGATGCTGTGGGCCTGTTTCTGTTCCAGAGGCCTTGGGAACCTTGTTAGGGTGCATGGTATCATGAATGCTTTGAAATACCAGAACATTTTAAATAAAAATCTGGTGGCCTCTGCCCGAAAGCTGAAGATGGGTCGTCACTGGTTCTTTCAGCAAGATAATGACCCTAAAAATGTGGCCAAATCTACACAGAAATAGTTCATTAGACACAGAATCAAGCTCTTTCTATGGCCATCTCAGTCCCCAGACCTCAACCCCATTGAGAACCTGAGGAGTGAGCTGAAGAGGAGAGTGCAGAGGAGAGGATCCAGGTCGCTGGATGACTTAGAGAGACTGTGCAAAGAAGAATGGTCAAAGATCCCTCTTTCTGTATTCTCCCATCTTGTGAAACGTTATAGGAGAAGAATAGGTGCTGATTTGTTGGCAAAATGGGGTTGACTTGATATAAAATAATTATTTTCTAATGAGGGATTTTTTTCCCCCCTGAATAAATGCACTTGAATTAAAGGTTGGATTTTTCTCTTTTTTCATTGTGGTCCTATATTATTTTGAGAAAAAAAAACAAAAACTGAATTTATTAGAAGCTAAAGAACAGATCTTAACCAGGGGTGCCAATAATTATGGAGGGCGCTGTATAGCCAGCAGCCATACCACTATTCAATCTGCTCCAGCCATGAGGCTGAAACTAAGCAGGGGTGGGGTTGGTTATTACTTGGACGGAAGACCACCTGGAAAAACCGAGTTGCTGCTGCAAGAGGTGTTTGTGGGCCAGTAGGTTGCAACATTCCCTCTGGTGGAATACTCCCAAATGCCCCAGTGATGGGGACACTGTCATGAAGGAGACGCCATCTTTCGGACGAGACGGTACACCTAGGTCCTGACTCAATGTGATCATTAAAGATCCTATGACACTCTTCAGCAGGAGTAGAGGGTTCCCCGGTGTCATGGCTGAATTCCCAACCTGGCTCTTTCAACCTGCCACCTAATTATCCCTTAATCTAATTGGCTATGCAAATTGTCCTTTTCCTCTCCACCTCAACCCCAGGACTCCCTTGAAAAAGAAGTTTCAATCTCCACCGGACTTCCCTGGTAAAATTTTTTATAAAAATGGAACAGATAAAATATGATTTTGTCCTTTGTTTTCTTAAACTTGTAAAATCAGCGTACAAAAATAAAGATTACTTGAATGGGTGCAAAATAATGTTGATTATCAAAAAAAAACCAATAAAACACTACTCACTGCCAACTTAAATCCAGAGAAACGTGACTGATTGTGATATTTCTGGCAGAAACAAAATGAGGAATATATGTTTCATTCATTCTTAATTTTGAGTTATCCAACTGAAAATTTCTTCCTGGGAATGAAACATTATTATACTGCACTGTCTGAAAGACATGCTTAATTTTGTAAGTTCAAAATAAGTCAGGGGTCGTTTAGTACTATCTGAATATTTTCCTTTAACTCTACCAGATGCATACAGGATAGAATGATTACATGTGTTTCATAATTAGGAAAATTATTTTGATGGGCAGATTTGGTTATTGTTATCAGAAGATTCACACGCTAAAATCCTTCCGCAGGAATTTTCATTGTCCATCCATTTACCTGTACCTCATGACCATTCCATTCTTTTGAGACATTCAAGTTAAATTGTTGAACAAAGGGTCTGTTGTTTCACTAGCAATAGGAATTGTCAGGTCTTGCCTTGTACAGTCCAGCACACCAGCCAATTCAGATCTGGAGCGTAGCCATACTCATCAGTCAACTGGAATCTTCTGTACCTTATTTCCGCTGAGTGACAGCAGCTGTATAGTATGCCGTTGCTTTGCCATAGTCCCTTGTAACTTCTTGTAATCTAAACGCTTGCACAGCCTAGAGCCCTGTTTCGCGTATTTTCAATTGCTAAACCAACTTCTACATTTACGGAACCTCTTTTCTGTTTTTCTTTTACTATTATTGTAATACAAGTACTGCTATGTCAAAACATCTTGTTTTTTTACTGTTTTGAAACCGCTATTCCTGTTTTGTCTGCGTATTTTGTGTATACTTCCCGCTTGTGCAGTCGGCATAATAAAACATACGACGAAATCCATTCTTGCATTTAAGTCCAGTCCACATTTTCCTGGCCTCTGCGCTGATAGTTACAGGAATATTGAATATTAGTGGCAAAAATAGTAATTTTTTCATATATATATAAAATGCAATTTAAAAGCCTGCCTTTATTTTTTGGATTTGATATTCTTTACTTCCTCTGTATATGTCATTTTTGAGGGGGTGGATGGGATTGGGGGGGTCAGATTTCTCAGAAATTAAATTTATAGCATTTAGATTTTTCACCAAATTCAAGTGGGAAATAAACTCTAGCATTGTTAGACAGCAGTCTACAATGCAGAGTGCGATAAATGTGCAAAAAATAATGAAATACAAATAGACTTACATATTTATGAGAACTTTCTTTGATTGATTTGGGGAAATATTTAAAATCTAAGACTAAATGAAACAAGTGTAAAATGAAACTTGTTTTAATTTTACTGCATACATATTTTGAGACCTTTGACCCTCCTAAAGTATGGCTGTACGTGAATGCATAGACTTTGGCATGTGGACAAACAAAACTGACAAAAACCTTGAATCCTTGAACTGACCCTCACCTTGAATCCAAATTGAACCTATCTGACATAATAAATCAACATAACTAATGCATTCTGATTGCCAAATTTAGTTTTTACCGGTAATTGTTCTTCTCGCTCTCAATGTAGAACATATCATAGTGGGAAAAAGCATGGTGACCATCCCAGTCAGTAAGCTCAATTCGAAGTGCATACTGCCTCCTGCTGGTAAGGAGAAACACCATCTAATTTCCCAGCCAGTGTTCTCCAGATAGACTCCCAAATCCCTGTAACACAACATTAGGTTACATAGGTTACATAAAATCATCAATATGACTGAGAGGCAGTACAGGCCAATATAGCACATGGTCCATTATGTGAAGAAACTATTAGTTTTCTCATAAATATGTCTCACTCTACCTCTCTCACTCTCAAAACATTGTAAAGAACAAGTTATGTTCAGTTCTTAAGGACCTCTTTAGGACCAGCAGAACTTAAGGACTTCTTTTCTCTAGAACGTATGTATAAAAAAAAAACTTCATGCAATAAATTACACAGCGTTTTATTTCAGTGCAACAATTTTACTTAGGGAAACTGGGTGAACAACAATGTGGAAGAGCATTGTAAGCAAGTTTCATCACAAACATGAACAATAGAGCTCCTGATATCATGTGACTCCTTTTGGTCACACTGCCATTTTGGCAGGAAAAGCCTGAGTGAAAATGAATAGTGCTAGTGCTGATGTCAAGCCGTCAGAGTTCACTGCACACTTTAGACCCAAAGAAGTTGAGCAATATGATTCAAAACATAAAAAGGTACACGTCTTTTATTGAAGGATTGTGATCACGTGAAGTAATTTATCATCACATTGGTGCTCTTTTTTTAAATCATACTGATAGTTGAAATCTTCCAAGCGGCCTTGATCATAAGTCTACATACGCTTGAATGTATGACCTTGTTATATCGACACAAGGTGATATACTCAGGTTTGAATGGCTATTAAGGGTTCCACACCAGTGGCTTTTTAAATTGCAACTGGTGTCTGTGTTTAATCATTGAATTTATTAGCTCCCGAGTGGATGCACTGATCTGGCTTGACACTGGGGCATGGGGAGCGGATAAGAACTGTCTAAGGACCTTCGTAATAAGGTAGTTCACATTTTTAAGGATGGGAAAGGATATGAAGAGATATCCAAAGACTTGAAAATGCCAGTCAGTACTGTTCAGTTCGTGATTCAGAGATGGAAAATCAGGGACTATGTTGATACCAAGCCGAAGTCAGGAAGGCCAAGAAAAATGTCAAAAATGCCTCGAGAACTGCTCAGGACACAAAGAAAAATCCACAAGCTACCTCAAGAGAAATACAAGGTGCTCTGGTCATTTCAATGAGCATAATGAGGAGGTACTTAAATCACAACGAGTTGCATGGTCGTGTTGCCGGAAGGAAGCCATTGCTGTGCTAATCCCGCAAAAAAAGCCTACCTCAAACATACCAGACAATACCTTGACACACATTACAACCAAAATAGCACAAACATGGGCCTTTTGTTTTGAGAGCAGTCAACAAGGCCCATGGTGAAATATATACCATTCCCACTGTGAAGCATGGTGGTGGCTCTCTGATGTTTTTGGGGTGAGTGAGCTCTAAAGCCGTATGGAATCTCGTGAATATTGAAGGCAAGATGCAGTATACTATCAGAAAATACTGGCAGACAATTTGCATTCTTCAGCAGGAAAGCTGCGCATGGGACGCAGTTGGACTTTCCAGCATGACAGTGCTCCAAAGCACAAGGCCAAGTTGACTCTCCAGTGGTTACAGAAGAGAAAGTTGAAGGTGCCACTCCAGACAGCCTCCAGACCTCAAAATCAACAAGCCCTTTGGGTAGATCTCAAACATGCAGTTCATGCAAGACGACCGAAGAATTTGCGGGAGCTGGAGGCATTTGCCGGGAAGAATGGGCAGCTATACCACCTGAGAGAATTAACAGCCTCATTGACAACTATCACAAACAAAAGACTGCACGCTGTTATTGATGCTAAAGGGGTAATACACAGTATTAAGAACTCAGGGTACGCACACTTTTGAACAGGGTTCATTTCATTTTTTCCCCCTAATTGCCGTTTTATTTGATGATTGTGCCATCCTACATGACCTACAGTTGGATATGTATCCATTTAGAAATAAAAGAAATGTGTTTTGCCTGGCCTTTCATGTCTTCTTTAAAAAAATGTTGCCTATTTTACAAATTCAGCCAGGGTATGCAAACTTTTGAGCACAACTGTATTGTAACGCTTACTTACTTTTGTCTATATGATCCAATATTTTTATAATATATAATAATATATAAATAATGTACTTGAATAGTGCTTGGTTACTGATTCATTTTGTTAAGGGTATAATCATCACTGCACACTACAGTGTAAGTTATTATATCAGTTTTTATATTTCTTATTATATAAGTTATTACATTTCCATGGATTTTAATACAGTTGGCAGGCAGTTTATATGATGATAAAAAGCTTTAAATTATGCTTTGCACGCTGCTCCTGAACTAGAAATAGACATTCCATATACTGACGGGAGGTAAATTAATGGAAAAACTAACATAAACAATATTAAAAAGGTATTGGGCCTCCGCGAGCTGCCAGATTTTGAGGGAGGGAGCACCATTCTTCCATGGTCTTGATAGAGAGCGCAGTCTAACGTATTTTTCCAAAATCTCCCTGAGATCATTTGGGTTGAGATCTGGTGACCCTATCGGTGGTGATGTATGCATGGAATCATAGTCATAAAACCACGCACTGGCCGCTCTTGCCCTGTGGAGCTTGGGCCATCGTCATTCTGGAAACGACCACTTCCATCATGGAAGGAATGCTTCATCATATAGGATAGGATGCAAAGGTAATCACGCTGCATTAATTTGTGGTGACCCTTCTGCGGTTAAGGGGATGTCTGGACCCAAACCATTCCAGGAAAAGGACCAGAGGTAGCTGTATTTGTTAGGTTTATCCATGCATTTTTTTTATTATTTCTCTCTCTTTGAATTTTTCATTTTTCAGAATTCATGGTCTTCACAGCATCCTTAAAAATGACAGCACAATAAAACAAAAGATGTTTTTACAGGTGTTACTTTTATGGGTTACTTTTATTACTTGTTTTTCAAACAAGAACATAATTAAATGCCTAGACCTAACCTTGAACAGCAATATAGCCCTGTTAAGGAGCAGTAATTACTCCCGCTGGTGTTATTTGTTAATACAACAAGACAACAAGAGTTTCTAATGAATTAATGCCTTTAATTTTAATAAAATTGAAGAGCTTGTGGTTCTCAGGGTTCATCAAAAATATGCAGGGGGTCCCAGACCCCAAAAAGGTTGAGAAACACTGGTCTAAAGAACTTAAAGTCCCAAATTATTAAGAAATTCTGTAGAATTGTATGAAAAAAGGTCTTTTTTTTTGAGTATGCGTTATGTTGTGCTTTCAAAAGTGTCCCTATTATAACCATTTCAAACAACTCAGGCAATCAAGACAATCAAATTCTCAATCCATTCATTATGACCATCAAAATGCAGTTGCTGTGGCTAGAAAAGCTATAAGTATTTAGGCTTACCATCTTGTACTCCTTCCAAGTTCTGTGGAAGTCCACACTGCCGTCCTGCCTCCTCTGAACCATAGTCCACCCTCCTCCTGCCACGTCCATGTTACAGTATACCTACCGAGAAGGTTCACTTTATGAAAGGACAGAGCTCCAGCTTTACAACCAGAACTTTGTATTTAAATTCCTCCATTAAGCCAGTAAGTGGCAATTTATGTTATGATTAAAAATGTACTCATTCAATTTTTATTATTGAACTATTGCTCATTTTAATACCATGCATTTTTCATTGATGAAACATCGATATGGATTGTGCATGAATTTGGGTTTGTGCGCACAGGAGGACTATATTGATTACTGACTGATTTTAACTACAAAGAAATTATTCTGGGTAAACATGATCTGATATATACGTAACTAGACAGTCCAGTCATTGCGACTGCATGGTCTGGTGTATCCCTCGAAAGCCCGCTTTTCCCCTTTTTTCCGCATTATACAGCCAATACTGTTGCCATGGAAACCAAAATTGATAGCTGTCATAACTTAAGTATACTTAGATCCATTAAAAATGCACGGGTGAGGTATGTACTGTATTTGCAGCAACTAGTAGAATCGATTGATTTTTGTTTTTCCAGTGAGGCACAAGAGGAAATAAAGAAAAGTGCATGGTATTGTAATTCTGACATGAGCCTCGTGAACGCGGCAAGCACTTCAGTAATAACCAATGGTTAATGATGTGTACAGTGACACTTGACTTGTTCTTTTTGGTGTTGTTAATAGCCTACATAAAGCCAACAAAAAAAACAAAAATGCTACTGCATCTCAACTCTAACGGATATGGCTTGACCTTCAAACTTTATATATTTTATTGCCGAGTGTCACTTTTTGATCAGCCCAAGCTGTACCAAGAGTGAAAGGCGATATTTCATTGGAACGTGGATCAGTTATTATTCAATCAATGTGAATTTAAGATATTATCGCATAACATGGAATTGAACACTTTAATGTATGTTTGTCTGTTTTTAAATGACAAATTTAAACAATGATGAAGCACAAGTTCAATTGCCTCATGTGCGAAGAAGGTAGCACAGAAGTTTCAGAGCAGATTGCCTTTTGCAAAGCATTGGCTTGTTAATAAGTAAATTATTTTTCTGTAATGAATTTACCCCATTAATTCATCGCTGTTAGAATGCATATGGAGAGAAACCCCGTCTTCAGTTGTCTGTTAAGATAATTAGAAAATGCGTCAATAAAGTAAAAAGATTGAGAACCAGCCAGGACTGATTGTTGTCATAAAGGGACGTGTCTGTGCCCCCCCCAATACCCAGTTCTAGATTCAAAAAACCGGTCAGCTCCATTATTTTTCTGAAAACAGCCCTTGAAAAACCGTCAGTGGAGCAGCACCCCACCCAATTTGACCCTTATCTTCAGGCATTACCTGGTGATTCCTTTTACATTCCTTTTACAACCACAAATCTGCAGTTCTTTCTGATTATGGTCTGTCTGCATCCAATACCTTTAATAGCTCTTGCCACAACATTTCTTTGACTTAATTTCTTCCTCCTCAATTTCCCTTGGGTAATTAGGTATGTGAGACCTGGTCAATAAATAACTGTCTTCAACATGAATTCAGCAGTTTTAAAAGAAAGCAGGTGACCCTCTCATAAGTTCAGCAAGCTGCTGTCACCTCCGAAAAGCATGTGCTCAAAAGCTAAAAGAAATTTCCCCAGTAGTTGTACCAAGTGAGCGCACACACGGTCAGGCAGGGGTGTTACACCAAGAGTATTGAATTGTGGAGCTCAGTGCTATAAGGAAGGCCTCGCAGCCATGATCAGGCATGGGGTCAATGCCAAAGCCTCTATAGTCAAGCAGAAACTAAGTGCATTCATGAAAATCTGCTATTTTCATGTTCTTTGTGAACACATTTACTACACTTTAATGATTAAAGCCATACTTGCCATGTGAGTGTCCTTCAGCTTAAAGGAATGACAGGACCTCAAATTCAATTTTAAAGGAAAAAAAAACATATGGGAATGGTACAGAGATAAGTCATAGACAGTAATATCTGCCACAAAACAAAGCAATGAAGAAAATATTGCAAATTTGGCAAATCAATAATCACCTTCAGGAGAAATGAGAATTTTCCATATTTTCAAATGGCACAAGGTCATAATAATAGCCAGTTTTGGGCCATACCAACCTTTCTGGCCTCCTGTGAGCCAGTGTAAATGGGGTACACTCCACTTTTATTGTATCCAACTCGGAAAAGGTCAGCACAATCTCGAAACTTTATTTCTTCAGCTGTCCACTTTGAGATGTTTAGAGCCACTGTTTAAAACACAAAACATGTTCGCATGTGTAGCATTGACCAGAACCTGAGGATTTTAAGCAATAGAATAAGTGTGCCAGCAGTACAATGGCATCGCCACCCATGACAGAACTTCCAAATCTTCAGTGCCAGTTGTAAATTGTTAGGTAATATGCTCATTTGAAGGCCTCACAACTGGACTGTATCATACATCCTTCCATTATCTATGTTGCTTTTCATTGGTCAGGGTCATGAGGGGCTGGGGCTGAACCCCAGTGGGTGACATACAGCTACATGTCCTGAACAGTTTGCTGATCCATCGCAGGAATCATCCATCATTTACTCACAGCTATGGGTATCTCAGAGTCTCAGATTAGCCCAACACTATTAGACCATCTTGCAGTGAGGCAACAAGGATACCAACTGCACTACCTTGCCACCCAGTGTATCTTGCTTTTAAAATGTAATACAACAAACTAGAAGTCCATTACAGCATATTGAAGATAATCATAACAAGCTATAACGATACAATGGGGACTGAGAGAAGAATCCATTTTTCAAGAATCACTGCAGGGAGTGGTAGCAAATCTATGTCGTCGATTTCAACCTTTGACCGATCATTAAATCCCACCCAGCCACTGATCATCTTTGCCAAGCTTCAGCCAAAAAGTGAGTGGAATTCACCAACCTTCCTCTGTACCAAGAAGCTTGTTGTAAGATTTAATAGCCATCCATCAAGTTAAACTCGAGTTACGGTGCGAAAACTGTGAAATGGGGGCAAAATCGACACTTTTTTGACCGGTGTGACCTTGGGATTCGACAGATGACCTTGAAAAACAATAGGGAACCCCTCCTCTATACCAAGAAGCTCGTTGTAAGATTTAATAGCCATTCATTGAATTAAACTTGAGTTACGGTGCGAAAACCGTCAAATCGGGCAAAATTGACACTTTTTTTTACCTGTGTGACCTTGGGATTTGACAGATGACCTTGAAAAAAAATGGGGAACACCTCCTTTATGCCTAGAAGCTATTTCCAAAATTTCATAGCGATCCATGAATTCTAACTGGAGTTACAGCGCGAAAACCCGCAAACAAGGTCATGACCTCTGTGAACTTGACCTTCGACCTTTGACCTCGACCTTGTGCATGGACATCACTTTTGTGAAGGTCAATAACTCCTGAAAATTTTGATGACAGGAACACGGTGGAAAAGGTGTCAGAGATGGACGGACAGACGGACGAACAGACAGACGGACAGACAGAAACGTTCATAGAGCTGCTTGGTCGCAGCTAAAAAAGTAAAAATCATTCGAGCTGGTATTGTCAGGCATGCTGAAATATGCCCTCTAATTTGTCAGCCAGTATGAGAGGCTTTACTTGCATTTCTAGAGCAAACTTGGTGAAATTGCTTCTTGGAGTAAAACCTTAACATGCCATCCTGACTCTTCTCGTCTTCTCACCGCCTAATGTGGGACACGGTGCTATTCTTTTCTATTCTATTTTAAGACTGTGTGCTATGTTGTTTTTTGAATGTTGTCAAAGCAAGAGTGTTATTATGTCTCAGCTGATTTTGCCGCTCTGTGGCCACTCCAATAGGGTGCAGGCATGTTGCTTGTCATTGCCTGACAATAGAGAATGGACGTTTCACAAAGTCTCAGAGTTAAGTGTCGGGAGCATGAAATCCTGACAGTCAGATGTCTGAATCGCATTAGATCAGCTGTGAACAAAATACCATGATGATTTGCTATAAATAGAGGACTGTTATTTGTCCAGACATTTCAAGATTATGCTTGTTTAGCTTTTGTCCGGTGTTAAAATTGACTTGGGCTATTTTGTGTCACAGGGACAGCATTGCATTTCATCACAAATGACACACTATAATGACATATTTGTGAAGATACAGTTTGTAGCAAAATTGTGAGCATAAGAGTTTCGTCGCCCATTGGCCTATCAATAGTCAAACGGATAAAATCATAAGTAACTTGGGGTGCTAAGCTTTTCTGTAGGCTATTTCTTGGCTTTTTATTTTCTTAATTACTTTTTTTTTTTGGAAACCTGTAAGTACACCTGTTGTTAGGGTGCCAACTTCATATCTATTGCTTTGCCTACAGGACTATACTATAAATAACCTGATATTGCTTTATGCATTTCATAAGTGGGCATGTTGGGGGGACGGTCCAGACGAAAATTGTCAGGGCCAAATTTTGTTCCCAGTCCAACCCTGCCATGCCACGGTTACGTACTTGGTAGTAGCCCATGTATTGTGCATTTGTAAAGCTCACAGTCACCACCAGTTTACAACCAAACAAGCTTTATATCAAAGGGATTACAATTTTGATGTATAACTGTGCATGTACTTCATATTTTTCAAAAGACTGAATTTTGGTATATGTCAGGGAATATTAGCCCTTTAGAGCGCCACCTTTGGTCAGCTAGCTGTCCATCCAGAATAGTACCAAGCTAAACCCTTCATTTTCAGAGAAAACTAGCTGTGTGCATTACAAGTTTAAAGCAATTTCTTTGATACGATATTTGATGTTTAATATCATCTGCACTGAAAATACGACCATTGAGATCTTACTAATGCTATAATGTACCCTAAGGGGACTATTTATCCAGAGAATGTTAGATCTCTATTTGCTGGGTGAACACAATAATGGTGTCTAAACATAGGCACAATCTGCTATGAAATGGTGTGTTTTTGAGTTTTCCTCCAACTTTGGCTCCGTCTAGTTTGAAAGTGTAGATACTACCGAAGAAATGCTTAATATTCCTGAAAATGGAGTTTCAAGAGCACAACAAATGGCATTTATCACCATGGCACATATCTGGGTTACAAAGAAAATATACCGCAAACATGCACCGAAAATCCATTTCGACCATCTTTCTGGCCATCCATTGCACTAACCCAGCAAGATACCGGGGTAATATTCACTGAAAATGATAGTTTTGTTGTGAGTAAACACATAATAAAGCATTCTTGACTGGTATATGTCTCGGATATTATTTTATTACCATTCCCATTTTCAATTTTTACTGTGCTTTCTCAAATAGTTCAAGCTCAATAACATAGTTACCCAGCTTGGCACCGATGTGGTGCTGATGTCTATCCGGACTTGAAGACTTGAAGTGTCACCAGTCATGATAAAAGAATAACTCATCTGGTACTGTGTACCCTTAAGTCATGATAGTTGATGTAAAACGTGGTGTCAAACGCAAAACTGACCCACTTTAGTGGCTTCCAGGTGGCGACACAGACAGACTAAGGCCTGTATTCAGAAACGACACTCACACTAATTGAGTGCAAGTGATTACTAAAACTTAGTCGGTGTCATGTTATACTAAATGAGTCAGAGGTTGTCCTAACACTCATATGCTTTCAGAGAGCTCACTCACACTGAAAATAGCATCTCTTTCTGAATGAAGGTTGAGTGCAGGGAACACATCCCTTGAGCCGCGCTAACTTGCGCTGGTATTTCATTGACATGGCTTTCAGGTGGTTACAAACATTAGAAACTCTGAATCATTTACGGCCATGTGCTCGAGGCAATTGCAACTACGCAAATTTTAACTATAATGATGATAACGATGCCGGTAACTTACTGACTGACCACCAGGTTTCACTGTTTACGAACTGCACTGTGGTGAACTCAAGGTTAGCATTTGTGTACCCACCAGTAGCTACTGGTGAACTGGCAATGGGGGAAGCTTAAAACCATCCCTTAAAAATAATGATTGGACATGACCTGTTTTCAACTCATTTAAATTACCATTGCGGAAACTCCGAAAACTCTCATCATTATCAGGTGTGGCCAGTTTTCATTAATGACGCATACCTGTCAACTCTCTCGGATTCGGATTTCTAGCGCTTCATCATGGGTTGGAAAATTCTGCGATAGGAATACCATTGGCTCACTGTAGCTGAAGTGGTTGCTACAGAGAACAACAATTTTTTTTCTGTTGCATTTTTTTTGAACTGCTGGATAGATACTTTGGGAAATTATACTGAGCAGTTTGCACATCAGGCTTAGCTTAGGGGTTTAATTCATGCAACTCCTGAAAAACAGAAGGAAGTGAACTAGTCCATACTCTAAACAATGTTCGAGCTCGGCTTGCTAGTGAATATTCGATAACTGATCCGGGAGTGCCATCTAGCGAGAGAATAGTGCAATTGCGTGCATAAATTTGCAGCTCCATGTCCGCTGGCGACTACATCTGCACAAAGGGGTTAATTGCTTCTTGTAATTTTATTGTTTTCTTTTATTGTCTCATTTCTCTCTCTGCTCTCGCTGCATTCCTTGTGTCCTTCCTCACCTGCTTTGTGTTTGTTTATGTTGTCAGCAAGTAAATCTTCCCCTGTGTTCTTTGTTTTGTGTGCGTTCATCCCCCTTATCTTCTGCCCAGTGCTAGCCTGCTGTGATTACCTGTTTCCTGTATTCATCTCTGTTCCCGAGTCAGTCTCAGCCTAGTCTGTTCCAGTGCTTCCTGACTCAGCACGCTCTACTAACAGCAAATACCGACTTTGCATCACAGTCTGTCCACCTGGTTTTTTTTTACTATACTTCTGAATACGGTCCTGTACCACGTTCTGCCCACCCGGTTAATGGATGCTGCTTTCTTAATGATTACTTTGGATCCTGATTTTGTGCCATAATCTGCCTGATTGGTTTTGACCCTGCCTGCCTGACCTCCCTTTGTTTGTTAATAAACTTCTGTTTATTTTTATTGTGCTGTCTGCATCTTAGTCCTCCATGTGGTCTGACAGGTACAGTTGGTTGCCCACAAAATCAATGATAAAATCAGTTGTTATCCGGCATCGTCAATAGCAAATCACATAATGCCAGCACTTCAGGATGAATCAAACAATTCTCCCATCCTAAAAAATGGCGTGGTGGTGGGTGGTTCTCACCTTTTTCTCGAGAGCAGTGACTGAGCAGGTTGCTGACTGTGTCCATTAGAGCTCGTTGCTGCTTCTGGAGGGCGCTATTGTTTCCAGTGGCCTGACCAAGCTGGGTCTCCAACTCCCAGATCACACCACTCTGCTTCTTCACCAGATCAAGCAGACTTCCCTTCTCTTCTCATAAGGACTGCAGCTCTTTATTGTGCCATAATTCCATCTCCTGCATCTTTTGCTCTAAAAGTCTGACCGTAAACTACAGAGATTATCAAGCAAAATGCCAATTTTCTCTGACTATTAGCTGAGAAGTAACATTTATAATTAATATAACTAATAATAGAGTTATCCTGGTTCTCTGTTCAGTCTGGCATTGTAGAAATATGCATTAATTTTGGAAAAACTGCTTATTTAATTTGAAAGTTTTCAATTCATTCAGATTTTTTTCGATTACTACCCTTTTTAGTGTCTGTTGGAGCCATGAGTTCTGATTGGACCTCTGCAGTGCTTAGCCCTGATGGAAATTCTAGCTATAACAGCATAAGATAGAATTCAGCTGGAACCAGCGGTTTTTTTTTTTTTTGGATGTACAGTATCAGTCAAAGGTTTGGACATACCCACACTTTTACTAACAAGACATGTTAAATAAAAAAATAGGCACTATTTATTTTGTGGGAAAAAAAATATATCGTGTAATTCTTAAATCCATCAAACTAACGAGCATTTGCTATCATATTTGCAGGGCACACTCACTTTTAGTTTTTTTTAACTAGAGCAGTTATATGACTATAATGAGTTTGCTGCTGAGCGGCCGCCTAAGTTCCAAAGATTTGCTGCACTTGTGGTTTGCTTTTCATCTACTTTTTTGCCCAATAAATTCCAAAACAGCTTGCTTTAATTTGGCTGTTGGAAAATGGAAAGAGCTGCTTACTTTGTAAAATATGGCTTGCTTGAGAATTCTAAAATTTTAGACTCTATTCAAACAAGCAAATTATTCTCTTTTTAACTTCTGACTGTTTACCTCTTACCAGATTCCATCTGAGATTTGGTAGAAAATTTCAGCTGGCTAAATTTCTCTAAAAATAGAGTGCAAAAGTGTGTCCAAACTTTTTACTGGTACTGTATATTCATTCACAAGCTGTACAGTCAGGCCAGAATAGTTGCCATCTCATCCATCTTGTTGCCAGATCGACCATCTTCAAATTTGATTCATACAAGTATAAAATCACTGGAGACCCAGTCCCGTATTTCAGAGGAGGCAAGTTATTGGCCTGCATCAAGCAAAGAAAACAATGAATGAGGAAACCAAGCGCAATCATTTGCACACACGAATTGGCCATCATAAATCCATAGATGTTATTAGTGGGGGGGATGGGGGGGACATGTCCCCCTCAACATTCTAAAGGGTGGTGTTCATCCCCCCCAAAAAATGAAACAAATCAAACATCAACTTAATATTAGTATATAACTATGTGGTCACAACTTATCGACGAGAGCGTTTTGGAGCTGTTGTGTATTTGATTAGTTGCGGACCCGTAACGTTCACTCTCATGTTCGCTGAGCAGCTCGCGTCTCTTACCCCGAATGTCAAAACAAAAGGCAGGGATAATCAAATCGGTGAGTGCTGACAAATAGCAGACTATCATGATCGTCCTGCCTGAAACATCCAGTAAACCATGTTCCTTCCCGGGACGAAAATTGTATATACAGAAATTATAGAATGAACGTTACCGAACATCTCCAGGTTACAAGATACTTTCGTTTTATTTGTCACGGTTTAGTTCACTTTCTTTTTGACAGTTGTAGTGTTTTCAGCGAGGACGAAGTGACCACTCCGACAACTGATAATGTGACCCGGTTCAGCCACTGGAAGGTTTCGGGGAGACTCCTGACTGGGCGGAGGCGGTGCTCGACTAGTTGGGAAACTCAAAAGAAAAACAACCTAAACTGAGCCAGGCGGGATTGCACCTTTAACCAAGAAGACGCCTTCTGTTGGTGATTCTGCATTTAGAAAAAACGTGAAGAACGTTGAAGACGCTTTGGGAGAGTGTGTCGTGAGAGAACTGAACAGCCAAAACTTTTGTTTAAAGGCGATCTTGAAGTGAAGAGTTGCTTGGTAAATATAATGCGTTTGTTGTTTTCATAAAGTCTGAAAACGTGTGAGCTTTGAAGACGTGGACGTTTAAGATAGCATTGTGAGAGACTCAGCTAAAATGCTAGCCGTTGCTTTCACCAAAAAAGAACCGCGTTAACTCGGCACCGTTGCTAATGCTGGACTGTGGAGGCTACACTGACGACTGTTCCACCTGCTGCATTGGTTTCTCCACTCAACACTTCCGATTGGCTTCTCCTGTTTCATGGATTCGTGAGAGCACTAAAGTTTGGTCCCCAATGCAAAGCCAAGTGCTTGGTTATTGTCTGAACATTTCCAAGGTTTAACGTTAGTTTAGCGCCAATGCTATCATTTCACTGATACTGATTGTTTCTTAAAGTAATTTAACTTTTATTAATTTCATGGTTGAAATTTGAGCTAAACCAATGAGGTTCTGATGTTTCCGGTAATTCACCTGAAAACTTGTATGTCACTGTATGTGAACCATATTTTTATTTTCCAATTTCCCTGTTGGGTGAATTTTAAGAGAACCCAAATGAAATTTGTGAGACTAAAACATTTAAAGGGTAAACAAGTGAGTTTCTTAATTAGAATTTAAAAGGGTACAAACTAAAGTTTAATTTTATTTGCAATATCATTTTTTAAGGGTTTCTTATACACTGGTACATTTCCTTGTGTTTATTGGTGATTGTGAAGTTACAAATGAGGATTTTAGTAGAAAAAAGTGTGAAATTCAAGATTCATTTTAGTGTGTAAAAATATACATGTTTGTATTTATTGACACAACAGTAAAATCACTTTGAAAAATATTATGACCTGGAATACAAATCATAGTTTCACAAAACAGTAAATGAAAACAATGTTGAAGGCAAGAATGCTGAAGAGACCAGAACTTAAAACATTACTTTTGTTTTTACTTGGCTGACCTCCTGCTATGGAAAGGATGTAAAGGTTCCCAGTCATTGGTAAATGTTTTTTAAATTATTATTATCATTATTATTTTATTTTTTGCATGTAAATTTTTCTTTTGGCGAGTAAAAATCTTATTTTACTTTCCCGAATGAGTAATTAAAAAAAAAGTTAGTGTTGAGCCATTGATGACTAACATCAGGTGTAGCATTACTAAGCTGGGCGGTATTCCACAAAGCTGGCTAAAGGGGGATTTACATTTGAACGTACGGGCGTCTACGTGCAACTTACGTGCGAAATTTGGGAAAAATGACTGCGTGCTCGACGTGGCGAGTACGTGACACGTGCGTGTTTTGCTGGCCGCAGGGCACGTAGAACCGCCCGTAGCAAAGAATTGGTCTGCAAATTAATTCCACGGTGCACGCGGCGATCAGTCGAAAATAGTCCACGCCAAGTACATGGCAAGTACGTCACAAGTGCGTGTGCAGTAGATATGTATTGGGTTTTATGGGTGTAATGTGAATATAGGCCACTGGATGGCAGTATTTACCTTTTTTTTATTCAGCTCAGACTGGAGCTATGTTTAGACATGTCCTGGACATGTCTGGGGCAAGTCCCCGAAAAGTAAAAAAAAAAGAGGTCTAAATGTGGGTGGGGTCTGCAAAAGAGTATATAAGGAAAAGAATTGAGACAGTAGAGTAGGAGGAGAAATTGCAAGAAGAAGGATACATGTGACCAGACCTGTCATTTCTGTTCAAGACCTGTGAAGTTTTCTTTTGTGGATTTTTGCCTTTGTTACAGCATTTTCTTCATCCAGGACATCACCAAGCCACCCCACCAAAAAGGGACTGTAATTATTTCTGTTTTTCTTATTTATCAATCTTGGTCATTTAGTTGCAGGTTATTGTTAGTTATTGTCTTTGTTAATTAAATGTGTTTAAGTTTTTAAAAACTGTGTGTCACCCCTTGCTGTTGCTGTTGTTTTAAATGTAATAACAAATTGGGGCCATAACATGGGGAAAATTCCATTAAAATTAATTCAAAATGAATCATATATCAAGAATTTTAAAATATTTTTCATATTGTAAGCATATGAATATACACCCATGCAAGTGCCACGCACGTGGTAAGCACTTCTGTCGTCTGGGTAGCGCAAAACTGACTTACTTTCCACGCACGACACTGGCGGAGCAAGCAGGTCGGACGTACGTCTCACGCAGCGCACGCATGCAGTGCGGGTTATTTAAACCCGGTCATTTGCCAGTTCTTGAACAGTTGTGAAAATGCCACCCAGGAGATCCAAGAAATCACCAGCTTCCAGTCAGCTTTCTGCTTCCACTGCCTCCACTTCCAAGGATACCAGCACGAATGAAGATTACAAATGATGCTGAGTCCTGTTACATCAGCATTTTTAAATAGTACCCCAACCCGCACTGGCCACGTAGAACACGTACTCCACACTCACTTGCGCCTTGTCGTCGACGTGCATGCCACTCAAGTGGCAATCACGTTACACGTGCGTGAACCCCCCCCGTACGTCTGCATTACTTGCCACTTGAATCGCGCGTGCATGTTCAGTACTCTCCACTTGCGAGCATCACGTCCCACGTGCGTGTGAAAAGGTCCCTGATCGTCACGGATTTCGCAGATCACGCCAGCTTCATGTAAGTGGCACGTATTGAACAAGTACTTACCCTGTGTTATGGCCCCAATTTGTTATTACATTTATAACACAACAGCAACAGCAAGGGATGACAGACAGTTTTAAAAACTTAAACACATTTAATTTTTTTAACAAAGACAATAATGACTAAACAACTAACAACTAAGACCAAGATTGATTATATCAAAAACAAAAAGAAATATTTACAGTCCCGTTTGTTGGGGTGGCTTGGTGATGTCCTGGATGATGAAAAATGCCCAAACACAGGCAAAGAAATCCACAAAAGAAACGTCACAGGTCTTGATCAGAAATGACAGGTCTGGTCACATGTATTCTTCTTCTTGCAATTTCTCCTACTACTACTCTGTCTCAATTCTTTTCCTTATATACTCTTTTGCAGACCCCACCCACATTTAGACCTCTTTTTTTTTACTTTTCTGGGACTTGCCCCAGGCATGTCCAGGACATGTCTAAACAAAGCTCCAGTCTGAGCTGAAGAAAAAAAAGGTAAATACTGCCATCCAGTGGCCTATATTCACATTACACCTCCATTCCAAAAGGGAAAAATTTTGACTCATAAAGGCAAAATTTTTCTTTTCAATACAAAATGGTTAAGTGAACACTTGTCTATATATACATATCATACAATATTCAAACACATGATATATATATACACATTCAAACACGGGATAAGCAATCAGCAATTACATTGTCTGTACCCTTCACATGCTTAATTTCCAAGTCAAACTCCTGTAAAATCAAACTCCAATTCAACAATCTCCAATTCTTGTTTTTCATCTTACTCAAAAACATTAACGGATTGTGGTCAGTGTACAAAATCATTGGCTTTTGTCCTGTACAAACATAAACCTCAAAGTGTTGTAAAGAAAGGACCAGAGCCAACAGTTCCTTCTCTATTGTGGAATAGTTCCTTTGGTGGTGATTGAACTTCCTGGAGAAGTATGCCACGGGATGCTCAATGTCATCAGAGTCACTTCTCTGTAGGAGCACAGATCCACAAGCTTGGTCTCTAGCATCGACCGCGATGGAGAACGGTTTGTTGAAGTCAGGAGATTTGAGCACGGGGAAGTGACACAGCAGAGACTTCAGGTGATCGAAGGCTCTCTGGCATGCATCATCCCAGGTGAACTTTACGCCTTTCTTCAGTTGGTTAGTTAGACTGAGAGCAATCTCAGCAAAGTTCTTGCAGAAAATGCGGTAGTACCCGATCATTCCAAGGAAGCGGCACAAAGCTTTTTTGTTGTCAGGAACTGGAAAGTCCATGATGGCTTGGACTTTAGCATTTATGGGTGCCACCTTACCCTGGCCTATGACGTAGCCAAGATAGGTGACAGTGGCACAACCAAAGTCACTCTTGCTCAGGTTAACAGTCAGGTTAGCCTGGGTCAGGCGCTGGAACAACGTCTCTACATCTTTTAGATGTTCTTCCCAGGAGTCACTCCATGTGATCAGGTCATCGATGTACGCACCCGTGTGTGGCAATCCGGCGATTGTAGACTGTATCATCCTTTGGAACGTGGCTGGGGCATTTTTCATGCCAAAGGGTAGGACTTCATACTGGTACAATCCAGATGGTGTGGCAAAAGCAGAGATGCTCTTGGCCCTCTCAGTTAAAGGCACACACCAATAACCCTTCAATAAATCAATCTTGGTCAGAAACTTTGCTTGCCCTACACTATCAATACAATCATCAATCCTAGGTATTGGAAACACATCAGTTCTAGTTACAGCATTGACTTTGCGATAATCTGTACAGAATCTAGTACTTCCATCAGGTTTTGGAACTAGCACACAGGGTGAACTCCAATCGGAGTTGGAGGGTCTGATAATATCATGTTTTAACATGTACTCAACCTCTTTCTCAGCAATCTTTCTCTTTTCAGGATTCATCCGGTATGGATGCTGTTTTATTGGTTTGGCATCACCAACATCTACATCATGAGAGGCTATAGTAACTCTCTTTGGAACATCAGGAAACAAATCCTCATATTTCTTGATCAACCTTTCAAACTGATCTCTCTGTGAGGGTTCTAAGTGCTTAAGTTTTACATCAAGATTTTGTAACACTTCAGTGTTTGACAATTTACATGAAAGAACTTCAGCTTTAATTCTTGGTTCATCATCTTGAAACTCCCCCTCATCTTCACATGTTTCGACCATTGGAGAATCTGAAGTGACAGCTGCAACCCTAGCATTTCTGTCATGATAAGGCTTTAGCATGTTAATATGACACAATTGTTTTGGTTTTCTCCTATCTGGAGTCTGCACAATGTAATTGAGATCATTGAGTTTTGTCAGAATTTCATAAGGACCATGAAATCTAGCCTGCAATGGATTGGACTGCTAAAGAAACAACACAAGGACCTTTTCTCCTGGTTTAAACTCACGGCTTCTAGCCTTATGATCATACCAAGTTTTCATTTTTCCCTGACTTGATTTCAAGTTCTCTTTGGCAAGGTCACAAGCTGCACGCAATCTTTCCTTGAACTTGCCAACATAGTCTAACAGACTGATATGCGGCTCTTTCTCTTGCCATTGTTCACTCAATAATAGCAAAGGTCCTCTCACTTCATGACCAAACACTAGCTCAAATGGACTGAATCCAGTAGACTCCTGCACTGCTTCTCTAGCTGCCAACAACAGCAAATGAACCCCTTCATCCCAGTCTTTCTCATGGTCATAACAATAAGTCCTCATCATTGTCTTGAGAGTGGAATGAAACCGCTTTAAGGCACCCTGACTTTCTGGATGATAGGCACTAGAAAGAATCTGCTTTGCACCTAGTTCATACACAACCTGCTGAAACAATCCTGAAGTGAAATTGCTACCCTGGTCTGACTGAATTTCCCTGGGAAGGCCAAACAACGTGAAGAACTTTATCAAAGCCTTTGAGATTGCAGTTGCCTTGATGTTACGTAGAGGTATGGCTTCAGGGAATCTGGTAGATGCACACATGATTGTCAACAAGTACTGATTTCCAGATCTAGTCTTGGGTAATGGACCAACGCAATCAACAAAGACCCTAGAGAATGGCTCCCCAAATGCTGGGATAGGCTGCAATGGAGCTACAGGTGGGTCTAACTGGTGTTTTCCAACTACCTGACAAGTGTGACAGGTTTTGCAAAAGTTGGAAACGTCTTTCCGAAGCCCAGGCCAAAAGAAGTGTTTCATGATCTTATCAACAGTCTTGTTAACACCAAGATGACCTCCTAAAGGTAAACTATGAGCCATTTTTAAGATCTCATTCCTATAGACCTTCGGAACAACAATTTGCCTGACCACTGCCCAATCTGCATCGGCAGGGATATCAGGAGGGCGCCACTTCCGCATCAACACACCATCCTTGAGATAATACCCAACTGGAACTGCGTCTATTTCTTTATCAGGAAGGGCTCTCCTCTTTAGTACACAAATTTCAGGATCATTAGTTTGCTCCTCAATCAACCGCTTTCTGGACAGAGACAAGTCTCCAGACACATCAGAATCACCAGACCCATCCGGCTGGCTGAATAGAGAACTGGTAAAAGTATCTGATAAGTCCTCAAACGGAGAAACCATAGTAGGCCAATCAGAGTCATGAGGCGAACCACCTGAGTCCTGACTATTCAATGTACTGGACGGCACCACATCATCTTCTTCTTTAGCCTTCTTGGCCATAGCACGAGTCACTGCGCAAGAGGGATACAGAGATGGGTCCTCATCCCCATCTTCAGTGCTCGGCTGTGAAGTAAGATGTACAGGGGGAACTACTTTGCCCCCAGCCAGGTCATTGCCTAGCAACAGAGAAACACCCTTTATAGGTAGACTTGACATAAGTCCCACCTTAACCTGTCCTGTAACTAAATCTGACTTCAAGAATATAGAGCGCAGGGGTACAGATACAGTCCTCCCTTCAATACCTTGTACAAGTATGAAATCCCCTGAAGCGGTCTCATCACGTAACTCCAAGGAGTCCATCAACAAAAGTGACTGAGAAGCTCCGGTATCCCTTAGGATATATATGGGGACAGGAGTAGTATGCTCATTCAGAGCCACAAATCCCTCTGACACAAATGGAAGAAATTCCTCCCTCACGAAGTCAGCAGTATCAGGCTTTTTAGCCCCACAAGAAGCAGGCAATTTAGCAGATTGGTTATCTACTACAGGGGTTTCTAACCTTGTTTTCACAAAGGCATTTGGTTTGGTATCCTTTTCTTTTTCTTTCTTAGCTTTAAGGAACCAACAGTTAGTTGTAACATGACCAGATTTCTTGGAATAACTGCAAACTAGACCACTTTTGTCACTGTCAGCTTTCACACTTTGATCAGACCTGTTACTGGATTTCTGAGCACCATCACCAGATTTGTCTTTGTCTTTGGGTGAGGAATCTTGGGTATCACCATAACCCTTTTTCTGAAATTGGGACCATCTATTATTACTGCAAGACTGAAATTTGGACTTATGTGTGAGAACATATTCATCTGCAAATTTGGTAGCTGATTGCAAATTCAGTGCTTGCTTCTCATTAAGGTAGGTCTTAACATCATCTTTAACACAGTTCTTGAATTCTTCAACTAACACCATCTCTTTTAGTGAGTTGAAATCATCCTTGACCTCCATAGAAGTACACCAGCGCTCAAAGCAAACCTGCTTTTCATTAGCAAATTCAACATAAGTCTGATTTTCAGATTTCTTCAGACCTCTGAATTTCTGTCGGTAAGCCTCTGGAACCAACTCATAAGCTCTCAAAATAACCTTTTTGACAACCTCATAATCAGAGGAATCATCTGCAGACAAAGCCGAATAGGCTTGTTGAGCTTTACCCTTGAGGACAGTTTGCAACATCAGAGGCCAGTGTTCCTTTGGCCACTGGCAACTCTTTGCTACCTTTTCAAAACACTGGAAATAGTTGTCAACATCCTTTTCCGAAAATGGAGGCACCAGTTTTACCTCCTGGCCAGCTCGAAATTTATTTTCAGTTTCAATTTTAATTTTTAGTTGCTCCATTTGGAGTCTTTCTTCTCTATCGAATTTCTCTAATTCAAAATCTCTCTGTCTCTGTCTCTCTCTTTCTGCTCTTTCCTCTTTCTCTCTCTCAAATTCTCTTTGTTTTTCTTTTTCTTCCCTTTCAATCTCTAGCATTTTTAATTTAAGTTCCATTTCTATATTTGGATTTTCCACTGGAAACTGTTCCAGATCTCCTGGTGCAAACACATTTTCATCAATGTAATATTCAACTATCTCTCTAGCCAGTCTTGCTTTTCGCATGGCTGGTTTTACCTCTGTCAGCTCCAAATGTCTGCAAATTTCTAGCAGTTCTGTCTTTTTAAAAGACTTCAAAACCCCTACGGTTGGTGATGCCAAGAAATCATCCATTGCTGTTGTCAATATTATGTATTCGATTAAAAAAATCAATTTTACAATTTGAAATGTTAAATTTTCAATAAATTACTCACACAATGTTCGTCCCGGACTTGAGCCCCCAATTTGTTATGGCCCCAATTTGTTATTACATTTATAACACAACAGCAACAGCAAGGGATGACAGACAGTTTTAAAAACTTAAACACATTTAATTTTTTTAACAAAGACAATAATGACTAAACAACTAACAACTAAGACCAAGATTGATTATAACAAAAACAAAAAGAAATATTTACAGTCCCGTTTGTTGGGGTGGCTTGGTGATGTCCTGGATGATGAAAAATGCCCAAACACAGGCAAAGAAATCCACAAAAGAAACGTCACAGGTCTTGATCAGAAATGACAGGTCTGGTCACATGTATCCTTCTTCTTGCAATTTCTCCTACTACTACTCTGTCTCAATTCTTTTCCTTATATACTCTTTTGCAGACCCCACCCACATTTAGACCTCTTTTTTTTACTTTTCTGGGACTTGCCCCAGGCATGTCCAGGACATGTCTAAACAAAGCTCCAGTCTGAGCTGAAGAAAAAAAAGGTAAATACTGCCATCCAGTGGCCTATATTCACATTACACCTGTACGACCAGAAAAATTGGCTGCGTGCGCCACGATCGGTCTGCGGGTCAGTTTTGGCCGTAGAATTCGGGTCGCCCGTAGAACACGCAGTTCTCGTAGACACGCACGATCAATTGTAAATAGCCCCTAACTGAGTAAGCCTGGCTTTTGCACAAAGTAAAACCTGGAAACTATTCAAATCTGGAACATGAACTGAAATAAATATAGCTTTTTGGGTTTTAGTTTGTGCAAAAGCCAGGCTTACTCAGTTAGCCAGCTTTGTGGAATACCCCCCTGGTTTCCACCGGATGTGAAACAAATTTTTCATATGACCGCGTATTTGCGTCTTTGCATTGACTTTGAATGTAATCTGTGGCGCGAAAAATTTGTTTCGCGTCCGATGGAAAAAGCACTTCAAAGTGCTGCACCTGATTTTAGTAATCAAGGTTTCTATTGAACCCCATGATTAGTTAATTAGATGATTCAGGTGATGTAGTGCTGGGCTAAAATGAAAACCTACACACACAGCGGCCCTTTGTGGATAACATCGGACTCTCCTCACCTAGACAGTGCTCCTACTCTAGACAAAATGTTAAGTAACATTTACCTTTATCTTTATTTGCCTTTATCTTAACAGACTGCGCTGCATTGAACATTGTCTGCTTGTGAGTAAAAAAAAGGAAAAAAGACCCTTAAAATCTTGTCCCCCCCAAATTTGAGACACAGTAACACCCTTGCAAAAATCCCCGACCTGAACCACTTTGAAACTTATTGGCATAAGCTGGAGAAGACTACAGAGTAGTTTAATGGTTTGTATCTTATTGTTAAGACAGGATCTCAAGCCATAAATGAATGCATTTCTGACTGAATAATAAATGCTCTGACATTGCATACGGTTTTGAAAACAAAGACCCAACAAATGTGCACTGGAAACAAAGCTACAGGGGTTCCAATGAAATATTTGAGTCTGGGACTTTCTTACCCAGGCTGTAAGTTTACAGATAAATCTAAATGTTCCATCTTAGCAATTAAAAAATATATAAAACATGAAAAATGTGTACACAAAATAAAAATTTTTTTAAAAAATGTGGGTCTGACAGTGTTGTTTTACTCATTCATCAATCAATTTTGTTATAAGCTGTCCTTTGATGAAAGTGATGCATAATCATCTTTCCCATGAATCATGATTAACTGAATGAATGCCCTTTTCCCCAATAACTGCCCATTAAAAATAGCTTGCAGGCATATTTCATCCCAGTGGCCAATGCACATTGGTCCATATTTGGGAAAAAGTCAGACCATACAAGTTCAAATGAAGGGTTCATTTCTAGAAGTGCGAAAGTCCGTTTCATTCTTTCCAGAGAAATTAGATCTTAAGAATTTGTGTTATGCTGATGTAAATATAATAAAATATCAGAAATGATGTCTTAAAACATATTAGGAGACCTTCTAGCCTCTATCTTGAGTCTTGGCCCAGATATTTCAAACACCAGACTTAAGTACTTTAAGAAGCAAATGCCTCAAAATAATGAAAAATTGAACTCGATTTAAAAAATTAACAGCATTAAATTTTACACTGACCAAAACTTCCAAAGCAACACATACAATTTTTAAATATTTGGTGTACATAAAATGGGATATTGGTTTTGAGCCATGATACATCAACTACAACTTAAAAGCTCAGAAAATTGTTTTGATTTTGTTGTGTAGACAGCTCGTTCCACTTGACTGCACATTGTTTAGAATTTCACCTATCCGGTCAGGTTGAGTAGAACTGATTGACCAATCCTTCGAGAATTTGGTCAATAAATAGCCGTAGCAATGGGCAACTTAAATATTCCTTTGCATTATCCTGGGTCAACCTGTGACCATGCCGCGCCTAGGTCAAAATCAGCAAGAGCGAGCCGTTTGTATGCTTATTGGTGGAATGTCGCTATGACTATCTGAAGTCTGGAACCCAAAAATCATCACCAGGTGATGCCCAGCCTGGACATCATTGTAGCGGTTTCCAGTTTCTGCTTTTTCTTGGGGTAGTTCACCATCAGTTTTACTTTCTTCAAGTAAAATGTATGCTAAACTGGAATCAGATCAGGTCACTGACTTCCAGTTCTTTCCCTTAAATGTTTTGGTTTGCTTTTTGAGTGTGCTTTGGAACATCTGAAGTGCTGTCAAATGAGGTTTGATTCTAAAAGTCTGTAGATAATGTACACAAAGCCAACATTAATTTTCTTTTTACTAGAGTGACCAGGTCAACGAGGGAGGAGACTGGACACAAAAATACTTTTTAGTAGCTTTAATACCCCGACTGCCCTCAAACGAGCACAGCATTAATTCTCTAATTTTGAGAATTATGTATGTAACAGTCAAATAAAAATAAAACAAAATAAAATACATTAATTAGCATGAATACATTTTTAAGCCACTCTCCTCATTTTATCAGACACATTTTACAGTACACCTCAAGTTTTAACCCAGTAAACTTCATGAATTAATTTAATAAACACCTGAATTAACTTTATTGTACATTTTTATATATGCCTTTGCACCACATGTTTTTATCGTGACCTTTAATGAACTCGCAGTTCATTCCGAAAACAAAATCGTGTGCTCACTTACTCTAACTTGTAGCTTGAGAGCCTCACCCTGCACCTGGATGCAACCCACACGCACGCACGGCTCTCTGTCTCCCCTCTGCATGGGTAACAACATATAGCTTCGTAAAAAACATTTAACACCAAGAATGTAACTGTAACTAATATCTCAGTCCACTATATGACACTTACGCTGACCCGTGGTTGTCTAGGCCGGCCCCCGACGCGCTGGAGACAATACTCACACCCTCGACCGACGAGAAATAAACACACAAGACTTCAGTTACACAAGTCCATCAGACGGCTCAGTTATCGGTCCGCTCTAACTCTGTCACTCGGTCACGTATTTCCTCTGTTTTACCCGGTTTTCACGGTTCAAACTCTCAACTCGCTCTCACAGACGCGAAACACATCTCTCCGCCATTGTTTGCGTTAGGAAGACGACGATTTGCGAGAGTTATCACATCTCGTGTGTTTTCCTTTTTTTCCATGGGATTCTCAACCTGGCTGGCCTTAAAGTGACAGTACACATTCTATTAGAGCTCAGCTAATACAAAAAAACACAGTAACCCCTGTTCACCTGGCTACATTCTCCCCTGCTACAAGTCAACGTCCTCGGTGACTTCCGTATCCATAGCCCCCCTAAGCTGTGATGAATGAAAGACCATGCCAGCTAACACCTGAGACAGTAGATCTGGACTAAAGGACACTGCGTTGCATGCAGACCTGGGTAAGTTAAAAGGGTTTCGGTTCGTCCCAGCTGTTGTTCTCTGGCTCCTTCGTGGAGGGGATATGGGTGCGTCACCACTGACGGTTCCCTCCTTTGTTCTCCGGGGAGCAGGCACAGGTCTTTCTTCTGGCTTCTCTGCAGGTGTAGAGGGAGATCCTGACAGTGGATGAGAACAGGGCAATGGTTCCGTCTCCAAGCTCTCCTCAGGTATACCACTCATCTCCTTCTCACTCCCATCCTCACTCTCTCCCATTCTCTCAGTCTCTTCCTGGTATTCTGTCTCAACAATCACTGGATCCACTGTCTCAATCTCCTGAGTTGCAACCGGCTCAGCTGCTGGACATGTCACTCTCTCTTCCAAAATGAACTCGGGCACCATGAACTCCACCTCTAACCCTTGCCTTGGGGCAGGTTCCTCCACAGGAGTAGCTGACTGGCGACGTCGCCCCGGCACTGGCACAGGACCCACACATGGCCGCAGGTTGGACCTATGCACCCTCTTTACCGGCCCACCCTCGAGGGGCTCCACTGTGTACGTGGTCCCTTGGATCTCCACAACTTTGTACGCCGTGGCTTACCAAGCATCTTGGATCTTGTTCCTTCCTGGTGGACGATGTCGGAGATAAACCAGCTGTCCCACCTAAACATCTGGACAGCGCACACGCTCTTGCTGCTGAGCTAGTCTCTCTTCAGCCTTTCGTTCAGCACATTCTCTCGCTCTGGCATGCGCATCTTGAAGACGCTCCTGGTGTACAGCTAACCAGTCTGGTGTATCACTGTTCTCCTGTTCATGGCCTAGCAGCGCATCAATAGGAAGATGAGGGTGAACTCCAAACAGCAAATAATAGGGTGAATACCCCGTGGTCGAGTGTGGTGTGACATTGTACGCATACACTAGCTCTGACAGGTGTTCAGGCCAACGCTGCTTCTTCTCAGGGGGAAGTGTACGCAAAAGATCATGCAGAGTGCGGTTGAACCTTTCACACTGGGGGTTCCCTTGAGGGTGATGTGGTGTTGTTCGGGTTTTCTTCACTCCATACAATCTGCATAACTCTGCAATCACTGGACTTTCAAAATTCCTGCCCTGATCAGAGTGCAGGCGTTCTGGTACTCCATACTTCAGGAACCACTCTTTGAGGATGACTTTAGCAGTGGTTTCTGCCTTCTGATCACGTGTGGCAAAGGCCTGACTGAACTTAGTAAACACATCTGTCATTACAAGTACATTTTCACGACCATCTGTGGCACGTTCCAGTATGGTGTAATCCATAGCAACCACCTCAAGTGGGCGAGTAGCCAAGAATGGAGTCTGTGGTGCTTGAATCTTTGGCTGTGGCATTTTTGTTAAAACACACCTCTGACATCTCTTCACCCACTGCTCAGCATCCCTGTACATACCCACCCAAAAACATCTTTGTCTCAGCAGGCCCAAAGTCCTTTCAATTCCTTGATGTCCCATTTGCTCATGAACGCTTTTGAGAACCTGTCCCTTGAGACAGTCTGGCAGCAGTAGCTGATGACAGGTTCCAGTATGAGCATCTTCAATTACTCTGTACAAAAGTCGATCTTTCTCTTGTAGACGCGACCACTGTTTCAGCAAGGAGCAGACTGGCTTTGTCAGAGTTTTCTTTTCCTGGTAAGTTGGTTTCCTTTGTTTATCCCAGAACCCTCTCAAGACTCTGAGCGCAGGGTCGGACTCTTGGAAGCTCTGGAGCTCTGCTTTGGAATATCCAGGGAGTGTGGGAGTGTTTTCCTGGACCGCACTGTTAGCTCCTGTCTCACTGACCTCAGCTGCACTTAACTGTCTGAGCTTACAACACTCAACACCTACGGTCACTAGATCTAAGTCGAGGGCTGTACCTGGCCTGAGAGTGTTACATATGGCTAAACATCCATCATATTCTGCATCCTCACTATCTGGTTCTGGCTCACCATTGGCTGGTCGCCGAGAAAGGGCATCAGCAGCAGTATTACACCGCCCGGGGCAGTACTTTACATCAAAATCAAACACGGCCAACTGAGCAACCCACCGCTGCTGAACGGCTCCTAGACTGGCTGTGGAGAGGTGGCACAGGGGGTTGTTATCGGTGATGATGGTGAACTTTGACCCCAAAAGATAACTCCTAAATTTCTCGGTGACTGCCCACTTTAAGGCTAGGAGTTCAAGCTTCATGCTGCTATAGTTTTCATCATTCTTTTCTGCCCCTCTGAGCCTCCTACTAGCATAGGCTATAACGGTCTTCCTCCCCCCTTGTTCCTGATACAGAACCGCCCCTAAACCCAGGCTGCTAGCATCTGTCTCTAGTATAAAAGGGAGAGTGAAATCTGCATAGCCTAGTGTGGGCGCACTGGTTAGCTTTTCTTTCAAATGCTCAAAAGCTCGTAGACACTCTGGTGTCCAAGATGACCTGAACAGCTGATTAGCCCGGACCTGGCTGCTCTCTCTGACACATGCAGTTACAACATCATGGAGAGGCCCTGCAATCTGTGAAAACCCCTCTATGAACCTCCTATAGTAACTGCAAAACCCCAAAAATGACCTAAGCTCTTTTACAGTGCTAGGAATGGGCCATGACTTGACTGCACTTATCTTTTCTGGATCTGTGTCTATGCCTTGGGCTGAGACCTGGTGGCCAAGGAACCTAACCTCAGGCTGGAGAAAACGACACTTCTCCATTTTGACCTTCAACCCTGTCTCCCTCAACCTCTTCAGGACTGTCTCTAGCCTCACCAGATGGTCGTGGAATGTTGGCGAAAAGACTAGCAAGTCATCCAAATAGATCAACACAATTTGAAACACCAAATCACTCATTGTGGCCTGCATGAGGCGCTGAAATGTGGCCGGCGCATTACACAATCCAAAGGGCATTCTCATGTACTCGTACAAATCAAATGGTGTGGTGAATGCTGTTTTGTGCCTGTCCTTTTCGTGTTCCGCAACCTGGTGGTATCCACTAGCAAGGTCGATCGTGGAGAAGAACTTAGCACCACTCAGTGCGTCCAGACTTTCATCAATGCGTGGGAGTGGAAACGCATCTCGTCTGGTCTTCAAATTGAGCCGCCTGTAGTCTACGCAAAGCCTTAGGCTTCCATCAGACTTGCGGACCAGAACAACTGGTGAAGCATAGGAGCTTGACCTCTCCTGAATTACTCCTTTTCTCAGCAACTCAGAGATGTGCTCCCTTACCTCCTGGTACTGATTAGGTGGTATGCGGTGATAAGGTTGGGAGACAGGCGTCTCGTCCACCAGAGGGATTTCGTGCTCCACCTGATCAGTAAACCCCAGGTCGTCATCATGCACTGCAAACACATCGGCGTATTTCCTTAGGAGCTCTGCTAGATCCGCCTGCTGTTCTGGCGTGCCGCCAATATGTAGTCGATCCAGCAAGCCCTGTACTTCATTATTAGACTCCTGTCCATTTCTCTTGTTGATAGTCACTTCCTCATAGTTAGCAGAAATCCGCTGAAACTTCACTTCACAGGGATCACCCTCAATGCACTCACAGGGGCTAAGAACACCTAGCCTAGCCTTGGGGGACAGGCAGATATCTTCCTGTGAGAGGTTAATCACCTGGACTGGAAACACGTGACTGTTGGATGAGATCACAGTGGGGAAGACAATCAACCCACCAGGCAAAGGAATGTTTCCCGGCTCAAGGAGCATGCTGGCGTTACTGCCAGACTGGTTCTTCAGTCCCCTTGTATAGACTGTGGCAACAGATAAAGCAGGTACATGTACTTTGTGTTTACCGGTTACACGTGCTGTGGACACTTTTTGAACAAGCTCTGCTGCTAGTACTCTGTGGAAAGCCTCCCGCCAGACAGAATCCAACTCGCACCCCGGAGCTGTATCAAACTCTGCAAGAACTAGCTGTCTGCACGCTTGGCAATGTTCATTCCAATAATACCAGGTAGGGAGGGATCTGGTTCTTCATTTTCATCATCTTTGATTATCAGGAAACCACATTCTGGGATTGTTATCCCCATGGCTTCCACATCTAGCTCAACATAGCCTAGATAGGGGAGTGGCAACTTGTTGGCTGCTGTTAGTTTGAGCCATTTAGTAGTACAGTGCATATCATTGTCTCCTCCGTGAAGGTGATTTCTAAAGAAACTTTCGGCCAGGGTGCTTACATTACTTCCTGTGTCCAGTATACACCTAAGGGGAATGCCACCTATCTGGATGTCTACTTCAGGGCACTGGCCTACAGCATTTTCCAGAAAACGTTCTTTGGTAAAGGTGCTGTCTGAGCCTTCTGACTTGCCTCGCATTGCCCGGCTCACAGCAATGGAGGGCTCCTGTTTCCCTGCACCACAGGAGTAGGTGTATGAGGAGACTGACTTGCTAGTTTACGGGGTGCAGTGCATTGTTTAGCCATATGCCCCACCCCCTCACACCGCAAACAAATTGGCTGACCATCACTTGTAAACTTGGGTTGCACATTAGGTCTACCCCCCTTGCTGCCACTGTCTGAACTGGCATTCTGTGTGGTGAGACTACGAACTGCGTCTGTTAGCTCAGTGATAGCTTTACCCTGCTGGGCAATTATTTTCACTACTTCCTGTAGGGTAACTGCTAGGTCAGTCTGATTATGACTAGTCAAGTCGGTTTCCCCTGAGACCTCCTGGGTACTGTCGCCTACCAGGTTTCTATTTCTCGCTACATTACTGCTACGTGGGCGGTCTTCAAGGGTCCAAATCATTGCCTCATCTCTTACATCAAATAGGCTAGAGTCAGGTTTCTCTCTCACTAGCCTACGTAGTTTGCGTCTTAGGGCGGAGTCTCGCACCCCCTCAATGAACTGATCTCTCAAAGCTAGCTGAGTATCAAGTACTGCATTAGGGGACTGCTGGAGAGCGGAATTAAGCAGCTGGGAGAGGGCATGTGAATAATCACGCAAATCTTCCCCATCTGCCTGTCTGCGCGCGTAGAAAGACATGTAACAGTTGTGGCGTTGTGCGCTTCTCTCTAAAGGCTCCCGTCAAATATGAGAAAATATCACTGGGTTGCTTTGGCTGCCCTCCCATGCGTAGCTTGACCTCCTCTAAAGCCGACCCCTTAAGCAATGAAAGGATAAAGTATACTTTTTCCTCTCCATGTAGACCCTTCACTCATATTGCCCGTTCCACTTCTTCTATAAACTCATCTACAGTGTTCACATCTTTTCCCGTCTCACCACAAAAAGGTACAATGTGTTTTTCCCTGGGAATGTAAACAATAGACCTTGTTTGGACATCACCCAGATTAGCAATGCTTGACATTACTACATCATGTTTTTTACTCAGTTCCAAAATCTGAGACTGCAGCTGTGCCAAAGGGTTACCTCCATCACCAGACAGAGAAGCTGCATCATCTTCCCGGCTGGGTCCCGCCACAGGAGCAGCTGCCCCCTCGCCCTCTTCTGACATTTTGAAAAGTCTCTTATTGCAGGGAAATAACACAGTCAGTAGCAAGTTCAATGTCTCTCTGTCCAACAGTCTCAGAGACCGGGGCACCAGACGATCAGCTCCTCCAGCGATCCACGTCAGCGATGCAGATGCTCCTCTCGTCCCGATCACCAGCCCGCACAGCCACTTCGGGAGCACGACGCGCTGGTCCAGTCTTCTCCACTACTGTTGTTTGTTTGTTCTATGTAATTTCTCTATATGACTAAGATCTCAAAATTAAACAGGGTATCCCACTTCTGACACCAATTAGTGTGACCAGGTCAACGAGGGAGGAGACTGGACACAAAAATACTTTTTAGTAGGATCTTTAATACCCCGACTGCCCTCAAACGAGCACAGCATTAATTCTCTAATTTTGAGAATTATGTATGTAACAGTCAAATAAAAATAAAACAAATTCTTTCTTGTCTTTCTTGAATATCTTCTAAATGTCTCAGTCTAAAACAGGCAAAACAAAACAGGCAAAATCAAACCAAACAAACAACAGCAGTGGCCTATTTCTACGCAAACAGGAAATAAAATACATTAATTAGCATGAATACATTTTTAAGCCACTCTCCTCATTTTATCAGACACATTTTACAGTACACCTCAGGTTTTAACCCAGTAAACTTCATGAATTAATTTAATAAACACCTGAATTAACTTTATTGTACATTTTTATATATGCCTTTGCACCACATGTTTTTATCGTGACCTTTAATGAACTCGCAGTTCATTCCGAAAACAAAATCGTGTGCTCACTTACTCTAACTTGTAGCTTGAGCGCCTCACCCTGCACCTGGATGCAACCCACACACACGCACGGCTCTCTGTCTCCCCTCTGCATGGGTAACAACATATAGCTTCCTAAACAACATTTAACACCAAGAATGTAACTGTAACTAATATTTCAGTCCACTATATGACACTTACGCTGACCCATGGTTGTCTAGGCCGGCTCCCGACACGCTGGAGACAATACTCAGACCCTCGACCGACGAGAAATAAACACACAAGACTTCAGTTACACAAGTCCGTCAGACGGCTCAGTTATCGGTCCGCTCTAACTCTTTCACTCGGTCACGTATTTCCTCTGTTTTACCCGGTTTTCACGGTTCAAACTCTCAACTCGCTCTCACAGACGCGAAACACATCTCTCCGCCATTGTTTGCGTTAGGAAAACAACGGTTCGCGAGAGTTATCACATCTCGTGTGTTTTCCTTTTTTTCCATGGGATTCTCAACCTGGCTGGCCTTAAAGTGACAGTACACATTCTATTAGGGCTCAGCTAATACAAAAAAACACAGTAACCCCTGTTCACCTGGCTACACTAGTATAATTATTTTACACCAAAAATTCACAGCTTTAATGTTACAAGCACAGAAATTGGAGTGCAACTTCAGTAGCCTATATACCAAGGGAGGGTGCTTGTGCTTTCTGAGTGAATAACTGACTTCTTTCTTTTGCAAATTTTTATTCGTTTTTTCCCATACACTTTAAAAGGAACATTTTTCCAAACTGATCATACTCATGCAACATCAAATTTGCTATGCAGCTTCATGTTTGGTGAGAATTGTCATTGTATTGAGTTTTTTTTGATGACCCCCACTCCCATCCCTCCTTTTTACCTCTGTCATGGAGGTTATGTTTTCACCCGTCTGTCTGTCTGTTAACAGGGTAACTCAAAAAGTTATGAACCATTTGGCATGAAATTTGGCAGGATGATAGACGATCGTCCAACAAAGAATGATTTAATTTTGGAAGTGATCAGGAACATATTCTTTCACCAAAAGAACATAATATATATGGCATGGCGGAGCTATGCGCTGTACCGAACGCCCTCTAGTTTATCTTTTATTTTTAAGCTCCATAGATAATTCATTTTCAAAAGCCCTCATACTCCAACAATTTTAAGACTAGAACCTCCAAACTTTCTTTACAGCTTCAGACTGCTTAAAACCTCTTAAGCCCCAGCCTCTTTTTTAGGTTTCTGTTTGAAAATGACATACCCAAAATGAATAGAGTATATCTCTGTTTGTGTAGCATGAAGTATCAGAGAGGGAGACATGGAAATGTGGAGAGAGGGTTGATTTTCTGACGCTACTCGGATTTTGATATTTGAACATTAATATGCTTGGCGTTTGAGTTGTGCTTGGTGTATGTAAAAATGACTTGTATGTGCTTGTAGGAGAGGCTCTCTTGTTTCATTTGATGTGTAATATGACTATATTGCTACATAATTAGCGCGGCGTTGTAGGTATTTTGCTGCGGTGAGTGAATGAATGGACTTCAACAGAGGATGAAGTGATGAAGAAGAAAACAAGATGGTTAGAACTACTGAAACAATAACATTCCTCCTTTAACCTCTTAAACTCCAGGGTCCCCCAAAGTCAAAAAGCGGAGGGAGAAGAGGTCAAGGAGGACTCCAAAACTAAGAGTAGAACGATAAGACATGGAGAACTTCTGGTCATGGACACCTGCGTTCATTTGCTGACTGGAATTATTGCCACAAATGCTTGCATGGAGAATTTCAACAATTACCAGACCTACAGGCAGCTATGGACTACAGAGAGCGATGGAAACCTGGTGATGTAGTTGTACAAAATGGCAACCAGTGTGAATATAAAAAGAGAGCCTTTATTTCATTAACTGGGATTTGATAATGCCACCAGTGCAGGATCTTGATGTCTATACTGAGAGAAGTAATGCAGCTCAAACACTGTGTGTAACTGATAATCCAGAGTTACCGCCATTGTCAACACGCGATGTTCCCGAGATGGTTTTCCATTTGGCAAAATCAACTGGATGAAATGACCCTGCAAGACCAGGTGACCAAGCCCACTAACAGGATGGGGGCAAGTGGGTCAGTTGTCCCAGGCCCTGGATCTGGGGGCCTTCGAACTGCGCCCTCAGCTGAAATAATTTCTCAAAACTGGCTTTTAAAAAAGAATGTATAGTATTTTTCTTCTTTTTTGTGTTTTTCTTCCACATAATTTTCAATGTCATAGTGGTCAACAACTTTTTTATTTTTCCTCCAAGCAGATATGGTATGGCCTATTACACCGCGTAAATTTAGTAGTTCTATTGGCTAACTTCTGCTCTCCTCGTTACTGTTACCTGTCAAAACAGCCAACTGCAAAACGTGTTATCTAAGGTAAAAATAAAACTGTTTTCAGCCAGTCACATCACCGTAATGCAGATAAACTCGGCCTGTTTCCGATTAGGAATCAGACAATTAATTTACTGAGCGAATAGGCTCCTAATATGCTGCGCTGCCAGTAATGATCAAGACATATAGCCTTGCATCAAAGAAGTCTACAATATGACATTGCATGGACAGAAATTAACTGAAAATTCTTGAAATTAATTCTTGAAGCAGAATGTTATGCTGTAAATGCTGCTGAAGATGGTATTTAGATAAGGTTTAGATTTCTTTTCTAATAAATTAGGTAATTGCCATCCATTCAATTTCATATTCTAGCCTTCCAACAATTTTTCTTGCACTCTTCCATGTCCCAGGAGAGGTTCAATAGTTTGGCAATACTTCCCATAGAGCAGGTGTGGAGGACCTTATCCAGAAAGGGCTGGTGTGCGTGCAGGCTCTCATTCCAACCATGCAGCTACACACCTGATTCTACTTTTCAACCTCTGGAATCTTTGTGAAGGACCTTGATTAGTAGAATAAGCTTGTTTAATTACCTGGTGTAACCGGAATGAAAGCCTGCAACCAGACCGGCCTTTTCTGGAAAAGGTTCCCCATCCCTGCCATAGAGCGTCAACTTTCCCAGAAACTGGACTTTACAGACCTCATCAATGATTTTGCTACCATAAAAGTTTGGCGCATGGCATGCATTTAGAGTTCAATATTGAATATGTAAACACTAACAAAAGCCAGAGACACTGCAACAATTGGTTTTGATAAACAAAAGTGGTTTATATTAATAGGAATTGATATGATGTAAGAGAATAAGTCTTGTGTCTTTGTCTGGGGCATAGTATGTGTATGTGAGTTGGATCAGGATGTGACAAAGTGGGTGGGGGTGGGTCTCGGAGGTCGCCTTGTACCGGGCACATGCAAACCTGTCAGCTGGCCTGCAGGTGGCACACTACTAGTGCAATAAGTACCTTTTCCTTGCATGCCTATATAATGTCATTTGTCTGATGGCTACTTGAATTATGTGCCCATTGTGAAACCACGATGTATTTTCCTTTTTTTTTTTACAGTCAGTGTAATTTAGTGGCATACCAGGTTATGTTGGACAGCGTTTTTATCAGTCAAAAACTCGGCAAGGAGATCAGGATCATTTTACCACACTGTCGTTGCAGGCATCCGTGACAACTATCCATCTCCCATTGAACTGTTGGAGGGTTTCAGTTACAACAACCGTTTGAGATTAATGACATTCAAATGAACCCCTATTTTCCTATATATATTTTTATATTGTTACATAGTATTACATTTATAACAGGTTCAATGGTAGTAAACTTCACATAACTGCCTCATCCTGAAAAATGGCAATGACTGACATGGAAAGCACCTGCCTGAGTCACTTTCATTGAAAAAAAAAAAGTAAATCACACACACTTTCAAATCACACAAGCCAGTATTTTATTCACAATAGACCAGAGATAACATAGCAAATGTTGAAACTGAGAAATTTTACAATTTTATCCCCGAAATGAGCTCAGTTCAAATTTGATGGCTGCTACAGGTCTCAAAAAAGTTGGGATAGGGGCCTGTTTACCATGATGTAGTATCCCCCTTGAAATTAAAAACCACTTTAAGAGTATGTTGCAGGTATTTATGTGGACCTTTTTTGCTAGTGTAATGATTGGACCAACAACTTATGATGTATAGTCTGATTTGTGTTATGTTATTATGCTATTTTGTGCATTTTTAGCTCCCCCTGGTTGATTGCTCTGAAACTGTTTAGGTTTGTTTCAGGTATGTATGTGGACATATCCTGCAAGTTTTGTGGCAATAGAACGAACAATTTCTGATTTATAATCTGATTTGTGTAATACCACACCCCTTTTTTGTATTTGTGGTGCCCCCGGTGGTCGGTTTTGAAACTTTCAGGCTATGTTTCAGGTTCTTATGTGGACATATCCTATAAGTTTTGTACTGATTGGGAATACCATTTATGATTGATAGTCTGATTTGTGTTATACCACGCTGCTTTTTTTTGCATTTATAGCAACCCCTATCAGTCAATTTGAATGAAATTTTCAGGGTATGTTTCAGGTACTTAAATGAATATATCCTGTGAGTTGAATGGCTATAGGACACAAAATTGTGATTAATAGTCTGATTTGTGTTATACCACGCTGCTTTGTTTTGCATTTATAGTGCCCCTATCAGCCAATTTAAATGAAATTTTCAGGGTATGTTTCAGGTACTTATATTAATATATTCTGTGAGTTTTATGGCTATAGGACAAACAATTGCTGATTTTTAGTCTGATTTCTATTATGCCATGCCCATTTTTTGCGTTTATGGGTTTCTGTCCTACAGGCTTGAACCCCTAATAATAATAAGGAAGAACAATCGAATATTAAATGTCTCAACCTTTACCATGTTAAATAATATAAAATTCGGTCTATAGCTGACATCAAAGGCAATATTCCATTTCGCCCTATGTTGGCGCTTGACCTTAATACAGCCCTCAAAAGCATTTAACAGAAAAAGTGCGTAAGCCAGGGGGAGAATACGCTTAAGTGTTATTTGCATGAGAATCGCCCGGAAACGCCTCGATTTTGGCCTTGCTCTGCCCCAAGCGCGTAACTGCCTTCGGGGCGCTTAATGCACAGACTTAAGTCGTGGGGAGAATACGCGTAGGCTGAAAAGCGCATAGCTATGCGCTTTTTTCGACTCACGCGGATGGGAGAATAGACCCCAAACTGTCTGCATCGTTGCTTGTTGCTTAGGCACCTCCTGTTGGCCAAGACGGGTGCTCATCAGGAAGATTGTAAGCTTGTTCATGTTTGGGTATCCTCCGCCCTCGTTCTGAACTTGCGAGGATTCAACCAATGAGTGTATAAGAAGCAGTGGCTGACAGGCGCGTGCTTAGGAGGAGAGCTGCGAACTGTCTGTACTCTCCTGTATTGGCAACAAGGGGTCACACAGGAGCAAGTGTTGTACATAGTTCCCCAATTGTATGTTGCTTGGTCTGGTTCCCTATTCACCTTATTCCACGCATCAACAAGGGTGGCGCCATGTTGTTCTGTTTTGCCTTTGAACTTCCAGTTGAGCAACTCTGTCCATTACAAATGCAGTATTTTGGCACATCAGCAAGTCAAGATGTCAAGCATTACTTGTTCGGAGAGGGACTGCCATAACAACTGGAAGAAAAGACGGCTTTTCTTGAAACAATCCTATGCTGTCCACAGGAAAACCAGGGCACAATTTTGTGGGGCACCTTACAACCTACATCCTCCGCCATCCAGCGATGAGGGCCGGTGTATGTGGCTGAGGGCGCTACACCTAAAGAATCCGCTGAAAAAGCCCTACGTTTGTTAGTTTCATTTTGTGGACGGCAGACCATCAGAACATCACCCATACCCCGAGAAATGGTTGGGATATGTTACCCCTCCGGCGAAAAAGGCTGCCGTCATGATGCTTGTGAGGCTCTCAGGTAAGATAACATTTTGCCAGCGATAACAGCAATCAATAGCCAGCTAATGTCTAATGAGTATGATCAGCATTATCACAGAAGTATGTTCAGTTATGCTGTCTAATTGACGAGTGACTACATTTATAGAGTCAGACATTCTTGCTGCGTGTGAACTCCATTATCTTCTCCGGATTCGAGACGATAAACCGAATACAAAACGCACTTCACGTGCCTTATAAACCCATATGTTTTAAAGCCAATTCTGGCAAGCTAATTTACTTTTAGCTAACGTAACTTAGCTTCGCGCTAGACTCGTAACCATTCCGTGGAATAAAGTAAAATGTGGGTCTGCCCTGAAATGTAATGCACATTGTACTTACCTGTTATTTTTACCTTTCTTTTTAAAGCCCCATGTTTCTGTCTTTCTCCTGAGGTGCTCAGTTCTCTGATGTGTTTGTCTGAACTGGATGGCTGGCTGGCTGCAGTCAAACAGGGGGGAGAGGACAAAGTAAGTTATGCAGAATTGATGCGTATGGTTTGGGAGGTGTATATATGGATGTTAGAAAGAATGATGTGCTGTTACCTTTCTTGCTCCAGCGATCAGGTGTGGGTCTAGAGCCAGAAGAGTGGAGTGATGTGGCAGGGCCTCCAGTGCTGGTTTCAGCAGGAGGCATCCAGGGCCGGGGGTGGAGTGGAGTATTGAGGAGTGAATATGTGCCGTATAAGTCTGAGTCTATGGTCTCAAAAACATCCTATCAAACTGAAAATTACTTTTTTACATTACAATTATAACAAAAAAATATTTTTTACATTACAATTAGTACTCAAGTTTAAACTTTATGGGTGAAATTGGGAAGGACCATCTTAATTCTTTCCACATCGGCTGAAACAAGTTTATAATGCCGAGCACTACGACCCTGAATCTCTGGAGCATTTATGCGGCATATGATGTCTTGAAATGGGATCCAACATGGTGGATTCTGACGGTTTTCAGCAGGCCAAGACAAAGTCATGTTTGATCGCTTCATGAAATGACAGTAGACATCATTGTGTTCATCTGAACGTTCAATAATGTTGGCCACATACCAGTCTGCATCGTACACACAAGCAACATACTGCCCAGGCTGATAGCAACTGAAATCCTCGGATTTCTCATCACCAGGGGATGTACTTGTTTCCACAGCGTCATCAGAATTCCACACAGACACAATGGAAAAGGTCACATCTTCAGAGATCCTTCGCATCTCCAGTTTTCCATTAGGGATTGGAATATAACTGTGGTGAGACCGAGTTCCAGTCACGGTTTTGGCTGATGTGTACCTCTTCTCAAGTTCAAGCTCTGTCTCATGAAGCCTTATATCCTCAGTGCTCACATATAAGAATTTCAAATTCTCAATATTGCTGTTTGCCCATTCATACATTTGGTGAGGAGTTAGAATGTGGTTGTCATCTGTGGCCTGAAGACTGGCTCGTGCAACCAGACGTTTCACAGTGCCACCAATACCATCACAGGGACTCTTACCATGTGACGTAGCAAAAAAGTGCCATTCAGCCTTTACTCCAAAGTCACTTTCATGGTATGATAGGTTCACAAGGTTCTTATAGTTCTTGTATTGTTAGGCTGCCCCATCACTGAAGTAGATGACCTTCTCAAGACCAGGAATGCTCTCTTGAAGTCTCGGCAAAACCTTTGAAATAAAGGCATGCACTGCAGTTGTGTCATGCTTCAGGCAATCCGAGATCACTGCAAGACTGTCACATTTAAGTTGGTCACCATTCTTGTAGTAAACTGCAAATTGATGCACTGTAGCTTGGCTATTGTCCCAGTGGTGACTGTTATGGCCCCAATTTGTTATTACATTTATAACACAACAGCAACAGCAAGGGATGACAAACACAGTTTTAACAACTAAAACACATTTAATTTTTAACAAAGACAAAGACTAATAACAACCTACAACTAAAGACCAAGATTGATAAATAAGAAACAACAGAAATAATTACAGTCCCTTTTTAGTGGGGTGGCTTGGTGATGTCCTGGATGAAGAAAATGCTCAAACACAGGCAAAGAAATCCACAAAAGAAACGTCACAGGTCTTGAACAGAATGGCAGGTCTGGTCATCTTCTTGCAATTTCTCCTACTACTTTACTGTCTCAATTCTTTTCCTTATATACTCTTTTGCAGACCCCACCCACATTTAGACCTCTTTTTTTTTAATTTTCTGAGACTTGCCCCAGACATGTCCAGGACATGTCTAAACATGACTCCAGTCTGAGCTTAACAAAAAAAGGTAAATACTGCCATCTAGTGGCCTATATTCACATTACACCTCCATTCCAAAAGGGAAAAATTTTGACTCATAAAGGCAAAATTTTTCTTTTCAATACAAAATGGTTAAGTGAACACTTGTCTATATATACATATCATACAATATTCAAAAACACAGGATATATATATATATACATATTCAAACACGGGATAAGCAATCAGCAATTACATTGTCTGTACCCTTCACATGCTTAATTTCCAAGTCAAACTCCTGTAAAATCAAACTCCAATTCAACAATCTCCGATTTTTGTTTTTCATCTTACTCAAAAACATTAACGGATTGTGGTCAGTGTACACAATCATTGGCTTTTGTCCTGTACAAACATAAACCTCAAAGTGTTGTAAAGAAAGGACCAGAGCCAACAGTTCCTTCTCTACTGTGGAATAGTTCCTTTGGTGGCGATTGAACTTCCTGGAGAAGTATGCCACGGGATGCTCAATGTCATCAGAGTCACTTCTCTGTAGGAGCACAGATCCACAAGCTTGGTCGCTAGCATCGACCGCGATGGAGAACGGTTTGTTGAAGTCAGGAGATTTGAGCACGGGGAAGTGACACAGCAGAGACTTCAGGTGATCGAAGGCTCTCTGGCATGCATCATCCCAGGTGAACTTTACGCCTTTCTTCAGTTGGTTAGTTAGACTGAGAGCAATCTCAGCAAAGTTCTTGCAGAACTTGCGGTAGTACCCGATCATTCCAAGGAAGCGGCGCAAAGCTTTTTTGTTGTCAGGAACTGGAAAGTCCATGATGGCTTGGACTTTAGCATTTATGGGTGCCACCTTACCCTGGCCTATGACGTAGCCAAGATAGGTGACAGTAGCACAACCAAAGTCACTCTTGTTCAGGTTAACAGTCAGGTTAGCCTGGGTCAGGCGCTGGAACAACGTCTCTACATCTTTTAGATGTTCTTCCCAGGAGTTACTCCATGTGATCAGGTCATCGATGTACGCACCCGTGTGTGGCAATCCGGCGATTGTAGACTGTATCATCCTTTGGAACGTGGCTGGGGCATTTTTCATGCCAAAGGGTAGGACTTCATACTGGTACAATCCAGATGGTGTGGCAAAAGCAGAGATGCTCTTGGCCCTCTCAGTTAAAGGCACACACCAATAACCCTTCAATAAATCAATCTTGGTCAGAAACTTTGCTTGCCCTACACTATCAATACAATCATCAATCCTAGGTATTGGAAACACATCAGTTCTAGTTACAGCATTGACTTTGCGATAATCTGTACAGAATCTAGTACTTCCATCAGGTTTTGGAACTAGCACACAGGGTGAACTCCAATCGGAGTTGGAGGGTCTGATAATATCATGTTTTAACATGTACTCAACCTCTTTCTCAGCAATCTTTCTCTTTTCAGGATTCATCCGGTATGGATGCTGTTTTATTGGTTTGGCATCACCAACATCTACATCATGAGAGGCTATAGTAACTCTCTTTGGAACATCAGGAAACAAATCCTCATATTTCTTGATCAACCTTTCAAACTGATCTCTCTGTGAGGGTTCTAAGTGCTGGAGTTTTACATCAAGATTTTGCAACACTTCAGTGTTTGACAATTTACATGAAAGAACTTCAGCTTTAATTCTTGGTTCATCATCTTGAAACTCCCCCTCATCTTCACACGTTTCGACCATTGGAGAATCTGAAGTGACAGCTGCAACCCTAGCATTTCTGTCATGATAAGGCTTTAGCATGTTAATATGACACAATTGTTTTGGTTTTCTCCTATCTGGAGTCTTCACAATGTAATTGAGATCATTGAGTTTTGTCAGAATTTCATAAGGACCATGAAATCTAGCCTGCAATGGATTGGACTGCAAGGGAAACAACACAAGGACCATTTCTCCTGGTTTAAACTCACGGCTTCTAGCCTTATGATCATACCAAGTTTTCATTTTTCCCTGACTTGATTTCAAGTTCTCTTTGGCAAGGTCACAAGCTGCACGCAATCTTTCCTTGAACTTGCTAACATAGTCTAACAGACTGATTTGCGGCTCTTCCTCTTGCCATTGTTCACTCAATAATAGCAAAGGTCCTCTCACTTCATGACCAAACACTAGCTCAAATGGACTGAATCCAGTAGACTCCTGCACTGCTTCTCTAGCTGCAAACAACAGCAAATGAACCCCTTCATCCCAGTCTTTCTCATGGTCATAACAATAAGTCCTCATCATTGTCTTGAGAGTGGAATGAAACCGCTCTAAGGCACCCTGACTTTCTGGATGATAGGCACTAGAAAGAATCTGTTTTGCACCTAGTTCATACACAACCTGCTGAAACAATCCTGAAGTGAAATTGCTACCTTGGTCTGACTGAATTTCCCTGGGAAGGCCAAACAACGTGAAGAACTTTATCAAAGCCTTCGAGATTGCAGTTGCCTTGATGTTACGTAGAGGTATGGCTTCGGGGAATCTGGTAGATGCACACATGATTGTCAACAAGTACTGATTTCCAGATCTAGTCTTGGGTAATGGACCAACGCAATCAACAATGACCCTAGAGAATGGCTCCCCAAATGCTGGGATAGGCTGCAATGGAGCTACAGGTGGGTCTAACTGGTGTTTTCCAACTACCTGACAAGTGTGACAGGTTTTGCAAAAGTTGGAAACGTCTTTCCGAAGCCCAGGCCAAAAGAAGTGTTTCATGATCTTATCAACAGTCTTGTTAACACCAAGATGACCTCCTAAAGGTAAACTATGAGCCATTGTTAAGATCTCATTCCTATAGACCTTCGGAACAACAATTTGCCTGACCACTGCCCAATCTGCATTGGCAGGGATATCAGGAGGGCGCCACTTCCGCATCAGCACACCATCCTTGAGATAATACCCAACTGGAACTGCATCTATTTCTTTTTCAGGAAGGGCTCTCCTCTTTAGTACACCAATTTCAGGATCATTAGTTTGCTCCTCAATCAACCGCTTTCTGGACAGAGACAAGTCTCCAGACACATCAGAATCACCAGACCCATCCGGCTGGCTGAATAGAGAACTGATAAAAGTATCTGATAAGTCCTCAAACGGAGAAACCATAGTAGGCCAATCAGAGTCATGAGGCGAACCACCTGAGTCCTGACTATTCAATGTACTGGACGGCACCACAACATCATCTTCTTTAGCCTTCTTGGCCATAGCACGAGTCACTGCGCAAGAAGGATACAGAGATGGGTCCTCATCCCCATTTTCAGTGCTCGGCTGTGAAGTAAGATGTACAGGGGGAACTACTTTGCCCCCAGCCAGGTCATTGCCTAGCAACAGAGAAACACCCTTTATAGGTAGACTTGACATAAGTCCCACCTTTACCTGTCCTGTAACTAAATCTGACTTCAAGAATATAGAGCGCAGGGGTACAGATACAGTCCTCCCTTCAATACCTTGTACAAGTATGAAATCCCCTGAAGCGGTCTCATCACGTAACTCCAAGGAGTCCATCAACAAAAGTGACTGAGAAGCTCCGGTATCCCTTAGGATATATATGGGGACAGGAGTAGTATGCTCATTCAGAGCCACAAATCCCTCTGACACAAATGGAAGAAATTCCTCCCTCACAAAGTCAGCTGTATTAGGCTTTTTAGCCCCACAAGAAGCTGGCAATTTAGCAGATTGGTTATCTACTACAGGGGTTTCTAACCTTGTTTTCACAAAGGCATTTGGTTTGGTATCCTTTTCTTTTTCTTTCTTAGCTTTAAGGAACCAACAGTTAGTTGTAACATGACCAGATTTCTTGCAATAACTGCAAACTAGACCACTTTTGTCACTGTCAGCTTTCACACTTTGATCAGACCTGTTACTGGATTTCTGAGCACCATCACCAGATTTGTCTTTGTCTTTGGGTGAGGAATCTTGGGTATCACCGTAACCCTTTTTCTGAAATTGGGACCATTTATTGTTACTGCTAGACTGAAATTTGGACTTATGAGTGAGAACATATTCATCTGCAAATTTGGCAGCTGATTGCAAGTTCAGTGCTTGCTTCTCATTAAGGTAGGTCTTAACATCATCCTTAACACAGTTCTTGAATTCTTCAACTAACACCATCTCTTTTAGTGAGTTGAAATCATCCTTGACCTCCATAGAAGTACACCAGCGCTCAAAGCAAACCTGCTTCTCATTAGCAAATTCAACATAAGTCTGATTTTCAGATTTCTTCAGACCTCTGAATTTCTGTCGGTAAGCCTCTGGAACCAACTCATAAGCTCTCAAAATAACCTTTTTGACAACCTCATAATCAGAGGAATCATCTGCAGACAAACCTGAATAGGCTTGTTGAGCTTTACCCTTGAGGACAGTTTGCAACATCAGAGGCCAGTGTTCCTTTGGCCACTGGCAACTCTTTGCTACCTTTTCAAAACATTGGAAATAGTTGTCAACATCCTTTTCCGAAAATGGAGGCACCAGTTTTACCTCCTGGCTAGCCCGAAATTTATTTTCAGTTTGAATTTTTATTTTTAGTTGCTCCATTTGGAGTCTTTCTTCTCTATCGAATTTCTCTAATTCAAAATCTCTCTGTCTTGCAAATTTTTCTAACTCAAATTCTCTTTGTTTTTCTTCTCTTGCTAATTTTTCTAACTCAAACTGCCTTTGTTTTTCTTTTTCTTCCCTCTCAAATTCCCTTTCTTTTTCTCTTTCCTCCCTTTCTTTTTCTCTTTCTTCCCTTTCTTTCTCTTTTTCCTCCCTTTCTTTTTCTCTTTCCTCCCTTTCAATCTCTAGCATTTTTAATTTAAGTTCCATTTCTATATTTGGATTTTCCACTGGAAACTGTTCCAGATCTCCTGGTGCAAACACATTTTCATCAATGTAATATTCAACTATCTCTCTAGCCAGTCTTGCTTTTCGCATGGCTGGTTTTACCTCTGTCAGCTCCAACTGTCTGCAAATTTCTAGCAGTTCTGTCTTTTTAAAAGACTTCAAAACCCCTACGGTTGGTGATGCCAAGAAATCATCCATTGCTGTTGTCAATATATATCTAGGAAAATTCACAAAAACAATTTTACAATTTGAAATGTTAGATTTTCAATAAATTACTCGCACAATGGTCTGTCCCAGACTTGAGCCCCCAATTTGTTATGGCCCCAATTTGTTATTACATTTATAACACAACAGCAACAGCAAGGGATGACAAACACAGTTTTAACAACTAAAACACATTTAATTTTTAACAAAGACAAAGACTAATAACAACCTACAACTAAAGACCAAGATTGATAAATAAGAAACAACAGAAATAATTACAGTCCCTTTTTAGTGGGGTGGCTTGGTGATGTCCTGGATGAAGAAAATGCTCAAACACAGGCAAAGAAATCCACAAAAGAAACGTCACAGGTCTTGAACAGAATGGCAGGTCTGGTCATCTTCTTGCAATTTCTCCTACTACTTTACTGTCTCAATTCTTTTCCTTATATACTCTTTTGCAGACCCCACCCACATTTAGACCTCTTTTTTTTTAATTTTCTGAGACTTGCCCCAGACATGTCCAGGACATGTCTAAACATGACTCCAGTCTGAGCTTAACAAAAAAAGGTAAATACTGCCATCTAGTGGCCTATATTCACATTACATGACGCTGTACAGAATCCTGCACAATGAAGCTGTAATTCTCGGCAAAGTCAAGCAATATGACGGCAATGTTGGGTGTCAGTCCCTCTTTGAGCATCCGCTGATAGGAAGCCTGAGATTTCATCACAAAATGATGATGACGAAGTTGGTCAAAAGCATGACACACAGCCTGAAGGAATTCTTGCAGAGGTTGTTGCAAAGAAACAAGTGTAGTCCTGTCCGTGTAAACCCACTGCATGTATGTGATCATGTCATCCATGTCCACGTCATTTGCTGTGAAGACAGTCATCAAATAATTTTGAAGTCCATCCTTTCCAGGACAAGAGTCACAACGATGAAGCATGCACTCCCTACTCTCTAAATTACACACCATTACCTTCAGAAGGTCCTTGTAGTCATCCTGTGTTGGAACAGCATTTACCATAAGTTTTGCATTCTGATGCGACTGGCATACACATACAGAGTGCATTCCGGCACTGTTTACAGGCAGACACCACTTTGGACGAAGCTGACAAAATTTAGAGAAGCCAATTTTATCCTGGTATTGTGCTTTGTATTGTGTATATAGCTCCTTTACATTTACCAATAATAGTCTCTTCTGCATTTGTTCACGTTTGTTATTGATCTTTACAGATACATAATCCTTTTTCCCAGGGCAGATCCTCGAATATTCATCCATCTGGTAAAACTTCATGACACGTTCCCTAACTTCAGCTGACAGTGGTTTTCCCCTTTTCACATGTGGCTCACCAAGTATTCCCTGTTGTTGTCTAACAGCCTTTGCTTTCCTCACCATATGAGTAGACACAGAAAATTCTTTGGCTACCTTACTGATACTCCATGTAGCTGGGAGAAGTGTGAGGATCTTGATCTTTTCTTTTTTTGATGCCACTTTACACTTCTCTTTCAGCAACTTTAGCAGCTCCTCCCACTCCTCACATGCTTGGCAGTAATCTGTACTCGATGAAAGAAGTTCATCAGTTGGTACATCAGCCAATCGGGCTGCCTTGGTCTGTGTGGCATGATGCAAGTCTTTAATTTTCCGTTTCCAGTATCCCTTTTTATCACGTGATGACGTATATTTTAGAGGAGAACATCCCATTGCTTTGTTACTTAACTCCATGGATTCTCGAACTTCAGTCTGTGGCTGGAATCTGTCTCCTGAATCCATCATTTCACCCATGGTGACTTGTTCCTTTAACTTGGTGCAACAGTTGCTGCACAGCTTCTGTCCTGGCTTCAAGTTGAATGTCACTGCCTTAGCTTCATCTACAACCCGGAGGTCTTCTAAAAAGAGGAAAGAATTAATCAATCATTTGAAGGAATCAATAATTTTTTAGGAAATCATTGAATTAATGGTAGTTATGCCATATAGCATTGACATTTTTAGAAGAAATCTATTGAGCAATATGTACTTACTTTTGCATTGTTTTTGGTGCATCTTCAGTGGATCACAGCATGCCTTTTGCAAACATTGATACCTTGACAGAAACACTTTTTCATGGTGGTAGCAAATTACATCATTATCTGTAAATGACACTCCTGATCGCCACATCAGCATCTTCCTTTCAGAAGGAGGAAGAGTCATCAGACCTTTCTGCCTACAGTAGGTAAGTTTATGGCGGACATCATTCAGTAGAGACAAGCCAATTTTACAGTTTGGTAGCTCTATTCTCCATATGCTTAGCTTAAAAATTAGGTTAAGCTGTAGAAATCTGCAGTTTCAAGAGCTAGTTGTAGCCTTTTTATAGAGGCTGAATTGAAGTGAAGACAGAAATGAACGCTGTACCTGGGTTCATCACCTGGGACATGATTGTAATCGCCCAATTGATTGATTGAATTCTTAATTGATCCTGATTGATTTTGACCTATTTCTGAACCATGCAGTCACAGTTTAGAAAATATTTAAACTAGAAACACTCTGAGTTTCCAACATTAAATGTTTATTTAGTGTTATTTTCATAAATGCATTAGGGGTGGCTGTTAATTTAACTCCCTAAAACGTATTAATATAATAATAATATATTATATTAATACATAATTATATTGGTTTATTGGTCAAGACTTTCCAGTCGCTTTTGCTTCATGATTTAGGCTGTTGTTACTTTTTTTGACCAGCAGATGGCAGCAGAAACCCAGATACTGTTGTGAAAAGGGGACAAATTTTCCCATATTTTGAAGGCCGGAATTGGTATGAAGAACTCTGATAAACAAAGTTCTTCAAAGCTTAACTGTTTGATACAGTGTCACTGTGCATGGGGTTAAAAGGGCATTACACTCATCAAGTGCCCACATGGTTACATTGGGGCATGAAGTAGGGGGTACCGCAGGGTCATTTTCTCACAAAGCCACTTTGAGTGCCTCCTATTCTGTCATCTAAGGTCTGAATATCCACACACTTCTTTTGAATACACTATACAGTTACCAAATATGATGGAAAATCAATTATACCCCCAACAGCATACATAGTTTCCAAGATCTGGAATCCCAAAATGTCAAGACTCTTCATCACACTTTTCACACTTACAGTTTTCAAAGCTTAATATATCCAGAAATAGTCAAGCTATGCTATTCTTAAGTACACCATCTGATAGAAAAGATCATGCTGAGGGGATATGGTGATTTTTAGGCCTGTATCTTCCTTCAAACTAAAACTAGAGGTGTCCAAACTTGCTTGTGAATTCTGTATGCAATTCACAGGCTTGAAAAGTGGGCGTGGCACCCAAACTTTGGAGGGGCTCATCTCCAAAACCGTTAGACGTAGGATGCTAATACTTTGGATTCTTTGTATTGGCATCAAATGGTGCCTGTGTGCTGAATACCGGGCAAATCGAAGAGGGTCACCTGGGGAGCTTCCAGGGAATCGTGTGAATTGACATGGAATGACCCATTTAGGTTTTCTAATGAGTAAGTGTTAATTTGTTCTGTTGCGAGTATCAGTCCATATCCATTTCCCCTCAGCTTGCTTTCTAGTTCATTGATATGATATAATTATAGAGCATTTTTCCTATCCACATTTAAGGTGACTTTCCTATCCTCATTTAAGGTGACATAAAACGTCAATGTCTTACAACGCTTCTGAATTCCTGTACCGCACAAAATGGAATATATTTATTACTGCGTACGCATTCAACCAGCATTCAACCAAATTACTCTTTGGGTGAAGAAATATTTCTGAATATCGGTGCTAAATTTATTTTAAATTTGTGAGTTCTACCCACAACACTCAATAGGAGGAATCCTACATGATTCACTTTGTTAATCCCTTTAACATATTTAAAGACCTCAATCAAATCACCCCTTAGTCTCCTTTTCCTAAGACTAAAGAGATTAAGGATCTTCAGCCTCTTCTCATAGCTTTCATCTTTTATACCTGGAATAAGCTTAGTGGCTCTTCTCTGAACTTTCTTTAGAGCCTCTATATCTTTCTTAAAGTATGGTCCCCAGAACTGTACACAATACTCCAGATGTGGTCTGATGAGTGTGTTGTACAAAAGAAGCATCGCCTCCTTAGATTTGTACTCAATACTTTTGGCAATGTATACCAGCATCCGATTGGCTTTTTTAACAATTGTGCATACTGTGTCTATCACAACCTTCATATGAATTCCTTTAGTGTTTCCTCCGATCCAACAGCTTTTGTATTTGTGTTTAGATGTATTGGCACATTTGATTGGTTTAAGCACTATGTGCTTTCCTCACCAGCAGTGTTGTACTCATGTTTCACTTCCCTCACATGTGTGTTGGCTTATTTACACCCCTTATTTTGAGTGTGCAAGTTGTTGGATTGTCACTTTCTATATGCTCTTGGCTGGGCTTAGATATGCCCTTGCAGCCTAGCATGTACAGTCTGAACTGAGCTTTGTCATTCTCCTCTTGGCTCTCTTTTTCTGTCATACTGTATTACTAACAATAAACCCTGTGATTGTATTGTACTCAGACTCTGAATTTGGTTCCTAATCTGGATCATTACACATATCACCATTTCTGCCATTGACTTAGCAGCCAAACTTCAGCTTCAATTGGCAAATACGCTACCCTGTCATGGTTATGGTTTTTGGTCATGTTTATGTTCTTGTTCTGTGTTCATGATTATTGTCTTTTATTTACTCTTTTTGGTTTTTGTAATACTCAGGTTTTTGGTTCATTCCATTTCTCAGTTCCATTGCACTTGTCTCCCGTCTTGTGATCTAGTTGGTTCAGTCTGTCTTCCCTGTCTGCGTTCCCACTGACTTCGGGTGATTTAAATGAATTCCGGTGTTTAAAATACTCCTTCGAGTCTCGTTTTCTTCCTTTGCCTTTCTGTTCTGATTACAAACAAGACTAACATTTGTATTTTGTATCATAATCTGCTAACACAATTAATCCATGTATACAAGATTACTAACTTACTAACGAGCACTCTAGTTTGATATGTGAAGTTGCACTGCTACTAATTTAGACTAATTCCCTCTCCGCAATCGCCCTGTTCTATACTCCGCCTCTTAGCCTGTTTCTGTCCTCTCCTGAGCTTCAGCGAGATCTCTCGCACGTGCTTAATCACTCTCCTGCGCTCGTTATCTGTGCATGTAGAACTCCTGGACCAGAGCTGTTTAAATGTCATAGGTTGTTGGAGTGATTCCCGTTCATGTTTTGTCTTTCGCCAATTTTCGTGGTAATGGCTTCCCTCATGCGATTCTCCCATTGTAATTAGTCTGATTCTCTACACCTGATTCCTGTATAGCGTATGACCTTCCCTGTGTATATATTAGCAGTCTTTTCACTCACACATGTTCACTGAACATAAACATATTATGAATTTCACAGCGATTTAGATTGTTTTAGACAGATTAATGTAACTGGTATTTAACTTCAATGGGGACCGTGATGTAACTCTGAGGAACACTGGGCAGCTAGGACGGAATGGTTCCAGCCTCCTGCTGAGTACAAAACAGAGATGCTACCCCCACAGCCAGGCTGCAAGAACATCCTAGGTTGTAAAAAGTTTACTGCTGGCTCTGGATTGCGCCAGATCAACCAAGCATTCAGATTTTACACGAGTAATGAGCATTTGTTTCAACAATATTATTTTTGACATATGACATATCTGTTATGAGCAAAATCAACCAAACATTCAGGTTCTACAGTTGATCAATACTTCTTTGTGCAGAGCGCCTCGTATGCCATTGAATATTGTTTCTCTTCAACTGGACTGTCCGACTTTGATTCTTGCCATTGCCCTGTTTGTATTTTTGTCTTTCTGGATTTCGACCAATTTTTGTATGACCACGATTTCTGTGTTTGAATGCCCTGTGTATGAACCTTGGCTTTGTTCATCGACTACAACTTTTTGCTTATCGTTTTTGTACCTCTGCTCATCTGTCTTACTGGTTCTGACCCCTGCCTGTCTAGTCAACACTGTTTTTGGATTTCGTATTGTGCCTTGGCAATTCCTGTGCTTTTTGGCTTTTACTCGGACTCCATTAAAGGCATACATTTTTTGGATTTCTGTCTCTCGCAAGTGGTTCCTGAATTGTATCTCGCATACCCATGATGGTGATATTCTACTTTGAAAATCTCAGCCTAATGACAAATTTCTGGCCAAAGAAATTACAATAACAGCTCAGTGGGACAAACAATATGTTGACTCAAGACGTCCTGAGCTTTCAAAAAGACTGGATGGGTGAGCATCTCAGTGTTTGAGTACTATGTGCAATATAAGGATGTAGTGCTAAACATGGATACATTGTAAAGGGGTCTTAAACCCTTTGAGGACAGCCAGATCAGGATGAAGAGCCTATAGAAATTCAATTTACATAAGTGAGTAAACCTGTGATTTTGGATTACAGCTAGAGACATAAGAGACATTTCATAACTATCAAAAAAGCTGTGAGTTCCAGAATTTTCTACAGGATGGGCTTGCAAGATGTGTATATTTCATCATGGCTGCACAGGGCCAGGAATTGGAAAAACTCGGGCATCAAATTGTGAAACCGTTTAAAGATTCGAAGAGTCAGCTTGCTGAGCCAAAACAGTTGCTGCAGTGGTAGAGAAGAAAACATTACAGGAAGAGTCATCCTTCCAATAATCAAAGCTTTAGCTGCCATTCTCGAAAGATGGCCTCGCACACAGTACACCATTCGTGCAATTTTTCACGAAAACTTGGCATGAAAAGCCTCTTTCTTAGTTAGGTTTATCTTTGGAAATTTGTGTTTCAGTGACTGCTAAAATAATGCGCCAGACATTACATGAGATCAACCCCTATGGACAATGTGTTAAGCCCTATTCTGTAAGAATTGATTTGTTTTAAAATAAGAGCCAATTTCTCATAGAAAAAAAGGATGCACTGCGCAATGTTCCCATTTTCAAATAAAAAAATATATTAAAAAAAGAAAAAACATTCATTTGAATAAATTATTTTAAAAATCAAAAATATAATAAATAAATGCCCATTTTGTCAAAACTGCTGGGGCATTCCGACAAATGCAGGAAAATAAATGTCTGAACAGGTACGCGCCCCCTATGGTTGGTATCATTCATCCATTAACCAGGCATACAATCTGGTAAGGGGTAAAAAAACGTGAGAGGGATGCGCGAGTAGAGAAAAGCTCAGACCCACTACATGGGTCAGGGAGTATGCTCCCCGAGAGACATTTTTTTTTTTTTTGTCATGAGCAAACATACCTTCACTTACTAATATACATAGATTACTACTCTCTTTCTCATTGAGAGACAGTAGGTCCTATATGAAACTGCTTACAATGAAGGTTTGTGGATTGTCTTGAGTAACTGGATCATTATTTCTGGAAAGTGACATTGTTAGTGAGTTTTTCAAATGTATTTTTGGTGCATTAAGCAAAGGAAAAATACGCATGTGAATATGAGAGTATATTTTGGTCTTTCAGAATTTCGGTGGGAACAGTGTGAGAGGGGTCTGTCCTTATTTTTTTTTCTCAGCCTGGATCAGAGGCTCTAGGGCCAGCTCTCGCTGTTTTCAGCATGCTTCAGCCTTGACCTCTTCTCCTCCTCAGCCATCTGTTTTTTGCTTTCCTGAGCACTGCCAAACACTTTGTGGCCAAAGTTGCTCTGCTGCCATCTCTTTTCAGACAGACCCTGCAGCCGCTGGCATTTGTCGGCGGTTCCTGCTCTCCGGATGTTCTTGCGGTATGTAGTCCACTTCCTCGTATCTGACATCATGTCGTCTGAAGAATTGGACAGCTGTCCTCTGCCTAGATTGGAGGATGTACTTGACTGTTTCAATGGCATTAAATGTTGAGACATTCATGATCCCACTTCGAGAGTCGATTATCTCATTCATCAGAGTGAAAGGTGATTGCACTCTCGGACAATGAAAGATAGAGAGGCCACATTTGACCCAGGCAGTGTGGGTGGGATATTTCTCTGTCTTCTAAAAGACATGACCCCATCTGTTCACCGAGCAATCTCAATCCTTGAACCTGAGCAGGGACAGATCAATTTTGTATCTCAGGATTTCCAAGAGAACGTCACTGCCAGTTGGCAGGAGGTGGACCAACATTCCACTCAAACTCTTAAATTGCTTGTGAGTGACCTATCAGACATGGTTCCAGACCAGACAGAGCCCTCAGTGTCTAGCTGGCCAAGGGAAGATTCATCTGCATATATACAGCAGTAGGTGTGTAGACTGTTTTCAGCTCTTCCATGAATGGCTTCAGCACCGAAAATATAGTGATCTACAAAAGAGACAAGCAGTACGTGTTCGTGGTAATGCTCTCCCCTGATTGGCATTACTTTTGTCTGGCTACCTGCCATTCCCCAATGACCCAATTATCCTCTGCCCTCACCATCTTCATGTTCATAGCTGGTTTTTATGAAGTTCATTATCTCCCATTCTATTTATACCTTGGTTTTTCCCTTCACAGGCGGGTAGCCCCACACAGTAAAATTTTTGTTTAGAACACCCCTGTTCTGTTCTTTAGTTTTATCCTTACTGTTAGCACTTTGTTCAAACAATAAAGTTCCATGCCCTGCACTTGGGACCTCTGTTTTTATTTTGACTTACCCAGTGCCCCCATTTTGTCCTTTGGTCAACAAGCCCAACAGTTCTCTCAAAAAATGAGAATCAGAAAATGACATGTCCCCCCGGTCCTCGCAATCTAATCTCAGAAATCCCAAAATATCAAAAGACACCAGTCTGACACCTGATTAATATGCACAGCAAGTTTTGTTAAAATATATTGAATTGAACGGTATTCGAATTCTGCTCCAGAAACGAAATGATTACAGATGGACGGACATGCTGATGACTATATCCCCCGCATTATATGCCGAGGGAATAAAAAAGGTTAAGTACTAAATGATTTTATGTTGCAGGGTACTAACAACATGATTGGGATTCTTGGTCCTGAATGCGTCTGCTTCCTGTCCAAAACAATCTCTACTAGAGCCCCGGATGACACTTGAGTAATGTGTTCCCCTTTAACAAAGCAAGCCAGGAAATCCAGGAACAACTCAAGTTGTTTGTCATGGAGTTTGTAAACAAACATCTGGCTTCCCATTGCATGAGAAACAAACTCTAGTGAGATTAAATAAATACCGTTGAATAGACTAGTATGGTCAGTAGTTGCAATTATGCCTAACAGAAGAAAATACCCACCTGGAAAATAATGACAAATTCCTTGAGGATAGCTAATACATCTCTGCACAGTACTGTGAAATGATGATTATACACTTAACAAAATGAAGACAGATCAGACACCAAGTACTACTCAAGTATTAATTTCATGTTGTATTGGATGATATAAATGAAAATAAGTAAACCAATGACAAAATATACAAACCCCAACTCAAATATAGTTGGGGCGTTGTGTAAAACCTGAATAAAAACAGAATACAATGATTTGCAAATCCTTTTCCACATATATTCAATTGAGTACGCTACAAAGACAATATTTAATATTCAAACTGATAAACTTTATTGTTTTTTTTGGAAATATTCACTCGTTTTAAATTTGATGCCTACAATATGTTCCAAAAAAGCTGGGACACAGACAACTAACGACTGGGAATGTTGAGGAATGCTCATCTGTTTGGAACATTCCACAGGTAAAAGGTTAATTGGAAATTGTTCATTGGAGTGTCATGATTAGTCATTTACAGTCAGTCATTTACAAATAAGGATAGGGCGAGGTTCACCACTTTGCAAACAACTACATAAGCAAATAGTCCTACAGTTTAAGAACAATGTTTCTCAACATGCAATTGCAGGGAATTTTTGGATTTCATCATCTACAATCTATAATATAATCAAAAGATTCAGGGAATCTGGAGAAATCTCTACGTGTTAGCAGCAAGGCTGCAAACCAACATTAAATGCTTGTGACCGTCGGTCCCTCAGGCGGCACTGCATTAAAAACTGACATCATAGCTGCTGGATAGCTCACTCATTTAAGGCACTGTGTTGCAGTGCAGAAGTTTCTATCACGTTGTGGGTTCGAGCCCCGGTCGTACCAACCGGCAGTGGTCAGCAGCTTTTTCAGAGTAGCACACAATTGGCCATCACGCTACAGGGTTTCAAATTGGTAAGGGACTGCCGGGAATGGGAAATAAAGTAAATAGCTTTGTTCGTTGCTCAAGCGCCTCCTGTTGACCAGACGGGCGCTCGTCAGGAAGACTCTAAGCCAGGTCCGGGTATCCTCTGCCCTCGTTCTGAACTAGTGAAGATTCAACCAATAAGTGTATATGAAGCAGTGGCTGACAGGCACCTGCTTCGGAGGAGAGCCGTGAACTGTCTTCGTTCTCCTGAATTGGCAAAAAATTTTTACTATTTTATCCATAAAATCAGCTCATTTCATATTTGATGACTGCTGCACGTCTCACAAGATTTGGAACCGGGGCCCGTTTACCATGGTGTAGCATCCCCTCTTCTTTTTACACAGACTGGAGGCATTTGGGCATTGATGAGACAAGTTTCTTGAGTTTAGCCATTGGAAATTGATCCCACTCTTGTTTGATATATGCTTCCAGCTGCTGGAGAGTTTTGGGTCTCCTTTGACAGACTTTTTGTTTTCACTCAATTGGTGAAAGATCAGGACTGCAGGCAGGCCATTTCAGCACACGGACTCTTCTACTACAAAGCCATGCTGTTGCAATGGCTGCAGTATGTGGTTTTGCATTGTCTTGTTGAAATACAAAAAGGCCTTCCCTCGAATAGATGTCATCTGGAGGAGAGCATATGTTGCTCTAAACCCTTTATAAGTCTTTCAGTATTCATGGCGCTTTTCAAACCATGCAAGTGTCCCACACCATATGCACTAATGCGTCCCCATACCATCAGAGATGCTGGCTTTTGAACTGAACGCTGATAACAGGAGGGGTGGTCTTTCTCCTCTTTAGCCCAGAGGACATGACGCCCATGATTTCCAACAAGAAATTGTCAAATTTGGACTCGTCTGACCAGAAGTCATTTTGCCACTTTGCTATAGTCCATTTTAAATGAGCCTTGGCCCACAGAACAAGGTGGCGCTTCTGGATCATGTTCAACAATGGCTTCTTTTTTGCATGATAGAGTTTTAGGTGGCACGGCGGACTGTGTTTACAGACAGTGGTTTCTTGAAGTATTCCAAGGACCATTTAGTAATGTCCATGACAGAATCATGCCCTTGAGTGATTCAGTAGCGTCTGAGGGCCCAAAGATCATGGGCATCTGGTAAAGGTCTTCGGCCTTGTCCCTTACGCACAGACATTTTTCCACTTTCTCTGTGGAAATCACAATCTTCTGATGATGTTATGCACTGTCGATGATGAGATCTTCAAAGCCTTTGCAATTTGACATTGTAGAACATTGTTTTTAAAGTATTCCACAATTTTTTTCACGCAAGTCTTCACAGGATGGAGAGCCTCTGGCCATCTTTACTTCTGAGAGACTCAGCCTCACTAAGACATCCCTTTTATAATCAGTTATGTTACACACCTGAAGCAAGTTTACTTAATTACTTGCTAAATGTTCTTTTAGCTGATTGTCTTGCACACTACTTTATGCTATAGATTTTATGAAAATGTATTTGGATTGCCTAAACTTGTTCACAAAGGAAAAATAAGCCTGCTGAAATACATAAGGAAATACATACTAAATTACTCATATTGCCAAACCTGATGTTGTGGGATTGCATTTGCAGTACGTCCATTTTTTGATAATAAAGATAATAAAGTCCATGGGGTGGACTAGGTCCACATTACTTTTCCCGCTAATTAATTACTTAGTATTGCCCTTATAGATATAGTAACTGGATCAAACTCAATTACATAGAAATTTCTTACCTTGCTAAAATACAAAAGCTGATCCTATTATGAAATCTATCACCACATTTGTTGTTCAATATGCAAAGAGTGAGATATCTGGACATTTTCAGCAATACAGTGCCGTAATTTCTTAAATCTGTATGTACATCAGTCTATTTTCTCATTGGTGGTATGCATAACATTTCTAATTTCCCCATTGTTTTCAACTCATTTCAGGATGTTAATATCTATTGCAACATCATCTCATTCTTGGGTTTGGACAGTCATATCACCTCAAATTAGAACATGGTGGTTTTCAATACCCATATCAAAAATAACCCTTGTTTGCAGCGGCGTGCTGTCAGACGTTCAGAAGGCCTTCAGTAACCTCACCCTTTACCACTCGATTGTGCTCAAGCTGTTCTTGTTCAAGTTCGCCTTATGGACAATCAAACAATTTATTGACTGAACAACCAAGAACAATCCATGGCCTATATTAAGAAATCATAATTTTAAAAAAAAGGCAAAATGCAACGGAAATACAAAAAATAGGACCAAGGGTCCTGTAGCTTACCGACAAGCAGTCTTGCAGCGATGATACAAGTTATGAAAATTTCATGTGAAGTTTGACATTTGAATCAATGAAAATCAATGTCAAGGTCACTATATAAAAGTTCACATACATTTATAAGAACTTCTGCAATACAATCCTCAGCTCTGAAGGAGTTTGGTGATATAAGTAATTAAAATATGTCAATATGTATTCAATATGTCAATTGTGACCTTTAAAGGTCACAGAGTTTCAAGTTGTGGTCACTTAACGGACTTCATATGACTTTCTAAATGTATCTATTCAAACCATGGCTAAATCTGTGACCATTTTGGTGATACAAGTCATTGTAATTTCACTGTGGAGTTTGACCCTCAAAGGTCACTGACAGTCAAGTTGAATGTCACCCTATTGTGGGCACATGTCACTTTTCTCATGAAATTTTGACAGAAGTATGTGTACATATCAGGAAGTCTACTGAACTAAAAGTTTTGGTTTAGCACTTTGGGTCTGTGAGTTATGGTGATTTATATTTCATTTGGAGGGGGCAAAAAATGGCAAAATCCTCTTTTACCCCACTAAATCTCTAGTACTATGTGTAAATGCTTTATTCAGTTCAGGAAAAAGGTGTCAACATAACTAAATCTAATGAAAAAAACCTGATTTAAAAATTTAGCTTCAGTCCTGAGATATAAGGCAGAGAAATAATAGTGAAATTGGGGTGGCGGCCATCTTGAATCACATGACCTAATTAAGCAAATTAGGTCAAATTCATAATTTGTGTATTTCAGGTCATATACTGTCAATACACCAAGTATGAATGATTTCTATCCAAAAATGACTATTTTTTTCCAAAAGGTTTCTCCTCCCCTTAATTTTGCAATCTGTTCCCCTATCCTACCTATTCGTTCGTGCTCATAAATCGACTTATTGTGACTTTCAAGATGGCGGGGACGGGAAACTTCCTCAAGGTACTATCTGCATAAACAGTCTTTTTTAATAAACTACCTGTGCATTTTCGAAGTTCTCAGTGCCTGGTTTAAAAGTCAGGGCCCTCAGAATTCTACCAATGAAATGTGGAGCTACAAAACCCAAAACCAGTGAAGTTGGCACGTTGTGTAAATTGTAAATAAAAACAGAATACAATGATTTGCAAATCCTTTTCAACCTATATTCAATTGAATACACTGCAAAGACAAGTTACTTAATGTTCGAACAGGTAAACTTTGTAATTCTTTGCAAATATTAGCTCATTTGGAATTTGATGCCTGCAACATGTTTCATAAAAGCTGGCACAAGTGGCAAAAAAGACAGAGAGTTGAGGAATGCTCATTAAACGCTTATTTGGAACATCCCACAGGTGAACGGGCTAATTGGGAACAGGTGGGTGCCATGATTGGGTATAAAAGCAGCTTCCCTGAAATGTTCAGTCATTTACAAACAAGGATGGGGCAAGGGTCACCACTTAGTTAGTCAGAGGGTCACCACTGATTGTCGAACAGTTTAAAAACAACATTCCTCAACGAGCTACTCCAAGAAATTTAGGAATTTCATCATCTAATATCTGTCTTATTAGATATAGGTCTGTAATATCGTCAAAAGGTTCAGAGAATCTGGAGAAATCACTGCACGTAAGCGACAAGGCCGAAAACCAACATTGAATGCCCGTGACCTTCGATCCCTCAGGCGGTACTGCATCAAAAACCGACATCAGTGTCTAAAGGACATTACTACATGGGCTCAGGAACACTTCAGAAAACCACTGTCAGTAACTACAGTTCGTCGCTACATCTGCAAGTGCAAGTTAAAATTCTACAATGCAAAACGAAAGCCATTTATCGACAGCACCCAGAAACGCCGCCGGCTTCGCTGGGCCCAAGCTCATCTAAGATGGACTGATGCAGAGTGGAAAAGTGTTCTGTGGTCTGACGAGTCCACATTTCAAATTGTTTTTTGAAACTGTGGACGTCGTGTCCTCCGGACCAAAGAGGAAAAGAACCATCCGGACTGTTATTGGCGCAAAGTTCAAAAGCCAGCATCTGTGATGGTATGGGAGTGTATTAGTGCCCAAGGCATGGGCAACTTACACATATGTGAAGGCACCATTAATGCTGGTACATACAGGTTTTGGAGCAACATATGTTGCCATCCAAGCAACGTCTTTTTCATGGACGCCCCTGCTTATTTCAGCAAGACAATGCCAAGCCACATTCTGCACGTGTTACAACAGTATGGCTCCGTAGTAAAAGAGTGCGGGTACTAGACTGGCTTGCCTGTAGTCCAGACCTGTCTCCCAATGAAAATGTGTGGCGCATTATGAAGCGTAAAATACGACAAAGGAGACCCCGGACTGTTGAACAACTTAAGCTGTACATCAAGCAAGAGTGGGAAAGAGTTCCACCTGAAAAGCTTCAAAAATTGGTCTCCTCGGTTCCCAAATGTTTACTGAGTGTCATTAAAAGGAAAGGCGATGTAACACAGTGGTAAAAAGGCCCCTGTGCCAACTTTTTTGCAATGTGTTGCTGCCTTTAAATTCTAAGTTAATGATTATTTGCAAAAAAAAAAAAATTTCTCAGTTTGAACATTAAACATATTGTCTTTGCAGTGTATTCAATTGAATATAAGTTGAAAAGGATTTGCGAATCATTGTATTCTGTTTTTATCTACGATTTACATAACGTGCCAACTTCACTGGTTTTGGGTTTTGTACTTAGAGCCTTGTTAATGATGTAAAAATAGTGATTTCTTTGCATGGCAATGCTATGCCCCATTCACTACCACTGTAAGCCTGTTGAGAGCTTCGGTTAAAAAGCCCAGTATTTTAAAATATTGGGTGCGTACGGAGGTGGGGTATTTGATAAAAGTTAGTACTCATTATCATGTTTCAATAAACCCCTAATTAATTTCACACCAGATTTGCGCTTAAAGACAGGGATGGGAGATTTACAACATGTATGTGCAGCTGTCTAATTGGCCGAAATTATCTGATGTAATTACGTCAATATGGACCAGAATCATCTGGTAATGCTTCCAGTATCTTGTGGAATACGTTAAGAATTTGAGGCTGTTTTAAACACAGAGGGTGGCGCTAGCCAGTGTTCATGTGGTGTACTAACAAAGTGCTTATAGTGTATAATCCCTGAGCCCCGAAGGGAAACAAAAAAAAAAGTCCTGTCAGGCAGCAGCCAAAGTTGATTATAAATTGAAGAAAGGAGTATTGGAAATGAGTATCACTTCGGTCAGCCAGAAGCACCTGACAGTATACTTTAATGACCCAGGGCAAGCTTTTTGAGTACTTAAAGGTGGAGAAGGACACAACAGTGGTTCTGGCAACACTGAACCCTAGGGTCATTCCTGACCATAAATGTGCATATCTGCGGGAGACAGCCATCATAGCTGATTTGTGTGGTTTTACCCTTGGGGAAAGTAGAGAGACATGTTCTCCACGGACCTCATGAGAGTAAATCATGTGTTTGGCAACACATTTTTTAAAAACTGTAGTCACAGTCTGTGAGTTATAACAGATATTTGTTTCACGTCTGTTATTGCACACCGCAGATCTGTGCTGCACCATTCAGCTACCCTCTTCTGCCAAACTATTTTCATTACAGTGCATTTAATCTGCCACTAGAGGGCAGTATGAGCGTGTGAACCAATCTATAATGGACACTGATCTTAAAACTTACTGTTCATTCTCCCTTCAACCAAATCCCAATCTCATCTCTCAGAATAATTTAGTATAGCTGAATGTTCGGCCAAAGTGAATGAAGAAGAAAGATAACAGGGTATTAAACGTGCAGACAGTCTTGGAACGAAATTTAAATGAAAAATTACCAAAAAGGGCATTTATATAACATCTAGGTGTGAGGAAAAAAAAAGGTAAAATATCTTTCTCTATTCTCTCCCCAGTCAAATGAATGACTGGTTGATTGATGGAACATTTGATTATGCCATGAGCACCGTAATACATTCGACAGTGAAACTGCTTCTATCGGCATTTGTAGATAGCTGCAGTACAGGCCTAGCTGAGCATCACCAGGCGAGATACCAGCATTTACTGATGTCTATGGTTCACAGATTTCAAAAAGTTATTGCAAGCAAAAGATATGCAATGACATTTAAAAAAAAAAAAGATTACTTTCATGCGGATGTCAATTTGACACGTGCCACCGACCTACACCTTATGAACCAGGTATACTCCTTCATGGCAACAGTATTCTTTGATGGCCTCTTTCTACAGGGTAATGAGGCCAGGCACACTGCACTGATTGTTCAACAATAATCAGAGGAACATGACAAAGGTGCTGCCCTGGCCTCAAAATTCCCTAGCTGTTCAACTGTTTGAGCCCCTCAGGGATGTGCTGGAACAATAAGGCCAATTCACAGAGGCTCCACATGGCAACTTACAGGATGTAAAGGATCTGCTGCCAACATTTGGGTGCTAGATACAGAAAGTCTTGTACAGTCAATGTCTAAATATGTGCGTGTGTGTGCATATGTGTGTCTATGTGTTATATAAGGTAGCTTATAAAATGATGAGCAAATGAAAATAGAAATGCAAGGATATTTCTGTAAATTGCAAGCACTGAATGGACATTAGGATGTATTTTTAGACAGTTTTATTTTTTCTGGGCTGTATGCTACAGAAATGACCCAGTATGGGATGCATCCAATCACAACTGTCATCTTAATGGTTGCCTGAATGTTATCACATGGCAATTCATTAATGTACTGGCCATTCAACTGCTGCAAGGACAGGCCAAGCTGAAAAACAGTGCAGTAAAGCAATCCAATATGCAAGTATGGTATAAAGCCAAAAGGACCCAAGTCTGAATTCTTGAAAACATCAGAGAGGTCACATGTCACTTCCTCTGAGCCACTGAGAATCAAAGCTAAATCAAAGCAGATCTTTCTTGTTTTTTAGAGAGAATCTGAGAATGCATATATTTTTACAACCTCTGGGATTTATTTTGGTCAAGACCTTACCAGCATTCTCACAGATTCATATACTTTGTACCATGAAAGAGGTCTGGAGCTGTGTTGGTACAGGTGGAATTACCCAATCCACACCCAGGCTTTGGTGAGCTCTAGCCACAAACATCACTTATTTAGAATAATATGTTACAATTGGCCTTCATTCTGTCTTTTTCGCCTGGGGTAGGTGGTGCAGGTCAGTGAGCCTAGAGGCTCAACTGAGCAAAAAAACCGAAAAAAACTGGAGCAGCCACAGGATTGTTCTTCCCCACAACTCACAATGGGGAAACTTTAAAATTCTAAAATGGAGTGACTAGAGTGATATTTGGAAAGCCCTGAAATAACAATTAAGTGTGGGAGAATGGAATGTCATCATCACATTACATCCCATGGATTTGAGTTTGTATTCTTAAAGTAAAACCTTTCATGTTCAATGTCCATTTCACTCTCAATAAATTGCGTAATAGCATATATACACCACTCAGTATCTCATGATCTTGACATTTAACTTCCTTGTTTTTCATGGCCAAAGCAAAAATGAAATGACAGTGCATATTCATGAGTGTGTATTGGAGTTAGATGTTAACCATTAGATAGACAGATAGATAGATTTTATTTCAGACATATGACGTTCATATACAATATATATGAAATAAATGATAGTATTCAAATATTTAAAAGGAACAAACAATGTAGTACAATAAAGGAGACTTTAACTACTCAGTTTCCCCTCCCACAATTGTAAAATTGGTGACGATAAAAAAGTAGAGTTATAAATTACACAAATTACAGAGTTATTACATTTGCCAACCCAGTTTTTCTTGGAATATTTAAAATTACACAACTCACCAAACGATTTGACAGTGTGTGATGCAAACATTCTACATTCCAGCGCCAAGGGAGAGACATTAGTCTCCCGAACATATTATTATAAGTGACCCTTAGTTTTTGTATACATTGTTTAGTAAAATTACACCAGAGGGGAGCACAATACAAGTTACTACAATAGGCAGAAATAGCTGGGACTTATCATTTATGCTACAACTACTGAAGTTACGGACCAGATAGTTACATGTAATATACAAAGACTGCATCTGGCGATTAATATCAGCATTGTCAGAAAAATCACTATTGACATACACACCAAGATATTTAAAATGCTGAGCCACCATGCTGAGCTTTCTGCCATATAGTTAAAATTCAGGGGTTTTTGGACAATTTGTGCTTTTTATATAAAACTTAGGTACGTCTTATCGGAGTTATAGGTAATATTATTCAAGTCACCACAGGACTGACACGCATTTATAAGTTTTTGTAACCCTTTTGCTGAAGGGCACAACAACATCAAGTCATCAGCATATGCAGGGTGATTTACAATGATATTACCAATAGTACAGCCAACCTGTAATGAGTTAAGAGTGACACTAAGGTCATTTATATAAAAATGAAACAACTTGGGTGACAGGATACCTCCCTGGCGAACACCATTTTTAACAAAGAAGGAAGCAGAAAGAGGTGAGCCCTGTCTACCTGGAGCTTTTTGTGAAGCATACCAGACACATAGCAGTCTTTCAATTATCAATGGAACACCTTTATCTATAAGTTTATAAAACAGGATCCAGTGATTTACCGTATCAAATGCTTTCCTAGCATCCATAAAACAAAGAAAAGCATGACTGGAATGTGACTTGTAAAAATTAAAAACCTCTTTTAAAGCAAAAATACACATATCAGTTGACAATCCATGTGTTATGATTCTGCCCTGTGTGCTTGTCTGTGCTTGTGCGTTTTTTCCCCGTGTCTCTCTTGGTTTGTGTTTCAGCTCCATTCCCGTGGCTGGACCACCTATTCCCCCTCGCCTGGCTCCTGTGAAGTCGTGTGACAGCCTGCATGCCTGAGTCTCGTTGTCCAATCACGTTTCCTCTTTCGGTTTCGGCTTTCGTATTTCATTCATTGCTTCCACCTGTGCTTAATTCTGGGTCTCGCAAAACTCTGAGTGAATGTGTTCTCTGAAAACTTTGAGTGAATGCTTTCGCTGATAGGGCCATTACTAACCGTATTAACCAGCACTTAAGGGTGTGTAAATATTTTATCACGTCGTTATTAACCTAATTAACTCATTTGCGAGTGTGTGCGTTTCTGGCTTTAAGTAAATTCTGCCTGAAGCTTTCCCTGATTAACTGTGTTTAAAGCTATGCTTTTCTTGCAGTTCTCGTGGTTTTTTGGACTTGTCACGTTTAGATTACCTTAATCTAAACTGTCTAGTTTGATTGATTGTCTTGGCGTCTTGTCTCGAGTCATTATTGTTACCCGGTCCTCGTGAATTTGTTTATTAATCCCATGTGTTTCTGTTTCCCCTTGAGGATGCCTGCCTTTCCCCGCCTCCTCCCTAGTGTATTTATTCTGGGAAGAGGGTAGAGATGTAAGACCTGACATCTGACATGCATGCGTTACCTGAACCTGAGCGACACTGAAAATCTCTTTTCCCGACCACCCCAAGCATTTCTGTTGTTTTTCAAGCTTCGTGTTCTCCTTGTCTTAGTTCGTCATTTTCGTCAGCTTGTTTTATTTATTTCGAGCCACTCGTTGAGTGTGTATTTCAGTTTTTTCCCTGCCCTTGGCAGAGTACCTAAGTTCTCCTGGTTCAGTGCATGTGCACGGTGTTTCCTTTCGGCCTGTGTGCCGCGTTTTCCCGTGTCAATGTTCCCAAATAAACCTCCTGCATCCCGCACCTGGTGTCCACCTGACCCATTCCTTAACACCATGTTTAAAACCAAACTGTGAATCGGTACACTCCAGGTACTTCTCACACCTTGACAGTAAAATAATTTCAAATACCTTGGAGACAATTGATGCCAAAGCTATAGGTCTATACTTATTGGTATCAGACATATAACCACTTTTACTTTTGACAACGGGAACAACAATCATATGTATGAGGGTATCTGGTTAGAAACCATGTATCATAAAAGAATTGAAACACAAACACAGCAGAACATGTAATCTTTTACATGCAAAAATAAGGTGCTCAGGGGATATATTATCAATACCAGCGGATTTACCCCATTTAAGGATGCTATAGCCTCAGTGACTTCAGGGTGGGTGACCAACTGACAATCCGGGTTGACATCAGATAGCTGATCCAGGACAACATGTCTCCATGGACTAGGCTCAACAAGAGTAAATATCCCATGGAAGTGATCCTTCCACATGTTAGCAATGTTTTCAGACCCTGACACTCCACCTACACTTTTGGCAAGCAGGAGTTTTTTACCAGCCCTTTTGTCTACTTTTTTCCAGAATCCGACAAAGTCGTTATCCATCAGTCACTTAGTGAACAAGTTCGCACAAAGCTCAGCTTCATGTCGCCTGCACTGGCGTAACGTGTATTTGAATCCAGCACGAGTTAATTTCATCTCCTGAAAGGCGGTCCCGTCCCAGGGTTTTCCCAGCATCACCCAGAACTTAAAGGCAGACCAGGCCTCTGCATGGAGAACTTTGACATGATCATTCCATCCAGCAACATACGGCCAGATGTTTTTATTCACACTTTGAGGAATACAAGTTGTAGCTGCACTATTCAAACAGTTAATAATGTTGCTGTATAAAGTCTCAGTGGTATTGATATGGTCAAGGTCTTTTCAGTTAGGGTCAGCACACATACACCCTTCAGTAGGGATGGACAGGGCTGACAGTGGATTATCACACATGGATGAATATCTAGCACGATGTTCATAATTGGTTTTAGTCCAGTAACAAATGCTTGAATGACTGCAAGCATCAGGCTGGGATACACAGGGTAGCGACCCAATGTCCAGGTCAATTGACAAGGGGAAGTGATCCGAAGAGATAACGTCATAAGAGACACCGGCTGACTTAATAAGGTTGTGGGCCTGGACACTACTAACACAGTGATCAAGCCAAGACGTAACATTGTGTGAGTCACTAAAGAATGTAAATGTGTTACATGTGTCAACATCCGACAAAATAAAGCGATAGTGTGAGTAAAAGTTCTTTAGCTCTCCACCAAAGATCGTGTCTGATGACACGTTGGCATTCCAGTCACTGAGACAAAAGACATTGGCAGAGTCAGCTTCACGTACAGAAGAGAGGATATCACCAAGTAAAGTCATAAACAATTCATAGTTGTCAGAGTGCTGAGATCTGTCATCATAAGGCATGGAAACGTTCAATAATAGAATTTAGTTTTCACAAACACAAAGCGTGACACACATATGCTTTTTGTTGATCATTTCAGTTTTAACAGATAGCGTTTGCGACAAGTCTTTCCTCCACAAGACAGCGAGCCCACCTTAGGGTCTGCCAGATAATAAACAATCATCAATTTTCAGAGCAGACACTCCAGTCCCATAAAAGTCACAGAGTAGGAGACTAAGGACATGAAGTTCGTCATTACATAGCCAAGTCTCTTGAAACAGAATGACATCACTCTTAACACAGAGGTCAGCCAAAGCACCCACTGAGGTTTTCACATTTTTACAATTATAACTGGTTATTCTTAAAAGTAAGTTTACACCCATAATTAATAGTATTATAACACAGTATAAGAGAATCACGCCAAAATAAATCGTATTAAAAACAAGGATATAGGCCTAAAAAAACAAAAAAATAAATAAATAAAAAAAAACAAACAAACACAACGCGAACATGTAATAACACCAAAAAAACTTTCGCACAATAACACCCTTGGGCCAAACAGTAGGCCTTAGTTGCTTGTCAATCTGACTCTCATGAGCAAACACACGGAAAGAGGCATAGGAATCATGTTTAGTATTCAGTTTTACACATTTGACGTTTAGTTTGCATGGTTTCAACACATAGTCACTCAGTGCACAATTGGAAGTGTCCTGTGCTAGTCTAGACACGAATACACTACAGTACGAGTGATTGTTCCTGTTCACACAAGCCACCCTAATGGAGTTACCTGCTTCACCACTGTCAACGATAACATGGCAATGGAGTTGTTGACCACCAGGCTGACCATTTCCATATTGTCGTAGTCCTGGCCGTTGCGATGCCAAGATCGGGACACGGTTTGAAAACCGTCATCCCCAGCTGAAGATCACAGAGAGTCCACGTACGTCGACGAAGGACCGGCAATGTCTGAGTTGCTGTCAGTGTCTGCAGTCCTCGAGGGATCAGTGGACTGCTCAGAAACGGTCGACTCATCAGGATTACCCGTGGTCTACCCTTGCAGGATTGACATGGACAGATCAGGAACCTAGCTAGAAGAATCATTGCGTGACAAGTCAGCTGTGCCTTCACTAAGGGAGGGAGACTCTCCAATGTACCATCAGGGCCTCTGTCCGCGTCCTGTGTATGAGCAGTTATGCTGATGGACAAGCTGCGTCTCTTCAGCAAACAAAGCTCAAGTTTGAGAGCATTAATGTCACTGACAACTGAGGACAGGTCAAAACAATCTTTCGTGAGTGGGGGAAGATTCGACAGGTCACGTGCAACAAAGTGAGGCATACCGCTCCCCAGCTCATGACAAAGAACCAAGGCATCAGTCAAATCAGCCGATTTCTTTTTGAGCCCCTTTCGTTGTTTGTATCTGGGCAGCGAGTCCGACTGCTGGCATGCGTCATACAAAACATGTTTCGCATATTCACTCACTTGCTTGGAGTAGAAATCAGTACATAGCTTTATAATCATGTCTTGTGTCATCAAGTCTATTTTGTTGGATATAAAGCATAAAAGTTAATTCAGGACGAAACTATTACACCTGTCATTTATGTCGATGGATGATGAGATCGCAGGCGGATTGACGACCAGGTCGCTTGCAAGTGCAGCACCAGAACAGGGGGAGATCGCCATCTTGGCATTACATAATAGCACAGATATTTTTGTGTTAATCAGATATTTGTGACTCTTCATGATTTACACTACCCTTGAAAGCAAATTTTATTTTAATAATTTGAAAATTTTTGCTAAATGTGAATATGTTGTTCCCATGGCAGTTTTTTTGTTTCCTCTCAGATAGGCAAAAACAACATTACACAGTTACTAGTAACTCTACCACTAGGGTATGTTAAATACCCAGATATCAACTAGTCAGAATCCCACATGTTCTGCCAATACTGAATTCAACTAGTTGAGGTAAATATTCAAACATTGCGATCTCAAAGTTTAAGAAGTAACCTTTTTCTTTACCACACCGTACCACAAATGTGTATTTCTCACGTCTGCTTACAAAATTATGAGAAAAAGTTTAAATACTCAAAGTGAGCACCATGCTTCACTGAACAGCGAAATAATCTTTGGTATTTTGACTTTGATAGCCAAGTCAGTCACAGGATCTGAGGCAAACTTAACTCGCATTTTACAAACTGTTGCGTCCCTTACAGTTGGCAGATGAGAACTGCAATAGTAGTGCTAGCATACAGATCCAGGTTCGAGATATGGATACCTTGAATTATTTAAATGACTCACAAGAGTAGTCAGGACGTGAAAAGTTGAACAGTAACAACAATTTATATTGCCACAACGCAATAACAAGGTCAGTGCAAACAGCTAATCAAATTCAAGTGTCTTTTCTCATTTGTACCGAAAAATATTTCTCAAATGAATTAGACTTCAAATGAAAGAGTCCTTCGGAATTCGAGATGTCAATTTACAGTATTCCCTTTGTGGCCGCACTACTCCTTTAAGAAAAAGGAGATTACAAGATGTGTCAAAGTTCCTTACAAAGCACTTCTCCTTTAAGGCAAAGTGGAATGAGGATTTCCCTGACTCAGTGTAAACACTTTTCCAAATAATACCCGGGTATTTTAATGTGTTAGATCTTATCTGTATTTTGAGTGAGCAGATTGAAGCAAATGGTCTTGAGGGTGGGTCCCATGGCTGGCCATACCGTGGTTCCGTTCCGCCCAGAGTCATTCGTGTTCGGGCTGTCTCGCCACTGAACTCACAAGGGTTCAGAATTCACACTGAATCCCTTTCCTGGTCAATCAAAAAAACCAATCGAAGTTTCACAATGAGAAGCTCACTAAAGGAGTCAGCTCCTCACTTTCACCTTCTTGTACGGATTTTGGATATCCTATTTCTCTCACACTTATTGTTATGGATGATAATTTTTTGTACAGCTTTATATTCCATTTGTAAATGAAGATTTGTTACATGCTGTTTTGCTGCCCTGCTGGTCAGCTATATTTATTTTGTTCATTGGCACCATCTGGTGGCGTACTTGTAAAATCATTAAGAAAAGTCTAGTAATTTCTCGAAGCTTCTGGCACTTTCCTGCTTGGAGGGGGCGGGATTTCCCTAGAATCCTGTGGATCTTTCTGGAAGGTTGCTAGACTATAAAAAGGCTGTGATTTTAAGCACAGGGGAGACTGACAACAAAGAGGACAGACAACAAAGAGAGCAGACAGCAGAAGAGAGCAGACCAGAGTTTTGTTTTGGCAACAGTCAAATAGTGGCAGTGTTATTAGAGAATTTAAATAGTGGATCATTTTTTGTACAACTTTTTTATTAAAGAATAAATTTGTTTTAGTTGTACTTTTCAGTTTTCTTTGTTGTGATTTTTCCAAGTCATAACAAATTGGAGGTTCCACCGAGATTGGATTCACCGAAGATTATTATTTTAAATCTTTTGACTAGTTAAAAAACCAGCAATCATGACATTTGATGTGGAAAGTTTTTTGAAAACTCCAACCCAGGAATTAATTTTGTTGGCAAAGAAGAAGGACTTGCTACAAATAGCCTCAACCCTTGGATTATCTGATGTGAGGTCATCAATGAAGAAACAAGAAATATTCAACATTTTGGTGCAACACTTCATCGATGAAGATATCTTTGGGGAAGAAGCAGCAGAATTAATTAAAGCTGTGGAAGTGCCTGCAACGGAGCTGCAAAGACTTGAATTTCAGCTACGCCTGAAAGAACTGGAAGAGAGAAGGTTGGAGAAGGAAAGAGAAATGGAGGAAAGAAGGATGGAGATGGAAGAAAGAAGGATGGAGAAAGAGAAAGAACTAGAAGAAAAAAGGATGCAGTTCGAATTGGAAATGAAGAAAATAGAAGCAGGTACTGTTCCAAAATCATTTGGACTTTCTGATCATTTTGATGTGGTTAAACATATCAGACTTGTTCCTCCTTTCTTAGAAAATGATGTTGACCAATACTTTACCCATTTTGAAAAAATTGCTGAAAATTTGAAATGGCCAAAAGAGCATTGGACAATGATGTTACAAAGTGTTCTTACTGGTAAAGCTAGAAAAATCTATAACCAGTTATCTGTCCAACAGTGTGCTGATTATGATTTTGTCAAATCTGCCATTCTGAAGGGTTATGAATTAGTCCCTGAGGCTTACAGGCAAAAATTTAGGAATTCTTGCAAGGAAGCCAGTCAAACTCATGTTGAATTTGGCAGGTTAAAGGAACAGTTGTTTGATCAGTGGTGTAATTCCATGAATGTTGAAAAAGATTTTGATAGAATGAGGCAACTTATTCTGGTTGAGGAATTCAAAAGGTGTGTCCAGCCTGATATTAAGACTTTCCTTGAAGAAAAACAAGCCATTACTTTGCAAGATGTTTCTACGCTAGCTGATAGTTATGCATTGACTCACAAGACTTCTTTTGTCCAAAAATCTACTTTTTCTAAATTTCAAAGCAAGTTTCAGTCCAAGACTACTTCTAATAACACTTCTAATGACTCTAAGGCCACTTCTGAAAGGAAACCTTCCAGTGAGAAGCAATCCTCTGATTTTTTACCCTCTGTGTCTTGCCATTACTGCAAAAAGCAAGGTCACCTTATTTCTGAGTGTTATGCTCTCAAGAAAAAACAACAACGAGAAGAAACCAAGCCAGATGCTTTGACAAAGAGAGAATCTCTTGTATCAATGGTCAGTTCACCTGATCTTCCACCTTCTGTGTCTGATCCGGTTATGGAGGGTTTTGAGCCATTCATCACCGATGGTTCTGTCTCACTTTCACATGATTTTTCCTCATCTGCTCCTGTTCGAATTCTAAGGGATACTGGGTCTTCCCAATCTCTTATTCTTGCAGATATTCTGCCTTTCTCGGACAAATCGTCTACTCAGGCTAATGTCCTTATTCAAGGAGTAGAATGTGGTTTTACAAGTGTACCTCTCCATAATGTTCATCTCAAATCAGACTTAGTCTCTGGGCCTGTTACTGTTGGTGTTAGGTCTTCTCTTCCTTTCAAAGGCATTCATTTGCTTCTTGGTAATGATCTTGCTGGGGATAAGGTTGTACCCTACCCTATTGTAACTGACACTCCTTTGATTCATCAAGAATCTGACTCTATAGAGGAGGAAATTCCAGACCTCTATCCTTCATGTGCAGTTACTCGTTCTATGGCCAAAAAGCCTATTCAGGATGTTGCTGACCTGGACTTTAACCTGGCTGACACCTTCATTGGGCAGTCTTTTCATCAGGAACCTTCCAGTCCTGAGATGTCTGGGAAATCTTTAGACTTGTCCTTGTCAGGTCATTCTAATGACATTTTGTCTCGTAAACAACTTATTCATGAGCAACAACAAGCTCGTGATCTAGCGCATCTTCTACCACAGGCTGCAAGTGAACAAGAGGCTACTCAAGTTCCTGTCTGTTTTTACTACAAAAATGGTGTGCTTATGAGAAAGTGGCGTCCACCTGATGTTCCTGCAGATGAAGAGTGGATGATCACCCATCAAATTGTTCTTCCAAAGTCTTATCGTCAAGAAACTCTTAGTCTGGCCCATGACAATCCTATGTCAGGTCATTTGGGTATCAAGAAGACCCTTCAACGTGTCAGAAACCACTTCTTCTGGCCTTCTATGAGGTCTGATGTACAGGAGTACTGCAAATCCTGTCATACTTGTCAAATGATAGGGAAGCCGAACCAAAATATTCCAAAGGCTCGACTTAAGCCCATTCCCGCTTTTGAAGAACCTTTCAGTCGGATCATCATTGACTGTGTTGGACCATTGCCGAAGACTAGATCTGGTTGTGAGTACTTACTGACTATCATGTGTGCTTCCACCCGGTTTCCTGAGGCAATTCCACTTCGTAATATCAAGGCGAAGACTATCATCAAGGCTCTAACCAAGTTTTTCTGCTTAGTTGGTCTTCCTAAGTCTATTCAGTCTGATCAAGGATCAAATTTCATGTCTGGCATATTTCAACAAGTTATGCATGACCTTGGTATTAAACAATACAGGTCATCAGCTTACCATCCTGAGAGTCAAGGTGCTTTGGAGAGGTTCCATCAAACCCTGAAGAACATGATAAGGACCTACTGCCTTGACACAGAGAAAGATTGGGATGAAGGTGTCCATCTTCTTCTGTTTGCTGCCCGTGAAGCTGTTCAGGAGTCTCTTGGGTTCAGTCCTTTTGAGCTCGTTTTTGGGCATACAGTCCGTGGACCTCTGAAGCTACTGAAGGAAAAGTTGCTCGCTGAAGATGATGTCCCAATGAACTTGCTTCAGTATGTCTCTGACTTCCGTAATCGTCTCTCTAAAGCCTGTGACTTTGCTAAGTCTAATCTCAAAGAAGCTCAGGGCAAAATGAAAGCCAGATATGACCTTCATTCAAAAGATAGAAGTTTTAAAACTGGTGACAAAGTTCTTGCACTTTTGCCAGTTCCTGGAAACCCTCTAAGAGCCCGATATTTCGGCCCTTACACTGTCCTCAAAAAGGTCAGTGATCTAAATTACATAATTTCAACTCCTGGAAGGAGGAAACAAAAACAAATGTGTCACATCAACATGCTGAAAGAATACATTGATAGAGACACACAGCAAAAGCCAGTCAATGTGGTAAATACAGTTGAACTGGAAAATTCCGAAGATTGTGACTGCCCCTTAGAAAATGAACCTGGTCCAGTCAAACTTGAAAATTCAGATATTCTTGAAAATATTGACAGCAAGTTGTCCCACCTGGACCCTTTTCAACAACTGCAGCTAAAGCAGCTCATATTTGAAAATAGTCACATATTCCCTGACGTTCCATCAAGGACTGATTTGGTTTACCATGATGTCATCCTACAAGATGATGCCAAGCTGACTATCAACCTTGTGAAAAGTGACTTTTGTAAAGCTTCAGTTGTTTACTTAGGTCATGTTGTAGGACAGGGTCAAGTCAAACCAGTTGATGCAAAAGTCAAAGTTATCATTGAATTTCCTGAGCCAACAACTAAAAGACAGCTCATGAGATTTCTAGGGATGGCTGGCTACTACAGAAAATTCTGTAAAAATTTCTCTATCATCTCTGAACCTTTGACAAATTTACTGAAGAAAAATGCAAAATTTGTTTGGGATGAAAAATGTCAAAATTCATTTGACCAGCTGAAAGCGATTCTCAAAAATGCACCAGTTCTCTTATCTCCCAATTTCAAAAAGGAGTTCAAGTTGGCAGTTGATGCCAGTGACATTGGTGCAGGTGCAGTTTTACTGCAAGAAGACACTGATGGAGTAGATAATCCTGTTTGTTACTTTTCCAAAAAGTTTGATAAACATCAGAAAAACTACTCAACAATTGAAAAAGAATGTTTGGCACTTGTTTTGGCTTTACAACATTTTGAAGTCTATTTGACTTGTTCAGCTACTTCCATCAAGGTCTTCAGTGATCACAATCCCCTCACATTCTTGCACAAGATCAAAAACAAGAATCAAAGATTACTGAGATGGAGTTTACTTTTGCAAGAGTATGATTTGGACATTTCTCACATCAGGGGAAAAGATAATGTAATCCCAGATACACTTTCACGCATGTAATTTTATTTCCTTTTTTTGATTGTGAAAAATGTAATTTTACTTTTCTATTTGATTGTGAGACTTACACTGTTTGTTATGTATATGATTGTTATCATGATCAATAATACGTTTGTGTAAAATTCAAGATTGTTCTGATTATAAAACTGTGTTAATTTTAACAAAAGAAAGCTTTTAGCAAACCTTTCTTTTCTTAAAGAGGGGAGGTGTTATGTATGATAATTTTTTGTACAGCTTTATATTCCATTTGTAAATGAAGATTTGTTACATGCTGTTTTGCTGCCCTGCTGGTCAGCTATATTTATTTTGTTCATTGGCACCATCTGGTGGCGTACTTGTAAAATCATTAAGAAAAGTCTAGTAATTTCTCGAAGCTTCTGGCACTTTCCTGCTTGGAGGGGGCGGGATTTCCCTAGAATCCTGTGGATCTTTCTGGAAGGTTGCTAGACTATAAAAAGGCTGTGATATTAAGCACAGGGGAGACTGACAACAAAGAGGACAGACAACAAAGAGAGCAGACAGCAGAAGAGAGCAGACCAGAGTTTTGTTTTGGCAACAGTCAAATAGTGGCAGTGTTATTAGAGAATTTAAATAGTGGATCATTTTTTGTACAACTTTTTTATTAAAGAATAAATTTGTTTTAGTTGTACTTTTCAGTTTTCTTTGTTGTGATTTTTCCAAGTCATAACATTATCAAATAAATGAGCGAATTCTGGAGCTCATTCAATGCGTGCGTTCACGACTACGTCTCAGGCGGAAAACATGGGCGAACGAAGATTGCACCCAGAAGAATAATCACCGCGCTGACAATTTATTACAGTTAAGACAAAGGTTTGGAGGGCTTGTCAAGTGCAGCATGCCATCATCTGCCTAAGAGTAGGATTACACTTGAGTTACATGCTTATGACTGTCTATTCTTTATGCAAGCGGCTGGCTCACTTTTGCGTGTCGGCGCCTATAAAAAGAAGGTGTGGGGTTTCGATCAGTTTCACTTTTTAAGTCACAAACGGTTTCAATAACCATGAGTTTCACATGGGTTACAAAACTGATGAGCATTTTAAACAAATTATCTCATCACTGTGTTTTTGTATTCTTTTACTCAAAGAATTAGTGTACAGAACCAAAATATAAAAAAAACCATGTAAGTGTCGGAAGAATTATGGGTGTTCACTGTACAAAAGCAGATAGACTATAGCATGGGCGTAGTGCCCATCGGGATGGCTGTGAGATTTCCCGATTGGCCAGCCAATAATCTCAAGTGAACAAGCCCACAGACTGCTGTGCCTGACCGGGTGATATTTATAGTCAAACTCTTGAGTTCACACAATCATTAATCAAGTGTAATTTCATGTAATATTTCAATTTAAACTCCACATCGTCAGTATTTCGACCAATAATCATAAAACTTGGCATCTCTCTACATCTCACTCATGGTTTGCTCGAGTGTCAGACTCACTCTCATCAATCCAGCCTATTGTTTTTTGTTTGCATCCTATCTTGATCTAATTCTTTTTATTCAGACGTGACATAACTTTCATGACCACAAATATAAAATGTACTGTTATAAAATTTGTTTGTTTGTTCAAAAATTAATTTAGAGCGGTCGGAGCAAAGCCTCATGGGAAATGGAAACTGCGTATCACTCTGCGTTTATCCAATGAACGTAGGGGGATGAATGAGCAGCCGTCAGACAGAGAGAAAGCGGGCAGGTTGAAGTAGCGGGTTCTTTTACACTGGAAGATGGAAGGCAAGAGGAGAAAGGAGAAAGGAGGGGCCGAAAAGCCCAGAATGAAGAAGAAGCAGATGCTGGAGTAGGTGCATCAAAATTGTCAAAAATCACAGATTTATTCCTAAACAACCAGGCGTCAACTAGTGATGCAGGTGAGTTGACAGGAAAACAGTTAGCTCAAGCCTTGACGTTATTACTAGGTGCGAATTAAAGCCCATTTATGCTCAACGTTAAATATGGATCAGGATACGGACGGAGTCTTTTGTCCGAACTCCACGTTCATTTTGTGAGTATTTCTGCACGTTTCCACAAAGCTGGACACCGTGGGGGCAGTGTAGCTTTTGGTAAAAGAATGCGACATGTGAGCGAGACGCGAAAAGAAAACTTGCCGAAGTTTTGGCTGCGTCCGAATGGTTAAAAAATTACGGGCTGTCCACTAATTCCTGACCACTTTTCTTAAACCTTTGAGGAAAACGTCATAAGGTAAAAGGAAGGTGTAAAGGGGAATTCATAATTGCTTAGGAATATCATGGCTGCCCAGTAATTAATTCCGGATCACTTTTAGGAGTTAGGAACTTTCCTTGGCAAAAAAAAAAAACTATTCGGACGCAGCCTATGTCTCTTATAGTCCGAAACATTTCACTCTGAGCTGCCCCCCAGTGGATTTACAGCTGAACATCCATGCCAAAGCCAAAGACGCATGGAAATATGAGGGCAGAGACGTTTCGAACGGACTTCTCCATGTTCATACGTAAAGGGAGCATAAAGCCTTTAGCATTAACATTACAGCTGAGTTCCTCATAGTTCCTCCTCAGCGGGGGCAGTGTCACTACGGCGGCTACTACGGCCGCGTTGCCCTTCACTCTTTTTTCTCTCTCATCTCGTCAGCTCCAAACCCGTCTGCATCTGCACCGCGATTACGGACCAGAGTGGTTTTCCACACGCACAGCTGTCATTTAACTTGTGTCAGAATAACAACACTCTCAGTATAGATCAGTGGGCGCAGCAATCTACCAGTTGTTATTTTACTGATACTGAAAGCCTTTGATTTTGCCTTAAAAAAGTATTTTTCCAAATACTTTTCCATCTAATGATTTTTTTTCTTGATTAATTGGATTTTTGCAATTAGGCCTACGTGTAATCACAGTTAGAAAACATAAAATTATAGAAATTGCATGGTTTTGGTTATGTAATTAGTTTTTCCTTAAATTTAAATGGCCAAAATTGCTTATCACTTGATTTGCCTTTGTACAACAGAGGATTTTATTGTGCATGATGTGGTGGGAGAAAATCGGATAGCTCTCAGTCATTTTTAAATCACATCTTGATGTGACAAAATCAATTGACATGCATGTGCCCATGGACATATCCCATCTGATGTTTCTCTGTCAAGGGTGGAAAATATTATAATATGTGGGAGTAGGTGGGGTGCATTACATACCCCCTAACTCGTGGCCTATATACTGCGCCCTCCATAATTATTGGCACCCCTGGTTAAGATGTGTTCTTTCTAATAAATTCTGTTTTTTTCTAAATAATATAGGACCACAATGAAAAAAGAGGAAAATCCTACCTTTAATTCAAGTACATTTATTCAGTAGGAAAAAAATCCCACATTAAGAAAAAATTATTTTACATCAAATCATGTGTGCCACAATTATTAGCACCCCTGATGCTCATACTTTGTACAACCCCCTTGTGCCAAAAAAACAGCACCTAATTTTCTCCTATAATGTTTCACAAGATGGGAGAATACAGAAAGAGGGATCTTTGACCATTCCTCTTTGCACAGTCTCTCTAAATCATCCAGCGACCTGGGTCCTCTCCTCTGCACTCTCCTCTTCAGCTCACTCCCCAGGTTTTCAATGGGGTTGAGGTCTGCAGACTGAGATGGCCATGATCTTGATTCTGTGTCTGGTGAACCATTTCTGTGTAGATTTGGCCGCATGTTTAGGGTCATTATCTTGCTGAAAGACCCAGTGACGACCCATCTTCAGATTTCGGGCAGAGGCCACCAGATTTTGATTTAAAATGTCCTGGTATTTCAAAGCGTTCATGAGGCCATGCACCCTAACAAGGTTCCCAGGGCCTCTGGAAGAGAAACAGGCCCACAGCATCACCGATCTTCCCCCATACTTCATAATGGGCATGAGGTGCTTTTCTGCATACTCATCTTTTGTGTTCCGCCAGACCCACTTAGAGTGTTTGTTGCCAAAAAACTCTATCTTGGTCTCATTTGAACAAAGCACACGGTCTTAGTTGAAGTCCCAGTACTGCTTAGCGATCTGCTGACGTTTGCGTTTATGATTGTGAGTGAGAAAACGTTTTTTCTGTGCATACCTCCCAAACAGCTTGTTGGCATGTTGATAGCGCCTCATGGTTGTTTTGGAGACTTTGTGACCCCAAGATGCTACCATGTGTTGCAATTCTTTAATGGTGAGCTTTGGAGAATTTTTTATTTCTCTTACCATCCTCCTCACTGTATGTGGTGGCAAAATAACCTTGTGTCCTCGTCCAGGCTTGTTTACCATTGTTCCAGTTATTTTAAACTTCTTAATGATTCCTCTGACAGTAGATATGGGCAGGTGTAGGCGAGTGGCTATTGTCTTGCAGCCATTGCCTGCCTTGCAAAGGTCAACACACACCTGCCTTACTTGAATGGTGTGTTCCTTTGTCTACCCCATGTTGAAGAGTAGATAAGAGAAATGTCTATGTCACATCATATTTATACCTCAGGGAAACAGGAAGTGATGATTCACAAATAAAATGTTCCTAGATGCTCTAATCAACTTTGTAAACTACTGTACAAATGACAGAAATACTTCAATTACATTTAATTCCTAGGAATTGTTAGGGGTGCCAATAATTGCGGAACAGGCGATTTCATGAAAAGTAATTAATTATTTCTTAGTCAGGGATTTTTTTCCCCTTAAAATTCACTTGAGTTGAAGGTTACATTTTTCTACAATTTTCAGTGTGAGAGTTTGCCTCTGCAATAAAAATTGAATTTATTTTAAGGCTTCTAACACATTTTAACCAGGGGTGCCAATAATTATGGAGGGCGCAGTACAATCAGGGGAAAAAGCAATTACCATCTCATGCTTTAAATTGGGGATGGGTTTGGCCAGTGATGGGCTGGTGCGGCCAGAATTTTCCTGGCGGATTTTGGTGTCCCGCTCCGCCCCTGTACTATGGACTATTTCATTTTTCTCTCATTTTCTTGCTTTAGCTCTCAGACAATTCCACCCAAGTAAAATGCTCAGCTCTCCTGAGGGCCATTTGATAACTCGTGAGGACGTCAGAGTCTGACAGTTTTGATATGGGAGTGTTATTATTGGTGGTATTCAGTGCTGAATCATTCTTGCATCAAGTGTGAGAACACTGTCTATGTCCAACCCTCCTACATGCAAGCACAAGTCTTTTCCCACGCCAAGAAAATGAAGCCGCTTTTTACCAACTGAAGCACAGATTATCGCTCTGATTTTAGAAAAAAAAAAATCCTGACCACTACGGTTCGTTTAAGTCCACTAGCAAAATTTTAACATTTTTCTGCACTGAAGCTTCTTTTCAAAATAATAAAACTGCCGGAGAAACATGCCACTAAGCCATAATTTGAGAGGGATGATGCTTAAATTAGAATTATAGGTTTTTATCCATTATTTAGGCTGTTACTGTGCTTTATGGTCCATTCAGGAGTCCGATGAGACGTTTCTGACAGAATACCTCTGACGCAGTGCAAGGTCTAATGGCAAGCCATGCACTATGAATGTAATAATATACCCATATATCACCTTGTAAAATATTAATTATTGAAGTTTAACCCCTCTGCACAGATATAGACGCCGGCGTCCTTAAATTCCAAAATGTAATTCCTAGATACTTCTGTAATTGAATTTCCAAATGTCTTGCTTCACTGAAATAATTTTCCAGAGTCTCTGTGACACAAATACTGTTCTAAAGCCTAAATAGGCTTATGCATAACAGGGAAAAACGGCATTATTTGTATTCTGGACTAGTTAAACAAGAGTCTTTCTTTGCAACTTTGTAAAGCTTGCTCAAACGTGCACCGCTTCCTCTTATAGCCAAACCCTGGAAATCATTGAACATGAGTAAGTGAGAGAAATAATGAATCACGTTGTGTCTAGTGCATTTTTAATCGATGCAATCATAGTGAGTTATGCAGCATAATATGCCCAGCATCAGTGAATGTCATAGAGTACATGCACATGGAAAAAGATTCTGGATTGCACTAACTTGCAATCAGTAAGCTAGAAGCACAGTTGCTTTGCTGCATAGAAGGTGCAAATAATGAATTTCTTACCATTTACTAAGTCAGACTATTTCAAGAAATACGTTTGGTAAATAATGTACCCCATGCAGCATAGACAAAGCCATTCTCACCATCAATGTGAAAATAATAACTATTAGTAGTAGTAGCAGTAGTAGTTGTAGTAGTAGTAGTATTATATTGATTTTTTTCAGAAAATTATAAAGAACAATGTTAAGCTTGCACAAAGCAATGGATACAAAATTGCCTGTGGTGCATTCAACGGGATCCCATTTCAACACACTGCAAGGCTAATTATAAACTCAATGCAGGAGATGTAGACTGGCCTGGTCAGCATTATCGGGGTAGCATCTCCTCTAAGTCAGCAATGACATAAGACACAACAGCCCACACAGCTGAACACAGGTTCATCTCCTCTGGGTCCTGCACAGTGATGGTGTCTCCATGAGAGTGGTGGAACCAGAAGTATTTACTGTTATCGGTGAGCAAGCTCGCACCTATAGAAACCAAGCACATACACACAACATCTCAAAGACGTTGATCCACAAATCAATGTGTGTATGTGTATACACAAGTGATTGCATATCTTATTTATGAATTCCCTATCAGACAGATTCATATACAATATCCTTTTTTTGCTGCCTGTAAAAGATACAGAAGACAGATGGGTGTGGAACCATAAAGTCGCACATCTGTTTGGCATTAGCAGAGTACATTATCCGCTGCTCCCATAGCAAAACTACATGCCCTGAAATTCCCATCAGCATATTTTCAGGGGGAAAAAAAGCATTATTTAATTTTTGTTACTTGAACTCAATAAGAATGCCGCGGGCTATGCAAAGTGTAAGCCTACCTTACAAATTCCCAATGCATTTAGTGCAGGGTCATTATTATTCAAATGTATATTCTGGACTTGCTATCTCTTCCATGAGCTAATCAGTCATGGAAGAGAGCATAAGTAATGCCACAACAGTGTTACTAGCATATACATTTTGGATGCACAATGGATGTACATGCTTTGCGATCTCAATTTCAAATCACCAAGTTCAAATTTCCCAATGTCAAGCTTCTGCCATTTATACAAATCTACAACTAATCACTTATTTTGAGAACTAGTTTAAAAAGCCTAGATGTATTGATGTAAATTAATGCTAAATCTAACATTTGAGAGTCGTAACTGTTGGCATCTACTAATAACATAAAATATGCTGTCATTTATGGTAATTGGAGGGAACTCTCAAATCGATGCCCTCATGCAAAAAGGGCATAAGTGACATTTCGGGCAAAAATTGTTTTTCCCTTTTTAGCCCTTTCATGCTTGGAGGTCACTACAGTGCACAGCTGTTTAAAAGTGTTTTTTCTCGATATATGCCATCATTTTTGGACACTGCTGCATATTAGTTAAAAATCCCGACTGAGTTTATCATGATTCATGCATTAGAGAGTTAGATACATCTATGTAGGACCCATCTTCGAGCAAAATTTTTGGTCTGAATTCTTATCCTAAAGGGGTCAAAACCCTTTATCAAAAAGGTTTATCTGCAAGTAAAATTTTCCCATCATTGTTTCTTATTTACTAGAAGGGCGTATACAACAACTCCCATGCTGAATGGGCGTATCCAGCCATATCATATCCATGTATTAAAATTAGAGATGCACCGAATTTTCGGCCACCGAAAATTTTTGGCCGAAAAAGGTAAAAAAAATTGCCTTTTCGGCCGAAAGACTTCTAACACCGAAACAATACAGCCGAAACAGAATATTGTGATGACGCGAGCAAAAACTGTCGCGCCTGTCCGTATGTTTTAAATCGGGGGACGCGCACCACCGTCACCACATTATGGCACATCCCCGAGTGCTGAATTGCTATTTCTGTTTGAAACTGTCCTGATGCATAGGATAGCAGCTGGTGTTGTGTCCGATTCGGTTGCACATTAAATGCGTACCTTATAGAAAGACAAAGCAATGATGTCCGTAAAAGGCATAGAGTATTCATAGAAAATGGCAATATATTTTCAAGGCATTTGTGTAACATCAGTATTCCGTAATGTAACTACAACCCCTGGAAAAATATGGAATCACCACGCACGGATGTTAATTTGCCTTTTTTTATTCATAACAAAGAAGCAAATACCAGATATGATATAACAATTATTGTTTATTAGCTTGACATGCAGGCGTCATTTAACATTTCACTTTGAAAGTGAAGGCAAATCACGTGGCAAACGCGCAAATTGCGGGAAATGGCAGAGTATTAGAATTTATTGCTTTACGATGCGTCATCTCATCTGTTTTACCTCTCCCTTTCCTGAGAACAAAATACTTCATCGGCACCCAAAAAGTTATTCTCGGCTCAATTTTCGTAGAATAGGGGCAGCATAATAACTTTCTGAAGGGGAATTGGGGAAACTAGGGCACAACGCCGTTGCTTCTAATTTCGCTACACTGTAAAATCGAACACATTGTTTTAACTTAAAAATAATAGTGAAAGGGCTGCCTTAAAATTCTACGTTAAGTGAAAAAATGTTATTTGTTCTTCCAACATAACCTTAGGTTATCTTGATGAAACATTCCTTGTTGTGTAAACCTCTGCGTCATTTTGGTCAATTTGGATTTTTTGTTTGATTGAACTGCTTAGGATAGTTGTTTTAACTTGCAAGTCTATGTCAATACACTTTTGATGGCCAGTTAAGTTGATGTGAATTTAGTGTTTGATTGAACTGCTTAGGACAGGTGTTTTCACTTGAAATTCCATTTTAATACAATTATGTTGGCCAGTTAAGTTGATTTGTATTTAGTGTATGTTTGAACTGGTATGGATAGTTGTTTCAACTTGCAAGTCTATGTCAGTACACTTTTGATGGCCAGTTAAGTTGATGTGAATTTAGTGTTTGATTGAACTGCTTAGGACAGGCGTTTTCACTTGAAATTCCATTTCAATACAATTATGATGGCTAGTTAAGTTGATTTGGATTTTGTGAATGTTTGAACTGCTTAGGATAGTTGTTTCAACTTGCAATTCTATGTCAATATAATTTTGATGGCCTGTTGAGTTGAGTTAGATTTATTGACTGATTGAACTGCTTAACAGTTGTTTTAACTTGCAATTCTGATACGAGATCAGGTAGACACCAGGAGCGAGGAGAAGGGGAATAAGGAATTTATTAAAACAAAAGAAAACAGGCACGAGGGCCAACAAAAAACTTGGCCCAAAGGGTTGCAAAAGACAAACTAAGGAGTGCTTCACAGAGCAAGGAACGAAGGATCAGAAATGACAAAAAAAACAAATGGCACTGGAAACTCCAGGCAGGGTAACCATAAACAGAAAAGAACAATGATTCTTGGAATGCAAAGGCTATATACAAAATGACTATGAAAACGAGGCTTGGGAACATGAACTTGCAAACAAGAACTGAGACACTGTCTGCCAGCCAACTTCCACCGCATCCAGATAAAGGGTGAGAAATCAAGACATGAGGAGCAACACCTGGAGGAGGAGAAACAAGAGGCAGGGCAAGATCATGAGACATGGATTAAGATTGGATGACAAGACTTGCTCATTAAGAGAATGAGCGTGCTCAGCTTAAGTACCAATTAAGTATGCAGTTTGAAACCAGCATGAATGTTCAGAACAGAAAAGCACAGCAAGATCTTGAAATAGCAAAGCAGGAATCATGACAATAAACTCCCTGTCTAAATTAGTAAGATTAGTAATGTGCCTGTCTAAGAATTACACCACCCAGTGAGTGTTAGTAAATGTCAAAGCCAACCAGAGCTCTGAAATGTGCAACAACGAAGGCACGGGGCGGAACGCAGACAAGCGGTGGAGTGGCTTGGCAGACCTGGCAAAAACAAAAACATGGAAAAGTAAAAACATGGGCAATAACTATGAACTATGAAATGTGTAATCCTAATACAAGAAACTGTTAAAACTATGGCATGAACTATGAGCATGAACTATGAAACATGAAACTGTTAAAACCATAGGCAATACTGTCCTGGCCAAAGGCCAGGACCCCAGAGCACAACAAATTCTATTTCAGTTTTATGATGGCCTGTTCAGTTGATTTGGATTTATTAATTGATCGAACGGCTTAGGACAGTTGTTTTATCTAGCAATTCTCGATATAATTATGATGGCCAGTTAAGTTGAGTTGGATTTATCGTTTAATTGAACGTCTTAGGATAGTTGTTTAAAATTGCACATGTATGTTAGCTTAAGTGTCTGGTCATTTGAATTAATCTACTCATTGAACTTAAGCATTTCTTTAAACGTGAAAGTCCATTTCAGCATAGCTAATGCAGCCTATTGTAACAGATTTAAATATTATTATTAGTATTTAAATATTTTCATTTGTTTAAATGCCAAGATCCATTTCAGATTTGCTATTTGAAATCTGACTTAACCAAACCTAAGCAAATAAAATGTATTATAGGAACCTATAATGAATGGCAATAGAAGTGTTTCAAAATATGAAAAAAAAAAAACACACACAACAACACACACTACAAAAATATTCACATCTGTGAAAATACTGTCTAACGACAGGTTCATCATTCCTCAAACAATAATCATAAATAATTCACCTTAGGAAATATTGAACCTTGACCCCAGACAAGTCAGCGTTCAAACATAAAACATGTTTGTTTCTAAAATTGTATATTTAATACTGTAATTTTTCAATCTACATCAGTGGTGACTAGAATGTAGGCCCAACGGTATGTAGTCTGAATTTCATACCGCGGTATTCCTAATAATTACTGTGAGGAGCCATTAACCGGACATTTCCCCTCACCCTGAAGATGAGTAGTCTTAAAAGTTGTTTCTGGGGGCTCACTGTGTATGCTGGCTTTTGTTCCAACCACAGTTGTTATCGCCTGATTTTAACGAGCTGTTCATTTGTCTTAATTAAGTGTATTAATTGTTTAGAGCAGTTATTTGCCCTCTTAATTCAGAAGATAACAGAAATATCCATGTTTGCTATCCAGAATTTAAAAAAAATGCCATACCCACATTGCTATATGCATTGTAAATAACAGCATTAAATGAGAGAAAACAATGTAAACCAATCAAATTAAATATGTACTTGGCTCCTAATCGGTAAAAACTAATTGGCACATCATGGCAAATTTATTCGACAAGCAAATGGTAACAAGTCAAACCAGTTTTGTGTTATCCTAATCTAATGAAGTTAATCTGAAGTTTTTTGAAAGAACTTGAAACAGTTGTGTCACTCAGCCTAATTTGGGGTTTACTGAGTTTCTCAATGTCTAATTTGATCTGTTTCAAATGTTACAATGCTTGAAATTTCCTGCAGTATAGAAATAAAACCACAATCTCCAAGGACATTTTATTCCTCATAGCATGTATGGATGTTTCTATATGTAACATTTGGCTAAAAATAATAAGTAATCTGCACGCTGCAAGCTCCCAAAAATACTAATATATTTACTGAGCAACGTTTTGATCTACGGAGATCTCCCTCAGGCAATTGACAAAAAGAGACAAGCCTCTCCTATGAAGAAAAGACTTACGTTTCACTTAGAATTTTGATCCTCTTCAAATTAACTTTCTAGATCTACGGATTTCCAAAGACGATAAAATGATAAAAACCAGCCTCTATAGAAAACCTACAGATAAAAATACTATCCGTAATAGTTTAAGTTTCTATTCCATCTCCCTTAAAAAGAGTTTACCGATAAGTCTTTAATAGGATATGACGCATCTGTTGCTCTGATCATAATTACAACACACAAAGTGCATTTCTTATCCAGAGATTTAGAGAGAGACGCTATGCTGAAAATTGGATCTTAAATGCGGCTGACAAATTCAAGAATGTTGACCAAGTTGAATATCTCAATAGACAGTACTACCACGCCAGACAATTTCTAACCGGCTAATATCTGTTTTTTGGAGTGATTTTTTGTGAGCTGTTCAGTAGACCTTGTTGTGCTCCTGTATTTTAACTTTAATGACTTGGTTGCATTTTTTGCTTCTGAAACTTTTTTTGTGTTTTGACTTTTTTTTTTTGTTGTTGGTGTGATTAAAAATACCTTTTATATTGAATTGTTCTCGGGCCCTTCAATGCGCCTTGTGTATTTGTATTGCATAATTATTTCAGGCCAACACGTAAAATCAGGACCCCCTTTTTTTTTTTTTTTACATTTCCTCATATAAGGTTTTTTCCATATATTTTCAGTAATTTGTAATGTTGTGATTTGTGTGCTGTATATTATATAACGTTTATTCTTCTGTGATTGCCATCTTGAGACTTCATAATTGCCTGCTGATTAACAGGTGTGAATGATTATCCTTTCTTCATAGGAGAGGCTTCTCTCTTTTTTGTCAATTGTCTCAGGAAGATCTCTGTAGATCGAAGTGTTGCTTAATAAATAAATTCGTATTTTTGGGAGCTTGCCGGGTGCAGACTGTTTCCTCTTTTTTTGCCCTATTTTTAAAGTTTTTTTACATTTTATTTTGCCCTGTATTTTTATTGGATGTGTGCACGCTGCCTCCACTTTACTAAAAATTTTAGTAACAATGCTAAATATAAAAAACTAGATAAGACATTAACTGCTTGTTAAAATCCTGTCCTCCCTCTGCCACATCTTCACTACAAACACGTTCCTGCGCCGGTGTAGAAGACTTAGATGAAGTCTTGCGTGTTTTCCACACTGTGGTTATCTAACGCTGTTGCCGGACCTGCCACAAAGGTGGGGAGGGAGAGGCTTGTGCAAAAGTAGGATAGTCTGAAAAACGTCATGACGTAGCATTTTGATCTGTGCACGTGCCCTCACAACTGTTTCAAAGGTGAACTTGACATGTATTACTTATTCAGATGGACAGGGATTTTCAATTTATCGTTTCTTTTGTATTTGAAACGTTTTGGACAAGCAATTTCATGTTGTTACAACAATCCCAATAGTTGTTTGTCATGCTAACATAAAATAATTTGCTAAGGTAACAAACAGGCAAAATACCATTTTACAGTGTACGAACAGGATCACAGACAAAGAAACGCATTTCATTAATGTAGTTGCTTCGGTGAATAAACGCAACCTTGTTTGAAAGGTAAGGCAACGCACAGTTTATTTATCAAGCTGCCTAAAACAACACACGTTTCAAAACCACAATCTGAAGACCTGTTTCAGTGATGGAAAGTGAAGCCTGTTTCCTAGCGATAATGCGGAAGCGATTTGTCTATTGCAGCCAATTCTCTCTGACCAATCAGTGGGCTGCTGTTGTCATCACGTAACATATTTTACAATTTTTCAGCAGCTAGTAATAGACCAGTCAGTTATAAGCCTGTAGATTATTCATGAGTGGGGCCAAGTTAAACATTTTATTCATGATTTTATTTTATTTTATATTGTGCTTTGTTGGATTGTTAGTGCTAAATAAATATTTTCATAATTTTGAAATAGATTTATTTTTTGAAGCGTGAATGTCAATTTATGCCATTGCAATGCCTTGACTTTAGTTAGCTAAGTACACAGTCATAGCCATAAATGCAATGGTACTAAAAATTGGCATAATTTCTTTCAGTGTTTCTCATTTTCGGTTTCGGCCAAAAGTTCTCATTTTGATGCATCCCTAATTAAAATGTTGCTAACATTTAAAACATTTACCAGGGAGACAGGTAACTGTTATGCGCATTTACAAATTTTAAATTATGAACATTGAACAGATTCTGGGCACTCTCGCAAGGTCACCTTCATTTCTGTTAGCAGAGTGTTGCAGATACGCCGTTTTAGGATGCATTTCTGATATATTGAACTCTTCATCCGGACTTGTGTTTAAAAAGGCGTAAGTGACATAATCTGGATTATTTCTTAGTTGGCTGATGATTATGAATCTATCTTTCTCAGGCTTCAGTATCATCTAATGACCCACTTATTCACTATAGTGAAATTTTAATCCATATGGTTGAGATAGACTTGGAGCAGTTTTTGCCTCCCCTGTAAAATTTTAAAATGTCACTAACATCCTTCTTGCATGAGGCTATTGAAATATGGGTTTCCTACCGTCATGAGTAGACAAAAACAGTACGTCATTTCTTCTTTTTTTCTTAAAAAAGTATTTCCTCTTAGACCAGCATCTTTCAACTGATAAAAATATTTTAATGTCTCATCAGCATTTTCACTTCTCAATTTTTTCAGAAGTGGGAAGAACCTACCCCTGTATGTAGAGCCCAAAATAATCTGAAAGCTGATGACGGAAAATTTCAGATGAGAGATTCATATGAAAAATGAAGCTGTTCTTGGAATCAGTATTGTCTAAAGCCCTGCCATGTTCAGTTTAACCACCATTCATTCAATTTAGCTTCCTGAACAGAAGGTAAAGGAAAAGTGAATGAGATGCAATCATTGCAATTTGCACTCCATTTTTCAGGGGAATTTTTTTATGAGTAAATGATATGAAAGGTCATTTTGAATAACATGCGTGTAGTCACAAACTACATGCTCAGCACATGCTGAGACTGAAAAATTTTACAATTTTATCTGAAAAATTAGCGCATTTCAAATTTGATGGCAGCTACAGGTCTCAAAAAAGTTGGGACAGGGGCCTGTTTACCATGGTGAAGCATCAGCTCTTGTTTTTAACACAGAGCAGAGGCATCTGGGCATTGAGGAGACAAGTTTCTTGTGTTAAGCCATTGGAATTTGATCCCACTCTTAATTATAATAGGCTTCAAGCAATTGGAGAGTTTTGGGTCTCCTTTGATAGACTTTTCGTTTAATTATGCGCCAAATGTTCTCAATCGGTGAAAGAGGCAGGCCAGTTCAGCACATGGATTCTTCTACTACAAAGCCATGCTGTTGCAATAGCTGCAGTATGTGGTTTTGCATTGTCCTGCTGAAATACACATGGCCTTCCCTCGAAGAAATGTCATTTGAAGGGGAGCATATGTTGCTCTAAAACCTTTACATACCTTTCAGCATTCATGGTGCTTTTTAAAACATGCAAGTGTCCCACACCATATGCACTAATGCATCCCCTTACCATCAGAGATGCTGGCTTTTGAACTGAACGCTGATAACTGGAGGGGTGGTCTTTCTCCTCTTTAGCCCAGAGGACACAAGGCCCATGATTTCCAACAAGAATGTCAAATTTGGACTCGTCTGACCACAGGACATTTTGCCACTTTGCTACAGTCAATTTTAACTGAGCATTGGCCCACAGAACATGGCGGCGCTGCGGGATCATGCTCAACAATGGCTTCCTTTTTGCATGATAGAGGTTTAGGTGGCATCTGAGGCATCAAGCATGCATTCACGTCTTTGCATTGACTTTGAATGTAATCAGTCATGCAAAAAATTTGTTTCGCTATAATTTATGTGCTGATTCAGATAGTTACATTAAATAGTGGTTGCTGTAATTATTTATGACATTGCAATGTGGCCGACATTCTGGAAGCCTGCCTGTGAGGTTTCAGTGACGTGTGCGCACTTTGCGCCGGTCAGCCAAATTACCACTGCACAGAAAGTAAACCAGGGTGGAGCTAGCGAGCTCTCTGCACACTTTTGGCGGAGCCTTTTGCCACCAAATTGTCACTGTGTCATGAGGAATATGTGACACCTCCCCCTACTATGCCGCCACACCCATCTCAGCGCACGTCCGTCTACCAAATTGCCAAAGTGGTGTTGCACCACAAAAAATTACCACTGCGCGGGCTGCACCGCCCAAAATTACCACTACGCGGGCTGCACCGCACAAAATTACCACTGCAATGGGTTGCGCCACGCTGTGCCACCCTGCGCTGCGCCAAGAAATTAGAGCCCATTGGCTCATGTGATCTGAAAGTCATTGCATTTTGATTTTATTCATAATTTACACTTTTTTCATAAATTGCTTGTAACCTAGGCCGTGTAAAGAAATATTTTTCTTCAAGTCTGGTGACATTTTTCTTCCATGTGGAGCGACTTTTGTCAGCACTTAATGGGAGTGGATCTTACTCCCGAAATACAACCCTTAATCGTCAATTATCTGGTGGCCACCTGTGTAATAATTGATCAGACAGATCTGTTGCTGAATTCCTGTTAATCAGAATTTTATCAGGTATTACTCCAGGGAGATTCATTGGAGTGTACTCATTTATGAACCATAACCATAAATAATTTTGTTAGAAAAGTTTCAATTTTGTGTTTGGTACTGAGAAATCTCACTTAAAACCAGTTAACCAGATTTGCGTGAATATCATATTGTATAGAATCCCCTTGAAAGTATTATTTCTAAAGGGAAATAGATGTTTTTGATCTGATGAGGTGAACTCATTTTTGCTGAGCACTGTATGTATGTATTGATGGATGTATGAGTGGATGGAAGTATAAATAGATAGACAGACACATTAATGGACAGAGTGCTGAGAAAAAGTATTTGCCCCTACTCGATTACTTGTATATTTGTCACACTTTAATGTTTCCGATCATTTGACAAATTTAAATATTAAAAGTAGTAATAGTTTGTCAACTATTTTTAGTATTTTTTAATGCATTTTTTTGAGAAAAAAAGTAATAAAACCCTACCTGGCCCTGTTGGTAAAAATAATTGCATCCTTTGTTTCTAAATCAACCAATTAAACAAATGTAACTGATTATTATGTAAAATTTTAATTGGCACCTTCAGGCATGATTACTGCCAGCCTTGGTAAATCTAAATTTCACTTAAATGAAAATACTTTGGCAATGTGAAGCAAGCAAAAAGCAGAACATAATGCCACAATCCAAAGAAATTCAAGAACAGATGAGAAACAAAGTTATTTAAATATATCAGTCTGGAAAGGGTTACCCCAGCTAACCATGGTCAGAGCCATTATCTAAAAATGGAGAAAAAGTGTAAGTGTAGAACCCTCTCAGAAAAGGCTGGCCTACCATAATTCCTTCAAGAGCACATTGACAACTCATTTGCGAGGTCGCAAAAGAATCCAGACCAACATCTGAAGAACTGCAGGCCTCACCTACCTCAGATAAGGTAGTTTCACAGTAAGAAAGACACTGGCTAAAACAGCATCTGCTGGAGAGCTGCAAGTAAAAAACTACAGCTGACCAAAAATATCACAAAGGCTCGTTTCACACTCGCCAAAAAAATCTTCATGACTCCCAAGACTTTTGGGATCATATTCTGAGCAATGATGAGCCAAAAGTCGAACTTTTTGGAGGACACGCATAGGTCCCGTTACATCTGGTTTAAAGCTAGTGTTTTCCCCTGAGTGTTTCCCGTCATTGTTTTCCCCTCAATCCAGCTGCCATTTTCAGTTTCATTTAATTAATTGATTCTTTTTTTATTTATTGTTTTGTTCTACACCCTTCCTGCCCGGTTTCATTGCTCCTTTGACACTTCTCCTCCCTCATTTTTGATTGTCATTTTGTATATTTAAGTTTGTGGTTTCTGCTTTCCCCTTGCTGGATTGTCTGCTTGTGTCTTGTGTCCTCTGTCATCAGTATACCTCTGCTAGAAACCAAGTATCCATTTATTCAGAATATTTGCTCCAGTCTCTTTTTTCCTGGCACACACTTTCTTCCCCCTGTTGCAAGGTGTGCACCTTCCAAGTGAGGACCTTCCAAGGAGGTCAGGCTCTGCCTGACCGTGGACTAATCTATGGAAAACAATCTCCAGCACTGAGTTTTATTTTGAATGGTTTTGCAAAATTGGGTGTTGTTTTTATATGTTTAAATGTGATGTTTTTAGTACTTAATCATCTTTGTACTGGTGAACCTTTTCGTTTTTTTTCGATTTATGAAAATTCTTGGAAAAATGACAATTAAGAAATCTTGTTCTTGATCTTGATTTGCTTTGCAGGTCTACTTTTTCTTAAAATCGTTTTATTCAGTTGAGGACATACAGACATCTTAAAAATACTCCATTAAAATTACAGTAAACTATTGACCATTGACTTCAGATCATGTTTTTCTAGTCAATCACACAACTGCATTCAGCTACCTCACGATAGCAATGCGTTAACAATGCACCAAGCTGCGCCTCTTTTTAAGGCAAACATACCCATGGAGGCTCAGATGGGTGCAAGTACATTTGCTATTTAGACACTGCGGGTGCTGGATGGAAAAAATAACAATTGCATTGGTCTGAAACTTGCAAAATCACTGTCCTTGCCCTTGTCTTTGCTTTGTGCTGGGTATGAGACAGATTCCAGGGTTTTCATCTTATTTTTGCTCTTTGTTTTCTTGATATGTTAACCTTGAATGGAATGTATGAATGGAAAATATGAGCGATATGAGCTAAATCGTCCATCTTAGTTTTGTCCACATGCTAAAGTGGATGCTTTCATTTCTAACTCAGCTTAGTTTGAGAGATCAGTAGTCAGTTTAGCCAAAGAAAAGACCTCCGTTTAAACAGGACAGCTGGAACATTAATGCAATGCATGACATGCAGTGATGACATCCTAAGAGCAAGCCTTAGTCAGAGCAATGGCAAAGATGATGACTGAAGGATAGGGAAAAGAGGCTATTTATATTGAGGAGGCAGAACAAATGAGTGTAACTAGTTCAGGCAGGAAACTCGAGAAGAGCTACGTCAGCTAACAGCAGCCTGGTAAGCTACCAGCACGTCAGCACCAGCAGGCGAACAATCGGAGGATACACATCACGAGGTCATGCAGCGGTCTATTCCGCTGCTGTTCGCAATGACGCTTCATGCTATGCAACATGCTGTTTGGTTTTTGCTTGCCGCCTCCACCCCAGCCTCCACCTGTTTGGTTCTGCTCACATCGGGGGGATTTTGATTTCTGTTACTGACTATGTTTGAATGTTTTCTGTGCCTAAGTAGATTATTCCTCCAGAGCAGAACTGCCGCCAAAATACAATGTAATGCTCATATCCATGAATAAATTGTTCTATTTTATTGAAACGTGAGTTGTCCTGACTGAACTCCTTTCTATGTAAAAAATGCTGTAAATATAGCATAGAATTCAGACTCACCTGGAACCCCACTATCCATCCACATTTCGATATCCTCGCCTTCTGCAGAATGCTCCAGTTTTGAAGCATTTATGGGGCTCAGTAGCTTCAACACCTCTCCCATAATTCTTGTGGCCTGTGTATTTCCTGTGAACTGTATCCCCTGCGGTCTGAAAGTACCCAGGTCTGATTCCATCATCAGGTCAAATTTCGAGCTGTTTGCCTGCAGGGATATCACTAAGATCTTAGCTGTACGATAGGCATTTGTCCAATGTATGGAATTCAGTGTTAGTTATACTACAAAGACGGCTAATAATTCAGCTGCACTACATGTATGGACCTTCATAGTATCATGCTTATTCTTAATAGAAATAAGCCTTCAAAATGACAGTGTGCAAACAGTGCAGGTAAGCACTCTATGACACATGCAAAGATTTGCTTACCTTGTGATGTTGGTAGTACTGATGTGCTCCGACACCACCTGGTTCCTCTGCAGTCCAGAACACGGCTCGCAGAGTCCTTTTTGGACGAAGCCCTTGGGAACAGTCATATATGAGTAGGAAAGCAATACTTGAAGTAAGATTCTGTCACATTCTGATTGTTTCCATCAAGCCATCTGCGTCCATTTCCCAGCATCTGCGGGTATTATTTAATTATTTTAACATAACATAACATGAATGGCAAGAACAGGCCTTTCAGCCCAACTACGCTCGCCAGTTTCTTTATACTATTGTGAATAGGTCCCTTCAGATACTAAATGACTCAGTGGTATCTAGCTTTAAGTCAAGCCTGCTCTTGAAAACCTAGGTCTCTGCCTCAACAATATGGTCAGGCAAACTATTCCACATTGAAATTACTCTTTGGGTGAAGAAATATTTTCTAATATCAGGGCTAAATTTACCTTTGGTCAACTTCCATTTGTGACCTAAAGTTCTACTCACAACACTTGGTCGAAGGAATCCTACATAATTCACTTTGTTAATCCCTTTAACATATTTAAAAGACCTCAATCAAATCACCCCTTAGTCTCCTTTTCCTAAGACTAAAGAGATTAAGGATCTTCAGCCTCTTCTCGTAGCTTTCGTCTTTTATACCTGGAATAAGCTTAGTGGCACTTCTCTGAACTTTCTCTAGAGCCTCTTTATCTTTCTTAAAGTATGGTCCCCAGAACTGTACACAATACTCCAGATGTGGTCTGTCGAATGTGTTGTACAAAAGAAGCATCACCTCCTTAGATTTGTACTCAATACTTTTGGCAATGTATCCCAGCATCCGATTAGCTTTTTTAACTGCTACGGCACAATGGCTAGAGCCTGTGAGGGTTTGGTCAACCATCACTCCCAGATCTTTCTCGTGTACAGCAAATTCCAGTTTTAAACATCCCATGAAGTAATCCCGTCTAATGTTTTAATTACCTACATGTACAACTTTACATTTTGCTGCATTAAATTTCATTTGCCACATTTCTGCCCAATTCTGGATTCTATCCAAATCATCCTGAATCACTTTAGTGGACCCAAAACTATTTTCCAAACCCCCCAATTTAGTATCATCTGCAAATTTAACCAATCTGCTCTCAATATTACTATCAAGGTCATTAATTTTCTTGTCTCTTACCCGATCCTCCCGGCTTCTCAGCGTGCTTTCATGGTTTTTTAATTATGGCGCATTTAAACTCTTCTTGCTATGCTTTCCCTTTGCTGCATTGTCTTGTTGCCTCCATTGCTCTTAAGCCAGTCTTGCCAGTTAGTGCTCTGCTCTCCTCGGTTATCAGTAATTAAACTAGAGGCCCTATGGAGCCTGAATCGCTCACCTGGATCTGTATGAAAATTAACTAATCCTTAAAATTACAGAGACATAATCTACTGTAGCATACAAGTAACAAGGTACAGGATCTTAATAACAAAAAACATGATTACAATTCTGACCTCGTCCCATAATTTTGCAAAATCGATTTTTAAATGGAAAATAAATAAATCAGTTTGATTCAAATGGAAATTCCAGGGGATTCTGATTATTTCAAAATAATTAACAAATTTAATGTGATGGTTTATTCAGATGCTACAGTGAAATACAACAAAAATCTTCATATTTGACGTTTTAAGGTGATTAGCTCCTACCAAGAGCCATTTTACAGTTTTCAATGTAATGGAGACTTTTGTAGAGCTTTATTTGCTGATCATTTTAGCAATTGAAAGTTTTTTTTTTTTAAGTCTCTTATCATTTTCATTATATAGGCCAAAAAAAAAAAGCAAAATCGTCAAAAACTCAAAAGAGGGATTTTATGATTTCGATCCTTTTGGTTTTTTCTCTAGCTGTTTTAGTTCCTGATATATAACGGAAAATAAGTGGTTTTAACCCTATGTTCTATTTTTAGTAACAGCAGCCATGTTATTCAGACAGTGGGCATAATCGACACAAATTTTTAAAGTAGGCATCCTAAGGATGCTTGTGGCTAATTCTAGTCTGAATCTGTTTAGTAGTTTCAGAGGAGAAGATTTTTGAAAAATGTTAACGACAGACGACGATGGACATCAAGTGATAGCAGTAGTCCAGGTGAGCTAAGAAAAAAGCTAAAAGATGCAGGTCACTCTTTATTTAGGATTGCTGTCCCTTCAGCAGCTCTTAGGGGGGCAGATTACCACCAGTTCCCTTGGCTACAGGGTGGGAGTTGGTGCAATGTGCCCAGATTTCCATGGACTCTGAAAAAGAACATGGATCCCAATATTCTTAATAATTATGGACCTGTATCCAACTTGCCATTTTTAAGTAAAATTTTAGAGAAACTTGTTTTTATTCAGTGGAATGATTTAAAAATAATATTTTTGAAACTCAATCTGGTTTTAGGAGGAACCACAGTACAGAGACGGCTTTGTTTAAGATTGTGAACAATCTTAGGCACAATTTAGACCTACACAAAATTTCAGTCCTAGTCCTACTGGATCTAAGCGCAGCCTTGGATACAGTAGACCAAATACTTTTCAATAGACTCAGTCACGTTGCCGGCCTCTCTGGTGCTGCCTATAAATGGTTCAACTCCTATCTCACAGATAGCAAATTTTTAGTAAGTATGGATACATGCTCTTCAGGGATCTATGAAATTAAATGTGGCGTCCCTCAAGGCTCAATCCTAGCCCCCGTACACTTTAATTTATACATGCTTCCACTTGGGAACGTTATCAGGAGAAATGGTTTCAATTTTCACAGCTATGCTGATGATACTCAGTGTGATGATGCGATCAGGAACCAGTTGCGAGAACCAGGCAATGCAGTAGATCCGATTTTATTAATCAAGGGGGAAAATCCCCGCAGGGCAGAAGGCAAAGGTACAAAGTCCTCACTCAAAATCACAATCCAGTTGGGCAAAAATAGAGACAAAAACCAGGGCAGCAATCACAGTACTCGTGGTCGGACAAAAATGGATTTGGTACACAGGCATATCAGAGAAGCAAAGCCAAAATCCAGTGGGCGTAATCCAAACCGTAACCAGGGCAGCAATCATAGAACTCGCAGTCGGGCAGAAAAGGGTCAAAAAACACAGATGCAACAATAAATCCAAAATCACAAAGCCAAAAATCGAAAAGTCGGACGGTCCAGTCAGAAAGGAATCACTGAGAGAACTAGGCGAGAGAAATGTGGCACAAGCAAACTGAGAGAAACGGTCTGACAAGAAAGTGCTGTGAAAACACTCCTAATATACACTCCAGGGGAATCACATGCTACACAGAACACAGGTTCCAGAAATGCGACTAATTACAAAGGTGGGAACAAGAGGGAGAACCTAATCACATAAAATAGGCAAAAGCCAAAACGCGGGCAGGGATCACGAGACAATCCTATAGACAAACATACGGCACCGGTCAAGGAGTTCTAACGTGTATAGATAATGAGAGAAAGGACAGCGCGAGCAGGTGTGGAGAATCCACAGAAACGCAGCAGAGAAGATTAGGGAGAGACAAGAGGCGGAGACTAGAACAGGGCGAGTGCTGAGAGCTTGTTAATCAATTAGTAAGTGCAGCTATAAAATCCCTTAGTAAGTAACCAAATCACAATACACATTACAAAGAATAGTCAGACATAGCAAAAATCCAAATATAAACATGGCAAACAGATCAGGGACATGGCAAGGCAGGGCAGAGACATGGCAGATAGGCAGAATCACAACACTCAGCTTTACATTGCCATGTCTCCTGAGGATAAACGGCCAATTGATACCCTTTTTAACTGTATTTTAGATATTAAATCCTGGATGGCAGAAAACGTTTTGCAGCTCAATCAGGACAAGACTGAAGTTTTAGTTATTGGTCCTGAGACTAAACATCTGTCAAAATTACAGGCATTGTCACTGAAGCAAACAGAACAAGTAAAAAATTTGGCCATCATTTTTGACTTAGTTTTATCCCTCACATTAAGACAGCAGTTAAAACAGGCTTTTATCATCTAAAGAATATAGCCAGAGTCCGCCCATTTCTCTCTTGGGCCAACACAGAAATGCTCATGCATGCTGTTATTTCCAGGCTGCAGAGAATGTTGAGATTTTTAAATGCAGCTCAAGACCCACCTTTTTAATTCAGCTTTTAACTAAGACCCCTTTCTTCAAATTTATTGATTTTAATGTATTAGTTCATTAGCTAACCCTCTTTTTATTACCATCTTCAGCCCTACTCTGTGGTGTATTTTACCTTTTTTGTGTGGCTCTCATTTTGATTCATTTATCTATGAATTTATTGCTTATTTGCATTTATTTATTCCCTTTAAATTTGTATCTTATTTAATGTTATTTATCTTAATTTGTCTATAACTCCAGTTTTTCCTCGGTGAGAGCCCTCTGCGTCGGGGCAGCTGCTGGCCCTGGCTGCTGCGGCGCTGGTTTGGGGTCTGGTCCCCCTGGTGGGACGGGAGGTCCATACCATTACCTTATGGGGGTGGTGTTTGGCCCTTCCCCCTGCCTGGGGTCAGGATGGGACTCGGTGTCAGCAGCCGCATTCCTGGGGGCGGCGCCAGCCTACTGATGCAGACGGCTCCCTGTGATAGTGTTTCCTCTGGTTCCCCCGTGCTCAGTTTTAGCATCTGTCTTATTCTTTTTATATTCTAATTTAATCTAAAGTACACAATCACTTTTGTGGACAAGGAACAAGGGAGGGGGGGTTTGGAGTGGAAGGTGGCATTGTGATGGGTGGGTCCTGTTTATACTGTAACAAGTTCAGCACTTTGTGCTAAATTTTACTGTATGAAAAGTGCTTTATAAATAAAGATTGATTGATTGATTGACTGCCCTCTCGATATCAACCTTGGATTGCCCATCACAGCTTGCCCAGGCACCCTAATCCTGACCGCTAATCCCCAGACCTGGACCGTCCATGACCACTCCTTCAGCCCAGTCCTGCTTCATGGTGCTTTCTTTCTGTAAGTGTCAACTGCGGCCATAATTCATTAAAATGCCCTCAAGGTCCTTTTTCTGTGATCTGCGCCCACATCATATTAAACTGTGCAATATTTTTGAAGCGCCCAAAAATGCAGGGGACTATGTACAAAAGGTGCTTTCATTTCTAAACGTTTCATCCACTGATTAGGAATAAAAGCATCCAAAAATTAAAGCTGAGAGTCTGCACTTCAGCTTCATTGTCATTATATCTATCAAACTCAAAGTGCTAAGGGTTCAGGACCGGAACAAAAAATGTGTCACTGTCTAATAGTGCTGTTCACTGTATGCAGTCAGAAATACATCTGGCAATCAAACCAAATCAACCCCGTTTGAGCATAAAATCATATTAATCCTCCATATCACAACCCGAGGATACAGTTGAAACTTTCAAAAACATTGCCAAGCCAGAAAAAAGGACAGAGAGAATGAGAGAGAGGAAAAAAAACAGATAGGGCAAACAAAGTAAGAGATCACCAGACTGGAGGCCGTCAACAGTCAGATGATTTCACGCTGAAAACAAAAAGGTCTCCAGTTGCTTGTCACATGCTTCCTATTTGTCCCCAGCTTAACTGGGAAAGGACTTACTCAATTAAGTTTAGAGGAAAAGTACGTCTCCAATTAGGTTTCAGAAGTTGGAGTTCCCTTTCTTATGACAACTATATCTCCACTCCATTACATATTCTTCGGAATATGTTGACCTTTCCGTGATCGTAATGTGGCTAGGATACTCTTTAAAACAGGTCGGCAGTGTCAACCAAGGTCTGATTTCACTCTTACCAAGCTGACAAAGTTGGAAAAACAGTAGGAGTTATCACCATTTTTCCAGTATAAAGCATGTACGTATGTTCTGAATTAATTCAGAGGGGTGTGAATGTATCAGTGCTGATTTAACATGTATTTCTGAGTTAAAGAGTTGTTATACTAACTACTTTGGTAATACAACAGTCACCACAGTCTTTTCAGTCTAAAACACTCAGATGCTGCATATAAGTCAGTTATCCACATTGCAGCAGCGCTGGTGCTGCTGCAGTTTGTCAATCCCAGACAAGGTACCCAGTACAGGCACACAAGTGCAGGGAATGATCCAGTGAACTACATCGAGGTGGAACTTTATTCAGATATGTATTGCGTGTCAGCAAGCGGTAGCGCTGTCACCGTGGCATCAAGGCATCAGAAGTTGCGCAGTTTACAGTCTCAGATCCCTCACAGCAGGGTTCAATTGATAAAATAAAGTGGTATGATGCATCAGCAGCTTTCATGTGCTCATACACCAGAAGTTAAACTGATTATATTTTACTACAAGCCCAAAAGTATGAACAGATATCATGTCAGAGATATCAACGTTATACATATTACATGACACAAATTTAAGGGTACACATGCAACCACCACCACCGAACGGTCGGATGTTATAGTACATCATAATTGAAGATGTTTAAGGTTGGACTATGGCCATGCAGTAATGTTTTAATGTTTGCAGTTAAGTTAAAAACCTGGTGCATTGTCTTTGTCACACAGTAAGACGGAATGCGGAAAAACAGACTCATTATTCACAGTGGTTTCTTCTGAGATGTGTGACATTACGCAAATTGCCAACTCAGTAATAATATATAAATTAAACCTTCGAGTCAGCTAATGTCTTTAAGAAGATAAGCGCTTCTTCCACGTGTTTCTGCATATCAATGACAAAGAAAGACGAAATTACACTTCAGAGTGTAATTCATTGGAGCAAGCTCCGAAGCTTTATAATCGGTCTCCAGGATTGGGACTGTGTTCCTGCTAATCCCTTCAGCCCTGTAGGCATGCTGTCCTGCTTCGGCAAGGTGGTTCACCACCTGGCTTCTGCCCTGGGGTGGCCACTGGCCTGAGTGCGAGCACACCCTTAACCTCTCCAGTCATTACCAACTTAGCTGTACTGTCACTCCTCATTAAATGTATTTCTGTTAATAAATACACCTTTGAATCTGCATTTGGTTCCTTGTTTGGATCATAACACCACAATGCACTCAAGGAATGGAACCAGTAAATTCGCATAGCCTGGTTGATCCCCTGAGGTGCCAAGGGGTTCAGATTGGTAAGCAAGAGGCAGAGCTCAGCCAGCTGCACCAATCCATTGATGCAGTCCCCAATCAATTTGTGGCCATCACTGATGGCACCGCTCAGGCAGCCACCAAACTTTCACAGTCTTTGCTGCAGAAATGGGGAAGGTGTACAACCAGTTCTGCTCCAGCCATGCCACTGCTTAAAGGCATCTCCAGTTGCAGTAAGGCAGCCTGTCAGAGCATTCATTCAATTTCTGCACGAGCTATCTCTACTGGCTGGAACCCCCTGGGCTCCCGATGACACTTTTTATTGTCCCAGATTAGCTGATTACCTGCACCCTCCCCACACACCTGGATGGCTTCATCGAGTTGACGCTGCAGATAGATGCCCACATGCCGGAGATGCAGCTCGACAGGTAAGTTTGCACGCAAAAGCTGTGCTTATCTGTCAAGATACTCAGCCTTAAGCTACGCCCCGCCTGGCTCCTTTAGAACCTATGGCAGTTGACTTGGCCTGGTAGCCCCCAGCAAAGTCTTCATTTATTCTGTGGGAGTGCAAAACATACTATTGCTGAATGTCCTGTCTGGCAGAACTGACCTACTTCGGGAAGAGAGGTGCAATCCAGAGCTGTTGTTTTGTCTTCTCAGCCGCCTTCCAGTTAGTCTAACCTGGCAGGGATTCCTAATCTCGACCAAGGCACTGATCGACTCAGAGGCAGAAGGGAATTTTTTTCATTCCAGTCTCGTTGCGTGAAGATTCCGATGAACCCCTACTACTGCTTATCCACTCCCAGGGCTTCACGGGGATTACCCTCCCTGAAGGCACTGAAGTGTCAAGGCCAGCAATCATACATACTTCCAATAACCATTCTGAAGAGTTGGCATTTTACATCATGCAGGCACTGCCTGCATTGGTGGTTTTAGGAGGGCCTTGGCTGGACCGCCACAATCCGTGTGTGGCCCTCTTTTTCCATCTTGGAGTAGGTTTCATCCTGTTCACAGACCTGTCTTTGGGCAGGTTCTCATCCTGCAGCACCTCTTCTACTCGACCACCAGTGAGAGCCACCTGCCCTGAAAGGAGGCCCCAACCATCTACCATGACCTCCACCAGCATTCAGTAAAGAGCGTGCCATATCACTTCCGACCCACAGACTCTATGACTGCGACATTGATCTTCTACCCGGAAAGTCATCCCCCAGGGTCTGGCTGTACTCCCTTTCTTTTTTTAATATTTGGAATCTCTAATTCCACGCAAATCCGAAATGCCCAATTAGCTAACTATGAACACAAGCTTGCTCTTTTGCCACCCCATGTTGCCATCTCTGGACAGCGAGACAGCTTAATGAATCTCCTCCAAAGCACACACCTGTCAACTACTGCTTCTATTTACACTCATAGCTCAAGACTCACCAAGTTCAAAACAAGGGCGGAGGATGCCCAAATGTGAACAAGCTAAGAATTTCACTGACAAGCGACCGGCTGGCCAACTGGAGGCGCTTGAGTAACGACCAATGCCGCAATTGAACAATCCCAAACCGGCAGTCCTTCCATATTTATTTCCCTGCAGTGAGAAGCAAATTGCGGGAGCCAATTGTGTGCTGCTCTGAAAAGACTAATGACCACTGCTGGCTGGTACGACCAGGGTTTTAACCTGGGTCATGGTGGTCTCTACTGCTTCACAATGCGGCGCTGGCTGTACTTTCTAATGGCACAAGAATCCAAAGCTATGGATAAGTACATAAACCAGTCCCTGGCATCCAGAATCACATGACCTCCTGCATCGCCAGCTAGAGCTGGCTTCTTCTCTGTTGCAAAAAAGAAGGACAAATCTCTGCGTCCCTGCTCACAGTAGTGTGCAGTGATGATTATACACCACCACTTTCATCAAAAAAGGAGTCCTAACATAATTCTTCTCCATAATTTTTTGGTGCTATTTTATTGAAAAATGCTATTGTAGAGAATGAGAACAAAAAAAAATCATTCCCACTGAGATAAAAATAAGGGTAATAAACAAACATCAACTGTTTTTATAACAATCGAAAGGTGTCGCAATTTTTTCTTTTTCTTGGACTCTTGCATTGCCTCAATGTTTGTTTGAAGGCTCATTCCATGATTATGGATGCTCAAAAATTTGTTGAAACTGGTTTGAGGTAACAATATTCCGCAAAATTACCTCTGATGGTTAGTTGTTCCAGTATATGAGGTGATATGATCTTTGAGCAGTGTCACAGTGTTAAACATGAATGCACGGCAGATGGAGCTCAGCAAGATTGTTCGTAGCCGTGTTTTGGCCTTACATGATGCTGAAGACCTTTAATGATGCCGTAGCACTTTGAAACACCATAAAGTGTTTCAAATAGACTGGTTCATTGAAAACTGGTCGCAATTGAGGTGCAAAATGGAAATTAAGTGCCTCTGATGTTTGTTATCTGTGTAAAAAAAAATTTAAATCAGTGGTTGACAGCGCAACAACTCTGTGATGATATTAATAGTGCCAGAGGTAAAGAGATGAAACTATACAGGTCTAGTGTTTCCAGACTCCGGAGGAGGGAAAATGGTCTGATTAGTTGTGTTGCTGCCAAGAGCTCGCAACATCCAAAAAGACTTGAGTTTACCAGGAAATTCAAGGATTGGACCACACTGGACTGGGGATTAGTCCTTCGGACCGATGAATCAAAATTCAAAACTTTCTCAGCCAAACACAGAAGTTATGTGTGCCAAAGAGTTGAAGAAAGTTTCGAAAATGACTGTTTAAGCACTTCAGTAAAACATGGAGGTGGTAACATTATGGTCTGGGGCTCATTTTGCTTGAAAGGAGCCAGTGATCTCAAAAAAATCTACAGAGTCATGGATCAAAAGAGGTATCACGGCATCCTAGACAGGCATGCACTGTCATCTGCAGTGGAACATAATGCACACTAATCACATTAAGTTGTGTAAGAATTATCTCAGTTCTGAAGAAACATCTGGTGACATAAGTTATGAGTTAGCCAGTTCAAAGTCCAGACCTTCATCTGATTGCAAAAATTTGTCTTTTGAATGAACTTCAAACCATATGAAATGGTTTTGCAAGTGAGGAAATGAAGAATATGTGAAACCAATGCCTGAATGATTAAATGCTGTAATCAAAGCAAAGGGTGACCACACTACATATTGACTTTCTCTCTCAAAAAGACATTATTACTTTTGTTTACTGATTCGTCTATATGATCCAATATTACATTAAATAATTACTTGAATAGTACTTGCTCTCTGATTTATCTTCATTTTGTTAAGTGTTTAATCATCAGTGTAAACTACTGTGGATTACCAAGGGCTCAATTCTATTACAGTCAAGAACTGCTACCATCTTCCTCTGATGAACGCGACATTCTCCAACCTACTATGCTGCCGCTATTTTACCAAGCTGGACATGTGCAATGCTTACCCTCCCAGTGCATGCATGCGTGCAAGACAGTGTTTAACACCCCCTCAGCCTACTAAAATATTTGATGATGCTATTCAGGCTTGCTAACACCCCTACTGTGTTCCAGAGTCTGATGTCCCTGAAGACACGGTCTCCTGGTTTGTCTACATCTACGTTGACGATATCCTGATTTTTTTCTCCAACCCTTAAAAAAACACACCCGTCATATCTACTTAGTCATTCAGGGGCTGCTGGAGAATCACTTCTTTTTCAAACCTAGAAAGTGCAAATTCCACCATAGCACTGTCTCATTCCTGGGCCTCACCATGTCACAAGGCACCTTACAAATGGACTCCCGAAAAGTACAGCCGGTGCTGAACTGGCAAGACCCTGTAGAAACTACTACAGAGGTTCCTCAGGATCACCTATATCTATCAGCCATCGATTCGGGGGGTACTCTGCAGTGGCAGCCCCCCTAAGAGCACCTCACATCCACTAAGACCACCTTCAGCTAAACCCCCTCAGGTAGTTTCTGCCTTCCGCCAGTTTAAAGAACAATTTACCAACGCTCCAGTCCTCATGCTACCAGACCACCAGTGCTGATTCATCGTGGAGGAGGATGACATGAGGTAATCGACAAAGAATGAGGGCATCGACTGGAGGGATCCAGCCTTTCCTTCCTCATTTGGGAAGACCTCCGAAACGTGGAGTACCTCTCCACTGCAAGCACATTAAATCCCAGGCAACCCCACTGATCCTTCTTTGTCAGATTTAACTTTTCAGGCTGCCTTTCAATTCTTTGTGTCCAAAAGACTGGCAGGGTTTTAATATATCTCCGTGTCCGACAGTCAATTGTTGTTTTAAATTTCTTCAAATCTAAAATCTTTTAGATATTAAACGTGAATGTTTTGATAAGAGGGCTCAGTTCTTCAAGATGAGTACCAAGAATTTCAATCAATGTTTCTGTTTAAGCTCTGCGCAATAAAGTGAGTCAACATTGGCGCGGGACAATTTTCAATGCCTCTGTGTCTGACAGCCAAAAAAAAAGAAAAAAAGAGGACGATTAGAACAGATTGATAACGAAATAAAGAATAAAAAGAAACATTTTAACAACAAAACATCCAACAAACACTGTGACTAATTTATTTGCGGGTCATCTTTTTTGGATGTTCTGTTGGTTGGTGATGTATATGTATTTTTATTCTTTATACCGTAATAAATCTGTTCTCATATCAATACTTTTATTTTTTGCTGGGTGCCGGACATGGAGTATTTTGCATTTCCCGTCGGACAGTCTTGATCGTGCATGCGATAATTTATTCACACTGTCAATGGTCATGGAATTGATTTGCTCTCTGATTGCAAGCACTATTTTATCTCTGCTGTGGAAATAAAGCGTCAATCTGTTCGATCCATCTGACTAATTTTCAAAAGAAAGACCGATTAAAGACTGTTGTCTATCTTCAAAGGAAGAAAACAGACGAATGTAAAGACCAAGAAAAGTCGATAGCTCTTTGCATTGACTTTGTAACCAGTCATGCGAAAAATTTGATTCGCGTCCACTGTCCAAGCGGCTTTACCGAGCGTAAAATGCAAGCATTATATACGCACTGCCTGATGCCGAGGCAGTTTGTGGTTGGCTGAGAAAGATGTGAAGTCATTAATTTGCATCATTGATTCAGTTGCGTTAAGTCAGGTCGAGTTTCCATCACGCATGCCAACCGCCTTTGATCTGACATCAGGACAATCGATATAGATACTATAATTTATGTGCTGATTCAGATAGTTACATCAGACAATGGTTGCTGTAATTATTTACTGTATTGAAATGTGCCTGACATTCTGGAAACCTGCCTGTTAGGTTTTCGGTGACGTGTGCGCACTGCGCGCCGGTCAGCCAAATTACCACTCCACAGAAAATGAACCAGGTTGGCGCTGGCGAGCTTTCTGCGCAACTGCAGCGAAGACTTTTTCTACGAAATTGTCACTGCGTCTCGATGAATAAGTGACACCTCCCCCTACTACGCCGCCACACCCATCTCGGCGCACGTTCGTCTGCGCACGGTGTTGCACCTCACGAAATTACCACTGCGCGGGCTGCGCCGGATGAAATTACCACTGCGTGGGCTGCGCCACGCTTTGCCACCTGTGCTGCGCCAAGAAATTAGAGCCCTTAGTCTTTGCGAAGTCTTGTTCAATACATGCCTGTGCTGTATTTCTGGTCTTGTACAGACATATTTTCCACGTTTCGCATGTATTATTCTCAAAATCTAACTAAGTGCTGCTTATTGTTTTATACCAGCTCTTTATTTAAAGGAACCTTGTTTCCATTTGCTTTCATATTTGCAATACATTGTTACTGCAGCTAAAGCCCACAGTCTGTATCACTAATAGTACTAAGGAAGCACGTTTCCATTTTGTTTTGTGTTGCAGCGTTTGTGCCTGCTGATGTGCAGTAGGCATAATAAATACAAACGAGCCCATCCTTGCGCCTGAGTTCAGTCTTTACCTTCCTGTCCTCTGTGCACCTAAGCTGGGCACGAAGCACAACCGTCACCATGCAGTACTTCATGTAATGATTGTTTAAAATGAAACGTGGTTGTCTGCATTTCTCAGAGGATGCGCACACAAGCCACGCCAAATTTATCAAGAGTTTAAGGATAAGCAAAGTAGCATGGCAATACATCAATTTTTTCAGCAGGAAATTACGTGAGGGTTTAATCTACTTTCATCATCATATGTTGATTCCTGAAACACAAAAATTGCAATTACTGCTGGGGAAAAAAGATTAATTCAGGATTCACATTTTCCTAGTCAGACTTTATGGAACTTTACATCTCTAAAAGATGTATTTTTCCTGTCTTAAACTGACCGCAAAGTTATCAAAGAAAAGCATTGAAAGGCCTAGTAAATAGCATGCCATTTGACCAGTAAATAATGTGGCCTAAAAAATTCATAATTGAGCTCCCCTTTGCTGCAGTCTAGTGTCATGCAGATTTCACTTACCGAGATCCTTCAGCAGAGACAGTGCTTCCCAAGAGATGGCAACACCTCCTCCATCATCCATGGCACCCTGACCCACATCCCAGCTGTCCAGGTGCCCGCTGATGAGCACCACCTGAGAGATGGTGAAGAGCATGATGAGTCCATACTCAGCACCACCATAATCCTTTTCCAACTGAAATATCATTTGCTTTGACGTGGTGCCATCAATGGGTTTTTTTTTTTTTATCAGCAATCCCATTTCTGAACAAGAGTTGTCAGAAAGACAACAAAGCTCGCCGGGGCAAGGTTAAAGTTTTTCTGCACGAGGACGCGGACGGACGTGGACGCCGGGGGTACGGCAATAGCTCTCCGGACATTCGTCCCGGCGAGCTAAAAGGTTGGGACAACACCCAGGGAAAATATTAATTAAAAAAAAACTATCTCTTTGGCCTGTTTTTCCCTCTAAAATGTATCATATTTTTGGAAATTCACAGTCATTCTGAGTTTGATGCCTGCAACATGTTCCAAAAAGGTAACACGGGGGCAATACACTGTCTGGCCAAAAAAAGTCGCTGTTTGGAGTTAAATAAGAAAATATTCAAAGATTATGGCTGTATCATTATTCCAGTGATTAATATTTCTCAGCTGGAAACAGTTCTTTTAACCCTGACTGCTGGAGTTTGTAGCATCTATTTTTAAGCAATTATGTCATGTCCCATAGTCGTGGAAAAACTGTTACTGAATACTGAGATGGGAAAATTATTAGACTGTATCAGGCACAGAAAACAACAAAGGAGATCGCTGAAGTCAGTGGAATTGGCTGTTCAATGCATTATTAAAATCTGGAAGGTTTGAGGCGAACCATCAACTTTGCAAAGGAAAAGGGTCTGAAAAAATCATGAATGATCGTGAACACAAAAACGGTCGGTCAGTCTCATCATAAAAAGCTGAGTGTAAAACTCATGGTTAAAGTATGGCATTTCCACATGCACAATACGACAGAAGGGCTGGGTTAGGACTAAATAGCTGCACAGCCACTAGAAAGCCACTTGTTAATGAGGCTAAACAGGAACAACTTACTTCGGTTTACTTCAGAGCATAAAGATTGGACTGTGGAGCAATGGGAAAAGGTCACGTGGTCTGATGGGTTTACAATGGTTTCATTACTTTGGTTTTTGCTGCGACACACTGTATTTTTGCTGCCATGTCCAAGTCTGCTCGCTACTATAGAGACATTCAACTTAAGAACATACCCATTACTTAGAAATCAGAAGTAAAACTTCATAAAAACTATTCGCATTACAGCTGAGAATATTTTTTCGGGTTCTAACTCAATCAATCAAAGAATCAAAGAAAGATCAAATCGCCAAGAAACACTCGTGCTGCACCCAAGTCCGTTCGTTCATCCAACTTTTGGCTTCACTTGTGTGCATAATGAATCCTGGTAAAAGATTTTACTTAGAAGCTCTCCCATAGATTTATTACTTTATTATTACTTTTAATAAGGTGATGTGTTAGGATCTATTCACTTCAAAGAAATACTAGGCAGTCCTCGATCTGATATATGGACAAGTACAGTAGCAAAAAGCCAAAGCAGCAAAACAACTAGTTACTGGTATAATGAGTCCAACTTCCCAACTTTTTTCAGAAATGAGGAATATTGTCATGTTCTGATGACGAGATGAAGCACACAATTCGCAAAATACTTATCAGATATGTGAACAGAGTGCACATAAGTTGTTGTCAAATTGATTACAAACCAAGGTTTGGATCTGATTATAAAGTATAAAAGATCATTCTACTGGCAGACCTCAAATTTTCAGTATTTGGGCCAGAAATAAGCTACCTATTCAGCTTAACTCATATATTCCTAATGAAAAGCTGCAGACTAAATTTATCCAAAAAGTGTCAGTGGACTTGTTTCCCACCACTAATACTAACTCACTATCATGTATTAATTCAAGGTGAAAAAACCATTAAATTCTATGGACCAGGTGGAAAAATGGATTCACCAATACTGGCAAGCTTTGCTGTGAGTCCTTGCTGTCACCTAACTGTCAGGAACTGCATGTCTATGTCCAGCTTTTGCAAACCCATCTCAACCTCCTTTCTTTGAAATGGAGAGCTCTCTCCCTCTCAGGAATGTTTGCTGTGTGGGGTGATTTTTCACATATCGTGGCAGAAAAACTCATAGGGCTAAAGGTCTCCCTTACTTCACTTAATCTCACATTTTTGATTTTGCAGATAAGGGGAAGTAGAGAAACTTGCTGGCATATTACGCGAAGAAGCATTATAAATGCAACAAGCAACGATGTGCAAAATTTCTTGCAAATAATGGAATGAGAAAAAAATAAAATACAAGGATATTTAAAGTGGAGTAATAGCTCAGAAATGGTGAATTCTAGCAAATGGGTAACATGGGAGACCACGTGCCAACAACAATAGTCCGATACAGGAACCACTCCCCAGATGATCAACAAAAAGGGGAGTGAACAAAGAAATCTTGTATATAGTGCTAAACATCAACCCTGGCTAAAAAAAAGTCCCGTCTTAAAAACTTTACATTTGTGAAAAGTCATTGTGCCACAATTGCCACGACAAAACAGAGCTCAGGCAATTGGAATGCTGATGGCCAGACAGAGTGCAGCCAGCGGTGCGGTATACTTTAAAGTGCACTGTGGGACTGTTATATATCTGCAAATGCAGTATAGCCAGACAAGAAGCACCTGAAATTGACCGCGGTCTTGGCAGCCACGTGTGATCATGTGTGCGCAGGACTGTAGCATTCGTGCAGTATATCTCAGAAACCGCTTTCTTCCTGCAACGTCGACTGGTGCCAAGGTTCCCGGATGACACCATGACCATATGTTGGGATGCTCCTCACGGATCGCACACGTGCCACTCATTCTCAGTGGAGCACCTGACCTCATCATAATCATAAATATTTTCAAGCTTCTTTCATGATAACTTTGTCTATGCAATCAACTGTTTGAGAGACAACTAATGGGACATTAATACGATTATAAACTGAAGATAAGATGTATTGAAGACTTTTTACAGGAGCTAAGAAATGCATCCTGGAAAAATTAGGTTACACTAGAGTTCAGGTTAAAAGAGGAACCCTCAACAGATCTCCACTGACAATGTCAAAAGCCTCAAAATCATTGCTAAATTAAAAACAAGGCACCCCCAAAAACCAAAATTGGATTTTACAGTTCCTTCACAATGCCAAAATGGAGAACCTTGAGCAAGCCTTGCAACAATCTCAAGTTCCCAACTTTCTCAAAAAAAAAAACAATAAAAATTAGCAACAATATGAAATTAACAAAGACTAGACTTTCATATTTATTGAACTCAAACTTTGCTACAACCCTTGTTTGAATGTGTTTCTTTTCTCTACCGATTAAACAACTCTCGAATGTCTACAAAATGTATGTCTCCTTTAATTGGTGAACATCTTGCCTGTTTGCCCCTCCTCGACTGTATCTTGTTCATGGTTATTTTCTATTGACAATGTGATGGGTGTTTAAGCCCCCTGTGTTAAAAAAAAGTCTGTGCTCTTGGGTCTCGGGAGGGGAAAAAAGTTCCCAAAAACAAGCAAGATTGTGTGTGTAAAAACCCTCTATAACCACATACCCAAACAAGCAGAAAACGCCGACTTTTCGGCCACAACGGGTGGTCTTAATCTGGGCTTTATGGAATTGATGAAGAATTTTATGCCATGAAGAAGACCACCTATTGTGGTCAAATCATGTTAGTGTTTTCTGCCTAACCCAAGTCCATTCGTCTGTCCAGTTTAATAGGAACAAGCTCCCAAGTCTAATCAGGGTCCACGGTTGGGACCTCATTCTTGTTAACCCTTCCAAGTCTGTTCCTCTGTCCAGTTGGTTTAAAAACAAGCTCCAGGTCCTTCAACAATCATCATGATTGTTACCAAATCCCCTTCAAGCAACTCCATCCCCCTGTGTGACAGTTCAGTGCTGGTGAAGTAAGCATTCAACCTGGTTGTTATCTCGGAAGCTACCAGCCATCAATTGACATCTTAGCCTCCTCCGCAACATCAATACTGAACTGTGCTATCCTCATCTGAGGTTTTGTCCCCAAAGTACTGAAAGAGCGGTCAATAAAACTACCTATTGGATTGTACGCTGCTTTCGAACTTCATTCCTGGTCTGGAATTTAACACTTTCAACATTTAATCATAGAAGAAAAAAAGCCCGCTTTAAATCTTAATTTGTGCATATCCAAAGACTAAAGATTGTGACTGCAATGCCCTTCAATATTTTGGTTAAATAAATAATAAAATAAAATATTTTGGTTCAGCAAGTTGGCTAACTGCGCCATTGCAGCAGCCCCTTTTATGTTGACCAATCCTCAATATAAACGAGCACTAAAAAGCAAATGGCAAGCAATTCAATCTCTAATAAGAGTCAATGGAGAACTGGCATCTCAACAATAAAAGCTAAATTCTTGCTGGAGCGATAAACCTCTTGTGTAAAGAAGTTTCCCTGGAGTAGACTGCTTTAATTTCACCCATTCAAATGTGCTCAATGAGTGGAAAATATGTTTTAAAATATAGATTCCAAGGTGGATGGAAAGTGCACAGGAAACTTTGTAAAGACTGAATGTTCAACAACTTTATTTTGGCTGGAGCCTAACTATATATTAAATGTTTATAAGCATAATAGTTCGAGTAACTAGTGAAAAAAACACCATCAATAAAGATTTTGACATCTGCTGAATAAGAGGACAAAGTTTACCCCATGCCATCTTCACACACGCACACACACACACACACACACATACAGGAAATGAAGTAATGGCTTTGGACTCCTATTTTGGTCCCATGTCCTAGTTTATGAAAATCACAGAACACTGTGCCATGGATGACAAAAGCAAATGATTCATACAATCTTGCGTGTCTCATTTTTGTGTTGCAAAGGTTCTTTCCGAGCACATCAAATGTTGTAACAAAAGGAGGATGCTAAAATTGGAAATAATAACTGCTTGGAAGGGTTCTGGTTAATTTTATCCATATAGTATGAACTACTTTATGTTCAACTCTGCTTAATTGAGTTATAATACATAAAAAATTACTCAAATGGCACACGTGATGGGTACTGGCAGTTGACACCAAGAGCAGCGGCCAGAAATAAAAGGCAACACTCACAGCGTGCTGAGAGACTAAAAGCAGATTAAAATAACGAGACTCGCGCTACCAACGGACCTGCTGCCATCCGTGGTAGAAAACAGGCGAGCTCGAGGAAAACAAAAGAAAAGGGAAATAAACCAAAGATTCCCTTGCTCACTAACACTATTCCTGATAAGCAACTAAGTCCCTGACAACATCTCTCAAGAGAACCTTACCACCTAAAGCGCCAAAGACGAACTAACACTCTAGCAACGGGATCAAGGCGAAATATGAGTTTAAATAGAGTCCGGGCCACGCCCCCAATCAATGCCAGCTGGCCCAGGAATCCGATAGGGAGCAAAACGATATTGTCTCGGAGGAGAACCACAAACAGCTCTCAAAGCTCCCAAACCATGACAACACATCCACAACGTCTTGGGTTGTCAGGGCATATGTCAATACATTTACAGTACTGATTATTTTAAAGTTTTTAGAATTTCCTCCAAAAATTGTCTTTAAATTTACATCTCTTATTACAACCCTCAGGAGAATGTGTCTCTGCCCGTTCAGCAACTTCCTTGTCAACTAGAAGTAATTTCTCATTTTGATTGCTTTGCGTCTTCCGCATTGCCTTATCCCTGGCTGTGTCTAGTTTCCTAGCTCACAACCTTTGTACCTGTAATGAGTACTTAAATCCCCTCTTTTCAATTGCTAGTTGGTGGATTTTAAATCACTCTGCGTTAGGGGTGGGAATTGATAAGGTTTTATCAATATCAATGCCATTGTCGATTCTGCTTATCAATCCAATTCCTTATCAATTCCCCCAACAATTCCTGAGTAGTTTTTTGAGGGGAAAAAAGTAGTTCTACACAGTCTAACGCTGTTTATATTCAAGAAGCGGTTGCAAAACGAACGTCTTTCGTATCCACGAGACAGTAGCACAAAGAACGCTGTACACCGCTGGGAAGTTGCGTTGGTTGGCTCACTGAATATCAGTATCCCCAGGTGCTCGGCTTAGCTCTTGACTTGTACGCACCTTAGCCAGGTCCCATTAATGGTAGAATGGCCAGCCAAATGAGAACATTGCATTACTTAAGCTTACCAACAAACCTGACAGACCTTCATTTTCTGACCTCACTCTCGCACATTTTGATAACAAGTATAGGGGTGAGAATCGAAAACCGGTTGCCACTTAGAGCCGGTCCCAATTGATCGATTCTATCGGCATTGTGCACCTCCAATGTTATTGATTCTTTGTAAGGATTCTTTCATTTCCCAGCATGACGTCACGTCGCGTCCAAGCGGCAACCTTCAGAGCTGAAAAGTGAAGCAAATACGGAAGTGCCAAAAGCTACAGTTCCTCGAATGGCCACTTGAGGCTGACTGCAGAAAGGAGTCAATCCCCATCGACCTCAATGTTAAAAAGCTCAGTTTTACAGCAAAAATAAACATGTTTACAGCCTGGTTCAAAGTACGGTTTTGGTCTCTATAGCTAATTTTCCCCTCCGTGAAAACTGTGGGGAGAGTGCATTTTTTGTCCTACTATTTACGTCATATAAAGGCTAAAATTTCTGCATAATTAAGGGTGTCTTCTCATCCGGTTGGGTCGTGGCTAAGCTAGAGCACAGGCCTACACGGCCCCGGCTGTAGAGTAGGAACGCCAAGCCCTGCCGCTAACCAGGCCTAGCCTGGCTGTCTGCGGGAGGGAGGTTACTAGAGCTCAGCTAGCCTAGCCGCTAACCCTTGGCCTTTTTTAGTTATCTGTGAGCCGTTTTCCTACCTAGGCTCATTCGAGTCACGGAACTTGATCCATTGGCCGCGTTTCTGACTGGAGATTTTTTTAAAAATCAGGATGATTATGACTTGCTGTTTGGAGTCTGTGGTGATGAGTGTGTAACCACGGCAAACTTCGGTCAAGCCCTCCAAATGCTCCAGGGAATTAGCTAAAGGACGTCATTTGGGAGTGTGCTATCGTGGTTCTAATATTGTCGCTGACTGGCCAGCTGCATTGGCAACCTGTTAGGGAAGCCATAAGTTTCCTACCCCTGACTGACAGCTTTTGTTTAAAAGTATGTTAACCCTAAATTCAGACAATTTTCTGTTACGCTATTATTTTGCTTCATGCCAGTATAATAACTGTGGCAGGCGTACACTCCCTCTGGCACAGCTGGACATCTTGGGCAAAAACTAACTGGCAGGATTACTGTATTCATTCTCTGGCTAGCTGGCTAGTGAACAAACTAACGCTACTTCGTGTCGACATATAATGTTATATGAAATAATATTAGAATTTCATCACCTTAGAAAATAGGCCACAGACTCTAAACCATACAGCAAAACATTAAATCCTGATATTTCAATAAATCTCCAGTCAGAAACACGGCCATAGTTCCGTGACTCGAATGAGCCTAGGAGTTGTGACCAAGTCATGTCCAAGTCAAATCAAGTCACTGGTCATTAGCTCAAACTCAAAGCAGACGAGGGAGAGCAATAAGGAGTGAAATGGAGCAGGGGAACAAATTAGACAAGAAAGCTGAGAGAGTTAAAAGCTTAGATACATTTAAGATCAGAAAGGGGTCAGTGTCAACTTGAAATGCAGCTCATGGCTCTCAGCTTTTTTTTAACGGACGACTAGAAAAGGCTAAGGGTTAGCGGCTAGGCTAGCCAAGCTGTAGTCACCCCCTTCCCGCAGACAGCCTGCCTAGGCCTGGTTAGCGGCAGGGATTGGCATTCCTACTCTACAGTCCGGGGCCGTGTAGGCCTGTGTTCTAGCTTAGCCACGACATGACCGAATGAGAAGACGCCCTTAATTATGCAGAAATTTAAGCCTTTATATAATGTAAATAGTGGAGTGTCAAAAAATGCACTCCTTTACAGTTTTCTCAGAGGAGAAATTAGCCATGGAGACCAAAACCGTATTTTGAACCAGGCTGTAAACATGTTTTTTTTTTTGTCGGGATTTTTAACTTGAAGGTCAGTGGGGATTGACTCCTTTCTGAAGTCAGCCTCAAGTGGCCATTCGAGGAACTGCAGCTTTTGGCACTTCCGTATTTGCTTCACTTTTCAGTCCCACAGGTTGCCGCTTGGACGCGACGTTGTGCTGGGAAATGAAAGAATCGTTAAGAAGAATCAATAACATTGGAGGTGTACAATTCCGATGGAATCAATCAATCGGTACCGGTTCGGAACCGGTTTTCGATTCCCACCCCAACTCTGTGTGCTTAATCCCAGTCAGTACACGTCTTTGCCTTTTGAAAGTAAGACAAAGCGTTTAATGATAGTAAGTTACGGAAGCTTTCTTCCTTATTTCGTTCACAAGAACAAGCTCGCCCAGCTTTTTTCAGGGTCCTAGGCTTGGGACAACGTCTTGTTAATTCCCATCCAAGTGTGTTCCTCTTTCTAGTTTGGTAGGAACAAGCTCCCAATCCTTCTACCATCATCAGAATTGGAACTGGGGTCCTCCAAAGCTACTCCTACCTTCTCTGAGACAGATGTCTCTCGCAAAGTGTGCACTCCATCTGGCAGTCATCCCGATAATATACTAGGTGGCAATTGGCAACGCCTCCTTACTTTGCCCACAACATCTGAACTGAACTGTGCTATCCTTCCCCGGGTTCCATCCCACTGTAATAAATTCTACTTCTGGATTGAACTTTGCCTCCACACTTGATTCTGGTCTGGATCATAAATCCATAATAGCCAATATGCTAAGAAGTAAATCATGTGAGTCGGCAACAAAACAGTTAAAACACAATTCCCATAATAGTAAGCGTGGGTAAAACAAACTGAAATCTGAATTCTACATTTGTAATTATTTCCAATAAAATTAATAGAGAAAATCAAAACTGATGGTTCATTAACTAATGAGAAGCCATGATCCTATTTTCATTTACACAGCAGGCTGACCAACGAGTTTTGCACCATTTTGTCTATATATTAAAGAAAACCTCTCTCCAACTGCTATTGGTGTTTCAAGCCAATAGCATAAGCCAACATTCATCGTTAAAAATCATTTTTACAGTTCACCAACAGGATTTAATTCCTGGGTCTCATCATGACTGTGGATGTGCAATGTTTCTGGGATGTCCTACGAAAACTGTAAGAGTTGATTTTACAACCCAAGCACCTTCCGATACGGACAGATGGATGGCCGGACAGCTGGCCTGATCCACAACATAATCCCCCTCTTGGGCTTTTGCCTGGATCAGATCCCCGTGTTAAAGGTGCTCTGAGACTTGTCACACGGTTTCTAAGCTAGAACATTTTTTGTCTCATACAGCAAACATCGCCTCAGGATCTGCTAGATGCCTGTACCCTGAAAAAACGTGGTCCCTGTGGACAGCCCTAAATTCAAATTTGCATCGTCGTAATAAACATCACCCAACACTAGGATAGAATATCCCTCTGCTTTGTCAGTGAACGAGGCTGCCTTTGCCATAACCATGAGTATAATGTGTATAAAACTTTTGGTATTTTTTCAAGCGTGCTCATCGTATTAATGTTTTCATTCAGTTGCGATGCCATGTGAACAAAAGATGTTTTTTCGCCCAAAGCTCATTTAGCTAACGTAATGTTAAAACGCGGCACAGTGTATAATGTTAATAATATACACCGATACCTACAGAGCCCACCATAATTATTGGCACCCCTGGTTAAGATGTGTTAAAAACCTTAAAATAAATTCAATTTTTATTGCAGAAGCATACTCTCACACTTAAAATTGTAGAAAAATGTAACCTTCAACTCAAGTGAATTTTAAGGACAAAAAAAATCCCTGACTAAAAAATAATTATTTTTCATGAAATCACCTGTTCTGCAATTATTGGCACCCCTAACAATTCCTAGGAAATAAATGTAATTGAAGTATTTCTGTCATTTCTACAGTAGTTTACAAAGTTGATTAGAGCATCTAGGAACATTTAATTTGTGAATCATCACTTCCTGTTTCCCTGAGGTATAAATTTGATGTGACATAGAGGCCATTTCTCTTATCCACTCTTCAACATGGGGTAGACAAAGGGACACACCATTCAAGTAAGGCAGATGTGTCTCGACCTTCATAAGTCAGGCCATGGCAACAAGAAAATAGCCACTCGCCTGCACCTGCCCATATCTACTGTCAGAGGAATCATTAAGAAGTTTAAAACAACTGGAACAGTGGTAAACAAGCCTAGACGACGACGCAAGGTTATTTTGCCACCACGCCCAGTGAGGAAGATGGTAAGAGAAATATAAAGTTCTCCAAAGCTCACTGTTTAAGAATTGCAACAAATGGTAGCATCTTGGGGTCACAAAGTCTCCAAAATAACCATCAGGTGCTATCTACATGCCAACAACCTGTCTGGGAGGCGTGCATGGAAAAAAAAATTTTCTCACTCAAAATCATAAACTCAAACATCTGGAGTTCACTAAGCGGTATGGGACTTAAACTGGAACCATGTGATTCGGTCAGATGAGACCAAGATAAAGCTTTTTTGCAACAAACACTCTGAGTGGGTCTGGTGGAACACAAACGATGAGCATGCAGAAAAGCACCTCATGCCCACGGTGAAGTATGGGGGAGGATCGGTGATGCTGTGGGCCTGTTTCTCTTCCAGAGGCCCTGGGAACCTTGTTAGGGTGCATGGCATCATGAACGCTTTGAAACACCAGGACATTTTAAATCAAAATCTAGTGGCCTCTGCCCGAAAGTCAAAGATGGGTCGTCACTGGGTTTTTCAGCAAGATAAAGACCCTAAACATGTGGCCAAATCTACATAGAAATGGTTCACCAGACACAGAATCAAGCTCCTCCTATGGCCATCTCAGTCCCCAGATCTGTGGAGTGAGCTGAAGAGGAGAGTGCAGAGGAGAGGGCCCAGGTCGCTGGATGATTTAGAGACATTGTGCAAAGACGAATGGTCTAAGATCCCTCTTTCTGTACTCTCACATCTTATGAAACATTATAGGAGAAGATTAGGTGCTGTTTTGTTGGCTAGAGGGGGTTGCACAAAGTATTAACATCAGGGGTGCTAATAATTGTGACACACATGATTTGATGTTGAAGAATTATTTCTTAATGTGAGATTTTCCTTGTGGTCCTACATTATTTAGAAAAGCTAAATTAAGAGCTGAAAAGCTTATTAGAAGCTAAAAAACACATGAAGCACATGAAATCAAGTCAAGTGTGACTTATGGGGTATTAGTAATAGGTGCATTACATCTTAACCAGGAATGCCAATAATTATTGAGGGTAGTGTATGTTCCACTGTTGTAGAAAACATTTCAATGTGAGTTGACTGATTTAAATGGAGCAATGTCTGCATGCTTGTTCAGGCAGTCAACTCAAGCTACTCTTTCGCCTCAATATTTCTATCCTCTACAAACACACCCTCCCAATATAGTGGTCTATTTAAGCTGGGAAAATCTCCCAGCTCTCCCTCTGCTTGTCCATACATTGCAGCTTTGCACCAGTATGGTGCCTGCTCTTCAACTCCACCATCACCCCAGCATCGACCTGCAAGCTCCAGCTAAATGTCGTGTGGTACAATGCAAAGCAGGACACCTGGTCACCCTAACCGTAAGGTATAAATTTCACTTACTGTTCAAACATAACACTGTGAGAGCCAGGAAGATACCACCGAAAACAACATGATGGTGGCATTGTTGCAATATCTTGGAGGGTTGACTATGCAGCTGCAGAGCGGCTTGTTTCAGCTCTGTTAGAAAGTTCAATGACAAATGTCCTGATTACTTCAGCCTTTTCCACTGGGCGCATATCAAAGTTGTCCAAAAGGCACTAAGGTCTATTTTTGGAATGTGGAATGATTTTCATGTGATGAGGCACCCATTATCATACGGTGTTTAATGGTATAGCTTGTTTGCTAATATGTAACTGATGTCACACAATTCTCAGATGGAGGGCAGTAGGTAATAAATAATCAATTACTTGCAGCAGATATCATTGAAAAAAAGCCGAGTATGTTGCATGTGATTCATTGTTGACGAAGGAAAGTGAATTTTCAAATAGTTTGACCACTTTGATAATTAAAACTTTTGAAGACATGAGTGCTTCCCCAAAAATCCCAACAAATCTGAATATCTAAGGTTTGTACTAGTTGCCAACATATGTTAAATTGCTCAGATAATGAATGCATTTGAACAACTGGATGAAAATACAAGCATAAGTGCAACAACCTCAAAGGTGAAGGTTGGCCAAACTGATTAAATAGCTAAGTCATTTAAGGATTTTAACTACCATCTAAATACACAAGAGGTTTTCCCAAACATCTGCTTTGTATGCTTTCTGTTTATACCCTGGGGGACATATTAGCATCCACGGGCACTAAAAAATAAAAGCAGGGACACATAGAACTTACGCTTTTTTTTGCTAGGGAGAGTGTATCGTGAAGTGCTGCTGCATTTTGTTGAAGGATATTGTCAAATGGCTCGCAAGAAAACTTGACAAAAAAAACAAAAGTAACGTGAGCTATCAGCACAGTCAGTAACATTCACTGACTAAAGCCATTAATGACTGTGCAGCTAGCGCCCGTACACATCAAACAGTGATAATATTAATCACTAGAATCCAGAGGTCGCTTTAAACCGAATATTTTCCGTCATTGACTGATTTTTTTTTTAACAATGACGGAACATTTTGAAGGCCGTCCGTCATTTTGACAGAGTGTAATTCACACCCCCATCCAATCGGTCATAGTGTCATATCGTCTTGAGCATTGTCTTTGATCTGTATGACAGAGAAGCCAAGCCTCACGCATTCGGCGAAGGTCTCACGCATTTTTTAGGCTTATTCACTGTAGTCTGCAATTATTCAGTGAACGCTTATGAATGACATTCTCACGCGGAACTAAAATCCTTGTGCATTGAAATTTCAGTTTCACTTGCGTGAGGGTGGACCTCACCAAAAAAGCGATTATGACTCTGGACTTCTCGTGTTTCTCTTTACTCAGGGATTCTAAACAATGCATGTGTTTCATGATCGTTTAAATTGTTTAAATGAAATAAGACCATTTGAAATGGCTTTATGCAATTCCATTGCTTTCAATCCCTCAGTAAAGACAAAGCGTGAGAATTCCCGAGTCATAATCAATTTCCGTGTCACTAGTGGGGAAATCCACCGTAATGCATGTGAAACTGGTTAACTTAATACACAATGACTTTATCTGCGAGTGAATTTCTTCAGTTCGCATTGATTGAATAATTGCTGACTACGGCACAGGAACGTGAATGCCGGCACAGGAACGTGAGAGTTGAGAGACTCATGCCGAATGAGTGGGACTTGGCATCTCTGGTATGATCCTGTATTCCGCATATTTTTGTAATATGATCGTGTGCTTTGCATGTTCTCCCCTTGTTCGCGTGGGTTTTCTCCGGGTACTCCGGTTTCCTCCCACAGTCCAAAGACATGCATATCAGGTTAATTAGAGACACTAAATTGCCCAAAGGTATGAGTGTGAGAGTGAATGGTCTGTGAATGGTGTGCTCGCCCTGCGATGGATTGGCAAGCTGTCCAGGGTGGGTCCCTGTCTTTGCCCGTAGTCAGCTGGGATAGGCTCTAGCTCACCCTGTGACCCTAGTGAGGAATAAGCGGGTATAGAAAATGAATGAATGGATTATGTGCTCTTCATTTGTAAAATATGTTGCTCTGCTGCCGGTAGACGATTGGTCATTTGCTGCAAACGCCGTCTCTGTTATGTGAACACGCAGATATCTAGGTCAGGAAAGCCCCACTTGACATAACGAGTTGTAAGCAGTCATTTGAAATGCTTCCAGGAAGATATCTGTGATTCAAAGTCCGCTAATTACCTGCGAGGTTGGACAGCCTCCATCGCCTTGGCATAATTAGCTTACCTTAAATCAATTCCAGTATACTTTGCCTAACTTGCAATCAAGCCATTTATAAAGCCAACTGACTAATCAAAATAAAAATGTGGCCTGTAATCATTAAGAAGTGATAATGAGAAGCAGATGGACCTAACCAGGTTGCCGTGTTAGATTGAAAGAATTTCAACAATCTGAATAAATAGTAGACCTCTGAATTCCACCTTTCATCGAGGAATTTTGAATGCATTATAAAAGATATTTCTAAAAAAAAAAAAAAGAAATTATTCAAAGATGGCCCTAGTTTTAAGAGCTTAAAAATATAGGCTACGTGAGGTGGGAAACATTTTGTGAAGCATACCGAACATGAATGCAAGAGATAATATGTTTGCACTGCAGGCAGTAGTCAAATGCACCAAATATTTGGCAATTAACGTTCGTGCGAATCTTTGCCGCAAATTTGAGGCATTTATTATTAGATAATTGAACGAGAGTAACTTAAAATAATGTAACTCATAGCACTTGATTTTATTTACTTTTGAGCATCTAAATAACCAACAGTGAAAAACATTTTGTTTAAATGTATAGATATGGTGACATGTAAATTGTTAACGAATTTGAAAATCTTTCAATATAACGTGGCAGCCTGGTTGGGTCTGTCTGCTTCTCATTATCACTTCTTAATCATTCCAGGCCACATTTTGGTTTTGATTTGTCAGTTGGCTGAATTAATGGCTTGATTGCAAGTCAGGCAAAGTACACAGGAATTGATGTAAGGTTAGCTAATTATGCCAAGGCGATGGAGGCTGTCCAACCTCGCTGGTAATTAGCGGACTTCAAATCAAAGTTTTTTCCCCAGAAGCATTTCAAATGACTGCATTAGGTAAGTGTGATAGAAAAGGTAATAAGCAATCACGTCTGTCTGCCTCATAGTTGCAGTTACTTTTATTGCGCTTAAATTAATCGCGATTAATTAACACGACAGCCCTAGTTTAAATTCTTCTCATTACCTCCCACTACTTTTGATCACTAATTATCTCCCACTATGATCTATTCCAGGGCTATTCAACTGTGTCCAGGAAGGGCCAGGGTTGGTGCAGCTTTCATTCCAACCCAGCACTTACACTTCTGACACCACTACTCCACCCCAAGAGTGGAGTAGTTGCTAAAGAGATTGATTTGTAGTATCACGTGTTTCAGTGCTGGGTTGGAATGAAGGCCTGCCCCCACACCAGCCCCTTGCAGGATAATGTTGAATAGCCCTGATCTATTCTATCTAATGTTTATGTAGGAGTGGGTGCCCTCTATCTGCAAAACTCACCTCTCTGTGACATCATATGCAAAGAAGCTATAGCTTTGAATATCTGTCAGTCAATCACAATATGCCGTTGGAACTAACTTGTCGAAATAAAGAGAAGAAAACATCTCTAAGACCTCCTGTTTCCTGTACTGCATTCACTTAGTTGTGTATATTGACCTTCCTTCAGTCACACTAACCAGAATTCTTTTAAAAACAGATAAAGGCCAAGCCCAGGTAATTGACTGGAGGAAACTCTGCATATATGTTCAGCCTTCCAATATTTATTATTATTCACAATTTCTTGTGACACAATTTAGTGCACTACATTGCCCATACCTGCTCTGGATACTTGCTTCCAGTTATCTCAGCAACAGTGTTAAAGGAATCAGCATCTGGCAGGTTCTGAGCACTCATGGTCAAGTGGACAACAATCTGTTGCCCCCTCTTTGCCATCCGGGCCATCATCTGAGCATCCTCCACCGTTATGCATGCAGTGGGAATCCGAGGCACCCCTTCTTGATATTCTTGCCATCCAGTGTGGGGGCTGGGGGATTAGGAAATGCAAAATATCTAAAGCTAAAAGGACTAAGTTGATGTTAAAACAGAAAATGCTATATTTTTCCAGTCTAAGACGGCCATAAAGTCTTCAGTAGAAGGGGACCTTGTTTACACCCATTATCGCTTCTCAAGATGGAAATAATGGTGCAATAGCGAAATATGGTGTCATTGACAGTTGTTTTCAGTGCATTGGCGCAGTTATTTGTCTAACAATGACTTGCCTTTCCAAAATATCAAAGCTAAACACAGCTAGACAACAGAAATACAAATGCAACTACAGACAGGTCTATAAATATTAGAACATTGACAAAGTTACTGTCATATTAGCTGCCATGGCATATCAGAGATTGGCTAAAATTGAATAATAAATAGGAGTTCAAGAGGTAAATGTTCAGCTTTAATTTGAGGGTGTCATGTCAATCAGTTGAATGTTGCAGTAATTACAGTATTCTTTAGAGTATATGTTACCCACCCCTTGAGAGGACCAAATAATAGTTGGTCAGTTGGTATCTCAGTTGTTCCATAGGCAATGTGTGTGATTCCAAAATTATTTAATTAACACATAAGCAGATAAAAGGTCTAGGTCTAGAGATGGTTTACCACAGGAGGTAAACTATTGGTAAAAAAATCTAGCATAGGCCTACTTCTGGAACAATATCCTATCAACTGAAGAGACACAGATATACCTGTTCAATGATGACAGGAAAAGAGAATTGAGAAAGGAAGGAACTCTGCTCATAACCCAAACTTTACCACCTTGTGTTGCGAGCATGATGAAGGTAGTGTTGTGGCATCGGCTTCAATGGCTATCAAGGGAGCTGATTCCCTTGTATCTACTGACAATATGAGCACAGGAAAAGCAGCAGGACAAATTTCCAGAGGCCCTGGGTACCTTGTTAAGGTTTGAAATACCAGGACATTTTCCATCAAAATCTGGTGGCCTCTGCCCGAAAGCTGAAGATGGGTTGTTACTGGGTCTTTCAGCAAGATAATGAGCCTAGACCTGTGGCCCAATCTACACAGAAATGGTTTGCCATTTGTACGACGTATTAACATCATGCTGTGCTAATAATTTTGGCACATATGATTTTTTATAAAATAATTATTTCTTAATATGGGATTTTTTTCCCCACTGAATAAATGCACTTGAATTAAAGGTTGGATTTTCCTCTTTTTTCATTGTGGTCCTAAATTATTTAGAAAAAAACTTAATTTATTAGAAGCTAAAGAACAAATTCCAAATTCGACACCCTGCTCAGAATCTAATGTCTCGGTGAATGATTCAGAATTGAAAAAATCCTCTAAAAAGTAATCATCCTCTGGCTGTCGCCAATCAAATTGAGGATCCCATTCCAACCCCTCCTCTGCCCCTTTTTCTAGTTTAGGAGGGTACGGTGAGACAACCTCACACTTGCTACAGGCATCAGCCTGCCCCATAGCTTGATGTCTGGGAAAACAAGTTTCATTCTCTCTACAATGAGACCTACAATTGATGCCCTAGTGGACAATAGGATTATTCTGTTCCCCCCAAATGATGCAAGGCCTATGTTCCCGTAACCAAGAATGCCCTAAAACAATGGGAAAAGCTGGGGAATTGACAATAAAAAAACCAAACCTCCTCAGAATGGCCACCAAAGGAAATGAAAATATTTAGTGGTTCAGAAACTTCGGTTATAGCTCCCATTCCAAGCGGGCGACTAGAGTAGAATTTTCAATGGGTGGAAATGGAATAGGAGCTGCACACTCATCACTAGCAACTTTGGCCCCATTGTCAGCAAGTGGCAATCTATTGAGCTTCTCCCTGCTACGTTCGCGGATGCGATTGTCAATTCGCAAGGCAGAGTGAACCAAAGAATCTAAAGTCGAACATGGCTTTAATATCTTGCTGGCTGGATATAACAGCCCTTTTAATCTCAGCCACCGTGGAAGTCTCCATCTTGGCTAGATTGTGCTGTGATGGCTGGTGTTTCGAGATGCAAAAAGCTGCGGCCGAAATAAAAGGAAGTACAACAAACTAAGTGAGAAAAACCGACAAAAAGGGAGAGAGAGACTCGCGCTTCCAACGGACAAAGATCTAGTCTGAGTAAAAAGGAAGCAATGCGAGCAGGACTGAAACGAAATAAAGGGAAAATCTCAGCTGACGAGATTAGGAGAAATGGCACCTGACAGTGCACAGAAAGAGAGAAATAAAGAGAAAAAGTTTCCCTGGCTAACTAGCACTTTCCTCTTTGAACTGATTCCTCAAACAATTCTCTAGCTAGAGACCTTACTGGCAATAGAGCAAGTTACACTGACACTCTAGCAAAGCGGTGAGGCGGAACTTGGTTTTAAATAGAGCCCGGGCGTCGCCCACAATTAATGCCAGCTGGCCAAATAATCCGATTGAAGGCAAAAGGATATCGTCCCGGACAAGAGAAACAAAGATAGCTGCCAGCCTCCAAAAACCATGACAGGACCCCCCCTCTAAGGGACAGCTCCAGAAGTCCCTAAGGAACCCCATGCATGGAACTCAGGAAGCCTATATTGATCATTTTAAAATGACAAACAGATGTGGCCAGGCTAATTTTAGTTCAGTAATCAAGCCAAATTTTGCTATTCATGGGTTTCCCAATTTAATGCTGTATAATTCAAGATTTAAGCTACATAAAGAGGAAAAATGTGGCTTTACTCAGAAAAGACACATCATTTAGAATTACATCATATTTCAGTTTATTTGCACGATTTTGGTTGAGAAAATGGACTGCAAACATAAAAAATCTTCATCAGAATTCACCATTAAATTTGCAACAACAAAAAAAAAAAATACTGAGAATTAAAAAACTGCTGGGGCCTAAATCTATACATTTCTCAGATCATAAACTCCTTGATCACAAGAAGAATTCATCTTCAACATTACATTCTAGATTACCTACATGCTTTTAGCCAAATTACGCAGCTATCCAAGTGGCTCCCCAAGGTCTGAGATTGAGAATCATCAAATAATCATGTATTTAACACAAATAAAGTTTTGAGGCATGAGATTTAACATGAACTAATGATTTTCTAGTTGAGTTTAGCTTGAATTTATCAATATAAGTGCAGCTGAACATCAGTGGTCACCAGTAACCTCTCTAAAACACAAAAAATGCCTTTTATCCATAATAAAGTTTAGAGTTTTGTCCATTTTTCTTCTTAATCCCCCAAGCCAGCACACACAGTCATTAAATAAACTGCTAATTAAACAGTCAGGACATTCACTCAGCAATAAAACCAGCAGTTCCGACTTCGGGGCTCAACATTTCAACACTTATAAGGAACAAGTACGACACACTAACTCAGTAATATCTGAATAACTTACTTATTTTAACAGAATAGACATTCCACTTTCAGGGAAGATCAAACGATATATTGCCTCCCTGGATTCAGCAGAACCATGCAATGAACATACCAGGGGGTCTACGCAAATGTATAGGCAGTTCACGTTTTTTCAACAGGAAAAAAACCTCGGCATTCGACTTTGTTGAATAAGGTATTCATTCCAAAACAAAAAGCAAAAGTAGCAGCCTAAGCTTTTTCATGAATCCCTCCTCCAGAGATCGATGTATCCAGTAGAAGGAACCCTCCGGTCCCGTTTCATTCGAAATGATTCCCACTGACCTTGTCCTTATCTCATTTAAAACCTGTAAATGTTACTGCACACCTCAAGGCCAGTTTTGCAAGCCTTTTTTCTGTAAATCGTGTCTATTTCAGCCACGTAATGTGCGCAACGTAGATAAAATACAACCGAGCCTGCTGATACGCATAGGCTTGTATGCTCTGTGTTTGTCCAATCAATGTGTTTCACTTACTGTAGAATGTTTAAACACTCGGGAATTGGATAAGAAACGAGCCAATCAATATATTGTTACCGGGGAAGTTTCACAAGGGCGTGAAGTATAACCATGCAGTTATGCAGAAGAGCCTGAGTGCATGGTCGAGTGATTGGCTATCAGCATCAGTACTCAGGTGGATAAAAGGAAGCGCTGAATTTGTCGATGAAGGAATCTACGCGTAAATCCACGGTAGGGAAATACACATTTTTTGAAAGAGATGACTGTATTTGACAGTAGAATGTGAGGGAATCAATACCATGTCGAATTTTTTGCTTCAGAAAAGTGATTTTTCTGAACCACTGACTGGAATACCGTTGGCTCACAGTAGCTATAGTGGCTGCTACACAGGACAAAGATTCTTTCTGTCGCAATAGACCATTTTTTTAAACTGCTGGATCGATACTATGGAAAAGGATATTGACCAGTTTGCACATCAGGCTTAGCTGAGGAGTTTAATTCATGCAACCCTTGAAAAACAGGGAGTGGAGTGAACTTCTCCATATTCAAAACTGTTCGAACTCTGCTTGCTTGTGAATATTCAATAACTGATCCGGGGGTGCTATCCAGCGGTCGAGTACAGTAACTGCGTGCTTAAATTTGCAGTCCCATAGACGTAAGCCTCTACATCTGCAGAAAGGGGTTAAGCACTCATTACTCTGTGCAGGACTGCGCTACGAAATGGTGCAGCAAGCAGAAAATGGGGGACAGAGTCTTGAAGCAAAGCCCTGCTATGATGAGAGTCCTGGATGACTGGTGGCATCAACATCTTATTCCAAGCTGGCAGGACATTGCAGTTCAGGAGTCAGTGAACGCTGTGTTACAGCCTGCTGCTGAGTTTGTGGATCTGCTGTTTGGTGAGAACTATGTTATGGTGTCATCCGTTAAACCTGTTTGCTTTAAAACCATTGGCAGAGGACACCACTCTGACTTTAGGCATTAATCAAAAGATGTGCAGTGTTCTCAAGGAGAAGTTCAGACCAGCTGCTTGATGGACCATAGATAAAGAGGCAATCATTTTGATGATGACATGGAGGACACAAAACGCACTGATTGAGGAGATGTTTGATGTGGTGGATGAAGGGAGGGGTGCCAGTGCTTCTGCTGTTGCAGAGAAAGAGAGTCCACACTGCAAACGGCAGTGCGACTAACAGAAAAAAAGAAAACTCTAGGAGACCTGTTGAAGTCATCGAGGGCCACCTCTGCACCCATACCCAAGAGAGCATGAGCCAATGCCGAATTTACTCGCTACCTCCAGGAGGACCCCGTTGACTTCAATGCGGACCTGCTTGCCTGCTGGAATGACGACTAGGGTAGATTTTCTCTGCTCTCCAAAATCGTTTGCAAGTACATGGGCATTTGCCCAACAAGTGTACCATCAAAGAAAATTTTTAGAGCCGCTGGAGACATCGTTACCCCTGTCCAATCCTCTCTAAAACCACATATGGTCAAATTGTTGGTTTTCCAAGCGAGTAAAAAGGACATGATCCAGGTATAAATCATTCAGACTTTTTATGCACAAGCAGAATAATATTTGGTTTCATGCTTTATCATGTCCAGTGCTTTGTTAAGCTGGGTTTACACATAGGCACAATACTTACGAATATCATTTTCCCATCACTCTTGGCACATTCATGACATTTGTAAGGTGACTTAGTGCATCTGAATAGAATTCTTAACAGCGCGTCTCAGTTCGTGACATTCGTGGAGTATGTTTTTGGCTCCCAAAAAATCTTCCACGAATGTCATGAATCACCCTCGATTCGTGGAGTTTGCAACTGAGCGTCTTGATTCGTGGTGATCAGTGGTGATTCGTGATAAAGCGTGACAGCATTCGTAGTGTATTCTTGCCATTCTTTGAGCCCATACTGTCACGCTTCGTTATGAATCGACACGAAAGCTGTCGAGAACTAAACTGAAAAATGCGTCACGCCTCTGCCCCGAATCATCAAATTCAATTCAAATTTGTGATCCTCGGTCACGAATTTAGATTCTTGGCATTCGTGACTTGTTGTCATTATGTGTAAACCCAGAATAAGTAATGCAGTTTCTTTTTAAAAAATATGGGCATTTCTTTTTAATTTTATTAATATTACTATTATTTACACTTCAAGATTGAGCCTAAACAATCTACATTTTTTAAATTTTTTTCAACAAATGACAGTAGATACGTCACCTCAGATTAAGCCTCATTTTCATTAAAGAGAAATATTGTGTTCTCATTGTGCACCATTGCTGCCCTGTGTTACATATTTAATAAAGGGAATGTGTTATAAAACTCTCATCTTTCTTTCTTTTCAAAAGGATGCGAAAAAGCCAAGTTTGAGATGAAATATTGTAATGGCAATAAAGAATCACATTTTGATTAGCTGACAGGGCTGCTGTGGTGAGGAATTCCCCCTGTGGTGATTCAGGATGGCTGAATAGGGCAGTGCACTGCATTATTGCACGACCACCCTCTTTTTCATCTATTTATTAATTTAGAAAATTTGTTTTTAAATACTGTCTACAGAGATAACTGAGATGCCAACTGTATCACTCATGGTACCCTGCCTAAATAAGACACATTCAGCCCACATGCAAGTGACCAGCAACCTACTGATTGCTCATGCCTAGAATCACTCAGTTCAGTTATAAACTTTGGCACTTTAGTGCTTTGGTGACTTTAAATTGATTCTTCAAAAGCCCATTAAATGTAATTAATAATGAAGTATTTGTTCATTGAGGTGCTGGTCATTGGTGGCTCTTTGTATTGTATTTTCGTTTGAAGTCTCAGTTTTACATACAAAACCCAAAACCAGTGAAGTTGGCATATTATGTAAATCGTAGATAAAAACAGAATACAATGATTTGCAAATCCTTTTCAACTTATATTCAATTGAATACACTGCAAAGACAAGATGTTTAATGTTCAAACTGAGAAACTTTTTTTTTTTTGCAAATAATCATTAACTTAGAATTTAAAGGCAGCAACACATTGTAAAAAGGTTGGCACAGGGGCCTTTTTACCACTGTGTTACATTACCTTTCCTTTTAACGACACTCAGTAAACGTTTGGGAACTAAGGAGATCAATTTTTGAAGCTTTTCAGGTGGAACTCTTTCCCATTCTTGCTTGATGTACAGCTTAAGTTGTTCAACAGTCCGGGGTCTCAATTGTCGTATTTTACGCTTCATAATGCGCCACACATTTTCAATGGGAGACAGGTCTGGACTACAGGCAGGCCAGTCTAGTACCCGAACTCTTTTACGAGGGAGCCATGCTGTTGTAACACGTGCAGAATGTGGCTTGGCATTATCTTGCTGAAATAGTCAGGGGCGTCCATGAAAAAGACGTTGCTTGGATGGCAACATATGTTGCTCCAAAACCTGTATGTACCTTCCAGCATTAATGGTGCCTTCACATATGTGTAAGTTGCCCATGCCTTGGGCACTAATACACCCCCATACCATCACAGATGCTGGCTTTTGAACTTTGCTCCTATAACAGTCCGGATGGTTCTTTTCCTTTTTGGTCTGGAGGACACGACATCCACAGTTTCCAAAGACAATTTGAAATGTGGACTCGTCAGACCACAGAACACTTTTCCACTCTGCATCAGTCCATCTTAGATGAGCTTGGGCCCAGCGAAGCCGGCGGCGTTTCTGGGTGCTGTTGATAAATGGCTTTCGCTTTGCATTGTAGAGTTTTGACTTGCACTTGCAGATGTAGCGACGAACTGTAGTTACTGACAGTGGTTTTCTGAAGTGTTCCTGAGCCCATGTGGTGATGTCCTTTACACACTGATGTCGGTTTTCGATGCAGTACCGCCAGAGGGATCGAAGGTCATGGGCATTCAATGTTGGTTTTCGGCCATGTCACTACGTGCAGTGATTTCTCCAGATTCTCTGAACCTTTTGGCAATATTACGGACCGTAGATGATGAAATCCCTGAATTTCTTGCAATAGCTCGTTGAGAAATGTTGTTTTCAAACTGTTCGACAATCAGCTCTCGCATTTGTTCACTAAGTGGTGACCCTCGCCCCATCCTTGTTTGTGAATGACTGAGCATTTCAGGGAAGCTGCTTTTATACCCAATCATGGCACCCACCTGTTCCCAATTAGCCCGTTCACCTGTAGGATGTTCCAAATTAGAGTTTGATGAGCATTCCTCAACTCTCTCAGTCTTTTTTGCCACTTGTGCCAGCTTTTTTGAAACATGTTGCAGGCATCAAATTCCAAATGAGCTAATATTTGCAGAAAATTACAAAGTTTACCAGTTCGAACATTAAGTAACTTGTCTTTGCAGTGTATTCAATTGAATATAGGTTGAAAAGGATTTGTAAATCATTGTATTCAGTTTTTATTTACGATTTACAAAACATGCCAATTCCAATCATATTTTCATTGCTCTCATAAATTCACTTAGTAGTCTGCAATTGCATACTTATCATTGGGATATATCCTTGATATGTTCAGCTAAGTTTTAGACATAATCATAGATTATATCATTCTGTAGGTAATGGGTAAGAGTGATCTATGACTGCTTTTATGGATTATTCACAATCATCAATAATATTAGGTTTTGATCACTCATTAGAATAAATATGCGTGTTTGATCACATGACATTAGTTGAAGGAAGAGTTAACCCAAAAATGAAAATTCACTCATCTACTCACCCCAGGCAAATAAAAGGGTCCATGAATTTCTATTCCTCAAAACACTTTTGGAGTTTCAAACAAAAACAGCATTGAAGACAAATCCAAATCAATTTAAGTGATTGGAGACCACTTTTTCAAGTCTAAAAAATATTTAAAAACCACAAAATGCCTCCATATTGCTCTTGCGGTGTAATCCAAGTGTCCATAAGCCCCGACTTTCAAATTTGACACGTAAAGACGTCTTTTCACTGTATTTTTAGCCTAAATGTCCAATATAGCCACTTAGCTAAGAGCCCTTTTTAGAAATAGTTGACCTTGCTAAGTTGGCCAATCATAAAAATACGCTGTTCAGTCAGTGAATACTGACATTCAAAACTGCAGCGCGTTTCTCCAGTTGGAGATGTTGAGGGCCGTTGCAGCATTTTTTGCCCTCGTTAGCCGCCGTAGCTTGAGGTCTTGAATTTTAAACTTCTTCCGTGAAAATGAACGAGGCTACTTGCTAAGTGGCTACATTGCACATTAAGGCTAAAAATATTGTGAAAAGACGTGTTTACGAGTCAAATTTGAATGTTGGGGCTTACGGACACTTGGATTACGCCACACAAGCAGTAAAGAGGCATTTTGGGATTTTTAAATGTTTTTTACGCTTGAAAAAGTGCTCCTGTGGTCTGTAAAAACCTAGTATGAGTGTAACTTTTGGTAGAAAATGAGTTTAACCTTCATTTGCAGAACTTAAAAGTGGTAAAAACTCTTAACACACTAGCTATAAGTGTCATTTGAACTTTCAAAAAGAAGTTTCTGTAATCTTTTTTCTGTTAGGAAAAGTTCAAAGCCTAAAAGTTTTTGTTCAATTGCACTATCTTTGCCACTGATAAACTTACTAGGTTTTCCCAGATCACAGGAGAATGGTCTCCAATGACTTCAGTTCATTTGGATTTGTCTTCAATGCTGTTTTTCTTTGTAACTCCAAAAGCATTTTGAGGAATAAAGGAATTCATGGACCCTTCGATTAGCCCTGGGGTGACTAGATGATGAGTGAATTTTAATTTTTGGGTGAACTTTTCGTTTAAGTAATTTGACATTGACTTAGATCACCCAAGCAGCCACACAGCACTGCAACTACCGTGTCCTATGCGAAATGTCTTTGCATATCCCAAACGTTAAATGTCATGAATGTAACGCAGTCTTCATGAGTTCACTCCCTAGTTAAAAGCCAGATGAGAATCCTGTTTTGCCAAAGTGACTGGATGAAGATATCCTAGGCCTACCCAATTGACAGAAAATGTTTGTTCTCCTATCATTTGATTTTCCACAACAGTGAAAAGTTTGTTATTGTCCTATACGCAAGGATTTGAATGCTGTGAAATGGCCCACATTGCTTACACATAAGCAATTATAATTTAGGGCACAGGAGTGTATGGCTTCAGAGTATACCCCCTGCTCCTTGAAATTTCCGGAACTCAACAGTTGTCTTTGTTGCAACATTTATCAAAAAGCTGATGCTCTGGCATGTCATTTTAACAGCTTCTCAGTGGCATTTACAGGACCAGGAAACTGCTTAACTGGAGCCCATAGACTGAGTTAAATGCCTCTGCTTTTCACCGTAAATTACAATTGTAGAAATACTGCAAGTGAAAGCAAAACATTCCACAAAAGTACTACTGCCAGCAGCATATCCACATTGATTTCAGGATTTAAAAGATAATTCTGATGGAAGAGACACAGATGGGGATTGGGCATGATGATGCAATGTCTGTTATTCTAATCCATAGTCCAGAAACAGCATGATAGCAATTATTTATACAACCTTTTAAAACCTGAGCATGTTAGCATGAGTTCAGTTTTTCCTACACCTGATATTTTATGTCAACAGAGGTTCCTTTCAAGTCTTTGCGGTCTTGGACCATAGACTGTATCACACAAGCTGAATTTGTAAGATTAGCACAGACACTAATGAAAATTTTTTGACTATTAGACTTTTCAGTACTGGAATGGCGCCTCAATATCTGAAGACCACAATGGGTTGTGGAGAAATGATGAATCAAAAATTCAAAATGATCTTAGAAACATAGCACTGAAAAGAAAAATGCAAAAATTATAAAAAATATAAAATCTTATAATAAAACATAATGTTATTATATATGATCATAAATAGTATAAAAATATAGAATATATAAAATATATTAAAAATTCCAAATTTGGACAGATCATTTTTCCTTTGTGGTCTTCATCTGTAAAGAATACTTGCATGGGAGGACAACCGAGATGATCAAAACAGTAAATATTAAACTACCAAAGAACTAACTGCATTATGTTCCTCATACCTGTAGATGGAGAGTGGGGTTATCGAACGAATCAGAGAAGCAAGAGCTCCAACTTTGGCTGCCTCAGATGCTCCAGAGCGCCTGAACTGTACAGAGTCATCATAGCTGACATAGGGCTGGTTGTACACCACTATCTTCCCCTTTGCCTCATTAGCACGCTGCTTTAGCTCGTCAAATGACTCAACCACCAAAACCTCTGCCACAATACCTGGAGAGGAGATAGCACAGACACAAACTGATCAGAAGCAAAAAATTTCATTTGTTAGGATATATTAAGACCACAAGAGAAATACGATCAGAATCCAAATTTAGCTTTTTTGTATATTTTCTATATTATTATATTATATATTTTGCATATTTGTTCAGTGCTTTGTTTCTAAGATCGTTTTGAATTTTGAGCTCATCATTTCTCCACAATGTGAAAATGTTACTCTGATCATTTTTCCATTGTGGTCTTCATATGTTTTTATGAGTGTGCCCAGTACACGTCCCACTGACCACAAGCAGCATAAGTGATCCTCAGCCAAATTACTAAAAGTGTACTGGCTCTTTCACAAGTTCAATCAGCCCCTAGTCAAATTTGCTAAATGCACACGTGGTTAGCTTTCTATGAGATCTAAATTTTCATCTCTCAAGTTTTGACACACAATACAGCTCAGTAATTGTACTGATCATTCAATAGACCCATCTTTCAGCACATCTATACTGAGAGTTTGAATCATGTAGGAGGGCACAGTCCTTTTGAAAGCGTAACTTGCTATATGGTGCTAGATTTTGGCACCACATCAGAGCCTAAATTGGCCAGTACACATTATATTCCTCACACATCTCAAAAATAAAAATAAGTGAAGAATTTGAGGTGAAAAATTTGTCGAAGCATTTTTCACATTCTCACTGCCAGGTATTTTTGCAAGCACTTTGTGAACAGAAGGACAAGAGATGCCAGCCTTCTCATGGAGTCATGAGAAAGTACAGTATAAACCTTTAAATTTGGTTATTCTTCTGCTTTCCGAAGGTTATAAATTCCACTTTCAAGGGTGATATTTCTCATGGATACATTAATATGCAATATATCTTAATATTTTTACTTCCTTTCTATTACTTTAGTTAATGTTACTGTCCAAGTCTTAAAATGAAAGATTAGAAGTTACCTGTACTTTCACCAACCGAAGATGCTCGCTCAGGGTCTCAGCCATTACTAAATGTCAACATTTTAACTTTGTCTGTATTTACAGTTTTACCTTCTTCAGGTGTGCTAACACTGCTGCCAAGTCCCAGGATAGCTAATGAATGATTTCGTGGTTTTAAAATCATTGCATGCTCTTCTCCACGGACCCAATGCGGGATCTTCACCGGCTCAAGGTAGACTCTGTCCAGACCATCTTGGTTTAGGGCATGGTACATGTAGTCAATGGCTCGTTCCAAATTTTTTGAGCCACTCATTCGGTGCCCAATTGTATCTGTGAACTGGGCCAGTCTCTTATAGCTACGATCCCTGGCAGCACCAAACACAGCCAGGTTGATGATTTTCTGAGCCACTTCTGCATAACTCCTAATTTCCTTCACTGTTGCGTTCCATGAATTCTCCTCAGTACAGGGAGGTTCACAGCTATAAGAGTATCCTATTAAGAGGCATAAAAGCCCAAGGAAATTCATTCTGTCCTTTTGGATGCCAATAAGGGACCTTCAAGCAAGAGAACAAGTATTGTCAACTGCTCTCAAATCTGATTCACTTCTGTTGAGCTGATAAAAAATATTTAAATTGTAAATGCTCGTCAATGGACTATAGAATGCAATCAAAATAATTATTCTGAAATTATTTCAATGACTTTTTTTCAACATCCTCCAGAAATATACATGTATTTTGTTGCATTTAAATATGCTTACAACTTTTATTAGTATTCCAGAACACTGATAACTCGTCAGTCTCTTCATAATCCATATATATATATATATATATATATATATATATATATATATATATATATAATCCATAATTCATAATAGCCAGAAAAGCAATACACTGACTTACTGTAGGATATGGGCATAGGAAACTTCCAGTAGTCTAAGGCTTCTGTTGAGAGAAAGCAGGAGCTTTAAATTATAAAAATTTGTGTACTGCTAGTTATTGGCATCATAAAAGATGTCTCCTATAGGGAAAATCTAACATTTAAAGTAATATGTCTTAATATATTTAATTAATTAAATATAAATTATATTATACTTTATATTTCCACTCATAATTACATTTGTACATCCAAACTACAAATACCAGTTCAGTAGTAGCACATAAGGCTGAGTGTTACATCGTGACATAGGTGGAAATGATAATTTAATAGAAATGGTTGCCATTACAGACATAAGGAAATGATGAGAAGGGATACATCACAAATGATCTGCAAGCTGAGCTTCAGTTATGGTTGCTTTCCAGTTCCAGGAACACATACCCGGTACTATGGTGCTGTCTTCAGAGGAGCCGCTCAATGCCTTACAGTACAGCTCATCTCAGTACTGCCCAGGGCTCCCTTGAAAAAGAGATTCCGATTTCAATCTCAACGGGACCTTCCTGGTTAAAGGATTTATAAAATAAATCAAATAAATGTCATTGATCTAGGTCATTGTGTTCTTTTAAGTGGACAGTCAGTATCTGATATGTGATAAGCTTCTCTGTTGACATTGAATGCCTGAACTTTGTTCGTTTTCTTATGCCTATCTCTTTCAAATGCAAGCGTTCTCCAACAACCCAGTTTCTAATAAAGTTGGGATGCTGTGTTCAAAGGAATTAAAAATGGAATGAAATTACTTGCAAATTATCTGAGCTCTATATTTAATTGAAAATTGTCTACTTAACGCCATTAAAGACGCAACAGTGAGGTATGTACTGTATTTGCTGCAACTAGAAGAATCGATTGATTTTTATTGTTTTTTCAGTGAGGCACGAGAGGAAATAAAGAAAAGTGCATGGTATTGTAATTCTGACGTGAGCCACATGAACGCAGCAAGGACTTCAGTAATAACAAACATTGGGCTGTTCGTGATGTGCACACTGACACTTGACTTGTTCTTTTGGGTGTGGTCAAGAGCCTACATAAAGCCAATAAAAAAATGAAAAATCCTACTGCATCAAGAAAATAGAACGGCTTGTTACACAGGAGAGAGAGAAAAAGAGTCATTGGCATGCTACGGGCAGGTCTCAGCCGCCGAGAAGTGGTGTGTCATTTGCATTGTCACTGTTCAACAATCAGTCGCTTGTCTATCCGAGAATGGAACACAGGCACTGTCACTGACTGATCCTGCTTAGGGCAGCCATTAGTGACTATGTTAGCTCAAGAGCGCCACACCTAGTTACAGCCTGTACGTGACAGATTCTGGACAACGACCCAAACCGATCATGAAACGAGGGGTCCGAGACATCTGAGGGTGAGTACAAGTACCGTTCTACGCCGTCTATGTGAGCAACACATGCGTGTGCACAGCCCCAACAGAAAACCCAGTTTTTGCCCATTTATGCATGGCTGCCCTTAGCAGGTCGGTCAGCGACACTCCCTGTTTTCCATTCTCAGACAGAAACAAAAAATGACACAGAGGCAGGTGCCCTCCGTCAAAAGTGAAGAGTCCCTACTCCTGTTGATGAGCAAAAAATGGGTTTTCTGTAGGGGCCATGTGCACGCATATTTTGCTCATGTAGACGGCGTCAAACAGTACTTGCACTCACCCTCAATCGTCTCAGACCCCTCATCTCATGATCAGTTTGGGTTGCAAAATTATTTATAGAAATCATGGATGCCGCATTTTCTGGGCTAGAGAGTGGAGAGACCATCCGGCTTGTTATCAGCATACAGTTCAAAAGGCAGCATCCATTATAGAATGGGCAAGCATAAGTACAAATGGCATGGGTAACTTGCACACCATTAATGCTGAACAATATATACAACACCCATCCCCTATTTCGGCCCACAGGCCAGGTCCGGCCCACCAGAGCAAATTATCTGGCCCGCACTCATGTTAGAACGTAAAATAAAATGGAAAAAGCATTAAATATATTCCACAATGTAACGCCCGCCTGCTCGCTTCTAATTTGTGTCTTCACACACCGATGGTGTAATCCTCTCTCTAAGCACTTGACCTCTGGCATTAGGGTTTGTGTACTCTCAGCCGTGTTTGCTGGTCTCAGACCAGTCAGTTCTAGTAACTGACCGGCTAGCTAAGTCACATATAGGCTTGATGAGAAACTGTCGAAGCCAAGAACGGAATAGCCTCCTCAAAAAGGCGTGAAGTCGACCAGAAAAATTTCGATTTAAAGCTGACCGGACAGAGCAGTTTTGGTTTATTTTACTGGATCATGCCAATGCTCGACCAACATGCTTGATATGCACTCAGGCTGTGGCTGTCTGCAAAATGGAGAATCTGAGGTGGTATTTTAACACTCTGCATGCTACCAGTTTTATTGTCAGCCTCCTTGAAAATTTTGATCTACGGCAACAAAAAATAGCAAATATGCTAACTGCATATAAGCACTCCGTTTTCACTGTGCAAATCAACATCACCGCAAGAGCGTGCAACAGCTGAATCATTACGGGTTTTGTGGAGCATAGCCAAGGCAAACTTTGTTTGAACTTTGAATTCTTATGCCTATCTCTTTCAAATGCAAGTGCTCTCCAATGACCCAGTTTCTAAAAAAGTTGGGATGCTGTGTTAAAAGGAATTAAACATTGAATGAAACGACTTGCAAATTATCTGAGCTCTATATTTAATTGAAAATAGTATACTCAGCGCCATGAATAACGCAACGGTGAGGTATGTACTGTTTTTGCGGCAAATTGAAGAATCGATTTTTATTACTTTTCCAGAGTGGAAATAAAGAAAAGCGTGTGGTATTGCAATACCGTTTAAATAGTTTAAAAACAATGTTCTTTAATGTCAAATTGCAAAGGCTTTGAAGGTCCCATTATCAACAGTGCATAAAATCATCAAAAGATTCTGAGAAAATGGAAAAATCTCTGTGCGTCAGGGACAAGGCTAAAAACATTTACTGGATGCTCGTGATCTTCGGGCCCGCAGACACCACTGCATCACTCACTGGCATGATTTTGTCATTGACATTACTAAATGGGCCCAGGAATACTTCAAGAAACCACTGTCTGTAAACACAGTCTGCTGTTCTGTCCACAGATGCCACCTAAAACTCTATCATGCAAAAAAGAAGCCATTTTTGAGCATGATCCAAAAGTGCTGATGTGTCCTGAGGGCCAAGGCCAGGGGAGTTACCAGGGGGGGGGCAGGGGGTAGGCAGTGCCCACCCTGAGAAAAGCTCTGCCCACCCAATGAAAACTCAAGATAAAAAACTGATTTACTACAATTCAACAGCGAACATGCGACATCCAACTGATTCACAGCCGGAGATAGACAGCCATTTAGAGTGAGCTTTAAGTATGCTTCATCTATCAATCACTATGTGTGATTGGTGGATTCCTTTGCCAGTCTATTCTGCTGTGAAGCCAATGGGCACTATTGAATTACTAGGGACCCTCCCATTCTCTTAGACTGCCGTCTTCACTAATCAGTCTGAGGTCACGTCTACAGCTCTGTGCTACTCTCAGGGAATTAAAACTTCGCACATATCTCTTTTGTTGCTACTTCTGCCACCCCTTATTTTGTCAGTCTTGTTGTTTGACATTAAGGTAATTTGTCTACTAGTTTGTCATCTGTGTTGACTCGTGTGGTTATAACCAGAGTTGGCTACCGAGTGAGCCCAGGCAGCTAGTCTGGAGTTGCTCGTCACTCACTGGGGTTGCTGCAACAATAATTCTGTATGATAAGCACTTCCGCAAGAAAACTTGACTGGCATAAGTATTTTTTGGCAACATGCTGCACGGAGCCAAGTAAAGGACTTCAGAAGGCAACTCTAAGAAAAGTAAACGTGTTTAAACATACACACCTGAAGCGGCTTAAAACGATTTAAAATGCTGCCGGGAAGAAGCCTGAGTTTAGACTTCGCAAATTGCAGGTGCTCCGCCCTTTCCCAAGTCTGCTCCCGTGTACATGGCCTCAATAACAATCTAACAATTTCAGTGGCCGATAACAATTTAGATGTGATGGCGAAAAGCAGACAAACATAACTGAGCTACGGTGTTAGATTGAATGAATGCCAGTTTGAATAATTAGAAAAAATCTTCCTCTTCCCCAAAAGCGGATGAAACGTGAATGTGAGATATAAATGATCAGTCGCACGAAATCACGTGGCAATGACAATCGCGTTCATGCAAATCTGCTGTTCTATGGCCACTGAAATTTCGAAATGCATCACTCAAACATGCTGTCTAAACAGCTCTACTCATTCAACTTGGAGAGTAAACGAATCCACCATTTGATTGGAAATCAAGCAAAGTAAATGGGAATAGGTTTGTTTTTCTGAGAGTTGCCTAATTGGTTAATAGGAGGCGATTCTGTTGTCCTTTACTTCAGTGGTTCTCAAACTCAGTCCTGGGGGACCCCTGTGTATGCTGGTTTTTATTGCAACCACAATTGCAATTCCAGGATTTTAACAAGCTGTTAGTTTTTCTTAATTAGGTTCTTTTGATCTTCAGAGGTACTATACCATCTTAATCTACAGAATGCCAAACATGTCTTTGAAATGCCCCAAAGATGAATAATTTTACATTGTACTCATTGCACTATTGGCAAAAAATTAAAGAGGTAACAGACCAATCAGATTAACTTGCCAACTTAATGACTTAACATGTAACTTGGTTAATTGCTGTATACGCAATAATTGGCTATTTTCACCTGATACTTCACCACAAAACTGGTGGGCCTCATTATCATTGGCGTTGTTATTGCATTCATCATTATCTTCTTGATGGTTAGGAATGAAGGCCAGGTGTACATACCAATTAAGAGCCTGCTGATTGACCTCAGACTTTAATTGCATTGGTTATAGTTACCTTTCTTCATGGATATTGAAATCAACTGTTTGAAATTTAATCCAGTGAGTACTACATGCCCATAGAAGATAAAATTTTCATTGCATACATTGACACTTCTGGCATGATGTGATTTCAGTAATCCAACAGAATAAGCACCTAGTTTGGATAATTAACATCTTGTTAAAATACTGAGATTGCCAGTGTGGTTGGAACAAAAACCAACCTACACAGGACCACTGCTTAACTCGGCTCCGTGAAGCATGTAGCCGAAAAATACTGATGACAGTCATTTTCACATGCCCTTTGATGTTTCGCACTTTCTTTCAACCTGCGATGGGTTTAATGAAGGAAAAGGGAAAGCTCGGGTGTTCGCCCCATAGCAGCAGGTGGTGGTGCTACGCCGTAAAAAAATCGCACTTCACGATTGGCACAACCCCAGTGTGCATAATTAATGAAAACAGACCCCACCTGTTAATGTCCCTCCCCTTTTGCCAGTTCACCAGCCGCCACTATATATATATATATATAGGCCCTATTTATTTTACGGCGATTTAGAGGTTCTTTTTTGCCCCCCCAAAGAAGACAAATGCCCACCTTGGCATCCTGATAACGCCTCTGGCCAAGGCTCATTTAAAATGGACTCTAGCAAAGTGGTAAAGTGTCCTGTGGTCAGATGGGTCCAAATTTTGACATTCTTGTTGGAAATCATGGGCGTTGTGTCCTCCGGGCTAAAGAGGAGAAATACCACCCCTCCTGTTATCAGCATTCAGTTCAAAAGCCAGGGTCTCTGATGGTATGGGGATGCATTAGTGCATATGGTGTGGGACACTTGCATATTTTAAAAAGCACCACGAATGCTGAAAGGTATATAAAGGTTTTAGAGCAACATATGCTCCCCTCCAGGCGACATCTATTCCAGGGAAGACCTTGCGTATTTCAGCAGGACAATGTAAAACCACATATTGCAGCAATTACAACGGCATGGCTTTGTAGTAGAAGAGTCTGTACTGAACTGGCCTGCCTGCAGTCCTCATCTTTCACCGATTGAGAACATTTAGTGGATAATTAAATTAAAAGTCTGTCAAAGGAGACCCAAAACTCTCCAGCAGGTGGAAGCCTGTATAAAACAAGAGTGGGATCAAATTCCAATGGCGAAACTCAAAAAACTTGTCTCCTCAATGCCCAAACGCCTCCACTCTGTGTTACAAAGAAGAGCGAATGCTACACCATGGTAAACAGGCCCCTGCCCCAACTCTTTGGAACCTGTAGCAGCCATAAAATTTGAAGTGAGCTCATTTTGTGAATAAAATTGTAAGATTTCTCAGTTTTAACATTTGCTATGGTATCTCTGTTCTACTGTGAATATAAGACTGGCTGGTGTGGGTTTGAAAGTCATTGTGTTTTGATTTTATTCACAATTTACACTTTGTCCCAACTATTTCAGAATTGGGGTTGTAGTTATGTCTCCCTGATTTAGGCTCAGTTCCCGTTTGCGTTCGCGTCAGCATTTCCTCTTCGTTTTCAGAGCGTAACTCCAAATCCATTTGCATAATCTTAACAAAACTTTGCATACTTACAACTCAGGTCCTGAAGTGGTGCCTTATATGTGCCTGTCTGTCTGTCTAGATGTCATCAATTCTTGTCCGGAGCATAACTCCACAATCGTTTGCATGATCTTAATAAAACTCTGCATACTTACTACTCAGGTCCTGCAGTGGTGTGTTTTGGTATGTGCCTGTCTGTCTGTCCGTCTGTGCGGTGGGTTAGGCAGGGAAGGGGGGGCGGGGGGTATGTCCGTTTTTATGAGTAAAAACACATTCTGTTTGTTTAAGAAATGAGAAGCGACAAACTGCATCAGTCAGGGTGAGGGTGAAGAGAATTGTTGCCAATTTAATAATCACTGCAATAATGAGTCAATCTCCAAATAATATTTTATTTTTGGCCAAGCAGTATATTTCACCATCAACTCTATTGCAGTCCATGAAGAACGTAAGCTTTTGCTCTTGACCAGGCTTGTTAAAATGGTCATAACACTCCAGTTACTGAAAACTATCTAAAGTAAAAGGGATGGAGAGGAGTGTAGAGCTTCAGGGGCTGGTGCCTTGCTGTGGGGAGGTCTTCCCAGCATTCCCTGGATCAACAGACTCGTGGACTCAGTAATGATGATCTTTGTTGAGTTTTCTGCATTTTCAGTCATTGTGTCTTTAGTGCAATTTTTGTGAGCAGTGGGAATGTTGACTGAAAGGAACTGGTGTGTGATTGCGATTTTCAGTGACTCCCGTAGTTGTTAGTGGCCATCCACAGTGCAATTGATAGAAGCATGCCTCACAGGTTTGCTTTCACAAAGTGCTAAACTATAGGAAATGCTGCAAGGATGGCAATGTTTTTGTCATGTGGTATATCCCACGTTCTCTGGTAGACTAAAACAGCAGCGAAAGTGAAGGAAGCAATATAAGCAGTGCAGACCATGCATCGCACACGTGATAGTTTAAAGATTCACCTGGGGCTTGACGGTGATTTCTTGTACAGTTGCTGGCTGCAGGAATCAGATGATGTTTGACATTTTATAGAATACGGACTGAAGCAGAGAGGCGACGTAAATGGCTTCAGGCGATCAACCACAAGAATTGGGCACCGGTGTGACTCTCAACTGGGGCATGTTCAACATTGAAGAGTCTCCTGCCAAGGTCTAACAAGGGAAGACTCTGGTATTTTGAATGACATGAGAGTTCTTGCACAATTTCCAACATGGCTGCCCATCAAACTAGGGTTCCCATCAAAAACAAGCCATGGGGAAGTGGACTTGAAAAGCAAGGGGAGACTGCTTGCCTTAGTTCTCGCTCGTCTACGCAAGGTCAAACGTAGTTTTAATTGTTCAAGAGGCAAGAACCTGTTTGACCTCGCGATTTTGAACATGACTCAGGTTTCCAGGCTAACTGGATCCCCAGCATGTGTACGCACTCTGTTCACCTAACAGCTGCAGTTGTGATATGCCTTTATCAGCAGATTCGTCACATATTTATAAACGTATTACTGGTGATTTTCGAGTTGCATGCTTATTCACATCTTGTGCAGAAAATCTGATTGTATACGAGAGCACGTCTTCACAGCCACAAATGAAAATAAAGATACACACGCACACACTGTGATAAGTATTTGCCCCCTTCCTGATTTCTTTTTTTTTTTTTTGCATATTTGTCACACTTAAATGTTTCAGATCATCAAACAAATTTTAATATTAGACAAAAATAACACGAGTAAATACAAAATGCTGTTTTTTTTATGATTATTTCACTTAAAAAGGGAAAAAAGGTTTCCAAACCTACCTGGTCTTATGTGGAAAAAGTTATAGGTAACATTTTGTTTTGCGCAAATCTAAAACAACTGGTTACCTTCGGCTTACCTTCGAAAATACCAGAACATAATTATCAAGGTTTTATTTCTCGAGGCTACAGCCACACAGACCACTACATTACTGCACTGTGTAAATGTGTAGTAAATGGAGTAAACCTGACTGCTCTCCACATATTTATAAGCATTGAAAGACTTGTAAGCCTTCAGTCTATCTTGCGTGAATGCCCATCACATGAAAGTAAATGTCAGCAAATTTAATGTCAAGCCACAGCAACTATTGTAAGTCCATCCACTTGAAAGGAAATACGAGTCAGGCAATGAGCATGTCCCTCTGCTGTATGTATTACGCTCATAAGCATCCATGTATTGTTTTAGTGCATAATCTGGCCGAAGTTTAACATTCACGCGATGCTTTTAATTCCGTCACATTGCTGCTTTCTGCCCATCAGTCTCTTGTGTGGTTTCCACGCCATGACTTCACAATCATAAACACATGGCAATTCCTATATTAGGTTTTTCCTCATGTTATGCGACTCCTTCCGCAGATAATTTCAGCATATGCATATAATAACGCATATCCTCAATTACCTATATATGTCCACCTCAACCAGGACGTATACCAGCAATGCCCCTTCATTACTGGTGAAATTAAATGCTGCACTGAGGCAGTCAGATGGTCAGTCGCTCAGGGAGGAACACTGCTTCACGTTGATGGGCCGGTTTCTCGGTTCAAACAGAGACAGATAAAAGAAGCAATTTGCAAAAGAACATCATATCAGAATTAGGCCGAAATGTTTATTCAGTAGTGCATATCTGAATAAAGATACAATGTTAGCATGTCAGAACAGTAGGCACTTTAAAGGCTTAAATCAGTCGCGAATATATTCCAATACATATGTACATATATTTTCAGTTACAAATCTGGTTGTTAAGACTCAGAAATGGCCAGGTCTCAAAATAGGCTGAGCAGGAAAAAACAGAACCCAGAGAACGAATAGAAATATTGTTAGAGTTGAATGTGGTAAAGCCCATGCTTAAGCCTGAATTGAAATAGTTATCATTTGCTTGCTTTCAGGACCAAAAAGGTAAAGAATAGGGCGGGGAAAGCACAGGACTGAGATTTCTGTGATTGGACAATTCTACTTGAAAATCCACCCTGGTTCAAGTAAGACTTGAATGAATAGAAACATGCATTTGGAGTAAGGATCAGAATTACAGTTTCTTAAATACCTTCAAAAAAACAATATGCACCACTGGGGTTTCAAATCCTCTAAAAGTGAGGGGTCCGAGCTCCACCCATCCTGATCAATTTTCCACCAGTGTCATTGATTTTTCTAAGATATAAAGGTGTAGGCAGGACTCCATAAACTTTAGGCTACAGGAGAGCCAATTTGCAATAATGCTCAATTTTTCTGAAATGTAATTGCTCCAATACATAGCATATCCCAAAGCCCCTCTCCAGTAAAGGGACAAACATCAAAGTATAGTTCATGAGGACATGGCATCGCCCCGGCAGAGAGGACTTCTGTTGCCGGAGTTTCGTCTGACTCATCATAGAATGACATCTTCCCAGGTTGATCAGGTGTCCATAATCTGCATTGAATACTTTTCTGGATATGCAAGCTAATCTGTATTTCCCCAGTTTGATGGAGCATCAAACATTAAAAGTGGGCAATATACCAACTCTCCAGTGAACAGAACTCACAAGCAGAATGGCATAGGATAGTATTTTACTACCTCAAACACTGAATATCAAACAATGCGTACCATGTAATCAGGCCATTTTTTCCCCACTCTTGACCCTGTTTATATCAGATCTTCAAGAACAATTACCCAAAAATATAAATTAAGCATTCTGAAGCTATTACAGTCATGTAGGAACAACCACAGCAATTATAATGAGACATCCACTATACGTTAGCTTATAAGTTCATCAGAAGAAAATGTGGGAACCTGAGAGGTTACATTAATGTTCTTTTATAAGTTAAGAATGGTGTGAACTGCAGGGGAATTAAACATCTGAGAACCACTGGATCAAAATATATTAAAAAAAAAAAATAATAATGCTGAGCAAACCATAACAGGTGTTTTGAAAAAATGGCTGGATACAGGACAATAACAAACAAGAACCTCTTTTAAATAAGAGGCAGTTCACCCAAAACTATGTAAATATCCCTTTCATCTTTCAAAATAAGGTGATACTCAACCAAAGGCTTTTTTTTGGGGAATATTTCATCTACTCATCCTACTATACCATCCACCAATGACTTGCACTGCGAGCATTTATGTTGGAAAATAATGGGGAGTCTATGTGTCTGCAGTAACCAGACTCCACTAGGGTATGTTTTTTACTGAGCCTGGCGTTTTAACCATTGGCTGTTTAAAAAGATGGACGCAGCACCCGGGTCTGAAAAGTGAGGCCAATATGGAAATCTCTAAAAAGTGTATTCTATTTGATGGCCAGCAGATGGCGACATCAGTGGTTGCAGAAATAAGTTCAATGCTTTAGAAGTCTATGAGAAAATGACCCTATTTCCAACCTGATTTATTATTTCAATAATGATTTTCCACATTATTTCATGGTACCTATCGCAAGTTTCAAGTCTCCAATATATCATGATGTTCATTTTTGTACATTATGGTCCCCAATAGACTAGAATAAAGGATACAGCCAGAATATTTAGGGGCGTGCCTCTGGTCCTCGTCAGGGATGTTCAGATTCACCCGTAGAACCACCCCTTGCTCCTTCCAGGATCTTCAATTCACACTCTCGACCAATAGGAATCACATCCGGTTTCAAAATGACAAAATGGTGCTATTCAAATTTCCAAAATCGAGGCTTATTCAATGGTATGCTGAAATCAATGGGTGACGTCACGGTTGCCTCGTCCATCTTTTTGAATAGTCTATGGTTTAACACCTTAGGTCATATTTTGGCAGTTGGAAGCACAAGTTATCAAAAGACTTCAAGAGTTGTGACAATCTGAAAGAAAGCAGTCAAAAAATATTATTTTCTGAACTATTCAATGCCATTGTATTTCCATTAAACATCATATACTTCAAACTTCCTGAGGAATAACCTCAGAGTATATGATCAACAGGTACCTATGTACGCTCTAATTCACCCTGCTGGCAGACACGAATATTTACAACGCAGCCTTTGGTGGATTTAATGGTGGGTACATGGCCAGCACACTTGCTAAAAACACTTCTTTGATTCATAACACACAGTACTGAAATGTGATGAAATATAATTCCATTTAGACTGGATGAGCCATAACATTAATATGCATTCCATGACAAAAACAGCCTTTTAATGTGTGATTTCTTTTTCCCACTAATTCCAAAGTTTCAATTTTGTCTTACACATTCTCTCTCCCCCGCCCTCCTCATTTAAAACCATTGTTGGAAAGCTAAAAATGCACAGGCTTGTCATAACAAAAGCATTTGGCTTTTTAAACAGGAACAAATTTTTTCTTTCAATGACATTAAGTAACACTGTTCTTTCAATGGTTGCTCAGTAATGACCATCATGACTAACCACGCGCATTTTAAGACCCAGTGGCCCTTTGTCTTCAATGAAATCCTGCAGACAATGCCATTTTGTAACACTAAAAGATGGTATTCACCATTTTCCTTTTGGCATAGGTGTCAGTGCAACTGCTGTCATCTCTTAAAAACCCTGTTTTTGACGTTTCCTGGCGAACACATGGTATTTGAGCTTTGGTACCTATAGGCAAAACAGTCAAAGGCCCCTAACAACAGAACCGCTGGTAATGCACACCGACATTCCTGCTAAACTACGAGCAGAAAAACAATTCCAGCTAATTTCCAGTTTGTACCCTTTCATTTTATTCAGGAAAAAGCTGTGATACTGCCAGTTGAAAATGGCAATTAAAAAGCCCATGGCTTTTTGTTCATGGGAATGTTTCTTTACAGTACATAAAAGGTAACAATAATAAAAATTTTAAAATTCACATGCGTGAAAATGTCGAAGCTCTGGTCATCTTTTATTTAAACAAGATTTTTTTCCACAGCAACTAAAAGCTTAACATGGACACTTCAGCCAAAATACCTTGGAATTTAATGTTTTCCTGCATACTGATTCATTTTATATCAGTTCAAACAAACAATCAACACTGCTGAAGTTTCTAACTTGCAAATAAAAAGAAATAGAATTAAATACTTTTTGGCTATTGCAGTACCATGAGTATCTGATCTTTTCTGAGGTCATTAAGCACAGAGTGAGAATAGTTCTGGTTGAAAAACGGAGAGGATTGCAATTCACACTGGGAGGTCAGAGCTCAATTCACCAGGGCCCTCGTGTCGCAGCAGCTCAATAGTTATGGCAAGTACCAGCTGTTGTAGCTGTGGAGCACTCAGTAGCTGGGCAGCTTACACTGTGGGATGGCCAGAGGCACATGTCAAGGAACTCATCTGCCGTGGATGCTGCGGTATAGAATTGGGCCGTGCCATTGCAAATTCCTAATTGAGAGCTATGAAAATAAAGGGAATAAAAAAAGCTATCTAAAATACCTACAATGATAAAACTGTGCAATGAATGCAATTTTCATTCAATGCTTTCAATCCAAATCTCCAACATAGAGAAGAGGGAAATGTGGGATTCACTCCACACTGCAGGAGCTCCAGTTCTCGTGTCTCAACCAAATAATCTTCCCTGTACCATTTAGCAGTTCTGACATAATATGTCAGTTGTCCTGTATTTATACTGCTTGCAAGCGAGATCAAGATTTATCTGCATCCTAAAAGCACAACTGAAGGCGCTATATGAAAATATAGGAATTCACTGTAGGTCACTGAATTTCCTTCCTTCAAGTAGACTTTTAGGAGTCCATTGGGTTTCCATTGCCCGTGACTGACATTACCAGGTTAAGTTCCCTAATCATGGGGAGTTGATGAAGCTTTCTTACAGGCTCATCCGAGCAGTCCGTGTAACATTGGCAATTCTATGGCAGGGTTCTATGCATGCAAATAGAAGCATTATTTCCGCTGTTGTCACGCTGCATTAACAGTGACAGAAAGCAGCTACTGATAAGAATACAAATATTTTTAAAAACTCTCTATCAACGGGGTGGCAAAATTTTGTTTTTCTCCATCATACTAAATTGCTTAAAAAAGTGTGGTGTGAAAGGGGTAATGTTGCTGCCGTCATTCTTTCTCCAAGTCTGCTTGCTGTTCTGCTTATGCGTAAAACTCTTTGGTGGGGGCCTTCTGGTATGCTGAGCTTATAGGTTTACGTTCCCCAAGGTCATAGCTGCCTTCATCCTTCTTCCTCATGCGGTACACCAAAAAGAGGATCAGGAAGATGGCAAACAGGAGGCCGATTACCCCACCTGCAATAACCGCTGCATAATAAAATAAAAAAAGGGGGGGAAGGTAAACAGAAGACCAGTAATTATTATTTCCAGGCACATTCTGAAAGCCCCTCCCTCTGTCCCATATTAAATAAGAAACCCATTTTTGGGTCAAAATTCATGTCTCATTGTGCTCCCATAAACCCCAGAAGAAGCTGTATTTCCCCAAACTCTTGCACACACCTGCCAGCACTTCTGTTCTCTGTAAGATGTTTTCAGAGTGTACCCTGAAGGGCTTGTCATCATCGGCGACCACCTGTGGGGCACCGGTGGTACTGGTGACCTCATCTGAGCTGCTGGGCTCCTCGGAAAGTAGAATTGGGGTCTGGGAAGGCAGGTTCAAGTTCAGAATAGTAACAGTGCTTAAAGCCCCACTCCAAACAGTGCTTCCTCCTGTTTTTCGTTTTTTGCTCAAACGGTGAATTGGGGTGTGGTAATTAGTTGGACGTGCCCCATTACCATGGCAGAAAAAATAGTACTTCCAGCGTGTGTCAAAGGCTTGCAAACTAGCTTATCTTGAATTTCACCATAATTGTAGCATTATAGCCCTCATTATCATTTCCCCATGTAGGCATGTCCGTGTGCTTGTTGATCGCATGCCTCAATATACACGTGAGCCAATAGCACACATTTTGGGAGACACTGCCAATGCCTCTACCATTACTCAACCTGCAGAGCCAGCACAGCTCACTGACAATATATGGAATGGTGGTGATATTACAGCCTATCCTATACACCAATTATAGCATTTTCTGAGTTACGCGAAATAAACCATGTACCGTCACCCTAATTAAATTCCTATTCTGAAACTAAAATAAATAAATAAAAGAGCCCCCCCCTAATTACCTATTCTAAAGTGAAAATCGTCTGAGTTTAGTCTGTTAGCTGGTGGAATTTTCTGCAATCCACTGTTGATTTCACCCGTTCACTTCACGGACAAATGCCACTGCGAAAGTTAAAGCACTAAACCAAGGTAGAGGGAACTTCAAAAATAAAATGAAGACCCTGGCAACTGCAAATAAGTTAGTCAAACTAACTAACTATAAAGACAAACTAACTAACTATAAAGACAAACTGACCTTCAAAGAGAGCAGAAACTCATATTAAAAAAATGGCCAAGCTGATAAGCCAGCAAGCTCAGGAAGATATTTATTGGTTTGTTGTTCAGACGCATAGAGGCATGACAGTGTGCCTGTGCAAGCTTGGAGGAAGACGTATGACCAGCAGCTTCCACGACAGTCACATGTCATCATCCCATTTTAGCAATGGCTTAGATTTCGTAACTTTGGGGACTAAATTAAGTTATTTGTCGCAAAATATTAGGAAAACTATGCGGCTAATCAGTAAATGACTAAAAAACATGAAATATTGGGAAAATGTGCAAATACACAAGTGGGGGGCTTTCAATTTTCTGCATATGTCTCTTCATAGTCACATACTGAAACATTCAACAGGATGATGCATAAGTTTTTACCTCAGTTCTGGCAGGTATTCTAGGTGTGTATCTCAATGATGTCGTCTCTGTTCTAGATGACAGATCTGCGACGTCGCCCTTGGTAGGCTGTGCTTCTGGGGCGATGTAAATTGTCTTCACATTAACTTTCTCCTCTGGACCCTCCCCTATTCATAGAGAATATAGGGAGATCAACACAAGCTGAAGATATATGAAAGCAAGCTACGTCAAGAGAAGTAAGGGGGATGACTTCAATTCAGCTCATCCATCCGTTTTACTCATTTTGTTGGATAACCTGTGTTCTGTTTACATCTGATGACTCAGAAATGGCCAGCAGCAGCAGAATGAATTACACGTTAGCTAATCTGCTTTGTTTAAGAGGAAACACTGGCTCCAAGTCCACTTGTTTGATAACAACAGACCACTGCTTGTTTATGAGAGAAATAACAAGTTACTCATGTATAATCTAATGTAAACTTGCTGAGTCTTGTATGGTCACGCTTTTGTATCATCCTTCATGTCATGCAGTCGGAACAATCAAATTTTCTGCCACTCATTATTAAGCAAATTAATTCAGACAAAAGGGGGAGATAAATTTACCTGAACCAGACCCTGAAGCAAAATCTTCATCATCATCAATGGGGTAATCTCCTGAAGACTGGTCCTCCAGGTAGAGGTCGTCTGTCAATGACTGAGCGGTTACACGTACCTGTGAACAGGACAGGGTGACTGCAGATTGAATTTGCAGTGCATTATCTTCTACTTAAAAGACATTGTGGTGCTATAATATCTACTCCTCAGTGAATTACACTCCTAGTGCCACAGCGGAAAAACAAATATCAAATCATTCTGCTCGTTACTGCCGAGAGTGCAAGCCTCACTTTCTGTGGGCCATTCAGACTCCATGATAATTTGTAAAAGACTGCTGCTTTTCCCAGAGCTGTATCTTGTTTGTCCCACTGATGAAAATTCCCTTCTAAGGTTTTGAAACAGAGCTTTTGGTTTGACACTTTAAGTATCATTTCTTGAATGCATTCTGGATCTCTTAACAAATGAAGACCAATCACCATGGGGTTAAAAGGATCAAATGATTTTGAAAGTAATAATCACACTAAAAATGTACTAGCATTACATTTGCTTTCTGACAGGCCTCTTACATCACTTTTCTTCCATTATTTTGTTAGTTTCTGCCAGATTATTGTCTCCTGAGCTGCAATTTACTTAGTTCTACACTGCAGAGAACACAAGAACACTTGGAAAACAATAAATGTCAGGAAATCCATTTTCAAGACAACCTCCAGCCATCACAATGACCATTTATAACTTCCTCTTTCCAGAACCACTTCATCCGGGGGAGCAGAAAGCACAACATGGAAAGCTTCAAAGAACGATGAACCAAATCTGACAAAGCACATTAGTATCCCATTTCTTTCTTTCCAAATACATTTCTGAACTTGTATTTTATAATACTACTACTAATAATAATAATAATTATTATTATTATTATTATTATGTTATTCATAGATTTTTTTTTAAGAATTGCTGAGATGTGTGTTTTGGTTGTGATGTTTCATAGTATGGTTCGTATGTCTTATGTTGTAGATCTTATGCACCCTTGTGACCTTGTGCTTGTTTTATGAGTTTTTTGTGGTACTTTTAATGGCACGATTTATGGTGAATCCAAAGGCAAATTTCCTCATTGTGGACAATAAAGTTTTCTAAACTCGTAACAATATGAATACCACAACAAGATTCCGTAAGATTTACACATTAATTCACCTGCACAAAATAAAGTTAAAAAGGTTCAGTCAATTCCTCAATTTCTTGAACATACAAGTTAAAGGTAATAAGCATTATTGGAAGGACTTCAAAACATTTTCAGTTGATAAAAAAAATTGCCTTCAATGACATTGCACTGCATTTATTTAAAATGTATTAATAGACTTCAATTAGCCTAACATGCACATTCAGACCGTGGGAGGAAACTAGAGGATCCACAGGAAACGTACACAACAACACTGGAAGAAAATGCCAACAGTGCTACTTCAGGCCTACCAAAGAAAACGTAGCCTCAGCACACAAAAACTTTGAAATGCCTAAATTAATCGCGGAAATAGCAACAGAAAAATAATACCCCGCTACCGAAACTGCAAAAACCGCAACATAAACTGTTGACTCGTAGCATAAGACTATGAAACTGCAACATCTTCTTTCGCATCCGTCTTAGCCATTTACTGCGCTTGCGCGTACCGGCCCAGGCTGCTTTCAGAGATAGCGGAATCAGGCGTGTCTCCTTCGGTTGGTAAGTAAAGCTTCCAAATATGACGTTATTGTTAATGCAGATGTTTAACAGTGAATTGTAAGACGTAGCTGTTACATCTACATTCTCGTAAATTCGCTTATTTTAGCATGTCACCCTACCGAAAATGAACGATGCACTGTCGATTTCGCTAAAGTCTTAGAGTTGCCAACGTGACGACTTTCTCGCTTATTCTGGCGACTTTCCAAATCGGGATTGTTTGTCCACTCAAGACGTATGTATACGTCTTGAGAAAGTCGTCAAGTTGGCAACTCTAAGACTATAGCGAAATCGACAGTGCATCGTTCATTTTCGGCAGGGTGACATGCTAAAATAAGCGAATTTACGAGAATGTGGATGTAACAGCTACGTCTTACAATTCATTGTTAAACATCTGCATAAATAATAACGTCATATTTGGAAGTTTTATTTACCAACCGAAGGAGACACGCCTGATTCCGCTATCTCTGAAAGCAGCCTGGGCCGGTACGCGCAAGCGCAGTAAATGGCAAAGACGGATGTGAAAGAAGAAGATGTTGCAGTTTCATAGTCTAATGCTACCAGTCAACAGTTTATGTTGCGGTTTTTGCAGTTTCGGTAGCGGGGTATTATTTTTCTGTTGCTATTTCCGCGATTAATGTAGGCATTTCAAAGTTTTTGTGTGCTGAGGCAACGTTTTCTTTGGTAGGCCTGTACTTAGTGCACCGCCTTACCACATATGGAAGGTCACAACTTGATGACATACAACAAACAAGATTTGATTGTAAAGTAAGAGTAAACTCTCACAGAACAAAAATGCGTAGTCTAAATGGTAGCTAAGATAAACGTCTGCAACAACAGAGAGCGATGATATCGAGAAGACCAACAAGAGGGTGGGACACTTAATATCAATTAATATAAAGTTGACTGTCACTGTCAGATCATTATTGATTACCATGTACAGTGGTGTTTAAAACAAACAGCAGTGCAACATCAATAACCAGATGAACCACTGTATTAGGAGTTATATTTCTGCATGGGAAATAATTTACTTGTAGATATAGAAGGGTAATAGAAACCAACCCAACTGAACAACAGACCCAACTGAGATGACATGCACACTGCTTGTTCTTCCCAAGTAACTGAGGCTTTCATTTAACGGGGCTTGTTTAAAGTAATAACAGTGTGGAGTTTAATTAGAGACTTCATTCATTCTGTGAGGAAACAGGTGTCATTAATTGTCCTTTACTAAGGAAGCAGGGAAGCAAATGTTTCACACATTGTAATAAAATAAATTTCCTTCTGAATTGCGAAGTAAAATGAGTTGTTCCAAACATTGTTCCGATGGCCTTATGTCGCTGGCCCTCTGAGAACAGATGATGATGAAACGCTGTTCGGAGGAAGAACGTAATTTGATTAATAAGTTGACTGGAGAGAGGAAATTGCGTAACGAAGTGAAGCAAATTATAGGATGCTCGGCTAAAATGATCTCAAATGCTTTAAAATGGCAACAAAAACCTTAAACATGCAGAAGGAAATGAGCAACTACTGTTAATCGGATCAAAGAATAGTCAGAATGGCAAAGACTCAGCCAGTCATCACCTCAAGAAAAATCAAAAATGATATAAAGTGTTAAGTGCTGTTACAGTCAGAAGAAGTTTGATCAAAGCTAAGCTATCAGCAAGAAATCCCTGTAAAGCACCAGTGTTGAGAAAAACAGCAGGTGAGAATCGGTTAAAAAACACATCGACTGGCCCAAAGAGAAATGGTGTAACATTCTGCGGACTGATGAGAGTAAAATTCTTCTTTTCAGGTCTAGTGGTCATCGACAGCATGTCAAGACGACCCACAGGTACTGAATACAAGTCACAGGGCACTATGAAGACAGTGAAGCATGGTGATGCAAAAAGCATGGTATAAGGACGTTTTTCATACTAGGGCGTTGAGCCTATTTATCGTATAATGGGTATTATGGGTCAGGTTGAATAAATCAGAATACTTGGAGACAATGTTGCCATATGTCAGAGGAAATGCCCCTGAAATAGGTGATTCAACAAGACAAAGACCCCAAACACACAAGTAAGCGAGCAGCATCTTGGTTCCAGACAAATAAGATTGAGGTAATGGAGTGGCCAGCTCAATCCACTGACCTTAAACCCCATTGACTACTTGTGGGGTGACATTAAAAAAATGCATTTTCTTCAGCAAAACTTAAAAACTCGCAGGAACTGTGGAATGTAGTTTGTTCATTCTAGGCTGAAATATCTGTTTCTAGGAGCCAGCAGATGGTTGACTGGATGCAACACAGATGTGCAGCAGTTATTAAAACAATGTTTATGCAACCAAATATTAGTTCAGTAATTTAAAGTGAAATTAAATCTTAAATTTAGTATTTGAGTTTGAAGAGAAAAATATTGCAGTTTCAAAAATTTTCTTTAACAGATTCATATTCCTTTAAATTGCTTTCCGTAAAAGAATATCACAGTTTTGATCAAATTTGTAAATGCTTTGAATTCAACTTTTGGATATTGAATTTGTGATGTTTCTACCACGTTCAAATTTGGAACTGAAGGCTATGAAACTATTTATACTTTATTCACATTTTTTTTTTATGCACTGCTATTGTTTTTTTACACAACTGTACAACCTTTCAACTTAACCATCTCCAAGTGGCAGCTGGTTGTCATGACCATGACAATGAGTTCAATGTACTTCAGTGGCCTCTCCAGTCACTATACTGGAGTCCGATACAGGGATATGGTAGAACTTATGGACCATCCTCTTCGACTATTCCCACTACGTCCCTGAGTTTTTAGACACTTTTCAGATGCAGTTTCAAAACATTTCACCGTGATTAGAATTTCCACTGAAACTACATCAAATTACGCAAATTGGTCAAAAATGTATGCACCAGTTAGTAGCCTAAGTGCCGCATGATGTCTTTGCAGAAGCCCAGGCAATATGTTCTTCCACCACTCATAAGCCCCACGGGGACACAAACCGCGACTGATAAAAAAAAAAAAAAAACAAATTTAAAAAAAGGGACTTTGATCATTGATATCAAGGATTCAGCAAATGATACACACCAGAGCAGTAATGTAACCAATGCCATCAAAATCATTCAACAAAACTGCTTATTATAGGCCAATTTCGCCTGGTGCACAACCTAAGGCAATCTTGACACAGAGAAACCGCAACTAAACCTTCAAAATTATTCATACATTAAAAAACTAATATACACAGATGGTGTAAAATACTATCACTCAGCCAGCAACAATAGATTTCAATCATTTTGTTCAAAATATCATGTTGAAACCACTTTCTCTCCAAGCAACCCTGCCACATCTGAAGCACTGAGATATCTGAAGCTCCGAGATATCTTCAGCATGTAGTTTAGCAACTGAATCAAACGACTCGATCTCCACTTTTCTTGAATAGCTAATCCCTGACACAGAGGACAGAAGACTGAACAAAGCAGTTTGTGCATCAGCCATTTAATTTTGCTTTCCGATGCAAAGGGCTGTGGCCACATTACCCCCAGAAAAGTATCACAAAGTGATTAAGGAGATGGTACCAAAGAGAGAAAAAAAAATCAAGACAATTTTAAAATCTATGCAAAACTTTGCTCATGCTCATAAAAACCACTGTTGACTAAAAAGAATACAAAGGTTCATCTCACATTCGCCAAAAAAAGTTGATGAACCCCAAGTCTTTGGGGATGATATTTTTTGGACTGAGGAGTAAAAAAATGTATCTTTGTAGAAGACATTGGTCCCATCACATCTGGATATAAAGCGAACACGGCATTCCACAATAAAAACATCATTTCAAAAGTCAAAAGTGGTGATAGTGTCATGTTTGGGGCTGCTTTGCTACTTCGGGACCCGGGCAACTTGCGATAATGGATGCAACCATGAATTCTGCTCTCCCCCAGATAATCCTTACAGAGCAGGTCCAGCCATTAGTTCATGATCTAAAGCTCAAGCGCAGCTGGGTTATGCAGCAGGACAATGATCCGCAACGAACAAGCAAGTCCACTGCTGAATGACCCAAAGGAAACAACATGAATGTTATTAAGAGGTTTGATTAATTCGATTGAGATGCTGTGGATTGGCAATAAGCAAGAATGCTCAAAAACTGCCCAATATGACACAATAAAAAAAAAAAAATCTGCAATTCTGGGGCAAAATTCCTCCACATCCAAATTATCATGTGGATAAACGTACGGACATAGGAACAACACCATAAACAGCAGGGGCATAAAAACGTACAGACAGTCATCCCAAATCTTTGATTCCAATTATAGTACCCAAGCATGGGTTTATCATTAACAGATTTACAGGAAGCAATTATTCTTTAACATGGGTGATAAACATTTTGAATATCTTGCTACATTCAACATTTTAAATAATAATTTAAAATCATCTCACAACTCTGTAAATAATCAAGATTCATATGCTACAGCAACCATTTAAAAAAAAAAGTAACAACAAAATGAATATCATCAAAGTGTATGCATCAAGCCTAAAATCAGCTGATAGCACTACCTGGCAAATCAATGTTCAAATTTTAGTGTTCTAAAGTTTGGTTTTTGGCGTCCATCCATTTTACACCATTGTTCTCAAATGACAAATTTCATCAGGAGAAAGGGTAATTTAGAGAATGGAGTGCTGTTTAGAGCCAGTGACTTTAAATGCATAAAACTGGAGCACTGGACAGAATATTAGAGGACATTCGAAAGAGGGGGAGAAGTAAAAAATAACCCCTCCTCTTCAGTACCCATAGTCCCGCCCATCTTGACTGCAGAAGTTGGCTATTCCTAAAAACAGCTGGCAAATTCACCCTCTGAAAAGGCAAAAATCTATCCACTCCCTCAGCTGAGCTGGCAGTCAGCAGTTTGAATTGCTCATGGTTTCTTGCAGTGCTGTCAATGTTTCAAAGACATTTTTTCCAGATGTCGTCTAGCTCAATGTCATAGTATCTTGGAAGTAAAAACATGTTTTGCTTCAAAGCCTTGACCATATAAACACCATCAAATTCTCACATTTAGTTCCAGTTACTCTGTTCTTCAAACGAGTAAAATAAGGAAGAGCAAAAATAAAAACAAACCATTCAACTGAAAATAGAACAGGGATAACATTCAACTCTAAATTTAAAGTTGCAGGCTTTAATATTTATTATTATTAATAGCGTATAAAATCTCTCATGATAAAACTCCTATATCCGTCAAGATATTCAGTGCAGCTGATGCATTGAACTGGCCCATATTATAGCCTACAACAACTCTAGTGTACAGCAGGAGAAAAGGAGACCAAAAATGAACGCAGGTCATTCGGGCTGTATGCATTCCTGCCATTCCAAGAATTTCTCCACAATCAAAGGTGTTATGGAAAGACAAGAGGAGAGGAGAGCAAGAAAAGGATAATATGTCTCCCTGCTCTCAAAAAATGGTTAGATTGATTATTGCACCGATAATTGAACATTATTGGTTTATCATTATTGGATATTTTTTACCTGTAACAGTCCGGTCCTTTCGGAGGCATAAAAAAAGCAGCACAAGTTCACTCTAACTTCTATAAACTTATTCACAGTTTTTTTTTTCCACAAAGAAAACTATAACTGTCTAATAATTTGGCACCCCTTGTTAACTTCTTTTTGGAAAAACAATGTAAGAAGGGATTGTTGCCCATTCCTCCACTGAGATTATGCAGTTCAGCAATATCTTTGGGTTAGGAATTATACCAATCTCCAGTTCAGACCACAGGATTTGGATTGAATTTCAGTCCAGAGACTTAGATGGCCATTCCAGAAAATAGATGTAGTTTTCACCAAACCATTTCTGAGAAGATTTTGAAGCATCTATGTGGTCACTGTCCTGCTGGAAAATCTATCTATGCCAATAAGCACAGAAAACCAGACATTTCACCTAAATAAAGCACTGATTTGAAATGCACAACAGACCTACAATTAAAAAAAAAAAAAAAAAAAAAACATCCTTACCTAGCTACATGACTGTGAAGTGGTCTTCGTAGCTCTCAGAAATTCAAAAATTAACATAACTGTACTGCATTAAAACAGATTGAATACTGAACAGTATGCAGCCACGTGATTGGGGAGCTTTAGCTGACAAAGTGGTAAGATGAGGTCAGAGGTCAAAAACCTTGTGAATCAAAAAAAAATAAGTAGACTATAATCAGGCTGACATTTGCTGCCGTGGACTTTGCAGACGGTTCAAAGTTTTCATTTAATCCGGGCCTAGTATTTCAGACAGTTTAAACATTAAAACACAGGGACTCGTCTTTGTTTTCATATAATCCACCACTACCCTCCCAACCACCCACCCCCTTTGAGAGCTGGTCATGTGGCTTTAATGCTAGCTTGTATGCTCTCTTTCAGGAGAGGAGAAGCATGTACAGTGGTGTGCAGTGATGATTGTGTGCTTAAAAAAATGAAGATAAATCAGAAACCAAGAACTATTGAAGCACACTACAGGCCAGAAGTTTGTAAGCAAGGTCAATACAGGTGAAAAATTTGGAAGCAACTTTCAAGTTTCTGTTTACAATGTCTTTCCCTTAGGTACTGTATGTACATTGATGTTACCTGACCATTGCTGAATAAATATAAACAAAAGAAAGGAGGGACTTAGTTTTAGGGTTGAGAAGATTTGCAAGAGTCACAACTTCAGTGAAAAAGTAAAAAACAAATCACAATTTTCATTATTCACTTTGTCATGGTTTACAGCCCTAGGACCTTGGGCCTAGTAATATGGGCCTGATAATTTGAGGAAAAATGTATTCTGATCAGTGACTCTTTTTATAATAATCAAGTTTATTTTGTTGCAAAGTATGCCAATGAACCTATGATTTTTTTGTACAAATTTGATCTCTCTTCCAAACTTTTGGCCTGAACTGTATTTATTTCATGTAATATTTGATCATATAGATGAAAATAAGTAAACAGGTAACTATATATAGTAAAAAAAATAACGTCTTTTTGAGAGAAAAACTCAATATCTATTGTAGACACCCTTTGCTTTGATGACAGCATTTTATCTTTAAGGCATAGTTTTCACATACTTTTTATTACCACACTTGCTAAACCATCCCATGTGGTTTGAAGATAATTTCAAAAGGGATTCTTTTGATGTTACAACAGATTTGCTTGTTTGATGCCCCCGTCACACTTATTCAAAATCAGAAGGAATCAAGCACTCGGAATGAAGATTTCGTGCAACATTCGGGTGGGAATTTCAAATTGACCAAAATTTTTACAGCTTTTGAAAGAATGCCGTTCGAATACCAAGAATGCGCTTCGAACCCGCCTCAAATGATTCTTGCACAGTCCGGGTGTATTAGCTCTCGAATGCAGCTTGAGTGTAGTTGGAACACAGTAGGAATATTTAGAATGCTGTTAGAATGCAGTCAGAATATTTAGAATACGCTTCGAATGCCGTTCGAGCGCGGTTCAATTGCTGCCTGAACACCACCAGAAGTCTGGTTGGAAGGTGCCTCGAATGCTGTACGAATTCACCTCCAATGCGGTCAGAACGCACCTGGATTGGCTGCCAAATATAGTTGGAATGTCAAAGAATTCAAACAGAATACAGCTCGAATACTCCAAATGTACTTAGAATATAACACGAGTGTCCCATATGTGTTGATTAATTGCTGACTACAGCAGGGGAACGTAAATATGCCACTAGAAATGACGCCGAATGCGTGAGAGTTAACAGTTATGCATTATTAATGAAAACTAGCCAAACCTGATAATGTTGAGAGTTTGCAATGGTAATTTAAATGAATGATTGAAAACAGGTCATGACCAAACACTATTTTTAAGGGATGGGTTTCAGCCTCCCCTATTGCCAGTTCACTAGCTGCCACAGATTCCAGTGGCAATCGAGAGATTCCATCGGCATTCGAATTGCATTCCAGCTGAATTGTTTTAATATCAAAATTGATTCCTGCAGCAATTGAGAGCAATTCGAGGTGCATTCTGGCTCATTTGAAGCACAATCAGGACATTCTCGCAGGATTTGTGTGACTTGGCATCTCAATTCTTTCTCGAATGCAATCAGAATGTTTTGAATGCTGTTGGAATGCCGTAAGAATATTTATAATGCACTCAGAGCATGTTAAAATACACTTTGAATGCAGTTCGATATTTCTCCACTTCAAATGCAACTGAAAAGTTTTGAGCATGAGCAAAACATTTGGGCCGTCCACAACAATGGCCCCAAATATTCAGAATGCACTCAGAATTTTTAGAACATACTTTGAATATCCAGGAATATGCAAAGAATTTTCATTCAGACGGCATTCCGGGTCATTCCGCCTCTAGTGTGACTAGGGTTTAAGCATTAGGCAAATCCCAGATTTGCTCAATTGGACTAGGGTCTGAACTTTGAGCAGACCAAGTCAAAACCTTTATGTCACCAGATCATTCTTTCCCATTGTGATAATTCTAGATAAGAAGTATGTTTAGGGTCATTATCTTGTTGAAAATAAATCTTCATCCAACCAGACTCTTTCCAGATGGCAATGCGTGCCTCATTAGGATGCTGAGATACCTTTGATCCATGATTCTGTCGATTTCTATGAGATCACTAGCCCCTTTCAAGCAGACTGAACCCTGAAACCAGACTGAACCCCAAACCAAACCATAGGAGCCCGTAACTGAAATAGTTGATGAGATAAAGCAAAATGCTGAAGTTTTTGGTGACATTTTTAGGCCAGCGACCTTGAAAAATAGGGCAAGGTCACCTTCAGGTATGTGATTTTTAGGCCTTTATGAGATGCATGTCCAATAAGAATTAGGAGTCTGTAACTGAAATAGTTGATGAGATAAAGGAAAATGTGTTGATGGACGCACGCATGCACGAACACACGCATCCACGCATGCAGAGAGCCAGACACTATAGCTCTCACACTGCAAGCGGCAGGAGCTAATAAAGTCAAGCTATATACATTTATGTGGAACAAGTTTCATTACCAAGGGTAACTGCCCACATGGTGAACTTGCCAAGCCAAAATTGGCATAAAAAGTGACTTTTTCCAGTGAGGACCCTTTTCAGGGTTTTCTAACTATGCTATTATGCCTTGGATGCAGTCAATCTTCCTTGCACAGACAGACCTGTCCACGAATAGAAGGAATACAGCACACTTTAGCCTCAGTAAAGGATCCTGGCCTCATCCGGGGCCATTGAAAACTGAATTTTTGATTTCCACCGATAAAATGTTCATATTTGAGAGGCCAATACCTTGAAAATGAAGAGATTGAAAAATTTTGACAGGCGATTATGAAGGCCTGTACCCAAATTACCCTGGATAGCAATTTTCATCCCAAACCTATGATTTGTTCCAAAGATACTGGCCTCCAAAATCCCCATAAATTAACGTTTGCGATTCGCTTGGGCATAGCCCTTGGTTTTTCGGGGGCCATATCTTGGAAACCCCTCGAAGTAGGACCCTAAAGTTTTGCATGTGTTCATTATGAATATAGAGGTAATCCCAATATAAATTTGAGCCAAATCTGAGTTGGTGCCCATGAAAGATTCTTGTATTTTAATTGAGTTCATATGGAATGACCCCTTAGCTGTTGCATATCTCAGGCACAAGAAACAAATATGAAGGTAAGTTCACAAATACTTATCACATATTAGTTACTCCAAAAAAAAATTGGATCCATACCTGTCCCACATGCACTTTTTGATGCCTTAAGTTAGGCTATTTCGGGGCTATGCTTGACTTCACTGGCCTATAAATCAATAACTAAGGCTTATTTCGATGTTTTAAAACTTGTTTTTTGCAACTTTCATCAGTAAAGAAAATTTATCCTTTCAATGTCCTCATAAAATTAAGGCATAGAATATAGGCATGCAAGACCCCAAATAAAGTCGCCCATGAAATAATATGGACATTTAGAGAAATTCCACAGATACTGATTTTCCTACTTTATATACTTTTCTAACCAAAAGAGTAAAAATTTTGGAAAGAAAAAAAATTCTGACCCTGTAAATGGAGTAAGAATTGCTTTTTTCAGTAATTTAAAGCTCCAAAATTTTAGGCGAGGGTTAGGTTTAGACCAACAATGAGTATCAGATTAGGTCATTACTGCTTGTTCTGTATGTATACTGATGGACTGAAAAAGTGACCAGACAGAATTAGTATAGTTGGGTCAGGGGAATTTTAATTAGATGATTACATAACTGATATACAGTTATCTTTGAGTAAGGAGACACAACAGTGTGTGAGGTCACAACCTTGTTTGCGTCTGTGGAGCAGGATTTGAGGAATTAGTGATGTAACCTCTTCCGGTTTCACTGATCACAATTGCAATGCTGTCTAATTCCTTTAAACAATCCTTGAGGTCATTAAGATCAGAACCCGAGAACATTTGTTCAAAGACACTACTTGCGCCATGCCTCACCTTCCAGACCCCAACGTGATCGAGCCATTGGGCTGTGGATGGCTGGAACATCCTAAAATCGCATCGCCCAGCGTTTTTGGGTAAGCCAACCCACAATATCTAACCTCGAGGCTCTTTACCAGGAGACTGGAAGCACCAATGATGGACCTCAAGCTGGTCAGCCTAGGGCCATGACCCCAGACCAGGACAATCAGATCCTTCTCGTCCACCTGAGAGATTGGATTCGAACCTGCACTAAGACGGCTCAGGAGACCCTAGCAATCCACAGACCAAGAATCAGCAGAACAGTGAGTCGCCGACTTGCAGAGTGAGAGATCAAAGCCCACAGGCCATGTGTTGGAACGCAGCTTGATGCACGCCGCAGGGCTACCAGGCTTTGCTGGGCTGAAGAATATGGCCAGAGACGAGTCCCATACTAATTCTCGAGGAATGTTGTCTTCAGTGATGAGTCCAGATTTTGTTTGTATCAACATGATGGAAGACAGAGTCTACAGACGATGTGGTGAGAAGTACGCAGCCCCCTGATTTGCTGAGACAGATTGCTTTGGAGGAGGCTCGGTGATGGTCTGTGGTGCCATTTGTTGCGGCTGGATGTCCGACCTGGTCATAATCAATAAATTATGCAACCTTAATGCAGTCCGCTACTGCGACCTAGTCATGACACCGCACATCGTGCCTTACATCACAGACCACCCTGAGGTCACGTTCATGAAAGGCAGCGCATGACCTCACTGCAAGGTTGCAAGCGCATGACCTCACTGTAACCAACTGCAAGGTTGTGCGCGAACAGTCCGCCATCATCTGAGAGAGCATGGCATAAGACCATACCGTGCAGACGTGGGTCTGGAACTGACTGAGCATTGTAGCACATGTGATTGGAGTGGGCGCGGAATCACTCAAGCGGAAACCCTGACAGGCCAAACGCTAGATGGCGTCAAGTGGTATTCAGTGATGAATCGCGATTTCTGCTCTTCCGGCACAATGACAGCTGTCAGGAATATCGTTGTGCTGGTGGACGTCATGCAGATCCCGGTGTTGTCCAGCGTGATCGTTTTGGTGGTGGTAGTTTCATGGCGTTGGCTGGTAAACGCTATGGGTGGAGGTCTCCTTAGGTTATCGTGGAGGGAATACATGCCGCTATATTGATGTCATTCTTCGGGATCACGTGGTGCCACATGTAAACCGCAACCCCGACGTACCGTTTATGCATGTCAATGCTCGTCTTTGTATTGCGCTGATCTGTGACAAAATCTTGGACCAAAATGGTGTTGAAGTCTTGGGCAGGCCCTGATACTCGCCCGACATGAACCCAACAGAGCATCTGTGGGATACCTTGGATCGGCGAGTTTGTCAAAGGCCAGCTCCACCACAAAACCTAGCTCAGCTGCGAACAGCTCTTCTGAAGGAATTGGACAACATTCCTCAGAGCGAAATAAACAATTCGGTCACATCTAAGCAACACAGGATCAATTCATGTATAGCAGCAAACGATGGACACACAAGGTACTGATCGGTTCAGAGGGGTCAGGTGCTCTACGTGGTTCTAGTGAGGTTGATTTCATCATTACTGAAATGAAAATTTGTTCAGAATAATAAACAATAGAAATTTGTTAATAAAGTTGATCTAAATATTGCATGTGACTTTTCCCCCGCTGCGTCAAACTTCATGTTACATAATTAAAGTCCTGCAGTATCTTAACTATTATTTATTACAGCAATCGCCATCTTATCAAAACATCAAAAGAATACTTCTTTCAACCATGTACAGCGTCAAATAAAGGTTCAGCAACATCTGAAATGATGGTTAGTGTGCTGAGGAGATTTGACACCGGATTAACCTGGATAGTAGTTTTTAATTTTCTGATTAATAATATATAATAAATATATATATAATAAATAAATAAATGAATATATATATATAAAGCCATATTCCTTTGGTAAATTTAACTTTCATTCAGGAGTGAAAATAAGTAACGTGAAAGAAATAACCAGACAGCGGGAGACATAATAGTCAAAAATTTTGAAAGAGGAGTGCTGACATTGGAGAAAAAGAGGAATAGAGATAGCAGCCATTTTGTGTAATAGGCATGAGGTGGATAAACATGGGCCTGAGGCCAGAACTGGAGATGGACTCCAATTCCATTTTAAGAGATTAATGCGCAATTCACACGCTGTCGTTGACTGAGCAACAAACCACAGGATTTTTTCAGCACAATAATAACCAGACTCCTACCTCGTGAATGCCTAGTCTTTTTGGCATTTCAAATGTGTGAAAACATTCTTGACTTCAAGCAAGTCATAGAGTTAGAATAGTGATCATGACCAAGACGCACTATTCTACTTCACATCGAACTGTTTAACCCATTTCAAGAGGTAAAAACTAACCCTTTAAGGCCTGGTATTGCAAAGGACAAATTAGTAATTACTGCCACAGGTGAAGTCCATAACAATCATAGCATTTTACAAATCTCTCATTCCGAAAATTATCAAAGTCTGCTCTGGACGGGATAGCACGTGTCTGCTTGCATGTTTTTTTTTCCTACAGAGAGAAGAGTGAATACTCAAACCACCCATCAAACTTCAGAATTGTTTCAAAACATAATTCCAGACAATCCTGCCGTGTCAGATGAAAGATAAACATCATAGAGCCACATCAACAGAGTGAGCCTCAGTAGACTGCAGATTAAATCAAACCTCATCTACTCAGATAACAGCACTTCAGAAACTGAACTCTGATAAAATAGTCAGACCAAAATAATTCCCATCTTTACATTAATCGTGTTGGGACCGCTACGCCTCAGCAGATTTCTGCAAGCCTGGACTTGACATAGTCCTGAACAGACCACAACAGAGCTCCTTCTGCCAATGCATGAACAAGACTGTCCTGACCTGGGTCAACGAGTCTGAATAAACAGCAGACCACAAACAGCTGGAGTGAAGCATCTGGCAGCAGTTTCACAAATCTCTAAATGAAAGAATAAAACTGGCTCACTGTAAACACTTGTTGTGCCTTTTGAAATTTCAACATTTTTAATGTTTCAATTGAACTCTGTAATTAATTCAAAATTGTGTTTGTTGCATTCCACCAAAAATTGTAAGCAACGATTGAATCATAGCCAATTCAGGCTAGAATCAATGGCAGCCTGAGAATTCCGAATTCACAAAATGGATATCCTGATCAACCTAGGAAGTTCTTTTCAAAGATTAACTCACTCAGAAAGACAGCAAGATTACATTTATATGAAATCAACATCATGGACATTAATTTTACAATGAGAACAAGAGCTATCGAAGTTTGCCAACCTGCACCAGGGTAAAACAAATCTCTATTTGTCAACACCTCTGCAAATGATTTCCTGTATGTTCTGTTCTTAATATGAAAAGACAAGCTGCTGACATTGTCAAGCAATATCCCCTACAAATGGCATTGCATTTTTGAATAGAGAATGTTTATGTGCATTTAGATTTCTGCATTTAGAACTGTACTAATTGCAAAGCTGTTAATTTCCTTGCAAAAAAAATAGGCCGGAGAGTATGCATCAGAAAACTTGGAAAATTATACCAAATTGTTTTCATGACGCACCTTTATGTCACCTCGATGCGAAATATGATCACGATCGGATGATTAGTTTCAAATTTATAGCCAAGACAGGACACATTACAGATTTCCCACAAATCTGACGCTTTTTGACCCAAAACGCAAAGAACTGTAAAGATATTTTCAAAATTGTTTTTCATGACACACCTTTATGTGTTTTTACACCTTGATGCCAAATATGATCACAATCGGATGATTATTTTCAAAGTTATAGCCTGGACACGACACATTACAGATTTCCCACAAATTTGTCGCTTTTTGCGCCAAAACATGAAAAATTAGAAAATTAAAAAAAAAATTGTTTTTCATGACACACATTTATGTCGTTTTACACCTCGATGCCAAATATGATCAGAATCGGATGATTAGTTTCAAAGTTATAGCCCGGACAACAAACGTGTCGGACGGACGGACAGACGGACAGACTGACGGACCCCATTTTTATATCCCCCACAACAACGTTGTTGCGGGGGATAATTAAAAGAGTCTACATCATTTCAGCTGTGATTTGGAGGAAAACAGACGGAATCGCAGAATTTGATAATAAAAATGAAATTAACTTAAAAATTCAAAATGGTAATTTATAAAAATCAGAGTCCCTCCCCCTCCCATTACCAAAAGGTCAGTTTACAGTCAGCAACAAAGTGTGCCCCGACTGAAAAACAGAATTGTCAAGGATGGTCTGGTGACAGCAGTCGTCTTGTAAAAGTGAGACTGACTCGAGCAAAGTGCAATGGGCATAGTGAGTACAGCATTGTATGCGGCCCTCACTTTGAGGAGAAAGCTTTCAAATGTTTTTACTCTGCTTTCAGTCTCTGGCATCACTAGGTCAACAGGACTAAAACTACAGCAGACTTCTCATTAGAAACCAGCGCCCCTCGCGCAAATAGCTGCTTACTTTGAATGCTGTGTTGGTTATCTTTATTGCTGCAAGCATAAGATGTCATAAAAATACAAATTTGTGAATTCAATAGACAATTAATGTCCAAACACGCCACAAAAAACCCACAAATGTCTCGGCAAAACACTTCCAGTCCTTTGTTATGCAATTGCAACTTTGGCATGGAACCAATCGAAAGCATTGAAGGGAATCGTTTGGGCAACTTTGGAAGCAGCACTACTGACCGCATTTAAAGGTCAGTGAGACATTCTGAATGAGCAGACCACATGAACAGACACTGGAAACACAAAGAGGGCCCGTGGAAGCAAAATGATGACTCAAGCAAAGTAGCAAATTTATAATCCTCATCTGACCTGACTCAAGAATACTCAGACTGGCTAACAGCTTAACTTGCAGGTGCTGAGGGGCCCGTGGCAGACGGGAGTTTTGATGACTCCAATTGGCTGAAAACAAGTTTAGAACATGCCCACTGCATGCAGCCTGCGTAGGCAGCTTTCCTTTCAACGAGATCTCGCACCACACCCACACCACCTCCTTCAAGGCTGATTAAAAGTTTTGGTTAACTGGACATTAGCCACAGAGACCTGCCACATACAGCCACAGAGACCTGCCACATACAGCCACTTCATTCTGTGATTGTGTATTGCATTACTTTTTAGATTATAGCCATCTTGCAATTAGCTAATCAAGGAAATTCTTGGTAAATAATCATTATATGTAGGCAATTTCTTTTGATTTCATTTTCACCCCACCTTCTCCAGCTAGCTGTAACAGCTATTGCTCTTGAGCTGTATGGCAAGCTAATAACGTGCCAATAATCTAGCAATACAGAAACACGAAAGCACAAGAAATCATGTCAGATAAGTTCATGCATAGTACAGGTAGACAGTTAAGTTGTGGCAAAAACCAGATCATTTTGGTTTAATATGACTATTAATACCAAGAATTTCCTTAGTTAATGGTAACAAGCTCGCTGGTTGGATGGCTACATAATGTAAAGAGCAACTTCATACTCAATCGCATACAAAGCAGTATAACGTAATGTCACCCCTAATGCGTAATCAATAAGCAAGCAGTTAAGTTATTACAACTTTATTAACAATTTTCTCACAATGTCACCGGAGCTTCCAGCCCATGAGAAAAGACATGTGAAAGAAGTGCGTAATCATTATCGCTTTCAGAGCTCACTGACACCCACTCACTGGTCCTCTTGCACGGTGTGCGTACAGCTGACAAAGTTGACCAAACGTCTCCATCCTGGCCGGTTTTGTGCTAGCTGCTGTGCCTGGCACAGCACAACACCGCCAAGGTCCAGGTCACAGGCTACGAAATCCAGCCAGCAGGTGCGGGGAGCCTCTCTTGGACGCCTCCAGCCAGCTAGCTGGGGGTTGAAGTCCAGGATGGCTCTGGTGGGATGTTCAGGGGGAAGTCGCAGGTCATGGCCGTACCAGCGGACTCGACGCCTTGCTGCTATACGGGAGGCAGGTGGCTGTTGGGTACGCTCTCAGAGTTCTTCATTGGGCATGTGGTCATACCAACGAGTGCCGATTATCCTACTGAGAAATCTGCTGTCGAGTCTGTCAATCCTGGCTGCCAGGGTATTGTTCAGAGCTACTCATGATAAAAACTATCTTAATAAACGACCTTGCGAGGCGAAAATCCCGGAGAGTGCACCTCTAATGTAAGTAAAACTTATGTTTTTGCCGTAAAATGATCTTAAACACTTGTGCTTCATGTTTATATGGCCTACGCACAGAGATGAATATCGTTTTAACTGCGTGGGCTCGCGTCACACTTTATGTGTCATGTATTTTGCTGTTGCTGGTTGTTTTAAAGCTGTGTTCTTTCTCTTCTGACATTCGCTCCTGACGTTATGTTACATCTGACTGCTATATTATGCGATTGAGAAATGTGCTGGTGGGCAGCGCAGAGGGCCACTGATGTTTAATCTCTGCATTTATCACATTCACTTTTCTTGGTGAGGAAAATTTGAGGAGAGTCCCATCTGAGCTTTCAGACATAGTCTGAAGTTGCTCATGGAGAAAAATTATCTGAAGCAATTACTTTTCACTGACGTTCATGATGAATGTTTATGGCATTTAAATATTTGCATTTAATCCAACTAAATTTTATATGAGAACGAGATTGCCATTATAAGTGAGCTACCCGTACTTACGGGAGGGAGAGAGGCATAAGAGAGGCAAGCGAGTTCGGTTTGGAAATGATAAATTTGTGGCCCGGTGCAGCATTAGTGAACGTTTCTATAGCAGCGAGTACGTGTAGCATGTGTGTCACACATGGTCCATAGCGGTCACTGGACATACCAGAATTCAGAGTGCACGCTAGCTGTGTGGTTAGCTGGGACCAAAAAGATATTTTTCGGTCTTTTGCATTTTGTGTCTCGCAGTGCCGAATTGCTGTTGTATGATAAACTGATATTGGTTCCAAGTTCCATCGTGCTACTTGCCAGGTAGTAGGTATCGCAACTCAGGCTTCTCATTTTCTTTGTGCATAGTGCACAATGTTTCCCTCCCTTTTCCCCAAACTTTTCACAACATCTAACAATTGTTGAGCACATTTTCAATATCTAAATTAATCTCGCCAGTGCCATTGTATTTCCACATTTTGAACTTACGATGCAAATGTAATGACTTGCAAATGAAATATGAAAGAGGAAATTTAAATATTTGAAAAAATTTTCATCTTCACATCTTTTTACTCCATTAAGCCCAGGATAACCCCACTTCTTCATACTAGTGGAAAGGTGCTATTTGCTACATACGTTTCAAACCCATTTTTGTGTCAACTGTTAGGAAATGAAACCATCAGTAAAGAAATAAATAATGACATAGTAATGAGTACTGTTGTGATAGTAGTTTTGTACACTTATCTATAGTGTGGGTCTTGTCTTTGCATCTGATGAAAATGAGATTAGCTGCTGCTTTGTCAAGAATTACTCCATTTTTGAGGTTTATGAAAAATATCAAAAAGGATAAGACTTGAATGACATGCTGCTTGCCAAACATATATATATTATATTTTTTGGAGAGTCTATATAATTCACTTCTTGTGGATTAAATAGGTCTCCAACTTGTGCAGGAGCTCTGGTGAGGCTCAAAATAGCTCCCGCACAGATGTTGACGAGAGCTACTTCCTCCCAAAAAGAGCTCCTGCGAAAAAAAAAAACGTTTTTTTCCCCCCTGGTTCACTGGTGTGGTGTAGTGTGGTGAAGGTGCTTTCAGCAGGTTTACAAAATAACATTTGTAGATTGCATTAAATATTTCATTGCTAAAAAATAACCATTGAAATATAACATGCATCTGCAGAACAACCATGAAATTACATTTATTGACATTAAAAGAAAAAAAAAAAAAACAGGCAATTATTCCAGAAAAAATATTTTAACCTTCATAAAAATCTAACAATCATGAAATTGAGACGTGTGAATTGTACTTTTGGACTCAGGATGTTAGAGCAAATTTCCCAGGTCAAATATTATTTTAATATAAAAAAACTAATTAATATTCAAAAGCTAAATTAAATATTCGAGTGTGTGTGGTTTTATTTTTATAAATGTGTTTTTACAGTTCCTAAATCTCACCATTCTCACCTTGGACTCTAATTTATCCGCAAATGGAGACAAAATGCTTGTGTCATGTGACATGCTTATAAACATGACCACCTGAAAAGGAGGGCACACCCTCCCATACCGTCCCCCTTATACCCTCGGGCCCGTACACCTCTTACTTCTGACAGTGTGCCTGCGACTTGGCTTTCTAATGACAAGCCTGCAGAGGCCATCCCCACCGTCATGACAATAACAGCGTCAATGTGGGATGAAAAGAGAGCAATGGAGAGAGGAGCTACTGAGATTTAATTTCACCACATCAGACTCTGCGTGCAATGATAAGAACAGCAATGCAACATCAATAACCACATAAACCACTGTTATTAGAGGAACTGATATTTCTGTATGGCAAATTATTTACGAGTAGATTTAGTAGTGCAATAGAAAAAGAACAGACCCAATTGTCATGACATGCATGCTGCTTGTTCTGAGAAAATGACTCATTCATTTAAAGAGGAAAGTACCAGTGCAGAGTTTAATTGAAGAATTCATTCATTCTGTGAAGAAACAGGTGTCATTAATTGTCCTTTATTAAGGAAAAAGGGAAGCAAATGTTTCACACATTGTTATGCTTCTGAGTTGAAAAATAAAATGGGTTGTTCCAAACACTGTTTGGAGGAACAAAGTAATTTGATTAAAAAGTTGATTGGAGGAGAAAACCTATGGAAAAAGTGCAGCAAATTATAGGATGCTCAGCTGGAATGATCTCAAATGCATTAAAATGGCAACAAAAACCTGTAACATGTGGAAAGAAACAAGCAACTACTGGGCCAGGTCACGCAGTAACAGTTTCAAAATTGGTGTATTTTGTATCATTGCTCCAAAACTAAGTAAGATAGAGTTGGAATTTAAATGGCTTTGTGCAAGTCTTCCCTAGTACTTCAAAAAACAAAATGGGTCATTTTGGTCGTTTGATTTATTTTGGGTGAAAACAGCAAAAAAACTGGTCGGTAACGAAGTTACAAATTGGAGGACACCAAATTCAGTGTTTCTCCTATCATTGTTTTGGAGGGGCACCCCGCCCCCCAACAGACATCCCCACTCTCGCGTCTGCTTCCAGCGGACGCCGTTTTAAGAGTGCTGATAAATGAACAAAATGCAAAGATAGCTAGCACACTGGCATCCGCAATTCCTGGTTTATCGTCCGACTGCTTCAGAGGCGCACAGTCAGGAGACAAACGGTCCACCCTCAAAAAAATTAGAAAAAAACGGTCTCTGATGGCCACTCAAATTGGTACATTTTTCAATGACTTATAAAAACCCCTTTTAGACTGAAGCCATTATAGCACACCCCAGCCGTTGCCTTGAAAGCCGCCCAAAAGGGGCCCGTTCTCCGAGTGGTGGCGAATCAGGAGAATCAGATTCATTAACCGGATTCACTGATGGTCAATTCTAATTAAGCACGTATGTTATAGGAAGTTTGAAGAGGTTAACCTGACCCAAAGTTGAAATTCTTGTATGAGAGCAATTCTTGCTCTTATTCATGAATGTTGTAATTATTGGGTATGCACTGGTTAAAACGGGCTGATCATGAGCGATGTAGATTTGCGCTCGCAAAGGCAAGCGATTTAAAATGATGTCATCACAAATAAGCATCAGCTTTCAGTAGGAAAAGTGGAATTTTCAATGGACAAGCTATGGTTCAAAAGTTGTCGTTCAGCAAAATGATGAAGGTAACATACCCAGCTGCACAGCAAGAGGAAGAATAATAGGAAAAAAAAACCGGAGAGAGGTAATATATAATACAAATAGGACCAAGGGTCCTAGCTTACCGGCAAGCAGTCTCACAGCGATGATACAAATTCACAAGGTCACTGACAGTCAAGTTGAATGTCACCAAATGAAAGTTCAGATGAGACTTCCTAGTAACATATGTGACTTCCTAGTCAGGAACACAAACTTAGGCTCCATCTTGACCGTTTTAGTGATACAAGTCACTGAATTTTCACTAGGTCACATTTGACCTTTGAAGGTCAATACGAAGGTCACCAAATGAAAGTTAATATATGACTTCCTATATGTCTGTAATACAAACCTAGACCCCGTCTCTGACCGTTTAGGCAAGACAAGTCATTGTAATTGTATTATGTCAAGTTTGACCTTCAAATGATCTGCCGGATAGCTCACTCGGTTAAGGCACTGCGTTGCAGTGCATAAGTGACTATCACATCGCGGGTTTGAGCCCTGGTCGTACCAACCGGCAGTGGTCGGCAGCTTTTTCAGAGTAGCGCACAACTGGCCATCGCGCTACAGGGTTTCAAATTGGGAAGGGACTCCCGGGCAAGGGAAATAAATAGACAGCTTTGTTCGTTGCTCAAGCGCCTCCTGTTGGCCAGAGGTGCTGCTCGTCAGGTTTGTACTTCTCCAGCACAAACCTACACTTAATCTGTAATGATTTTGCTGAAATAAGTCATTGAAATTTCACTGTGCAGTTCGCCATCTGCCACTGACGTCTCCATCTGCTGGCCATTAAAAAGAATGCAATTGTATGAGATTTCCGCATTGGCTTCACTTTTCAGACCTGGGTGTTGCGTCCATATTGTTATACAGTCCATGTCTGCAGCCATTTAGTATCCACAGGCCATTTTGCCTATTTGCTGTAAGACTCAATGTAAAAGTGCAGCGCCCCCACAAGACCCACTTCTGCCAATTCAATCAGAATGGCACTCGCTCTATATTTAAAGTGTACCAAAGTTAGCTGATTGCCAGATTTAGAAAAAAGTTATTGGACAGTTTTTGAAAAATAATATTTTGAAATTTCAAGTCCTATCTTTTCACAATGTCATCATTTTCCTTGATCTCGAGTTTGACCTTTCAGAGTCATTTAAGGTCAACTCCAACATCGCCAAAATATAAGTCATGTATGACTTCCAAAACGTTGTTAATTCAAAATTAAGCTCTATTTGCAACCATTTGTCCTCCACAAGCCATTTTGCAAATTTTCCGAAAGACCTACTAGGCATTTCCACAGTGACTCGCGATACATTTTTGTGCATTTCTTTGTTTATATTTTGTCCTGTGCCTTACAATGATGTATGTTCAAACCCCATCACGTGTGCTGATAGGTGTTGGTAAAAGCCATGAAAACGTATGAACGAATTTATTTGATTTCATAACACTAATTATAGCGCGACTCGCGTTCCATGAACAGGAAGCACAAAAAAGACACAGATTTTAGCTGCAATATCTCCTAAAAATATTTGAGATAGAAAATAATTAAAACTTTCAGTGTTCGTACAGCGAAATGCGGTTTTAAAGTGTACTGAAGGGAATTAGAGTTTTGAAACCAATAAGTGGAGATATTATGTAATGAGCATGACTCACATTACTGTGACTCGCGTTACACATTGTGCAGTATCATTTCAATGCGTATTGTGAAATACAGGGCAAAGTTTACCACCAGGAGAAAGATATTTCTATGTCTAAACACTAATGAAGAAAAAATATTAGCATTGTAGAGCAAAAATTTTGGATTTTAACAGTTTGTATACCCAGACCTGGCATTACTCCAGGTAATTATGGTGGTCTGTAAATGAATGAACTTCTTATTATGAGTAGGTGCAGATACATTGTCAGTAGAACAATGTAGGACTGTAATACTTATACAAAACTCTGAAACACTAAACAAAACAAGTTTTTTTAACCCCTTTGGACAGAGGCCAAATGTGGCCATTTATGTGATACCCTATTTGAGGCTTTATAATTCAAGATTTGAGCTTCACAGACAGGGGGCAAATGGCTTAAATGACACAAGACACTTATAGCATTAGAATTTTATCATATTTCAGGTATAACCAAGACAATGGTTTTGAAGATTTGAAACAGAAAACATGGAATTAGGAAAAAAATAAAACAGAATCTGGAAAAATAGATTTCATATGGCCACACGTGAACGATCATGAAGGTCTGACTCAAAATGTCAAATTTCACCCAGTCTGGTAATGGTGAATATCCTTTAAAAATATCCAGGATCCAAATCCAGATCGCACGAGATATCTAATCACTTCCATGTCGGGCCAAAATCAACCTCTAGTGAAATTTTCATACAGATCCATCCATTAGTTAGCAGTAACCAACAAAGAAATGCGCAAAATAAACAACTGATCATATCACCTCTTCGGCAGTCATTATGAACCAGAGCCTCTCCTTCTGTGGAAAATGTAATGGCAATAATGATCATCAGCTGATGAGGATGTTTTGCCAAGTGCCCATCTTTAAAAAACATCTTTTTCTTTGACTTTCACAAAATGTTTAATTACAAAAAGCAAGTCAGCTGGGAGATTTTTTTTGTCTAGTTGGCTGTGGAAGATGGATGGCCAGCAGCCACAGCAATTCAAAATGTGTAGCAGGAAAGACTGGGTCACATCAGCTGTTCTTTCTCACTTAAGCTTTACTGCTTGCTTTGTCTTTAAAACATTAACAATTCCATGGAAGCCACATCGCTGAATCGACCGCTGACAAGGCATTTTACCGAGTTCAACAGAAAGGGATAGACACACTAATAAACTGATGGCAAAATCCTAAAATGGCCTCTTTTCCATCTTCAGAGCAATCTCAGCTGTGAATCTACAATTCTACAAATCCGCAGTTTCAACACTGATGCAAATCTGCAGCAGAAAATGACCTTTAAGTAGGACAGTGCCAAACCTCATGCTCACTGCCTTCATTATTTCAGCACAAATTCTTCAGGAATTCTTTGGGAGTCGTGACGTTTGTACATCACGTTTCAGAAATCCATGTCTCAAACTGAATACTAGGCAATCTGCACTCATGGGTTATTTGGTACAAATGGTCAAAGGCATGAGAGAAAAGTTGGACTTGTATATACCACGCCAATTGTGAAGCCATCATTTTTGGGTCATTCCATAGCAAATGAACCAGAGCCTCAAGGGGGTCCATCTCCGATTTGGCCATTTTTTTAAAATAAAAATACCTTAGGGCAGGGGTAGGAAACCTTCTCCAGAAAGAGCCACTGTGGGTACAGGCTTTCATACCAACCAAAGCTGCTTCACACCTGATTCTACTAATCAACCTCTGGAATGTTTGTAGGCCTTGATTAGTAGAATCATGTGTGTAGCAGCTTGGTTGGTATGAAAACCTGCACCTACAGTGGCTTTTTCTGGCGAGTGTTCCCTACACCTGCCTTAGGGTGTCAAACAAAGGAATCTCAAGTTTCAGCTCAATATCTCAAACAATTTTTGTGTGGGAGCCATTTTAAATTGAGGTGTCGCCCCGTTTTTTTTTGCGCTAGCAAATGTTGACTTTGGCTCGTGAGCATTTTTGGAAGGCTATAAAAACTTTTCCAAATAAAAAGCAATTTCTAGCATGAACAGTAAAAGCTGGATGAATGTAATCAGAGAGCGTCTGTCCAGCGTGTACTAATCAGGGGTGAGTACATACAGTCATAGTTGATTAGTTAAGCAGATGGCATCATCCTTGCGACTCCATGTTATTCATTTGTGTCTGCATTAACTGCCATTTTAGATTTGGAGTATTGCTAAAGAGGCCATTCCACCTCTCTCTGTGCCACACTGTTGCAAGTAATGGCTATTACATTAACGTAAGGTAAACATTGGCTGCAGCTGTCCGCATAAGGGAACACCCTGTCGACTGGAAAATCACAATCCAGCCACACTTGTTGATACCCAGCCAGAAGAATAGGTGTGGTGATGTGGGTCCACCTGTAGAAGCATAAACACTGTCCATATCGCCCTGTAGGTATGCAAAAGCATTGAAAAAAGTACCATAATGTTCTCTCTCTGTCAGACATGTGATGAATTATGGGATACAAAACCCAGACATGCATGCCAAGTGTGAAATCCAATGCATAGATCACAGCTAGGGGAGAAAAACAAGTTCTGTACAAAACCTTTACCCTCAAGGTTGTGAAGTCAAGTGAATCAGAACAAAAATAAGGCCTCTTCACGTGCACTGGGGGATACGCCAATGCTTGCACTGACGTCAGAGAAGCCTTCCATACCAGGAAATAATCACAGACCCAATTTTATTTAGCTGATTCCACATAAAAAAGTTGTTGACTTTTCATGTAAAAATGTTCCCGTTATTCACTGGATGGCAATAATGAAATCCAATACCATTCCATAAAACCATATTCCTCAAACTGAGAAATTAATACATAAAACTGCAAAATGAGCAGAAAATTGCGTGAGACACATTTCCCTCAGTCCAATGGGAAGTTGAGTAAAGTGATGACCTTGGCCCAATGCACATCCAGGCTCTTGTTCAACATTTTATTACTGAGGGCATTTTGTATTTACTCGGGTGGTCATTGTCCAACATTAAAATTTGTTCGATGATCTGAAACTTTTAAATGTGACAAATATAAAAAAAAAAAACATACATACGCATACGCACACGCACACGCAGACACAGACACACCTACATTTCTATATAGCTTACGAAAGGTTGCTGTTACTTGGCCAAAGTGGCAAACAGGGGCAGTACAATAATGTGAAAAATAAAGCTTTTTATCAAAACTTCTTTTGTGCTGAACAGTCTCGAAGAGGAAAAACCTTATCATTGGTCTGAATCCAAACTCTCCATCAATACTACGCAAGCACTTTAACGAGGTCTTCTTTCCCTGGGCAACGACTCGCCTTGGTGAGTGGGGCTACTGTGCTGTATACTTCAACAGTATGTAGAAATCATAACTAAATGCGTGTCACAGGGATGGAGATTTCACAACATTGGCTCAAGCTCACCAGCTTCAGTCCTGGAAATAAACTATTTATTCATATTACTAATGTGTGGATTATGATACACATAATTGCATAACACCAACCATGACCACATATTCATGGAATTAATAAAATACTCAATTTCTGATTAATTTAGCCGCATAGCTAGTAGTGGCATTCCAAAGTGTCCGGGAATGCTAAGAGAGGCATAGTCCTTGGAGCTTTGGTTCATTCCCCGGCAAACGGTTGGCCCATGAGATTCAAGACTTCACCACAGCCAATAAGGCAAAACCAGTGTATCTAACAGAGTGAAGAAGACTGCACAAGTGTACAGACCGCAAGTCACAAATTTTCAAAAACTAATGCTTGATTTAAAAAATAACCGTTGAGAGTTTGCTAGTCTACTGGTCCACCAGGCCTGTATCATTGTAGGGGAAACACTGTATCATTAACATTTTTTAAAAAATATTCAACTGTATAATTTTATTTATTTTTTTTTTTTTTCCCAATGGCAGTAAATGAGAGCACTGAAACCCAGCCCAATTTGAAGTCTTCCAACTCCTTCATTCCTTCAGCTCGAAACTTCATTCAAACCTTTAACTGATCAGCACAATCGAAAGTTTATTACCATGAAACCACTTTTAGTTATCTTACATAGGTTTTGGGCCCTCTTATGGGCCCATAAGTTTTATGTAGATTTCAGAACATATAATGAGACTCTGTGAGAGCAATTACAGCAGATTATGACATCACACGCTCTGAAAAACACATTCACTCCATTGGACTCTCCTCTTTAACAAAAAATGGTTCTCTCTCTATAGACCCTCAAACTTCCAGCAAACACACTCATATTAAAATGTGGAGATTTCTCTTCTCTCTTGAATCCTTGCCAGTTTTGAAGCAATAGGACTCTATGCCAGTTTTGAAGCGATATGACTCAAACTTTTTATGCAGTGACCTTTTGTTTGCAAGGAGTTCGCAAACAGTTTCAAAATGTTCCAGGAAAATTTTGTGCAGTTCTAAGCCATCCCATCTCAGCTTAACTCAAGCCAGCTGATGGTGACTCATCGAGTTGCTCGTGGCTGGTTTCAGAATGTACGTCACCTGTATATATGGCCAGTCAGCAGGAAGTGAAGTCAGACATTTGAGTCGCCAACAAACTGTCAAGTCAAAGTCAACTTAATTTCTATAGCACTTTGAACACAACAGAAGTTGATCCAAAGTGCTGCAAAATACAATACGCATTCGATAAATAAATGTAAAAAAAAAAAAAATTGGACATACAAGGGACTAAACAAAGAAAATTTGTTTAAAATTCAAGCAGCCTGAAATGTAAAGGCATAAAAATGGGATTTTAAACAAGATTAAAAAGTGGCAATTGTAAGGATGATCAATTGTGGAAGGGGAAACTGTTCCAAAGGGGTGGCAACAGAAAAGGCCCAGACACCCTTGAGCTTCAGCCATCATCGCGGGACTGAAAATATAAGCTGGTTAGATGATCCGAGGAGCCTTGGGACAGAATATGGTTTGAAGAGGTCACAAGTGCACTGTGATTAAAGACTGAAGTGCCTTAAATGCAACAAGCAAAACCTTAAAGCAAATTAAATTTTTAACCACCAGTGGAATATAGTCGGTACAAGAGTCATGACTACTTGTCCCTTTGTTCCAGTTAAAAACCTAGCTGCCACATTTTGCACAACTCGGAGTTGCGACAGGGAGCTGTGTGCCACCCCCAAATTCAGGGTACTGCAGTAATCCAGGCGAGATGTGATTAGGGCATGGAAGCTAGGCAATGGTACAAAGCAGACAGAAACTACCTGTCACGAAAGTGCCAATACGTTTGTCAAATTTCAGAAATTGTGCTTTGATTTTTTTGCATGTTCATATCAGTTGGCCGATAGAGGGCCGAACTGATTAACTGATTATCATCCACAGAGATAAAGGCAGGAGGTCCATAACTGATAACATTAGTCTTTTCCTCAAGAAGGTGAAGAAATGTATTTGCCTAGAAGTAGAAACACTTAATGTCATCAATGCAATCAAAAAGTGACCTCAATGAATCACCGCTTTTGGGTTGAACATCAGTGAAGCAATGAGAGGAAATGTTGCGCTTTTGAAAAACGGGGGCAAGGGGGAGCATGTACAGAAAAAAAACTAGGCTTCTGCCGTCGGAGGTGACGGCTTGAGGTATATCCCTGAACGCCCCCAATCCTCCAATAGACCCAATACAATATAAAGCCCCTCGGGTCATGACCTTTCATTTGAACTTATTTTCAGGTCAATCGGACAAATGATTCTGAAGATTTGGCCAAAATGGTAATTTTCCATCACAAAGCTCCACCTGGTGGAAAAAATATTGAACCATAAAGGTATGATGTCATCCTGTGACACGTTGTGAGGTCATGACCTTGCAGGTGCACATAGTTTCAAGTATGGTTCCAAAGATATGGCAAAAATGGTGAATTTTATGTGAAAAAGCTCCACCTTGTGTGTACCAAACTGGTATAATGTGACCATGCGACACATCCTCAGGTCATGACCTTTCATTTGCACTTGATTTGAGGTCAATCGGACAACTATTTCCAGAGATATGATAAAAACAGTGCTTCTTCAGTTTTTGGCCCCTGGTGGCCAATCTAGAAATTTTAAATTGTCCAACTGTCCCTCTTTATGATACTTACTTACATGCAAAACATGAAATTTCTAATTGAAATATTACTGAAGTGATCGTGTTAACACGTAGGATATCCAGCGGCGGCGGCAGAGCCGGCGGTGGTGGGACCAAAAACATAAACGCTGTCGCCGTTCGGGGATATAATAACATGGGGCCCAATATAGAACCTTGGGAAACACCGCATGAGATGGAAGCCCACAATGAGGAGGTATCTCCCATTTTAATCGGAAATGTTCGGTCCTCAAAGTTAGAGGCTCTGAAGCAACACCCTGAACGCCCACTTCACTGCTGAGGCAGTTTATCACAATCTTGTGAACAACTGTATCAAATGCAGTGCTGAGACTAAACCAAACCAAAGTTATGAACAGTAAACAGCAGGCCGTTCATTACATAAAGAACAACAGAATCTGTACTGTGTAGTGCTCTGCAACCTTACAAAAATTTCTTCATGATATTGTACCAGCTCAAATACGATCGAAGTATTTGAGAGAGAGAGAGAGAGAGAGAGAGAGGAAAGAACCTTCAAGGATCTCAGGCAAAAATTATAGTTTGGAAACATGCAATTTCTATACACAGCTAAGTGAAGGTTAAGGTTTTTCAATAAAGAATACACAGCAGCATGTTTAGAACTGAAGGGTAAGCAACCATTGTCCAGACAGCCATTAAGGTCCAAGCTGTCGCCCCGAACAGCAAAGGAATATCCCCGAAATTCCCCAATGCCCCGCACCACTAGCTGCCTATGCCGCAAGTATGGCAAGCTTTCATTTACATCTACAACCCCAATTCCGAAATAGTTGGAACAAAGTGTGAACTGTGAATAAAATCAAAATGCAATGACTTTCAAATCACACCAGCCAGTATTTTATTCACAATAGAACAGAGAAAACATGGCAGATGTTGAAACTGAGATATTTTACAATTTTATCCACAAAATGAGCTCATTTCAAGTTTTACGGCCGCTACAGGTCTCAAAAAAGTTGTGACAGGGGCCGGTTTACGATGGTGTAGCATCCCCTCTAATTTTTAACACAGAGTGTAGGCATCTGGGAATTGAGGAGACAAGTTTCTTGAGTTTAGCAGTTGGAATTTCATCCCACTCTTGTTAAATACAGGCTTCCAGCTGCTTTGGGTCTCCTTTGACGGACTTTTCGTTTAATTATGCGCCAAATATTCTCAATGGGTGAAAGACCAGGACTGCAGGCAGGCCAGTTCAATACACAGACTATACTACGAAGCCATGCTGTTGTCATAGCGGCAGTATGTGGTTTTGCATTGTCCTGCTGAAATACACAAGGCCTTCCCTGGAATAGATGTCATCTGGAGGGGAGCACACATTGCTCTGAAACCTTTATATACCTTTCAACATTCATGGTGCTTTTTAAAACATGGAAGTGTCCCACACCATATGCACTAATGCATCCCCATACCACCAGAGATGCTGGCTTTCGAAGTGAACACTGATAACAGGAGGGGAGGTCCTGTTGTCCTGTTTAGCCCCGAGAACACGGCGCCCATGATTTCCAACAAGATTGTCAACTTTGGACTCGCCTGACCACAGGACACTTTGCCACAGTCCATTTTAAATGAGCCTTGGCCCACGGAACACAGTGGCACTTCTGGATCATGCTCAACAATGGCTTCCTTTTTGCATGTGTGGATGGCACGGCAGACTGTGCTTACAGACAGTGGGTTTTTTTTTTTTTTTTAAGTATTCCTGGGCCCATTTAGCAATGCCAATGACAGAATCATACCGGTGAGTGATGCAGTGGCATCTGAGGGCCCAAAGATTACGGCCAAAGCCTAGTTGCAATTTGACGTTGAGGAAAATTGTTTTTAAAAGGGGACCTATTATGCAACATTTCCAAATTTATATTTTGATCTTGGACTCCCCTAGGGTACTCCTGATCGTTACAAAGTCCAAAACATGGTCTTTATTTAGCTCATACTGCCATACTCAAAAAACCCCTTGTTGGGGCAGCTCTCCTGCTATGGCCCCCACTCCCCGAATGCCCATTTTCTTCTTACTGGCCAGCTCTGTGGGGGGCGGATCTGGGCGGGACGAGGACGTATTTTCCAGATCTGCCTCCCCAGAGTGAAACTGAGATGCGTCTGCCATCTCAGAATGAATCGACAGGCAAATTCCGCAATCAAACGCAGTACATGTGTTTAGATCAAATGAAATGAACTTGTTCTAATAAACGCAACAGCGAAAGTGGAGGAAGCAGTGCGAAAGTCTGCCAGCTCAAGCTCAAATTTGCCGTCTACCTACTGCTACTATGGTGAGTACAGTGGCGTTTCCACTCTATAGCTAGGATTGAGGGAAAGCTAGAGTCCATCCCATATCGACACATTTGTAGAACTGGTCGATATATCCAAGTGTAGACCGGAGACCATAGAAATCCGCTGGGCTTGAGTTTAGGGAAATATGGACAGTGAAGAGCAGCAAAAAGTGGACCAACAGCTAATGGACTGCTTAGGTCTGTATTATAAGGACCTGCTGGTTCGTGTGCATAAATGTGATGTTTCGTAAGCGTATTGTAGAGAACAGCCTCTGCGCTAGTATTTCACGAAGGGGCGAAAGCTCTAGGCTAAACGCCCTTTTCGAAAATTGCCCAAGGTAATGATTTACTTATTGCATCGGAATGACCAGCGTTTGTTCACGGAAAATGGGCACGATAAGCTGCTTTCACACAAGACGTGAAACAAATTTTGCACGACGGATTACATTCAAAGTCAATGTATTGTCTTTGCAATGACTTTGAATGTAATCGGTCGAGCAAAAAATTTGTTTCATGTCCGGTGTTAAAGTGGCTTAACGCGCCCATAACGCGTGTTCGCGTCTTTGCATTGACTTTGAATGTAATCTGTCGCACGAAAAATTATTTCCTCATTCGGCGTAAAAGCTGCTTAACGCGCCCATAACACGCGTATTTGCGTCTTTACATTGACTTTGAATGCCGACAGTTTATGTTCAGACACCTTCTATAGAATTTCCCCTGATATTACTCTTGCATATTTATTAGTCCCCCCATGAATCCGCGATCCTGCAATCACGGAATTTACCATGGATTTCAAAGCCCTCCGCAGAAATCAAAGCAGTCCGCAGAATATAGGGCGAGGTGCAGAATATTATATTTTACATGAAGTTTTCATCCCGGCCGCTAGATGTCGCGGGTCAGGTAGACAGGATCTGAGACTCACAGCTGGTCCTGCCGGTTACGCAAACGGAAATGGCTTTGTTTTGACCAGAACAACGTCTTTCTGGATGCTTTACGTAGCGAGTAGCGCCCATGCAGTGTGCTCCTCAGTGAGATAGTGAGCATGATGATGATGGTGATGAAATGCTGTAATGGAATCTGGCTTACACTGATCTGATTTTTCTTGTTGTATTTAAAAGAAGAAAAGAAACTGTGAAATGTATAGTTTTGACTGACTGCATTTTTTATGTCAGCATTTAATTGCCTGACTGAATGTTTACATTTTTTTCTGCTGTATGCAGTAATGTTTACAATATCCACAGGATACAGTGGATAGTTCACACTTTGTTTAAATCTTTACTTTAATCTTTGGCACCTGTTCTGTTACTAAGCCTCGTTCACCCATACTTTGGTGAAATGTTATGCACTTTACAAGTTATGCAAATAAATCTGCCCAAGAGGGACAAAGGGAATATTGATGTTGATTATTTTATAACCACAATGTTTCACAGTTTTTTGGTATTGCAATTCATTTCATAAGAGAATTTTTACTTCATTATTACATAAATTTGATTGATAACTGGTAATTTAATCAACTGGCCATCACGTCAGGTTGGCTTATGCAGTAATAGCAACTTACAGCTTCTGCATCTGTGAGTCACGGACAGCTGCGACCTATCCAGGCTTTATCTTCAGATATTTTACAAAGCCTGCGTTTGAGGCCAGTTGCTAGTGCTAACTATCGTTAGCGGTCCTGCTAGCCTTCCGTAACACATTAGCTTCACTTACATTATTTCCTGTTGTATCATTACTTACGGCTTGTGGCTTCGAGCGCTTAATCGATGCGACTGCTTGAGATATGAGAAGCAGCTGAGACACTTTCCTGTGTCTAATTATCCTTTATTGACAAAGCTGTCTTTAGTGAAATGCTGAGCACAAACAGCTAACATTCCCTTTGGCCTTGGCAGTTTGCTGCCAGCAAACAAAAAAAAGCTACCCACTGATTTCTGGTGGCATCGTCTTGTGGAAGAGAAACAGGTGCTTTTCTTCGCTTCCAAAAGTAAACGGACAAGCAGCTCTGGGAGAGATACTGACAAAACTGCACCTCAAATGATCTGCGGTTCTTCTTTTGTATTTCCAAAAGTGTAGACGCTACTAAGCCATAGTATGATCTGCCATTGTTAGTGCCTGCTAGAATAGTTTCCAGTGTGGAAAGGTCCAGCGCCGTGATTAGCTCTGGCTAGGTCTTTATTAATTGAATGGCACAACCTGACGTCAGGTTTTGCCCATATCTCGTGAAGATCTTGGGACGAGCTGTTCAGAGAGGAAATCACGCTCACAAAATCACGTTCTTGAATTACGGCAAAACCCCTGTATCTTATGTTTAGAAACTTTTGAGAGGTTGAGTATGGACATCCAACATAACCTATATGTATTAAAAGGATCAGCATAATAGGTCCCTTTTAAAGTATTCCATAATTATTTTTTTAGTTAGCCTTCACAGGTTGGAGAGCCTCCGGCCATCTTTACTTCTGAGACACATTCCTTTTACAGGCAATCTTGTTACACACCTGATGCCAGTTAACTTCATTACTTGCTAAATGTTCTTTCAGCTGCATCCGTTATATATTAATTGCTTTTTCAGCCCTTTTTTTGCCTGTTTCCAAACTTTTTTGAGACCTGTTGCAGTCAGAAAATTTGAAATAATCTCATTTTGTGAATAAATTGTAAGATGTCTCATTTTCAACATTTGAAATGTTACCCATGTTCTATTGTAAATTACACATTGGCTCTTGTGATCTGAAAGTCAATGCATTTTGGTTTTATTCACAATTAACATTTCACCCCAACTTTTTCAGAATTGGGGTTGTGCAACATGAGCCAAACTACAACTAAATCTGACCACTAGTTTTTGAATTCTGGCCAAAAATGTATCATTTTTACACAAAGTGCCCCCTGGTGGAAAATTAAAGTCGCCGAAACTTGGTTTCTTCTTCTCTATATCAATCTACTTACCAAAAATGGATAACCATCATTAAAAATTGTTCCAGTAATTGGCCAAAAATGTTAAATTTTCATTCACAACTCTCCCTTGTGGCAAATTATGCTATCAGAAATACCCCAAAACTTAAATAGTTCTTCATCTCTGTGATATCCTACAACCTGCCATGGATGGATCACAGTTTCAAAACCGCTGCAGTTATTGGACAAAAATGCAAATTTTCACGCAAACTGCCCCATGGTGGCAAATCCTGTTATCATAAATTCGCCAAAATGTGATCAAGTTCTTCCTCTCTATGAAATCTAACAACCTGCAGAGAATGGATAACCAGTGTTAAAAACTGTTGTAGTTATTGCACCTAAGCTTTATGTCTGCGGTGGCAGACGCGGCAGTTGGGGTGAAAACATAACATCCTCAAAACTCTATTTCGGGGATATAATTAAACTGAAGACCAGCTGATCAAAAAGGACTGAGGACAGAGAAGACCACCTTATCATAATGTTTTAAAAACAGGCGTATCTGTGCACAAACCATAAAATACATGCAGTCACTGTCCTTATTCTTATTTGAAGACGCTACAAATTATCCAACTTCTGCTGAAACGGATTATTGCGATCTAAACTACCACAAACGGAACAGCTGGCAGTTTGAGACAGAAAGTCTTTGAGTCACTGCGATGAAAACAATACACCATATTGTCTAACCTCACTGGTGTAAAGTGGCAGGTTTCTGAGTTTTTCAGACCTGTGAATTCGCAAATAGAGGGTGACACAGGAGTAGATTTTCACTCTTGACCATCCAAACCCCACAAAAATACTCCTGTCTTGTCCCAATTGAGAGTCAAAAAAAAAAATTCTTGTCCTGTCCCAATGTAGGAAGAATTACTCCTGCCCAATCCTATTCTCATGGTATGTGGATGTGGGTATGCATGATGTGTTTTTTTTTTTTGGGGGGGGGGGGGTGGGGGGGGGCTTAGCTGTAGTTAATGCAATGATTTTGATTTTATGTTGCCATCCTTGTCATAAATGACTGGTCTACAGGAAAAATGATTTTTTTTTTTTTTTAATTCTCACCATTTGGAAAGTATATTGGCAGTAGGCTCTCAAGAATACTTGTGGATTTATGGTAATATGGCATTAGCTATTTTATAGCAACTTCAAACTCCATTCCACTTGTAAAACGTTCAGATTACCTATAGCATATTAAGAATATAGTTCAACTCCACTAGTCAGTAAAACCGATCTACTGTTATATCGCATACCTCTTCAATCACTTCAGCAACTTCAAGTTTAACCGTTCAAACCTTTTAAGCAAAAGCAAACATACAAATCTTCTTCAGAAATTTAGCCTTTAATAATTCAGATTGGGTCCTAAACAATTAAAGCAGCTCAAAACATTCTAGCCATCCCACTGGATTTTTAAAAGTCTTCCTCTAATTTTATTCATTTTACAATGGAGTACCACGCAAACATGGTCTGCCATGTACTCACTCAATGTCAAAAACTAGCAATGGCTTTTGCCTCCTAATGGAAGCCAACCCAAAGTCATTAAAAAACAATTTCCTACAAAATAAGGTGCTGAAGCAAGAAACTGCTGCTACTGAGGAAAAAAACTATTTCAATATCCATCAGACTGGCCAAGCCATAATTGACAGTCACGGTATCATCCATTGCACAAATAGGACAATGTTATCCCTGATCAAATATGGCTGCATGAAAGCTTCTGTAAAGAAACACCAACCAAGTGCCAACGGCACCACACAAACTCACAACAGGCGTAAGGGCATACAATGCCTTGCTGACATATGCCCCATCTGCTCATGCAGTGCCTATAGTCCTTATGTGCCTGTTCCCAAGGCCCAGAGAATTGAAGATGGAAAGTAAATTCCTCACCACGGAAATTAAACCCAGGTTAGAGAACAGCAAATGTGCAAAGCAGACTGTAACTTTATCACAAGCTTTTCCTTTTCTGAAAACAGCTGCATACTTCAGCCCCCTCCCCCAAGTCTCAGGGAACAAAAATTACATTTTGCAAAGCAGAGGGCAAAGGGTGGGAGCTATCCACAGCACAAACTATATTTCCCCAGCCACACATATAAGCTTCAATGCTACCCTCCCATTTTTGCGGTCATAATTCAGCTACAGTCACAAACACCCAAAATTCGACTCAACACCGACATATTGGCTCATGTCCCACAGGAGTTTGCAAATGAGATTTAGCATTACCTGCACTGAACTGCAGAATGCACTCCATAGATGAATTCCGTTACCACAATTTTATTTCTCCTTTTTATTTTTAATTTTACTTCTTTAGTTTCCTCAGATGCCTTTGAGAAGAGATATTGGTTTAAGGCCAGCCCAAGCCAAGAATTACAAATTACTCAAAACAGGGAAAAGCACTCACTGTGCTTTCAAACAGCCATGCACAAACTCCCTTAGAAATGGGGAGTACGTTCAAACACAGCGCACTTCATCCAAATATGCTTTGCTTTTAAACATGAACAGAGATTAACACATAAACACATTGCTCATCACAGCTGTGATGAACTGAAAAAAAAAAAATAAATCCCACATATGTTGAGCAGATGTATCACATTGAGACACAAATAACTTTGTGGGGCGAAAGAAAAAAATAAAAAATGCAGCACATTCTGTTTTTAAGCATTTTTTTTCTGTGCAATATTGTTTCAAACTAATATTTCAAAATTAAAACCTGATGACCAGAGGTTAGACAGAGGTTATGGCGCTAAATGCAACTCATTCCATGGGCCAAGAAATATTATTCAAGGGACTTCAAGGGACCATGGAATGATTGCTGGTGTGAAAATTGGTGGTTTCAGGATCTCAGAAACTGCTCATATCCTGGAATTCTCAAGTACCACTGCCTCTGAAGTTTTCAGAAAATGGTGAAAAAACATCCAGTGAGCAGGGATTTTGCCAGAAAAAAAGCCCGGTTAATGACAGCTCAGAAGAAAATGGTTGAACTGGTTCAAGCGGACAGGAAGGCAGCTGTACCGCAAACATGCATGACATCACTGAAATGCGAAAGGGTATCTCTGTGCACAGAAAATGCTGAACCTTAAAGGCGACGGGCCACAACAGCAGAGGACCATTCCAGGTTCTATTCTCATTACTAAAGAACTGGAAACCGAGGCTACAGAGAGCAAAGGCTCACCAAAAAATGACAGTTGAAGATTTCAAAAAAGCCTGGTCAGAAAGATCTCGATCAAGCTAGAATTCGGCATAGCCAAAATGAAGCAATTCTGCCATGACATCCATAGTCTGCAAGCAGTTACTCTAAATAGGCAATGCTGAGAACTGTTCATTTGGAAGGGATTTAAAAGTGGGCGGCGAAATGCTTTTTTTTTTTTGCTTGTGAAGCACAAAAATGCATTATAAAGGAATACTAAAGTGAATTGCATTTTTCAAACATAGCATTTAAAGTCAACTTTAAATAAAAAATTACCCATCTGGAGTGCAGGTATTATGATGGAGATTTTTTTTTTTAATTTTAAAATTTTTAAAATGCTTCACATAACTAAAATGCAACTGATTAAAACTACAATAAATCCAACTAATTCCACTACATCTACCTTGTAACGTTATATTCACTAGCAATGAGGCTTGTTCTCATTTGTATTCATAGTACTCAATAAACCAAGCTTTCTGCATCATGGTGTCACATACGAACTTGATATCATTCACTGAAAGCTGCTGAAACTAATTTGGTCGTTTTTGTGGCATCTCGTCCAAAGCCGATGTAAACAGTCCCTTTACCCTGTCCCCAAGCCAGGCACAGGAGCACACATCGGTCTCCGACAGAGGCAGAGGAGAGTAACAGGGTCATTCCATGCCAAATCACCTAATGGTCCCCAGGTGACCCTCTTAGATTTTGCTGAAACTCCATGAAGACGTTCATTTATGCAAATAACGAACACACAGAAAATTTCAGGCCAAAACTCCAAGCAGTTTTGAAATTACGGCCATCAGAAAATATGGCCAGGCCCCCCCTCTTTCGCCGTCATGTGCTGCGTCGCGGATTTTTTTAATTTTCAAATGACCATATTTTTGGATTTGAAAAAGCTACAAAGCTGAAAATTGCTATCTGAGGTAATTTGCACACAAGCCTTCAGAATCTGCAATCAAAAACAGTGTACCTTGCTTCCTTTTGAAGATATGGGCACCTGAAAATGAAAGTTTTTTCTTGCAGAAATTATTTTTGCAATTTTTAGGCTTACCTGGTGCCCAAACCATTGATCTGAGGATACCCAAATTGCTGATTCATAATCTCTACATACAGCTAAATAACTCCCTGCAAGCATAGACTTATAAAACAATCAGTAAAGGTATGGCTAGGGACCAAAGTCGGACTTTCACAAAAAAATCTCAAAAATCACCCCTTTTCAGGGGGCCGGTTGACCTTGTGAACAGTTACTAAGGGTAATGAAATTTGCACCACAGAATTATATGTATCTGTCCTTCATATGTACCAAATTTCATTGATGTGACTCAAGTCCCTCATAGTAAGGCAGTGTTTCAAAGAAACCCAGTAATTTGATCAAATTACACCATTTTGCTGTACATTACAATGTCGTCGGTAGGTGTCAAAAAGGGCAAAAAATGGGAATAAGTAATCTTTGATAACCTTTTTATATATAATAATTCTTAGAAAGTTGTAAAATTCATGACTTTGTACATCAGGAATAGTATCATATTGCTTGTTTTAAAACAAAGTTTTCCATAGTACCATACCTTTTACATATTGTACATTGATGTTACTAATACAAAACTGCTTTTATTTAAGTGGATTCAACTTACTGATTTTCAGTGGGCTCTACTTGCATTATTTGCATGAGGTCATAGCTGCTGGAAACTGTTTATTAAGATTCATCCCAGTCCAGGTGACCTCGTCTAATTAGGTGTTAAAACATTGTTTATCTAGGTTCATCCTAGTCAACTTAACTCCAAACCACAACTGTTTATTTAAAATAGCTGGATCAATTACCTCACTGTTGTGGCCGTAGTGTTTAAAGAATAATTGAACAATGTGTTTACTTTTCAGCTCACATCCACTCCTCACCATTCATTTCAACTGCAATGTTCAGCAGATGAAGTGTACATTTTGTGAGCGCTGTAAAAAAATCAGGATTTAAAACATGGAATTTGAAGCATCAGGATTGGGATGCAGTATTGGAATTGCAATGGAGGAGGAATGCCATAAGAAAATGTATGGCAGAAATGTTGGCACACTTGCAGCCTCTGACTTGTCACAGGATGATAAGAAGCTTTTGGAATGGAGAAGTGGGGTACTGCTACGTGATGACAGCACAGTGTGTTTTCACCATGAGAAGATGTACATCTCTCGATATGAATACACTCAGAAATATTGCAGTGATCCATTCAAAATGCACAAGAAACGTTCCTCAAGTTTGCTTCAATTTGCTTTTACAAATTATTGTAATTGTCAATTTACCTGATCAGTTCATAATCATGAATATAGAAGTTTGTAGTTCTAAACTTAGTTTTAAAATCAACACACCTCCTCAGGTTCCTGTTCAAAGTTTTATAGTGTAATATTAGGCCAGATGTTGCTCATTTAAACAATGAAATTTGATGGAACAAACTTTTGATGGAGTTCATTTTGCTTTATGCTAGGCTAATGTGCTAATGTGCAGTGCTTGGGAAACAAGCACTGGCAATTTTTAACTGTGCAAACTTCCATCCATCCATTTTCTATACCCGCTTATCCCTCACTAGGGTCACGAGGAGCCTATCCCAGCTGACTGCGGGCAAAGGCAGGGACCCTCCCTGAACAGCTTGCCAATCCATCGCAGGGCGCACACACCATTCACACTCACACCTATGGGCAATTTGATGTCTCCAATTAGCCTGTTACGCATGTCTTTGGACTGTGGGAGGAAACCGGAGTACCCGGCGAAAACCCACGCAACACGGGGAGAACATGCAAACTCCAGCTAGCTCTGCATCGCTTTTTAAACCCTTTGATTCGTTCAGTTTTCCCCACTGAAAGCGGCACCAATATTTATACAGCTCTTGGCCATCTCACGTTTTTCCTCCTTCATTCTATTTGTTCCTCTACCGTTCTTTGGCGCTTTGGCTGTTTAATTGTGGACGCCGTCTCCTGTAGTGCTGACATCGGAAGCTTCATCTGTTCTGCTATTGCCAACAACACAGATTTTTCTTTGTCTTCTTCGAATAATTTTTCCGGCAGATGGCGAACTAACAATGCAGATTCAGCTCTGCACGTTCACGAGCTGACAGAAACACATCTTTATTGTGTTCTCTCATCAGTGTTACGTTTCCACAATAAGTTTGTAAGGGAATGCAAACATCAGGAAACTGCACGACCAATAGATTTATCTAGTTGAAACATATAATTTTGTCAATTAAGAGCTCTTAGTTAATATATCACGGCCATTAGAGCAGTTTCCACTTGGCCTTTCCTGGCTGCGGCCATTTTAATCACTGGTCTGCATGACGTCAATGGATGTAAAGGCACACAGTATGAAAAAGAGGTCATGCACAGGGCCGGATCCAGAACTGAAAATTCGGGGGCGAATCCATCCCTTTATTGACAACAATCAGTCCTAGCTAGTTCTCATTCGTTTTCCTTTATTAACATGTTTTCCAATTATAGTAACAATCAAGTAGAAATTGAAGTTGCAGCTTTTTTTTCCCCGGCAAAAGCAGCATTTCAGAGCTGTTCAGCAAATGAAGGTAATTTTGGTGACATGTATTTGGTGTCGTCCGTTTACGTTTTCCAATTGGACAGCTGTCTATTTTTTTATATAGCAAGTTGCAGTGACCGTGCTGCAAAAACAGGTGTACTTACACTTATAAAGTGACCGAATTTCACAATTAAAGTAATGCATTGTCTCCTTGTTATTTCAACTGTAAATAGAGTCCTGCCCACATTTAATGGTGGTATACACTTCACATACACGGAACCTTTGATAGAAACTGATTGCAAAATTACAGTTGAAATAACTTACAAAATAGATGGCAAATTAGGTGCAAGTTTGAAACAGTGTACTAGTCACCAAAATTACGTTAATTGAAGTCTCGCTTTTTTACAGCAAGAGCGGGAGTATTAACTGTTCCCTCGAGTGCCCAAGGGAGAACCTGGCTGTCTTACGAACAATCCCACCTTCCTACGCGTTTGCTTGGACATTGAGGTGCTGGACGTGGCATTGCTTAAGATGAAGGATGTCAGAGCAGAGACTCGACCAGTTGACCTACTATAAACTCTTGAACAACTTGAAATAATAAAGTGCATAAATTGTTAAAATGGGCCGTATTCATGAACCAGTCACTGAAGACACCATCGGTACCGTGCCACAGTACGATTGAACCCTCTCCACCCCCTGGTCAGCTTGCAGACTAGTAATATTGTAACATCGTAGCACGTTGCAGGATGCACCTCGGTGGTTTTAAATGGGGAACGATTTTAAAAGGAGGCGCCAATATATTTAGAGGGGCTTTATTGTCGAGAAGGGGGTTGAGAATATTAATATCGAATATTAATGTTGCAAATGTGTATGCTGCGACTGCGTGTGCCCAAGCAACCGGGTGTCATTCGTAATGTGGATTACCACGTATAGCAGTACGGTATAAAATTTCACCCCAATTTCTTCTCGAATCTTCTTTGACGGTATTCCTCTTTCATGAAGCAATAATTTCCATTCCTTGGGCTGCTCATCTCTTGAGCCACAGAACATTGGCATTAGCCCTGGAGCATTCTGCAATATTTGGGTCTGGACTCAAAAACGTGGCTTGTTGCGCCAGAGGAATAGCATGGCATGATGATTTAATAATAAAAACACAAGAAATACAATAGCATTTTAGCCTGGGCATGTTTTATTTTCTCTTAGTGTGTGCAGTGCGGGCATTACTGGCGTTGTCCATGTTCATCAAGCCGGTACTGAGCTTTTAAGGGGGCTATCCCTCAGCCCTGTTACATTCACTGACGTAACCGGAAGTCACTGGCCTGATAAAATGGCCAATGGTGCAGTCCATGCTTTAAAGGGGGATTTTAAAAACATGTTTATGCCTTATCTATGTATTGCTCTAAGGGTCAAGGCAGATTTTTAAAGCCAGGAAGGTATTACCAACTCAAATAATATAACTTATAAAGACGTTTCCATTCCCCTTTAAGTGTGCCCATGTGGAATGCTGGGTTATAGCAATTACTCACATGTGAGTAACTGGACAGCAAAATGAACACGGCAGCAAAAAGACAGAAACATTGGGGTACCGACACAAGAGCTGCTTTAAAAAGAGGAAACTTAATGAGGCAGCCAAAAAAGAGAAGCAAAACTCCCAAAAATGGACAATTCCTTTAAAAAGAAAGAAGAGAAGGAGATGGTAGTGACCAGCCACACAAAGCCTAGGACACCTGCTATGGCAAATGCTAGCCTCGATGCACCTTCTGAGGGAGGTGAATGAGCGGTGAAAATGGAAATGACGAAGCTGGCCAACCCATGGCAACCACTGGAGTGGTAGAGACAGTTTGTACTCCTGCTGCCATCTCATCTCTGCAGGAGTATCCCACAAACAGGGAAAATTTTCCTGAGAATGTAGGTGCAGATGTCAAGCGTTATAATTTTATCTAAAGGGCCATGCAAAGCCCTGGGTCCTTTTCCATGGGATCCAGCCCCGGGACTGCTGTTTTTCCACTGCTTACTACACAAGCAAAACAAATCAGGCTTGGAAATACCAAGCAAATGGCTAAGCTGCTCACCCAAGCTGTATGTAGCAGATTGTGAGACATGTTGGGTTTTTGCTGATCGCACAGTGCTAGATGCAAAGTCTGCACGGAAAACAAAAACTGGCTAAACTAGGCTTATGCCGTCGGAGGCGACGGCTGGGGGTATATCCCCGAACGCCCCCAATCCTCCAATTCCCCAATCTTTGAATAGACCTTGAATAGACTTTCATTTGAACTTAATTTCAGGTCAGTCGGTCAAATGGTTCTGAAGATTTGGCCAAAATGGTAATTTTCCATCACAAAGCGCCACCTGGTGGCAAAATATTGAACCATACAGGTATGATGTCATCATGTGACATGTTGTGAGGTCATGACCTTGCAGTTGCACATAGTTTCATGTCAATTGGAGAAATAGTTCCAAAGATATAGCAAAAATGGTGAATTTAATGTGACGAAGCTCCACCTTGTGTCAAAATTTTGAACCAAACAGGTATAATGTCTTATAGTCTTAGAGTTGCCAACTTGACGACTTTCTCAAGACGTACACATACGTCTTGAATGGACAAACAATCCTGATTTGGAAAGTCGCCAGATTTAGCGAGAAAGTCGTCAAGTTGGCAACTCTAAGACTAGCGAAATCGACAGTGCATCGTTCATTTTCGGCAGGGTGACATGCTAAAATAAGCGAATTTACGAGAATGTGGATGTAACAGCTATGTCTTATAATTCATTGTTAAACATCTGTATAAACAATAACGTCATATTTAGAAGTCTGACTTACCAACTGAAGGAGACACGCCTGATTCCGACATCTCTGAAAGCAGCCTGGGCCGGTACGCGCAAGCGCAGTAAATGGCAAAGACGGATGCGAGAGAAGATGTTGCAGTTTCATAGTCTTATGCTACGAGTCAACAGTTTATGTTGCGGTTTTTGCAGTTTCGGTAGCGGAGTATTATTTTTCTGTTGCCATTTCCGCGATTAATGTAGGCATTTCGAAGTTTTTGCGTGCTGAGGCTACGTTTTTTTTGGTAGGCCTGCATCTGCCTTGTTGTCCTCCAGAGCAAGATTTTTGGATCACATAAACACTGTGTCCAAACTTCTCCAAGCTGAAGAGCAGACTTGGCCGCAGCTGTTAGGCTTCTTGACAGCAACATAACAGAGCTGCAAGCTTTCAGAGACCAGTTTGACGATGCCAAACAGACAGGCCCTCTCCGAAAAACTTTGAGGATACTTGTCAGAGGTCTGATTAAATTTTTCATGGACCATGCCAAGAGGAGCGCTTACTAGATGCCGAGTTAAATTTTTATGTGACTGAGTTCAATGCCTAACTTGACACAGTGATCACTCAACTAACACAGAGATTGACAGGTTTGAGGACAACAGTGAACATTCAAAGTACTGCAGCCTGAAACATTGCGCTCTGCAACAGATAATGAGCTTTTTAAGCACACCAGTCATGTCAATTGAACAAAGATGACATAAATGAGGAATTTCCAGTGCAGCTCCTGTCCTTCCACAGATTTTAAGAGAAAGCATCTGCAAAGTCAAAACAATCCATGAATTAAAGGAGCAGTGTGAAGAACTTGGATTGATATTTTGGCAGAAATGGAATATAACATTCATGACTACTTTTTTAGTAGTGTATAATCACGTGAAAAAAAAAAAATCTATGAGTTTCATTTCTCTTAGAATAAGCCCTTTAAACCTAAATGGGAGCAGGTCCACCTCCGGGAAGACCAATATGTTGGGCCACCATTTTTTCCACAGTAGCCCAGAACGGGAAAAAAGTTAATGAATGAAGTGCTGACACAAGAAAGCGCATTTCACGTTTTCGCTAGTTTTATGGCCACCGTAGGTTTTCTGAGAAAAGGAATGGTCAGTTGGTTGCAGGCTATAATCTGACCACTAGATGACTCTAAATCTTACACACTGATCCTTTAAGGTGAAAATAGTGCAACAATTATATTGTACAATAAGTCTGTACAGTTTTACTGCTTTTCTTAACAATCACTATGACTGACGCATCCACTAAAAAATAATTTTCCAAACTAAAACTAATTAAATCCTACCAGAGGATCTCAACGGCACAGACGCGGCTATCTGGACTGGCCAACCTGTCAATAGAGAACTCCCGGTCCGGTATAAGGACTTAATAAATGACTCAATGCTGCAAAAAGCCCAGAGTGCACCTTCAATGTAAGTAAAACTTATTTACCACGTGTTTGACTTACAAAGAGCTTAGTATTTTTATGACCTACGCACAAGACGACCATTGTTCTTCTAGCGTGGGCACGGCGTTACATTTTATATGCATCAAGTATTTTACCATTGCTGGTTGATTTAAAGCCACATTCTTTCGCTTTTTTGCCATAATGAAGAAATTTAAAATACGCCGAACATTGGATCGAATGCAGTTTCAGTTTTCTAGTGCAAAGTAGCCTGAATGCCCTTCGGAAATAGCTTATATTTCACATTTTAGTTCCCATTTTAAGTTCAAAATCATTAGTATCACATGTGCTAAAGTGTAAATTGTGAATAAAATCAAAACGCAATGACTTTCAAATCACACCAGCCAGTATTTTATTCACAATAGACATAATATAGCAAATGTTGAAACGGAGAAATTTTCCAATTTTATCCACAAAATGAGCTCATTACCTCCGCCAACGAAGTTTTTTTTGCCCCTGTTCGTTTGTTTGTCTGTTTGTTTCTTGAGTTCAGCCATTGGAATTTGATGCCACTCTTGTATAATACAGGCTTCCAGCTGCTGGAGAGTTTTGGGTCCCCTTTGATGGACTTTTCGTTTAATAATGTGCCAAATGTTCTCAATCAGTGAAAGATCAGGACTGCAGGCAGGGCAGTTCAGCACATGAACTTCTCTGCTACAAAGCCATGCTGTTGTAAGAGCTGCAGTATGTGGTTTTACATCGTCCTGCTGAAATACACAAGGCCATCCCTGGAATAGATGTCGTCTAGAGGGGACATATGTTGCTCTAAAACCTTGATATACCTTTCAGCATTCATGGTGCTTTATAAAACATGCAAGAGTCCCACACAATATGCACTAATGCATTCCCATACCATCAGAGATACTGGCTTCTGAACTGAACGCTGGTAACAGGAGGGGTGGTCTTTCTCCCCTTTAGCCCGGAGGACACGAAGCCCATGATTTCCAACAAGAATCTCAAATTCAGGCTCGTCTGATCTCAGGACACTTTGCTACATTCCATTTTAAATGAGCTTTGGCCCACAGAACATGGCGGCGCTTCTGGATCATGCTCAACAATGGCTTCCTTTTTGCACGATCGAGTTTTAGATGGCTTCTGTGGATGGCACGGCGGATTGTGTTTACAGATAGTGGTTCCTTGAAGTATTCCCCATTTAGTGATGTCAATGACAGAATCATGCCAGTGAGTGATGCAGTGGCGTCTGAGGACCCGAAGATCACGGGCATCCAATTAAGGTCTTCGGCCTTGTGCCTCACGCACAGAGATTTTTCCAGTTTCTATGAATCTTTTGATGAAGTTATGCGCTGTTGATGATGAGACCTTCAAAGCCTTTGCAATCTGACATTGAGGAACACTGTTTGTAAAGTATTCCACAATTTTTTTACGCAAGCCTTCACAGGTTGGGGAGCCTCTGGCCATCTTCAATTCTGAGAGACTCAGCCTCTCTAAGACATCCCTTTTATCGCAAATCAAGTTACACACCTAATGCCAGTTCACTTAATTAGTTGCTATGTGTTCTTACAGCTGATTCTCTTACATATTGTTTTTTTTTTCCAGCCCTTTTATGCCTGTGTCCCAACTTTTTTGAGATCTGTTGAAGACAGAAAATTTGAAATAAGCTCATTTCGTAGATAAAAATGTAAAATGTCTCACTTTCAAAATTTGAAATGTTATCTTTGTTCCATTGTAAATAACATATTGGCACATGTGATCTGAAAGTCATTGCATTTTTATTTTATTACACTTTGTACCAACTATTTCAGAAATGGGTTTGTATTATAAACAATATAATAATTTTTATCATTACATTTTTAAAATATCCCTTTCAATGATTTTAGATGCCATGATCAAGCAAAGAAAAAGCGGCTCGCCACAGGCAGCGAATTAAAAATGATCCAGCTGCAAGAGAAAGATATCTTGCAAAAAGTGTCATGTAATGTTGCCCAAACAATGTTGTTTCTAGTCAGTTCAGTACGGTTTACTTAAATGAAATGGAAACTCATTTTTTATCTGTACCAATTAATGCTTCATTTGACCCTATTCAGTTTCCACTGAATATGAAATGTCATTTTTGTTCGGCAATGTTGCCCAAACAATGCTGTTTCAGATCTGTTTAGTACAGTTTACAAAATAGAATGAAAACAAGTTTTTATATTTACAAATTAATACTTGAATAGAACCAAGACACCTGGGATTTTTTTATTCTGTGGAATAAAAATGCAATTACTCAACATATTTGTTATTATTATAAATCTTGTCAGGCGGCGCAACCACATTGTCAGGTGGCGCAACCAGGTAAAATACTAATTTGAACCAAGAAATGGGAGATTGACGTGAACAATTGTTTCAACAATTGTCTGTAAAACAATATCCCTTTTAAATTTGTAAAGTATTTATTCACATTTTAAATATTGGATGTTGGAAAACCAAAATACCCACCCCCTACAATAAAGAATCCATAAGTCACTTTTAATACCCAGCTCAATGACAAAATAGTAATGTTTAAGGCAGAGTAGACACTCTCAGGTATACTTACAAAAAGAAAAAAAAAAAAAAATCACTGAGAAAAAAAAGAGCGAAGAGTGTTTTTTTTTTTTTTTCCCCCCCCAAGAAACTTTTGGTTGCACCACCTGACATTTTTTGGCTGGTGAAATTGTAAATGCCATCTAAAATTGTACTAAAATCCTTTAAATGTTGAGCAACCATTAATACTTGTTTAAACACACTCTTCCAACTTCAAATAAATGTATTCTGTACATTTTTAAAGACATCTAAAAAAAAATAAATAAATAAAAAAAATTTTTAAAAGGCTTATTTGTCATCGACCCACATTCAGATGCAAATAATTCAAAAGGTCGGTAACCAAATGAAAAAGCAAAAATGAATTAAATAAACGAACAGGTACAGCTGAGATGCTTTCAATTCCAAAGGTAGTATTTTTCCCCACAGTTGACTGGCTCTGCTTGACATATAATTAACAGATTGTGTCCGCCATTACATGAAGAACTTTAGCAGTTAAGCACATACGGCAGATGCCTGATTCTGTGCTTCAATCCAATCTAGCAGCCTAATTCTAGTAGGCCTTAAATTGGCGTGATATGCAGTTTGGATTACAGTAGTTGAAAAGACAAGTGGTAATGCAACATATCTATTCAAGTCTGATTTTTTCCAGAGAAGTGCAAGACTTGTTGAGTCTTCGTGTTGAGGCAAAATAATTTACAGTCTTGATGCTTCTGACAAATGCAGACATTTCACTTAAGACTTCATAGCTACAAATCATGTCTAGCACTGTGCAATGCATTCCATTTCATGTGAAATTTATCTTCAAATTGTTATAGTCAATGCACTTGCATCTCATCTCTAGTCTATAAAATGGGCCTCATTTTCTGACCTTATGAAAAGCACTATTTACCAGCAAAGAGGAAAATGATATAGGGTGGCACAACACTAGTAATTTACGGAGCAAGCAGCAATACTGAAAGATCAATCACTCATATTTGCCACATTATGACCCAAACCCTCACCCAATAAGTTATGAAGACATTAACTGATGGTCTACAATAACCCAGCCCAATTGACCACATGCAGATTTTTACTTCACTCAAAACAACTTCAGGCAGAACTTTAAGCACAAGTTACCCACTTCAGTTTGATCTGACATATGCCAAGCATGCGCTCATGTGACAAGTCAAATCCATCTGAAACTAGATGGTACTCAGTTGAGCGCATACCTCCACCATGCCATAAATCTGTTCTTTTGATGACAGAATATGTTTTGCATCACTTCCAAAATTTAACAAACTCTTCCTTGGACCATCCGTCATCCTGCCAAATTTAGTGCCAAACTGTTCATAACTTTTTGAGTAATTCAGTCAAAAATATCAAAAGAACCCTTGTTAGACAGCTGTATTACAATTCTTCCAGATCCAGAATCTTTTCCAAATCACATCCAAAATTGAATCAACTCATCCTAGGACTCCCACCTATCATCCTACCAAATTCTGTGCCAAACCGTTCATAACTTTTTGAGTTATCCTGTGAACAGACAAAAAAAACAAACAAGTAGGGGTGAAAACATAACCTCCTTGGCAGAGGTAATTAAATTAGACAGGGTTTTAAATAATGTTCTGCACAGGGTTTAAGTGGAGAGGATAACATGTAGCCCAATGCAAAATACCAAGGAACAATCAATTGTTGATTAGCAAATTGACTGAGCAGTGAGCATTTGATTATTGTGGGATTTCATGGTCTTTACCAGCAGGGGTGTAATGGAGGGGAAGTGCAAGTGAGAGGCGCTCCCCCACCTCTAAAATTATTTTTTTAAAAAATGAAAACAAAGAAGTACTTACCTGGCGTGCTTACTGACAGATTGAAAGCTTGCCAAGCTATCAGATTCATGAAAACATCCTCTTTCGTGACTCACATACTTAATGAAACGATTGAGGTTGGCTGATGCCTCATAAACCATCAACTAGCCAAGAATGGGTCAATAGACATGCAATGAGACCACTTTGTATTAATAACAAATGCATACCATGTCATGGGGGAAAAGTCCTGCATCTTGCAGAAAGCATTCTTGTTTTCATATTACCATGTTATCAAAATCACAATGAGAGACTGTATTATCCTATTCATGAGACAGACAATGCATTTGCTTCTTGAAAAATAAAACGTTTCCGAGAATTAAATTTCATAAGATTTGCGTTTTCATTTTTTTTTCTAGCAAAATGAAGGGGCACTTATTTTTGAAAATGAAGTAGCAAATAGGAAATACAATTTAATATGTTATCAAATACATGGACTTGAAAATGAAAAAGCAAAGTGAAGGATTATTCATTTTCATGACGATGCAAATTATGTATTTGCTTCTTGAAAAATAGAAAGCATTTCTGAAGATGCATTTTTATATTGTTCACTGTATACTTCCATACATCTTCTCCAAGTATCAGTATGTCGTTTGCAAGATTAGCATAAAGCGTAAACAGTGATATAAATGTTTGTAGTGTTATTGGTGTTAATGCGGCCAAAATGCTTCATTTTGGTCAACTCATTTTATGCAGCTCTGCAGAATACAAGCGTGGCTTTATCCTGATAGGTTTAAATTTATTGTTGCTCCGTTCATGTATAAATATTTCATGAGTGTGTGTTCCGAAGCCTCGATGCGAGTCCTACAATTCCTAGAATTATTTTTCAAATAATTCTGGCTCAATAACGTAGTTACTCAGCTTGGTGCTAATCTTCAGACATGAAGCGTCACAGGTCATGATAGAAGTATAACATGTTTGGTACTGTGTACCCTTAAGTCATGATAGTTGATGTAAAATGTGGTGTCAACAGCAAAACTGAGCCACTGTAGTGGCTTCCAAGTGGCCCCACTGGCAGGAAAAGTGAGATCAGGATCTAAAAATTTGGCTTTTTCCTTGAGACACACATATCTTGTGCAGAGTTTCATTCAATTCCAGAGGGGTCAACTCCTCAAAGTCTTCAAAAAGTGCCATTTTCTCATGGAATGGCTCTTAATGTTTTTGCTTCAAGCACAACTCTCTACGCTAAATCCATGCGCGTAATTTTCAGGATAATAAAATAGACCTTTTTTACAGTCAGCTAACGTTAATGTACAGGATGGGTCCAGCATTCAGTTGAGACTGATAACTATTCCAAAACTGAGGCCTTTTTGGTGCGAACGATCGTTTTGGTTACATGAAGTAAACTCAATCAAATTTCTAACTCTGTTACCGACCAGGTTTTTTGCCATTGTTCACCCAAAATAAATCAAATGAGCAAAATTTTGTTTTTTGAAATACCAGGGAAGACCTACAGAAAGCCATTTAAATTCTAGCTACACCTCACTTAGTTTTGGAGATATGATACAAAATACACCAATTTTGTAACTCTAACCACGTGACCTGGCCCAGCTGTGTATTTAGAGACTGTTGCTAGTAGCCAAGGGATTTTAAAACAATTGCTTTCACACATGGGTGGTGGCTTTGTTCGCTGGCCAACCAGAGCAGATCTCCCACCATAGAGGGGAACCCCACTCAGAATGGCACATTTTACAAACGTTTCGGAACAGGAATCAAATGCCAAGAAATCATGGATTTTTTTTTTCTAAAGAGTTAATTAACCTCTCTGTAGTACATCGAAGAATATTATGACTTATGACAGCAGAATGGGTCTCCTTTAAACACTGGTATCAAGTGGATACTTGGTAGCAGCCAAAATACTGTTAAAAAAAGGTAAAAAAATACAAATAAAAAAAAAAGGTAGTTGTTTTTAGTGTCCAGACTGCCTTAAAAATCCTGAGTTAACTAAATCTAATATGACAACTTGTGGTTGTCTCTAAAATTTTAAGGTACCCCACAACCCCCCCCCCAAAACAACCACCAGAGCACCCAATGCCCAGGTATTGTTGGCAATGTTAGGACTAAATAAATAAATTAATAAGATTTGTGCATTCCTAGAGCTGAAACAGTATACATCATCCAAGGAAAGAAACAGGATGACAGGCTAAGTTCATGTTCTTTTTTTCATAACCTTGAGCAATTGCAACAATAATTAGGTCATTTCTGTCACAATTAATTGCAAAGTTCACTAGATGACACCAAGCACTTGAATAAAATGAGATTTCTGATGAATTTCTGATCAAAGAACCATGATGTTCCTAAATCAAATGATGAGGCATTGGTTGTTTATGACTGAGTTAATGCAAAGGTACACATTTTTTTTAAAAACACAGATCAGCAATGATAGAAAGCCAACTTATATTACATATGATTGCTACTTTTTTTCACAGACTTTCAGGTGCTGTTTTTTTTTTTTTTTTTTGAACCAAGGGCTGTGTGGGCTATGTTCAATGCAAATGTAAAATTATAGATGTGCACAAAGAAACACGTCATTTCTCAGATGGGAAAACAAGGCATGTTAGCAGTCTGATGCCATGCTGGGGTCAACGGAGGAGGAGCAGCAGCAAAATAACAGCAAGGCCTGCACTGTGTCTTTGCAATCAGGTGAAAATAATTAGAAAGGAAGAATTCCAAATGACAGAAAAAAAATTGAGTACACTAACAGTTTTGATTGCAGAAAAATTTCTTGAAGGCTTTTTCACAGTTCAAGCTACCAGGTATCAGTGGCCTATACACCACAACTTGCTTACCAGATAACAAAGTTGGTCACCATTCTGTTCAGCCAGACCAGCAAAATCATAGCAAACTCCAAACATAGCAACGACAATGTCACCATCAATTTTAGTATATTGCATGAATCACTCTGATCCTACCACTGATTTAGTTGGTTTGGTGATTTCTTCCATTGAAAATCAAGGTTCTGCCAGCAAGGCACCACTTTCGACACCTTAAAGTGGTCCATAGCAGATCAAAATCAAATCATTGATCTTGTTCCTCAATGCTCCAGAGCTATCACTTTTGAATTTATTACAAGAAAATATTTCCAACAAAAAGTATCGGGAAAAAATTAACAAAGGGAGATCTCCGAGAGGATCAAATTTTTTTTTTACCCATAACAAAAAAAATAAAAAACATATAACTTTCAAAAATATAGTGAAAAAAGAGGCCTAAATTAATGTGATTAGTTTTCAGCATTGCTGGGCATACAACATGTCCACTATTTGGGGCCATTTGGCAACACCCCTCAGGAAAAAGTCCTAAACTGTCATGCAAGAGGTGAAAGTCTACCTGTTTGCTGCAGATTGTTGCCAAATGAGATTGGCAGCAAAATCCATATCCAGCAGATAGCAAGGAAAATAGAGGGGACAAACGTGGTTTATTTTTGTGTCTTTGCAGGATTCTGAAATTCAGTACTCCCTTGGTCTATAATTCATACATTTCCACCTCAACCCACAGCTCTATTTGCTTTTGTGGGTCAGATTTGTTCAGGTCAAAATTAGTTTGTTTACCAGTGCCTCAGTACAGCTTATCTCAATTTTGCTTAGTCAGATGCCTTTACTATCCTCCAAAGCCCAAAATTAAAAGGATTACAGCCACAGTTTTGAATTTATACAAGTTATGCTATGCGATTTCCATTCACTTCCATTAGATAGAATTTCCAATCAACTTAATGTTTATTTAATTCTGCTTTTTAAAAGAATGATGTAACTATATACAACTCTAATTCCGAAATAGTTGGGACAAAGTGTAAATTGTGAATAAAATCAAAACGCAATGACTTTCAAATCACACCAGCCAGTAGGCCACCTTATTCACAATAGAGCAGAGATAACATAGCAGATGTTGAATCTTAGAAATTTTACATTTTTATCCACAAAATGAGCTAATTTCAAATATAATGGCTGATAAAGGTCTCATAAAGGTTGGGACAGGAGACTGTTTACCATGGTGTAGCATCCTCTCTTCTTTTGAACACAGAGTGTAGGCGTCTAGTTTCTTGAGTTTAGCCATTGGAATTTCATCCCACTCTCGTTTAATACAGGCTTCCAGTTGCTGAAGTGTTTTGGGTCTCCTTTGACAGACTTTTTGTTTAATTATGCACCAAATGTTCTCAATGGGAGAAAGATCAGGACTGCAGGTAGGCCAGTTCAGGATACGGACTGTTCTACGAAGAAGCCATGCTGCTGTAATAGATGCAGTATGTGGTTTTGCATTGTCCTGTTGAAATATACAGGGTGTTCCTTAGAATATGCATCATCTGGAGGGGAACATATGTTGCTCTAAAACCTTATTCGAGGTACTTTTTAAAACATGCAAGTGTCCCACACCATATGCACTAATGCATCCCCATACCATCAGAGATGCTGCCTTTTGAACTGAATACTGATAATAGGATGGGTGGTCTCTCTCTCCTCTTTAGCCCCGAGGACACAACGCCCATGATTTCCAACAAGAATGTCAAATTTGGACCCGTCAGACCAAAGGACACTTTCCCACTTTGCTACAGTCCATTTTAAATGAGCCTCGGCCCACAGAACACGGCGGCTCTTCTGGATCATGCTGAAGAATGGCTTCCTTTTTGTACAATAAAGTTTTAGGTGGCATCTGTGGATGACATGGCGGACTGTGTTTACAGACAGTGGTTTCTTGAAGTATTCCTGGGCCCATTTAGTAATGTCAAAGACAGAGTCATGCCGGCGAGTGATGCAGTGGTGTCCGAGGGCCCAAAGATCATGGGCATCTAGTGAAGGTCTTCGGCCTTGTCCCTTACGCAGAGATTTTTCCAGTTTCTCTGAATCTTTTGATGATTTTATGCACAGTCGATGATGAAACCTTCAAAGCCTTTGCAATATGATGTTGAGGAACATTGTTTTTAAAGTATTCCACAATTTTTTTTCGCAAGCCTTCACAGGTTGGAGAGTCTCTGGCCATCTTTACTTCAGAGAGGCTCAGCCTTTCTAAGACATCCTTTTTATAGCCAATCATGTTCCACAACAGATGCCAATAAATGTAATTACTTGCCAAATGTTCTTTCAGCTGATTCTCTTATATTTTAATTGCTTTTTCAGCCCTTTTTTGCCTGTGTCCCAACTTTTGAGACCTGTTGCAGCAAGAAAATTTGAAATGAGTTCATTTTGGGGATAAAAATGTACAATGTCTCAGTTTCAGCATTTGAAATGTTATCTATGTTCTATTGAAAATAACATATTGGCTCACGTGATCCGATGGTCACTGCATTTTGATTTTATTCTCAATTTACACTTCGTCTCAACGATTTCAGAATTGGGGTTGTACAAACAAATTTCTCAAATGTTCCATTTTTATTGGAAAACTAGAGGCACTCGTAAAGTGCAAACCTCCACCAAGGCAGCACAATCCAAATATTCACGAGTGGGAGCAAAGTTGAGTTATCGCATATCATACGATTTCAAGATGGCTGCCATGGTGGCCATATTGTTTCACTGATCGCAGTGAAAATCAATAGGGTCCATCCTTAATTTCAGCCAAATCTGTGCATTACTTTCTGAGTTATGTTGTTCATAAACAGACAGACAGACCGATAGAAAAACAAACAGGGGCGAAAACATAACCTCCGCCCCAACTTTGTTGGCGGAGGTAAAAAAAAAAGTGTGGTGAAGTTGATTCACACCTGTACATTCAACAAAACTGTGTTCTGCTAATGCAAACTTGAAACGTGGCATTTAAAATGAACCACTCCAGCCTAATGGTAGAGCTATCTCACAATCATTAAAATTTCGGTTATTTCACTCTGAACCATTTTGTAAAGGGCTTTTTCTGTGAAAACCTGGACAATGTGCACCAGATTACAATCACAGGTTAATTACATAGCACAAACAGGAGATTATCATGGTTTCCAGCAATATAATATGAGATAGGATTCTGCCCCTTCAAAGCATTTATTTAGAACTTGGGAGCAGTTTCGGCACTTGGAAAATATTGATTGCATTTCTAAATAAACATTTAGATCTTCTCAGGATACACAAGCCATGTTTGATTAGTTCCCTTGTATAGTCAGTGAAACAGTGTTATTGCACAAAAACCAGCCTACAGTTCATAAATTTAGGATTGAGGAGGGTTGACATCGAGTCGACCTGATTAAACTTAAAAAAGAAAGTGAATTGCAAAGAGCTCTCATTTCCACTGCTGATGCAAAGAGCCTCGATAATTCAGATGGAGCACAGCTGCTGAAGCTGAAAGGCAAGCCTGTACACTTTGCCAACATCCATCACCACATTAGACTCCATTGAACCGGTGGCATAAAAGCAGCAATTTGACACAAAGAAGGCAGAACAACGAGCAATATGTTCAAAAGTTTGATTTCATTTAGGCAGAAAATTTACTTCTTCCCAGATACTGAAACATTTTAATTCAGATGATGAATACACCATAAAAATTGGTCTTAAAAGGGGACAAATAAGTTTTCATTTCAGTCTCCAGCTTCATAAGCAAGCAAATGTAAATATAAATATAAATAAATGAATGAATAAAGAAAGTTTGTTTAGCTTACGCGAGACACGGTACAATACGTTTTTATGCACCACACTAAACGAACGTTTCAAAAACATACACATTTTTGACAGATATCGCTTGTCGTACACTGATGACTCGAGTAGAACTTGGCTACTTCAACAACGACTTCGCTATGCGCTATAGGCGAAAAAACATGATTACACAGTAAGGTTAGGACAATGATGCCGCAATTATGGAGGAATAGGCAAACGTTATTCGGATATAAGTATTTCGCACGATCGTTAAATAGGGAAACAAGGACATAAGTTACTCTAAAAGTTCGCATAGACAGTGCTAATCTTTCATAACTAATGTCTAGCTATAACGTTACCGTTGCAGAAGAAAACATCGATTAGTTTCAGAGATGAGCAAAAAAAAAAAAAAAAACAACCGAAAAAGCAAATAATAATCCCTTATCCCTAAGAAACAAATATAATAACTGCTTAAGTTCGACAATAATTCCACAACTTTAATTTACATCACCTACAATGGAAATTAATTACATTTTTTGTACATCCTGATCAATTTTCTCGAAATCCAACTCCAAAAAGTAAGTTATATTGTAAGTTGACTAGCGACGTGCAATGGTGCAGTCTGTAGTCAGTCTGTAGTTTAGCGTGACTTAGTTGCGTAAATAAGCTAACATCAACAGCCCGACGTCGCACGAGTTTTCATAAGGGTTTTGTAAATTGAGAGAAGATTATAACTTAAACGTGGGTAACGCTGCTGAATTGAAAAATAAACGTCAAGGGCTGAACAACTAGAAAATGTAGTTTGGTTAGCCCATACGAAACAATCAGATTTACATTTATCGAAGGAATCCCTAACTTAATTTGTTGACTGAGATCACTCTTTGAAAACTTACCTTTTCCTCAGTAAGAAAGGCCACCGCTACACAAACCCAGATAATCCAAATGTTTCTCATTGTTGCTGAAACAAATGTGTGATGGCAGGAACACAAAAGCAAATTTCTCGCACGGCAACTCTGACTCCTTTCCCGGTGACGCTCACTTGCTAACGTTAAATGTTACTGGTTCTCCCTGCTCCCCTCCTCTAGCCTCCTCTCTGAGGAATCACTCTGTATACGTAGGCTATAGCTTTTGTGTTTTCTCTCTGTTCCTCCTTGAATTTTCCAAACTCCTTATCAGTTGATAGTTTCCAACGTATACGACGCAGTCGTGAAGTCGCTTCTTTTTATGAGCCTTTGTCCCATTTATAAAGTGGCCAAACCTACTCCAGGGACACGTTGTACGAGGCCATTTCACATCGCAGCATCATACGGTAAATTCGACTCTGAAAACGTTCAGGCAAAGAAGCAACAGGCTGATAATGGAATAAACCTAGGCAAGTGATTGACAGATACTTTAGCCACTAAGAGGCCTGATTTTCCCTGAGAACAGAGTTCCTTGTGTCTTAGCAGAGATGCACTGTAACCTGTAAAATTGAGGAGCAGGTCCACATAAAATTACTCCACGGTTAAGCAATTTCATGTAGAAGCCTTCCTTGAAATATAAGACTCAACAATTTTTCAAAAAAAAAAAAGGGGGGGGGGGTATTATCAACCTTAATGCATTGGGCAAGCAATCTTACCCATCAAAGGCTTCACTTCGTGCAAATCTGAAATAGTGAAACCATAGCTACAAATAAATGATTACTTCTTACATTCTTAAATTCTGCGGTACTACTTGGCCTACCGACTATTATTATGATTATTATTCTAAGATTTTGCCCAATAGATAACTGCGTCCAGATCATTAACCTGGTGGCACTGTTCAAACTTTAAAATGTTCAGTATGTTCAAGAATAATTTGCTTTTGAGCAGAATTTTGCTGATGCAAATTGTTAAATTAATCATTTTTCAAGTTTTCTACATTTTCTTCTCTTTCATACTCCCTTATATAAACTCCATTAAACTTGTCAAATACTCAGCTTCTTAATTTCTTTTTCATTATTATAGGCCTATTGTTAGAAATACCGTATTTGAACATTTAGTAGCCCGGGCCAGGCGGGTATTTGCAACAGGCCACTAGGCTATTTATTTTTGCACCGACCTGCACCAGGCCAGTTCGGATTTCCTTCACAGTAATAAACTGACTGAATTTAATCGTAAATTAACGCATTGCTTCTTTGTCATTTAAACTGTAAGTGGAGCCCTGCGCGCCTTTAACCGAGGTTTACATTGAACATGCACTGAACTCCGTGGGAAACTAATTGTAAAATTACAGTTAAAATAACCGGCTAAAGGGTGCCAGTTAAATTACCTGGCTAAAAAAGGCTACAGTTTATTCGTTTATTATAAGGCAGTTGCTACGGACACGGCAGTTTTTCAATGTATTTCAATGTGGAGTACCGTAGTGGAGAGATACGGCAGCACCATTTCAAGCCCTGCCCTAACCTAACCCCAGGGGTGCAGTGGTCGGGGGACGTGGGGGAACGGCGTTCCATACAGTCCTTTTGGCGAGATTTTTTTAAGTTGTCTACTGAATATATTTTTAAAACATTGCTTCTGTCATCATTTTCGCCATTGTATAGCTTCTAATAAAGTAATAATACATACTGCAATTCACAAATATTATTAACAGGGCCCTGAAGTCTCACGCACACGCATTTCAATAAGTTCACACGCTCTCACGCCACACATGACATTTCTCACGCTGAGAAGTGATAAAACTCGCCGCACATTAGTAACATAGACTGCATATAAAAGAGATAAGTAATTTATGAATGATGAGGCGAAGCCAGAGGCTCTGCTCGAATCAGCCACCAACCAGCCAATCAGAAAATAGTATTTCTTGCTTGGAAATAGAAGGCCTGTAATCACGTCTTCCACATATGGACGAATGCGCGCCAATGCTGCTATTGTGTGCACACGTCAAAGAAGAGCTGGCAATGGAAGTCCGAAATCAGGTGATCAGTTCATCACTGATTTTTTTTTTTTTTACAATAGCTGCTTATTAAAGTCGAGGAACTATGCAGGATATTTGCTTTGTGGATCATTTTTTACCACAGTTTAACTACTTTGGACGGTTATGGTTAGATTAATTGACTTGTAACTTGTCACGGGGAGAGTGGGGGCTCTCTGCCCTCCATGTAGTGCATTTTGACTGAAAACAAACCCTGCTCCGATCCGGTGCTCGCCTACTTGAGCTACCACTTCTCGCAACAAGATGCGACGGATAACCCGGTCAGCATTCATTCTGCAAACAGCCTACAACGCGCACAATCTTCCGCGAACGCGCCCAAGTAGGAGACAGGAGTTTACTGACAGTTGTGAATATTCAATAACTGATCCTGGTGTGCCATCTAGTGATTAAATATTGTAACTGCGTGTATAAATTTGCAGCTCCACATTAACTGGCGGACACATCTGCACAAAGGTGCACAATTGTTCTTCTCAAACACGCCAAATGCAGATAATCCGTGAATGATGAATTAAATTAATATATTAATTTGAAACGAGTAACTAAGTTCCCAGTGTCAAAGTAATAAAGTGAAAGTATACTTACCATATATGGCTCAAGCATTTGCAACTTGGGTCTATCCCGAGATACTAACATCTCTTTTTTTTTTTGGAGAGTCCCCCCACTGATAAAATTCCCACTACACCACTACCTAACCCTAACCCCAACCTCTAACCTTTCCCACAACCACCCTAACTATTATCCCGAATCTTTATCCTAATCCCTTGAAATCGACTGCTCTACCAATAAAAACTGCCGTGTCTGTAGACACTGCGTTATTATTAGCAGCGTATTCGCGGAAACTGAAACTAGCGGGGCAACTTGCACTATCATCCTGTTATCCATCGTGTAAGGGCAAGGACGGACTAAATGAAGACAAGTTGGTATGAACACTTCAGAATGAAGTTGTTCCGATCTTAATACACAAAGCATAGGCTACATATAAATTCATGCATATAGTTTCTTCCAGGTATAGATCTGAGTCAGACTCGCAGGCTCAGCTGAATGCGAACGCTTTTTCTTTGAACAAAACGAAAACGGAGGTAACTGAGCAAAAACGCAGTGTCTACGTGTCCCAAAGTCGGACAGGGTTTTAATATAACTCCATGTCTGACAGTCGATTAACGTTTTTATTTCTTAAAATCTAACGTTACTGAATCTTTACTGTTTAACATGATCAGAGGGCTCAGTTCTTCAAGATGAGTAGGGGAGAGCTGGTACGAAAGTAACATTTTTCACATAGACGTCATTTTAAAAGATAACGTTACAGAAAGAAAAAAATTTCGGAGCGGTTAACTACTTTGGTTCGTGCTCTGTCAATATCAGGTGCTAAATCATCCCACTAAGCCTAAATATTGACTTCGGGATAGTTTGACGTCGAACGGAAGTGCATTGCTACTTTCGACCCATCCAGTCGGGATGAAAGTAATGCACGGACAGGGCAAAAGTAACGTGATCAAATTTACTGGAATCTTTTTTTGTTGGTGAAACAGAAGCAAAAACAGTCAGACGATTGTTTTAAACATTTTAATTTGCTTCAAATGTTTCAAAAGTAAATGTGAACATGTTTAATTTGCAATTGGTCTATTTATAAAAAATATGAAATTACTTTACTCATTTTCACAGTTGTGACAGATAATGAGCGGTTTTATGTCCTTCTTATTTGCGGATGGTGAATATTTCCACAGATATTAATGGATGTTACCACTCATAAAACACGCAAAGACAACAAGGTCAGCCATTACGGGAAACGGAAATCTTCCCCCTTTTATTTTTCCTCATCCGCGCCACTGGGTGGCAGCAACCGACCGACACACACCAATACATCACATTCCTCCACTTTACTTAGGGAGCATAATTATAAATCCAACCTTTGTGGAACATGAACCGATCGACCAGACCTTGTCACCATTGGTGGGGTATTTGGTACAATTCTGGGAGGCACGGGCCCCTTCTGAGGTGAAGCTCGCCTGGGTGTCTGAAAACTTGAAACTTTGGCTTCTACCGCAGGAGAGACACACACCTTAGGAGATGGGATCAAATTTTTTTTCTCATTAGACTCGATTTCTGCTGGAGGTTCAAGATCCTGAACATTGGGAAGAGAGAATGGTGGTACAGCAACAGGCGAGGGTGACCTGACCTCAGGCACCTTGGTGAACTTCTCAACCCTTCTGTCACTTTCATCTGGAATCATGTGGTCTACATGAACAACACGGTAGTTCTGTCCATCTTTCCCAGGAATTCGAACAATGTATGTGAGTGGACCCTTAATGTCAACAACTACGGCCGACACCCACTTTTCCAGACCTCCTCTCATATTTCTGATTTTAACATGTTGGTACAAATCAAACTATCTCAACTTAGGGTTTGACCCATCTCTGTAACGTTTTGTTTCTTCCTGTGACTCTTCAACCTTCCTTTGAAGACTAGGTTTTAACAGACTTAATCTAGTTCTTGGCACACGCTTAAGAAACAACTCAGCTGGAGTTCTTCCAGTGGTAGAGTGTGGAATATTCCTGTATTGGAATAACACACCTGAGATTCTGTGTTGGACCGACAAATTGTCATTCGTTTTCTTGTACATGTGTTTAAATGTTTGAACATGACGTTCATCCAAGCCATTGCTTGCAGGGTGATACGGTGGACAAAGTGTGTGTTTCACACCATTATTCTCAAGGAACACCTTGAACTCAGCGGAACAAAACTGTGGTTCATTATCACTGACTACTTGCACTGGCAGTCCGTATCTTGAGAACAACGATCTCATTGCATCGATTGTAGCTTCTGATGTAGTACTACTCATAGGAAATACCTCTAACCATTTAGAGTAACTGTCTAAAACGAGAAGAAATGACTGTCCCTTAATTTCGGCATAATCAACATGTATCCTCTGCCAAGGTTCTGTTGCCCATGGCCACAACAACAGGGGTGATGACTTTGGCATATTCTGCATATCGGCACAAGCGGAGCAATTCCTTACCATGTCTTCTATATCTTGATCTAACCCTGGCCACCATACATAGGATCGTGCTAATGATTTCATTTTACACATACCCGGGTGACAGATATGCAATTCCTCTAGTACATCATTCCGCAGGACTGGTGGAATGACCACTCTTCTCCCCCAGAGCAAACACCCGTCTTCTATTGACAGTTCATGCCTATGACGCCCGTAAGGCTGGATAGCCTCATCCTCACAATGCTTTGGCCAACCACACAGAGTATTTTCTACCACCTTTGACAATAAGGAATCCTTTTTGGCACAATATTCAACTCTTTTTGCTGTTACCGGCAGTTCGTCTAACACAGTATGAAAAACATAGTGCTCATCTGGATCCTGCTTGACTTCCTTATCCAGTGGTAACCTGCTCAACAAGTCTGTATTCGCATTTTTTTTGAAGAGCGGTACACAATGGTATATTGATAACTTGACAACAACAATGCCCACCGCTGCATGCGCGCGGCAGCTAAAGCTGGTATTCCTGTTTTAGGACCGAATATCCTTGTCAAGGGTTGATGGTCCGTGACTAGCTCAAAGTTTCGGCCATACAGATACAAATGGAATTTCTTTACACCGAACACAATTGCTAGACCCTCTTTTTCAATTTGCGCATAGTTTTTTTCTGCAGCAGACAATGTACGCGAAGCATATGCTATTGGCCGCTCGCTACCATCAGGTATACGATGACTAAGAACTGCGCCAAGACCGTATGGGCTTGCGTCTACACTCAGGATCAGAGGTTTACTTTGATCAAATTGTACCAATACCTGCTCACTAGTCAGTACAGACTTTGCAAATTGGAAAGACCTTTCACATTCAGACGTCCAGTCAAAAGAAGCATCTTTGTTTAGAAGGGTGTACAATGGAGTCAGTTCGGATGACAAATTTGGAACAAATTTGCCATAATAGTTGACAATGCCTAAGAATGACCTCAGCTCCGTAACATTGCGTGGCTGTGGAGCATTACGGAGAGACTCAACCTTATTTTGGACTGGTTTTACCCCCCTAGCACACAAAACCAGTGGCGTAGCTACGGGTGTGCCAGTGCCGACCAAATTGGCAGCTGGCACACCCAAAAAAAAGTTGTTTTTTGTTGTTACATATCAGAAATGAGTTCATTTTTTTTTTTTTTGCATGTTGGCGAGTTGGATACACATTAATACTCATTAATATGATTTTGCAAAATTCGTTATTTCAAATAATTTTAAGCAATTATAATAGGGTCGCTGATCAATGACGTCGTCGTTGCCTTGCAGCTAGTAAAAACAACCGCTAGCGTGTGTAGAGCGCGAAATGAGTAAAAAAAAAAAGAGAGAGAGAGAGAGGATGAAGCAAAGCTCACTTCTTAAATTTATCAAAAAACCCCGACTTGCCCAACCTAGACCCGAGGAAATTTACCCTCCCAGTGAAAGCTCGACATTAGAAAATGCAGAAACGGCGACTCCACTGTCCGAGCAAGCGGTACAACCAGCGGAACAATCAGCGGAGCCCCCTCCGGAGATGGCGGGGGTGGAGACCGGAGAGGTCGGCAAATTGCAAGAGGTCGGTACGGTCATCAAACTTGCTGGACTTAAAAGTAAGACTAACGTCAATTAAAATAAATAAATTCTCATAAAAGCAGACAGAGTATTATTTCAGAAAGATAGAAAAGCTATCTGGCGACTGAAATCATTATATAAATATATACTTGTTTAATGTGACGTAGTTGAACTTCGACTGACTAAACATAAAATAAGGTGATCGATGAACTTTGTTTCTCATGGGCTAACCTAAAAAATAAGCAGTTGCGGCTCGTGAATTGGCAACAAGGGAAGCTCAAACAATCCCTTAAAGTTAATGATTATTCATGACCCGTTTTCAATCATTCATTTAAATTACAATAATAGACACTCCGAAAATCCGAAAACTCAACATTATCTGGTGCGGCCAGTTTTCATTAATAACGCATACCTGTCGACTCTCACGCATTCGGCATGAGTTTAAGTGGCATTTTTACGTTCCTCTGCTGCAGACAGCAATTATTCCATCAACGCGTATGTAAGAGATTTTCGTGTGGAATTTAAGTACTTGTGCATGGAGGGGTTTGAAGCAATGGAACTGCATAAAGACGTTTCAAATGATCTTATTTCATTTAAACGATCATGAAACAAATGCATTGCTTTCAACCCCAACCCCTGAGTATATAAAAGCGTGAGAAGTCTGGAGTCGTAATCAGTATGCGTTATAAATGAAAACTGGCCACATCTGATAATGTAGAGAGTTTTCGGAGTTTGTGTTTTGGTAATTTAAATGAATGATTGAAAACAGGTCATGACCAGTCATCAATTTTAAGGGATTGTTTGAGCTTCCCCTATTGCCAGTTCACGAGCCGTAACAGAAAATAAGTTATTTAGGTAAAGCACAAGATATAGAAGAATATTATAAGAGAGTCTTACTCAAATATGACATGAGTTAAACATTAAAACTACAATTACAATTTATAAAGTTTAAGGAAATGCATCTGATTACTACTCATTTTGACAACAGGTCCTTGCTGAGTGCACTGACTTGTCAGCAGTGGAGGAGCCGGCATGCCACCCTAAACTGCGGGCCTTTCCTGTCACTGAATCCCACAGCGGAAAAAAGTGAATGTTTTCCTCTAAGTGGTATACAAGGTTCCCATGGATAGAGTACAGCATCCGAAGAGATGCAGTTTTTTGCAAGCCTTGCAGACATTTCAACATAGCAACAAGAGAAGACACCTTTACAAGAGCAGGTTTCAGAGATTGGGGACATATCGGGAGTAGCTGCGTAAAGCATGAATCTAGTAATGCCCACGTTGCTGCTGCCAAAAAATATACAGCTTTTAAGAGCATCGAAAGCTCTGGAAAAGGCGACATAGTGCATCAGGTGACTATGGATAAAAATCAACATTTTTCTGAACAAATTGAAAAGAACAGGACACACATAAAAGTTGTGATAGACATTTTGCTGTTTTGCGCTAAACAAGGCATTGCCCTTCGCGGACATAGAGAAGACACGGAAAGCATGAACAAAGGAAACTTCCTTGAGTTGATGGAACTATTGGGTAAATATGACAACACAATTAAGGAGCGTTTTGATGAGCTCCCAGGGAATGCTAAAATGACCAGTCCAGACATTCAAAATGAACTGCTTGATACTGCTGCTACACATCTCCTTCGGAAAATAAAGGCTGAACTACAAGAGCAACCTGACACCTACTATGCAATTTTAGCAGATGAATATAAGGATCTGTCAAAAAATGAACTAATTGCTGTTTGTTTAAGGTATGTCCATAACAACACAATAAGAGAGAGAGCTGTAGGATTTGTTGCTACTGGAGATTTAACATCATCTGGCATTGCCAGCAAGATTTTGGAGGTACTGCAGCCACTTCAACTAGATCCAAACCTTTGTGTGGGGTTCAGTTTTGATGGAGCATCAGTGATGTCCGGAGGAAAGAATGGTGTACAGGCACTTTTGAAAAAAACTTTCTCTAAGGCTGTCTATGTACATTGTTATTCGCATCGATTGAATCTGGTTTTGTCATCTGTATCAAAAGTGTCCCAGTCTGTTGCCACATTTTTTGATGTGTTAAATGCACTACACCATTTCATGACTGGGGCCAATAGACATTCACGTTTTATGCAAATCCAAAAAGAGCTGCACCCTGACAAACCGTGCCTTGAACTTGTGCATTCTACAGATATAAGATGGAGTTCAAAATCTGAGTCGGTGGGACGCATTTTAACTCTGTATGATGTCATTCTAGAGACATTGCGTGAGTTTTCTGAAAGCTCTGGACAAACTAAATTAGATGCAGAGTCTCTTTTGCTACAAATACAAACAAAGAAGTTCATTTTTCTTCTTGTGGCATTTTCTAAACTGTTCAGTGCTAGTGATTTTGTGACTAGGGGATTGCAGTCAGAATCACTTTCTGTTTGTGACTGCATTCATATGATTGAAGATTTAAAAGAATCTCTTACTACCTTCAGGAATGACCAGATTGAATTTGATAGGCTAATCAAACTTACTGTGGACATAATGAAAAGAAATGATGTGCACAGCTGGGATACAGGAGGTTCACGCACAAGAAAGCTTCCTAGCAAGTTTGGCGATTCACACATTACCTCTACCGTTGGCAGATGTGCACCTGTTAAGACTGACTTTGCTCTGAAAGAACTCTGGATTTCTGTTATTGACAGACAGCTAATGGAGCTCAATGAGCGCTTTCAAGAAGACAGCTATGGCATAATGAAAGCGGCTGCCTCTCTACTACCTAGTTCAGGGGCATTTGGCCAAACTCTTTTATTAGAGGCACCATGTGTGCACTATAGTCTCAAATTAGAAAGCCCTGAAGTGACTGTCTTTCAACAGCTGATAAAAAGGAAAGCAAACAGTGGTCATAAGTTCCCATCACTTATTGAAGTATTAGACTCCTGTGATGTGACCGTCTTTCCAAATATGAATAGCTTGATCCGAGTTCTGGTCACACTCCCAGTGACGAGCTGTTCTGTAGAGGGACTGTTTTCAACTGTTCACACCATCAAATGCAGCAGTCGAGCTGCAATGGTTACAGGACGACTTAACAGCTTATCTTTGCTGTCATTTGAGAAAGAACTTGCAGAGACATTAGACTCAGATGAAATAATAGATACATTTAAGACTAAACCACGTCGTCTCGCTCTTTAGAAAGTCAAATGGCGAGTGACCACATTGTATTCACAAGTCACATGACATCATATGATGTGGTGACTGTTTTGTATGTTGTGAAGATAGATTTGGTTGATGAATGTATAGGGTCTGGAGAAGATGTCATCTACTAGTTACGGCAGTTGTTATGACTGATTGATGTTACTTATTTTGAGGTATATAGATGTGCAGGGCCTTTACAGTTATTGTTATTTATTGCTATGCTGGGCCATTGTGCAGGCACTTTTCTGTTTGTCAACTGAAAACAGTAGATGAATTAATGCAAATGTACTATTTTATGACTACAGAAGCTGCGTAGTGGTTTTGAAGTATTGATTGTCATTATTAAAGACAAAAGTATTTCTCACCTCTGCATTTTGGCTATTATTTATATTAATAATTTATATCATATACTGTAGATGGATAGCAATAGATAGGTACGTACATACATACATACATACGTAAAATGCATACACACATGGCACAGCCAATTTTTGTAAGGCACACCCAATATTCAAATTCTGGCTACGCCACTGCACAAAACGTGTCCAAGGTAAGTTATTTCACTGTGAAAATACTTGCACTTTGCCGCATTGAGTTTTACATTAAATTTCTCTAACCTGTCAAACACCTTGTTTAGCACGACTAAGTGCTCTTCTTCTGTTTCCGTGGCTATCAGTACATCGTCAACATAACAAAATACGTGACCTAGCCCTGACAAAATCTTGTCCATGGTAGACTGAAAAATTGAGGGTGCTGTCTTCACCCCAAAACTCAACCTCTTTGTCTTCAAAAGACCCTTGTGAGTGTTCATAGTTAGGATTTTTGCACTCTCTTTGTCCAAAATAAGCTGATTAAAAGCACCTGCCAAATCTAAAGATGAGAATACCTTTGGATTGTTTCCATCTTCACACAACTTAGAAAACATATCCTGCACATTTGGTAGCTTGTAACTGTCATCCTCTATCAGTTCGTTCACCTTCTTGTAATCACCACAAACACGTATACCACCTTTTTGGGCCTTGGGTACAAGAACTACTGGGGATGCCCAATTACTATAATTTACCGGTTCAAGAATACCTGACCTTTGCAAACTTTCATATTCATTTTCGGCATTTTTGCGTACTGCATAAGGCACTGGTCTACACTTTTGAAAGACAGGTTTGGCATTTTCCTTCAACTCAATTCGAGCTGTAAATCCCTTTATACCTGATTTTTCAGTGTCAAATATCTTAGACTTTACATCTAACATCTTCTTGAACCTGGCTTGCACACTTAATTCCTTAGAGCTATCTATACAATGGTTCATCTCAAAGATCTGTGCCCAATTCAACCTTATTTTAGTCAACCAGTTCCGCCCCAGCAAACTTGGTTTCTTGCCCTTCACCACAATGAGATCTAATTCTTGAGAATCGGAGCCTTGGATTGACACTGGAACCCTTATACTTCCCAAGACAGGAACAATGTCACCTGTATAACCCCGTATGATAGTTTTGACTGGGTGGAGCTGATATTTACCCAACTTACTTCTGAAAACATCTTCATCAATAGTGGACAATGAAGCCCCTGTATCAAGTTCCATTACAATCTTAGCTCTATCGTAATCTACAGACACTATGTAAGGCTTTGCCTTTTGTACACTATTACCTGGACTAGAAATATTCACTTCATGTTCAATATCAACATCTTGGTTGGTGCCACTGTCATTACATGCCCCATTAAGGCCCAGTCACACAGCGAAAACGCATGAATTACGCATGAATTACGCACAGATTTTCGTTTCTGCGCGGAGCGTACGTCGTATGCGTAATTCGTAGGTGGAACGAACGTGGACTGTCAGTGGATGTGCGTCGAAGGCGGTTTGTGCGTGATTTTGAGTTTTGAACGGTTCAAAAATTTTCCGACGCACAACTGTGCGTTGGTGTGCGTAATTCATGAGTCGGCATGCGTAGTTTATGCGTCGAGTTTGCGTAACTATGCGCGGGACACTCGTCGGCCGTCAGTGCTTATGCGTCAGAACTGGTTTGAATCCGCGCACGTCCACGTCCGTCCACTGATGCCCCACGTTCACATCACGCATGAAACGCGCACGTATCATGTTCATTCCACTGACATCCACTGACAATCAATTATAAAACTGACGAATAACTGACATATCACTGACGGAAAACGCATAACGACGCACATCCACTGACGAGTGACGCATTTCCGACGCACGACTGACTGACAGAAAACTGATGATTCACTGATGTTCCACTGACGAACCACTGACAACTCACGTATGTATTTTGGCATATAAAAGCAGCCATTTCGGGCACTTTTGCCATTCCAGACCTTGCTGCAAAGGGGTCCATATCACTATGAACCCTCAAAGAAGAGATGTTATGGTGTTCCTGCTGCAGAACTTCTTCTTCTTCAGCAGCTTTCTTCTTCTGCACCCTTGTCTTTGAGGGCAAGCGAGCTTTCCTGGGTGGCATCTCTTGAAGTGTTCTTGATTGGCGAAAGGTACTGAGGAACTCCCGTCGTTCACCGCTTTTTATATGCGCTGAACCGAAGCGATAGTGACGCCGAAGGTGGGTTTTTCTTGCGTGCTCCGCCGGTGATTCATCCGTGGGGCATGCGTCGAATGTTCGTGGAATACTGCACCGTGTTTGCTATTATGCGTCGACGTGCGCGATATGTCAGTGATTGTAAGTGATACATGCGTGGTTCATGCTCGATTCATGCGTGATTCGTCCGAGATTTCTACCCCCGACACCCCGAAAAATTGGTCAATTTCTCAACGCACAAGCACGCACAAACCCAATCTGTGCGTGATTTGTGAGTGATTCGTGCGTGATCGGCTGTGTGACTGGGCCTTTACATATGTCTGGTTCCTTTACATTTGCATGTGAATTTAACCATTCCTTGTCATCATTCCTACCATGATAGGTTGTTACATCATTACAGAATTCACGGTCAACGGTTTCTTCAGACACCATATATAAACCGTAGGCATGTCCTTCATCTTGATTTACAGTGCTGCTGTCACTGTCATTGTCTTGATCCACCCCATCATCCACGTATTTCGTTGACCTGCCTGTTGATCGTTGAGATCCTTTTTGCTGGCCAGACCCTTTCTTCCAGCATGCGCGCTCTATATGCCCCTTCTTCTTACAATTATGGCACACCGCATCCTGGTAGCGGCAACTTGTAGATGGGTGATTGTCAAATCCGCAACACCTGCATGGAACGTACGATTTCTTTTCCCCTTTTGACTTCCGACCTTTGCCATTACGCTGTTGGTGTGAGACCTTATTTGCGCTCTCAGCAGTCATTCCGGAACCCATTGACTGCCTTGCTGACAGTGCCAGTTCATCAGCGAGACACATCTCCTTTGCCTGTTCAAATGTAAGTCCCCTAACAGACAGTAAATGACACTGAGACTTGGACATTTTAGAGTGCAATCCAGACACCAGCTTATCCCTCAATGCCTCTATCAGGAACGCCCCAAATTGGCATGTACTAGCCAAGTCTAGCTAGCCTAAGCCTAGCAATAAAATCAGACACAGTCTCATTTTCCAATTGACAGGCAGTCCAGAACTTGTGCCTTTCAGCGATAACAATTGGTTCAGGCTTGTAATGATCCGCAAGGAGCTTAGTCAGCTGGTCAAAAGTTTTCCCACTTGGATTATCCGGAGAACACAAATCTTTCAAAAGTTTATAAGTCGCTGGACCCACCGAGGACAAGAAAACACTTACACGACGTGCATTTGCAACTTCATTTGCATCCATATAGGCCACCATGCGTTCCTTATAGTCCTCAAAGGTCTCCAACTTGATGTCAAATTCCCCAATGTTCCCGAATACAGCCATCGTGAAAAAGTCCGTGGGTAAAACAATAGGTCCTCGTCGCCAGTTTTATGTCCTTCTTATTTGCGGATGGTGAATATTTCCACAGATATTAATGGATGTTACCACTCATAAAACACGCAAAGACAACAAGGTCAGCCATTACGGGAAACGGAAATCTTCCCCCTTTTATTTTTCCTCATCCGCGCCACTGGGTGGCAGCAACCGACCGACACACACCAATACATCACAGCGGCACCCTCAATGCATGCCTTATGTGACCACAGCAGACAAAAGATGCACCGCACCCACACATCTCCAGGCAAAGATGAGGCAAACTTCTCGCCAAAAACAAGATATTCTGTTAAGAAGAGGTCTGGGGGACACCAGATGCAGGATCCAAAGGCTTTATTAGAACGCCAAACACTAAAGGAGAACACCATGAACATGCACTGAACAAATGGGAGAAACTGGTGCACTGCCCAAGGCAGGGAGAAACAGAATTACACACTCCAAGAGTGGACAAAGTAGAAAAACAAAAACTGGACCTAACTAGACTGACGGACACACTGGGAGACAGACAAGGGGCAGACAAGACGTGGGCGCAGCAAAATACAAGACTCGGGAATTCATACAAAGGAAATACGCAGAAGGGACAAGGAGCTGAGACTTCACCAAGCACTGCAGAGTCTAACAAATTTCCGTCTGCCGGTCTCTTCTCTCCTGCCCACAGATACACACAAGGGAGGAGGCGGAGACTCTGAACGCAATCTCGAAAGGAAACAGAAACACATGGGATTAATAAAACAATACACGAGAATCAGGTAAACAATATTGACTCGAGACAAGATGCTGAGACAATCAATCAAACTAGACAGTTTAGATAGAGGTAATCTAAATGTGACAAGTAAAAAGCACCGCGAGAGAAGCAAAGGAAAGCATAGCTTTAAACGCAGAAAATCAGGGGAAGCTTAGGAAGGAATTACAAAAGCTAGAAACACTCGTACTCTCTAATGCCTTAAGGCAGGGGTCCCCAGTCTTTCCCAGAAAGGGCCAGTGTGGGTACAGGCTTTTACTGCAACCAAGCAATTACACACCTGATGCTACTAGTCAACTCCTGGACTCTTTGTTAAGAAGCTTGATTAGTAGCATGAGGTCTGTAGCTGCATGGTTGCTATGAAAGCCTGCACCCACACTGGCCCTTTCAGGGAAAGACTGGGGACCCCTACCTTAAGGTTAAAGCTGGAGTTTGTAGAATCTGTGAAAAACGCATGAGACTGGAATGGAAACAACTGCGCTCCCTCTCCCTTCCTGTTTCAAAACAACTTGTTCTTCACCAGCTTCCTCGTGAACACGCTATCTAACCATCATATGAGTGCTGATCAGCTGAGCAAGAGCAAAGCGAATGCTGTGTGTGTTTTACAACAGCATGGGGAAAAAAAAAAAAAACATTGCCCGATCGTCCTCTCAATCGCCGATTGCTATCTATTTACACAGCATAACCTACCGACAACAGCAACGGTAATATAGCTATCACGGGAGAGCAGTGTGCTAATTAATAACAAAACATTGCCGTTTGGACTAACGGCAACAACCATTTTATCCAGACACTTGTTTCTTTACAGCATTGAGGATTACGGTGATTTAACCACAAATTTAGATAGCAACTACGTAAAAATTAAATTAGAGGCTCTCCTGTCCTGGAGAATATCAGCCAGCCCAGAGTCCAGCTTCAGCCCGATGCTATCGCGCAGCTCTCACCACCTCAGATATGCTCGTCCGATGTTGACACGGGATTTATTCCTCTTATTATCACTCACCCTTTTGGGCTGTCTCTTCTCTGTGTCAGTTTTCCAATTTTTGGCTTGTTGTCAGTGGCGGGCGGAGGACAGAGAACAAGGAGGGCGATAAACATGTCTTTAAACTGCTGATTAGTCTTGATCTGTGTTCAGTCAATTTCCCTGGTAAAAGACACTTTAACTCTCAGGTATAGCTCATTGTCTTCGTTAAGGCGAGAAATAAAACGCTGCAGTTGAACGCAAAAAAGAGCGCATTTCAATCTTTTTCAATTCAACAATCATTATAGTGGAGCGGGGTAGTTGAAAAAAAGTGCAAATGGTGATACAAGCAACAGACTTTGCATAAGAACTCTTAATATCCCCATAAATCAAAATCAACCTCCAGCCACTTCAATTTATAGTTATATCCAAGATGGCCGACACGTTTTCAAAATGGTGGCAAATTTGCTCTATATTTTGAATATTTTCAGCCTATAAGCTACAAAAATTGCATATTTTCTACACAATCATTGTGAATTGATATATCTTGGCATTCTTAAAGTCATAAAGAGATAAACTAAACCAACCCTTCCAATCCTTATCCTTTTACCACCTATACAACATGTAAGCACTTTCAGATATGGGATACAACTACGCTCAGATATGTTACAATCCTACCCCTAGCCCGATCATTCATCCAATGCTATTTAATTCCTGTGTGATCTGTACACCTTCCAGAAGACTATAGCCCCATCTTCTTTGGCTCGGCTCTCCCGCGCTAGCACATGCTGTCAATTCAGGTGCGGCTGTTTAACTTTAAAATGGGGCAAGAGAAACAGCATTTGGGAAACTAATGACAAATTTCTACCATTAGCTAGCATTGAACCCCATGCTGAGTTTCACAGCTATAGTGTCAACCAGTGTGCCCTGGTAGTGCAATGACACTACATTATTACAATGTTATATTTACCTTCATGTTCATGTTTTCAAATTAGAATGAAAATTAGTTACATAGAGCTTAATTATTTTCTTACTTGCAAAAATAAACTGATCCAGCTAGATTTACCCCAGATCAATCTATTACCTGACCTTTTAGCGCACATATGAACTTATACGCAAATATTTAGCTCTTTGGTGGCCATTTTGGATATGATGACAGCCATCTTGGATGTTTCTAGAAACTATTTTACATAATCTTAGTACTTGTTGGCTTGCTCTCAATATTTTAGCATAAACTGACAATAATAAAGAAATGTTTAAGTGATTAAGGAATTAAATGTCCATATTCATATATCGGAAGGAAGCCATTTTGAAAAACTGTCAATTTCTGTGTGGCCGGAGGTTGATTATGAGACAGGCGACAAAGAAGAATAGTTATGCCGAATTTCATGCTTGTATCACTATTTGCACTTTTTCCCTGCAATTCTCAAGTTACCCGCTCCACTATTACCAGTGCTGCTCTTGTTTTCGCCTCGTACTCTTAGTGTTGACCGTCCTCAACTTTCAGCTCTGTTTTGGTATTTTTGTTTGCATCTGTTATCAAACCCTTTTTCGGCCTGACTACGAATACTGTTATTGCTGCCCTGGTTTTCGACTCGGATTCTGCCCATTGGACTGTGATTTTTGGATTGTGGACTTTGTACTGTTGCCTTCTGCCATGGGGGGTTTACCCCCTCGCTTAATAAAGATCACTTCTACTGCATTGCTGGATTCTCGCGACTGGTTCCTGAACGCTACTTCACAAAACATCGTATTGACAAAGGTAGTGAGTTCCAGAGTCTGGGAGCTACTGCCTGGAAGGTAGGAAACTAGGAACCATGCCAGTTAAAAGTGAGGTATTGCATATACGTACGATACAAGGACCAATTGAGTCAAAAACTTGTTTAAACATTGCAGTTTGGAGAACATCATTGGGGCAGTAGGAGACTTTCATTCTGTTGACTAAGGCAGATATATAATGTAATGTCACCGGCCTAAGGGAGGACAGTGAATAAGGAGGAGGCGAACCACAGGAAGAGTTTTGAGTTACTGGGCCAGTATTTGCCCTGACATCACTGACTTTAGTCACATAGAAATTGAGGAAGTCATTACAGTCAGCTATAGATGACACGGGAACTAGCGGCGTTGTAGGGGAAACAAGAGTTTATGGTGTCAAACACGACCTTAGGGTTGTTCTTATTAGAGGAGATGAGTTGAGAGAAATATTCATTTCTGCCCATTTTCATGGTATCATTTAGAGTTACCCTTAGGGAACTAAGGTGAAGCCTGTGCACCTCTAGGTTTATTGCTTTCCAAAGGCGTTCTACTTTACGACAGTCCCTTTTGGACTTCTGAATAGATCCATTAATCCATGGACATGGCTTTTTCTGGGGAAATAGTCCAGACTTCACAGGTGCAACAGCATCAAGAATATCTAAACAAACACTGTTAAGACAGAGAAGCGACATCGACGTTTTTGCAATGTGTTACTAAAAAAATGGTCAAATAAGGCACAGAACTTCTTTGGTGCATCCTGAGCTGCAATCCGACTACGGGGATTTTCGGGGGTGGAGGATCGCGCGGAAAATGCAGGTCAAAAAATACTCAGTGATGATCACTCATATGCACATCATCAACACACAGATTACCAACATCAAGGCCGAATGAGAAAACAAGATCTAGGGTATGGCCCTTTAAGTGTGTAGGACCAGAGACATGCTGTATAAAGTTAAAAGTATCAGTGATTGCAATAAAATCTGCAGCTATGTTACATTTTGCTTCATCAATATGGAGATTAAAGTCCCAGACAATTAGAACTTTTTCCAGTTTAATAATAGAGGACATAAAAATCTGAAAATTCACTGAGAAAAATGCCCGCAGGACCAGGCAGGCGGTAAATTAACACACAAAAGAATATGTTAACAGAACCAACCTTAATCGTCTGAGACTCAAAGGAGGAGAAACTCAGTGACTTAATTGCTTTGCATGAGAAACCGTCCCGGTAAACAACGGCAAGCCTACCGCCACGGCGATCTGTGCGAGGAGTGCCAACGACTGAGCAACTCGTTGGACAAAGCTCCTTTAGATGGACAAACTCCTCCTCTTTCATCCAAGTTTCCGTGAGGAACATGAAATCCATATTTTTGCTCGCGAAGAGCTCGTTAACAGCAAAAGATTTGTTGGCAATAGAGCGGGCGTTGAGCAAGGAGGTCCGAATTGAAGATGACAGATTGAGGTCTTCAACAGCAGATTGTCAGTGAACTGACTGCAAACGCCTGGTGCAGCCACGTATCTTCTGGCTACCCTGGTCTGTCAGTCGATGGTCGAACAGTCACGAACGGTGGCGGCAAGTCCTTGGTCCCACCAGAAAGCCGCCAATCCAGGTGAAGCTCTTGCCTGCCAGGTAAGAGGAACTGAGGCTGCGGTAGCTGGGCAGTGTGGCCGTCTGCGTCCTGGAAAGAGACCAGCCGCAAACACCGGGAGCGAACTCCGAAATGACATGGGAGAAAAATCCTTCCATTGAAGGTGCTTCATTTTAGTCTGCACACCAGCTCTGCAGCCCCTTTGTCTCGCTCCCCTTTTCCTGGTCGCCGGGCTATTACCCGGAGCCGCTAACAGGTACAGGTACTCAGGAGAGGAGGGCGAACAAAAAAACGGAGGGGGGAGAGAATGACTGTAACTCTCCTAGCTGCCAAAATGACGAAAGCTGAAAAAAGTGAGTGTAAAACAAGCACAAATAAAATAAGCACGAAGACAAAAAAGCACACGAGGCAGAACCATAACACATTCTTCGTCATTACCCTAAAAAAACTGTGGTTGCAGTGTGTCCAGTAAAACTCGTTTTCTTTGGGAGTTTTGAGAGGACTCTTTTTCTGGCCGCTTCGCCAACTCTCCTCCTCCACAGCAGCTTTCACTGGGGTGTCGGTTAGTATTGCTGTTGACCTGCAACATTCAATGAGATTACAGTCAGAATCAGCTTGTTATTTTACATGCAAGAGAATCAAGACGAGTTAAAAGCAACATTCTGCTCACCTCTTTCTGCCTCTTATTTTCTTTCCTCGAGCCAGCCTTTGGATATAGGCGAACCTTTTCTGGGCTGAACCTCTGTATTGGCGTGCCACAAGATGTTCCTGGAACCTCTAGCATACCTGGATAGATAATATTGAAAAAAAAATGCTTGGCAAGGCTCAACGTGCACATTTAAAGACACACACAGACACAAACTCTCACCATCTACAGTAATGACAGACTCATGGGGATGCAGCTCAAATGGGCTCCGGCTAGGTCATGGTGTCTTAAGGGAGTGGGCGCTGGTGATGGAGCGGGCGCTAATGATGAAGAGGGCACTGGTGGTGGAGCTGGGGATGGAGCTAGTGCTGGTGTAGGACGATCAGTCACCAAAGCTGGAGCAAAGTCTGTCTCACTGAAAATATCTGGATTCAAGGGCCAGATACCGGTACACTCTAACCCAGATGAAATGCTGCTTGGTGTCGCAGCTTGAGGCAGAGCCTTAGCCACAAGACTTGGGATGTTGTAGATGGTCAAAGTTCTTCCAGGGTTCATTCGCATCCAACTGTCTGCTGCACTGATAATGCAGTGCTTCAGAGGACCAAAAATGCTTCGGTCTAGCGGCTGAAGACGGTGAGAGGAGTGGGGTGGAAAAGACAGGAGTACAATGCCCTGTGACTTGCAAAAGTCAATAGCTACCACAGAGAGGTGTGATGCATAATTATCTAAGAGTAGCAGCAAATTTGACTCCGGGGTCACATGGGTGTGTCTTGCAAAATGCTGTAAAAGGGCCAAGAAATCTGTCTCCTCCATCCTCCCTGATCCATTGGCAGAACCAGTGCAGCCAAGGGGACCATCCCGAATGAAGTGGTCATGGAAAGTCTTCCTTGGGAAGATAAAGTAAGGGGGAACAAAGTTGCCTTGTGCGCTGGCAGCAAAGGTAACAGTCACCAATGTCCCTCTTTCCCCAGAGGTCACAGCACCGACCTGGCGCTGCCGCCTGATGGCAATGATTTTGTCTGGCACTTGAACCGTTGTGGTACCTGAAATAATAAATAAAATGAATTATTGCTGTTGCAAATCACTGTTGCTTTTTAATTTATCTAAATATAAATTTTTACCTGTTTCATCCATGTTCCAGATTTCATTTGCTTCAAAATTATAGTGGGTGAGAACAGTCCGGAGCGGAGGTGCTTGCTATATGGCGGTAGTGGTGTAGCTCTGTCTGTAGTGTTTCTCCCACCTCTTTAGGACTCAGGCCAAAATATATATCAGCTGCTCTCTTTATGTATGCCTATATGCCTGCAGTCTCTTCTCCTGGTGTTCTGAGAAGACTGTTGTGAGCCCAGTACCCTCTGGCTCTGGTCCGCTGTCCTCCTGCCTCTGCCCTCCTCTTGCAGTACCTGAAGAGGGTGACATGACAAACACCATGCACCTCTGCTGCCCTCCTTATACTCTCGCCTCTTCGAACATCAAAAAAGGACCTTGCGTAAACCTCCGGGTCAACCGTTCCTCTCTGAGTAGTTCTGACCCTAACTCTTGGCATTTTCTGTTGGTAAAATATTCAGAGTTCCGTCAGTAAAGGAAACTCTGCGCCTTGATCAAATCCGGGCTGAATGGGTGCGTCAGTAAAAAATATTAATAGAAACAGTGCGAGTGCTTGTGCTGTTTCAGTTGGTAAAATATAGCACACAATTTTAATGAGTTTGTAAATACAAAATGCGGCCGCATTAGCAGAGAGGGACGAACGTTACTCTTCCTACTTCAGTTCCGACAGTGACTCCTGACATTTTAACGAGGATAGATTATAAAGTGGAAATAGTCTGACATTTCAAACTTCAGGATATGTTACAGAACTAAATGACCTACCATTTCATCATAAATATAACACATAGAGCGATAAAGACAATCTTTCAATAAAAAATTTACCATTTGTCTGAATTTACTCACTACTGTGGAAAACAGTCTTCCCAGTCTCGCGCCGTGAGGAAGCGATGACACCTCAAGATTTCTCGCGGGCCTAGAGAGGGGCGCAAGCTGCACGTGCTGACCTAGTATGACACATCGAAGTGCGGATGGCTGTGAGTAGGCCAAATCGCCATATTATTTTCGTCCAGAGTTACTTTCGCACCGGCGCTCCCCTACCGAGAATTTCGATCAATGTTTCTGTTTAAGCTCTGCTCAATAAAGTGAGTCGACACTGGCGCGGGATTTTGTGCATTTATGACGAATTTAGCGACTGTCGGACAGAGATCCTAAAATACTCCGTGGCCGAAAATCATAAAAGTTTTAATTTTTTGCGTATTCCAGCAATTATTAGACGTACAAACTCGGCCATGGTTGTGTTCGACCTTCACAAAATGCAAATTGATAGCTATCGACTTTTCTTGGTCTTTTTATTCATCTGTTTTCTTCCGTTGAAGACAGACAACTGTCTTTATTCGGTTTCTGTTTTGAAAATTCAGATGGATTGAACAGATTCACGTTTTATTTCTACATTATAGATAAAATAACGCTTGTACTCAGTGAGCAAATCAATTCCATGACAATTTAAAAAGTACTTATTTAAAAAAAAAGAAAAAAGACTTGATTCCTTTCATGGTTTTTCAGAAATTTTAAGTTTAGATTTATGCTGATTTTAGAAAATATCATGGGACCTTACGTGAGTTGCCAGAGTGGGTTAAAGCATTAAATACTCAGAAAAACACATACACATTAATGAACTCTGCTTTAAAAAGAATGAATAATAATGACCTGTGTTTTTCAGCTTAGACACCCAAAATTTAAACATGAACATATTTCCAATTAAAATGTGGCTGGTCATAGCAGTGACCTTTTGGCTGCAGGGGGTACGAAGGAGTTATTTTTTCCCTATCCACTCATTCTCAGTGGTTTTCAGCCATTTTTCTACTCTGCTTTTTTATACATTGAGCCAGTAACCCCATTCCACTTGCAAAATGTTCAGCTTACTGAGTACATTAAAAGTAGTCCATTGATGCAAGATCAGGAAGACACCAAATGCGAGGTGGAAGGGAAAGGGAATTTATTGAAACCAAACAAAACTGGCACGAAGGCCAACAAAAAACTCGGCCCAAAGGGTTGCAAAATACAAACTAAGGTAAGCTTCACAGAGCTGAGAACTAAGATCAGAAAACGACAAAAAACAAAAGCCACTGGAAACTCCAGGGAGATAAAGAACAGAAATGAATAACAAAACTAAGAATGCAGAAGGTTAAATACAAAATGACTATGAGCGTGAGCGAGACTTGGGAACATGAACAAGAACTTGAAGCATGAACATGAGCGAGACACTGTCTGCCAGCCAACTTCCACCGCATCCAGAAAAAGGCTAGGAAATCAAGGACACATGAAGGGCAACACCTGGAGAAGGAGAAACAAGAGGCATGGCAAGATCATGACATGGACTAAGATTGGATGACAAGACTTGCTCATTAAGAGAATGAGCGTGCTCAGCTTAAGTACCAATTAAGTATGCAGTTTGGAAGCAGCATGAATGTTAAGAACAGAAAAGCACAGCAAGACTTGAAATAGTAAAGCAAGAATCATGACAACAAACTCCCTGTCTAAATTAGTAATATTAGTAATGTGCCTATCTAAGAATTACACCACCCAGTGAGTGTTAGTAAATGTTAGTAACTTAAAAACAGTTAATTGTCAATTAAGCTTAGACAGCCCCGAATCAGCACAGCACAGAAGGAAGGGGGAAATGCCAAAGCCAACCAGGGGTGCGTTTCCCAAAATCACAGATGCTAACTTGCGTAGTTGATCTCATTGACTATGAATAGACGAACTATGTAAGTTGCTAACTTAGTTAGCAACTATGCTTTTGGGAAACGCGCTCCAGAGCTCTGAAAATGTGCAACAACGAAGGCCCGGGGCGGAACGCAGACAAGCGGTGGAGTGGCTTGGCAGACCTGGCAAAAACAAAAACATGGAAAAGTAAAAACATGGACAATGAACATGAATATTGAAATGCAATGACTGGATACAAGAAACTGTTAAAACTGTGACATGAACTATGAACATGAACTATGAAACTATGAAACTTGGAACATGAAACTGTTCCAAGTTTGAACATGGAACATGAAACATGAACTGTTAAAACCATAAATGCTGTCCTGGCCAAAGGCCAGGACCCCAGAAAACAACAGTCCATACTATAATTTATCTACTTTAGACATTTAAATTGAGCCTCTGTTTCAGTAACTATTACATATCTTAGTCCACATACTTCCTCAACAACTTAATTACATTAAAATACACACTTTACAACTCTTCAAGAATATGCTAATTTTGTCCTCAGAAAATTGTGCTTTTTTGACTTAATCCTTGAGTGGAGCAAATAAATTTGCAATTATGATTTGTTTCCATACATTTAACATGTTTTTAATTTGTTAACAGGAGCCTTCTTGTCATTGCCACATTATTCTTCTGCACAGAATATAAAATATGAAGTTGCTTTGCACTGCAGCCTGATTCATCATTTAAGGCAGAGGTGGGCAGCGAGGGCCGTATCTGTCCCTGGTTTTCACACCAACGTCTGGTCTTTAATTAGTTGATTGTCTCAATTAGCCAAAGCATTTGTGAAATCTGACGTTTCATGCGCATTTCTTTAAATTATCATGAAAATACAAAGACTAGTCTTGTCTCCCTTCATAAAACATTTTCCTTTGATGCAATCATTGTAAAACTCTATATTTGTGCATGGAATCAATTAACTCAATTAGTCAGGGTAATTGATAGGAATAAAAACCTGCATACACACCGGCCCGCCAGGACCGTGATTGCCCACCCCTGATTTAAGGCATATTCTTCATAGTACAGGGTGATTGGAGGAAGACCACATCCCTAGAGATTTTTCAAGCATTAATATCATTATCTTGCCATTCATTGCCAGTAAGATAATCCTTAATACTCCCAAAGTTTAGCCAATCATGGCATTAATATAGCCAAACTTTTAATACATGCTTAATAAGAAGTGGCATATTGTCCAGGAAAATGGATGGAGATGCTACTGTCTGCGTTCAAATACTGCGTATAATCCGTTTGAAATGATACTGTAGTGCAATGTAGTGCAAGAAGTAAAGATCAAATTTATTATCTTTTCATATATTGCATTTGGAATCAAATGCAAAAAAGAGGGCATTAGTGAGTGCTCAGGAGGGACCAGAGGAACATCAAGAAGGCCGTGACCCAAATAGGGTAATATGGAGTCAGTGGGGAGATATGCTCAGCACTCAAGAAAGTAGAGTGGTGGTAATAATGTTGGGGGATCCACTCCTTCGGAGAGTCTTATTATTGGGTGAGGGTCAGAGGTAAGGAAGAACATAATGTATTTTAAAACACAACTTCTTTTTCAGTCAGTTACATGATCCAACATAAATGTCGCCATAACTGGTTTTAGTATTTCAGCGATAGATGGGGACATTCAGACATCTGCTACTGGTAAGCACAACTCTGAGCCTTCTCACGTGAAATTTCAGGCCAAAACAACTTATCAAGAAGTGTTTTGAAAGGCAGTGGAACAAACTTTTTGAAATGAGAAACCATTCCGAAATTTCAAATCATTTCACAGACAAGACCTCAAAGCTACTTTTTGATCTCCAGCACAGAGGTCTGGGAAATTTTTACTTTGGAATTTGTCAGTAGAAAAAAACGCCTTCAAGTAGCGAACAATATCATCGTTCCTCAAGTTGGAACAAACTTACAAACGTTGACCGATTCTGAGAACAACAGCGCCTCTAAGTGGCGAATAGTGTTAGTGTCCCAGAAGTTGGAACGAACTCATTTCCAATGCTCACATGTACAAAATAGCTTTTGCCCTTATTCCGACAAAGACTATATTCCTCTGAAACTAGTTCTATGGATAAAGAACATAATTATTCCAGTATTTCCCTATGGACATTTTCAAAGTTTACCATTGGCGGTGGAATTCTTGTAAAGGTCGGCGTTGTGATATTTCCGCATATGCGAAACCTGTTGACAGTCAAATCTTTTAAAATGTAGCCAAAGTAAGTACATTTCTCCCTCCTACGAGAAATAAGGGCTTTGCTCGCCGTAAATATACGGCCTTATTTCGCGAACTGCGCCAAACAAACAAACAAATAGATATAGATTAATAAATAGAAATAAATAATTAATGAATTAAAATTTGGGAAGCAAAGTCCAATGCTTGCTGGAAACTCCTAAAACCCAAGTAATATAGGCATATTCTATATGTCTTGATCAAAAAAAGCGACATTTGGAATAAGGCTTAATTCAGTGTATTTTAATGGAATATGTGATTAACGTGACCCGCTCATATTTGGAATATTGACATATTCAGAATGGTAGTGGAAAATTAGTGCGCGTCTATCAATAGTCACTGGGATCATTGAAGATTTGGGTTCAAGTACTTTCAAGAATTGAATGAAAGTATTTTTTTTTTAAACCTTGTGTGGTGTTAGGATTTTCTGCATCCTCGGGGTGTCCCTTGGGGTTTCGGCCCATAACTCAGCCCCTGTGCCGGCTAGAGACATTCTGTTTTCACCGGAGGGAACTTGAGGATGTGCTTTAGGTCACTCTCCTACCACTAACTTGCTCCAACCTGAGAAAGCGGAGCCTATTCAAAACGCTTTTATCCACGCCACCAGCCCCACTTCTCAGCCGCTGTGTGGGCTGGAGACACACTGCCTTCACTGGAGGGTTACTGGTGGGTTGCTGTGACGTCACTGACCCTCCCTATGATGACTCTGACCTTGGGGGGTGGAGTTTTGCCATCATGCATGTCACGAATCCCACAACTCAGCCCTTGTGAGGGCTAGAGACACACTGTCTTCACTGGAGGGTTACTGGTGGAAGGCTGTGATGTCAATGACCTTTCCTATGATGACTCTGACCTTTGGGGGCGGAGTTTCGCCATCATCCACGCCACAAATCCCACTTCTCAGCCTCTGTGTGGGCTAGAGACACACTGTCTTCACTGGACGGTTACTGGTGCGTGGCTGTGACGTCACTGACCTTCCCTGTACTGACTGTGACCTTGGGGGACGAGGTTTCGCCATCATGCATGCCACGAATCCCACAACTTAGCCCTTGTTAGGGCTAGAGACACACTGTCTTCACCAGGATGTTGCTTGTGGGTGGTTTCTCACCAGTCCCCAATCTGCATTGGTCCAAGGGGGTGGAGTCTGACCTCCATGCCACTATCAATGCCATTATTAGACCATATCAGGTACCATGTACCTTGACCTCTACTATAATACCTATACATACATCACATCCAGTATAACAAACAGTTATGATCAAGACTGCATTCAACTTGCTTATAAATAAAGGCCGTCAGTACTACTGATATTTATTGCATGGAATTGATTCCGAACATGAGAAGATACATAGTACAGAACAGATAGTACTGTGCGGATCATGTTTCTGGCTCACACAGGGGCTTGATTGTGGTATTTGTGTTGCGGGTGGCGTGGTAGCGAAGCCCCGCCCCCTTGGGTTAAGGGTGGTTGGGGACAGTAAGGTGCGCTCAGGGCTGTCCCTGTGAAGCCCCCAATCCACACATCATGTCTCTGGCACACACGATGGCTTGATTGTGGGATTCCTGTTGCGTAATGGCGTGGTAGCGAAGCCCCGCCACCTTGGATCAAGGGTGGTTGTGGGACAGTACAGTGCACTCAGGGCTGTCCCTGTGAACCCCCTGGTGCATGCATTATGTCTCTGGCACACATAGGGGCTGGGTTGTAGGATTTGTGTTGCGTAATAGCGTGGTAGCGAAGCCCCGCCCCTTGGGTCAAGTTTGGTTGTGGACAATATATCCCCCACTCCACCCCCTGTTCAGGTATTCTAGTCTCTGGTAGAAGGAACGCAGGTAAAGGCATGCAGCAATGTTTTTGGTCCTATTCCAATGTTCACACTCAAGCTGTAAAGTAGACTACTGCCCTATTGTTTTACATTGGGGTCCTTTGGACCCAAACACCCTCTGTGTGATGTAAATGAGGAAGGGGGGGGGGTGTAGAGTGGGGACTCCCCCCAAAAAAGTTATCCTCCATGTTCTTCACATAAAATAAGCCAAGGACCCCGAGTTTCAGGTTGAAAAAAGTATTGCTTGTATGATTTTTATTTTAGTAAAGATTTAAAATGGGTCCAATACCAAAGTGCTTGCACTTGTATCGGAGTACTTCCTATTAATGCCTAAAGTACTTGTACTCGTACTCAAGTACTTTTCAAAGTTCTTGACCAATCTGTCTCGTAAGATCGGTATATACTCATTGTTAGGTATTATTAGGCATGTGGCCTAATAATATTACTAGGCCTAATGCCTAATATTAGGTATTATAAGGTATTCCCTTGATAGGAATATTGAGAACAGATTGGTTAAATTTGCAGATGATACTAAATTGGGGGGTTTGGCAAATAGTCTAGGGTCCACTAAAGTGATTCAGGATGATTTGGATCGAATCCAGAATTGGGCAGAAATGTGGCAAATGAAATTTAATCTAGCAAAATGTAAAGTTGTACATGTAGGTAATAAAAACATTAGACGGGATTACTTCATGGGAGGTTTAAAACTGGAATGTGCTGCACAAGAGAAAGATCTGGGAGTGATTGTTAACCAAACCCTCACAGGTTCTAGCCATTGTGCCGTAGCAGTTAAAAAAGCTAATCGGATGCTAGGATACATTGCCAAAAGTATTGGGTACAAATCTAAGGAGGTGATGCTTCTTTTGTACAACACGTTCGTTAGACCACACCTGGAGTATTGTGTACAGTTCTGGGGACCATACTTTAAGAAAGATACAGGGGCTCTAGAGAAAGTTCAGAGAAGAGCCACCTAACTTATTCCAGGTATAAAAGATGAAAGCTATGAGAGGAGGCTGAAGATCCTTAGTCTCTTTAGTCTTAGGAAAAGGAAACTCAGGGGTGATTTGATTGAGGTCTTTAAATATGTTAAAGGGATTAACAAAGTGAATCATATAGGATTCCTCCGACCAAGTGTTGTGAGTAGAACTCGGGGTCACAAATGGAAGTTGACCAAAGGTAAATTTAGCACTGATATTCGGAAATATTTCTTCACCCAAAGAGTAATTTCAATGTGGAATAGCTTACCTGACCATATTGTTGAGGCAGAGACCTTGGGGGTTTTCAAGAGCAGGCTTGACCTGAAGCTAGATACCATTGAGTCATTTAGTGTCTGAAGGGATATATTCACAATAGTATAAAGAAACTGGCAAGCTTAGTTGGGCTGAAAGGCCTGTTCTTGCCATTCATGTTATGTTATGTTATGTTAGTACTGAGATACAAATAAAAGTACTATGATATGAAAAAAAAGCTTGCATACAATTCTGAAAAGTACTTTCAATTCTTGAAAGTACTTGGACCCAACTCTGGATCATTGACATGCATATTAGTTTTCCACCATTATTCTGAAGATGGGAATATTCAAAATTTGATAAGGCATTATGATCCAGTCCAGGAACCGAATGTGGAAGCAAAGTTAAGTTTAATAGTAGGATTTATTGATAATAAAATGGTAAGACTGGTGGTAGGAGCCAAAATAGAATGACACAGTTCAGTTCAGATGTGACAGGCAAGGATGCATGTGCGTCGCCGTGCTCAGCCAGTGGCTTTTTGAGACAGCAGCCAGATAGAGTGCACACTTGACCAGAGCCAAACTGTCAGCTGACTGGACCAAGTTTAGAGAAAACAACCCTGATGACAGAAGAAAGCTTGATAGGTTGTTCCTAATAAATTCAGCTGAGGAACATACTAAGGTTTAGTTAATAGGATTGCAGTCCTAATCCTGGAGACTGAGAGTAAGGCTTGGGAGCTTGGAACTTGGAAGACGTCTGTATATCACTGTCATTTAAGGTGACAAATTATTTTAAAAGACAAAAAAACTTTATTGTGTTATGGCCCCAATTTGTTATTACAATTTACAACACAACAGCAACAGCAAGGGATGACAGACACAGTTTAAAAAACTTAAACACATTTAATTAACAAAGAAAACAACTAACAATAACCTACAACTAATGACCAAGATTGAATATACAACAAAAACAGAAATATTTACAGTCCCTTGTTTTGGTGGGGTGGCTTGGTGATGTCCTGGGTGAGGAAAATGCTCAAACACAGGCAAAAATCCACAGAAGAAACTTCAAAGGTCTTGAACAGAAATGACAGGTCTGGTCACATTTATCCTTCTCCCTGCAATTTCTCCTACTACTTTGCTGTCTCAATTCTACTTCTTATATACTCTTTTGCAGACCCCACCCACATTTAGACCTTTTTTTTTAAATTTTCGGGGACTTGCCCCAGACATGTCTGAAACGTCCAAACATAGCTCCAGTCTGAGCTGAATAAAAAAAAGGTAAATACTGCCATCTAGTGGCCTATATTCACATTACAATTGACAAATGCTGACTGGTTTTATAAAGGGCATATAGCAAGAGACAATCCAGTAACTCACAAACTCAAAGCACAGGGTATAATTCAGCACACACATGAGGAAGGGGTTACGTAAATAGGACACAGCTGGTGGGGAAGGACACAAGTTGTTGACCAATTGAAAGAGACAATGCTTCTTAAAGACATGCAAGCTGCTGGAGGGAAGGAAACACAAGGCATTCTGGACGGCTGTGACAGTACCCCCTCATGTAGTGGTGCCACCTGTTGGCTAAATGGTGGACACTGGACTCCAGTACAGGAAATCACAAACCAGGGAGGGGTCTAAAGTGTATCGCTATGGGACCCAGGAAAGTTCCGGCAATGACGATTCGCTTGCTTCCGGAGGGCGGATACGTTTATTCCGCAGTTGTGAAGCTCTGGCAATTCTTCAGCCCTGGCGGACGCAACAAATCCGAGCCGGAGGAGAGGTGTGGCACTGTGGTGCAGAAAGGCTCCTTGAAGCAGCTGGAAAATTGGCGACCACAGTCGAAGACCACCTCCTAGGGTGTGCTATGAAGGCGGACCATATGATGTCGTAGAAGTTTGTCGGTCCCCTTAGCTGTGGGTAGCTTAGAAAATGGTACAAAGTGGGCTGCCTTGGGGAAATTTCCAACAATAGTGAGGATAACTATTAACCTATCAAAGAGAGGCAACCGCGTGACAAAATCCAAGGCTATGCAGGCCCACAGGCGGTTGGGAACCTCCAAGGGCTGCAACAGACTGCAGGGTTGTCGGTTGCTTGATTTGTATACACTGTGAGGAACTTCTGCATATCCTGGCAGATAGCTGGCCACCAAAACCATTGAGGAAAAAGATTGAGAATGTTAAAGATGCCAGGATGGCATGCCAGCTTAGAGGCATGATCCCAGGACAAGAACTTGCCTCTCACTCTCTCCAGGACGAAGAGATAATTGGGTGGAGAGTACAGTGGAGAAAGGCAGGACCACAATGCCTCTTCAAACTCACTCTCTACTCACAGTTTAGTGCTCACTAGAAGACAATTAGTGATAGTGTCCAGATGATCTTTGAGCACTGACATATACAGACAGCATAGGGAGTCAGTCTTGCTATTTTTAGTACAAGTAGAGTGTTTTAAGACAAAGCAAAATGTTATGGAGAAGAGGGACTGACAGGCTTGTTCAGGATTCAGCCTTTTAGCATTCAAGAGGTACTCAAGGTCGCAATGGTCCATACAAATGAGGGGAGCTTGAACCCTCCCAACCAGTGCCTCCACAATTCAAAGGTAAGCTTCACCACCAGAAACTCCCAATCACTGATAGAATACTTACTCTCTGCAACAGCTAAGTGGGCACAAAGGTGTAGTTACCATTGTCAGCTAAATAAGAGAGGACAGCCCCACCACCCATATTGGAAGCATGAACTCCTGCAACAAACTAGCGCTGGGGGCCTGGGAGCTTAAGGATGCAAACAGTGGTAAATAGCTCTTTGAGATGGTTAAAGGGAGAGGCTGTCTGAGGGGTCCAGGCAAAGGGAGCCTTGATGAATGTCAGTGCTGTTAGGGGGGCAGCAACAGTTGGGTACCCTTGAATGAACTGCTGGTAGAAATGAGTAAACCCAAGGAACCTCTGCACCTCCTTATTGTCTTTAGGGTCCAATCAATCCAGTACAACCTGTACTTTCTGGTGATCCATCTCAAGGGTGCCCGGAGTTACCACAAAGCCCTAGCAGGAGAAGATGTTGTGATGGAATTTGCACTTCTCTGGTTTTAAGTAGAGCTGGTTCTCAAACTGCCTTTAAATTACCAGGCAGACATGGCGGGTACCATCCTCCATAGTCTGAGAGAAGAACAGAATATTGTCCAGGTAAATATAGATGAACTAAGAAAACAAGTCTTGGACGATGTCATTCATGAGGTTCTGGAATACGGTGGGGGCGTTATTGAACCCAAATGGTATGACCAGGTATTAGGAGTTGCTTAAAGGGGTGTTAAATTTTCAAAAGAGAAACCCCAAGCTTTTATTTTGTACCAGAAACAAAATTGGGTCCCCTCCCTCAACTGTGGTAACAACGCATTCTCAAAATGACTGTGATAAGCTAATTGTATTTTTTTTTAAATTGGCATCTCCAATCCCACCAAATCTGGAATGCCCAATTGGGAAACTATGTACAACACTTGATCGTATACGACCCCTTGTTGCCAATTCAGGAGAGTGCAGACAGTTTGTGGCTCTCCTCCGAAGCACGCCCTCGTCAGCCACCGGTTCTTTTACACCCATTGGTTGAATCTTTGCAAGTTCAGAGCGAGGGCGGAGGATACCCGAACATGAAAAAGCTTAGAATCCTTGTGACGAGCGCCCATCTTGGCCAACATGAGGCGCCTACCAACGAACAATGGAACCATGTTATATTACCCTTCCCGGCAGACCCTTGCATCCCTGTAGCGCAATGGCCAGTTATGCACTACACTGAAAAAGCTGCGCCCCACTGTCCTACTTGCATTTTTGTGGATAAGGTAACGTCACTCAGAGCAAACATACAGCCAGGGCCCCTCGGCTTGCTGGGTATGACAAAAAAAATGAAACCATCTTCCAGTCCACAGGACATACTTCCATCGCCATTATTCTCAAAACTGTTACCTGTTATCGGGCCTGCTATTGTGTCTCTTGTTAACTCTTCATTAGGCACAGGTTGTGTCCCCTCTTACTTCAAGCATGCAATTATCCAACCTGTAGTTAAAAAACCTAATCTGGACCCAACAGTGTTAAAAATGATCGGCCCATATCTAAATTAGCACTGCTATCTAAATTACTGGGAAAAAAAACTGTGGCTAACCAGTTCACAAGTGTTTTAGAAAACTTTTTGATAAATTTCAGTCTAAATTTCGGAAACAGCATTCCACAGAAACTGCCCTACTGAGAGTAAATAATGATATTGTCATGGATTTGCCCCCGCCGGCTGAAGACAAGAAACCAGCGGGGACTGGGACCATGTACCCAAAGGCAGAACTTGGGACCCAAATGCACAGGCTGAGAAAAAATATAAAATCTTTAATTTAAATAGTAAAAACACTCCCGGAGGAGAGCAGCAGCACACAAGAAACAGCCAGGGCTTCAGAACACAGAAATGAGGTGTAGCCAGCCCTTAAATAACAGAACTTCACCTCCACCTTAACGAGCCACACCTGTTGCCTGCTAAGGTGGAGGTGAAGAATGCAACAGGGGGAAGGGCCTGCAGGCCAACACCATGACAGGTATTCAGTTGACCTCTGACTCTGGATATTGTTCTGTACTCATACTTCTCGATCTCAGCTCTGCCTTCTATACTGTAGATCATCACATCATGATTAAGAGGTTACGCAACTGGGTGGGCATTTCAGGTGTGACTCTAGAATGTTTTTCTTCATATGTTTATGATAGAAGCTTTGCAGTGCTTTTGGGAATTTTCTCTCTGCCTCATCACCCCTTACCCGTGGTGTCCCCCAGGGGTCAATATTGGGCTTCTTACTGTTAACATTGTATATGCTGCCTCTGGGCCAGATTATTTGTTGTTTTAACATTGCTTATCATTTTTATGCAGATGATATACAGCTTCATTTTTCTTTTAGTCCAAAAGAGATGCACAGGCTCTCAAAGCTGATTGATTGCATATTGGCCATTAAAGGTTGCCTGGCTGAGAATTGTTGCAATTAAATATGGATAAGACAGAGGTATTAGTCATAGCGCCAGATAAAATTGTTCCCAAGATAAAACAGAACATTGGGCCTCTATCATCACTAGTCCATCCTAGCTTGAGAAACCCAGGGGTGATGTTCGATAAGTCATTGTCTTTTGACACTCATATTAAGTCTCTGACTTAATCCTTGTTTTTTTACCTGCAAAATATAAGCAAGGCAGAGTTAGAAATGCTCATTCATGTCTTCATTTCATCACGTATTGATTACTGTAATGCACTGTTCTCTTCACTCAACAAATCTGTTCTCCATTGTTTACAATCCATTCAAAATGCTGCTGCTAAGCTTCTGACTAGGTCAAGCAGACACACCCATCTCATCCTTCTCCTCTATTCCCTACACTGGCTTCCAGTGATCTACAGGATTCAATTCAAAATACTCACTATAACATTCATAGCCCTTCATAGTCAGTCACCTGCATATCTCCCTGAACTCATTCACTTTCACTTTGTCCCACTCTCCCTTAGATCCAAGAATCAAAACTTGCTAGCCCTTCCTCGGACCTGGCCTAAAGACTTGTGGTGATAGAGCTTTTTCTGTGGCCATGCGTAAGTTTTGGAATGCTCTCCCCACTGAAATTAGACTTGCAGACAGTGTAGAAAGTTGTGTAGAGAGACAGTGTAGGGAGATTGAAGACCTATCTTTTTAGAAGTGCCTTTTGAGTAGCTTGTGTTTTTTTTTTTAGCTTATATCAATTTATTTATTGAATTTTTGATGCTTCCTTTTTTTTCATCGTGCCTGATGATCTGCTTTTGCTTTTACTCCCTGTAAAGTACTTTGTGATTTTATCTGTGAAAAGAGCTATATCAATAAATTCCTTCCTTACTTACTTAAATTCTGTTTTCCACCCATCTCCATCCTGCTTTCACACCAGGTGGTAAGTATCACGCAGGTCCAGCATGCTAAAATAAGGGCAGCCCTGGAGGTTGGAGAAAGCTGTATCCACCATAGGATGAGGCCAGAGATTCTTGATAGTAATGTATTAAGTCCCTGAGAGTTAATGCAGGGATGTAAAGATCCATCTTTTTTCGCAACAACGAGGAAACCATCTCTGACTAGTGATGAAGATGCTTGAATGATTCCAGTTGCCAAGGACTGTTATATGTACTCTTCCATAGCTTGGGACTCCTGGGTGGTTTAGGAGTACAGCTGAACCCTGCGGGGTGATGTTCATGGTGACAAGCCAATGTCCCAATCATAGCGTCTGTGTGGGGGAAGTGATAATATCTCTGGCGTGGCAGAATGCCGGACAGAATTTGTGATAAACAGGGAAAACCCCCTGCAGGTCTACCAGCTCCTCCTGGTGGTCAGAGGATGGAGCTGCAGAGGAAGTGCAAGGTGAACAATGGCAGGACTGTGAACATCATGAACTCAACTCCAGGATGGATCCTGAGGGTAAGTCCACATGAGGGATTTAATATTTGGGCCAGGGGCTTCTCAAGACCTCTGGAGCATGCAGTGACTCCAAGATGAGAAACATCAAGTCTTGGTGTTAGTACCAGAGGTTAGCATGGGCACCAGCCAAGTTACCTCTGTGACATCAGGAAGGTAGTCCCTGTGAGACCTTGGGACTGGAAAGGTGCTGGCATTGGTACAGTCAGAATCCTCAGGTAGCCAAAGAGACTAGGATGGATAAAGTTCCCATCTGCTCCTGAGTCAACTAAGGCTGGGGTGGAAATAAGGCTTCCATTCACTGTCAGATGAACACGAAGAAGTGGACATGTGGATGAGACAGCAACATCAGACATCTCTCTCAGATGTAATGCGCATCCACTGAACATGGAATTCAGCAATTGCGTGGTAAGCACTTCCGGAGTAAATGCATAATTTCAACTTTATTTTGTGCAACCCTTCTACATGGGGCAGCTTATGAAGCCAGGCCCAGTCAATAGCTATGGGTACCAAAGGAGCCATGTGGGATGATGCCCAGAGTGAAGCATTTGCAAGCAAGGTAGGAGCCTGTAACTTTGCTGGCTGATCCAACTGCCTCTCTTGCAGCTGGACATCTATTTTGACCGCCAAGTCAATGAGGTTGTCCAAATCTAGGGGAGGGAAACAAGTGGCCAATTTGTCCTGGACCTGCTCTGGCAAGCTTAATAAATAGGTACAGTAGAATGCCCGAGCATTCCAGCGCATGGAAGCAATCAGGGTTTGGACGTCGATGGAGTACTCCAACACTGCCAGGTTGCCTTAACACAGCTGGAGTAACTTCCAGGCAGTGGCCTGGCTGGAGCAGGACTGGTCAAACGCCTTCCTCATCTCTTCAGTGAAAGCAGCATACAAAGACATGGCAGTATCTCCTGCCTCCTAACTGGTGACAGCCCAGTCTTTTGCATGTCCGGAGCGATGAGTGATGACAAAAGCTACCCTGGAACATTAGAGTGACTGGGCACCCATACTGTATATATAGGCTAGTAATTAGTAATCACCACAGCCCAGGTGTCAGCAATCTCTCTCCAATTAGCCACTCCCAAGCACAGGCAATTGGTCTTGAGGCAGGGGCCATCACACCCCCCTCCTTAAGAGAAATGTTCCAACTCAGACCCTGGAAGAAAACAAATATTAGTAACAAGACATACCAAAAAAACAGCAATGTATCAAATTCCTTTCTGATTCGCCATCTATAATCTGCCAATGAAGTCAGCTCTGTTTTACATTACCAACTGTTTATCAACACACAAAACAATTTATGAAACCCATCCCTCTAACTGGAACATAACTGCCAGTGTCTAAATCTGGAGAAAAGGGCAGAACCCCCTCACAAAAGTGTGCAAAGCTCCTGAGTCTCCAAACATTTTGACTGGAACATTCTTATCACCTCCAATTAGCGTTACAAAACCAACAAAGATGAATGGAGAATAACCCAAGTCAAAGGAGTTCATAGACCACATTTTGCTTTTTTCTTGTAGCAAAGAACATTGTTTTCCAGTGACCCTTTTGATGACAATAATTACACACATCTGGATCACTTTTGCCATTAGGCTGTCATTCAAATTTGTAGACAAAGACTGTGATGTCTGGGATTTCTCCTTATTGTATTGTTTCCCAAATATACGCTATGGTGTCAGCACATAATACACGCTGGTGTGTGTGGAATAATACAAAATATCTTCTGTATTCTTATCATCTTATTATCTTCCCTATTATTATCAAAACATCTTTTGTATTATTATTATTATTATTATTATTTACTTCTTAAAACATCTTTTGTGTCAATACCCCAAAGCTTATAAATCTATTTACCCAGAACGTAAAGGTAAAGAGTGGCACAGGAATGCTGGAGCCCTGCCAAAAGAAAACGCCCAAGGCCAGTCCGAAGTGGTATCAGTTATCCCGTAACCGTCTTCCCATGACCTGTCTAAAGCAGACTGGACAATACTATGCAGAAAGGCGGGAGCTGATTAGACCGCGGTTATAGACAGATGTACAGCCAATCGATGTACAGCCATAGGACTGTGGACTATAAGAACTGATGCCCAGGCAACGCTAGTAATTAATAATTACTCATTACTGTGGCTGAGAACATCCCTCTGTTGCGGTTTGTAATATTTTTTACTCTTTGTCTGCTATAAACAACTATTTTTGACATTTGGTCTACAATTCTCTTATTTCGAGTCTCTCCCTTGGACACGTCAAATCAGACCAGACAAAAGGTGAAAAAACCCACGTGTGTCGGCACATAATACACATGCAGGTGTGTCAGCCAGTACTGCAGCCTCATGAGGACATGTGACTTTGTGTTCATCAATATATGTTGCAATGTAACTATGTAACCAGTTTCTCGAATCAGCCACAGGCGCGAACTAACAAGAGAAAGTTTCTACATCATTTTCATCAGACTTTGGCAACAACCTCATTACTTGCAACATCAAACCATGAACTGATTATTTCCTCATTTAAGGCAGATGCAGTCCTTTTACCCTGTTTAATCAATGTCAGTTTTTGCAGTTCCAAATCCATTTTAGTTGCTCCTTTTTGTGTTAAATTTTTTCTGATTCTTTTCCATGTTCTAGTTTCAAAAGCCACTATTCTTTCTGCTGTTCAAACGTTAAACCACCCATAGAGGCAGTTTTTCCACTCTTACCTCCCCCTTCAATCAACACACCAGGTTCTTTCAAGTTAGCCCTTTTGATACTCTCCAACTTTTCCTAGGTGCGTTTTGGCTCAACCTCAAAAGAATAATGCTGAGCAATCTTCCTTAACTCTTCCTTCTTACATTGCTCCAGAAGCTCATCAGAGGGAGACTGAAAGAAAACTTCCACACTGTTATTCATAGTCACCAAAAAAAAAAAGTACAATCTAGATGACCAAAATGAGGTACAGTCTACTAAATGTTTGTATTTTGCATCTAGTGGCAAAAATAAACTGGGTCTCCTCAACCTAAACTAACAGGTAATATTAACTAGCTAACTAAACCATCCCTAATCTTTGTACAGATACTCGTGGTGGGTACTTATTCACTATATCCCAGTGGCATTGGAGAGCAACTGTTAACCCCCCCCCCCCCCCCCCTTCTTTGTTTAAGAAAACAAAATCAAACCAACCAAAGTGAACACAGACCAAGTGGCCCAGAGGAGAGAGAGAGAGACTAAGAAGGCACCCACAGTGATCACCACAGCCAAGATGTCAGAAATCACTCTAATCAGCCACTCCCAAACACAGGCAATTGGTCTTGAGGCCGGGAGCCCATCAAACAATCATTTTCATAAACATGCAAGCCCCTGGATAGGACAGGACACAAGAGAGGAATGATATTGATGAAAAAAAATTATTTTAAGCTGGAGCAAATTTCAAGAACAACTAAACTATCTTGAAACATTAATCTAGATCTAGATATTTTCCATTTGATGTAATGCTATAGCTGTAAGAAAAAAAAAACATGGCTTCCCCAGTTTGAATATTTTGCTTAATGTTAGTGTGATGCAACTTCTGTTAAACGCTGCAACCAGCAGAAACAGAATATGCATGTCAGATTGTCATACAATATGTCATACAATATGAAAAAAAAAAATTTTCTCACTTTGAACCCACTCAATGGAAAAGTTAGTGTTTAATGGTTTAAAATGGCAGAGTCTCTGACAAAGAGCAAGTGAACAAAACTGAACACATCAGAGACAAAAAACAGAACATGAGGGAAATGTTGAAACTGCCTCAGTGCAAGAATCTATCATATTCTACACGCAATACCACTGGAAAGTGTGTGGGAAAACATTTAAAAAATTTAACATATGAAGTGGTGACAACAGTGGCGTAACGATAGGGGGTGCAGCGAGTGCGATGACACTAGGGCCTAGCAGCAGAGGGGGCCCCATTAACGGATACCCCTGAAAATAGATTGGGCTCGCACGGGCTTAGCATAAGAGTCTTTTAAAGCGGGATGCTAACAATAATCAAAGCTTGCAATTAAAGCCGCTGTATGCTGTGCAACTGGATATTTTTACCACTGCAATTGCATTCTTTTCTCAGTCATGGTGCTGGCAAGTCGATGTCATCATGGTACATTATTCATAATTTTAATTGAATATAATTCATTATAACATGAAATAATTTAGATTTCTTTTTGGAAAATGCTTAATAAAACAATGATAATTTTATTCTTCTGTTGCTATCGTCATTAAGACAGCAAGTGTTTCTGGGTAATGTCCAACATTCCACCAGTGTTTCCCAAACTGTGTGCCGTGAGAGCTTCCTAGGTGTGCCGCGAGAAAAAACTTACTGTTTATTTCCTGATAGCCTAATAATATAAAATGGCTGAACTTACAGGATATAAAAATAAAAATTCATGTCATTATCAATTCATTCAATTCAGTTTATTAAAAAGCCTATTTAAAATTTCTTCTCGATATTTCCGCATCATATATTCTACTGTACAGTTCCTTCTCATGATTGGCCGATCACACATCGGTAAAACAGCAGTGTAGGCCAGCTGAAAGGAAACAACGAAGATGTATAAATTCCTGACCAAATCCTCGAAAAGGCCGTCCGACTAAGACCTTGAACCTCCTCACTCTTGCTGCGCTGGCCAGAAAAAGAAGATCAAAGCAGTGAGCAGACTTTAAAGTGAGGAATATCTGACTCATGGGTTTACATTCACCAGAGATCCCGCTACCCCAATACCACTGTGTCTTGCTTGCAGCGAAAAGCTAACGAACGAAGCTATGGTGCGAAATAAAATAAAAAGACACCTTTCAACCAAACACTCTTCTCTCGGAAAGAAAAAGACTTTGAATATTTAATGCGGTTGAGAAGCCAGACGAACAAACAAGCTAGTTTCATGATGAAAATTGCTAGCGTCAGACAAAGCATTAGAAGCTAGCTATCTGGTCGCAGAACTAGTAGCAAAATCAAAGACGTCTCACACAATTGCCGAATCTCTTATTCCGCCAGCATGCAAAGCGATCATCGGGACCATGTTGGGTCAAAATGTAGCCAATGGAATATCGAAGGTTCCTCTCTCAAACAATACAATTGGCAGACGAATAGGAGAAATGTTGGCAGATATATAGGGCGTTGTCATGGAGAAAATAAAAGGGAGTGGGAAAATTTTGCTGCCGGTGGATGAAACAACTGATGTCAATGGACATGCACAATTACTGGCCAATGTCAGATATGCCGATGGGGAGACAATTAAAGAAAATTACTTTTTTTTAATCGAATTTTGCCGGAGAAAACCACAGGTGAGGAAGTGTTTTGAGTGACACCTGAGTATCTGGAGAAGTGGGGGCACATTGATACACATGGTATGACATATAATTTACAGAGGTGATTCTACCGCAGACACACATAAATACATAGGAAATAGACATTGGTGATCTATCAGCATATACAGCACCCTCCATAATTACTGGCACTCCTGGTTAAAATGTGCTAAAACCCTTAAAATAAATTCAATTTTTATTGCAGAAGCATACTCTCACACTGAAAATTGTAGAAAAATGTAACCTTCAACTCAAGGGAATTTTAAAGGGGAAAAAAAATCCCAGACTAGGAAATTATAATTTTTCATAAAATCACCTGTTCCACAATTATTGGCACCCCTAACAATTCCTCGAAAATAAATTTAAATACTTCAAAATAAATTGAAGTAAATCTGTCATTTCACACAGTAGTTAACAAAGTTGATCAGAGTATCTAGGAACATTTAATTAGTAATTCATCACTTTCTGTTTCTCTGGGGTATAAATATGATGTGACACCGAGGCCATTTCACTTATCCACTCTTCAACATGGGAAAGACAAAGAAACACGCCATTCAAGTAAGGCAGATGTGTGTCGACCTTCACAAGTCAGGCAATGGCGACAAGAAAATAGCCACTCGCCTGAACCTGCCCATATCTACTGTCAGAGGAATCATTAAGAAGTTTAAAACAACTGGAACAGTGGTAAACAAGCCTGGACGAGGATGCAAGGTAATTTTGCCACCACGCCCAGTGAGGAGGATGGTAAGAGAAATAAAAAGTTCTCCAAAGCTCACTGTTAAAGAATTGCAACAAATGGTAGCATCTTGGGGTCACAAAGTCTCCAAAACAACCATCAGGCACTATCTACATGCCAACAGGCTGTTAGGGAGGCATGCACGGAAAAAACCTTTTCTCACTCACAATCATAAACGTAAATGTCTGGAGTTCACTAGGCGGTACTGGGACTTCAACTGGGACCGTGTGCTTTGGTCAGATGAGACCAAGATAGACCTCTTTGGCAACAATTAAGTGGGTCTGGCAGAACACAAAAGATGAGTATGCAGAAAAGCACCTCATGCCCACTGTGAAGTATGGGGGAGGATCGGTGATGCTGTGGGCCTGTTTCTCTTCCAGAGGCCCGGGGAACCTTGTTTGGGTGCATGGCATCAAGAACGCTTTGAAATACCAGGACATTTTAAATAAAAATCTGGTGGTCTGCCTGAAAGCTGAAGATGGGTCGTCACTGGGTCTTCCAGCAAGATAATGACCCTAAACATGTGGCCAAATCTACACAGAATTTGTTCACCAGACAGAATCAACCTCCTCCCATGGCCATCTCAGTCCTCAGACCTCAACCCCATTGAAAACCTGTAGAGTGAGCTGAAGAGGACAGTGCAGAGGACACCCAGGTCGCTGGATGATTTAGAGAGATTGTGCAAGGAGGAATGGTTGAAGATCCTTCTTTCTGTATTCTCCCATCTGGCGAAACATTATAGGAGAAGATTAGGTGCTGTTTTGTTGGCAAAAGGGGGTTGTACAAAGTATTGACATCAGGGGTGCTAATGATTGTGGCACATGATTTGATGTAAAATAATTATTTCTTAATGTGGGATTTTTTTCCCACTGAATAAATGCACTTGAATTAAAGGTTGGATTTTCCTCTTTTTTCTTTGTGGTCCTATATTATTTTGGAAAAAAAAAACACTGAATTTATTAGAAGCTAAAGAACACATCTTAACCAGGGGTGCCAATAATTATGGAGGGCAGCGTAGCTCACCATGGGCCTAGGGTTGTGAAAGATTTAATTTAAAACTAGTGCTTTGCCCGTGAGGATCTACGGGTTCTAGATTCAACCCACATGGGGCCCAATTTTCAGCCCAAGTTTAAATTTTATTGTTTCATGAAATGAGTCGATCTAAGAATCTGATGATAACTGTCCATGTTGCAGTATTATGCTTGGCATATCAGTTTGACCAGTCACAGTGCTTGCGGTACTTTACACAGAATCAGCATCTGCTTTAAGGTGGCTGTCACTGAGATGCTTTCTCTTGCGGCCTGGCATCTGGCTTTTTTGGGATTCAGGACTCATGTGGATGAATTGGCTTGGGATTCAGGAGTCTTGTGGATCTGTGTGTGTGTCAGGCCAATCAGTGCTTTTATATTATAATGAACAATGCATCATTATGATGTCATCGTGTCGCTATGGTGTTTCCATAAACACCAAGGTGGCTGACACGTGACTGTGTGTTTGCTCAGCATTTGCTGAGTCTTCACTGGAGTGACTCAGTCACATGAACGTGTGTGTGCATGGCCACATACGCACACACGCGGACAAAGTGAACAATGCATTCCAAATTAATGAATTCCAAAAAACAGATGTCAGGCCACAAGAGAAACCTCTCATTGACAGCCACCTTAAAGCAGATGCTGAGTCTTCACTCCAGTGAGGAATTGGCTTAGCCACACGATGTTTTTATGGAAACACCATAGCAACGCGGTGACATCATAATGGTGCATTGTTCACTATTATATAAAAGCGAAGTTGACTTTAGTGGCTGGACACACATGCACTCACGCATATTACACACTACTTTCTCTTGCGGCCTGGCATCTGTTTTTTGGGACTCAAGACTCATGTGGATGAATTGGCTCAGGATTCAGGAGTCTTGTGGATCTGTGTGTGTGTCAGGCCAATCAGTGCTTTTATATTATAATGAACAATGCATCATTATGATGTCATCGTGTCGCTATGGTGTTTCCATAAACACCAAGGTGGCTGACACGTGACTGTGTGTTTGCTCAGCATTTGCTGAGTCTTCACTGGAGTGACTCAGTCACATGAACGTGTGTGTGCATGGCCACATACGCACACACGCGGACAAAGTGAACAATGCATTCCAAATTAATGAATTCCAAAAAACAGATGTCAGGCCACAAGAGAAACCTCTCATTGACAGCCACCTTAAAGCAGATGCTGAGTCTTCACTCCAGTGAGGAATTGGCTTAGCCACACGATGTTTTTATGGAAACACCATAGCAACGCGGTGACATCATAATGGTGCATTGTTCACTATTATATAAAAGCGAAGTTGACTTTAGTGGCTGGACACACATGCACTCACGCATATTACACACTACTTTCTCTTGCGGCCTGGCATCTGTTTTTTGGGACTCAAGACTCTTGTGGATGAATTGGCTCAGGATTCAGAGCTCTTGTGGATGAATTGGCTCAGGATTCAGGACTCTTGTGGATGAATTGGCTTAGTCACGTAATGTTTTATTGTGTTTCCACCATACTTTGGTCACATGACTGAGTCATTGCCAGGCCATTTTTCACTGATTGGGCACAGGCACTGTGTGCGTGGGGAGGGGACATATTGGGGGAATCCCCAGAAGAGGACATGCAGGGGGAATCCTTAGGGGAGGACATGCAGGGGGAATCCCCAGGAGAGGACATGATATAAAACCGAAGTGGCCGGACAGACAGGTACGCACACATGCAGAGTCCACTTAATCTACATCTATAATTATCTATAATATAGATAATAAAGACCTGTGTAAAGTTTGCAGCTTCACTGATGCTGAAGCAAGCACCAAATTATTGTTAGGGGTTACGGCTTTAAAATGAGATTTAAAATAATGAAGCTTTTCATGCAGTAAAAGAAGATACATAATCTCCATCAGTAGCAATGGCAATAGTGATCTCTGGTTGATGAGGATGCATCCACTAAATTGTATGGTCCATAAATGATAGCTGCCACTGAGTTCAGTGATTGCACAAGTCACCACTAATAAAAGAGCACTTAAAAATATGCTAAGAGAAATATGTTAACATCAATGTTAAAGCAGGAATAGCAGAAGATGAAATTCAAAGTCTTTCGACACAACAGAAGGCAGGTGAATACGTCCAATCTGAGCTTTTAGTGAAGCAATTAAAATATACAGATCTTGGCAGATTTAAGGGGGAAAAAACCTCAAAAAATGCATGGAAAACACGAGAAAGGCAGATGCTTCAAAATATTTTCCTAGTTTGGTTCGGGTCCACTCGTTTGCTTAAAGGTAGAAAGATCACTGCAAGTCAATGCAGAGTTTCTGACTGATTGCGTTTATACCTATGATGAAGCATTCCGACTATGATGGAGGTGGTCTCTTCAATGAAGACGATGGCCCAAGCCCCACAGGGTACAAGAGCTCACTGATTTGTTTTTGGTGTATAAAAAAGATCCCAAGTGTAGCCCATACACAGTCATAGGAGGGGTGCACTAAAACCCAAGTTCAACATTAGCTAGGGTTTCTTCGCGAGAGCTGGCTCGACAAACTTATCATCCTGTAAGTTACAATGGCAAGTTAAAAGAGAGCCACTTTTGAGACAATGAAAACCCTGGCTTTTGTCACAATTCCAGAGAAAGACTCAAATGCAGATTGGGCAAAAAGCTACTTGGGCATATTTATTTATTTGAAGAATGCAGGAACAGTGGAAGATATGCTAAAGCTCAAAACAAGAGAATGGCAGTACAGCAATTTTAGTGGTATAACTAGAGTCGGTGGGGACGTGTCCGCGCCAGGGTCAGAAACTGTCCTTGAAGCTGAAGCCAGATACACTCGCTGGTGGAGGACTGCTTCCAAATAGGAATGGAAATTTTAATACAAGCGCAATCCTGTTTGGATTCACAAGAGTAACAACCGATTATTTCATTTTTGATTACCAAAGACATGGAAGGAGAGTGCTTCTCTCAATGATAAAATGCTATTACATTTTTTTTAAATGCATTCTTTTTTAAAAAAAATTGGGTTCTCCAATCCCAAATGAAGCTGAAATGCCCAATTTCTGAACTATGTATACTAGCATGGTTGTACGCCACCCTGTGTTGCCATCTCGAGAGAGAGGCCCAGTTCGCAGCTCTCCTCCGAGGCTCGCGCCTGTCTATCTCTGCTTCTTTTACACTCATAGCTCAAAACTTTGCAAGCTCACAATGAGGGCAGAGGATACCCGAACATGTGCAAGCGTAGAGTTTTACCGATCTGTTTACCTCGAATTTGCTATCTAGCTACTGCTACTATGGTGAGTACATCGGTGTTTCCACTCAATAGCTAGGATTGAGGGAAAGCTAGAATCCACCCCATGCAGACACATTTGTAGAGCGGGTGACATACCCAAATGTAGACTGGAGACCGTGGAAATCCGGTGGGTCTGAGTTTCGAGGGAAACATGGACAGTGAGGAGCAGCAAAAAGTGGACCAACACCTTATGGACTGCTTCGGTGTGTATTATAAGGACCTGCTGGTTCATGTGCATAACTGTGGTGTGTCATTAGCATGGAGTAACGAACAGCTTCTGCGCTGGTATATGACAGAGGGACAAAAGCTCCAGGCTAAACGGCCTTTACGGAAATTGCCCATGGTAATGGTTTACTTATTTTGTCGGAATGACCAGTGTTTGCTTGCGGAAAATGGGCGCGATAAGCCGCTTTCACATCAGATGCAAAATGAATTTTTTGGGCGACAGATTACATTCAAAGTCACTGCATTGTCTTTGAATGTAATCTGTCGTGCGAAGAATTAGTTTCACGTCCGGTGTGAAAGCTGCTTAACGTGCCCATAATGTGTGTATTCGTGTCTTTGCATTGACTTTGAATGTGATCTGTCGGGTGAAAAATTTGTTTCGCATCCGAAGTGAAAGCAGCTTTATGGATAATGCGACAGCTAGAGAGAGCTCTGGTTATGTTATGAACATAATACAGGTACATAAAACGACCGCAAGTTCCGTTAGCATGGACAATTGCTTATGTGGAGCTAGCGAATCGATCACTTCTACAGGAAAGAATTTCCTATTCAATCTCTGCCTTTTTCAGCTTTTTAATAGCCAGAACAATTTCTAAAGGGGGATGAAAATATGCCACGCCAATGCAGAGAAATTGCTTGTTGTACCAGACACGTTAGAGCATTCGTGTATCGCATTGCTCTCACCGTGATGGTATCAGAGAGCTAGCCCAGATATTGGTGATGTATCCAGCTGACCTCGGTCATGGATAAGTAAAGCGATCACAGACAGCCATAAACAAACCCAAACACGTTTCCCAAGCTCTGCTAAACCTACGTCGGGTCTAAATGCAGCCTTTTCAGCCTAACTTTGCAGACATACAGCACATGTTCGGTTAGCTTAAACTGTAGTGGCTACTATCGGGAAGTGTTATGATTAAACTGCCACATTGATGCTTACCGAAGTTGACACAAGCATACCGATCATGATTACTGCATGTATGAGCGTCACGGACAGCACAGCGAAATGCAAGCTAACATGTAGTTGCTGGTAACCGAGCGGTCATAACAACAGACATAACGTTACCCTGCGATACTGGTTTTACAGACAGCAAGTTCTGTTACTGTGGACAGTTGTACGAAGCATCCAAATTACAAACAAATATAAAAGGTTAGCTTCAAATGAGGTTTATGTTCACAAACCTTCTGTTGAATTTCTCCTGATATTACTCTTCCATATTCAGGACACAGACATTAGCAACATTAACTTGGCTATGTTAGCCTCAGTGTAACAGCCACAATCAACAGGCCAATATGTTAGGTAGGCTTATGCAGTAAAGCTACTTACAGCTTCTGCGTCTGTGCGTCACAGACAGTCAAGACGGATTTAGGTTTTATCTTCAGATATTTTACAAAGCCTGCGTTTGAGGCCAGTTGTTAGTGCTAACTATCGACAGCGGTCCTGCTAGCCACCCGTAACATGTTAGCTTCACTTACGTTATTTGCTGTTATATGGTTACTTAAAGCTTGTGGCTCAGAGCGCTTGATTGATGCAACTGCTTCAAGATTGAGAAGCAGCTGAAACACTTATCCTGTGTCGAATGATCCTTTATTGTCTTTGGTGAAATCCTGAGCAAAACAGCTAACGTTCCCTTTGGCCATGGCTGTTTGCCGCCAGCAAACAAGAAAGCTACCCACTGATTTCTGGAGGCATCGTCTTTTGGAAAAGAAAAAGGTGCTTTGGGAGAGATACTGGCAAACCTGCACCTCAAGGGATCTGCGATTCTTATTATGTATTTCTATAAGTATAGACGCTACTATGGCATAGTATCATCCGTGGTTGTTTGTGCCTGCTAGAATAGTTTCTGGTGTGGGCAAGTCCAGCGCCGTGATTGGCTCTGGCTAGGTCTGTATTAATTGGACAGCACAACCTGACGTCAGGTTTAGCCTAAATCTTGTGAAAATCTCGGGACAAGCTGTTCAGAGAGGAAATCACGTTCACAAAATCACGTTCTTGGATTACGGCAAAACCCCTGTATCTTATATTTAGACACTTTTCAGAGGTTGAGTATGGACATCAGCATGTTAGGTCCCCTTAATGTGTCCCTTTGCTTCCCTCTCTTGTGTCTCTTTTTCACTTCATAGCTCCTCCCAGCGAGGATCTGAGAGAGAGATGCAAAGAGACGGCGCAAGGATGGAGGAGCCAAAAGGAACTCCTCCCTAACCTGAGTCTGCTTCAGTGACCACCAATGCTGCAGTCCTTCTAGCCTGCTGGTACCAGTCTGCCGAGTCAGGGGTCCTTTGGGCTAAACAAGCCCGAATGGCCACCTTCTTCAGCTTGATGGCCTCCCTCACCACTGTGGTCCACCATCAGGTTCTTAGGTTGCTGCCAGAACTAACACCGACAACCTTCAGGGCACAGCTCAAGGAAGCTGCTTCTGCAATGGAGGCTTTGAACAGGGTCCATTCAGACTCCATGTCTCCAGCCTCCTCCAGGATATGAGATATGGGAGGTGTGAGTTGAAAATCATTCGGACAGGGTCCTCTACCAAACGTTCTCCGTCAACCCTCACAACGCATTTACGCATCCCAGGTCTGTCCGGCAGTCTTCCCGCAATCTGAACCAGCTCCCCAACAAATGGTGAACTGTTGTCAGCTCTGCCCCCTCTCCTCACCCTCCATAACCTACAGCCTCAGATCTGATTACATGATTACAAAATGGATTATCAACCTTTGACTAAGGGTGTTCTGGTGCAAAGTTCACCGTGTCCCAAAAGTTCATGCACCCCAATAGGTAACATGTCTGTCTCCAAAATGGTTTGCACCTGGTCAGCCAGGTGTTGTGAGGTTGTTTAATTAATTCATCTGTTTGCGAGAGGCTTATAAATTTCTTGGTTGACTAAGGAACCAAAAGAGAACTGTCGCTGAGAGAACCTTTTTGGTAGTGCTGCCATAATGGCCAAACAAAAATCTGGAAAGCCTGCTCTTTCAGAGTCTCAGATCGGTGCTCAAGCCATTGCCGTGTACAGGGCAGGAAAAACTTGCAGGGAGGCAGCTCAGGACCTTAGCAGAAGCATATGATGGGTGAAAAAATAGTGGCAGAGACACAATTCAATTCAATTCAATTTATTTTGTATAGCGCTTTTTACAGTCACAAAGACGCTTTACAGTCAGAGATGGGTTACTGAAGGGCAGTGCCCAACCTATTCCCACTACCTATTCCCTATTCCCACTACAGCGAGGCAAAAAAAAACTCCCAGTAGGGAGAAAAAATCCTCAAACAGTGGTGAGAAAAAACTCCCCAGTGGGAGGAAATCTCAGGAGGAACCCGGCGATAGTGGGGAAGCCCATTCTCCGCGGGCTAGCTAGTTGATAACAAGATAATGACAAGAGTTCCATTGAAATCCATCTAATCAGTGCTAAAATAATTTGAATATTTAAAACTGTCCAACAGATATCTTGGCTAATGTAAAATAATTAGCAATTGAGGTCATCATGAGGCAGGAAGACCCTCTTGGTCCTGTAGCTGAAACAAGATGGTAAACAGCTGGTCTTAGGCTGGAGCTCCGGGCCAGGGGGTGTTCGGTGAAGCTTGATCTAGAGCTCAGGGCAAGTGCCCAGAGCAGGAGGAGGAAAAAAAAAAAATATTGTTAGGGAGGTGGAGTTGTATGGCGAGCACACAGAGCAGGAGAGACAGAGGTGCCTGTGTGCGATAAGGAAACCCCAGCAGAATAAGACTATGGCAGCATAGTTATGAGAAACAGGGGCAGGGGCCAACACAGCCACGAGGGCAGGTTGAGACAGTCACCACCAGACCATGACCAGTTCAGCAGAATAGGGCACCACCAGCAATGATCCAGTGACAGCACTGACTGCTCAGTCCACCAAATATTCTATAGCTTATGCCAGCCACCCACTCCTGTCCCTCAACTATAGGGCAGACTAAAGAGATATGTTTTGAGCCTAACTTTAAATTTACTGATAGTGTCTGCACCCCGAATATGAGCAGGCAATTGGTTCCATAAGAGGGGAGCACGATAGGAAAAAGCTCTACCGCCTATGGTAATTTTAGCTATTTTTGGAACAACAAGGAGGCCTGCGCTCTGCGAACAGAGTGTTCTGGCGGGAATGTAGGGTAAAAGTAAATCACTTAGGTACAATGGACCAAGCCCATGTAAGGCTTTAAAGGTAAGAAGTAGTATCTTATAGTCTATTCGGAATTTAACTGGTAACCAGTGAAGTGAAGCTAACACTGGGCTGATATGCTCGTGTCTCCGTGTTCTAGTGAGAATACGAGCAGCTGCATTTTGAATTTGCTGGAGCCCCTTTAGAGAGGATTTTGCACAACCAGACAAAAGAGCATTACAGTAATCTAATCTTGAAGTAACAAAGGCATGGACAAGCTTTTCTGCATCATGTAATGACAGCATTTTCCGAATTTTGGAAATATTCCTCAAGTGGTAAAATGCAACTCTTGAGATGTTCCTTATATGTGTATCAAGTGCGAGATCAGGGTCAAGAGTAACACCAAGATCTTTAATAATGGCACTTGAAGCGATTGAAATTCCATCAATGTTAAGCATGTAATCTGAGATTTTGCATCTCTGGGATTTGGGACCCACTACGATTATTTCTGTCTTACCAGGGTTCAACAAGAGAAAATTGTGACTCATCCATTTCTTTATGTCTACAAGACAGGCTTCCATCTTTGACAGCTGGGCAGCTTCATCAGGCTTGACTGACAGATATCGTTGTGTGTCATCTGCATAGCATTGAAAGTTAATGCCATGTGCGCGAATAACTTGTCCCAGTGGAAGCATATATATTGAGAAAAGCAGAGGTCCAAGCACAGATCCTTGTGGTACTCCATATCTAACCCTTGATTGATACGAGGAGTCATTATTAAAATGCACAAATTGATATCGATCCGATAAGTATGATCTGAACCAGGAAAGAGCCTGTCCACAGAGGCCTACAAGATTTTCAAGTCGATTCAACAGGGTATCGTGATCAATAGTGTCAAATGCTGCACTTAAATCAAGAAGCACAAGTACAGAAATGTAGCCACAGTCCGAAGCAAGGAGAAGGTCATTGAGTACTTTGACCAGGGCTGTTTCAGTACTGTGACAGGGTCTGAAGCCAGATTGAAAAACTTCCAATATACAATTGGAGTGTAAAAATGAACAGAGTTGTTTTGAAACGGCCTTTTCTAGTATTTTAGAGAGGAATGGGAGGTTTGAGATAGGCCTGAAGTTAGACACATTATTCACATCTAAGTTTGGTTTCTTAAGTAGGGGTTTGATGACTGCAAGTTTAAGAGTGTGTGGGATGTGTCCAGATGCTAAAGAAGCATTGACAATATGTAATAAAGGGGTTCCAAACACTGGTAGTAGCTCCTTTAAAAGCTGCGTTGGGATGGGGTCCAGAAGACACGTAACAGATTTTGACAAATTTACAATGGTATTAAATTCGCTGACATCTATTGGTGTAAAAGAGTTCAGGTAGGACACTTGTCCTTGTGATAATTCTAAATCCATAAGCTGGGTAGATAGAGAAGAAGACCCTATATGAGGAGAGACAAAGGAACTCTGAATCTTGTCCCTGATTTTTATAACTTTATTATCAAAGAAATTCATAAAGTCATTGCTATAAAATGGTACAGAAACACAGGGATCAGCTTGATTCTTGGTTAGCTTGGCAACAGTGCTAAACAGGTGCCTGGGGTTGTTTTTATTTTCATCTATCAATGTAGAGAAATATGAGGAACGTGAAGTGGAGAGGACACGTTTATAGGCAAGTAGACTGTCTTTCCAGGCATGGAAGAATACCTGCAATTTAGTTGGACGCCATTTGCGCTCCAGTTGGCGTGAAACCTGTTTTAAAGAACGAGAATAGTCATTGTACCGTGGTGCTAATTTCTTATTGCACACTTTCCTCTTCTTTAGAGGTGCAACAGTATCCAGGGTTCTGCAAAGTATGTTATTTACATTGTCTGTCAGCTGATCAATTGTGTTTTTACTTGCATTTGTATATGCATTATGGCTAACACCAAGAAAATCTCCACAGTGTACAAAAGAGCCTGGGAGTTCATTAATAAAAGCATTTGCAGTCCAGGAAGAAAGCTTTCGGCTGTAGTAGAATGCGGGATCCAGTGAAACATGACAGCCTTGAAGAAGTTCAAAGGTAATTAAATAATGGTCTGATAAAACTGGATTTTCAGGCATGACTGCTACATTTGTTATTTCAGCACTATAAGTTAGGACTAGGTCAAGTGTATGGTTGTAGGAATGCGTGGACTGATGTACATGTTGATTGAAGCCAATAGATTCAATGATAGATAAGACGGCTGATCTGAGAGGATCACCTTCATTGTCCATGTGAATATTGAAATCCCCTACAATTACAACTTTGTCTGAATTTACAACCATATTTGAAAGGAAATCGGCAATCTCAGTTAAGAAACCACTGTATGGCCCTGGTGGCCTGTATATAATAGCAAGGACAAAACTGACTGCTTTTTTGTCTGGATGTGCAAAACTGAAAACAATAACTTCAAAAGAATTAAATTTGAAGCCAGATTTCAAGGTAGGCAGGAGATTTGAATTGTATATGGCAGCAACCCCACCTCCACGACCCGTGAGACGCGGAACATGAATAGAACTATAACCAGGAGGTGTGGCTTCATTTAAGGCAACATATTCATCAGTTTTCAGCCAAGTTTCGGTTAAACATAGAATATCAGCTTTGTGATCAGTAATTAATTCATTTACAAAAGTTGCCTTAGAAGTTAGTGATCGAATATTAATTAATCCAATTTTTATCTTGGGTTGTTTAGCCACATTATTAATAAAATGACAGGTACTAATTTTTTAAAAATTTGCCCAACAAACACTCCTATGGTTTTTAGCAGAGCTTAATTGAGGTCGAGGTAGAGACACTATCTCAATAGCATAAAACCTGGGCTGCAGCTCTTGGGAACAAGCAGAAATCTGTGGAAGACAGTAAGTCTGCTGCCTGGTCTTGGCTCTGGTGTGTCAGGAAATGGAATTTCTAAGACTACACGATAAATTATGAGAAAGAAGAGCGGCACCCTCCCACGTGGGGTGAATGCCATCTCTTTTCAAAAGACCAGGCCTCCCCCAAAAAGTATCCCAATTATCTATGAAGCCAACACCGTTTGCAGGGCACCAAACAGACAACCAGTGATTTAGTGATGTCAATCTGCTGTAGGTTTCATCACCACGCCGAGAGGGGATGGGACCAGAGCAAGTTACTGACCTCGACATCTTTTTTGCCATATCACACACCGATTTAATGCTATTTTTGGTAATCTCCGACTGCTTCAATCAGACATTGTTAGCGCCGACATGAAAAACAATTTTAGAAAACTTGCGTTTACCTTTTGCCAGCACCTTCAAATTTGCTTCGACGTCGGTCGCTCGCGCCCCAGGAATACAGTGGACTATGGTCGCTGGTGTCGCTAAATTCACGTTTCTTAAAATAGAATCGCCAATTACCAGAGTTTTTTCAACAGATTTCGCAGCTGGTGCACTGCTGAGGGGGGAGAACCTGTTGGAAACGTGAATAGGTTGTTGGTGCACGGGTGGCTTAGGCTTTCGTCTACGTTCCCGAACTGTAATCCACCCGCCTTGTTGCGGAGGCTCTGCTGGGGTGCTACCTGAGGAAAGGCTAACTGGTGCATCCGGAACCGAGAAGGATTCTATATACTTTTCGCTATCTCGAATTTCGTATAAGGTACGGATGCGACTTTCCAATTCAGCAACCTTCTCCGTCAGCCTATCATTTAACTTACATTTATCACAGATAAAGTTATCACTAACTGCGGAGAAGGAATAACTAAACATATCGCACACAGAGCAAGAGACAGCCCAAGAAGCAGAGAAAGGGTGAGGGATAGGCGAAACCGGAGAGCCAAACGCAGCCATTTAAACTTGATGACTACTTACGTTTTATTTGGCTTCATTAAGTCCGGTTGCTCGTGGAAAAAATAGGATCCGAGGGAAAATATGGAGCGCCTTGTAGATGGGTAAGAGTTCAAGGATTATATTCAAAAGATTATGATAGAAAAAATGAAGAAAAGTAGCCGCATGAAGAGGCACCTCTGGATCGAACAGCAACAGGAGAGTTTGTCAACCCTGCCTTGTAGCAGTCTACACAAGAGTTGGGACTCCCTCGAAGACGAGCCCCTCAGTCCTGAGAGCAAGGACTGAGCACCTCATCGGAAAGGTCAAGGGAAAGAGACACCAATCCTACTTCAGACTCTGTCAAAGACTGAAGAATCTTGGGGAAGCAGTCTCTAAGAGTTACATCCATTGTTTTCTGACTGAGAAATTGCATCTGAGAGTATACAGAAGACAGTGGATTTCTCGCCTTACCAAACTGCAAAAGGAGAGGTGGTTGGCTTTTGCAAGTATTCCACAATGACCCTAAGACACTGGGAAAACTGGGTTTTCTCCGATGAGTGCCCACTCTACTAATTTCAAACTACTAACAGCCAAAATGACCACATCTACACCAATGATCGAAAGTAAGTGCCACCCCTTGAACAAGTCAAGTTCAGCACCCATTGCATGGTCTGGGGGGTAATGTCATCTTCAGGGCTGTCAGAGTTGCCTGTTGTACCCCAGGGCACCGCCATCAATGCTGAGTATTATGTCAAGAACATTCTCAAGCCAGTGCTACTTCCCAAACTTACCAGAAAAAAGACAGAAAACAGAGAAATCAAGCCCTGTCACTGCTAGAAAGATGTTCAACAGGCGTGCGGAAGTAGTCTTAGTGCAGGATGGTGCCCCCACACATACTGCTCGCGCAACTCAGCAGTGTCGTTCTGAGCAGCTTCCTGGCTTTCTGCACAAAGAGGAATGGCCACCCAACTCCCTGGACCTCAACCCAATTGAGAACTCCTGGGGTATCCTGAACAGTCAGGTCTTCCACAGCCCACCCCCTACCACTATGAGGCAGCTCACTGCGAAGGCTGTGCGGGAGTGGGGCAACTTTGAACCTTCTATTCTTGGTTATTTTGAAGGAGAATTAAAGAGAACAGTTTTTAAAAAAAGATTTCTACGGTAATCACAGGCAAAACCAAATAAAAGTTTCCCCAAAAAACATAATTCTGCATCCCACTGCTTGGAGGAGTTTGAAGGTTTTTTTTAGTTGTTCTCTTTAATTCTCCTTCAAAATAACCAAGACATAATTGAGATCAGGGGCATACAATTATGAGATCTCCTCTGTTTATCCCACTTCTCAAGTATTGCTCAAATGGTTATCTCAACTCAACCTCCTTTGTCTCAGTGATGTCTTGTCTCTTTTTAGCTTATCTCTTGCTCCTAAGGGACCTTTAGGAGAAGTAACTCAGAAACAAATGATCACAGAATGATACAAATATGAGAAGCTCAAATTCATCTCAAGAGATGAGATTGAGCAACACATTTTTCCTACGGGAGGTTAAAAAATGTGAAAAGAGGTGGTCAGTAATGTGTTTTGGGGCTAATATGCCAATTTTCTGAAGTCAATTCAAATTTTCCCATGAAAGACGGCGAACCCGGAGGTCTGACATCAAAACAAGAACAACACAGTAAAAACAATAGCGGAACAAGTAGAAGATTTTTCAGAAAGCGAGTCAGAAGCCTTCGTTTCTGAGGTTTCTGAAGTTTCTGGTGAGCCTCAAGTCTTTGAGGAGACAGATGAGGAAGAGGGCAATGCAATGATGTATGTTGGACCATATATTTATGAGCCAGAAGCTGCGGATAATCCCGAGTATGTTGCCCCTGAAAGACTCGATCTTCAATGGCGTGAATGGTAAGTCTTGCTGACTTATTTCAACCAGCGGCGTGCCGTCAGATGTCAAGAAATCCTTCAGTAACATCACCCTTTCCTGCATAATTGCTCTTAAACTGTATGCGATCAAGTTGCCTGATTAACAATAAAGCAATTATTACCTGAACAACCTCCACCAATGCATGACACGTAATGATAAAGAAATGCTAATGACAAAGCGATTGCCTATTGCCTAAGTTGATATAATTTACGTGACTCAGCAAGGATAACAATCTGCAAAAAATCTGAAACTTTTGCTGACTTCGCGACAATTATTTTCGCTGTCACTCAGCTGTGCACCTAACAACGCCCTTTAGCTGTCGCTACATTCAAACTATCAAACGGATTCTGATGGCTTATTGCTCAATGAGCCTTGCAAACTAATTTACGCAAATCTGTGCTGTTTCACAAGCTTCACGAACACAGAAATGACAAAGACAATATTTTTCGTAGTCATTGATGTGTGGAAGAAAACGCCATATAATTATAGTTGTGCAATGTATAACAAGGCTTTAAAAAATCAATTAGACTCTTCGGTTCTACCAATTAGTCTGAGCAACTTTTGCTGATCGGGAGAGGTAAACTATGAGAGGTTTATTAAGCTGTGAAAGGTGAGGTTATTGCTGGCCCTGTGTTTCTGCCGACGGACCGCCACTGGTTTCATCGTATGACTTCATTTGTCCTTTATAAACATACATACAAATGCGACATTGACAACAAATTTATTGATGTTCATGTAAAAAATGTATTGATGTTCATGTAAAAAGTCATATTTATCGTTAATGAATACCCTGTATCTATGATCATTTGGCAGTGGGCCTAATGCATGCGTATTCATGTACATGGGCGTCAGTGGTGGCTCGAGAACTGGCAATAAAGGAAGCTCAAACAATCCCTTAATATTAATGATTGGTCATGGCCTGTTTTCAATCATTCATTTAAATGACAATTACAGAAACTCTGAAAACTCTCGACATTGTCAGATGTGGCCAGTTTTCATGAACAAGGCATACCAATTATGACTCTGTATTTCTCACGCTTTTCTTTACACAAGGGTTGGAAGGAATGTATGTGTTTCATGATCGTTTTAATAAAAAAATATCATTGAAAAACATCTTTATACAATTCAATTGCTTCCAACCCCTCCATGCACACGGACCTCAGCGCAAGAATCTCTTACATATGCATTGATTGGATAATTGCTGACTGCAGCAGAGGAGGGTAAATATGCCACTTGAACTCACTGAATGCGTGAGCGTTGACAGGTATGCGTTATTAATGAAAACTGGCCACATCTAATGTTCGGCCACTCAAACAACTGTTGGGGTGAATGAGAACAATACATTGCGACACATTGCCGAGGCATCCTAGGAATTTCGACACAAAGCCACCAAAACAGCAAAGAATGAACAGGAATTTCAATGGCGTGCACAGAATCATAACAATGGCTGTTCTGGAATTAATGTCACTGCCGGAGATTACCGAGGATCGCAGAAGAATTTTGTCTGTGTTGCTAAGGGTGTTGCTAGGGCCATTACTCGTAAACCGGAGGGAGTTTTGGAAAAATTCCAACCCAGAATGTTTTGAAATGAGTTTCTCGTCACAAACAAACAGAAAGACTGAATTAAAAGATATGCCTGCTTACTTCACACAACCCCTTGAATACTGGTGAACTTTGCAATATATGCTGTCTTCCAGAGGATCCACTGGAAGGGTGGCTGTTCAGCGACAATGGTTTGGCCAAAATATCAAATAGGCTACATGGCATATAATGTCTGAATAGTGCATGGATTTTCGGTCTGTCACAAGAAACACAAACTGTAACCGAGCGAATGTTTGAAGTGCTGACAAAAATGCGCATCAGAACTTTGGATAAGTCCTGCATGGCTAGACTCGTTATTTGCAATTATGAGAAAAAACAATTGAATGCCCCCTGATCCATTAATACAGTCTCTGCGGTTCCGTTTCTATTATCAAATGTAAAATCCTTCATTTAATTTGGAAATGGGTTTATTATTTCCAGTTTGGCTGACGAAGGAAGTAGCTTTATAAACCAGCACTTTCAGAAAAAGCAGTGGATGTCACTATCTGCAATTAATCTGAATTTCCTCTATATATTCGATTCAACCGTCAATCCTAAAATAACCAGAAACAAGTTATTATCACTCCTGTTGGATATTATTCAAGGGGTTACAGGACATGATGAAATGAAACATTAGTTTAGTTTCTATATTACCATTTTTCAAACTCATTTTAATTTCTCTTTGTCGATCCTCACCAGCACATAAATATTTATGCATTTATTTTTACCGGTGACTGCCACTGCAAATGCCACTGCATTTAATCAGAACAGATGTTTTACAGCTGTGTGACGTGCAGATTGATGAGGTAAAACATTAGTTTTTTTTGTTTTTTTTTGCTTGTTCAATGCGCAAGTTGTGATAAAATATAAAGTTGAAATGTGGCCCTGGGGAGTCACTTATAATTTTTAACACCTGGATATGATTCAAATAATTTTGAGCAATATTTTTAAAAAAATTTTTATTACATTTTTCAAGATCACTGTGGTCAGGTTTCCATACTTTGAACAATGGTTTGCTCGTGTGCTTTCACTTTGGGCACTTGCAGCCCTCATTCTGATGCAGCACAGAGTTTTTTTTATTTTTATTTTTTTAATAACTGCGGTAAATCCGCCCTTATAATAGGTATCCGCCACAGTACAAGTCCCCCTGGCTTTTAAAGGGAATGGGAGATGACACTGATTAGTTTATTCCATGTTGCGCCCAAAACACGCCTATGATTAATTAAGAGATTAAATCCAACCCCTTTGCACTGAGCGCCTTACTATGTGCCCAGATAACCCGCCATTTAACTAGCAGAAATGGATCTGGACATGCCCTAAATGCACTTACACTGCACGTTTCAGACAGAGCGTTTAGATCATTAAAATAGGGCCCCTTGTCTTCATTAAGTTTGATTTTATCTTCAATGACAACATTTAACGACTTTTCCTCTTTTTTAAATTAACTGGAATAAACTTTTAGGCCAACTCAGAGTCAGGATCGGGACCACGTTCAAGTAAACGCGCCTCAATCAGTTCCTCTTTCCAGTTTAATAGGAACAAGCTCTCAAGCCTCATTAGAGTTCAGGACTGGGACTGTGCTCAAGTTAATGCCACCTACTGCAAGTCAGTTCCTTAGTCCAGTTTAATTGGAAAGAGCGCTCAAACCTAACCAGGGTCCTAGATTGGGACCACGCTCTTGTTGTACCTTCCATGTATGTTCCTCTGCCCAGTTTGTTAGGAACAGGTTCTCTCTCCTTGTACGGTCATTAGGACTGGAACCATTTTCCCCTCAAACAACTCAATTCTCCTGTGGGACAGTTCAGCTATGGCGTAATGTGCACTCATCCTGACTGTAATCCAGGGAGCCACTAGCTGGCGATTGACTGCTTAGCATTGCCTGTCACTTCTGTATTGAACTGTACTCTCCTCCGCTGGTGTTTCGTCCCTACCTCTTCTTCTGGGGTCCCACTTCTAGTTACACTGTATTGCTGTCAATAAACCTCTGTATTGGATTGTACTCTGCCTCTGTACTTGATTCCTGATCTGCAACATCACACTTTTAGATTGTCTATCTTTATATAGAGTCGATGGGTTTGAGCTGTGGATGGTGCATGCGAACAAGCCTCGATGAATGAAAAATTTTGTTTTTATAAAATTATTTCAGTGAAGCAAGAAATTTGTCTCATTTGGATATTAAATAATAAAAAAGCGATTGATTTTCAGAATTTTGCAAATGCCAGTGTCTTCAGTTCACTTAGGGGTTAAAGTTTGAATGGTGTTCACAGCGCAACCGGTGGGGAAGGAGTTTGAGGGCTAAATTTAGGGGTAAGAAAAAGAATCATGATGATGAGGGAGTACATAAGGCTGCATGAATGATAACTAACATGACCCATGCCTAGGTCAAAAATCAAATTTGCTTTTGAAAACAGTCAGTGCTGTTTTCCATTCTGTAAATACAGTACCAGCACTTTGGAGCACAAGTGATCCATTTGTCAGTTCTCGTTTGTGGCTGCATGGAGACTTTTCCCCTACATTACCCTTTCTTGGCTTTGTTAAATTTCAACCATGGTTTATTGTGGTTACTACTCAACTGGTTTTAATCCAGAAATTTACAAAGGAGAAAGCCAATATAAATATATTGCTCCAACTGTACTTTAGAAGAAGTATCCTGTGTCGTAATCATTCCTTCCTATACTTGTGGCAACTTGCAAGGCCTCTCTCTCTCTCTCTCTCTCTCTCTCTCTCTCTCTCACTTTCTCTGTCATAGTTCAGCACAGTGTAGCCAATTTCAACTCTTTTAATTTACAAGAGGACAAGAGTCAAAAAAGGATAATGCAAGGAATTTGCAGAGACTTTTCAGTCAAGCTGCAAATGAGGCAAGAATCCTGCATCCTTTTTACTCTGAAGTAAGTCTGAACATGTTCTTGCAAGCTTTGTGCTACACTGGGAAATATGCACAGGGGATGGACCCCTACCCTCCCCCGTTAGAGGTGGAGCATCAAAGGGGTGGGGCATTGAGAGCACTGTCCAGTTAAAAACTTCTTCTGTCACTGAAATTGTGCGTGGATGACCGGTTTTATCTCAGCTTGATGTCAGTGCCAGTGGACTGTAATTGTTGGTTGAAAACCAGGCATGCTACATCTGCTCATTCTGGATCACGAGGGCTTGAAGCATCATTTGAGAACCTAAAGCTCGCTTCTAATTTTGCCCACTTTTCCTTATCTTGTTCAATTTGTTTGAACACATTGCTGTGTGGGTGGCTTTTCTTCTGTGTGGAGTGTGCTGGCCATTCCACAGGCACCAGGTACTGTAACTTCCCTTTGTTTGGCAGAAATACTGTTCAGGAATATTTTGGGAATAGAAATTTTGTATTGACATTTACTCATTTACAACTTTAGAGTCTGGACAGTGCATACCTGCTCCACTGTCCTGGTGGTTCACAGTGATCTGGAAGTAGCCAATGACAGTAATTAGACACTGAAAAATGTTGGTTTATGTGTTTCATTGTACATTTGTTTGAAGATATGAAAAACAACCAAAAAATATACTCAGCAAATTGAGAGGTTCACAATTTTTTTGCAATTGAATGAAGCGAGATTAATGTTATATTTTGCTGCCAGAATGAAATAATAGAGTATTATGAGTGTGTGTAGTCTTGTGTAAAAGCAGTATGTGGAAAATTACAGAAAGCCAAGCTCTTTGAACAGTTTTCACTGGGATATTATGAAGTTTAAATAAACTGTCCAATATAAGGCCCTTGGGTAAGAAAGGTTGGGATCAGGTACACTGCTGTAATGTTTGGAGCCATTAAAATAAAAAAAAATCTCAAAAAATCTGATCTAAAAAGCTTCTTGCCATTTCTCAGTTGACAGTGTACTGTGGCCAGTTGAGTCATAAAATATTTCTCTGAATTATTAGTCAGACGTTTAGATTGATGTTAACGGCTATTATTTTCACTTATGTTGGTGTTTGAAAAGATGCTTTTTTTCTGGGTGCAGATCTGACACAGGCGGGTACATTGCTTGAACGATAGCTTAGTTTACATTCCATTCCTGCTGTTCTCTCACCAACAATTCCAGTGCCCAGACCGATTAAATATTTAGGCAAGAGTGGAAAAACTAACATTGCTTGGAGCTTACAAGTATATTAGGTCTTTATTGAAAGCTGCACGGACACTGGTTATTTCTCACGGGGCAAGGTGTGAATGATAAATTCCTAGATGAATCACCAGTGTCATTAGAAATTTTCTAGCATGAGCATTCTTGTTGGGTAGTACTGCAAATGATGGCCATTAGTGATGGGAGGACTGCTGAAGATGGGGCCGACACATTTTTTCAGGCTGTCCGACTGCATAGGTATAATTCCAGATTGATTTTTTGATTCACTTGAAAAGTGAATTGGCCTAGTAAAAGGCTACCCCCAGAAGATACCCTGGGGAGTTAACTGACACACAATCATATGGCCACAAATCACAACTGAAGCATATACCAATAATCCAATAGTGATGGATCCTTTTAAAGGTCCCTAAGACATCATTCTTGAATGAAATCATCTTGAATGACCTGCTTTCATTCAGTGCCTCTTTTGATCCAGTGCCCCCTTAGGAATTGGCTACCCAATAACAAAATAAAAAACTGAAAATTGCGGGTTTTTTTGTTTCTTAAATGTGTTGCATGCAGGGAGAAATGTCACCCCCCTAATAAACTTTTCCAACTCTGCCTAAACTTGTTGATTAATTTACATATTGTTCAGTAAACAGAAAAGGGTACCACAGTTTCTGAATGTCCAGGTCCCCAATTTGGCATAGATCCAATACAGGAATGATATTTGGTGAAACAATATTTAAACTTCTAAAGTTGACATGCTAGCAGGCATTAATGTCCATATGATCTGCTCTATTGGGCTAAGCTTATGGATACGAGTAGCGACCCAGGCCTTGATGTTTTCCACTGCTGCTCACTGGGGAGAGGTATCCGGGCTGTTTGTCATGTTCACACTGGAAAGGAGAGATGTGATCAGCTGCATCATGCTTCACTTAAACTGAAATTGTGCAAATTGTTTGGGAAACATATTTCCAACACATCTATTGATTGATAATCCATGGACCGTGTTGGTTAGTTGTTTTGGTTTCTCGGGTAATTGGATGTGTCAGTGAACTGGAGTGCCATTCTGAAGTAGTCAGTAGCCAGGTTTTCATGAAGACTTTTTTCCATTCTGATTGAAGATTTCAGGTCAACTGTTTACAACCCCAATTCCGAGATAGTTGGGACAAAGTGTAAATTGTGTAATCAAAATGCAATGACTGTCATATCACACCAGGCAGTATTTTATTCGCAACAGAACAGAGATAACATGCCAAATGTTGAAACTGAGAAATTATATGATTTTATTCACCAAATGAGCTCATTTCAAATTTGATGGCTGCTACAGGTCTCAAAAAAATTAGGACAGAGGCCTCTTTACCATGGTGTTGCAGCCCCTCTTCTATTTATCACAGAGTGGAGGCGTCTGGGCATTGAGGAGAGAAGTTTCTTGAGTTCAGCCATTGGAATTTGATCCCACTCTTGTTTAACACAGGCTTCCAGCTGCTGCAGAGTCTTGGATCTCCTTTGGCAGACTTTTCTTTTAATTATTTGCCAAATGCTCTCAATCGGTGAAAGATCAGGACTGCAGGCAGGCCAGTTCAGCACACGGACTCTTCTACTACGAAGCCATGCTGTTGTAATAGCTGTAGTATGTGGTTTGTTTTGTCCTGCTGAAATACACAAGGCCTTTCCTGGAAGAGATGTCGCCTGGAGGGGAGCATTTGTTGCTCTAAAACCTTTATATGCCTATCAACAGTGGCGTCTCTGGCATTAAAAGTCCAGTGGGGCACAACAGACCAGTTATATGTAGCCTCTCACTTTTCTGTGACGCTGCCTACAACCCATATTTGCTCAATATTAAATGAGCCACATACTAGAAATGCAATTTTATATAAACGGGGTTAATATACAATGGGCTTTGTGCAAAAGGTTTCAACCTTTTTTACTGCATAACAAAACAAATATTAATGGGTTACTCACCATGTTGCTCATTTCTTGAAAGGAAAAGATGCACGTCGATCTTTCATCTGAGAAAACTTCTCAATGACCCTTCTGTCAAAGTCCCGTAATCCATGGATGAATTCATTTTCAATGGACTGCATAGCCAGTGCATTTACCTTTCACCTCTGCTGCCCCATTGTGTTTCTTGTAAATGTTTTGATTCTTTTTAATTTTGAAAAGTTTCTCTCTGACCCAGCAGTGGTCATTGGTGTTGTGATGATTTCTAGCAGTGACGCAGTCTCAGATAAGGCATCCTGGAGGTTGTTGTCATCAATCAACTGCAGCAGTGACAGAGTATTCCCTGCGTGCAACTCTGAGTGACTGTACAGTGATTTCAGTTAAGTTTCGAGCTTAACTTTATTTCGAATTGGCCACATTTTGATAGCACATTCAAATTCAGCACATGAAAATGAATCGCTGAACTTACTGAAAAGTGGGAAGTCCACAAGCTTTGCTGCTATAAGGTGATCACTCTTGTGAAATCTCACCTCCACCTGAACTAACACAATCACAAGCCTCTCTCATAACAGCAGCAGTGTTTTTTTTCCATCATTTTGTTGGAGCCGTCTCTCTCACTTGTGCAATGTCATCCACTTTCTCTGTAAATCAGCCCACGCCTTCTCTGAAGCTCCCCATGGCGCGGTTGATCATAGCTGCATCAATGTTTCGTTTTTGCAGTGTGTTATAGAATGTCCACTTCTGGCATCAGCTGGGAAAAAAAATTCAAAAACTGCACTTGGGGGTGAAGGAGCGGGTTTGCCCTTTCCAGCTTGGATGATGTTAAAATCCGCTGGTTGGTGAGGTCCCTAACGTTTTATTTCTAATTTTTGCTCAAGTGGCAAAGTGCTAAATTTTACTTTGATTAAAAAGTCTACTTCGTTCATTATTTCGTCTTGGTAAGTTGGTAACTAACAAAAATAGCCAATCAAGCTAGCTGTGGTTGAACTACTGCACATTGCGTACTGACGGCAAGTCATCCCAATATTTTAATTGGATGGTGTCAGTGTGGGGCCGTCGTGATTGTGCCCCACAGCGATCTATTGAGACCATGTTGGACATGCGCACTGAGAAACAGCGCCAGAGGGCCGGCCCCATTTTCAGGTGCTCTGTGAGGAATAGGCTTAGGCTACAAAGCCTGTCAGCATTCTGACAAATATCTTTGACTTTATATATATACACACACACAAATATATAAAACAGAATTGTCTTTGTATGAGAATCGATCGTTATATAATTACATTTGCGACAAAGGCAGATTCTGTTACAATTACTTCAAGGCAGCATATTGCTCCACAGCGACATCTGGTGGGGCCTGGCCCCACATGCAGAGACGCCACTGCCTATCAACATTCATGGTGCTTTTTAGAACATGCAAGTGTCCTACACTATATGCACTAATGCATCCCCATACCATCACAGATGTTGGCTTTTGAACTGAACGCTGATAACAGTCTTTCTCCCTTTAGCCCTGAGGACACGATGCCCATGATTTCCAACAAGAATGTCAGATTTGGACTCGTCTGACCACAGGACACTTTGCCAAGTTGCTACAGTCCATTTTAAATGGGCTTTGGCCCACAGAACACAGCAGCACTTTTGGATCATGCTCAACAATAGCTTTCTTTTTGCATGATAGAGTTTTAGGTGGCATCTGTGGATGGCACGGCAGACTGTGTATACAGACAGTGGTTTCTTTAAGTACTCCTGGGCTGTAAGCCTTTGCAATTTGACATTGAGGAACATTGTTTTTAAAGTATTCCACAATTTTTTTACTCAAGTCTTCACAGGTCTGAGAGCCTCTGGCGATCTTTACTTCTGAGAGACTCAGCCTCTCTTAGACATCCCTTTTATAGCCAATCATGTTACACACCTGATTCCAGTTAACTTAATTACCTACTAAATGTTCTTTCAGCTGATTCTCTTATATATAAATTGCTTTTTCAGCCCTTTTTTGCCTGTGTCCTAACTTTGAGACCTGTTGTGGCCATAAAATTTGAGATTTATTCACAATTTACTCTTTGTCTCATCTATTTCGGAATTGGAGTTGTACATGTAACGCAATCTATTCTGATATGGTGTTCATATGCGCCACTGCATTTAATCAGAACAGATGTTTTACAGCTGTGTGATGTGCAGATTGATGAAAAAAGTTTCCACTTTTGTGCTTGTACTGTTTAGGCTTATACAGTAGTGTTCAGAGTTTTCCAGCGTTTTCTAATTTGTTCGACACTTTGGTTCATCACGGCTCCGTTGAGTTTTTGTGGACTTTATTTTTTTAAACAGTTCACCAACTATTTCTTGTTCTCCTTCTGTCTAAGCGTGCGATTATTTTCTTTTCTTTGAGAGTTTGTGTAAGAAGAGGACAGGAGAACGCCAGTTGCAGAATTCAGAAGTGTTTATTAAACACCAAAACACTAGGAGAAAATTGGCAGACACGCCAGAAATAAAACACTGTGCACATGCACTGAACCAATGGGAAAATTAAGGTACACTGCCAAAGGCAGGGGGAAACAGAAATGCTCACTCCAAGAGTGGATAAACTAAGAAAACAAAAACTGAACCTAACTAGACTGACGGACACACTGGGAGACTTAAACACGGGGCAGACAAGACAAGGGCGCAGAAAAATACAAAACTCGGGAATCATACACAGGAGAAACTCGGAAGGCCTGAGGAGCTGAGATTTCATCAGGTAGAGCTGAGTCAAATACGAGGATCAGTCTGACGTCCCCTCCCAATACTGCCACATAAATTGTCACGAGGTTAAGGTTAATGCTACGTGACGAAATATTTACAAACACCCTCAAATAAGTGCTGGTTAGTACGGGTTAATAATTATCCTATCAGAGAACCATTCACTCAGAGTTTTGCAAGACTCAGAATTAAACACAGGTGGAAGCAATGAATGAAATACCAGAGCCGAAATCGAAAGAGGAAGCGTGATTGGATGACGAGACGCAGACATGCTGAAGGCTGTCACGTGACATCACTGAAGGCGGAGTTGGAGTGGATCAGTGGGTCAGACGGCCGAAATGAAAGCTGAAACATAAAACGAAAGTAAAGCACAAGCACAAAGACAGCACACATGAGGCCGAATCATAACAGTTTGCATTAAAAACAGACACTCCGCTGTGACCACAGTTCAGCGTACTGTTCTTGGAAGTCACCAATATATTTGCAGGTGAAGAAACATCACTGCAAATTTATGTTAAGACAGAGCATGCACTGACACAATGCAGCCGGACAACTTTCCATTTCACTGTTTACACATAAAATTTTACTTTTAATCAGTATGAGAAAAGGAATATTCTACCCCTTTAAAACGGAATTAAATTCCATACGGTTTAGGCCTGTTTATTCTGATTGAGATGTTTATATTGAGCATTTTTATTTTATAAAATGTAATAATTTTATTTTTATTATTTATTTTAAATCGATTCTAATTGAAACATTAGGCTCCATGTAAACCCAGCGAGTGAATGACTGAAACAATTGAAATGATATACTGTTACAATCAGTGAGCAACTCAGCCAGTGAACCAAAATGCTGAACTTATAGTCAGTGAACGACTGAGCTAGTGAACTGAAGGACCGTACTGAAAAATTTAGCTACAGCTAGAGAGCTGAACCATTAAAACTGGGCCTGAGACGCTATATATGTCCAGTACTAGCAACCAGTGGATTTCAGTTATTTTTCCTAGGCCCAGGACCAATGTTTAGAACCAGGGGTTAAATGAATATCTGCCAGGAATGTTCTCCGCTGTTGTTGTAGCAATTGAACTATAATCTGCAAAATCCTGTGCATACTATTCTCCCATGCTCGTAAGTCGAAAAAAATGCGTAGCTACGCACTTTTCAGCCTAAGCGTATTCTCCCCTCGACTTAAGTCTGTGCATTACGTGCCCCAAATGCAGTTGCGCACTTGGGGTGGAGCAAGGCCAGAATCGGGGCGTTTCCAGGCATTTCTCAAGCAAAAAACACTTACGCGTATTCTCCCCCTGGCTTACGCACTTTTTCTGTTATGCGCTTTTGAGGGCTGTATTAAGGTCAAGCGCCAACATAAGGCGAAATGGAATACTGCGTTTGATGTCGGTTATAGGCCGAATTTTAACATTAATTTTATTTTATTTAACATGGTAAAGATTGAGACATTCACTATTCGATTGTTTATTCTTATTTCTACCAGGGCGCCAGGTTTACCAGTGTTGTGGGAGCCATTGATTGTACGCACGTTGCAATCAGAACCCCTTCCACTAATAAGAATATGTACAGAGACCGTAGTCGTCGGCACAACATTAATGTTCAGGTTGTGTGCGATCATGATACGCGCATATTAAGCATCTGCGCCGAATTTTGACAGTAGTATAGGAAAATAAAAATGACCATTTTTCGTAACCCTCCTTCATCCATATCCACTCCAAGTTTTTCTCCATGCACTGCAGAAAGTGTGGATGCCACCTCCTCCTTAGTGCAGTGAAATGCACCGGGGATGATGGTTGCTCACCACCTGTTGAGTGCACACTTCTCCAGTGTGCAGAGAGCCTGGCTTTTACATCGCACCGCCGATTTTTCCGCATGTGGGGTAAGAATCTTCTGTTAAAGCGTTGCCTTGTCCTTTAGTTGCCAACCTGACATCAGAGTATTTTGAAATTTCAAGCGCGCAATTTCTTCATGAGGTCATATAAACTGTCTTTGCTTGTTATTTTTTTGTGACTAGAATGCTCTCTTTGTCTTCTTCCCTGTCTTCCACGGAACAAACAGGCTAGTGTAGGAGGGGCACATTTTCAATGTACTGATTACGCTGGTTGAGAAGCGCCAAATTCTTTATTATTTCATTATCCCGGCAATTTGTTTGCTTGCATAGCTTTAATGCCATGGTGGCTAGAATAAGAAATAAAGAGATGTCTGCATTACTTCTTGTAATTGGCACAGACATACATAGGCCAACTATTACAGCGGCAAATCGTCGGCCTGCTGATTAAACCTTGTATCTTCAAAATGATAAACTTCACAGGAAAATAAAAAAAATATAAAATTAAAAAATAAATAAAATATAAATTGATGAATATTATTTAAAATAAAAAATTTTTAATTCTGCATGTAAGAATAGTAGACATACGAGTTTTTGTTACCTATCAGTTTGGACATACGAGGTTTTATCAGCAGGCCGACGATATTCAAATTTAATGTCTTGTTTGCGTTTTCCATGGACCACAACTGCAGTTTCATGGTTAATCAGAAAATCCTTGTTCCATGTTTTCCTGATGGCCATAATCAATGAGCTTTGTACAGTGTCTGCCTCTCTTTTGGATCAGTCACACCACTTTCATAAGGCCGCCTACATTCTGAAGTTAAGCGCTGTGGGCGTGATCGAGACGAGTAGGGGAGAATACGCGTAACTCAAAAGCGCTTAACTCGAATCGTGTAAAAAAGGACTGACGCGCAAATTCATAGACCCCACTATGAATAAGTGATTAAAAAATTATTGGATATTTCAAACTGAAAATCGTTAGTCTTAGCCAAGTACACAGCAGTGGCCTCCTGCATTCTCCTGTAGCTGTGATGGAAAATCTAAAAATAGGCTCTACATCTCATTGAGAGTGAACACCTTCAAAAAGATAGCTTATTATTGGCCTGCATTTTTCAGCAGTCTTTGGTAAAACCACCACTGACAGAATAAATCCTGACGGCTGCATCTTTAAAATCTTAACAGGGCATGTTCTGTTGTTTTAAAAATAAACTTATTGTATGGAAATTTAAATGAATAAAGATATTGGAAATGCAAACTTTCAATGTGGAGTTGCTCAAGTGAAGTTGATGTCTTGCATTACTAGTTGTGGAACTAGTCTTTAGCTATGGCCTGGAGGTTGTGGCTGTTGTTTCAGCAAAAGGAATTTTGTTGTCACTTCGGACATGGCAATTAACTTGAATTTTGTCAGCAAATGTTGTTCAAATAGAATGTAATACACCGCCAGGCCAAAAAAAAAAAAAAAAAATCGCCTGTATTTAACTAAGCAAATATCCATCATATAATTGCTACAGTGATTAGTAACCTATGTTTGTTAAGAAGAAATCGAGGGGACACCAGATGGAGGATCCAAAAGAGTTTATTAAAACACCAAACACTAAAGGAGAAAGTTGGCAAATAGGCCAGAAGCAAAACACCGTGCACATGCACTGAACGAATGGGAAAACTAAAACCACACTGCTCACGGCAGGGGGGAACAGAAGTACACACTGAGTGAATTTAGGTTAATACTACGTGACAAAATACGTACAAACACCTTCAAATAAGTGCTGGTTACTACGGGTCAGTAATTATCTTATCAGAGAACGCATTCACTCAGAGTTTCACGAGACCCAGAATTAAGCACAGGTGGAAGCAATGAATGATATACCACAGCCGATTCCGAATGAGGAAACGTGATTGGACAACGAGACGCAGGCATGCTCAAGGCATGGAGGTAATGTAATAAAACTGGAGAAAGCCAGGAAGTCCCACCTCTATTACTTTCAATGGGAGATGCTAGGCTTGCTACTTCAGCCCAGGAAGTATGGAATTGACCAACGCCATCTATAAAAATGGCGTTCCATGGGTGCTTATTTCCGGCACCATTTCATAAGATTGCAAATTTAATTACACAGCACAAATGGTGTCATCTGTGCGGATTGGTGAATGTGTTCAAGGGGAAATGATGAGCAACGCTGTTAATCCGGGACGTGCACGCACTACACACTCATTGGCTGAACTGCTGCACCAAACTTGTGTACGAGCGGTCATCAAGCTCTAAGTAGCAGTTTTTATTTTACAGGCCCTCTTGAAAATATTGAACAGTTGGATCAGACAAAGAGCAAAATAATGAATTACCAAATACATTTTCTTGTTTTTTTGTTTCTTGTTTTTACTTTATTTGGCAAGAAAAAAGAAAAAATTGCATTTTTCAATTGGTGTCTATGGAGCTCGCACATCCATAGCAACATAACAATGTTTCAGGTGGCAAAAAAGTTATTTAACCCCAGCTGATCCGGTGAATTGCCTCTTATTTCTTTAACTACTATAGACATATCCTGTAGTCATATCCTGTGGTCATGGAAAAGACATTACTCTGTTTCAGAGGGATCAAATAATCTCCTGCATCAGGCATCAAGCAAAGGAAACAATTAAGGAGATTACTGAAAATACTGAGACTGGGTGTGAGGTACAGTTCAGGAACAACTCGCAAGAGACAAATCCAAAAAAAAAAACGTATGCCTTCAATGGAATCCGAGTCAAAGCAAAAAAGGAATTGCCAAGCCACAATACAAAATCCAAAAACAGAGTTGACTAGACAGGCAGGGGCAGAACCAGTAAGACAGATGAGCAAAGGTACAAAAATGATAGGCAAAAAGTCGTAGTCAATAAACAAAGCCAAGGGTTATACACAGGGGATCCAAACACAGAAATCAAGGTCATACAAAATTGGTTGAAATCCAGAAAGACAAAAACAATACAAAAAGGGCAATGACAAGAATCAAAGTTGGACAGTCCAGTAGAAGAAACAACAATACTCAATAGCACTCTGCACAAAGAAATATTGATTAACGTTCTGACAAGAGCGGTGAGTGAAAAGACTGCTTAAATACACACAGGGAAAGTCGCATGCTATACAGGAATCAGATGTAGTGAATCAGACTAGTTAACAATGGGAGAATCACATGAGGGAAGCTCTAACCATGAAAATTGGCGAAAGACAAGACACGAACGGGAATCACGCAAACAGCCTATGACATTTAAACAGCTCCAGTCCAGGAGTTCTACGTGCACAGATAACGAGCGCAGGAAAGTAATTAAGCACGTGCAAAATTAAGATCTCGCTGAAACTCAGGAGAGGACAGGGAGAGCTGAGCAAGAGGCGGACATTAGAACAGGGCGATTGCTGAGAGGGAATTAGTCTAAATTAGTAGCGGTGCAACTTTACAGATTTAACTAGAGTGTTCGTTAGTAAGTTAGTAATCTATATACATGGATTAGTTGTGTTAGTAGACTATGATACAAATACAAATGTTAGTCTTGTTAGTAATCAGAACAGAAAGACGAAGGAAGTAAACGAGAATCGAAGGAATACTTTAAACACCAGAATTCATTTAAATCACCCGAAGTAAGTGGGCATGCAGACAGGGAAGACGGACTGAACCAACTAGATCACAAGACAGGGGAGACCACAAGTGCAATGGAGCTGAGAAATGGAATGAACTAAAAACCTGAGTATTACAATAATCAAAAGGAATATATAAGACAAAATCATGAACATAAACATGACAACAAGGCAGAATCACAACACTGGGCTGTCCAACACATTAGTAAAACCTGGAAGGATAGAGGTGAACTGTCAACATGGAGGGGGTAATTAGTCGGAAAAAAATCATGAATGATTGCAATCAGTGATTACCAAAACGCTTGAATTCTTAAAAATAGACACAAGAACTATTGCTACTTTTAATTGTTGAAGTAAGAACATTTCCACACAAACAATGCAAAAAGAACTTGCAGTACTTGGGAATAAAGGCGCGTGGCCACAAGAAAACCACTTTTTAGTCAGGCTAATTGGGGGAAAAACCAACTTCAATTTAATATTGACCTGTGGAGCAATGGGAAAATGACATGCGGTCTGATTCTTTCAGCTTTACCCTGTTCCAGACTGATGGGTGTTTCAGGGTGAGAGAGGAAGCTCATGAAGCAATGCACCCTTCATGGATATTGCCCCCTATGCAAGCTTCAGGAGAAAGGGTTATGATCTGGGATTTTGTCTCAGTTTGCCTGGTGTAGGCTCAGCAACATTACGAAGCAAATACAATGAAGTCAACAGATTACTGGAAGGCACTAACCGAGTAGGTTACCCTATCAATGGATTTTTTTAATTGATTACAGCATAAACATAGTCCAGGATGACAAAACCAAGATTCATAAGGCTTGAAAGAAAAGTTCAGCAAATTTGAGGAATCATTTTCTCTCATGAATTAGCCACCACAGAGTCCTGCCCACGACCTGTTGAAAATCTTTGGCATGTGTTGGATGAGGCTTTATGGAGTGGATTTATTCTCCACCATCACCAATATAAGATCTTAGACAAAAATCGATGCAACTCTGGTTGAAAATAAATGTGATAACATTGCATAAGATTGTCGAAGATGCCAAGATGAATGCACGCCGTGATCAAACCTAAAAGCAGTCCAACAAAGTATTAGAGTGTGTGACTTTTTTTTTTTGGCTGGGCTGTGTAATTACAGTTATGCATCCCATGACAAAGAGCAAGAATATCTATGCTGTGAAATGTAATTCAGGCTGAACAGCAGTAATTTTACCACGGTGATTCCCTGTTTGGTGCAGGTTTTTTGTGCATGTGACAGTTCAAAGATACTTACAAATGCAGTTTCCTGACAATGAAATTTTGCTGATCACCCATGTTGGTACTGTCTGTAATTCTGTTCTACCCATGTTGGTACTGTCTGTAATTGTGTTCTACTTTTCTCTGCATCTCTGTTTTTGCCTCTCCATCTTTCTCATCACAAGTAGATCAGTTTGATGTTCCATGGAGCTTTACAGTGGAGTTCTCGTCTGTGTTTCCGACCCTCTGCTCTACCACATCAACCCCCACATCAGGACCAACTCCGCAGAAATCATGGCACTTGTATTAACCCAGTGGTCACGGATATGGATTTTCACTTAATCTTACTGATTGTAGACTTCCAACAACGGAATATTTTTTGGCTTTCAGTGGCGTTGGACAGAACCTTGATCACAAAGGGAAGAGAACCATAGCAGCCAGTGACACTAAGGGAGAATTAGCAACATTAACTGTTTTGTTGAATGGATTTGTTCTCCCCAGCACTTGCTTACACATCTGTGACCATGGCTCCCAAGAGCTCTGGATTAGACCCTGATCTGGTGCCAAACACACAAGACCTTGCTAGAGTGCCCAAAGACAAGCCGGAAACCGAAAGCAGGGAGAGTTTGCGGAGCGAGGATATAGCTGTACAAATCCCTCTACACAAGTGGGTGATGCACGGAGCCGTAATGTTTGGCCGAGAATTCTGCTATGCCATGGAGACAGCCCTGGTTACACCAGTGCTGCTGCAGATAGGTAAGGAAAACAAAGATACGGTACACTGGAAATCACAATATTATTAGTGCTGGCCAAATTAATGTTCCACAACTGACTGATCTCTCCCATACCTTAAGTCTTAAAGTTGGCAATTACTTGTCTCTCTAATGTTTTGCTAGCTGCATTTAGAACTGGAACAGACCGGATTAGATCAACGGACCATCCTTAGCATATGGTGAAAAGTTACTATTTGCAAGAGGTAACTGACTTGCTATCAAGGCGAGTTTGTATATTGTGAAGGTTCAACAATGCCCCTGAACACAAATAGCTGAGATAGTTCACCTTTCGTTCTTGTAGTATTGGCATACTGTATCTGCTCTGTAGACACTTTCAAAATGAAAAATTAAATCACGTAACTACATGCATAACGGAATAGCCTCACAACTTGTCTTTATCGACTTTTCCTGTGTTGCATTCTTCTTTTCTTAAAATAACAGTATACAGAAGAGGAAAAGACCACTTGCAGTTATCCTTGCCAGAAGTTTGTGCAAAGTACTAAACCAGGGGTGGCAGAAATTATGAAACCTACATTTTGGTTAATTTGATTATTTATTAAATACAGGTATTATTTTGGTTATTTCATTTGTACAATTAATAAATTACAATTCTTTTTGCATCTTAGCATTTTGAGTTAATCTCTTTGATGTTTACATTTATTAAGATGGCTTGACAAGGCCAATTTAGTGATATTCTTACTGATCTTCTTATTTGCCAAATCTGTCAATAACTCCCACTGTTTTGGAGCTACAAGGCCAAAAAGTGTAGGGCAGCATCAGGATATTCCAAGGCATGTTACTTGTGCTTTTTGTGTGGATAACTCATTATATTCCTTCTCTTACTTGCTTTTTCATCCCTTTTTCCTCAGACTTATAATGAGCAATTTTTAAGACTGCCCATGGTCATGCAATTTCATAGCTCGAAGCATCAAACTTGCTATGTGGCTTCATGTTGGGTCAGATCTGTCATTTTCAAGTAATTTTTATGATCCCCCTCTTCCATTTTCATCACGTCTTTTTCAGCCACATAGAATTCCATTTGTTTTCAAAAGGTTTCCTCCTCCTACAATTTGAAGGCTAGAGCCTCCAAACCTTCTGTACTGCTTCAGACTGCACCAAAGGATGGCAATGGATGCTGAGAGTTGGAAATTGCATTGTTGCAAATGATCACATTAAATCACAAGTCCAGCCCCCTTTCATCATTGGTTGATATTTGATCCTTCATATTTGTCATCGAGAGTTGGGGGTTGGGTCATTGAACTCAGGAAAGGGTTGCATATTAAATACAAAGCCTTGTACCTAATCTTGATTGGGCTATCTTTTATCCTTCATAACTATTGAACCATTCATCATATAAAGTTGGAGATTGGATTACTTCTCTCAGGTAAGGATCAGAAGTGGATTGAGGAAGTGCTGCCTCCTTTTCCTGGCTGGATGATATTTCACCCTACTGAACTATTGAACTCTGTTGTAGTGAGTTTGGGGTTTCATCGTTTGACCCAGGAAAAGATCATACATTAATTGACGAAGCCTCGCCCCATGTGCTTATAGGCTTACACTAGGTTTTACCCTTCATAACTATTTAACTACTTGTTGTAATAAGGTGGAGATTGGGTTGTTTGAAATTTTGTATCATTCTTATGATAAGTTTGGCTTATTCAAACTTTCAATTACTCTTTTTTTTTTAAATAGTATTTTTAGTGCATTTTAGTCAGGGCCACCAGTGGAGTCGAGAGCCCATTGTACATTGGCTAAATTTTTTCCCTCAATAAATGAAGCAATCAATTTAAAAACTGTATTTTATGTTCCCAGACATTTTCTCTTTGTCTTATATTAATGACTTGAACCATTTATAGAGACAAATACTCGAGAATTGAGGAAATTGGGGGAAGGAGGGAATACCTTCAAATATTCTCTCAAATATATGCTGTCCAGGACCAGTGGCGGAGCTAGAACTGGGAATTGAGGGGGCACAGACACGTCCCTTTATGACAACAATTAGTCCTGGCTAGTTCTCAGTCATTTTCCTTTATCGACGCGTTTTCCAATTATCGTAATTATCAATTGATGACACGGTTTCTCTTCATATGCTATCTAACAGCGATGAAATCATGGGCTAAATTCAGTACAGAAAAACAATTTACTTATTAACAGGCCAATGCTTTGTGTTGATTGAACTGGTCCGTGTTCCATTAAAATATCGCCTTTCACTCTCGGTTTTGCGTGGGTTGATAATGAAAAGTGGCAATCGGCAGTTAAATATGCTATAAAAAGTGTGTGGCTCAAACTATTTGCGCGAGAGTTGACAGGTATGCAATTTTGAATAGTGATGATTTAAATGCACCAAATACGCGTCCAGATGAATGATTGTCGTCTTACCTAATTGGGGAGAACAAGCAGCACCTGTTAAGTATGGAGCGCTCTCAGAGTGAACCTTTGGTTAATTATGAAAATGACTGAGAACAGGTCAGGACTAATAATTATTTTAAATGAATGTTTTGTGCACCCCAATTCTCAGTTCTGGCTCTGCCACTGCACTGAATTTAACCCATGATTTCATCGCTGTCAGATCGCATATGGACAGAAACCGGGTCTTCAGTTGCCAATTATGATAATTGGAAATCGCGTTAATAAAGGAAAATGATTGAGAAGTAGCCAGCACTAATTGTGGTCATAAAAGGATGTGCCCACCCAATTCCCAGTTCTAGCTCTGCCACTGTCCAGGACAGCGTATATTTGAGAGAATATTTGAAGTTCTAGCGGTCCGTGGCATTGAGAATTACCTACTTGGTCTTTATGAGATGACCTAGCTGTTGTCCTCATGCTGTTGCTTCTTATGACTAAAATAGCCTAAATGTTCTGTCTCTTTCATTGAAAATATATTTTGATTGCTCATAACATTTGGAGCAATGTCCTGTGGCTGTCCTGCAATACACCGTCAACAAACTTAATCATGGGTTTGGGTATATTTTTTTGTTGTACCCATATCTGGAAATAATTATTGTGCTGTGTTTATTTTTGTCAATGGGATTTCAGTGAAGTGTCCTCACAAATTCGGCTATGTATTTTTCCAAGTCAGTTGATTTTACAACTTAAATTGGAGTAAGGGTGCCTCACTATTCTAATTAAAATTGAACAAATTTGATTTAGAGCAATACAGTAAAGTAGTTGCACTGTAACCGTCGGTTGCCCCATCAGAAAGGAAGCCAATGTTAAATATTTGCCATACCAGCAAGAGGACTGGCATTTCCTGGAATATATGCCTCTAATGCAAAAAACAAACAATGGAGTCCACAAAGTTTTGTACATATAGCCGGAATGCATGAGTCGGCACATTTCTCACTTCCTGCTTTCCTGTTGTGGAGAATTATGTGGGACGTGAACAAAAAAATTATCAGATGGTATGCCCATGTGTTTGCTTTTTTGTGTGGAGGGGCATGTTTTCGGGTTTCTTTTGTTTAAACTCGCTTGGATTTAGTCGGTAGGCTGCAGAGCCATTAGTGTTCTATAGATTTCTATTTTATGCAGTCCTGTGAGTGACTTTTGTTTACTTTTGTTGTGTGTCCCAGCAGCAATCACTTCAAATGTAATCCTGTGGTATTCTAGAAGGTTCTGAAGGTAGTGATTTTCACCTACTATTTACTCAGGTAAAGTTTGTGCCTTAGTGTATTTTACATTTGGGGAGGAGATAGGTTGCAATATTTTATAGTCCTTCCAATAGCTTTTTAAATTTTTTTAAATTGCATGATTACTTGGAGTGGAACTGAAGTAAATGAATGATGAAATGAAAATGAATGAAATGATTAGATATTATGGAACTATGTCTGTCAGTCATTGACTGTAAAGCGATGAAAGGGCTCACTGAGTTGCTAACCATGTTCACTCATTACCCAGCCGGGCAATGTTGGGAAACAATAATGTTGAGAGATCATGAGTGAATGAGTGCCAGAGTTTAGATTTTCTAGTCTGCACTTGTCATTTTTCCATTTTTCCCAGAATACTCTGTTTTCATGTCAGTGTGAACAATACTGTAGATTGAATCAGGCTGTGATGATAATTGGCTGAAAAGTGCAGGCCAAAGAAATAAGTGTCAGTAGCTACATACAGAGAATAAAACCCACCCCAGACCACACATGTGCGAGTGGTAATGTAGGACCATGTTTTCCTGCACCAGCATACGGTAGACGTGCAAAGGAAGCATGAACTAATCTTTACGAACTTTGGGGAAAAAAATACCTCTCATCTCTAGTTTTGTTCCCATCTAAGGATTTTTGTGCAAACTTCTAGCAGAAATCACTTGGAGAACAATTCTTTAGTATTCAAACTGGTTCTGAGGACAATTATGTACTATTTACAGAAAGGTTTATGTTTCTGTGTACTGATAGTTTAGAATAATGTTATGGCCCCAATTTGTTATTACATTTATAACACAACAGCAACAGCAAGGGATGACAAACACAGTTTTAACAACTAAAACACATTTAATTTTTAACAAAGACAAAGACTAATAACAACCTACAACTAAAGACCAAGATTGATAAATAAGAAAAAACAGAAATAATTACAGTCCCTTTTTAGTGGGGTGGCTTGGTGATGTCCTGGATGATGAAAATGCTCAAACACAGGCAAAGAAATCCACAAAAGAAACGTCACAGGTCTTGAACAGAATGGCAGGTCTGGTCATCTTCTTGCAATTTCTCCTACTACTTTACTGTCTCAATTCTTTTCCTTATATACTCTTTTGCAGACCCCACCCACATTTAGACCTCTTTTTTTTAATTTTCGGGGACTTGCCCCAGACATGTCTGGAAACATGTCCAAACATGACTCCAGTCTGAGCTTAACAAAAAAAAGGTAAATACTGCCATCTAGTGGCCTATATTCACATTACACCTCCATTCCAAAAGGGAAAAATTTTGACTCACAAAGGCAAAATTTTTCTTTTCAATACAAAATGGTTAAGTGAACACTTGTCTATATATACATATCATACAATATTCAAACACATGATATATATATACACATTCAAACACGGGATAAGCAATCAGCAATTACATGGTCTGTACCCTTCACATGCTTAATTTCCAAGTCAAACTCCTGTAAAATCAAACTCCAATTCAACAATCTCCAATTCTTGTTTTTCATCTTACTCAAAAACATTAACGGATTGTGGTCAGTGTACACAATCATTGGCTTTTGTCCTGTACAAACATAAACCTCAAAGTGTTGTAAAGAAAGGACCAGAGCCAGCAGTTCCTTCTCTATTGTGGAATAGTTCCTTTGGTGGCGATTGAACTTCCTGGAGAAGTATGCCACGGGATGCTCAATGTCATCAGAGTCACTTCTCTGTTGGAGCACAGATCCACAAGCTTGGTCGCTAGCATCGACCGCGATGGAGAACGGTTTGTTGAAGTCAGGAGATTTGAGCGCGGGGAAGTGACACAGCAGAGACTTCAGGCGATCGAAGGCTCTCTGCCATGCATCATCCCAGGTGAACTTTACGCCTTTCTTCAGTTGGTTAGTTAGACTGAGAGCAATCTCAGCAAAGTTCTTGCAGAACTTGCGGTAGTACCCGATCATTCCAAGGAAGCGGCGCAAAGCTTTTTTGTTGTCAGGAACTGGAAAGTCCATGATGGCTTGGACTTTAGCATTTATGGGTGCCACCTTACCCTGGCCTATGACGTAGCCAAGATAGGTGACAGTAGCACAACCAAAGTCACTCTTGTTCAGGTTAACAGTCAGGTTAGCCTGGGTCAGGCGCTGGAACAACGTCTCTACATCTTTTAGATGTTCTTCCCAGGAGTCACTCCATGTGATCAGGTCATCGATGTATGCACCCGTGTGTGGCAATCCGGCGATTGTAGACTGTATCATCCTTTGGAACGTGGCTGGGGCATTTTTCATGCCAAAGGGTAGGACTTCATACTGGTACAATCCAGATGGTGTGGCAAAAGCAGAGATGCTCTTGGCCCTCTCAGTTAAAGGCACACACCAATAACCCTTCAATAAATCAATCTTGGTCAGAAACTTTGCTTGCCCTACACTATCAATACAATCATCAATCCTAGGTATTGGAAACACATCAGTTCTAGTTACAGCATTGACTTTGCGATAATCTGTACAGAATCTAGTACTTCCATCAGGTTTTGGAACTAGCACACAGGGTGAACTCCAATCGGAGTTGGAGGGTCTGATAATATCATGTTTTAACATGTACTCAACCTCTTTCTCAGCAATCTTTCTCTTTTCAGGATTCATCCGGTATGGATGCTGTTTTATTGGTTTGGCATCACCAACATCTACATCATGAGAGGCTATAGTAACTCTCTTTGGAACATCAGGAAACAAATCCTCATATTTCTTGATCAACCTTTCAAACTGATCTCTCTGTGAGGGTTCTAAGTGCTGGAGTTTTACATCAAGATTTTGCAACACTTCAGTGTTTGACAATTTACATGAAAGAACTTCAGCTTTAATTCTTGGTTCATCATCTTGAAACTCCCCCTCATCTTCACACGTTTCGACCATTGGAGAATCTGAAGTGACAGCTGCAACCCTAGCATTTCTGTCATGATAAGGCTTTAGCATGTTAATATGACACAATTGTTTTGGTTTTCTCCTATCTGGAGTCTTCACAATGTAATTGAGATCATTGAGTTTTGTCAGAATTTCATAAGGACCATGAAATCTAGCCTGCAATGGATTGGACTGCAAGGGAAACAACACAAGGACCATTTCTCCTGGTTTAAACTCACGGCTTCTAGCCTTATGATCATACCAAGTTTTCATTTTTCCCTGACTTGATTTCAAGTTCTCTTTGGCAAGGTCACAAGCTGCACGCAATCTTTCCTTGAACTTGCTAACATAGTCTAACAGACTGATTTGCGGCTCTTCCTCTTGCCATTGTTCACTCAATAATAGCAAAGGTCCTCTCACTTCATGACCAAACACTAGCTCAAATGGACTGAATCCAGTAGACTCCTGCACTGCTTCTCTAGCTGCAAACAACAGCAAATGAACCCCTTCATCCCAGTCTTTCTCATGGTCATAACAATAAGTCCTCATCATTGTCTTGAGAGTGGAATGAAACCGCTCTAAGGCACCCTGACTTTCTGGATGATAGGCACTAGAAAGAATCTGTTTTGCACCTAGTTCATACACAACCTGCTGAAACAATCCTGAAGTGAAATTGCTACCTTGGTCTGACTGAATTTCCCTGGGAAGACCAAACAACGTGAAGAACTTTATCAAAGCCTTCGAGATTGCAGTTGCCTTGATGTTACGTAGAGGTATGGCTTCGGGGAATCTGGTAGATGCACACATGATTGTCAACAAGTACTGATTTCCAGATCTAGTCTTGGGTAATGGACCAACGCAATCAACAATGACCCTAGAGAATGGCTCCCCAAATGCTGGGATAGGCTGCAATGGAGCTACAGGTGGGTCTAACTGGTGTTTTCCAACTACCTGACAAGTGTGACAGGTTTTGCAAAAGTTGGAAACGTCTTTCCGAAGCCCAGGCCAAAAGAAGTGTTTCATGATCTTATCAACAGTCTTGTTAACACCAAGATGACCTCCTAAAGGTAAACTATGAGCCATTGTTAAGATCTCATTCCTGTAGACCTTCGGAACAACAATTTGCCTGACCACTGCCCAATCTGCATTGGCAGGGATATCAGGAGGGCGCCACTTCCGCATCAACACACCATCCTTGAGATAATACCCAACTGGAACTGCATCTATTTCTTTTTCAGGAAGGGCTCTCCTCTTTAGTACACCAATTTCAGGATCATTAGTTTGCTCCTCAATCAACCGCTTTCTGGACAGAGACAAGTCTCCAGACACATCAGAATCACCAGACCCATCCGGCTGGCTGAATAGAGAACTGATAAAAGTATCTGATAAGTCCTCAAACGGAGAAACCATAATAGGCCAATCAGAGTCATGAGGCGAACCACCTGAGTCCTGACTATTCAATGTACTGGACGGCACCACATCATCTTCTTCTTTAGCCTTCTTGGCCATAGCACGAGTCACTGCGCAAGAAGGATACAGAGATGGGTCCTCATCCCCATCTTCAGTGCTCGGCTGTGAAGTAAGATGTACAGGGGGAACTACTTTGCCCCCAGCCAGGTCATTGCCTAGCAACAGAGAAACACCCTTTATAGGTAGACTTGACATAAGTCCCACCTTTACCTGTCCTGTAACTAAATCTGACTTCAAGAATATAGAGCGCAGGGGTACAGATACAGTCCTCCCTTCAATACCTTGTACAAGTATGAAATCCCCTGAAGCAGTCTCATCACGTAACTCCAAGGAGTCCATCAACAAAAGTGACTGAGAAGCTCCGGTATCCCTTAGGATATATATGGGGACAGGAGTAGTATGCTCATTCAGAGCCACAAATCCCTCTGACACAAATGGAAGAAATTCCTCCCTCACGAAGTCAGCTGTATCAGGCTTTTTAGCCCCACAAGAAGCAGGCAATTTAGCAGATCGGTTATCTACTACAGGGGTTTCTAACTTTGTTTTCACAAAGGCATTTGGTTTGGTATCCTTTTCTTTTTCTTTCTTAGCTTTAAGGAACCAACAGTTAGTTGTAACATGACCAGATTTCTTGCAATAACTGCAAACTAGACCACTTTTGTCACTGTCAGCTTTCACACTTTGATCAGACCTGTTACTGGATTTCTGAGCACCATCACCAGATTTGTCTTTGTCTTTGGGTGAGGAATCTTGGGTATCACCGTAACCCTTTTTCTGAAATTGGGACCATTTATTGTTACTGCTAGACTGAAATTTGGACTTATGAGTGAGAACATATTCATCTGCAAATTTGGCAGCTGATTGCAAGTTCAGTGCTTGCTTCTCATTAAGGTAGGTCTTAACATCATCCTTAACACAGTTCTTGAATTCTTCAACTAACACCATCTCTTTTAGTGAGTTGAAATCATCCTTGACCTCCATAGAAGTACACCAGCGCTCAAAGCAAACCTGCTTTTCATTAGCAAATTCAACATAAGTCTGATTTTCAGATTTCTTCAGACCTCTGAATTTCTGTCGGTAAGCCTCTGGAACCAACTCATAAGCTCTCAAAATAACCTTTTTGACAACCTCATAATCAGAGGAATCATCTGCAGACAAAGCCGAATAGGCTTGTTGAGCTTTACCCTTGAGGACAGTTTGCAACATCAGAGGCCAGTGTTCCTTTGGCCACTGGCAACTCTTTGCTACCTTTTCAAAACACTGGAAATAGTTGTCAACATCTTTTTCCGAAAATGGAGGCACCAGTTTTACCTCCTGGCTAGCCCGAAATTTATTTTCAGTTTGAATTTTTATTTTTAGTTGCTCCATTTGGAGTCTTTCTTCTCTATCGAGTTTCTCTAATTCAAAATCTCTCTGTCTTGCAAATTTTTCTAACTCAAATTCTCTTTGTTTTTCTTCTCTTGCTAATTTTTCTAACTCAAACTGCCTTTGTTTTTCTTTTTCTTCCCTCTCAAATTCTCTTTGTTTTTCTTCTCTTGCTAATTTTTCTAACTCAAACTGCCTTTGTTTTTCTTTTTCTTCCCTCTCAAATTCTCTTTGTTTTTCTTTTTCCTCCCTTTCTTTTTCTCTTTCCTCCCTTTCAATCTCTAGCATTTTTAATTTAAGTTCCATTTCTATATTTGGATTTTCCACTGGAAACTGTTCCAGATCTCCTGGTGCAAACACATTTTCATCAATGTAATATTCAACTATCTCTCTAGCCAGTCTTGCTTTTCGCATGGCTGGTTTTACCTCTGTCAGCTCCAACTGTCTGCAAATTTCTAGCAGTTCTGTCTTTTTAAAAGACTTCAAAACCCCTACGGTTGGTGATGCCAAGAAATCATCCATTGCTGTTGTCAATATATATCTAGGAAAATTCACAAAAACAATTTCACAATTTGGAATGTTAGATTTTTAATAAATGACTCACAAAATGGTCTATCCCGGACCTTGAGCCCCCAATTTGTTATGGCCCCAATTTGTTATTACATTTATAACACAACAGCAACAGCAAGGGATGACAAACACAGTTTTAACAACTAAAACACATTTAATTTTTAACAAAGACAAAGACTAATAACAACCTACAACTAAAGACCAAGATTGATAAATAAGAAAAAACAGAAATAATTACAGTCCCTTTTTAGTGGGGTGGCTTGGTGATGTCCTGGATGATGAAAATGCTCAAACACAGGCAAAGAAATCCACAAAAGAAACGTCACAGGTCTTGAACAGAATGGCAGGTCTGGTCATCTTCTTGCAATTTCTCCTACTACTTTACTGTCTCAATTCTTTTCCTTATATACTCTTTTGCAGACCCCACCCACATTTAGACCTCTTTTTTTTAATTTTCGGGGACTTGCCCCAGACATGTCTGGAAACATGTCCAAACATGACTCCAGTCTGAGCTTAACAAAAAAAAAGGTAAATACTGCCATCTAGTGGCCTATATTCACATTACAATAGACAAATGAACGGTTCAGTACAATAACTTGATAAATGTCCATCTCATGTTTTATATGAAAGAGGGGGATAAAAAGTTTATTTGTTTTAGTTAAATTTCCTCAAAGATACAAGCAGATTAAAAAACAGTACATTATGAGAAAAGCAGATTTCTGACCAGTGCACAACATTGGTATGTGGTGAAAGCACATTCTATGTAATATCATTAAATATGAGATTATTGGACTGAATCCTTCAAATGTAATATTTGATGGTCACTCTGCTTATTTAGCTTGCTTACGCCAGAGAAGTTAAGCAGATGCGCAATGGAAACAAATGGAACTCCTTATTAATGGACATCGAGAAGAATTGGCATTCAAGGATTTTGCTATAAAATGGACGTTTGACCTACCAAATTGAAGGCCTTGATGGAAACGGCAAATACCACTGAAGTACATAGTACGGTACTCTCAGCACAGAGAATGGTCACACCTCCAAATTAAACAAATCTGACGGAATATAGATATAGGCCTACCATTTATTTTCAGACAAACACTTAAAAAGCGCTAATGCATTTTGGCTGAATCCTGCCTTCGTCAGAGCGCCGCTGAAGTATCTTCTAAAATTTAACAAGGGGAGGTTTATGACAGATTTGTGACAACCAAGGGAATAGCTTAAATTTTACGGTTGTCTCATGCATCCGTATGTACAGTGTGAAAGAAAATGGAAAATTGAGCTTTTTGAATGCTGTCATAGTGGAAAACGTGATATGACTGATACGTGATATTAATATTATAATCATTTAAATCCCAGAGGTACACAACCTACAACTGTAAAATAAATTGAATGATTTTTTTAACTTAACTGGTTGTTAACAAAGTTATGAAGACGGTATGAACTGCATGGTTTGTCATTGTTATCGGTTGTTTTCTGTTATTTGTAAACAGTTTGACCCATGTCTTGCAGTTAAAAATATTTATCAAATTTTGCAAAACTTGAGATGCAAAGCTTTTGTACAAAGACTAGGACTTTAGGATTGCATTTCAGCCCCGTGCCCCCACAAGTTAAAGCTAAAAGTTGTTACTTTTAGACCTTTTTAACATAGACAGGGCTGCTACTTGGCAAGTAAATACTATGCAATATGTCTCAACATATGACTGCCAGGTTATGAAGATTTTTCAAAAAATGTCTGTTGACAATCCTTCATCCATTGACACTTATCTGAATGACCCATTACCTACAGCAGTCACAAATATTGATCAGATTTGATGAAACTTTGCGCAAAATATCTTTAAGACGTAAGTTAGTGTGGTATTGAATTTCCACATTATATCCTACTCCCAAATGGGCCGGGCTGGATGGCAAGTCAGTTGACTTTCAGATTCACTTGAACCTGTGGTATTGATTTCAAAGTAATAAAAAAACATTTTGAATTTATCAACCTGCCCCTGCAACCTGGGCAATGGTATTGTACAACTTGGTTTGTTTGTTTGTTTATTCATTTATTTGTTTGTTTTTTTAGCAAGATTGCGAGAAAACCATTGCCTCAATGAACACCAAATTTGCCAAGAAGCCAAAAGTTGGGCAGTGACCCAGAAATTGGATTGAATTGGGTCAACGCCAGGGTCACTGAAAAGGTCAAATTGTTTTTTGGCCATAGCTCTTTGACCTTGAATGACCTTGACAGGTCAAACCGAAGGTGACAAGATTTCAGAAGGCTATATCTCAAAAACTACTGTAGATAGCCACTTGGTTACTGTTAATTTCATATAGGAACTCATCCTAGGTGACATCACAACCTATGACATCACGACCTTTCAACTGGAGTGATCTTGAAAATTTAAACACAAGGTCATCTGATTGCAGAAGGCAATATCTCAAAAAAGAATGTAGACAGGCATTTGCTTACTGTTAATCACTGATCAGAACTTATATTTGAGAATCTCCACATTACCATGAAATTTGACCTTGAAAGGTCAAACCCAAGAGGATGTACCCAAAAGTAGATCAACTCATTGAACAGCACATTTTCATATCATGCATAGTTCTTTTTTGTCATTTTTTTTGGTAACTGTTAATAATCTGTTTTGTGATTTTAAAAAATGATGAATGAGTTTCAATCAATTGGTCAGTGAATTGAAATTAACGGATACATGTTGCTTTATTCACAAAATGCCCCATGGTCATGTTTTTAGATCTGTGGTATTTTTCACCTTGGCTGTAGGCTACTGCATAAAGCTTAATGCTTGTACTATTTGTGCCAGTGTCAGTTGCAATCTGGCTAAATTGACCTTTTGCATTTTAATAAATTTTGGTGATTTTTTTAGCCAATCAGTGTTAAAGTATTTGTGATCATGGTTAATCCTGCTCAAGATTAAAATACAGATCCATGGTTTTGTAAAAAAGAAAAACCAAAAATTATCAAAAAAAGATAATAACACCAATGTTCTGTGTTCCGTGCCTGAAAACACTTTCTGATCTCGATCACACATGAGGGCTTCACAAAAATAGACTTATTGTGAGGTTCATAATCAGGGTTTTGACAAATGTTTCTGAAGAATGTTGGAATACTCCAATGCATCCTAGTTCCCATACCCCAAAAGTATGTTTACTCTTAGCACACTTAAAGGTCGTTTAAGTACTGTAAAACCCTTAAAAAGTACCTTCCATTAGAGTTGCTCAGCTGAAATATGAACCTTGTATGTGGAAACAAGAGTCTGCAAATTGTACACGTTAAGAAGAGACTGGTATTTGAGTCCTTCATCTTTCCCACCAGGACTTCCGGAGCAGTACTACAGCCTGACGTGGTTCCTGAGCCCTATTCTGGGGCTGTTATTCACGCCACTGATTGGCACAGCCAGTGACCGCTGCAGCTCGAGATGGGGTCGGCGTCGGCCATTTATTCTATTGCTATGTGTTGGAGTTTTTTTAGGTGTGGCCCTCTTCCTCAATGGCTCTTTAATAGGTGAGTGGATTTTTTGGAGGATTTTCATCTTGAAGAACGCTAGAATTGCCCATCAAATTACTAGTCATGGTTTCCGTGTTGTGATTTGAAAAACCATTTTTTGAGAGCAAACCATTGTATTTTCCTCTCATTACTTCAGTAAACATTCTAGAAATCGATGCCATGCACATGCTTAAATATAGAAATTTTCCTTTTTTATCAAATGCAGCATTTCCGTAAATTACAAAACTGAAATTTGAGGTCGAACTTGGCTCCTGAAACAACTGCTGACTTGTATTTCATTCTGGACCCCAGTATCTCATCAGACAGAGCTGCACGAGTACAATCTCAAGCCCTGAGTGACTAGCGGTACACAAATGTAATTGACGGAGGATGTTGCAATACTGAGATTGAAATGATGGCAGTTTTTTGCACTTATGCCACAAAAGGAAGCTAAATCTAAATGAGTATAACAATGAAAATTAAAACCACTTTTACTGATAAGTATAATTGCAAGTAAATGGGTAGAGTGTAAATGTTCTGGGTCAATTTGCTTTGTACGTTTGATTTGACTTTGCATGAACTAAAGTTGAAAACTGATTTGCAGGACTAATTAAAGGGGACCTAATATGCTATTTTTTCCAAGTTTATATTTTGGTCTTTGACTCCCCAAGATTACTCCTGATCACACAAAGTAAATAAAAGGGTACTTTTTGCGCACTGCCATCGTCAAAAAACCCCATTTGTAGTCCATAGTAGTAGTCTGCCTGAAACGCCTCATTGGAGTGTCTCTTCCGCTATTGCCTCCGCTCCCCATGTGCCCACTTTCTTCTGACTGGCCAGGTTTGTGGAGCGTGGATCTAGGTGGGACAATGCGGTGTCACAGTGAAACTTGAGACGCGTCTGCCATCTGAGCTAAGGAATCAGCGGGGAAATTCTGCTATAAAACGCAGAACATGTGTATAGATCTAATGAAATTAACTTGTTCTAATAAACGCAACGGCGAGAATGGAGGACTCAGTGCAAAAGTGGCAGCTCAAGCACGAATTTGCTACCGGCTACAGTTTGCTACGGCAATAGTTGGTCCATCCCATATAGACACATTTGTAGAATGGTTTGTAGAAGTGTAGACCGGAGACTGTCGAAATCCGGTGGGTCTGAGTTTAGAGGGAAACATGGACAGTGAGGGGCAGCTAAAAGTGGACCAACAGCTTATGGACTGCTTCAGTGTGTATTAGGACCAGCTGGTTCATGTGCATAGCTGTGGTGTGTTGTTAGCGTGGAGAAATGAACGCTGGTATATGATGGAGGGGCGAAAGCTCCAAGCTAAATGGCCTTAACAGAAATTGCTCGGGGTAATGGTTTACTTATTGCTTTGGAATGACCAGCTTTTCCTCACGGAAAATGGGCGCATTATGGATAGCGTGTGAGAGCCAGACAGAGCTCCGGTTATGTCATGAACATAATACAGGTTTTACGGACCGTAAGTTCCGTCTGCGTGAACCGTTGCTTATGTGGAGCTAGCGAATTGATCACTTTCACAGGAAAAAATTTAATATTCAATTGATGGCAATGCAGCGTTTATTATACGGAACACATTAGCCTGTGCACTTCCCTATTGCTTTCACCAGTACAGTACTTTCAGAGAGCTTGTCCAGCCATTGGAGATGTATCAGGCTTACCCCGGTCATGGATAAGTGAAGCGATCGTTTCACAAGCACCCAAAAACGCACCCCAAGCTCTGCAAAATCTACGTCTGGTCTAACTGCAGCCCAACTCGGCAGACACATACAGCGCCTCTCCGGTAAGCTTCAACTATTGTGGCTACAATCAGGCAACGTTATGATGAAACTACCACATTGATGCTTACCGAAGTAACACAAGCATACCGATCATAATTGCTGCATATAAGTTAACCAGGAGCATTTTTAATTAGCAGAGCACGCAAACTAACATGCAGTAGCTGATAAGCGGTCATGACTTTGAATGTAATCTGTCGCGCAAAAAATTTGTTTCACGTCCGCTGTGAAAGCTGCTTAACGAGCCTATAACGCCTGTATTTGCGTCTTTGCATTGACTTTGAATGTAGCTAATATGTTGCGCAAAAAATTTGTTTCGCGTCCGGTGTGAAAGCTGCTTGACAGCGTGTATTCATGTCTTTGCATTGACTTTGAATGTAGGCTAATCTGTCCTGCAAAAAATTCATTTCGTGTCTGATGTGAAAGCAGCTTTATGGATAGTATGCGACAGCTAGAGAGAGCTCGGTTATGTTATGAACATAATACAGGTTTTGTAGACCGTAAGTTCCGTTAGCGCGGACAAGTTGCTTATGTGGAGCTAGCGAATTGATCACTGGAAACTACTGGAAAGAATTACCAATTTGATCTCCGCCTTTTTTTGGCTTTTTATTAGCCACAGCAATTTCTAAAGGGGATGAAATTATTTTAAGGTAGTGCAGAGAAATCATTTGTAAACCGGCAGAGCTTCTGCGTTTCGCATTGCTTTCATGGTAGCACCAGAGAGCTTGCTCAGATATTTCTGAAGTATCTGGCTGATCCCAGTCATGGATAAGTGAAGCGATCACTAACTGTAGTGGCTACAATCGGTCACCGTTATGGTGAAACTGCCACATTGATGCTTACCGAAGTAACACAAGCATACCAATCAGAATTACTGTACATACTTTAACCAGGAGCAATTTTTAATTAGCACGACATGCAAACTAACATGCAGTAGCTGGTAACCCAGCGGTCATAACTACAGAGACAAACCCTTGCAATACGGGTTTTACAAACAGCAAGTTCTGTTACTGTGAACAGTTGTACCAAGCATCCAAATTACAAACAAGTATTAAAAGTTAGCTTCAAATGAGGTTTATGTTCACACACCTTCTGTAGAATTTCCCCTGATATCACTCTTGCATATTTAGGACACAAACATTAGCACCAGTAACTGGGCTACATTAGCCGCTGTGCTACAGCCACAATCAACTGGCTATCACGTCAGGTTGGCTTATGCAGTAAAAGCAACTTACAGCGTTTGTGTCTGTGAGTCACGGACAGTCGCGACAGACAGGCTTTATCTTTAGATATTTTACAAAGCCTGCGTTTGAGGCCAGTTGTTAGTGCTAACTATCGCTATCGGTCCTGCTAGCCACCTGTAACACGTTAGCTTCACTTACATTATTTGCTGTTATATAGTTACTTACAGCTTGTGGCTCCAAGAGCTTGATCAATGCAACTGCTTCAGGTTTGCGAAGTAAATGTTATCCTGTGTCAAATTATCCTTTTTTGACAAAGCTATCTTTAGTGAAATGTTGAGCACAGCAAACACAGCAAACGTTCCCTTTGGCCGTGGCTGTTTGCTGCCAGCAAACAAAAAAGCTACCGGCTGATTTCTGGTGGCATCGTCTTTTGGAAGAGAAATATTTGTTTTTTCTCGCATCAAAAGGAACGGACAAGTAGCTTTGGGAGAGATACTGACCTAATTACACCTCAAATGATCTGCAGTTCTTCTATTGTATTTCCAAAAGTGTAGACGCTAATAAGGCATAGTATGATCTGCCGTTGTTAGTGCCTGCTAGAATAGTTTCCGGTGTGGGCAGGTCCAGCGCAGTGGTTGGCTCTGGCTAGGTCTGTACGAATTGGACGGCACAACCTGACGTCAGGTTTTACCCAGATCTCATGAAGATCTCGGGAGGCGCTGTTCAGAGAGGAAATCACGCTCACGAAATCACGTACTTGGATTACGGCAAAATCCCTGTATCTTATGTTTAGAAACTTTTCAGAGGTCGAGCCTGGACAACCAACATTATAACATTACTAATATATACAGTATTAAAAGAAGGATCAGCATGTTAGGTCCCCTTTAAGGATTTTACGTTCAGGTTCCAATTTTTGTTCGATTATTTAATCGTTTGATTATTTTCTTTATGCCTTTTGTGCAAAAACAATATTGTGTATTGGTTAAAGTCAGTACAATGGCATGCATTGCTCTCAGTTACTGCCCTTGAGTATTTGAAATATGCTTGGTACCTCTCTGTATTTCAGGGCTTTCAACTGGGGACAAGCCAGGCAAACAAACTATTGGCATTGTGTTGTCAGTGCTGGGCGTGGTGCTGTTGGACTTCTGTGCAGATGCTGCTGAGGGGCCAATCAGGGCTTACCTTCTGGATGTAGCAAGCAATGAAGATCAGGACATGGCCCTCAACATCCACGCTTTTTCAGCTGGTATGACTAATTCCTTTTCATGGAATTTGTGTGTGTGTGTGTGTTTGCGCGTATCAGTTCTCACATGTATAATAGCAATTTCTGAGCCTCTGTCTTCACTGTTACAGAAACAGTCTTACAATATGCCTATGGACCACAATTACAAATTGCTCACTAATAATGATTCTGGTATAGTTATTAGATTATGGAATCTCTATGTTTTGGCTACCCCTAAAAATGGCGAGAAAACGTTTTCATATGCTAAAGCAATGGTTCCAAAACTCTGTCCTTTGGATCCACAGTGTATGGTGGTTTTTGTTATGGCCACAATTTCCATCTCGGAATTGTTAATTGTTCTTAATTTCTCCTACCTTGTTTACAGTGATTATTTATATTTACCCTTTTTTCGCAATGTTTTAGAAATGGCTTTGCATGCCTTACAGTATTAAAATGTATTATTCATTTTATTTCTGGGATTGTAATTGTAGTTGAAAAAAAACCAGCATACACTGTAGCCTCCGTTGCAGATGTCTTATGGTGTTCAGTTAATTTCCTTCACCCATCAACGTCTGCGCACTCGAGCGAGGTTTTGTGTTCCGTGACGTGATGTGATTGTGCTTGATGAGCCAATCAGAATTCTTGTTATATGTTATGATCTCTGTCATTACTATGGCTTTTCCCTGCGGCTTGTCAAAAATAGTGAAATGCAGGTAAAGAAACTCCTAAAAAACTTTTAGAAAACGACATTTGTTTTGTGTGTAAAACAAAAATCCTCTCAAAAAAAGACAAGATACGTATGCATGGAAAAAGCAAGCTTGATATCGCTGCAGTAATAAGCTCTGTCATCGCTGTTAACACAGCGGTATACATGAGCGAGTTATTCGTCTGCCTAACGGGCTGCTATCGCTTACTTGAAAAAATTTCAAAAATTGCGAGAGAACTTGATGAAAAGCGATCGGAATTAAAACCTCTTTGTGAAAGCGAAAGGCCCCGAACGACACGTCTAACAACAGAAGAGTGTTCTTCTCCGTTGGCCAAAACACTTTGACACTTCAACTCACGTAAAAGCACCTGGACAACTAGCTTCCGTTGCAGACGTCTTATGGTGTTCGGTTAATTTCCTTCACACAACATACTCATACTTTCAATATTGAAGGTTTTGCAGATTTTATCCAAAGCTCGAGAGAAAACATGTTCGCCACCGTCCGCCATTTTGGCTTTATCTGTTTCTGCATATATAATTAGCTCCTGGATTTTAGGAGCTAGTTTCTGATTGGTGGAACACAAAACCTCGCTCGAGTGCGCAGACGTTGTTGTGTGAAGGAAACTAACCGAACACCATAAGACGTCTGCAACGGAGGCTACATACACTGTGCATCCCCGACTTTGGGAACCACTGTGCCAAATCTCAAACTGAATGATTCCTGAATCGAGAGCCCTTCTTCTGTCAGTTATTTTGAGGAATATATTCTTGTTGTGGATTCATCTCCCAGGACTGAGTTTGGGAACCCCCGGCTTAGTGTCCACTAACTGCACACTGCGGAATTCTGCTGAATCTAGTGGGTAATTCCAGTTCTGTCTGCCAACAGTTTGATCCTACCACAAATTATACGTACGGTTTTTCACCTACTGTATGGTAATCATAGTATATGACTGTTTGGATGGGCCCTCATTGTGGCCGCTTGGTTGTACACTGTGATTGGATACATTAAACATGGTCAAAATTATATGGCCAGTTGGCAATTCTTTTCACATTAACAGTATAACACAAGAAAATTTTCTTTGCTACTTGTTATCAAAATTTTTACTGGTGGTGGGGTGACTTATGACAATGTTCGGCAACTTGGCTTGCAATCTTAGACGGTTTCATTGACATCTCCCTTCCTCACACAAGCGCTTTGTGACAGTGGTGCTTACACTGTGCCATCATGGATCGAAGATTTAATGTCTTATCACTGAAGTAGCTATGTATTGAGCCAACTACGCTTTTGAACTTCTTTGGTATGGCCTTGGAGGATATGGGTAGTTTCACAATCCTGATGCTGTATTTATCTCACTCACAAACCCACAAAATTGAAAGTACTTTCAGACTGTTTGTTTTCTAATAAGCAGTAGTCGAGTTGTAAAAAAAATCAGGGGGGATGGTCCATTGAAAAAAGGGGGGGGGGCTTCTGTAATTAATGTAAATTTTTTATCGAAAAAAACACTGAAAATAAGACTTCTTAATCCTCTCAAATCAGATCAAGCCAAGTTTATTTTTTGTGCTATTTTTTGTGCGTTATTGTGCATGCAACCTGTGGCGAGTCTAGCTCACTTGTAATTTTCTTTTTTTTTAAATAATTCCTGACATTGCGTAGTCCAGCTGCTCGTCGTTTGGCCATGCTGACACTGCAGTGCAATTAATCCTCTGGATGTTGCTCTTGCTGCAACTTGTGCCGCTCCTGCTGGCATTAATGAATTTAAAGTAACAATCATGTTGCGTCATTGAATGTTTGAACGCCCAGCTGTGACCTCAGATTATTATATATTTTACTCAACAGTTCTCTCTAATGATGAAACAATATAAATATAAGTTAAATGACCAAAATTTACTGTAAAGAAGGGAGGGATGGAGAGGGGGGGATGGCAGTTTTACAGGGGGGATGATTTTGATCATATTTATTTCAGGGGGATGCCGTCTCTCCTCATCCCCCCTCAACTTGACTACTGCTAATAAGGTTATGCAAAATACTATGCAGGCTCCAGGAAAAAAAAGACATGCCATAAGATCTGTAACACGTAAGGTACATATTGGGATATGAATCAATTAATGCCATTCTTTTTTTTTTAAACACACAACTTGCTTAAATGCCATGAATCATTTTCTTCAAATTGAGGATTGTGTCTGTGGATTTATTTTTAATTTTTTGAGGTGATGAGGTCCTGTAGCTCATAAAACTGCGTTTAATAGCTCTGCTTATAAGTGCCATTCTGCGCTATTGTTCCATAGGTTTTGGTACGGAGATGTTTCCTTTTTAATGTAAAAATTCTGAAATGGGAGATGGAATTTGGAGATTTTGGATCAATTAATCCAATTGCTGTCCTTTCCTTTGTCCTTGGCGGCACGGTGGCACAGTGGTTAGCACTACTGCCTCACAGCAAGAAGGTTGTGGGTTCGAATCCGGCCTGGGGCCTTTCTGTGTGGAGTTTGCATGTTCTCCCGTGTTCGCGTGGGTTTTCTCCGAGTACTCTGGTTTCCCCCACCCACAAAACATGCAATATAGGAAATACTGTATGGCTGTGTGTGAATGTTTGGTGGTGGTCGGAGGGGCCGTAGGCGCATACTGGCAGCCACGCTTCCGTCAGTCTGGCCCAGGGCAGCTGTGGCTACAAAAACGTAGTTTACTACCATCAGAGTGTGAATGTGTGAGTGTATGAATAATGTATCCTTGTGAAGCGTCTTTGAGTGCCCAGAAAGCAGAAAAGCGCTATATAAAATTGATGCATCCTTTCAATATCCCATGTATAGATATGATATACTGTACTTTATTTAGCCCTGTGTGGTTATTTGTCCTCTGCATTTGACCCATCCTATAGTTAGGAGCAGTGGGCAGCCACAGAGCAGTGCCTGGGGACCAACTCCAGTTCTAAAGCCAGTTCCTTGGTCAGGGGTACTGGTAGGAGTGTTCCTATGATGCATGTTTTTGTGGGTGGGGGAAACTGGAATACCCCTCGCCTTTCCTATTTTCAATTGTAAAGACATTCACATGGTTTTAGGCATAATATGCCATGGTCTCCTAACTGCTATCCTTCTGGGGGGTTTACCTAGAAGACTGCAAGAATGGCAGAGTTCACTAGTCTAAAGGAGTCATGGCTTTATCCTGAATAATTTGCAAATACTTTTTTTATTTTTTTTATTTGGCATCTCCAATCCCACCCGAATCTGGAAACTCCAATTGGGAAACTAATACAACACTTGCTTGTATACGACCCCTTTCGTCAATTCAGGAGAGTGCAGACAGTTCACGGCTCTCATCCGAAGCATGCGTTCGTCAGCTACCGCTTCGTATACACTGATTGGTTGAATCATCGCTAGTTCAGGGCGAGGGCGGAGGATACCCGAACATGAACAAGCTGAGAATCTTCCTGACGAGCATCCGTCTTGGCCAACAGGAGGTGCCTATGCAACGATCAATGGAACAATGTTATATTACCATTCCCGGCAGACCCTTCCCAATTTGCATCCTTGTAGCTCAATGGCCAATTGTGTGTTACGCTGAAAAAGCTAGTTGTTGAGTGGTGCTCTGTTCAATATTTCAGCTATTTTGGTTTCTTAAAGCTACCGCTGGTAGATTGCAAGACAAAAATATCCAAATGATGTTATTTTTATGTGAGGAACCATAGCCTGAAATTGTGCATGCTTCTCAAACATCTATAAAGCCTTTGCTGCTTAGACTTGTTGGCAAGGTTAATGCACAAAAAACATAAAGATTAGAATAATACCAAACAACAGCAGCAATTTTATTGTTTACTGTGGCACATTGGATTTTAGCTAGCACTGGACTGAGCTTGAACGTTAATTTTCAAATATACTGCATGTATTTTCCCAGACAAAGTCTTTACTAGATGATTTTGATATTTAGCTGGGTGAAAACAAACTGAAGCACTTCAGATACTTCTCCCCCCCTTTTTCTGCTTGTACATGCGGGTGAATATATGTGTCTGTGTGCATGATTGTGCACGTGTGTGCATGTTTGTAGGACTGGGAGGAGCAGTGGGATACATGATGGGCGGTTTGGACTGGACTCACACGCTGCTGGGTAGGGCCTTCAAATCTCAGGAACAGATCCTCTTCTTCTTTGCCTCCATTCTCCTCATTGTTTCTGTGTGCTTACACCTGTCAAGCATTGATGAACAGAAGTACAGTCCTGAGCAGGATGAAGAGGGAGTGGAGGATGAGATTCCAGAAACTGCCACCCTGCCTCTCTCAATGCCCTACTCCATATACCCCATGCATTCAATCACTGATGAGGGGAGCTGCAATGGTGCGGCTTGCTTAATGAGGAGCAAGAGTGACTCTGTGCTGGCCGTGTGGGACGGAACACTGGACCTCAAGCTGGACGAGGGAACAAACTTCTTTGGTGAGACTGAGCCGTCCGTCTTCCAGGATGCCGCACCTCTTGACCCTGGCAGCATAAGCGGCTTGACCAACCCACTGGAGGAGCCGGGTGAAGCCTCCGCTATGCTGCCCCTCAACGACTGGCTACCCTCTCTGCAATCAGAGCAAAACAATGAACCCAATGGAGAGTCAAGCATCTCTGGTGGTCGAGCCCACACTCAGACCCTCTGCCCCACTCTTCATCACAACTACGACGGCTCCAGATTGCGCAACAGCTCGGTCCGCCGCCGCCGGCTCCACTCCTTCTACCAGCAGACCTCCTTAGCCGTCACAAGTCACGGCCGGGTGGGCTACCGTCACTACCGCCGGCGCCATTCTCGGGTCTCAAGCACAGCACCCATAAAGCCCTCTCATAGCTTAAGCGACCTCTATGACATCCATAAGCGCCAACATAGGCAGCAGCACCGGCGGCATGCGGAGTGCCACAGGGGTGTCAGAATGATTGAGAAGGACGAGGAGAGCGAGGAGGAGGAGGATACAGAGGCCTCTGTGCGCCTCCTCTGGCTTTCAATGCTTAAGATGCCACCTAACCTCCTGCGTCTGTGTGTCTGCCATCTGCTGACCTGGTTTGCCGTCATCTCCCAGGCAGTCTTCTACACTGACTTCATGGGCCAGGTCATCTACAAGGGCGACCCTAAGGTGAGTCAATAAGCATGTAAACAACCAAGGTGAAGCTGCTAAACGGCACACCAAAACAGGCCTCTTAACATATTCTTACTTGTCTGCCAGAAATGGAATGAATCAGTGAGATGAGATTCAAGGTTTCATGCTGCGATTAAGTCGTTTTTGTTCTTTTAGATCATCTGTGGGCGACTTTGTTTCCAAGTAACAAGTAATATTGAATAAGGATAAATTGAGTTTTGTATTTTGCTTGGTAAAGACATCATCTAACTAAGCTACAGATCAGCAATGAGATGGGCTGTTTCTGCTGATATCTTGTAGAACCTGAATGTTTGGTTGATTTTGCTCATAACAGGTATGTCAAACGTCAATAATCATATTGTTGGAACACATGCTCATCATGCGTGTAAAATCTGAATGTTTGGTTGATCTGGCGCAATCCAGAGCCAGCAGTTAACTTTTTACAACCTAGGATGGTCTTACAGCCTGCCTGCAAGAGTGCCAGGAGGCCGGAGACATTTAGTCCTAATGGCCCAGCTTCTCGTCTGAAACCTGCACCACTGTTCTCATTGAAGTTAAAGCCCAGTTACATTAATCAGCTTAGAACAATCTAAATCTCTGTGAAATTCATAATATGTTTATGTTCAATATCCTGTAAAGAAATCACTTATATATTTATAACACAATGGACTATAATACTCCATTTTAAGGCTTTTCCATGACAACTGCATCATATTAGTACATATTCCTATCATGTTTGGTCTTGTTATTTTCGGGGGAATCCAAAGAGTTGAATGGGGCACATTTCATTTCCCTTGAAATTATGGATGATCCTGTTTGGACACACTTGAAAATTGGTCAGATTCCGCTCACCTCTCTATGCAAAATAATCTTAACACCTCAATGGGGGAAAGCCCACCCTGATCGGAGGCGTGGTTAAGGGTGTTTAAGAGACAGAGATTCTAACTGGAGGGCTCTCTTTCTCTTTTTTTCTTCTCTTCTTTTTCAAGATCTGACGTGCGTAGGTGAGTTCGGGAGAATCATATTCCACCTCGCCCTGCCCGCCTAAGTCTGAGCGTAGGTAGCGGATCTCGGTGGGCGGGGAGGGATGGCATCTGAATTTCTCCCCGGCCACGTGGCACGGCCTGGTACCGCGTGGCCTTCACCTCTTTCCAGGTATGAATATATACCCCTTAAATTATGTGTAACTGGTAATTGACTTAGCGTTGATTTATTTGATCCAAGTTGATGCCTACCTGGTAATTAAATTATTGTTATTCCTTTTCCAGCTTGTGTGGTCTCCATGACTCTTCACATTTGTATATTCTTTGTAGCCTTGTTGCGACTGGGACTTAAGGGAGAATTCCTACTAAGACATGTGTAGGTAATGATACTTCTAAGTTAGATTTGAGATTACGTTCTACCCCTTAAGGGTTTGTGTAATACCGGCCTGGGGATTTAGCTCTGAAAAGGTGCCCTTATAAGCCGGTACTCGGCTAAATACCCTTAAGGGACCCTTGGGAGTACATAAACCTGGGTTCGTGATACGTTCACGCTCAGTGCTACTTTGTTTATGCCTCGATGCTGCTATCATGGTATTTTCTTCTAACCAATGGAATTATGGTCGAATTAAGCCAGGACAGCTGCGCTTATTAACCCTGGGGGCGTATTTGCTGAGCAACGATGGTTTCCACTGCTAAGTCTGATGGCATAGCTGTCTCAAGATTCACGCACGCTGTCCCAAAACTATCAATTCTAATTCTAATTTGGAGTCAGATATTTAACGAGGATACAACTAAATTTGGTATTCTAACCGTTTAATGGAGTCAGATTGATTGTAACCGTTGCGTTTCTATGCCCCGTCTTTGGACGGAGAAAAATATCTGTTATATTGTGATTCACACCAGCCAGGAAAATGCCCGAATTAAAGTTAGTCGATAAGAACACGTGAATCCTTCACCTCACTGCAATGTCTGTCGTTGGTATTGTTTTGTGGGGCTTTACAATCTCATATTGATTGTGTTAACAAGGGATATTCTTTATTTGTTCATATTAAAGGGGACCTATTTTGCTATATCTCCAAGGTTATATTTTGATCTTGGACCCCCCTAGAGTACTCCTGATCGTTCAAAGTCCAAAACAGGGTCCTTATTTGGCTCATACTGCCACCTTCAAAAAAACCCATTTGTACTTAATTGTAGTCTGCCTGAAAAGCCTTGTTGGGGCGGCTCTTCCGCTATGGCCCCACTCCCCATGTGCCCATTTTCTTCTGACTGGCCAGCTCTGTTTTCCGGGTACCCCTCCTCAGAGTGAAACTGAGATGCGTCTGCCATCTGAGAAGGAATCGACTGGCAAATTCCGCAATCGAATGCAGTACATGTGTTTTGATCTAATGAAATTAACTTATAATAAACGCAACGGCAAAAGTGGAGAACGCAGTGGGAAAGTCTGGCAGCTCAAGCTCGAATTTGCTGTCTATCTATGGCTACTATCGTGAGTACACCGATGTTTCTACTCTATAGCTAGGATTGAGGGAAAGCTAGAATCCACCGCATACAGACACATTTGTAGAACGGGTCGACATACTCAAGTGTTGACCGGAGACCGTAGAAATCCGGTGGGTCTTAGTTTAGAGGGAAACATGGACAGTGAGGAGCAGAAAAAAAAGGATCAACAGCTTATGGACTGCTTCATTGTGTATTATAAGCACCTGCTGGTTTGTGCGTATAACTGGGGTGTGTCGTTTGCGTGGAGTTACGAACAGCTTCTGCGCTGGTATATGATGAAGGGATGAAAGCTCCAGGTTAAATGGCCTTTTAGGGAATTGCCTGAGATAATGGTTTACTTAATACGTTGGAATGACCAGCGTTTGCCTGCTGAAAATGGGCGCAATAAGAGGCTTTCACACCAGAAGCAAAACAAGTTATTTGCGCGACAGATTTCCTATTTAATCTCCGCCTTAATCGGCTATTTAGTTGCCACAACAATTTCTAAAGGGGGATGAAATTATGTCATGGCTGTGCAGAGAAATCATTTGTCATAACAGACACAGTGGTGCCTCTGCGTTTTGCATTGCCTTCACGGTAGCATCAGAGAACTTGCCCAGGTATTTGTGATCTGGCTGATTGCAGTCATGGATAAGTGAAGCGATCACAAGCAGCCGTAAACAAACCCAAACACGTTTCCCAAGCTCTGCAAAACCTATGTCTGGTCTAATCTGCAGCCTTTTCAGCCCAACTATGCGGATACATACAGCACTTCTCCAGTTAGCTTCAGCTGTAGTGGCTACAATAGGGCAACGTTATGATGAAACTGCCACATTTATGCTTACTGAAATAACACTAGCATACCGATCTGATAAATTGCATATTAGTTAACCAGGAGAATTTTTAACAGGCATGGCATGCAAACTAACATGCAGTTGCTGGTAACCGAGCTGTCATAACAACCACAGAGACAAACCCTTGCAATACAGGTTTTATAGATGGCAAGTTCCGTTACCATGGCCAGTTGTACTAAGCATCCAAATTACAAACAAGTATAAAAAGTTAGCTTCAAGTGTGGTTTATGTTTACACACCTTCTTTAGAATTTCCCCTGATATCACCCTTGCATATTTAGGACACAAACATTAGCAACAGTAACTTGGCTACGTTAGCTGCAGTGCTACAGCCACAATCAACTGGCTATCATATCAGGTTGGCTTGTGCAGTGAAAGCAACTTGCAGCTTCTGTATCTGTGACTCACAGACAGTCACGACCGATCCAGGATTTATCTTTAGATATTTTACAAAGGCTGCGCTTGAGGCCAGTTGTTAGTGCTAACTATCCTAAGTGGTCCTGCTAGCCACCCGTAACATGTTAGCTTCACTTACATTATTTGCTGTTGTATCGTTACTTACAGCTTGTGGCTCCAAGTGCTTGATCAGTGCCGCTGCTTCAGGGTTGATCTGCCATTGTTAGTGCTTGCTAGAATAGTTTCCGGTGTGGGCAGGTCCAGCGCCGTGGTTGGCTCTGCCTAGGTCTGTATTAATTGGACGGCACAACCTGACATCAGGTTTTGCCCAGATCTTGTGACGATCTCGGGAGGAGCTGTTCAGAGAGGAAATCACGTTCTTGGTTTACGGCAAAACCCCTGTATCTTATGTTTAGAAACTTTTCAGAGGTTGAGTATGGACAACCAACATTATAACATTACTAATATGGATTAAAAGAAAGATCAGCATAATAGGTCCCCTTTAATTCAGTTTAGATGCACGTTTCCAGCTGACGCACAGCTTTTTCAATTTTGAAAAATTGTACAGATTTCTGAATACCAACAAATTTGACTGGTGTAGGAGTATCAATAGGTAGGGTTGTCACAATTGTTGTGTGATTGTGTGGTTGTGTGAGTCAATTGCAATTATTTTTCATGATTGCCTGTTTGCATATTTTCGTGTTTCCTCTGGTAGTGGAAGGTTTTTCATATCAGCCATGTGTCTTTATGTTACCCTGTTCTGCAATAATTTAATCATTTGCGAGCATGCCCATGATCTGGCTTAGATGTAGCAAGATAGTAGCATGACTTGTATCAGACTGTGGGCAAGCCCTTTTATATTAAACTGAAATTTTGGCAGTGGGCACATACAACGGATTAAACGGCATGAATGTTTTGCTGACAACTGACTCATTTTGAAAGCAGCATGTTAGGGAAGTTAAGATGGCTTTGGCCATGAAGAAAAAAAACAACTTCATTACTTCATTACATTACTTCATTACTTGTATATTTAGGATTCAATGCCACTGAAAAAGGGTAGCCCAATAATTTTGAGGATAATTTTAAATTTAATTCCTGAATTTGAAGAAAAATAATAATCTGGCTTGGATTTTTCCACTGAACTTTTTGGACTTCAAGGAAAATCCACTGGTAAATTTGATAGACTTGTATATGGCTGCCGTAGTTTTAATTGTTCTGATGAAAACATAAACCGATTTAAATACCACGATTAATCAGAAGCCACAAAATATTCCCCATTGATGTTGTCTAGCCAGAAAAAAATTGAAAGGGGGTAGGTGATTCTTGAGCGTACTTTGATATATAATCCTTTTGGCACCATTGGATGATTTATAATTTTTTCCGCAACATCGAGTGATTCCATATTTTCCCCTCTTCATTATTATGATAAATTTCCATTAATTAAAATAATTTAGTCGAATTTGTTTTAGGAGTGTTTGATTAAAAGCTTGAATGTTAAGCTAATAAACACAAATTGTTTTGCATCTTATCTAGGATTTGTATATTTCATTTGAACATCCTTTATGTGCTGTAATTCTGTAATTTTTGCCAGGGGTTGAAATTTGTGAGCGGTTTTGCTTCCGGTCAGTAATCTCAATCTGGTAATCACTAAGTGCATCTCTGTTGGTTTATTTCCATGTAGTGTTGCTGTGGATATTCAGTATTGGAGTGCAGAACTTCTGTTCTTGGATTTTTTTGCTGGAAAAGTCAAGAAAAGTCATGCAAATTTAAAACCTTCAAAGGTTTATATACCCTAAAAAAGTTTTTTTTTTTTTTGCTTTGATGAAATTTTTGCATGCCATAGTCCACCTTCCCCTTCAACTGCTCAAACTCTGTAAAAGGAAAATGCTACCCCACTGACTGGCACTCTAAGCGGCCTAAGGGCACTCCTCCTGTCTTTTTTGGGCTCCAAGAACATTTTTGTGCAAAACCCCTAAGGTCAAAGTTTAGATGCTGGATTTTTGTCATTTCCACTGTAGGCTGCTGCAAACTCCACTGACCTGCAGAATTACAACAAAGGGGTACAGATGGGTTGCTGGGGACTGGTCGTCTATGCAGCTACTGCAGCAATCTGCTCAGGTCAGTGTATGCACTCACTCTTACACAAATATTTGTTCTTTTCCAAAACACTCCCCCACTCATTCTCATAAATGTAGCTGTAAATGCTGTCCTTGTTCAATGGTGAGAAATCATCAGAAACAGATGTGTTACTTATTAAACAATGCTGTGCTCACCAATTCTTTAAGGAATTCTTCTATTTATAGCCTTGCCATGGTTCTCTTTTGACTATCAAAGAAGTCCTCTTCGGCTTCCTCACCTGTTCCCTCTCAAATTGGTTTTCATTCTGTTATTATATTTATACCGTATATCCATTTTTTCAAAAACTGGGTTGACTCTGGTTTTACTGCATGTTACAGAACGGATCCAAACGCTGGGTAATTCATTCTCCAAAGTTGGCCTTTAATAACAAACAGAATAACATAAATGAGCACACAGTGCTGGATTGTGCTCCGAAAACTGGTCTAGGAGCAATCAGGAACTTTGAGGAGTTTGCAGAGTGTTGTCAAAGAAACATGATCAAGGTCAGTTAGTGGGATGGTGAGCTGTTTGAACCAGGGCACACTGGAAAGGTTCACGGCTTCCAACAGGAGAGGAAAAGGTGCTTGGTAGAAACCACTCACCAGGAACTGAGATTCAGGAAGGATATTCCTAATTAATAGATTCTAGGTCTTCAGTAAAGGTATACTGATGACTAAGGACACTGCATGTAAAACAACTATCCAACAAAGGCTGGACAAATGACTGGAACTTCAGTCGTCAAGATGGCAATTGATGAAATAGAAAATGCCTGTGAACCCATGGGTAGAGAAACAAGGAAGAAAGCAATAGCATGAGACAGTTATATAAAGAAAATCAATTAAGGAAGTGGAACTGGAACTGACTCAGACAGCTTGAGCGCAATGTTGCTAGTGACTACAAGTACATACTTTCTGGTGTTCCCCCTGATAGTGGACCACCAGAACTGCCAACTGACAATTGAACTGAATTAAAGTCTTCTGGAGTTAGTGAATTCTGGGGAGATGGAGCATCCGGCTTAAGATTCAGACTCAAAATGGTGGGTGAAAGTGAAATTAAAAGGGGCAAAAAGAAGGAACCACCTGGGATTTGAGCTTCTCTGGTAAGTTGAGGCACTCTATGTACTCAAGGTTGCCGTAAGTGACAGATGAAGTGATTCAACCATCATGCATGGTGCCTACCAGACAGATCTGTAGGGGCAGCCCAACCTCTGCCCACTGAAATTCCCACTCCTAGTGAGCCCACGCAGGCTGATGGCTCATATGAGAGTCTGGCTCGTAAGCCCGTTCCCAGACAAATTATTTGTTATCATTGTAACAAACCGGGTATCCATCTACGCTGCCCTGAGCTTAAGGGGAAACGGGAAGTCCCTCTAGCGGTATGGGGGGCGCTAGAGGGACAGACCCAATCTCCCTTTCGAACATTTATTGCAGTTGAGGAATTTATTTACTGTGAGGAAATAAAGAATATTTGCTGAGAACTTTTTGGACTCGGGGGTCGTAGATTGTTCTATGGATGATGAGTGGGCTAGGAAACATTCCATTCCCATCCGTCTGCTCTTACATTCACGCACGGTCAGATCTTTGGATGGCCGCCAGTTGAGAGCTGGGCTTATAACCGAGGCATCCAAATTATTGACTATGTTCGTCCCATTTGGCGGTCATTCAGAGGAAGTTCGGTTTTTCCTGATCAATTACCCGGTTTTCCCTGTGGTTTTGGGACATTCTTGGCTGCTTGAACATAGGCCACACATCTTTTGGGGCAGTCAAAATAATCCTGTTGTCCAGTGGGGTTCTGATTGTAGGTCTCACTGTAGTGAGAGTCTGGCGAGTCGTCCCGGACGTCAACCTGTGGGGGACCGTCCACCATTTAACTCACCTGATTTAGATAATGGGGCGGAGGAAGGGTTGGAGTGGGATCCTCAATTTGGCTGGCAGCAGCCAGAAGAGGATTTTGAGTCGGAGGATTTTTCTGATTTTGAGTCGGTTGTTGATACTTTGGGGTCTGAACAGGATTGGAGTTTGGGGGCTGCTATGAACTTATTGTTTACCTCCCAACATTCCTGATGACTACGTTGATCTCGCAGAGGTTTTAAGCTAACAACGGGCTTCGTCCTTGCCTCTGCATCATGCTTACAATTGTGAGATCAAGCTTTTTCCTGGTACTATTCTCCCCAGGGGTTCCTGATACTCGCTGTCAGGGCCAGAGCGCAAGGCTATGCCAGAGTATATTCAGGAGGCTCTAGATAATGGATTTATTTGACCCCTCCTGTCTTTTGCTGGAGCAGGGTACTTTTTTATTGGGAAAAAGGATGGCGGCTTGAGGCCCTGTATTGATTACAGGGGCTTGAATAACATAACTATTAAGAACCGATACCCGCTTCCCTTAATGATCTTTGCATTTGAATGCCTGCTGGAGGCGTCATTTTTCACTGAACTAGACCTCCGCAAAGCATACAATCTGGTCCGAATCCAGAAAAGGGATGAATGGGAAACGGCATTAAATACCCATGATGGGTACTACAAATATTTGGTCATGCCGTTTGATTTGGTTAACGCCCCCTCGGTGTTCCAGCCACTCATTAGTGATGTCATTCGAGAGAAGTTGGAGAGATTTGCCTTTGTCTATCTTGACGATATTCAGATTTTTTCTTCAACTCTCTCAGAGCATAACATGTCAGAAAGTGTTTGAGGCCCTCCTGAAAGCCAAACTTTTTGTCAAGGCAGAGAAATGCATTTTTCATGCCAGGACAGTCCTATTCCTTGGCTTCATTGTGCCAGCAGGGTTAGTCCGTATGGTTCTGGCTGTGTGTGTGGTTTTAGACTTTTGTTGTGGCTTGTATTTGGACCATGTCTGTTTCTTTAACTATAAAATTTTCCTCAGCTGTTTCGTCAGGCGTGGGCGGCACCTTCTCCAAAAGGATATTTAAGCCAGATGTTTGCCATGCCTCCTTTGCTGGAGTGTCTGATTTAGTTATCACTACAGCCAGAGGATATCTCTAGTCAAGGATTCTTAGCGAATGTCTTCGCAATATATTTGTGGTTCATTTCTTCAGGGAAGTTTCCTTTTTCATTCCCTATTTGTTTGTTTCTCTCTCACTCTGCTTCCTGGTTTGTATTGTTGGGCGTTCGTTTTGGAAGCATGAGAGCTGTTCTATTTCTTCGTTTATTTTTCTCCCTGTGGGTATTTTAAGTCCTTACTGGTCCTGCTTTCTCCCAGCCACTGCATTTGGCCTCTTGATTTCTTCGGCCATTACAGCTACTTATCCAAATTAAGAGTCTTAGAGTATATGTACATGATTGACAAGACACTGGCCTTCCGGATCATTCTGGATCATGACTACAATACATCTGAAACACATTTTTCCTTTAAAGAGTGCAAAAATATTGATCGTTAGTATATAGTATGTAGTTGTTAGTTAATTTATTAGGATATAATAACACTTTCAGGATCACCTGTAATTGTGATAAGATCAGTAAACGGTGGTGTATTCAAGCCATTTTCATTACAACGTACATAACTCTCAGAAAAGCCATTTAGATGTTTTCATAAACTGTTGTACATTGTATAGGTTCTTTATCCCCCAGGCCTTGTTTTTACTCCACTGAGCGAAGCGTAGTTTGCGCTTGTGGTCACACTTCAATGATTTTGTGAACCACAAAGCATTCAACATTGTTGTGTGCCAGGGGTAGGGAACTTTCTCCAGAAGAGCCACTGTGGGTGCAGGCTTTCATACCAACCAAGCTGCTACACACCTGACTCTACTAATAAAGACCCTTAACAAACATTTCAGAGGTTAATTAGTCGAATCAGGTGTAGAATTTTGACTTGCTCTTAAAATGGGGGTATGATTCGTTTCCAGGCCGCATCTCAGAAACAAATTAAGATATTAACCTCAGACATTGCACACTCTATCAATAGAATATGTAAATGGGGTGCCCTCTGCTGTTTTTTTTTTTTTTTTCAAATAACATTTTTAATTTTTCTTGGTTCTATGGTAACTGTTCAAACTTAGTCTCAACACGAGGTTAGGGTTTGTTTGCGGGCTGTATCTCAGAAACCGTTTAAGATATTTACATCAAACCTTGCACATTCTTTCAACATTGTATGTAGATATACCTTTTGTTATTTTTTATTTGACGACTTCTTCAATTTTTTTTGTTTCCATGGTAACAGTTTGGGCTTAGTCTCAAAATGGGGGTTTGATTAGTTTCCAAGCTGTATCTCTGAAACTAAGTAGTATGTTTACCTCAGACATTGCACATGCTTTCAACACGGCATGTAGATGTGCCTTTTGCCATTTTCCTTCAAATTTTTTAAAAATTGTGACTCCCTCCCCAAAGGGGACATATTGTTTTGTCTGGTTTCCTGTGTACTTGCACTTCGGTATTCCCACCATTTCCAGGCCATAGCCCAGAAATTGTTCGATATATTTTACTGAAAATTAGCACACATTTGCATCAGGTCGTGCGTATGTGCCTTTTGCTATTTTGAGGTTATTAACGTTTCTAGTTTCTTCCTAAATGTCTGTGAACATCAATGAGGGTTGGCTGCATTGAGGTGGGGGGAGATATTTGTTTTTTTGCCTTAAAAAATCTCTAGTTTTTATTGCATTTACAGTCAGCTGTGCCAATGATTCTGGAGCCTACTGTATGTCTGTGGTAATTGTCCCGATCACTCTCTGTAACCGTCACATAAATAAAATTGACTGTGTTATTTAGAATAATTTCATGAAATAAAGTCAAATGGTTATAAAGCAAAAATTCCCTGTTTTAACCATAACATGGCACCTTTTCTACCATCTGGTGGTAAAATGTGGATTTGATTTTCATAAGGCTTCTTAAGCATGGATGTATCTCTCCTAACCAGCTCTTCTTCTCCACAGCTTTGCTCCAGAAATACCTGGACCACTTTGATCTTAGCATCAAGGTCATTTACATGCTTGGCACGCTTGGTTTCACAGTCGGCACTGCAGTTATGGCCATCTTCCCCGGTGTTTATGTCACCATGGTGATGATCAGCACTATGGGGGTGATTTCCATGAGCATCTCCTATTGTCCCTACGCCCTGCTGGGCCAGTACCATGACATCCCTGAGGTACAGTAATGCATTGCAAAATCCTGACCTCCTGCTGTAGTACACTAGTGACTTTTTTCAGTGAGTACCGCTACATTACTGTAGCCAGGTGCAGCCCACAGCTATAGAGCACAGCTGAATGAGTTCTTTGTACACCAGGGGAGCTTTACTGACCACTGCTGCTGACAGCCCAGTGCCACACTCGTGGGTATGGAGGGTAGAGGGTGGGTATGGCCTCAGACTGCGGTCACAGTGAGCATCTTTGGGGTGATACTGTGGGGTGAAAAATATTTGCCCCTTCTCAATTTTTTCCTGTTTTGTCATGGGTGAATGTTTCAGATCATCAAACTAATTTTAATACTAGACAAAGATAATACAAATGAAAAAATTTGGTTTTTCAATGATGATTTCATAATTTGACGGAAAAAGCGAACCCTACCTGCCCCAATGTAGAAAAAGTAGTTGCCACCTTAGTTAATAAATCACCCAATGAAACAAATTTATTTCAAAATAGGGCTAGACTTCACTCAACAATCCCAGGCATGACTTTTTTGCTTACCCTGTTGGATCTAAACATCACTTAAATAGAACATGTCAGGCAGTGTCAAGTGGGCAAAGAAGCTGCACATGATGCCACAATCTAAAAAAAAACAACAACAGATGAGGAACAACATTTCTGTTATCTTCCAGTTTGGAAAGGGATATAAAACCATGTCAAAGGGTCTCAAACATCAGCAAATCAGGGTGAGAGCAATTATCTACAAATGGAGAAAACTTGGAGCAGTGGTGCACCTTCATAGGAGTGTCTGTCCAGCCAAAGGTCCTCCAAGAGTGCTTTGACGGCTCATCCAAAGGTCACAAAAGAGCACAAATGAAAATCAAAAGAACTATGGTTCTCATTTTCCTCAGTTAAGTTCAGTGTTCTCATTTTTGCAGGATGAAAGAGACAGAGCAAACATGGCATCCATGGGAGAGCTGCAAGACGAAAATTGAAGCACTGATTACTAAAACCCCACAAGTCAAGTCAAGTCAAGTGTGACATACTTCTGACCAAGAACAAAAAGCTTCATCTCGCATTTACCAAAAAACATCTTTATGACTCCAAAGACTTTTGATATAATATTTTGTGGACTGATGAATCAAAAGTGAAATTTTCTGGAACTGTGTAGCAATTATATCTGGACCAAAGCCAACACAGCATTCTACAATAAGAACATCATACCAACAGAGAAACACGATGGTTGAAGTGGTATTATGATGGTCTGAGGCTGTTTTACTATCTCAGGCCCAGGGCAACTTGCCTTCATTGATGGAACCATGAATTCTGCTCAGTACCAGAAAATCACGAAGGAGAATATGCTGCCATCAGTTTATGACCTAAAGCTCACGAGCAGTGGGGTTGCGCAGCAGGACAATGATCGGAAGTACACAAGCAAGTCTGCCTCTGAATGACTCAAAAGAAACAAAATGAAGGTTTTTGAGCTGGACTTGAATCTTATTTAGATACTTTGACATCTTAAACAGGCTGTTTGTGTTTGAAAGCCCTCAAGAATGGCTGAATTTTAACTATTCTGCTGAGGAGGGAGTGCCGAAGTTCCTTCACCAAGATGTGAAACACTAATTGCCAGTTATTGCAAATGTTTCATTTCAGTTGTTGCTGCCAAGGATGGCGAGCAGTTATTGGGATGAGGGGGGCAATTATTTTTTCACATGGGTAATATAGGTTTAGAATGACTTATTAACTTCAATAAATAAAATTGTCATTTAAAGTCTTGTGTTTACCTGAGTAATCTTTGTCAATATTTAATTGTGACAAGTATGCATTTGAAAAAATTGGTAAGGGAATCACAGCACTGCAGAGAGCAATCGAGAACATAATTTGGAATTTTAAAAAAACATTCCAAAAATTTACTGTGACTCTCCGAAGTGTTCTTGTGTACTGTGACTGTTCTTGAACAAAACTTAGTTGTTTTAAAAGCTGAGAGGTTACGTTCATTTTATTACTCTCTTCCAGCTAACGTTATTGCAGTAAACTCAGAAGGGCGGGAGCAGATTCATTTATTTACAGACCAATATGATGTTCATTAGTGTAATGGTTCTAAAAGAGGAGTTGACAGACTAGGAGCTGGGGTGCAAATACTGTATGAACTGCGAATCGCACTGAAAACAAATTTGCATTATAAGACTTGATAACCTTGCCCCATTAGTGTTTTATGTTTTTAAATGTGATGGATGGATTGATTGCTGTTTTATTGATTATGTCTTTTGCGTCTTTTCTTTTGCAGTATATCAACCACAGTCCTGGTAATTCTAAGAGGGGGTTTGGCATTGATTGTGCTATCCTCACATGCCAGGTGTACATCTCCCAGATTTTGGTTGCATCAGCTCTGGGAGCAGTGGTGGACGCTGTAGGCACCGTAAGGGTCATTCCCATGGTGGCCTCTGGAGGCGCTTTTCTGGGATTCCTCACTTCCACATTCCTGGTCATTTACCCCAGCACGATGGAGGACGAGGATGAAAAGAATGCTGAGGATGACAAAGACAACGTAGACTAGGCAGGCTCGATACCTGTGCTGGTGGAACAGGGACTTGGCAGTGCCCCATAGAGGAGTGAGCTGTGTGAGTCCTGTAGGCAGACGGGAGTGTGCTGGGCTGTGCAGTAACTGCATCATGCTGTGTAGAGACTGGAGAGTGACTACAGCAATGCCTGGAGGTCCATGTCCATATTGTGTAGAAACTACATAGCAGTGCCCTAAACAGCTTCTGGCAGGGAGGGGTTGGCTGAGTTGCCGCAAGGCACAAATTTTATGTGCTGCACATTCTCTTTTTAAAATCAGCACATTGCCTCTAATTAGATGGCTGTTCCGTAGGGTACACGGAAAAGACCCATATTCAACTGCATATGATAAATATATTTTAGTTCAAACCTGAGATTCATGATTTAAGCTGAGAATGTTCCCTATTCTAACTGGTCAGAATATGGGTTTGTCAATGGATTTGCCAAAAAAGGTTGAAAGCGCATTCTGTTTAAATTGCAATAGCCTCCCCCCAGTGAGCTTAACCTAGAGGGGTAATGAAGCAGAACTTTTTCCATTAAATGAAATGCATATTTTCAGCTAACATGTGCAGTATGTATATTGTTTCTGGTTTATCTTGCAAACCACCCCATGTTAGCCAAATGCTAGAAGGAGAATTAGTTCTGTTGAAATTTTATTTTATTTTATTTATTTTTTAAAGTTATTTTATTTCGTTTAGGTTGTATAGTTTGCTGAGCAGAATTATAAGTTCAGAGCTGGGGTATGAATGGAAGGAGATTGAACTGCGGGAAGGCATTTGCGGTGGGATTGCAGTGATGCACATTCAAGTATTTCATTTTATTGACATCAGTTGGGAGGAATTATGTTGGTAATTTCAGTTTGGCCCGTGGGGGTTTGGTGTCAGGGATTTTCACCCGCTGGATGAATATCGCAATCCAGCAGGAGCTAGGACCACGGGCCTAAAGGAAAGGAAGGACTCAAATACGCAGGCAGATAATACTTGGAGCTTTAATAAAATAACTAAAACAGCCCAGAGCCAAAAACTGCTGCACGGTACACAGGCCAGACTAAAATGTAGCAGCAAAACTGCATAGCAGCTGCCTGCCCTTTATACACAGCAATTACCTCCACCTTAACAAGCTGCACCTAATGGCGGTTAAGGTGGAGGTGAAACAATAAGACTGGGGAGGGGCTGTAAGGCACAAACCCTTACAATGTGAGACAACATCTGTTGCCTAAGGACTTAAATCACTCTTGAGTTATAACTGGCATTGTCATGGCCATGCAAATTATTTAACGTTTCAGTTCCCCTGCAGATGTGTGTTTTGGGATTCAGGGTCATGGGTCGGTATTAGAAATGAATGCTCCAGCTATCCATAGCTACATTACTCATGCTCAGTAATATTGAACATGGATGAAAGCGTTAAATGTTTTTGTAGAATATATACTGTCTATTCTGATAAATTCAAGTGGTTGAAGCTTGAGTTAGGAGTAAGAAACAAACACTGGGAGGGTAGTGATGTTTACCCTTGGATACAGCTGTAGAAAGAACCCTATTTTAGCAAATATACAACATATTATATTATAGTAATTATCTTATCTGGCAAAATTTAAAGGAAGAAAACTAAAATATTCTCTTTTTTCCCCTACATTTTTAAATAGACGAGTTCAGTGCACGTAAGATTAAGTGTAATTGTGACAGTAATATAAATAAGAAAACTTATATTGTAATAGCTTACTGTTTAGAATTGTTTATGCGCTAATTTAAACAGATTTATTTGAGAACATAGGTGGCTTAATTATCAAACCTAAGTGGTGTATCTTGTTAATTTGTGAAAATTGTAAATATTTCTTGATAATATGAGGAACCCTGGCGATAAGCTTTTACTTTGTAATTGAATACTTGAAGTGAAATATTGAGTGTTTTTGACAAAGTTTATGTTATTGCTTTTACTCTGCGATTTCTTGACAGAGTAGAATTCATTTTAGATGAAATAAAAGAATTACCCACATGGAGTCCAAATACTATGACTTGGATTGTTTGCGATTTTTGGTGAAATTGTGCAATACTTCAAATTATGAAAATGCCACCAAACATTAAAAAACTGAAAGCCGTCATCTTTCTATCCCTCGAAAAGGTTTAGCCCTAGAGAGGCCGATGCATGCTTTCATGGTCACATAACAGTGACATTGAATGACAATTGCTTACCTTATTTTTTTTAAATTAAATTCCCAACTTGATTTTATCTGCTTTGTGAGCTTAAATTTGATAATGTATAAGCCAGTACTCCCTCTCCATTTTTGTGTTGATAACTAGCAATGAGATTTTTTTTTCAGTCATTGATAGTTTATTTTCTACAAAATATGCACAAATTAAATCAGTTATCTTTTGTATTCATTATAATGAGGGGATACTTGGGTAATAAGTATTACAGGTATTATAATGATGATGTTGCTTCCTTTATAGTTCTGCAGTTTGCCCCTGAATTCCCAGAATAGCCTTTATTGTCCCCCGCCGCGCGGAACGCGCGAAGCAGGGGACATAGTATTCACGACCGTCCGTACGTCCGTACGTCCCGAAACCTTGTCTGCGCGATATCTCAAGAAGTAAGCATCGGATTTTTTTCCAATTTGGTGTCAACATGTATTAGGGTAATGTCCCGGCACCAGTCGAATTTGGTGACCTTCGCGACATTTTCAAGGTCAAACCGAGGTATGATAGATTCTGACACTGAAATGTTTGTCTGCGCGATATCTCAAGAAGTAAGCACCAGATTTTTTTCCAATTCGGTGTCAACATGTATTAGGGTAATGTCCCGGCGCCAGTCGAATTTGGTGACCTTCGCGACATTTTCAAGGTCACACTGTGGTATGATAGATTCTGACACTGAAATGCTTGTCTGCGCGATATCTCAAGAAGGAAGCCTCGGATTCTTTTCAAATTTGGTGTCAACATGTATTAGGGTAATGTCCCAGTGCCAGTCGAAATTGGTGACCTTCGCGACATTTTCAAGGTCACACCGAGGTATGATAGATTCTGTCACTGAAATGTTTTTTCTGCGCGATATCTCAAGAAGTAAGCATCTGATTTTTTTCCAATTTGGTGTCAACATGTAGTAGGGTAATGTCCCAGCGCCAGTCGAATTTGGTGACCTTCGCGACATTTTCAAGGTCACACTGAGGTATGATAGATTCTGACACTGAAATGCTTGTCTGCGCGATATCTCAAGAAGTAAGCACCAGATTTTTTTCAAATTTGGTGTCAACATGTATTTGGGTAATGTCCCGGCGCCAGTCGAATTTGGTGACCTTCGCGACATTTTCAAGGTCACACCGAGGTATGATAGATTCTGACACTGAAATGTTTGTCTGCGCGATATCTCAAGAAGTAAGCATCGGATTTTTTTCCAATTTGGTGTCAACATGTATTAGGGTAATGTCCCGGCGCCAGTCGAATTTGGTGACCTTCGCGACATTTTCAAGGTCACACCGAGGTATGATAGATTCTGACACTGAAATGCTTGTCTGCGCGATATCTCAAGAAGGAAGCCTCGGATTCTTTTCAAATTTGGTGTCAACATGTATTAGGGTAATGTCCCGGCGCCAGATGAATTTGGTGACCTTCGCGACATTTTCAAGGTCACACTGAGGTATGATAGATTCTGACACTGAAATGTTTGTCTGCACGATATCTCAAGAAGTAGGCATCGGATTTTTTTCCAATTTGGTGTCAACGTGTATTTGGGTAATGTCCCGGCGCCAGTTGAATTTGGTGACCTTCGCGACATTTTCAAGGTCACACCGAGGTATGATAGATTCTGACACTGAAATGTTTGTCTGCACGATATCTCAAGAAGTAAGCATCGGATTTTTTTCCAATTTGGTGTCAACGTGTATTAGGGTAATGTCCCGGCGCCAGTCGAATTTGGTGACCTTCGCGACATTTTCAAGGTCACACCGAGGTATGATAGATTCTGACACTGAAATGCTTGTCTGCGCGATATCTCAAGAAGGAAGCCTCGGATTGATTACATATTTGCCGGCAACATTCATAGTATTCACGACCGTCCGTACGTCCGTCCGTACGTCCCGAATCCTTGTCAGCGCGATATCTCAAGAACGAATTGTCGGATTTTCTTCAAATTTGATGTCAACATGTATGATGGTGATGCCCCGGCGCCAGTCGAATTTGGTGACCTTCGCGACATTTTCAAGGTCACACTGTGGTATGATAGATTCTGACACTGAAATGCTTGTCTGCGCGATATCTCAAGAAGTAAGCATCGGATTTTTTTAAAATTTGGTGTCAACATGTATCAGGGTAATGTCCCGGCGCCAGTCGAATTTGGTGACCTTCGCGACATTTTCAAGGTCACACCGAGGTATGATAGATTCTGACACTGAAATGCTTGTCTGCGCGATATCTCAAGAAGGAAGCCTCGGATTGATTTCATATTTGGTGGCAACATTCATAGTATTCACGACCGTCCGTACGTCCTTCCGTACGTCCCGAATCCTTGTCAGCGCGATATCTCAAGAACGAATTGTCGGATTTTCTTCAAATTTGATGTCAACATGTATGATGGTGATGCCCCAGCGCCAGTCTATTTTGGTGACCTTCGCACCATTCTCAAGGTCACACCGAGAGATTGTCGATTTTCACACAGATAGCCTTGTCAGCGAGATATCTCAGGAACGAATCGACGGATTTACTTCAAATTCCATGTTAACATATATTGGGGTGATACTCCGGCGCCAGTCCATTGCGGTGACCGTCGCACCATTCTCAAGGTCACACCGAGAGATTGTGGATTTTCACACTGATAGCCTTGTCAGCGACATATCTCAAGAACGAATCGACGGATTTACTTCAAATCTTATGTCAACATGTATTAGGGTGATACCCCGGCGCCAGTCCATTTCGGTGACCTTCGCGCCATCCTCAAGGTCACACCAAGAAATTGTTCATTTTGACACAATTTCACATTTTGTGGCGGGGGACAAAGACACGTTAGTGTCAAATACTTGTTCTGAATACATTTCACCATTAGCTGTTTATTTGTGTCATGTTGACTTATCCTAGCAGTATCAACAAGTATTTGTTTTCATTGGGTTTTAAAACACTTCTGTCAAGTTTGTTTGGTTATACAGCAGACCATTAGTTGAATTGGTGGCTATGATTCGTCACAGAACATTAAATTACCAGTGTGTTATGCTGTTGCTTGTCAGAACACTCACAGGAAAACAGACACTTTGGGTCCTCAGCAATAGCTTTTTTTTTACCTCTTGCCATTGAATAGCTGTAGGAATATTTATGTCAGCAAAGCTTGTTGTTAATGCAAAAATTGTGGAATGCGTGTTTCAATCCGGATGTTTAAGTATTTTTCAGTCAGTTCTGTTTTGTGTTAAAAAAAAGATTTTGTAACATCTATAAACATTTCTTTCGGATGCAGTTCAATTCAGATGACAATTATCTTCCACTTAAAATTCAAAAACTACTGGAATTGAGGTGCTGGACTGCAGTCCATGTCCTCCATACTTTAAACACTTGTGGCGCCGATGCCTTTTGAATCTGTCTGATTTTGACCTCAGAAGTTTCTTTTTTTGCGCACTAAATAAAGACATTTGGATGGACGTGAAGAGTGTCCTCAATCTTACCTCATTGGTTGATGTTTCTATTCCAGGATCATCTGTTAGAGTTACAGTCGTGTGCAGTCATGATTATACAACAATTCTCAGATGGAAAGAAATCTGATATAATCTGACATAACAGTTATGGATTGGCCCTCTCGAAGTCCAGACCTCAATCCATCTGAGGAAATATGGGATTTGCTTATAAGCAAATCTGTTGTAACATCAACAGAATCTCTTTGGAATGAACTTCAAACCATAGGGAATGGTTTAACAAGTGTGGAAAAAAGTGTATGTGAATGAATACTATGCCTGAATGGATTACAGCATTTAATCTAACAAAGGGAAGCCACACTAGGTACTAACCTTTTCTCTCAAAGACATTTTTGTTTTTACTACATACTGTCCGTTTACTTATTTTCATCTATATGATCCAATATTACATGAAATACTTGAGTTGTGAGGTACGGTTCAGGAACCACGCGCGAGAGAGGGAAATCCAAAAAGAGTATGCCTTTAATGAGGTCCAAGTCAAAGCCAAAAAACGCAAGAATTGCCAAGCCACAATACAAAATCCAAAAACAGAGTCGACTAGACAGGCAGGGGTCAGAACCAGGAAGACAGATGAGCAAAGGTCCATAAACAGTAGGCAAAAAGTTGTTGTCGATGAACAAAGCCAAGGGTCATACACAGGGCATCCAAACACAGAAATTGTGGTCATACAAAAATGGGTCGAAATCCAGAAAGAAAAAAACAATACAAAAAGGGCAATGGCAAGAATCAAAGTCGGACAATTCAGTAGAAGAGAAACAATATTCAATGGCATACGAGGTGCTCTGCACAATGAAGTATTGATCAACGTTCTGACTAGAGCTGTGAGTGAAAAGACTGCTAATATACACACAGGGAAGGTCACATGCTATACAGGAATCAGGTGTAGAGAATCAGACTAATTACAACGGGAGAATCACATAAGGGAAGCCCTAACCACGAAAATTGGCAAAAGACAAAACATGAATGGGAATCACACAAACAGCTTGTGACATTTAAATAGCTCCAGTCCCGGAGTTCTACGTGCACAGATAACGAGCGCAGGAGAGTGATTAAGCACGTGCGAGAGATCTCGCTGAAGCTGAGGAGAGGACAGAAACAGGCTAGGAGGCGGAGTATAGAACAGGGCGATTGTGGAGAGAGAATTAGTCTAAATTAGTAGCGGTGCAACTTTACATATTAAACTAGAGCGCTCGTTAGTAAGTTAGTAATCATATATACACGGATTAATTGTGTTAGTAGACTATGATACAAAGTACAAATGTTAGTCTTGTTAGTAATCAGAACAGAAAGGCGAAGGAAGAAAACGAGAATATTTTAAACACCGGAATTCATGTAAATCACCGGAAGTCAGTGGGCACGCAGACAGGGAAGATGGACTGAATCAACTTGATCACAAGACAGGGGAGACAAGCGTAATGGAACTGAGAAGTGGAATGAATTAAAAACCTGAGCATTACAATAACCAAAAGGAATAAATAAAAGACAAAATCATGAACACAGAACCTGAACATAAACATGACCAAATACTATAACCATGACAATTTCAGCTGGTTTCTTGGCTTTCCATGTCTTTTTGCACTTCCTTTTCTTCATGTGTTCAATACTTATTCCCTGTGCCATTCCACTTTATTACACATAACATAATTTATGGACTTATTTGTTTTGATTTCTTTGTATGTGTGGATCACTTGGGCTGTTTTGGACATTTCGTGAACAATACATGTCAATGGTCCCATTAGAACTATATTTAATGAGAAAAATGTTCAATAATTATTTTCCGGGAATTGTCAGGGAAGGAGGCTGAACTTGAGAACGCAGAGGAAAACTGAGGGGACCAGAGGAGAAGTGCACCGGGCAGGGAGAGTGAGAGTGGGAATGGGTGCGAAGTCAGATCTGCTCGCGTACAGAAACTGCTCAGACATATAGGGCAGGGGCACACAGACACAGTTGTTGAAACTTAATTTAATTAACAAGGGGTGGAACATGAGGGAAACCAATTACTTGAAAACAGATTAACATTAACACAGAGACAAGGATCACAAGACAATCCCAAAGATGGGATAAATAAACTGGATAAAAAGACTCCTAAGTGTACAGAAAAAGAGCCAGAACAGGTTAGAAGAATGCAGAGATTCTGCGGGAAACTTTAGCAAAGCCAGTGAACAGTAAAGCAAGGGGCGGAGCTAGAACAGAGCGACTGCTGAGAGATAATTAGTCAATTAGTAAGTGCAGCTATACAATCCAGGGTGCTCATTAGTAGATTAGTATTATATACAAGGTTAGTTTGGTTAGTAATTTTAGAAAACAACAAACTGTTAGTAATGTTAGTATGAATAGAAAGGCAAGGGAAAACTAGCAAACGAGAACAGAAGGAAGGATGAAACCCAGAATCCATTAAATCACCCGAAATAGTGTCACAATCAATTAACACAGAAACTGCTACAAGCAATGACGCGACCGGGGAGAAAGCAAAGACAGTACATGGGTAAAACATGGACTGGACTAACACGGGAGAGGAATGAAATGTGAAACACTAAGACAAGGACTAAAAAACTGACATACCAAAATGATAGAAACCTAAAATTGACTAACCAGACACTCAGACCACGGAACACAACACAGTGTACATTTGGACGCCTGCGAATCTAGGTCAGTCAGTTGTTTAAAGGTCTTCTACCACCGAAAATTTAAATTTGATATATGTTCTAGGGACTGCTTTTGATAAACATATTAACATTAGTTCTGTGAACAGTTTTTCGACAATAAAAAAAAAAAAAACATTTTCAGAGTTACTATATTAGCCACTTTGCCAGTTTTTACAGCCAGCCTCCAAAAATTGGGAAAAAAACGAGTATGCGTGAAGTACACTCGGGAGCGCACCTGACGTTTTTTAAGGTTGGCAATGCGTATTTGTGCAATATTTTTTATCCAAAATTTGCTTCAATACTTGAAATGCCAGGTCGTTTCATTGTGGGGGGGTTGTAGAAAAACAAACAAAGACGCGATTTCCATATGATATATTTCCCTCAAGCGGTTGAGAGCATATGAATAACTCTAAGTAGGCGTAAATTTGCGTGCGTACCTATGTCAGATGAACACATACCAACTTCCTCGCTAGGCAACCTCAAATGCGAAAATGCAGAACGGTCAGACTGTGTTTTCAGTCTGGTATTGCCTACTGTTCATGACTGCACCCCTCATTCGTGCCACTGATCTTGGATAATAGCAAAAAAGGCACTTTACCGCTAAGTGAAGTAAATGTAGAAGTTGAATATGGACAGTTTAGAGTTACACGGTCTGAAAAAAGGCACATGGCTGCTTAGGCAGAATAACGTGCATTAAATATCCGTGTGCGTGCTTTTTATCAGAGCCAACCCTCCTCATCAGCGTTTATTAGAAAAATGTGTTTCCATTTCAGATTATGTGCATAAAGTCTGTTTCGCAAAAGTGAGAATCCACCTCAAGCGAGCGTAGAAACGTTTTTTTTTTTGCGAGTCAGAGGATTTTTTTTTCGAATAAGTGTGTTTCCATTAGGCTACCTTTTTGATGCGTAACTTCAAAATACGTATTGCAAGAGGGAAATGGAAACTCCGCTACTGACATGGACTAGGCTAAACCTGCAGCTAATATGAAAACCAGTGATGCGCACACCTTCATATCTCACAACTGAGTGACTGCCTTACAATAATGAATAGCTATGAAATCACATACGTTCTCATAGGCTCCTGAAGTATTCTCTTCTTCTGATTGTTCGTATTCGTCACACATAATTGTAGACTGGTGTTCCTTTTGGTGAACAATGTTGGTCGATTTGAAAGGAGGCGCGATGGGTATTGGTCAGGCTCATATGCAGGATCTATGAATGCTGGGCTTGGGGCAGGGCTGAGCTTTCCCAAGTATACGTTGCACCCAAACTGCTGAAAAATTGTGAAAAAAATACAAATTTTTAGGGGTGTTCCCAAACATAGTCATTTTGTTTAGATTTCTGCATTAAAGAATGATTTTAGGCAAAAATATGGCCATATTCGGATTCAGAAAGAAAATTTACATAATATAAGTTTGACTTGTAATTCCGTGGCAGAACACCTTTAACCTATCTAGTAATATGGCTGCTTCTGTTTTCTGATTGCATCAAAACCGACCCATAAGCACACACATCCAAGCGTATGTGGTGTTTGTTGATTCTACCATTAGGGGGCAGGAGAGACTTACTTTAAAGGTGAATGATAAAACACTCAGTGACCAGGAGGATATATTTCCTTGGGTAAAATTTATGATTGACCCGAACAATACATATATATCTGAGTAAAAACTGAATTCCACTTTTTAAATTTTAGATCCATGCTCCATGTTAGTGAAGGTTCTAGGTTTTACGTTTTAACTTGCTCTTCAGTATTCTTGCTGTCTGTGATGCTCTTCAGTATACCTGAACGAAACCGCCATCTCAGCATATCTCTGACGTTAAGATTAAAATGTTAAATTCATTTTCAAGAGGAGACTGTGTACAGAAAACTGACCAAAGCACAAGCTTATTACTCAAGGTATCTGTGGACTTAGGATGAATACGTAACTGATTTGAGCTCAACTTATTTTAAAAACCTTGCGGACTGCTTAATAAATAGACCAAGAACGCTTTCATCCCCTTTTTATGCAACGCTATTTCACTAAATGTCTGCATTGGTTTTCAGTGTTGTGAAAAAGTATTAGCCCCCTTCCTGATTTCATCTATTTTTGGTTATTGGCAGATTTAATTGTTTCAGGTCATCCAACTAAAATTAGCATAAGCCAAAGACAATATGAGTAAACACTAAATGCAGCTTTTAAATGATCATTTCATTTATTGACGGTAAAGAGTAATTCAAAATCCATGTGCCCCATGTGAAATAATTGCCCCATAAACCTAATAAATAATTTGTTGTGCCACTCCTTGGAGGCAACGACTGAGATCCATCATTTGCAATAACCGGCAATGGGTCTTTTACATCACTGTGGATTTGGCCTACTCTTCATTGCAGAATTATTTTAAACCATAATAGTTTTGAACATAACTGCTTAAGGTCATGCCACAGCATTTCAATCGGTTTCAAGATAAGACTTTGACTTCACCACTCCAAAACCTTTTTTTTTCTTCTTTACAGCCACTCAGATTGGGACTTGCTTATCTGCTTCGGATCATTGTCCTGGTGCATAAACTAACTGCTCTTTAGGTTACAAACTGATGCCTGAAAATTCAAAGATTTTCGAAGCAAGCAGCATTTGTGCATTTTGTCAATGAGTAAAAGCTGCTAAATCTGGCAGCCGTGTGAGGAATGTTCTTAAACAAACCACGTAAAATGGGATATATGTTTCAATCAGAAATACCCCATAGACAAAATCTCGTGATCTGCGAATATGGTATACTGTAGCTCATGGGCCTGCTCCTTTAGTGGAAGAAATATTGAGTGATTGCCTGGAATCTGTAGGGAAGCACCCTGTTAAATATTTGCAGGCATTGCTTTGGCGAGAGATAATCCTGTCTTACTATTAGAATCCTAAGGCTTTAAAAAAACACTTGCTTGATGCAATATCAGAGTTTGGGTACTCCGATGGATGGATAGCCAGCTGTTGAATGCACAGCAGCCTCCAAAAAACCTGTGCGTTCACAGCTGAGTTTTTTTGAATATTTTAATTAACATTTGACAAGCTCCTCTCTGCATCTCCTGTCAACCACTAGACATGGGGAATAGCTGAGTCATCCTCCTTTTATGTTGAATGTGCATTACATTTCCTTGGTGGAGAGAAAATGCTGGGAGCAGACCCCAGTTTTCAGTCTATCAAAGATTAATTTTTTTATGTTTTCAAAACCTCTGTGTTCATGCCATAATAAAATGGCATTACTGCCTTCACAAAAATGTTGCACCATTAACAAAACAGTTAGCTTCCTTTCCCCTTAGACTGCGGTTTCAATGCCAAGAGATGCTTCCAGCTGAAGTGCAACTTTATTGGCTCTAAAGAAGTAGGCAACCAGGGCTTCCACAGTTGAAAAACACCATCTCCCTTAGTATTTATCCCAGCTTTCTTGGGGATGGAGGCGAATATGCTTCAAAGCAGAGGTGTAAAAGTCGCAAAAATATAATTTGCAGCATAGCCTTCACTCAGAGACGACATATCCAGCTTCATTAGTGCCAATGGGCACTCGACTTTTTTTTGATAGGGGGGGGGGGGTATTTCCTACGGGCCGGGTCCGCCGGTTATTATGCGCCAGCCATGTTGAATTGTCCAGTCCAGGGTGCTGGGGCTGTATCCTTCAATGCAGAGGATTCAGAGGTTTCTTCCAGGGAACGGGAGGGTAGAGTGCACCAATTCCAGTTTTAAGCTGAACAGTCAATGGGATTTTGCCGCATTGCAAGAAATATTGAAACAGGACACCACATTATCTGTCAAGCAAGAACACATGTGAGTACAGCTTTAGTATACGCCTCATTAAAAGCTTACTTTAACGCTCGCTAACTAGCAGCATTGCTAGCCGGCCAAGTCAATACTCTAAAGCAGTGGTTACAGTTAGCTTGCTGTGTGTGCAGTGACTGATTTGCTTTTGTTGCACTTGGGCGCCACACGTCAAACAAGCTTCCATTCACTGTAGCTGGTCCATTTTTATTGTCAGGTATACAATGTTTTTAGTTATGAGGAGGAACACGTCTAATCTGAAGGTAGCTATAATTGGGATGTACATAGTCATTCTGAAGTCTATATCAATCTAGCGGGCCAACGTTCTTCCGCTCCGTTACTCCTCTAGCTAGTCTTGAACCATCGGTGATGATTATCCATTTTTCCTGTCATCGAATTTCACTGAAGATACTCTCGAAATTTGGGTTATTTTTTTCTCCCTATCCTGACTATTCGCTTTATTACAAGCCTTTCCATGACAAAATGCATGGCATAGAATGCGGTGACCGTGCGTTGAGCTGGACATAGATGAAATGCAGTGGGCACCGGCACGAACAATAAATGGGTGGAATATATGTCAAACAAAGAAACAGACCGATAACAACAGCCGACAGTGCTTGCGAATCAGCATAGTGATCTCAGGCATTCGCATTGTAAGGTGTCTGAGATCAAACACGTTGTACTGCGTTCATACACGCGTAATTTGTGCAGATGTGATTGTATATTATTGAAGACGTACTTTTAAGCAGCGATTGCATTCTTTTTCTGTCAGTTTTCTCTTAATAAATGCATTTTGCCCTCTGTCTGGCACGGAGCTATTGTCTCTCCAGGCGCAACTGAAAAAATTATGCATCGCCTTATAGATGATTATTCTGAATGCTTCGCATGTCGTAATACGCTATAGCTGCATGATATGTCTTGCCATTGTCTTAGTCCCGTTGTCCATTGGTAAACAGGCCGACTAACAAATCGATCATATTTTATTTTTCTGTGAATATGTAGAATAAATGTTTTTCAACATTTGAATTTGTAACCAATGCATTGGTTTGATAACCAATGCATTGGTTAGATACTGATTAAAACGGAATCGCATTTGTTATGCGCCCTCTTGTGCTTGTGGGCGACTGAGTATCGATACTATACTTTTCATTAAGCAGAAAACTGAAGTAGTTATACATAACTGTACAAACTGCATTCTAATTATAAATTTGGCTGTACTAGCAAACAATCAACCAAGGTCAATCCATATAGGTTCAGTGTTTTGATTTGGATTGGTGCCAGATGTCTTTCAAGTGTTTAACCTTCTTTGTGAGATCACATGAGTGATTAAAGTGAATATTCTAAATCTACTAAACAACTACGGGTCATTTCTGATAGGACCACTTTGTCAAGAGAAAATATTTATTGGCAGCATACAGGTATACATTAAGTTTGGCAACATGGCTCTGTTATGAGAGATCCTTGCCCCTCCGAACGAGGAACCGAAGTCAGGGAGCTGTTAGTAATCCCCCTCCAAGGAACAGAGCCAACAGCAGCAATGACCTCACGAAAGAGACATTGCTATAGAACGAAAATTTAGACAAAGAGAGCTGGGTTCATGAATACAATAGATCGGTGGAGGAGAGTTGTTGAGCGAGCGAACAGAGGAGCAGCTTCCCGATGGCGAGCTTAAGTAGAGTAGCATATTACCAGCAAAGCCATCAGGCTGTGATGTATCGTTCAGGTACCAGTCGCGAGAACCAAGCAGTGCAGTAAAACTGGATTTTATTAAGGAAGGGGGAGAACCCCCGCAGAGTAGGAGACAACAGTACATAGTCCAATCCAAAAGTCAAAATCCGGAGGGCAAAATCCGAGTTGTACCCAGGGCACCAATCACAATACTCGTAGTCGGGCAAAACAGGTTCGGTGCACAGGCACGGGTTTGTCAGAATCAAAAGCCAAAATCCAGTGGGCGTAATCCGAACAGTTAACATGGCAGCAAAAACAAAACTCGGAGTCGGGCAAAACAGATATGGTACACCGGCACTGGAATATCGAAGGTAAAGCCAAAATCAGAATCCTGGACGTGCCAGTCAGAAGTATAACACTAAGAGTACAAGGCATAAACAATCGCAGCACAAGCAAACCAGGGAAAAAATTCTGACAAGAGCTGTGAATGAAATGACTGCTTAAATACACATGGGGAAGTCACATGCTACAGGGGGGAGGCAGGTGATATGGATCAGACTAATTACAAAGGAATGAACACGAGGAGGTTCCTGATTACAAGAAACTGGCAAAAGCCAAAATGCGGACAGGGATCACAGAGACAGCCTACTGACAAACATACGGCTCCAGTTAGGGAGTTCTATCGTGCGCAGAGTGCGAGGCAGAACAGTGATTAACAAGGTACCGAACATCTGCTTGAAGCACAGCAAAGTAAATTGAGTGAAGGCAAGGGGCGGAGACTAGAGCAGAGCGAGTGCTGAAGCTTGTTAGTCAATTAGTAATGTGCGGCTATACAATCCCTATTGCTTGTTAGTAAGTTAGTACTATAAACAATGTTGGTCTTGATCAGTAAATTTACTTAAAACAACAAACAGTTAGTATTGTTAGTAATATAGAAAATCAAGGTGAAGGAAGTAAACGAGATTGGAAGGGATGGTTGAAATCCCAGAAACTATGAAATCACCCAAAAATGTGGCACACAATACTGGGGCAGTGAGCGAACACATGACAAAAGACCAGACAGGGGGAGACGCAGTTGAATGCATGGTATGAGACAAAACATGGACCGGAATATAACTGCAATGGTGGAAAATGGCAAACCGACAAAGATAAGGCAAAAACAAAACATGGCATGGAATCCCAAAACGCAATACAAAATGCAGAGCATAGGCAGACAAGGCAGAATTCATCATCAAAACATGGTCAGGCAGGACAGGATCGAAACAAAAACATGGTCAGGCATATCAGGATCATAACACAGGCAGGTAGGTCAGATGACAGTCATGTGGACTCAGGTAGAAGCTGCTCCTCTGTCAGCAGGCTTGACTCCATGGTCAATCAGAACTTACGTCAAGTCTTCATTTCAGTTACTGGTTAATACTATTTAAAAGTTTAGAACTCGATTAAATTACTTTTCCGGCCTGTTTATGGGATGTCTTGGGATACAATCTCGCTCATAATACACAATTATAGACTGACTGAATTTTAACAGTAAAATTAGCGCATTATTTCCTGGTTATTTTAGCTGTCAGTGGAGTCCTGCACACATTTAACACACTTAAGATACATGTAACTCTGTTGTAAACTTATTGTAAAATTACAGTTAAAATAACTGGCAAGAAAGGTGCCAGTTAAATTAACTGGCCAAAAAAGTACCAGTTTATAAAAGTATATGTAATTACCTGGCCCCTCCCCTAGGGGGCCAGGTTAAGCAATGATCGTGTGTGTGTGTGTGTTTCAGTCAGTCTGTCTGTCAGCCCGTGGCTGGGGCCAGGTCTGCTATCTCTGATTGCCTTGTTTGTTTATAGAATTGTGTTGAGCTTGGTCTTTTGTAAATACAATATTTATATGCCAATATTTGCATAACAGCATTGGCTATGAAAGTTGACCTTTGATACAGCCTGTCATGATTGTGTAGGCATTTCTAGGGGCTTGACCTTTGACGTAGCATATCGTGTATGTGCCAATGCTCTATATCCTTAAACTAGTGATTCTCAAATGGTCCAAGGGTATTATTGTGCAGTCTGATTTTTGCTCCCAGGATAACCGCAATACCAGATTGAAATGAATTTTTATATTTTCTTAATGGCTTTGTTCATGTTTATTGGGTTTACGTTCTATTTATCCATATTTTAGATATAGCTATTTATGCATTGTGAAATTAAGGTCGCTATTAATATTGCGCTATAACTCTTTATTGCTCATGAAATAAGGGGAGAAATTGTAACTGATGAAACTTCTGTGATGAAACATTTGGCTTCTAATTGGTGTGATTGTGGGTGCATGGTTATTATAATTAACCATATATTAGATAAAGAAGAATTCAAAGATGAAGACAAGTTATATTGGCTTTGTGCATGATTGTAGTCCCCGGACTACGGGCGGCTGCTATGGATTCACGCGTCGTCTCCGCTGTGTCTGTAGACACTTCCGTGTAGACTCTCTACAGGCTGTAAGTTTTGACCGATTACTTTCATATTCGATAAGGGCATGTGTTACTCCTCATTTATGATATCTATCGATTTTGGTTGCCATAGCGAGAGTATTGGCTGAATAATGCACAAATTTGTGCTGAAAAACGGACACTTCCTTGTCGACGCTGTACAGGCTGTGATTTTTGACCGATGACTTTCATATTTGGTATGAACGAGTTATACTTACATTATGACACCTATCGATTTTGGTTGCCATGGCAACTGTATTGGCCGAGTAATGCACAAATTGGTGCTGAACATAGGCACTTCCTTGTGGACGCTGTACAGGCTGTAATTTTTGACCAATTACTTGCATATTTGGTATGGACATAATGACCCCTATCGATTTCAGTTGCCATGGTGACAGTGTTGGCTGAATAATGCGCAATAAAGGGGAGAAGCGGGCTTTCGGGGGCTACACCCATGCGCTTTACGACAGGGTTCCCGCGTATCCTTTAAAAGTCTTAAAAGTCATTCAATTCAGAAATCCAAAAATAAGGCCTTAAAAAGTGTTAATGTCTTAAATCCGGTATCCAAAAGTCTTAAAAATCAATCTCATCTCGTAATATGTCGCACAGATCAGAAAAGCGGAAGTGATTTACCCATGTAGAAAATGTTAAATGATGACCGGTTTGAAAAATTTTTATTTTATCTTATTTTTCAACAGAGTCCTCTCAGTGTTCTTTGTTAGCCAATTACAGTGCTCCTGCGATAAATTTTGCCAAATCTGATTAGTCACTTGCAACGGGATCACACTTACTTGGCCTCTTTCAATGTTAACAGAGGAACAACCAGACAGTTCAGGCTGAGACACGACTTCATAGCCAATTTCGGCTGTGCAACGCCGTTATGTATGCGATCGCACATAACGTTTCTCATCGGATTATATGGCCATCTGGCCAGCTAGCTGACGCTGTTTAAAGAAAATCTTTGGTAATAATTGTCATATTTAACTTGGCCTGCGTTGAAACAATCGCTTCTCCGATTCTGGATCGATGCTCATTTTAATTCCTAAAGATCGATTTGTACGTCCAAAGATCGGTCTTTTAATATAGCCTATATATTTTTCCACAAATTCATTCCCGTTAATTCTGAGTCATTGTGCAGTCGCCGCACAGTGGGCCAGGGAGAAGTAAAAGTGTGCCAAAAATCAATTTTTATGACCATCAAAATTTTAATTTTTTTCTTGCTATTTTGACAGAAGGTGCTCTCCAGAATATATTCCAAAAGTATTTTGACTCTGGTGCATTTATAAAGTAATTGTTTACTCCAGTAAATATTAAAATTATCCTATTTATGTTTAAAAAGCTTAAAAACCCCTACATTTAAATCTCTATCTTTTGAAAGAAAATTTTAATTGATCCATGCTTTTAGGTATTGTTGGGTGACTCTTTGCCAAATAATATTGTGAGATAAGATGGACACAGTATTTGGAAATATCAATATCTAAACATAAAAAAATTGTATGAAAAATCGTCATTTTTAGAATCATTAACCGGAAGTTATGAATGCCGTCGAGTTCCGCCTTTAAATTGACACAGTTGCCGTTAGAAAAAGTTGCTCTTTATGATGATAATAAATTCAGCTGCCGTGTCTTGCCGCCTTCAATTCTATGACTGAGCGCGGTACGACAAAAATGGAACGAAAATGTGCACCATACAGCACTACAGCATACAGGACATACTAATCATGCTAATAACCTGTTCCTTACAATGGTGTGTGACTGGACTCTTCACACATGAATGGGCCTACCTGCCATGATGAAACATCCGGTGGAGGGAGAAGAGAAGGGGGAGGGCAGGGGCAGGCAGGGGTGGGGGTCAAAGGAAGGAATTATTCTGTAGCCGGGAAAATTTGGGAACTGTTGGTTTTGCCCTCATGTTCGACCTCTGGTAGATCCCATCATTTTCATACTGTGAGTGCCCCCCCCCCGAGGTTAAGCCATGTCTTCATAAATAGGAGGTCGGGGTATAAACTACATATTTTATCTTGAGGTGCTGAAAGGGACTGTAGATATATTTATACCAAAATGACACAAGAGCTCTTAGAGGAAAACATAGAAAAACCCGCATATATGCCTTAGAGACAGAGTAACCCTGTTTCATCGAAAACAAATAACTAAATAAACAGAATTTTGATGACGTCACACAGGTTTGAAAATGTTTCCATTGTGTTCTACGGGTGCCAAAACCCCTATTATGTTTAAATATAAACGAAACATTGTGTCTTGGTTCTTGAACGAATATTGGCCTCGGCCAATGAGAAAACAGCATTTTGATGACGTCACACAGTTTTGAAAATGTGTCCAGTGTCTTCTATGGGTGCCAAAACCCCTATCATGTTTAAATATAAACGAAACATTTTTCTGTCTTGGTTCTAGAACGAGTATTGGTCTCGGCCAATCATAAAACAGTATTTTGATGATGTCACACAGTTTTGAAAATGTGTCCATTGTGTTCTGCGGGTGCCAAAACCTCTAGTATGTTTAAATATAAACAAAACATTATTGTGTCTTGGTTCTAGAATGAATCTTGGCCTCGGCCAATCAGAAAACAGCATTTTGATGACGTCACACAGTTTTGAAAATGTGCTATCTCCATAGCAATACATAAATAAATAAAACTAAAAATAAATACAAAAAAAAATAATAATATTTATATATATATATATATATATATATATATATATATATATATATATATATACATATACATACATATATATATATATATATATATATATATACATACATATAAAGTAAAAATAAATCCAAAAATAAAAATACACATTTCAAAAATTAAAAATAAATAGAAAAATAAATTTGGAAATACAAAAATAACTGTATAAATAGATTGAATATCAATAAATAGGTAAAAAAGTTCTGCTCTCATTTATTTTTTGCTGTCAGCATGTAATGCAGGAGGAAATGTTATTCAAATGGGGGACGGTCCTAAGTGTGCCTTGGGTTGAACTGTTCGCCTATTGGTTGATCGACATGTGACTGCAGAGATCGACTAGGTACACTTGCCAACAGCCACACACTTTTCTCTTACAAAGATTGACGGGCTAATAATGGCGGAATCCACAAGGAGGTCGGTTTCCTAACTTCTCCGGATCGCTGCCAATCGTTTGGATGATCTGGAACGCGGTAAGTATGAAATATGTTATATGTGTTATGATTTACTTAAGTCCAGTTCAGGTGTGTTGACTCTTTCTTTACTTTCTGCTTTTACAAGCTTCGACGTCGGACAAATCTCAAGAAGGGGGGAGATGGCGGGACACATGTAAGTTTACTTATACAACGTTAAACTCCCTGGGGATTAGACGATAGGACGCAGCCAAGGTTCCGCGACAAGCTAAAGACGGAAGTGTCCGAGTGCACCGGTGATGCATCTGAGCGAATCACGTTACCAGAAACCAGCAGTAGTCAATGAGATTTTGTCATTAGCTTTAAATCCCCCTATGAACTTTCACAATTGGTTACTGACAGAAAAAAATGCTGTTATTTGGATTACACAGCGTTGTGCAGGAGAATTGGAGCTTTACAACGATACCGGACATGACAGACTTCAGTGAAGAGGCGAAGTACTGTTCGCTGCGTTGGAATGCTAACTTTCTGGTAAATTCGGAAGAAACTCACTGCCGCAAGTAGACAAAATGTAATTAAATAAATGTTGAAATGTGTAATTTTAATGTTTTCTTTATAACAGGTTGAAAGAATACATATTCAAGGAGTGAACTAGCCCAAAATCTCAAATTTGACCATTGTATGAAAAATCCTTGTTTTTGCCTGCCGTGTCTCGCCTTAAGTGCACTGTGGATCGCTACACAGCGCCATGGTTAAAATTGACAAATTTTCAGTTTCCACTAATATGCGTCAAAGAACCACAGATAGGCTGTCCTTGTGGAAACAAAACCCCAGGGAGCTTAATGTTGTATGAGTAAACTTACATGTGCCCCGCCATCTCCTCCCTTCCTGAGATTAGTCCGAAGTCGAAGCTTGTCAGAGCAGAAAGTAAAGAAAGAGTCAACACACCTGAACTGTACTTAAGTGAAAACATAACACTTATAACATATTTCATACTTACCTCGTTCCAAATCATCCAAACGATTGGCAGCGTCCTGGAAAAGTTCGGAAACCGACCTCCTCGTTGATTCCGCCATTATTAGCCCGTCAATGTTTGTGAGAGAAAAGTGTTGCTCTTGAACTCCAATTGCCATCGCTCACGCTTGACATTTGAGACATGTCTTTCTTTCTTTTGCCTTAAAAAGCAATCTTTGGATATTTTGTTTGCAACAAGTTGGTTTGATGGGATGAACCCCTACCGAAAGTGGTTTCGTCTTGGCCAGGTTGGCCTGGTCGCTAGGGCGAGACACCCTGAGATTCCATTCTGGCTGACAATATGCTGTTTGATCCATGTTCAGGGATACGCTATGCAAAATTAGAACCACTTTGGTCAAATGGGTGAAAAGATAAAGTCAACTTTACATTTGCTTCTTACAGAGTCACTTATTGGCCAGAAATTTTTGTAATCATCAGATTCTTGTCATATTGATTTAAATTCTTAAGCTGTACTTCAGGACAGCATTCAGGAGTTGTAACTCATCATATCAATTGAGGCCATCCCCATGAAATTCATTGGCTCATTGTGGCCATATCTTTAAACTTATTATCTTCATTTATATATATTTTTTAAGATCTTGGGCTGAGGATGCTGTGTACCAAATTTTGTGCAAATTGATCGCACCATAGAGGAGGAGCTTCATTTATAGGTTTCACAAAAACTCAAAATTGTGGAAAAGCCCATAATGACAAATTATTTCGGTCCAAGGGTTTGTTTTTTTTTTCTTCCAAGTTGAGCTACCGAATCAGATGAGGAAATAATTTTGAATCCAGCCTAGGGGCGTCAAACTGGTCCGTAAAAGGGCCGAGGGGGTGTAGGTTTTCATTCCGACCAAGCAGAAGCACACCTGAAACAAATAATCCAAAGCGCAGGCTGAGATAAGTTGATTAAATTAGTTGTATCAGGTGTGCTTCTGCTTGCAGGGCTCTCAATTGCACAGCCATGGCTACACCCTCTATTTTTCAGGTCCTATTTTGGGTACATTCTCGCACTGTATCCAACTTGCTGTTGTGGGGTTTCCAAAGCCCAAATCCCTATTTTGACACACCCTGACACCCTCTAGGGTGCGCCACTACCCTGCTGCATGGTCCCAAGTGTCAGGGGAACAAGTCAAATGGTCGATTGGGGTTTACCATGGTTTCTGGGAAATTCGACAGGAGAGCCAGCATTACTTTCCAGGTGGCAGAACCATTGGCCAGCTAGCAGGCCCTATTAGTGCTCTGCCATCAAGAAAGTTATGATGGATCCTGGAATGTGGACAGGGCTGAGACAGACTGGTGGAAACCAGTTGTTCCTTTTAAAATTCACTTTAATAAGGACAGATTTAACAATAAACAAATTTGTTTTTTCAAATTATTTTATTTGTAGCAGCCAACAGCTGTACCAGATTGTCAAAGACTAGTTTTATTTTGACCGCAGCAGTACCTTTGTAGCACAGTTAACAGATTGGCAAGACTAGTTTCGTTCTGACAAAATGGGAAGTTAGTGAATAGTGACGTTTATTAATCTGTTATTTAAGTATTCCCTCTGACAGCTGACATCATATGATTTTTCTGTAAAATGATTTACCAACAGCATTAGACATGAGATATACCAGTCCAGTTTCACAATTTAATCTTGAAAGAGGGATCATTATAAAATCTTCACAGAGAGCGCATGGCATGCTGTTTATAAAGAACGTCACATGGTTCCTACATCACGCAGACACTCCCACCGCACTGACAATGAGCTGCATTGTTGTGGCCCTACAAACTATATTTGAACACTTAATAATGGTAATTTCCTTCTTGGCTAGCAATAACATTGAACAGGATGCGTTTTTTTTAATTCTAGGTCTCATATAATCAGCTACAAGTCTGACAATTCCACCAGATTTGTATGCATGACCACGGAAGGGCTGTTGATAAAATTAGCATAACAATGATAATGTATACAGACATACCGGCAAAATGTCAGAAAATTTCATTGTACTTACATCTTTTTGCTTGGAAAAAAATGATCTAAAAAGCCGGCATCTGGCACATCCTTTCAGTTTTTTTTTCGCTCAGCTACATATGTAGAACAAGTTTTATTGTGGCTCTTGCCAGTTTTTCATGGTCCACCATGGTGTTCCGGCATGATTAAAGTGCCATTTGCGTTCAGAAAATTCTAGAAACATCCTCGGTCGGCGTGATAATCAAAACACATTGGAGCAGTACACCTAAGGACATCCAAACCAGCAGGTGACAAGTTTGGGAGAATACTGTAGTCTTGCGCGAGCCACTGAAACTACCCGAGAGATATATTGGATTTCTCTCAGGTTTGTGGGCAGTATTTCTGGCTGAATAGTCTGTGAGATATGGGATTAGTACATTGTACATTGCACAAAATACATTTTGATCCTCAATAGCCTCACCATCTGGTCAATCAGTCTTATTTTTCTCTTTTTTACGCATTCTTAACAATCATACAGTATTTAGGTTCATGACAATCGGTCTTAGCCAAAGTGAGTATTAGGCTGACTGAAAATTGATTAGCTAATGTCAGCCATCTTGTTTTAGCAATCACCATGTTCTCAGAGATAGCCATAGCGGCACTGATCAATATGCAGCACGGAAAAATTTAAGTTAATCAGACAGTTGATTTAGGAGTTAGGACCATGTGTTTGCTGTAGCGCCACCTTCAGCTGGATTTACACCAAATTTGGGAGGCTTGAGTCTACTAGCTGACTGTGGCCATATCTTTCCATGCAGCTGCTTTGATTACACTGCCCTGCATTTTGAAACTTTTTCTCTGCTGATTTGATAAACTGTGTTGATTTTGTGTAATTCAAAGATGCTGATTTCAAATTTGCCCGAAAAATGTGTGTATTACGTCAGGTTTTTTGGCAATTCTTTTCTTCATATTGATATATCTAAGAATACACAATGATAAATGAAAGCAGAATGACGCAGTTAGATTTTGTGCATTCTGCAAGATGTAATAAAACAAAATGTGGCTTACCTAAGGTTTACATTTCTTTTCTTTAATTTAAGAGAGAAATTTTTTTGGGGCAGTCTCACTGTAGGCGCCAACAGTAATCAGCCATCATGTAACAAGCAAAAGACAAAAAGGGGATTGGCATAGGCTACTTGGGGTGTGGTTATTTTCCATGATGATGTAATTCTTCATGGAGGTGATTTGGAGTGTTTAGTTCATTAGAAACAGCAGGGACTTACTATGCTTGAACCGGATTCTCGTTATACCAACTAAGGGCTGTGATTTGTGACATAACGTGACTTGATACCCAAAAGCTCATGTGATACACTAACTAAAACTTCCAACGCAACACTCGGGTTTATTGCAACACATGTCATTTTCTTACGATAAATTTGACAATACATGACAAATATTAAGATTCAAATCAGAAACACAGTTTTAGAGTCAGGAATGAAGAACAGATTTTTCCTGGTTTCCAATTCATTGCATCAATTGAAGGCGCAATTCTGGATCACCGAAGTCAGTATCTTGTCTGGCCTCCTCTGGCGTCACACACAGCCTGGATTCTGCAATGCATGGAGTCAATCAAATGCCGAATGGTTCTGGATCACGCCTTCTCACCCGGCGATGTAGAATATTCCATAAATGTTCTATAGGGTTTAAATCTGCGGAATACGCAGGCCAATTAAGACACTGAACATTATTCTGCCTCAGGTAGTCCTGACAGACTCTGGCGACGTGGTCTCGCGTTATCCTGTTGCAGCGTTAGGCAATAGCGATGGACAAGTGGAACTGCGACAGGGGTAAGGATGTCGTCACGGTAACGGACTGAAACCGCACTGGTTTCCATTGATGAAAATGAGGTCTGTCTTCTGTCTACTGCTTATTCCAGCCCAAACCATCACACTGGGTCCAACCCAGGGGTCACGCTGCAGGATGGTAGCGTCAGTGTAACGTTCCCGTCGCCTACGCCATACACGCAGTCTTCTATCAGACACACTCAACCTGAACCTCGATTCATAGGAGAAGAGCACCCTGTTCCACCTGAGAGCATTCCAGCCCAAATGTGCCCTTGACCATCGCAGGCGGATGCAGCGACGTGCTGGAGTCAACACCAAAACACGGCGGGGATGTTGGTCGTGCAAGTCGGCTTAACGCCGGCGGTTGCCTATGGTTTGGTCGCTAATCCAGTTCTGGTGACGACCTCTGGTCTGAGCAGCAGTGACTGTAGCTGGCAGGAAGCGATTGCGCAAGTGCTGGAGGCGAATGTGGCGATCCTGCTGAGGGGTGGTGACACATGGTCTGGGGGCACGTGGTCGATCACCGGTGCTTCTTGTTTCAATGTACCGGCTCCAGAGACGTGATATGGTCGACACGTGGATGCCCAGGTTCCTTGCAACCCATCTTTGCGACATTCCACCAGTTAGCATACCAACGGCTCGATCTCACTGATTTTGACCTAGGCGCAGCATGGTCACAGGTTGACCCAGGATAAAGCAAAGGTGCCCATTGCTATGGCTATTTATTGACCAAATTCTCAAAGGATTGGTCAATGAGTTCGACTCAACCTGACGGGATAGGGCAAAATTCTAAACAATGTGCAATCAAGTGGAACGAGCTTCCCACACGACAAAATCAAAACAATTTTCTGAGCTTTTAAGTTGTAGTTGATGTATCATGGCTCAAAACCAATATCCCATTTTATGTACACCAAATATTTCAAAATTGGATGTGTTGCGTTGGAAGTTTTGGTCAGTATATTTGGATTCAGCACCCTAAAATGACTTATAATCAGGTATCAGCTCTTACTCAGCAAATTTCATGCAGGGCGGTATTTTAGATCTATTTAAAATCTTAGTCACAAGGTGTTGTCTACCAGACGTCGTCTGGATTCATCACACTGTCTGGGGAGGTTCAGTTTTAAAGGTTGAACAAATTATTCAAAATGGCAGAAAATTTGCATTTAAAGAATTTATTTTTTTTTGTACAGATTGGTGCTCTGCCATTGCATAAACTCACCGCAGGATTAGAACAACCCCGGTAAAATTGCTTTCTCTGAAATCCGGTGGAATGATTCCTGTTTATAAATGTTTTAATTAATAAACAATGAAATAGTTATCTTGTTTAAACAAGAACAGACATGAAAACTGTCGCTGGAATCCAAGATGTTCAGAGTTTTAGTGCTGATTATTTTCATCAAAAGGCTGGTTATCAAGAAAAGCAGTGAACATTGACACGTGTGTTCATTCACATATTACCTCCTGAGTTCCTGTCCGACTCATGCTGAGGTGGGATGGTGGGAGGGCGGTTGGGAGGGGCCAGGTGTGTATGGGATTGCGTATGTGTTTATGAACATGTGACCGCATGAGAGGGAGGGAGAAACTGAGTGGTGTTGGACTGTTGCAGCAGCAGATGTGTAAGGAGTAATACAGGAAGAAATCTGCTTAGGAGCGCAGGCGTGCCTCCCCTTTGCGAGTAGGATATGCAGTTTTGGAGTGTTTTCAGCTGTGCTCATGGAGGTATGTGTATTGTTTTGATGACTGTCTTTACGGTGGGGAAGTACTATGAGCTCTCAGGGCGAGATAAATGTTGGACTCTGTTGATCGAGCAGGCCGGCTTGTCTTTTGGTGAGTGTGCGCAACTCCTGTCAGTGTAGGAGGTGTACGCGAGGCGAGTTGAGGAATTTGCTGCTTTGCTATGCAAGCTGCCGCTTGTGGGGAAAATTCCAGGGCAAAATGCACATTATGATACAAATACAATTATGACATAATGAAAGAAAAACAGCAATTTTCTTATAAGAATGAAATGCATGAAGTGGAGTCTTGGCTAAAACTATGATTTTCATTTAGACACTCAATTTTTGTGAATAATGGGGGGCGGGTTTTTTTTTGTAAAAACTGGCAAACAGGTGACCTTCTGTTGCAATAAATACAAATACATTTCTCGAAATGTTTTTGTCATTTTAATTCTTTATTGGCTGTAGATTATACAGTTTTTCATAATTGTCCTGGACCTGTCTTTGAGGCATACTTTTGTTCTTTTTTTCCACATTTTTGGTTTTTGTTCCATATTGCAAACTAAGTTGCATTATATTAGTATTTTGGCTAACTTTTAGCTGGCTGTTGAGTGCAGTTGTCAGCATATTCATGTGTACATTTAACCTTGCGTTAAATAGTGCAAGTCTCAGCATTTGGGTCGTGCTCGTGTGAGTGGTGCATATTCTGCTGGAACATGATAAAATTGCAGATTATTAATGCACTCTGTCTTTTAATTTGACTAAAGGACCATGTGTAATACATTTGAGGTGCTGTCCATTGTGTTGTGGCTGAAACTGCAGTACTTGATTTTTTTCCCTGCAGATTTTTATTCGATCTGTATTGAATATCATATATAACACAAAGGTTAAATGCATGATCATCTATTTAAACTGGAAAAGGCGGGGCGCCCCGTTGGTGTATCGGTCTGAGTGCGCGTGCCATTGAGGCTGTGTCCATCCTGCGGCGACCTGGGTTCGATTTCGGCTCGGGTCATTGGCTGCATGTCTTCCCCCATTCTTCTCCCTGACCCCCTTGTCACCCTCCACCGTAGAACCATCAAATAAAGGATAAAATCCCAACAAAAAAAAAACTTTAAAAAAGAAGAAATAAAATCTCAGTAAGCTATGTAGTCATGTGTGCTTTGACATGAAGTCTAAAAACTGTAGTATTCCTTCATCATGTGACAGAAAGATCTTGCAGACAAATGCAGCAGCAAAGTCTGCACTTCAGTGCCTCAACTTTCCATTTTAAGTAACGAGAACTTAGACCCAAGGGCATGATTTAGTCATTTTAAATTGCAGCAGGCATGAAAAGCCATACCTACCAGTACAAGTGATCAGACAGGTTTATTTATTGTATTGACCCTCAATACCAGTCCTCGAGAGCCACAGTGAGCTGGATTTTGTTTTTGTTTTGGAAGAGTAGGGTTTTTTTTTAAATGTTGTTGTTCTTGATGTTCAATTCGGTATCTAAAATCTCATCTGAATCTGGAATATACAATCAGTGAACTTTGTGCAAGCATGCTCGTACGTGACTGGTTTTGCCATCGCGGGAGAGTGCAGACAGTTTGCGCTACTCATCCAAAACAGCCACTGGTTTTTCTCTCATAGTCACAAACCTCTCATGGACTGATAGATGACAGAAGAAACAGGAACTTGTGTTCCCCCTGAATACAACCAACAAATGCTCAGATGGCTGTTTGGAGGTGCTTGAGCAGCAAACTATGCTTACTGGAATTGACTGTACTTCTTTAATATCTCTGAGCAGTGAAAAACCAATTGCGCTCTAATCTAACAATTTAATCATTTGTGCAAGCAGCACCTTTACCGAGCTGGCCAACCCAGAAGCCCAAGAAGAGTTCTGTTTTTAAACATTAATGACTCTGTTGTACAGTCACCCACAAATGCATACCTTATGAAGTGATAGCACTGTTTGAATAACTTTCCAGGTGGTATGATTACTTCCTGTTTATATTGCATGCAATGCCTCAGTGAGAGAACAAGCTGTTATTCATCTGTCACACTAATGATAACTTTTCAGAGTTGGATTTATAAGATTGTTAACACCATACAATACAATTTCACTGATGAAGTTAAAGTAACAATAAGGTAAATATGCAGGAAATTTTCTATATGAATTTCTTTTGTAAATGGGGTGGAGAAAATATAGCCACTATGAATGGTAATTGGCTACATAAAAGTGCTCAAAGGTGGTCTAACCAGCTGCACATTGCTAGATAAGTGTCCAAAGCTATGTGAGCCTGCTCACCAAAGGGAGTCGTTTTAAAGGGGCCAGATATTTATGCATGAATTTTGAGTTGCAAGTCTGTAGATCGCAAAAGCTGCGAAATTATTAAAGGTTGCTCAAGGGACCGTTTTAAAGTTATGAAGCGATATGTCTCACTCCGAAAAAAGATATCAGAACAGCAGCAAAAAAAAGTGGTCTTCGCTCTCAAAATGGGGCCATACTAGTTCAGGGCTCCACATAACTTTTTTTTTTTTCCTGGTGGGCCACCAAAATCATGGAATTTCATGTTTTTGGTGGCCCGGGCATAAAATTTGGTGGCCCAAAAAACATTTAAGGGAAAACATGAACGATTGTTCAAAATTGCATAGTTGGGCTATTTATGCAATTTTACGCAAACTTCCTTTAAAGCCATTAAATCAATTAATTTAAACCTTTTTTCAATTCATTTCAACTCATTCGGCTATAAATAATTATTAGTACCTTTTTACATTTTAAAAACACAGGCACTCCCCCTCAAATTTTGGTGGTCCTGAGTCACTGGGACACCGCTTATGCCGAGCCACGGTATAGTTGCTTATAACTACGCAACTAAAGCCGAAAAATTACCTAAGAATCGAACCAATCCATATATGAAACGGTCTCACCAAAGTACATAACCTGGTGAATAGAACCCAAAAACTGTATTTATTTGGTGAAAGCCGAGTTTCAATTTCAATCCAGAATTGTTTCATAGGGTTCGACATGCCAAGATGTTTCCCATTGAAAGTGTAAAAAATGCATAAAGCAGGTGAAGGCATTCAGAGAAAGTTTTGGATTAATTAATTACTTGTATGATTGTCATCCTTACAATATAACATGTATTCTATGCATGTTTTCGGCGCAGCCTGTTGTTAGTCTCTAGCTCATTTCCTAATTACTAATTTGTTGATCATACATATGTATTGGTCTTGGTAATTCCGTTAATTAATTGTTTGATTGTTTATCAAGCAATCTTAAAAGGGAACGGGTTGAGATCAATCGTGCACAAAGGTTTAGAGGCTCCTATGCATCTGACAGCTTTAAAACTCATACTACCAGCATTACTAGGGGTTGAAGAGGTCAAAACACACAAAGAAACATGCATGGGCCACAAAGTGATTATCAATCATCATTTCTTTTTGTAACCAGTTATGATCTATTTGGCAAGTATTTCTTTACCGGATTACGTCTTTGCACCCTTAATATAGTCTACATTGAATTTAACAGACCTCTGAAGTCACTAGATTTGGAGTGTGTGATTCAAACAGGGTGAGGGCTTGACCTGAGTGTGTAATACATGAAGATCAGAGTGGACGACGAGCATAATATGTCTGTTACGGACGTAACGTGTTTGAATCTTGGTATTCTGACTAGGCGTGCTGTTCCTTGATCTTCATTTGAGTTCATCTGACTTTGCGGATGAGTCAACAATGAGTCAACTGTTTCGTAATACTCCTGTGCATTAGTTCTCAAAAGTACAAATGCTTTTTTGACCCAGCATGCAGATTTCCAAATCACATGTTTGTAGGCTAATAAAATACCCAGAAGGCATGTTTTTAATAAAATTTGAGATAGACGATGGGATGGAGGGACAGAGGAGAGCTTCCCAAATCCTGCCACTTGCAAAAAAAGACGTTCTGAAGATTAAAATGAAGGAAGAATTAAGACTGCCATCATACTATTGATTCATAATAGGAGGCTGTGGGATTCCAAAAGCTGGTTTAATTTGCAGTGCAATGTTCATTCAATTTCAATCAAATATTCATAATAAATATAAGCCATCTGCATTTCATGACAGTTATGCCTTGTGAATCTCCATGTGAGCCATATTTCAATAGCTGGAAGTAATTTTATAAAACGAAAGTATATAGCTGTTTGAATTGTTTGTGTCAGCAGTTAATAGCTCTTTTTGAAGCTGTAAATCATGAAAGTGTTACTTTGAATATTTGAATGTCCTGTCACATTATTTATTTATTTTATTTAACCCATTTTTTACCAGTTAGTCCCACTGAGATCAATTATCTCTTTATCAAGGGAGACCTGGCCAAAATGGCAGCATAAGGTATTACAGACAACATGACAATAACAAGAAAACATGCTGTGTACCTACCCACTAAGATGTAGACAACTTCAAGCACTGACGGACATAAAAAGATGTTCAATTAAATGTGGACTTACAATAAATAACTATTAATATAAACATGTATCGAACAATTTATTCACAATTGTACTAATAAGAAATTATAATTCCCTTAGTTTCAAATCTTTTTGAAGATTATTCCAGTTGAGGGGAGCAGAGCACTTAAAAGCTTCCATTTCCAAATTGGTCCGTGTACTTGGGAAAGACAATAAACTCACATCTTTAGATCTCAAATTATATCTACAGTCAGATTTCAGTGCAATCAAGGAAAAAATACAAGTTTTACCTAAAGTTTACCTAAAATAGCTAAATAAATAAACAGATACCAATGACAGAGCCGACAGTCTGGTCAAAGATGGCCAACCAGCCCTGGCCTAAAGAGTACAATGGTTAATAGTTTTTTATTGTAAACTCAAAGACCGATTTGTCTGTTGTTGATAATGCATGGTCAATACTGCTGGGACACTAGCCTAAAAATATCACCAAAAACGTTGACAGTGTGCTTTAGGGTCAGTCCATGTCAAATCACCCAATTCAGAAAAGGCTGGTTGCTGCACCATTTTCAAATTTAACAAGCTTCCACTAACTTAAAGATAATGCCAAAAGAACATACCAGGGATATGAAACTTTGTGCAGGAAAGCATCTGTCATTTGGCTGTTTCCACTTAATAATTGCAAGTTTTCCCCATCACAGTATCATAGAATTTTTTTCACATTTTGTAAGCCATTATCGGTAATTGATGATTCTTACCATAATCACTATATATTACTTAGAGTAGTACATCAGTGTAACTGAATAGTTTGGATTTCATAGGATAACCTCAGGAAATGTACTAAGTGTACTAAAGCAGTATTATACACAGAAATAACAGGGGAGCACATCAGTTAGTATAAGGCCAACTGACTTTATTTCCAAAAACCAGGCCGACAATATTTCAGAAATATTTAGATAAGAGGTTCAGCTGTTGCTATCTCAGCAGATCAGCAGGAATACACCAAAGTGGCATTACAAACATTGATGATTGAACATGCATCCAATGTTTGTCATGAACTAAAGATTTAACTGCTTTATTGCATATTAAACAAAGGTGTATTCCATTGTGTAACTGTAAGGTTAGAGGTTGCTCTCACTCATTGAACTTGTCACGTGACTACATGAGCATGGTTCTGATACTTACAAGTACAACAACAGTAGTTAGCAAACACTATGGTCAGCAGGTGAACAGGCACTATTACCATTATTACTTGTGGTTATCTTTAAACTCTTCAAAGGCCTTGGCAACATTTCCTTTCATTTTTGAGTTGAGTCTGTTGACATGGGCTCTCCTGTTTGTGCTCGGCGCTGGTATTATACACAGTATATGCTGCAGAGGAACCCAACATCTGTCTTCCCTGTCTGGCCATTTGAAAGAGACTGCTGGTCCACTTGGATGCATAAACAACACCAGTACATCTCCATGCTCCTCAGCTGTTTGTTCAGTGATGCCTAACTGCCACTTGGCATCATAGACACAAACAGTATATTGGCCTACTTTCAGGTCTTGTACTGTAAGCACTCCCCACTCTGCTTGTTGATTAGTTAGCTCATTGCCTAATTTGTTCCCCTGCCCCCTTTCACTACTCATTGCTCTCCCTCGTCTGCTTTGAGTTTGAGCTCATGACTAGTGACTTGATTTGACTTTGACATGATGACTTGGTCAGAACTCTGGAATCATCAATTACCGATAATTGCTAACAAAATGTGAAAAAAATTCAATGATACTGTGATGGGAAAACTTGCAATTATTATGTGGAAACAGCCAAATGATAGATGCTTTCCTGCACAAAGTTTCATATCCCTGCTACCTGTGCTACACTGACTTCTGGCCTGTCGAATTTTGGCAATTTTCGATAATTTTCACTCTGATTAGAAATTCGGCTGATTATATCTCTGCAGATAATGAAGCTAAGGGGCTCTAATTTGTTAAAATACTGCATAATATTGTTAAGAATGGAACTGCCTCCATAGCAGGTATGAGCACTATTTCTTGTTTTTTAGGGCTTTTAAAACTCATTCGTGAGCTTATTTTTCGTAAATTTGGGCATTTTTGACAAGCTCCAGTACCTACTACACACTAGCTAGAAGGAAGGGTTTTATTTAACAAGCTACTTATAGAGAACTTGCATGTCAAATTTGGTGATGCTATGTTGCTTAGAAGCTGAGATACAAGCACTTCATTTTCTAAAAAATACCCTCGAGGATTAGTGGGTCTGGTTCGGGCCTAAATTGCTGAAACTTAAAAACTATTTTGCTTGAAAACTATTTGAATTAGAGATCTAAAATTTTGCATGGTATGTTCTTTAGGCATTATCTTTAAGTTAGTGGAAGCTTGTTGAATTTGAAAATGGTGCCGCAACCACCCCTGGGTGATTTGACATGGACTGACCCTTTATCTAATCTACATTTTCAGTTACAGGCTCTTAATTACCTGCTGCCGCCCGAGTGGCACGGGAGCTATAATATCAGGCTCCGTCCATGCTTGCGTCCGTCAACAAAAACTTCAACATTTTGTTTATCTTAATGACGAGAGCTTCTGGGGCCGCCAGTGCGATCAGTAATGACTTTCCGCATTATTTTATGGTATCTCTCGCAAGTTTCAAGTCTCCCTCAATATATCATGATGTTCATTTTTGTAACTTATGGTCCCAAATAGACTAGAATAAAGGATAAAGCCAGATATGCCTTGGGGGTGTGGCTATCCTCTGGGCTTTGTCAGATTCGGTCAGATCTACCCCTTGCTCTTCCATAGATCTTCAATTCATCCTCTCGTCCAATAGGAATCTCATGAGGCTTCAAAATGACAAAATGGCGCTGTTCAAATTGTCAAAAGATGAATGCTGAAACCAATGGGTGACATCATGGTTGCTTCGTCCATATTTTTATAAAGTCTATGCACTACTGTTGATTACAGAGAATAGACAAGTCATCTGAAACAATGGAGAAAACAAATCACTTAATTTTCTGCAAAATTCTGTAACCATCAGCATTACTGACAACATCATGGACTTCAGTGGGAGGATCAAAAACCTTTTGCGACACAGGAATTTACCAATATTTGCAAAATTGGGTTCAAGTTTGAATATGTAACCAGCTGACTAATGGGACATTGTTTAATGGTTAGCTGGCTATTCTTTCCGTGAGCGTCAAATAACAGAAACAATACAACAGACTCAGTAGGCAATCAGTGCGTTCAGTTCAACATTGCATTATAAAATTAGAATAAAATGACTTGCTTGTAGACAACAACTCATTGTGGCTATGCATTCATTTATCTCTGCTTGCAAAAAGCATCGACATTAGCAAGCTGGCTTTAACATGATCTCGTTTCCTCACACTGGCAAATCTGTTTGAAGAGCTTAGAGAAAAAAACCCATACCTGATTTTTAACAGAAGGTAGTGGAAATATTTATTGTCAACTCAAAGACCGAGTTGTCTGTTGTTGATAATGCATCTTAACCACATGCATCTTAAACACGAAAGCATCTTAACCACATTCCTGTCGTTCCTATTTCAGTGTGACTCTGATCCGCGTATACGACTGACCGTACAGCCAGATAGACCTCTAGTCCTCAATGAATGCAGTTACGGGAATGCGCATTTCAGAACTTTATTCTTGACTGATAATTCCTATGAATATTCACTTTAAATGTCAATGATTCTTGGATTACTTTGCTTATATTCTGCAAGTGCTTTAAATCTCTCAGAATACATTTTTAAGTGTTTTGACATCCTGGCGGCTGGGGGGCTGGGCCCCCCAGACTCTCAGTTAATTTTTTGCCGCGCTGCACTCGGCACCTATAATTTACAGCCTGGGCAGGTGATTTTGAATGTGTGGAGAACCCTGTGTTTTGGTTTGCATGTGAGGTAGAACAACTGGTGAATGTGAGGCTGCTCCCTATTCCAGGCCTTCTCAGAGCACCATGCCACTAATTCTTTACACTTGAAAGATGGCTCTTAAACTTTGCACTGGTTACTGGTTCTACTGCAGCTTTCCAGCATTTTACAGTGGGGTACAAAAATTTGGGTTCCCCTGGTTTAAATGTCCGTTACAGTTAATCTCCAAGTGATTGAAAGCAAACCTGAACACTAAATGCTACGAAGTTAAACATGACACATTTTAACACATTTTAAAGCAAGAATAATTTTTATTTTGAACTTTTTACAGTTTCAAAATAATAAAACAAGGAAAAAGGCCTTGTGCAAAAGTTTGGGAACCCTGTCAGCTTGAACTTTGTAACACCTCCTCGGGCAGCTATAACAGCTTGCAAATGCTTCCTGTTGCCAGCTAAGTCTTTCAATTCTTGTCCTTGGAATTTTTCCCCACTCTTCCTGACAGAACACCTCTAGCTCCGAAATATTGTTTGGCCTTCTTGCATGCAGATTTTCAATAATATTGAAGTCTGGGGACAGTGATGGCCATTCCAAAACCTTAATCCATCTTTCCTGGAGTTACTATATGGTGGATTTTGAGGTATGCTTCGGGTCACTGTCTTGCTCGAATACCCAACATCTCTTCAACTTCAATTTCTGGACTGAGCTTTGAACATTAGCGTTTAGAATGTCTTGATATTTGGTGGAATCCATTCTTGCTTCCACCCGCACAATATTGCATGTGCCCCCAGCTGTTACACAACCTCAAAGCATAATGCATCCACCTCCTAACAGTTGGCAATGTGTTCTCTACAAATGCTTCACCCTTTTTTCTCCAAACATACCTTCTTTGGTTGTGGCCAAAAAGTTCAATTTTGGTTTTGTCAGTCCAAAGCACATTGTTCCAATTGGCTTGAGGTTTCTCAGGTCCTCTTTGGCATACTTCAGACTCTTAATTTTGTGTTGAGGTCGTAGGAAAGGCTTCTTTATTGCAACTCTGCCATGTAGGTCTTTGTTGTTTAAGGTACGCTGTATTGTTGTCCGGTGAACAACTAGACCTGTATCTGGTTCTCTTTTTTGCAGCTCTTTTACAGTGATGTGTGGGTTCTTCTAAGAATTTCTCACCAGATCTCGGGCCATTCTATCTTAAAATTTTTCTTGGTCTTCCAGATCTTGCTTTGAATTCAATTGTTCCGTTTATTTTCCATTTTCTTATGATGTTTCTGACAGTAGAAATGGGTAGTTTGAAACGTTGGAAGAGTTTTTTGCAACCCTCACCTTTTTGGTGAAAGTGAATTATCTTGATTTTGACATCCTTGGACAATTGTTAAGAGGAACCCATGGTTTTTAACACCAGCCACAGCAGCCACCACAGCCAGATACTTCAGAAGGCATGGAGTTACTTCAGAATATATAGTTCAACCCTGGAATTATATTCACCTGATTCATTGAAGCCCTAACGAGTAAATCACCTGGGTCTGGGCTTTAGTAATCATCATCTTAAAAGGTAACAAAAAAAATTCCAAAGGGGTTTCCAAACTTTTGCTCCGGGCTCTTTTTCCTTTCTTATCATTAACCCAGAAAAATTAAAATAAAAAGAAACCTGCTTTGCATTCAATCACTTGGAGATTAATTGTAACAGACATTTAAACCAGGCCAAAATTTTTGCACCCGACTGCATATTCATTTATGCAGGCACATTTACTTTTAAATTAGCACAGTGTGCAGTACGGGCACGAATGTGAAAGAGTACCAAAATTAAAAAAAAAAAAAAATACTGGGAGAAACCTTAATTGCATTCATGAGTACTTTTATTTTGCCTCCAGTAAAAGAGGGCGACTGCAGCGGGAAGTGGATGGTTGGTTATAGTCTGCTTCATTGATGAAAACCTAATGGGCTAATGCATTAACATCCCCTTCTTGAAAAAATCTCTTGCTGGGTCTAAGTGTGCAACTGCCAGTCAATCAACTTGTGAATGCCAAGTCAATCAACGGCACAGCTGACAGGGCTTTTTACAGCTCAAGTTCCGGAGTCAGTATTAACATGGTTTGCTGCTCCCATTTGAAATGTGATGTTTGTCCTCAAAAACCAAAATTGTTCAAGCTAATCTGTCCGACTTGGCCTTGCTATTTGTTATGCACCTTTCTGACCGTCCTCAGCTCACTCATTATTAGGGTGGCAGCAGCTACCCAAGTGGAGTAAGCTGACATGGGTCAGGAAAGATAATGGAGGACTTTGCTATTACTTTACTTAGTAACTTGGCCATACTCCTGTTCTCTAGTGTGAAATGGATGAAATCAGCCAACTTTGTTTCATTTCTAGAAGGTATATAATTAGACGTTGTGGGTACAGCTATTCAGTGCATAAGTGGTGCAGCGTTTCTGGATCTTGTTTTTTTTTTAGCTCTACATAAAATTCTACATCCCGGTTTTTGAGAAATTCAGCATTTTGGACATTTTGAAATAAGTGTTTGTATGAATTTTTCAGTCTTTCATTTATCCACTGACCTCCATAATTATTGGCACCCCTGGTTAAGATGTTTCTTTAGCTTCTAATAAATTCAGTTTTTTTCAAAATAATGTAGGACCACAATGAGGAAAATCCAACCTTTAAATCAAGTGCATTTATACAGTGGGAAAAAAATCCCACATTAAGAAATAATTCTTTCACATCAAGTCCTGTGTGCCACAATTATTATCACCCCTGATGTTAGGATGTCATGATTAAGGATGTCAGAGCGGAGACACTGATTCGACCAGTTGACCTACTATGAACTGTAGTGCAATTTGAAGTAATAAAGTGCATAAATAGTTAAAATGGGCTGTATTCATGAACCAGTCACTGAAGACACAATCGATACGGTGCCACAGTGCGAATGTACCCTCTCCCCTCACCGGTCACCTTTCAGACCAGTAATATTGCAACATCGTAGTGCGTCGCAGGATGCACCTCGGTGGTTTTAAATGGGGAACAATTTTAAAAGGAGGCGCCAATATATTTTGAAGGGCTTTATTATTGAGAAGGGGGTTTAGAATATTAATATTGAATATTAATACCGCGAAGGCTTGTGCTGCGACTGCATGTGCCCAAGCAACTGGGTGTCATTAGTAACATGGATTACCACGTATAGCAGTACGGAACCAAATTTCATCCCAATTTCCTCTCAAATCTTCTATGACGATATTCCTCTTTCATGAAGCAATAATTTCCATTCCTTGGGCTGCTCATGTCTTGAGCCACAGAACATTGGCATTAGCCCTGGTGCATTCTGCAATATTTGGGTCTGGACTCAAAAACGTGTCTTGTTGCACCAGAGGAATAGCATGGCATGATGATTTGATAATAAAAACCCAAGAAATACAATGGCATTTTACTCTGAGCATGTTTTATTTTCTCTTAGTGTGTGCAGTGCGGGCATTACTGGTGTTGTCCATGTTCATCAAGCTGGTACTCCGCTTTCAAGGGGAGCCCAGTTACATCCACTGACGTAACCGGAAAAATGGCCAATGGCGCAGTCCATGGCTTTAAAGCAGGATTTTAAAAATGTATTTAAGCTGCATTTATGTATTGCTGTAAGGGTCAACGCAGATTTTTAAAGCCAGGAAGTTATTACCAACCCCTTTAATCAATGGCGATAGTGACTCAACATGGTTCTGTTTATCGCCTGTTATTATACATGGCGCCTCATAAACAAGTACTCAAAAAATCAGAACCAATCTTGTCCCTCTGTTGTTCAGTGTGGTTGTGAGTTTTCAGTTTCTAAGTTAAAGGAAGTGAGCACTATGAAGAGAAATAGGATTTAGGCAAACTGTGTTTCTGGATTACAGCCAAGATCCGGCAGAGCCAAGCAGATTTTACCATTCGGAATCGATAGTACTATCCTTTCTCAGCTGCAGCTGGTTTAAATGGTCTCAGGATTTGATTTGAAACAATGCATTATTTCTTTAGCTGTCAGTGGGATGTACATCACAAGCATGTTGAGCACCAAAGCATTAGGCTCACGTTCTTATCCACAGTGCTGACTCACCCAGTTTTCTCATATTGGAACATGTCTACAAAGGTTAAGTAGTTTCAGCAGGTTGGCAAACTGTAGCAGTTAGTGATGCATTTACTGCTTGGTAAGGTTGTATAATCAGTATTTTAATTGATATGAGTGAGGTACATAATACTATTTTAAAGTCAAAGCATAACCAGAAATGCAGAAAATAATGGGAGCAATATGATGAGCTCCATAGTTGACTCCTCCAGGAGATGAGCAGAACAGTTTTTCTCAATTTTCAAACCAGAAAGGTCAGTTTAATGTCTGCTACCACCCACCTCTTTCAGAACGCTTCCTAGCTTTTATCCTGTAATGTGGTCACTTAGTTTTCTTAGCATTTACTCTTGCATTGCATTCAAATAGCTACGCTAACCACCTCCCATCCCCATGTGTACCATTTAGTTTTGCCAGTGTGCATTAACCTCAGTGAACCCTGATATGGGAGAAGCTGCTAAATTCTCCCTGTCACTGACTTATTCAAACCAATCTGCATCAGTCTCTGAGAATACAGAATAACTTTGCATGGTTATCTACGAACCCAATTCCGAAATAGCTGGGACGAAGTGTAAATTGTGAATAAAATCAAAATGCAAAGACTTTCAGATCACTTGAGCTGATATGTTATTTTTTTATTTTTAATAGGACATAGATAACATTTAAAATGTTGCAACTGAGACATTTTACATTTTTATCCACAAAATGAGCTTATTTCAAATTTTCTGGCTGCAACATGTCTCACTAAAGTAGGGACACAGGCAAAAAAGGTCTGGAAAAGGAATTATAATATATAAGAGAATCAGTTGAAACTAGATTTAGTCAGTTAGCATGGCTTACAGGATACCCCCCGCATGTATATCAGTACATTCATACTGAAACCATCAGACCTACAATAACAAAAATGTGTAAACACTACAAAAAACAAGTAGTCGGGCAGTACCACAGTCAATAGACCTTCCACCAAGAGAAAAGATTTTCAAAATCGGATGAGTAGGTTATGAGATCTAGGTCCGGACGCACCGACGCACGCACACACACACTCAGACGCACGCACGCACACACGGATGGACAAAGCAAATCCACTATACCCCCCTAAACTTCATTGCGGGGGGTATAATAAACTTCGTTGCGGGGGGTATAACTAAACTTCGTTGCGAAGGGTATAATGAACTTCGTTGCGGGGGGTATCACAATATTTAGCAAGTAATTAAGTCCACTGGCATCAGGTGTGTAACATGATTCGCTATAAAAGAGATGTCTTAGAGAGGCTGAGTCTCTCCGAAGAAAAGATGGCCAGGGGCTCTTCAACCTGTGAAGGCTTGCGTAAAAAAAATGTGGGATTTAAAAACAATATTCCTCAACGTCAAATTGCAAAGGCTTTGAAGGTGTCATCATCGACAGTGCATAACATCATCAAAAGATTCAGAGAAACTGGAAAAATCTTGGCGCATAAGGGACAAGGCTGAAGACCTTTACTGGATGCTGGTGATCTTCGGGCCCTCAGACACCACTGCATCACTCACCAGCATGATTCTGTCATTGACATTACTAAATGGGCCCAGGAATACTTCAGGAAACCACTGTCTGTAAACACAGTCCGCCGCTCCATCCACAGATGCCACCTAAAACTCTATCATGCACAAAGGCCATGATAGGCCATGATGACCATGATCAACAAGCGCCGCCGTGTTCTGTTCACCAAGGCTCATTTAAAATGGACTGCAGCAAAGTGGCAAAGTGTCCTCTGGTCAGACTAGTCCAAATTTGACATTCTTGTTGGAAATCATGGGCGTTGTGTCCTCTGGGCTTAAGAGGAGAAAGACCACCCCTCCTGTTATCAGTGTTCAGTTCAAAAGCCAACATCTCTGATGGTATGGGGATGCATTAGTGCATATAGTGTGGGACACTTGCATGTTTTAAAAAGCACCATGAATGCTGAAAGGTATATAAAGGTTTTAGAGCAACTTATGCTCCCCTTCAGACAACATCTATTCCAGGCAAGGCCTTGTGTATTTCACCAGGACAATGCAAAACCACATACTGCAGCTATTACAACAGCATGGCTTCATAGTAGAAGAGTCCGTGTGCTGAACTGGCCTGCCTGCAGTCCTGATCTTTCACCGATTGAGAACATTTGGCGCATAATTAAGCAAAAAGTCCTTCAAAAGAGACCAAAAACTCTCCAGCAGCTGGAAGCCTGTATTAAACAAGAGTGGGATCAAATTCCAATGGCTAAACTCAAGAACTTGTCTCCTCAATGCCCAGACGCCTCCACTCTGTGTTGAAAAGACGAGGGGATGCTACACCATGGTAAACAGACCCCTGTCCCAACTTTTTTGAGACCTGTAGATGGATAAATTTTGTGTATAAAATTGAAAAATTTTTCAGTTTAAATATCTGCTATGTTATCTCTGTTCTATTGTGAATAAAGTATTGGCTGATGTGATTTGAAAGTCATTGCGTTTTGATTTTATTCACAATTTACTATTTGTCCCAACTATTTCGAAATTGGGGTTGTATTTGATCTCCCTCTCTCATCAGTGGTTGTACTGTTGTGCATTGTTTTTGGCACAGACTCAGAGCTGAATACTAATGAGCCGACAGTATGACAAAAGCCCTAGTTTTGAATGCATGACATCTCTCCCCCCTGCTCCACTTTTACTAATTTTTGATGAGTCTTGAGATGAACTTGTTTGCCTGTGATTTCTGATACTCAAAGCAACTGAGTGGTATAGTTTGTGCGGTGAAATCCATAGTGCTGTGGCAACCAAACCCGTGTCTGAAGCATTTAAAGAAAATATCCTGGCTTAGCATGAGTAATTAGACTACTGTGTGACTGATCGCAAGTTTAAATGTACTCCTGTTATTTCTTTGCCAATTCTTCACATTTTAAATATCAAAAACATGTTCATGTGTTCAAAAACAGTTCGTGGCCACACGTAGTAACAGCTAGAGGGCAGTCTGTGCACGTGTTTCCTACCCACTGGTTCTACATTCTGCTTCCATGAACTAACTGGAGCAAAGAAGGATAATCTGAGAAAAAATTCCAATTTAAGTGCTTGATGACATTTTTCTGATCTCTGGCTCTTTCTGTTTCTGTTTCATAAATTCCCAGAATTTCATATTCAGTTGAGTTTTTGGATATTTGAAACTTTTCTTATTTTTATTTCCTCTGTTTCGAGTCTTTCTCTGAAAAATTGTCTGGAGGCTTCCGTCTATGTATCGCTGAATTGTCCTGGGCTTATGGTACCTTCACACGGATCGCAAGCTTTTTATGGAGTTTGATGAGTCTGTATCATTCATTATTTTGGATGATTATCTTGGCTGTGACTTCTTTAGTCTCAATTCAGAATTAGTTTTGCATTTTTTTGTGTTTTAAGCAAATCTCTTATTGAGGAATTTGGATTCGATATCTGTGTGTTTTTTATGCTACGCCATATGCGGCAGGGGCATGAAGAGCTACCCTCGTCCTTCTGTACATTTATCCATCTGTCCATACAGGATTTTGTCTGTCTGCATCACCTCAAAGACTATTGGACAGAATTCAACTAGCTTTGGTAAATACTTTCTACTTGGATGGAAGGTGTGTATCTCCTATTTTGTTTGACATAATTTGGTAATTTCACAATTTTAGGGGCTTCACAAACTCTCAGTGGTAGGGGCATGTCCAATGACACATATTTTCTAGTTTTCGTCTTAAAATAAGGCTTCACTTTGCTATTTTTTATTGTTTACTTTTAATATTGAATTGATGGAAATTAGGCACAAAAAACTGAAAATATCCTTCAAATAATATCACAGAGCTCTATCCACTATATAAACACCAAATGGCTTCTAAAATGTTTTGAATAAGTACGTTAAAGGAGCTGTGTCATGATACTGCATGTGCTCAGAACATACATCCCGAGAAACTGAATCTACTTGCCTACAAGTCATAATCTGATTCCATCCTTGCCAATCCGTCTTCAGTTGCATTGTATTTATAATTTTAGTTACTCTGGCATTATGCTATTTATATTAAGGAGGCTTCTTTAGAAATTTGAGGATTCAAAGCATTATTTTAAGCTTTAGCCAAGGGATATAAAGAATATTAGCTGGTTGCAATTGTCAATAATCATAGAAGAAGAAAAATGCCTTTTCGATTTTGACTTGCAGGCAAGCGGATTTACTAAGTTCAAAATTGTGAGCATGCATAGTCATCGTGACACAGCTTGTTTAATATACATATCAAAGAAAATATATAATCTGGAACACACTCAGGACCTCGGAGGTCTGCTCTCTATTCTCAGCCTTTACCCACTCCTGTCAAGTGGACAAAAAAATGCACCTAGTATAGATAGCTGGTCAACATTAGGGTTCTTGTTAATTTTTCTGACAGTAGAAAATTTAATTGCTATAGGCGGTCACAAGACGCCGGGGGTCTGGGGGCTGCGTAAGTAGGCCGTGTTTTCGAGACACGCCCCTTTCATCAGCCCCATACTGCCCCAAGTCTTATTATTGTTTTAAATATATAGTTATGGCCCCAAATTACTACGGCAAATTGGACTGTAAGGGATGACAGGCAAATTTTTAAACTTGAACAGATTTAATAAAAGAAAGCACTGACCAAGATTGATAATATAAAAAAAATGAGATGGTTACAAAGATAGGGTTGCTTTGTGCAATGTTCTGGGACAGGAAAATGCTCCAACACGGGCAAAAATCCACAAAAAGCTTCTCAGGTCTTCAAAAGAGTGACAGGTCTGGTCAAATGTATTCTTCCACTATTTCCCCTTGCAATTTCTCCTACTACTTAACTCTCTCAAATTTTCTCCTTATATACTCTTTTCCTGCCCCCTCCTACCTTTTAGACTTTTTTCAATTCTCTGGGACTTCCCCTCTCGGGCATGCCCCGGACATGCCTAAAACCTCGCTCCAGACCGGGCTGAACAAAAAAAAGTCAATACTGTCATCTAGTGGCTCTTTTTTTTCCACATTACTATATATATAATCTGAATTCAAATGTGTAAGACTTACATTTAGGCCTATGTCTTTCATATTATTAAAAAAATGCTTTCTATATCTTGTGTGCAGCCTAATGACGTGCCTAACATGTGCAATTTGGAAAACATCTAGCTTCGTTTTGATACGTAAGCATGCACATTGTTTATTTCCTGTTAGCTAGCAAAGGCGGTAAATTCAAGCAACGATCAAGACAACGTAACGGAAGTGGATTGCGCATTTCTTTTCCAAAGCTCACACTGAATCTGCTAAGTGTCTAAGAGAAGCTAAACCGAAAAAGAGACGTTTGAACGAGTGGATGTCGAGGAAAAAGGAACACAATCGCAGCTATGTGAAGTCCCAAATAAACCTAGGGAAAGCATACCAACGTTTAGGAGAATTTTGGGAGTTGAATGGTTTTAATTCTGATACTTTAAGTGAGTAGAGCCAAGTCCCGGTTCAGAAAGCGGGGTTAGTGGTTACTCTGAGTTTGTAAGCTCAGAGTTGCAGGAAACTCTGAGTTTTCCAGTTCACAATGCGAGTTCAGTCCAACTCTGAGTCAGTTACTGTGGCAACATACTCCGTGAAGCAAACCTGATCGCTGGAAGGTTTTCAAATAACTCAGAGTTTCTTCTCCTCCTGAAACTGCAGACTGCGGTTGTCTGTTCTTTCCTTGAAGAGGCAGAGGGCATTGAAGGGCAAATACTGGGAAGAATTCTCCGTTGAGAGAGTTATCCGACCACGTTTGGATGTTTTATCGTTTTTGGACAAATATTTGTTTGAGCGTCCCGTTTCTCTGTGGAATATATAATTTATTTTAACAAAGTTTTCAGCCCGCATATCGCTCATGTGACACAGAGAGGACATTCTCTCATTTCAGAACAAATTGCATAGCTCTTCATCTTTTTTTTTGTTGCAAACGGCAGTTTTCACTATCGTTTTGTTTCATTACGGAAAGAAGCAACCACGACTTCATTCATTAAAGGCACAGTCAGTTTCTACCACGAGTGGGCTCTCCATGTAGGCTACAAAATACTCACAATATTTTTCACAATACATGTTGGAAAGTCTGCTAATTTGCTGTAATGAATGATCAGCAGTTCATATGTTCAATTCATTCCAAACCAAAAGACCTCAAGATGGAACAACTAATGTTTTAAAATTTGAAAAGTCTGTGGAATTATCCTGAAATAAGTCATTTGTATCAGCTTGGAATGATACCAGGCATTTCTCACTAAGAGCTGTACACGGCCATTTACCCAGCTGAGAGAGCCATTCTTAAGCTGCTTTCACACCGGATGCAAAACAAATTTTTCCCACGACAGATTACATTCAAAGTCAGTGTAAAGAGACGCCTTGCATTGACTTTGAATGTAATCTGTCGCGTGAAAAATTCATTTTGCGTCCGGTGTGAAAGCAGCTTTACTCAGAAGTTTCACTTTAAGAAAAGCGTGTTCATGTTCCAAGCTTCTGAAGGAGAGGGGAGAGCGGCTCTGTTGTATTTTGAGAACATTTCAACTGTCAACCATAGTGACGTCATATCGCCAATACAGCCTTCAATAACTGTGTGTTAATCAAAATATCCTGCATAAAATCAAATCCTTGTTCAGAAAACACTGTGTGTACATATATGAGCAAAAACCCCCATCAAAAATCCCGCCACCCCCTCTCAGAATATAGTCCCAACGTCTATGGTGAGGGGTATGACTTGGCTGGGATTATAGAGACATGGCTTGGTGAAGAAGATGGGCATGAATATAATATAGAAGGCTATAAGCTCTTAAGGAAGGATAGATCCAATAGGAGCGGAAGGGGTGTAGCACTCTATGTAAATGAAAACCTTAATATGCAGGAAATTCCTGAAATCAACCACCTCTTGCCCTCTGAAGATATTTGGGTCAGGTACACTGGCAAAAATGAGACAGGTCTAAACATAGGAGTGCTATAGACCTCCAGTTTCGGACGGCATTGTAAATCAAGTGCTCTTCAAGACATTGGGGTTTTGTGTATGGGTAGTGTGTGTCAGTCATTTCAAATTGATGTTATTGTTTGGTTTTTACTTCTAAGTTGAAGTGAAGGTTCTGTTGAACAATTTTGGTCCGAGTGTCAAACACAGAGATAACAAGAGCAATCCGAGATTTCTGATCTCCGCCAAAGGATGACATTGATACAAATGCAAGATCTGTCTCTTGGGAAGATTTTAGGACCATGCATGTTACAAGTTTAATTGGGATTTCTGTTTGTAAAGCAACCCAGTCTCGTCTAGCAATGACGTCCAAGTGAAAACAATTGTGTCAGATCATTCATCACAAGAGCTTTCCTGTGAGGTATTACTCGATATAGCTCCTATGATTTACCAGTGCCGATTTACGGATGGTCGCTCCGAGGGTCCATCTGCCCTCATGGTTGCAGCCGGCTGTACAGAACCACACTCTGTAAACTCATCAAGTACTCATGAGAATCCAGATCCGGATCCGGATCATCACCAAAATTTAATGGAGTCATCCCTGGACCAAGATCTATCTCGGGTGAAAGTTTCATGAAGATCCGTTTAGTTGTGTCCAAGAAATGTCACTAAATTTGTAGATCCAGATCCCGATCCGGATCCAGAATCCAGATCCCGATCCAGATCGTCACCAAAATTTAATGGAGTCGTCCCTGGAGCAAGATCTATCTCTGGTGAAAATTTCATGAAGATCCGTCCAGTAGTTTGCGAGAAATCCTGTCCACAGACAGACAAATAAATAAATAAATAAACCGACTCGATCGCATAATCTCCTTGGCGGAGATAAAAATTGGCTTCTTGAGGGCACCGTAAAATATATAAACTGCTATAACTCTTGATTAGATTATACAATTTTAACATGAGGTATGTATGGATTCAGAATTAAAAGGAGAAACTGATTTGTCAAGCATTTGGTGACCAGATTAGAAATAAATACCATTTTAGCCCAATATATTGAATGGACCCAAGCAAAATGAAGCTTTTTTAAAGAGAAAGTCTGAAAATGTCCTCACAGTTGCTATGGAATTTTACTTTTTAACGCTATGTTATTATGTCAAGGCTGTGTGGTGAATTAACTGGAATCAAAATGCTCATCACTCAGATTAATGCGTTCTATGCCCAAGGGGGTGCCACAAAATCTGGTAACAGCCATAATCTTTGTACGTATGGATTTAGGATCAGGAGTACCAACCTATTTCAAGCCAATCAATCCATCCATCCATCCAGCCATCATTTTATTCACAAGAAATTTTCTAAAAAGAACTTTATATTGGGAAGAAAGTAAATCAATAATATTAATAACAATGGAAACAACAGTTTGTCTGCCATTCAAAATAACAAGCATAGGACCATAGGGCTAACATTTATTTTGAGAACTTCACTCAGATACTACAATAATAACTATGGTTTACTTCTTTGGTTTATTCTATGTCAGTCTTGGAAGTTGCTTTGAAAGTACTTTGACAAGTGCACTTCACATTTAGTTGGAATACATCTTTAGCAAGTGGTAGTGTAGTCTAAACGTAAAGAAGTTTGCCGTCCTCTTCTTTCCACCCATGGTCAGTGGGGTTGTTGACAGGCATCGTTGACCTTAATGAATGAATGAATGAATGAATGCATGATTTTGTTTTTGATCATATAGTACAATACTCAAACCCATACAGGTGCATACATTAGTGATGCACGATATGAAAATTTTCAACCGATAACCGATAATATCCTGCTTCTCATGGCTGATACCGATAACCGATAAGTTACAAATCTAGGATGCAGTGATGAAAAACTGATATTTTAGTAGCTCTGGCCTATCAATAACAGCAAACAAAAGTTTTGGCTCTTCAAATTTCTTTTTTTCATGTCCTGTCAGACAAACATTTGTGGTCATTTGCTGTAAATAATAACAGCAGCAAAAGACTCTCAGGCCAAACATTTAACATTGGAAATGAATAAATCAAATGCACTAACATATCAAATCATTACACAATTAAAACAAAAACAATTTTCGAAGGATGCATTTTTATCAGAGCTATGGTTTATCTGCAAAAACAAGATTTATATTTAAGTATTTATGCATAAGAAATACATCTATTCAACCTGAAGTGCATGAGGATGAGGTAGGTATTTGTGGAGTTAAGTCAAATGTTTTTCAAATATAAAATTATATGCATTGACATATGTCAACCTCAACTACAAAAATATTTATTTAAATCAAATAAATAAAACACAGTGCATCCTCGGAAATAAAGTGAATCATTAACTATAGGTTTACAGAATTATTAATGCTTTGACTGCATTGGGCATAGTAGAGATTTCTCTAAAATCATATAATTCAAAATAAAAAAAACTTGATGATGAATGATTTCCAATTTCTACTCAACATTTCTTAACCCCCCCCAAACTATCTTTTCACTTGCCCCTCTGTCTAATGTCTACATTATCTTTTCTATTTGCTAGGTGAGGCCATCAGTGGGAGGTATTTCTTAACAAAAAGAAACATCTCCGCCTTCTCACATCGAAGTCAGTTTCTTTTTTCATCAACAACATTTGCAGCAGCAGAAAACAAATGTTCACTGTCTATGCCGGTGCAAGGGGAGGGACAGGTACTTCCTTGCGAGTGAAGCAAGGTCCGGGAACCGGGTTTTGTTGCTTCTCCAGTGCTCCATAGGGCTCTCGGATTGAGGAATCGTGGGCTCTGAGAGAGAGGCTTGAATCTAAAGTTGTAGAACAGCAACAAAGAACAAAAAACTAAACTACATATTAAACATTACTATGCTTTGGTCCATTTTCAGAGATGGCCAAAGCTTTATTTAAACAATAAATTAATTACCTGCTGATCTGTTTGACTTTGGGTCAGTTCTTTCGTGTTGTTTTCTTGAAGGATTTCTTCATACATTGTCAGCAGGGAAACTTTGTTGTCATCTGCCTTGGTTTTCTTCTCCTGTGGCTCTTCGACATTCTCTGCTGATGTTGCACATCTCACCTTGGCCTGCAACACTTCTGTTGCTTCCCTTCTTGTTGCTTGGTCAAAATAGCAGTCCTTATATCTAGGGTCCAAGATTGTAGCAAGAAAAAACAGGGACTCTGTGTAGATGTGACTGAAATGCTGCTCTATGGCTTGGAGTAGGGTGCTCTTTGAAGTTTTAACTCCATGATCTGTTGCAACAGTCTTCTTTAACAGACGTTTCAATGCTTCAATGGAGGAGATTACATCTGCTGCTGTGGCTGTAGCTGAGCTAATGTCTTTTGTCAGCTGTTCACATGGGTCAAGAATAGTGAGTATGTTTTCAATTAAAGTCCACTGGTATGGGCTCAGAAAAGCAGGTAACTCAAAATCTAAAGCATATGCTGCAAGGGCTCGCCTCAGCCCCAACAAACTTCTCATCATGTAGTAAGTGCTGCTCCATCTAGTAGGCAAACCTTGTTGAAGCCTTGCCTGTTTTATGCCTAGTTGTTTCTTTGAGCTTTGAAGACGGAAAGTGGCGAGTTGGGAATGTCTGAAGTGCCCTCCTATCTTCCTGCTGATCAAAACACAGTCTGTGACGCTTCTTTGGCTCAGCACAGCCTCGTTAATCGCGTAAATGTACAAATTCCAACAAATTGACTAATCAATTAAATCAATGGCCTTGGCAACTGAGATAGGCGGAGTAATATTTTCAGTGATGAGGTATTTTTCATTTGAGCACAGGCTACCCGTGCTGTCTTGCTCATTTACATTCTAAATATCTGATTCACCAGTCAGATTGCTCGGTCGGATTTACATGTTGTATAATGTCGAAAATACTGTAGAAATACTGAGAATGAAGTCAAAATGTCGAGAATAAAGTGGAAATGCCAAGAATAAAGCTGATATTTCAAGATTTTGGTCGAGCTTCAAATCAAACTACAAACGTCAACGCGTATCGCTGCCTCAACAAAATGCCTAATGTTGATGAATTGGTGAAATTGTACTTCAGAATTGGTTATTGTTACATGGAAATTCTCTCTCTCTCTCTCTCTCAGCACATAAACGCAGCGTGGAAATGAGCATTGGGACTTTGAAGAGACTGTGTTGAAAATTGCATTTGTTCACAAGGAGAAACAACGCAAACTAAGAGGAGGTGGCCGCATTGGTGCAAAATGAAATGGCTGGTAATGGACAGATGCAAAGGGTATCGATGGTTACACTTGCGTACAATACGGAGAGGATATGTTGTATCCCAGGACACAAAAAGACAATCAATCAAGTTGATAGATCCTGAAAGTTTGGAGCTCAGGCGGGCCTGCATGTTATGGCATACGGATTTGTACAATAAGTTGAAGCCACACGGCATTGCTATGAAACATTGTTTTGATGGTTTTACCCGCCCTGTTGTGTGGATGGAAGCTTACAGAACAAACGATGACCCAAAAATAATAGCAGACTACTTAATAAGATCCATAGCACACTGGAAGGATGCCCGCATAGACTGCGCATTGACCAACGCATGGAAAATGAGCACATGATTGTCTTTTTGTGCAGGAATCACGCGGATAATTTTGCAAGAGATTATGTTAACATTACGCCATGATGTACACCCAGCTGACAGGGCAGTCAGTCAGTTTACCGGTCGCGTTCTCTGGGGTTAAATTGATGGATCTTGACTTTGTTGGTGAAATTTCAACTTTATTCTCGAAACGGTCTTTCAACTTAATTCTCAGCAATTCGACTTCATTCTTGAAATGCAAAAAAAAACTTTCCTCTGTTTTATTCTCTACCTTTAGACTTCATTCTTGAAATGCAAAATTTAAAAAGATGTCATATGGGCCCACTACATGACAGGTCTATCATGACGAGTTGTGTGTTGGGTAACAACATGGCTCCATTGTGTCACAGGATTCGCTATGATCCAATCATCCTTCCGGTCAACTCGAACCAGGTTGGTCAGACTCATTACATATATGGCTCTGGGTCATTGGGTTACCAGCATCTCCTCTATACACCAGGAACTATCAGAGAATGTTTGACTTTACACACATCAACACTGTATTAACTGCATTTCAAAATAGTAAATTTGGTCAAATGGTGACACTACAGTAAACTTTAATAACGCAACAATCAATAATTCCATCCCCATTCGCTACAAATGTTGAAGGCGGATTTGACATGATTCCCATTAAAACTGTTAGAGTTATCAGACTATTTGGGAATTAAATTAAAATTAATTGAAGTCTCACCTGGTGGTGGTGCTACAACAGTGATCATAGAGCAATCAGCATAAATTACAAGCCTTCTCTATGCTTTTCAAATGATCACAAGAGTTGTGATGCGAGTCCGATGTAAAGTGAATTATTGCATTTTGAAATGTAAATTTTGACTTGGTTGGGGTGCCATAGGAAAGGTTTGTAGGGTTGCATAAAACTATTTGGTCCTTCCTCTGTGCACCAGGAATGAGCTCAAGAAATTTCATGAGATTGCCATAAAAATTGTTCAAGTTATAGCACCGCAAACAAGATGTATCTGCTCATGCCGTGCCTGCGCCGTCTAAGGTGAATTCATGATACTCCCTGGAATATTAGTACTGGGGATATAATTATTGGGGATATAATTATTTTTCCCTTTGGAACTGGGCCTTTTTTGATGATTTCATGTTTCCACATCCCCTGATGAAAATGAGTAATGAGCAAAAGGATTGGCCCCATGACCTTCCAGCTGGATAATAATGAAAGTAAAGGAAATGGAGGGTTTTGACTGGGAACCAGCAATAACCTTGGTAACTAGAGCTGGAAATATGCCAGCAGTGCTGTAAACACAAGAAGGCTGAGAGAATGCGGGCAGGAGTGAGATTGGAATATTAATGAGGCTGTGTGAAATAGGTCCCCTCTCTCTTTCTCCTTCCCTCCCTTACTTTTTTCCTCCCTTCTGACTCTCTCCCCTCGCTCTCTTTTTCTATTTAGGTTGCTCTTCCCTCCCGCACTGCTCTCTCTGCCTCTGTCACTCTTGAGTCGCACACAGGCACACGCATGGTTTTCCCCTGATTGTGCTTCACACAATGGCTGTCGCTCACTGCAGATACTTAGAAGAGTTAAGGGGGGTGTTTGATCCTTTTTTCAGAAGATTTTGTTTTTGAGGATTCTTTGTTTTCATCATCTCTGAGCTTCAAGGCTGGATCTGCTGTCAGGGACGTGATCCCACTCGGATGTTGACTCGTTTACCAGTGTATTGATCCTGGCAGGAGGTTGATTTTTGGTATTGAAGGAGTGCACTCATTTGAGCATGGGATATTTTCTGAGAAGTGTTTTGACCACAGAGCATTGAATGCCTCTGGATTCCCAGGAAATGGCAAAAACCTGAAGACCATAAATATTTCTGCTTCATGTCAGTTTATTCTTGTCGTGGCTTTGGAACTGCTAGCATGATCTCTTGACTGGATGTGAGAAATATGTTCGCCATTGCCGGCTGTGACTGCCATTTTCAGCTTGTAGATTTTGGTGAGCAGACTATGAGGGACACTTTGCTACGGTAGCGGCCTGGTCTTCATACACTTGCATCGACTGTGGCAGGGGCTGGCGGGCTGCAAGGCCCAGGTCCTTCTTTGAAAAAGGTCTCTTCCATATGGAGAGCACGGGCTGTAACCCGTTTCCACTGTGCTGGACACGAGGAGCCTGCGCTCACAACTTCCTTCCGCTTCCTCTTCCTCCTCAGAGTACGTTCGTAGTGTGGCACTGAGAAACACTGAGTTCCATTTTTGTGCAGGATTTTTAATTCTTGCATTTGTGCTTATACATCACTGTATTTAGCATCGTATCCAGTAACCTACTGCTGCCATTATCTTGATGTATTTTATGGCTAATATTTAAGTGTATTTGGTTAATATGTAATCATTTATTATTTTTGTTGTTGCAAACAACGTCTTAGGATCTACTATTATAAACAAGCTTGAAAGGCTTTAAGTCTAATAGGAGCAGTGAATTTGACCTTGTTCAGGGATACTTGGGTTTAAATGGATTTCTTACCTTCTCATTCTGCCTTTGCATGGAATTTGATACTGACTGCAAGTATCAGAAGACCGCTTATCATTTCTGTTTTTTAATAGCTTGTGTTATTCAATTTTTATAGTGCATCCTGTTGAATCCAAGCTAGTAAGATGTTGTTTATTGGTGTTATGTGAACCAATTAGATGACGTATACCCTCAGTTTTGTGAGAAAGGTGGGCATGTGGGTAATCCATGTACTGACAATGTCCACTGTGTGTAAACTTAATCCTTGACATAAAAATGGTTGCCTCGCTTTACTGGAAAACGTCTTTGAGATTATGTTTCACTACGGAGGAGTGAATTCCCATTTGCTTTGAGCTAATTAAACACTGGCTGGCTGCTGATGTTATTAGCGATCTGTCACAGTGGCTGGTATCGAGGCCGGGTGAGCATCTCTACTGCAGCAGTGTGGCTCTCCTAGTATTGCATGGCCCATCATTCTCTGTGGCTCTTGAACTCTCTCATTTTATATTTCTATACCTCCCACTGGCTTTCTGCTCTGCACTCATCAAATGTCTTTCATATGAAGGTCAGTAGCCTCACTGGTTCATCTTAATGAATATGGCAGGTTATATTGCTTTCCGTTTTGAAAACTGTTTGAAGTAATTTCACCCTGAGTCAGTCTTGTTTTTTAGGGCTCATCTACTGTTTGTTTGCGAGAAATGTTCAGTGACCAAATGAAAGCACAGTTGCCTCAGTGATGTTATGATAATCATGATAGCAATTTATTAATCTGAATGTGTGTTCTAAATATAATAATCCACTTATATGACAAATTTAACTGGATGTGAAAATTTTCATACTTTCTGTAATGGTTATTTAAATGAATAATTGAAAACAGGTCATGACCAATCATTATTTTTGCCAGTTCATCAGCCGCCAGTTGTGTATTTGTAATATTTTCCCGGAGCTTCGTCTCCGTTTTGTCAGCGTTGTATGTTTCGTTTTATCTCCTGCTTTTAGCATGTATTTATACACTAATTCTAACGTAGTGTTTAACCTTTGTTTAATGTTCTGTCCAGCTGTTGATATTGAGGAGCCGCGATTCTTGTTTGTCTTCCTATTTGCAATACATTGTTACTGCAGCTATAGACAAGAGTTTGTATTACTAATAGTGTTCATTGAGGAACCTCATTTCCTTTTTGTTAGCCCACTTGGCCGACGGGCCCAATTGGGCTTATGCTGTGCTTAGGTTTCATTAGTAGTGGTCTGTCGTGCGTGCGTGCGTCCACAATTGCCGTTTCAGCGCGATACAGCTGTCAGTTTTCCGCGGATCCTTTTCATATTTTATTTGGGCACAAGATCTAGCCCGATTCTTGGTTTGGCCACCAGGCGGCTTTTTTTGCAAAACAGCTCCAGCTCCCTTATTCTATGAGCTAAGATGCTCACATTTTTACTGTAGGTTGTTCTGCCAAGGGTGCATCATATATACAATGGGTCTCATTCATGAAACATGAGCAGAACGAACTTGTGTGGAAACGCTTTTCAGACTGAAATTTACATGCATCTCCGCATTCATCAATATTTTAGTAGCTCCGATCTTTTTATAGCTACTAACAAAATCTACACATGCTGCTGGCAACGCGTAGTGCTTGTGAACATTTAAGAATGCACATAAATAATGCTTGTCACTATTGGAAATTACAATTTTAATTCATATTGTGCTCTGTTATGTACACAATACGCAGATGCCTTTGAAACACGTGATATAGCCTAAACATGACAAACAAGTAAAAATATAACACATTTAGTTAAACAAGTGCACCGCCTATCGGCGGATGTCATATTGCTGCGCAATACTAGTCCCCTACCGATGTATGCATATTATATTTCCTAAGAAGTAGGTCAAAGTGACCTGAATAGGTTACGTGACACACCCTCTCCCCAAGATGCATCCACACATTAACTTTGATGTTCCTAGGTCATACGGTATTGAAGTTATGGAGCGGACACGAATGCGAACGGACGGACGGACGGAGTGCAATCCTGTAGTCCCCTCCGTTTCTGGTAGGGGACTAATTAGTTGGCAATTGGCAGGTTTAAGCTCCAGATCAGGTTCATGATTGTGAATTATCTATGTGAAACGACTCAATAGATCTCATGTTCTTTCTACATGTTGTATAATGATGATAAAAAGATAAAAGTGGAGGCATATTGCTGTCTCCGTCAGGTATAATTCCTGACTGTGAGGTCTCCCCAATTATGCCAGCGATGCGCTTGTCTGCAGTTGATAGTTCGTCCCATGAATAACAAAAGGTTGCTAGTTACATTCCTGATGAAACCTGTTTTTCTGCACCACGTAGTACTTCTTGGTGCAGAAAAATGGGCCTCGTCAAGAATGTCACTTGCGACCTTTTGTTATTCATGAAACGAGTTGTGACTGTGTTGTCACAACTGTGACTGTGACTGTGTTGTCACATTTTTACTGTAGGTTGTTCTGCCAAGGGTTCCTCACACACACATATGTATAATGGGTTTTTGATTTGACCTAAATTTCAAGGTTATGTAGGTCAAAGGTTATAAAATGCACAGATTTTCTTTTAGTGCAATAGTGCCTTCAGTTTTCAACGGATCCTTTTCATATTTTATATACATGTATATGGGCCCAAGATCTAGCCAGAGTTCTATTTTGATCATGCTGCCATTCGGCCACCAGGCGGCTTTTTCGGCAAAAATTCAAACAACTCTAGCTCCCTTATTCTATGAGCTAAGATGCCCAAAAGACCCAAGGGCTTTATGCTATTTTCGAGGTCTTTAGTGATGGTGTGTTGTGCATCCGTGCATAAACTTTGGGCTTGTCTGAGCTTTACCATCTTCAGTTTTGCACGGATCCTTTTCATATTTCATATGTCTATATAGCGTCATCAGGTCTAGACCAAGTTTGATTTTGAGCCCAATCGAACGGATACCTTCGCCAATAGGGGCGTTCCATTTTGGCCACGTTTGGCCAAGCGGGCGCAGTGGCTTTGTCACCGTTTTTTTGTATTGCAATGTTTGTGCTTTCTGTTGTGCAGTAGGCATAATAAATGCAACCAAGTCCATCCTTGCACTGAATCCAGTCCTTAACTTCCTGTCCTCTGTGCATCTGAACTGTGTACAAAGCTCAGCTGTTTCATTGTATAGTACTATAATGAAAGTATTTGTTAAGCAACACAGAGAAGATTCCAGGATTCAGTCTTTGTGTTCCATGAAATTCAAATGGTAATTATTCAAAATTTATTGGTATCTAACCAACATGAGCATGAGCATGTTAAAATTTTGGCTCTGATGTCACAGCTTGTCCCACTTCATGGAGAAACAGGCCCTATCAAAGTATAGTAAGTTCAGCTGTGGATTGTGAATTTACAGAGAGTTTGAATAGTATTCCCCCTTTCACACCCCCCCCCCCCCTCAAAATTTTTGCATGTCAACATATGCTCAGCAATTTTTATAATTTAACACGACATTGGTTAAAAAGGTTTCTGCAATAAATAAGTCAATGTTTTGCGAGGCTCACTTGAATTACAGTCTGTTGATGTAAGGTATTTTCACGTCCTCCTTTGTGTATTTGAGATGAAAGCTTCATGGTCTGAGCTCCCCACAGCCATCAATTACTGTTGTACTCATGGCTGCCATCTGCTCTATTTTATATTTGTTTATTTTTTTTTATTTCAAAATAGAGGCATGGTTACTAATTTAGGCTGTCTGAACCATAAGTTTTTAGGCGTAGGCCTAATCAAATTTCTGTAATATGTCTAGAATACATTGTTTGCGTTTTGCTTTCATGCTGTAAATTCAGAAATGATGGAGTTCTCAATATAAGGAAAAACATTTGCATGAAGTTATAAATGAAGAATTTACTTTAAAAAAGTTGAGGCTTTTGTATTTTCTTCTGAATATTTTGCAAAGATAAAAATGTATGAGTATTTCCAAATGACTGTTTTTGGGAGTTAATGGGTTAAAGCACGGCAGAGTGTGCAGGTGAAGAAGTCCCGCCTTGCTAGCGGTGCTGTGGGTGGAACCTCTCTAAGCCATGCAGTGGCGCTTATTTACAGTAATCTTGTCTGCTCGCTGACCTGCACACAAGCGGAGCCATTTCAGAGGTTGCAACACTTCCCTGTGGAAAAGGGCAGTTTAGTTATCGCTCCACTCCATGGGGCAAGTGTGACAGACTGCATACCTGACCTGTGTCTCAGCGAGACAGGACAAGCGGAGAGTGCCGGGGTTAGAGGAATGGTGAAAAGTAAATGGCCAGGTGTTGCATTAGCCAGGATGTGACATCATATCAGAGTTAAGAGAGAGGGAGAGAGAGCAGTCGGGGTTTGGGTGTGTTTTAGCTCCGAATGGGTGAATCCCTGGGCAGAACTTGCTCAGGTTTGACGGCTGAACTCATGGGAGTAGATGTTTGCCCTGGATTTCTACCTTCCGTTCCACCACTCATGTTTTCAGATGGTCATGAGTGTGTGCCCCAGCGCGAGTCAAAAGTGGTCTGTTCCTGCTGGCCATTTCCATTCAAAGGTAGGAAAGAGAGACTGTATGCCAGTGTGGATGTGTGGTTCAGCAAGGGCAGCAACAAACGAGGGGTTTCCTTATCTGCCTCTAATCACATTTCTTGCCCATCTGTTGTTACGAGCACATTTTGTGTCCTGCTTTAATCTTCTTACTCTATAGCTGTGGCTGTCTGTGTAGGGATAAAATAAGACATTGGCATTTGTTTTGATAGTCATTTAATCCTTTCATTTTTAGTTGATAATCGAGAGGCTGTGGCAGTGTTTGTTCTGTTGATTTGAGCATTTCCACACTTTAAGCTTTCTGGTACGGGGGGAGGTTTTGCCTCTGATATGCACATTTTAGCACCAGGAAATGAGTGCGAGAGGCTCTTTCTGGGCCTGGAGAGCTCTTGCTCTTTGTAGTTCACTGGAAGTTGTTATGTCAGCAGATGGTGAGGTGGAAGGGGGAAGGAGTCACTGGGTGACTGGTGATTTATCACCACAAACCACTGGCTGCAAAGCAGATCCCCCCCCACATTACATCATGTGCAAGCACAAACTTATGAGCATTGACTGAGCCTAAATGGCCCATTTCTGTCTGGCAGAAAACATAATTTTTCTATTTAATTTTTGGCTGTGTTATGAAGAATGTTTCTCTGTTGATTATACGTATTACGTTGACCCATGCAGCTGAAGTCGTTGGTTGTGTGAAGTTTGAGTGTGTTCTTTTGAAGTCACCAGTAACTGTTGATCTCCAGTCAGCTGCATACTGTGGGAGTTCACTTTGGCTATGTGAATAAATACAGCTTCTTATGTAGGCAGTGACTCTCCATTGTTTCTAAAGTGTCACTCCACTCCTCAGCCATTAGGCCATGATGAATGTAATATGTGAGCATCTTTGCAATGCTGATATGTTATTACTTTAAAATTAACCAGGTGTACTATGAAACATAAATATACTGCAGGTAAGATGCTAATGTGCCATCCTACTAGCAATTTGAATAAATATATGCAACATTGGGCCTCATGCAAGAAGCAATATGAGAACAAATTCTCTTATTTTTGTTCTTATCCCCGATTTCTTTTTTTTTCTTTTTTTTTTTCTTATTTTGTTCTTACACATTGATTTCTGAGATTCACCAATGTTTTCTTTTTTTTAACTTCTCTTAGGTAAGAAATAATTTTACGAGTGGTCAAGAGCACTCTTACTGAGATAAGAGAAAACAGAAAACCGTTATCTCTGTCCACAAATTGCTTGTCCAATGCACGGAAACTCACGTTTTAAAACCTAAACATTAAAAATGCATCATATGTGACAGTTCACAAGAAAAGGGTGTATAAGGGATATTTTGGTCAAATTGAGTTAAGTGTATCTGATGATCCCTTACCATGTACTAAACATAGAAAAACAGTTTTTCTCTAAAATGTAAAAAAGCCCTTAAACACCTTTTTCCTGTGGACTGTCACATTTAATAAAAGTTTGATTGTTTAATGTTTTTGAGGAATTATAGTGATTTTATCATTTAATTCTTGGACTGAAGAGTATTTGGCCAGTTGATCCTAATTAGGACTCAGCTATAAAGACCCTTAGATACTTGTGTGCATTCTGCTTCTGAATGGCTTACCTATTGCTGTTGAACCCTTTGGTCATCCAGGCCTTGCGCAGAGAGTGAGTTTTTAGAGATTGCGCGGATCTGTTTGCTGAGACAGATGAATGGCTACTCGTACCAAATTTGAAAGCAACCGCACATGAGCACGAAAGATTACTGTTATGTGTTACAGCTCTCTTGCTCTAACAAATGCGGCAGCGAAAAGCTATCTCCATTCCAATGAAGAAATTCAATGCTTGCTCGAAATGTTGGCGGACGAAAACATACAATCACAACTGGATACTAGGCCTACACGCAAAAACTCGAAGATTTATGGAATAATTTGTGAGAAGTCTCATTAGCGTGGTTATCACAGAATAATAGATCAGTGCCGTGACAAACTAATGAAAATGCGGCTGCGATATTTCAAAGTGCACTCTTAGATTGAATGTGTTGAAAAATAACACAAAAAATGTGTTATCACATGTATAACCCATTTTGTGTTGATTTCAACACAAAATATGTAAAAAAAGAGAGTGAGAGAGTGTGCGGGACGTGGTGTGGAAGTCTAACAGCTCAAGTTATGAGATGGATACATTTTCATGGTATGAGGCGGTGGACAGTATAATCGGTCAAAAACACAAGGCCGAAGGAATTCCTTATGCAACGTCCACCAATATCAAATGTAGTAATCGATACATTTTCAGCTTACCTTGATGTTTGGGTACCCAAAGAAAGATTCGGATGTGTGAAAACATCAAGCATTCAGTCAAGAAAATTCTGAGTTTAATTTTTTGTGCTGCTATAGTGGTAATCCATGTTACAGATGAAACAGCGGGTTGGTAGGGCACGTGCAGCATATGCATTCGCAATATTAATATTTGATATTAATGTTCTAAACCCCCCTCTCAATTATGAAAGCCCTCGATAGATATTTGTGCCTTCTTTTAAAATCGTTCCCCATTTAAAATGAGCTAGGTGCAAACTGCAAAGTGCTGTACCGGAATTTTGACATATATGCAAGTGTACTCCAGTACGGTACGATATTACTATTGTGGAAGCTGGACAATGGGGGGAGAGGGGAGGGGGGAAAATCATACTGTGGCACAGTATGGAACAATCATGTCGAGTGTGAAGGTGCCCTAGATTGCCACGAGCAATCGGCTCTTTGCACATGGCACGTCCCCTGCCCTTATATGGTGTTTAGTAGGTGTCATATATGCTAATTTAAAACAACCAACAACGCGCTTCCAATTTACAATCAAGTGTGAATGGTTCTCTATAGACTCGTACTTGGAAAGTACATTTTGAATGTTAGGAGGGAGTGGTCGGTGTGTTTAATTTATTTCACCCATACTTATTTAACCCCTTAGGCCCTGGGAGCCGGTTGATACGCATAATAAATACAGCATCTTTCCAAATCACAACATTGTCATGCGGCATATCCACATTTCACGAAGAAACTCGCCCAAAAGCTCATGCAGACCATTTTTACCTCAACTGAAAACAATTCAAGCACCAAGCAAGTAAATAAGCATGTAGCAAATATAGGATAAAATCATATCGGCACTGAATCACCAGAATTTCTCCTGAATTTGTGCTATGCATAAAAACAATACCTCAAATGAAAGAGGAAAGTCCACAGAATCCAACGATATGAGCCCTGTCATTTTAAACCGACACCACACTCAAAGAACAGCAGGCATACATTTTACAGTCTACAGAGATGAGCAAAAAAAATTTTTTACCTTTGATATTTTGTAATAAACGACTGCTCGAGGGTAAATCTGCGCTTGCTATTGTCATCCCAATGTATTCATGTTATAACGAAACTAGATCTGCCAGTATCCTAACATGTTATTTCCCAGGACGTTGCTTCAAAGATCTCAGTTCCTCAGCATTCAGCTTGCTTGCAATGTATTTTCCTCTTTGCGGTTGGCTTATGATGCTGTCAGTAAGACTTTGCCAGTAGCCATTTGATTCTATGAGTACTGATGTTTCCAACAAACTCTAAACCATCTTAATCACAGAAACCTAGCCTGAGCTACGGCCTCGGGTTCCCAGTGTGTCAAACTGAGTCCATGAGCCATTTGCATCATCTTGAATAGCGCAACAGTGTAAACACATAACTAGTTTGTTTGAGGTATTATCCGAATAATTATCCGCTAAATATTCATTCATTTTCAAAATCGTTTTCTGACAAAATCTTTGCACTATTCCGCACAAATACTGAGACTTCAACAGTACAGTACGTATTTTCTTTACACATTCCTTAAATGGGCAATTTGACCGCAGTATCAGTCAATTGGTGTAGCCAAACGATTAAAATGCTGCGCTGCAAGGGATACTCTGAAGGTTCGATTCCTGGTTTAGGCACATTTTTTTGGGAAATAATTGCAGTTTCATTTTACAAATAATCGCTGGGGTTTTTGTTATTCTTACTTTTCTTTAACATTTTTTCACATTGCCTTTGTATTTATAATTTTATTTATTTGTTTTGTTTTCAATAAATCTGCTCCAATGGAGTCAAACTTCATTTTCATTGTATGTATTATCTTTGAATGGGAAATTGTATGGGCAACAAAACTGGTAGAAATAATACTTTTTTCCCATTCTAAAAATTAAAAAATGTTGTATTTGGATGGAATGTATACCTGTAGTGACATATAAGTGAAATTAACTGAGTTTTACAGTTTGGTGTCTGAGAAATCTGAAATGGAACACAAGGTACCTAAATTGCCAAATTGGAGAAGCCACCTAGGCATTCCTCTCTCATTTTGCTCCGATTTACCTGATCAGAATAAACTTTGGCACAGATAATAATGAGATTCTGTAATTTTTTAGAGGCTTCAGATTGCAACTCAACAAATTTACTAGGAATAGAAGTAAAACTTTGTTAGGTGCAAAATGAGATCTTTCATTTATTCTGTGTTCCATCTCCTTTACTCTGACTCAGTGACACATATAGTGACATATATATTTACACCAGGGCAGAAATCCCAAATGGCTTTACCTTTATTATGATACCAAGATTATTCAATTGGACTCAGCAGTCGCAGAGATATACTCATTCCATTTTGGGCTTGCCATTTTTGAAAAAGAGGCTCAGGGCTTAAGGGGTTAATATCCAAGTGTGAGTAGACATGTTTTGACATTTTTGCATTGTATGGTTTTCAGTATGAAACTGTCTAAAACATTAATCACAATCAAGTCAAAAATGTGCTTCAATCTTGACGGCATGCTTACTGGTTCTATAATTTCATCGTTTCATGTTGTTGGTTTTGTCCCGTTTTTCAATTTACTGTGTGTTAAGCAGTTTGTTTTTGATAAGTTTCATTACAATTCAAAGTTTGTTATACTTCAGGCAGAGGGAAATGATCAGTTTGATGTGGCAAACACTATCAGTATTTGCGCAGCAGGAGCTGTCAGCCTCATTACAGAGTGATATGCGCATTTTTAAATTGTCTTCCCATTAACTGGGTACTACTTATGTCATTGCAGGTTGTGTCTTGCATTGAGATGCAATGGCCCATTGGGGAATTAAACCTGAAACTATGCAGCTATAAGCTCAGCTCCTGACTTATTATAGTACAGGGATGTTGTTCTTAGTCACCTACCTCATGTGCCCGGTGTGAACTACATGTCCTGTCATAATTTTCACTATCTCAATCTCAATTCTAAGGTCCAGTTTACGGTGCTGAGTTCAGGCATTCCTGTTGCTGGAAAAGTAAACAGCCTTGTCCTTTAGAAGTCCTGGGTCAATCTAGAAAATTAATTCACAACTTCACTGGGTGTCATGAGTATCAGAACCCTGGAGTCATTTCTACTGAACGGTTGCAGTGTTTGAGCTTTTAACTGGGCAGTTTTGGCTTTGGTGACTTGCTAGCTAGCAACATCATCAACTGATCAGATGTCAGACCGCAGATCAAGCAGCAACTTTTCAATATAGTTAGCATTTTGCATTAGTTAGCAAGCTAGCAGTAATTATAGTACAAGTGAACTTCGGTCTAATTAACTAGCTAGCCTTATTTTAGTTCAAGCTAACTGTAGCCATATTACCAAGCTAGCTAGCTAGTGGATATTACAGTAAAGGGAACTGTAGCCTAATTAGAAAGCTAGCCAACTAGCATGTTAGCAAGTATTGTAGTGCAAGCGAATGATCGCATAACGTCCGCTAACTTCTGTACAGATCATTGAGTTTTGCCAATTAGATGACAGATTGAGCTATTTGTGATCTGGCGAGATCACAATGCATTGCGTTGGTTGGTTAGATAGAATTACATTTAAAACTAATTTCACTATCACAGAATTTAAAATGCTATGAGTATGCTTATTTATATCTGAGAGTACTTTGCTTCGGCAAAAACTATTTAGAAGACTCGGATGACGCAAATTGACCTGGGGGGACCAAATTTCTCAAGATTATCAATGAAGTCGGCGGATCTGGATGGCCCAGAAAAATATATCAACAACCCTACGTCACAGCTCGACCTCTGAAGGGGCCACAGCCCCTCAAAATGGCGCCATCCAGGATCCGCCATAAACTTCAGGCACTCAGTAAAAAATTTTTATTTTCTGTTTACCTTCACAAACCAAGCTTATTGATCTGGCGAATTACATTCTACTGCTCCTGAGGTGTAGCAGGTGAAGTTTTGCTATTGCACTCTCGGTATCCTTTGAAGTCTTGAAATGCCATGAAATGGCAAAGTCTTCAAGTATAATGATGATGTAACATGGTTATTATGTGCTAACAGTTCTGATTCAAGATGAATTAAATTTGGTGAAGACAGTAAAGGGGCAATTCCACATGAGAGTAGCAAGAACAGCAATTTTTATATTATAAATATATAGGTTTTCATGTAGATGACTCATTACCTAATCTGAAAACCACTGAAAACCATTTTAAAATATCTTTGACGGTCTTCTCAAAATTTATATTTGAATTTTGTCATATTTTTAACTTAGGACAAGGATCAAAGGTTACTTTTCCAAAGCTGACAACTCCTAAAAGATATTTAGCTATTTCCTGGTTTTTACTGTATTTCCATACATTGGTAGTCAAAGTATTTGTGTCTGTAAGTCATTGCAGGAAATTGAAACACACAATTCCAGTGGCTCATTGTGAAATTTGTCATTTTTCGACGTAATTCCGTTACCAAAATTGCAGTATAGTTCTCTTCGTCATCTTATTTTTGCATTTATTTTATCGTTATTAAGAATTCTCTTCCTTATGTCCATACTGAATTTCAGACATTAACTTCTCTAATACTGAGCTACAATCCTGGAAAATTTGTGGTAACAGAATTGCATGGTAACGAATTTACACCAGTAACGGAATTTCAAAAATTATTCTGAAAGCCAGTGAAAAACAGAAGATGGCACAAGGTGGCATGAGGACTTTTTGGAGCATAGTGGTTCATTGTTTTGGACATCTATAGTTGAGTGTTTCTTCCTGTGAGTTAAGTTTCCATAGCATTCCATTAGCAGGAATTTATAGTATAGTTTGGTTAAGTAGAAGCATCTGCTGGAAAAGGGTATGAATAAATGTTTGTTCTGTAGTATGGGGTCTTCCTCACCATCACTTTTACCAGCATCCTGTTCCTCCTGGAACTGTGCTTGACTAAGACGGCATGCCTTTGTATAACATGTATAATGCGTGAATGTATGATGTGTGAAGGGGTTTTAGATTTGGAAAGCATGGCTTGTGGCCCTTGCGGTCAGTTACTCTGTGAAGCTTGTTGAATCTAGGTGTGATAAAACATTGATGGTCTTTGCTCAGAATACACATCATGGTATTATTCCCGCCAGATGCCAAAAGCAATCCGGCAGTCACTTCGACCATGGGCCAAGAAAAAAAGGAGAAACTCAAATACCAAGACCGGCGAGAAGAAATGGAATTTAATTAAAACAAAATTCAAAAATAGGAGGTTTAAAAATAACCAGGAGCAGCAAACAAACTAGGAGAAAATAAAGAAAAAATGTAGCAGCAACAGGGCTGGCACCTGCCAACCCTATATACTCTGCTAATACATCCACACTAATGGGTTCCACCTGTGGCCCATTAAGGTGGAGGTGAAAAAATTAGAAAGGGGAGGGGCTGTAAGGACCAAACCTTTACAACACATCCCATGTCCAACATTCGTTTTTGCTCAATATCGAAAGCCAGCAATCCTCCAACTAGGAGGTTTCTTGCTTTTTCATTTCTGAATAAAACTGATATCTAAGTTTTGATATTAGTTTAGCAAACTAAAAAAGTCTTCAAGATGGTTGATATGCATTAATCTCACCTTTTACATAAGACTCACCTAATCCGGGAGGCTTCCTCAGTTGCCTCAGCTGTCAATTTAATTAGTAAAGCGCATTGAGCAGTATCCCATACTGCATTTTGTGCTATTAAAGAAACAAATATACTATTCTTGTAGAAAAACGAGTTATTCTCATCAATATCATGCATTGCCTTCCTTTTGCCCAGACTTGTTGATCAAAATTTTGGTTCAGCAGGAGGTCAGAAACACAAACTTCATTTATGATACCAATTTTCAATTGCTTTGTTGTTTTGGGTATAATAAATTTAGTAGATTCTCAAAAAATGTAATTCCGTTACCATTTTATAATTCCGTTACCGGTGTCTCTTTCTCATAAATGGCATCCAACAAAATATCTGCGAATATTCCAGTCAATATAAACTTACCATGGCCTGGTCAACATCCTAGGTCACCAACTTATTCTTAAACCTACTGCCTATCATTGCCAGATTTCAGAGAAATGTCTGTCAAAGTTAAGGCAAAAATAATGGCATTTCTTCTGCCGTAATTCTGTTACCGACACTTTCACCTTTGTACAGCCTTCTACAAAATAGATTACCCCAAACTTTGTTATACAGCTCATTAGGCATGCCAGTGGAACTGATAAAAGCACAGGCAAGTAGCTACTCCATTAGAGTAATAGATGGCAGGTAGAAATGACATGAAAATTACTCTTGATCGTAATTCCATACACAAAGTCAACCTTTGTATGTGCTGTAACATTGATAATGAATTTCGTAAGCTTGATGTTAGATGAAAAACAAGCCATATTGTGCTAAATATATTGTAGCAAGAATATGTCTGAAATATGTAAATCTTCGTGGATAGATATAAGCTTCCATTCTTTATAAGTCACAGGATTATCTAAAGATGAAACATTGATATAAATTCCTTTGAACCTGGATAAATTCTTCTTTAATGGAGCCCCAGATGGCCCCGTTTTTTCATAAGGTTTTTTCTGATCAGTTTAATTGGATGGAAATTTGAGTGGCTTAACTCAGTTTTTATAATCTGCTTTAGAACATGTTGACCATCAGCCTGATCCCCATGCATTTGTGTATTTGACTAGACACACTGTAGTGGATCATATTATAATGGTGATTTAGATTTCTGTATGGTCTGCGAGGTCATGGAGCTAGCAGGTTGTTTTTTATTGTAGAGCAGGAATATTGTGACATTTAAACATTTTTTTAATTTTAAATGGTAACTCCAACCACAGAAAAAATTGGAATGACCATGCAACTAAATCCCTCCCTTATTAATTTTTGTAGCCCTGGCAGGGCCATCCGTATCATGGTCCTGGATTGCTGGGCTTGTGAAGCACCCATTTTAGATCACAAGGGCTAATAAAATTAATTAATGGTCAAATTTTGAGAAAATGAACACAACGGACACAAAGTTGATCTTACCAGCTACATTTCATCTGACTTAAATGTGCCTTACAACAATATTAAAGCAACAAAAACATAGCTAATTCTTAATGGAGTAATGGTTGTTTACATTAAACTCAATACAATCTATGTGCAATACAGGATGGACACCCTTTTCTTCATATGTCAGGGCTAAACCCTTATGATGGCAGATGGCCGTTGTTAACTGCTCCTGCTAGGCACTGAGCACTTGCAGAGGATTCGATTTGATTCAAAGCTGTTTACTCATGTGCAGCTTGTGCAAGTTTTATGACTTACATGCCCAGCAACCCCACTTCTGAACAATAGAGGAGTACTTGGAGTTTTAATGTATTGTGCAGTGAATTGGGAAGTTGGAGTTTTGACTGGAGAATGGTCGTTTAGAGGTAGGTAAGCCACACCATGGCTCGTGATCTCAGAGCAACATGATATCTGAACTTATACAGAACAACTTATACATGATTTCCAGACATGGCATTCCCTCACAATTTGTGATAGCCAAATCAGGGTCCAAAATGTTGGAAAAAACAGCTATTGCTACGCAAAGATACATTTGTGTAGCAATGGCTGAAATCTGTATAGCACTTTTTTCTTTCAGGTTTTTTTTTGCCCATTTTCTACTTTCATTCATTCTAATGAGCATATTATCCTGCCACACCTGTCATTAATCTGTAGCACTATATATCATGTTGTGCTTTGTTTTATTCCAAATTGTTGTAACACTTCTTGTTGTTTTGGTGGTGGTGTGTAATCCTTTTTGCTGTGTAGTGGTTGTATCCAGGGGTGTACTGGGAGTGCAATCCGGCCCTGGCATTTTCCATTCCTGGCAGGGCGGGTTGATGTCTATTAACCAATAATCCTTGTCCCTGTCCTATGTAGCTACCACTTAATTTACAGTGAGCCAATCCTATCCCAATTAAGTAGTCATGAAAAATCAGTTTTCTGAAGCAAAAATTCAACCTGGTATTGATACTATGTCATTTCACTATCAATTATAGTCATCACACATCAAAAATGTGTAATTCCCTACCATAGATTTATGCATAAATTCCCCCATCGGCGAATTCAGCTCTCCTTTATTTCCTCATAAGTACTTCCATTGCTTAGCCACTCACTCCATTGCTAACTAAGGCACATCTGCATAATGCACATTTATAGTTCACGCCCATGTGAAACTTCCCTAGCAATGATCTATTGATTGACATGTTTCTTGTCCAATTCCAGGGAGTAAAAACTCTCCACTGTGACTGAAAGACCTTGATTGGACCACCAGAAAAGTATTTAAACCTTTGTGTAACTGCAAACTAGCTTGCATTCTCTTAATGTTGTGCAGCTGAAAATTATGCCATTGCACATAAAAAAAGACTTCCAAAACCGCCCTGAAGTGCTCACTTACATTTACAGGATTTAAATGAGATTAGGACGTGGTCAATAGGAATTATTCCAAATGAAACAGGAGTGGAGGGTTCCTTCTACAGAACAGATCTCTCTCTCTGGAGGAATTCAATGAAGAAAGTTTTTTGTTCATTTTGTGAGTAAGTGCAATTTTATATTGCTTTTACTTATTGCTAGCTGTTTTTCTAGGTTTACTACAGCGATGATGATCACAGACCTTGTTTGCCACATTGGTTCAGAATAGTAACCGTCTTTGCTAATAATACTGCATGTAGTGGCATTTTGCTCAATGTGGCTTTTTGTTTTAGAATTTATACTGTATTCACCAAAATCGAATGGCAAGGTTTTGGCTTGTTTATTTACTTTTTCCATATAATGTGTTGAAAGTGTTTATATAAGGTTGCGAGCTCTGAATTGGGGACTGCTACCTTCCATTGCAGGTTGAATAATCGGACCGTTAAATAAGCAGTGTGTGTGCTGACTTAGAGGAAAAATGGACTAAATTCTTAACTTTGTCATGGAGAAAAGGCATGTTTTGGGTTTGGAGAGGATACTGTTGACCATTGATGTCCAACTGCACCTATATTGCTAAACTCATGCATCAAAAGTTGATTTGTGTTGAATGTATGATTATTTTATGATTTGACCGTGTGCCATGAGGGATCTGAGAGTTTGGGGAGCCACCTGGAGAGCTGTCTTATTTGGCTCCTACAGAATACATAATTTAGAAATGCATGCTCAGATGAAGAGTGCACGTGGTCAAGGAGTTCATGATCCCAGAAATGTGAACTTTTTACCCACAGCCATTTTTCCATTCTCAGTATTTATTTATTTACAATTTCAATGTGGAACTTTAATGAAGATTTTTTAAGTCTGCAGCCCCTTTTCTCGACCAAGATCATGAAAATAAACTGAAATATGATGGAATTCAAAATGCTATTTTTGAATATTTGAGCCATTCCCTTCCTCTCTGTGGAGCTGTAATCTTGAAGTATAAAGCCTTGAATAATGCTACATAAATAGCCAAATCTGCCCAAATGGGTTAACCAGGCTGACAATATATGAACAATGTCCACCTATCCTGAAAGGAAACAAGTTCTAAATAGTTGTTGATAAATATCATTACAAGTTAAAGCAGCGAGAATGAAATGGTGCTTAAAAACTGGTAATATTAGGGGTTTATACTGCCCAAGTAACATTACACGTGCTGAATTATTACAGCTCTGATGATTTCAGTGGTATGAAATTACGTGAATAACCTGACCAGCGCGAAAGGAAATGGTTCTCTGGTTCGAGTAGAAGCATAGCTGCTGTCCATTTGTGAAAAAATGTGGATTTTGAAAACCATTTATTGGTATCTCATCGTCAGATGAAGTTTTACTTGACAAATTACTTACCCTGCTTTACATGCACAGTACGATTCCACTATTTTGTCTGTTTTGATCTCAACGTGCAGTTTATGGGTTGTTTGGCTTGTCTGCATCGATTGCCAGGAATTCATTGTGACTCTTGTGTCACCATTCGTTCTGTTAAAAATTTTGGTTTCATGGATTTATCCTTGTGTAAAATAGTTAAGGCTTCTCTGAGCAACTTTGCTGGACAAGTTGGACACATTCAGTAAGATACAAACTGCAGTATTATCGGGAATACACATTAGAGAATGGTGCTCAAACTTCTGTTGTGCGGTTGCCATTTTGGAAATGAGCCGCATGTGGGGCGTAGCAATGGTAACTGGGTGCAGAGCTTGTTGAAACTAGTCGGAAAGGTCCATTAAATGTCAATCTTGCCGCTCCCGTGTCCCCTTCCAAATGAAAACTACTTGCCACGTGAGGCTAGTTATGCCTGAATAGCTGTAAAGAAGCGCTCATATCTGCCCATGTCAATCACGTTTACATAACTAGAGACTCATATAGAAATTTACACACCTTGTTTTTCTAGTTCATTATGAGGGGATGACAGCTTCCACCGTTTTACAAGTAAAACTAAAATCCGTGAATATGCACATATTTTCCCGTAAAACCCCTCTCTGATTGGTCTTTCTTGTTCATTGAAGACAAAACAATACGAAAGTGCTGTCCTGTTTTATGGACATCGTTAACATAGTTCTTCACTTTGGGCAGTTTTCTATTTATTTATTTTATTTATTTTTGCATTCATATATGGGGCTAAAGAAAACATCTTTGGGGCTACAGCCGCGAATGCTCTGGGCAGATGAAGCAACTATTTGTCATTGAATTTTTATTCATCATTGAACAAATACATTCGCCACTATGATGAATGCTCATAATTTTATCCTTGTCACCGATGAATTATTTTTGTGAATCACGAAAATGACGAGCGGCAGCAGGAGCCCTTGTAATGGGCGGTGTAAAGCCTCGTCCTGCTGGCGGACTCGGTCCGCCAAGTCAGCCAGTCGACTGTTCAGGGTAGACAAGCCCTTGGCATAGCCCAAGAGTGTTGCTAGCTGATCATCCAAAATTTTCTCTAACGTAGCTGCAGCTGACAACTCCATGTTCGGCTAGAGTGTACTGTAATGGGCGGTGATAGGACGCCAGGTGCCACGACTAGTGAGAGAAAGAACTGAGAGTGGCCAAGATAAGAGACAAACACTAAAGGGATACACACCTCCGGTAAAAGCTTGCGCTTCCAAGGACAAATAAAAGTCGGCAATACGGAAGCAGTGCGAGAGAGAATAAACAACAAAAGAGAAGAGAGAAAATTTCTAAAAGAGGCAATTCCTAACAATAAATGGAATATAACAAATCACTAGGAAATCTGACTAGAGATTTTCTCCGGCCGAAGTGCTAGAAAAAAAACAGACACTCTAGTCGATAGGCATGGCGAACCCCCGGCCATATATATAGAGTCCGTAAAACTCCGCCCCAGCTCACTCAGCCAGTTGAGCCTGGAATTCGATGGAAAAGAAATCTGATATCGCCCTGGACGATAGAACAAAGAAAGGTCCAACAAGCGCACGCCTAAACCATGACAACCCTGCTCTGTAGTCATTGATGCGCGTTTCTAGATTGTCAACGCAGTCGTGAAGTTCACCCATCAAAAGTGGTTTAAAAAGCTATAAGGCTTCTCATGAGATAGTAAGAGCGTATCTTGTACTTTAAATATGTGTCAATGACGGCTGATAGGAAATTGGGACGAGTGAAAAGAAAAGTTGGGCCTGTGAAAGCTACTGACCGGCCCAACTACCCGGGGGCCAACTAGGATTAATCCCGTTGTGCTCGATGCCCAGTCCACCACTGGCCGCATCAGTGTATCGGTACATGAGTAACCGATCCCAGCAGACAGGCAGGAAGCGTGAAACTGGGGCACAAGGGGAGCCAGCAACTAAATCTTTATCGATGATGTAATAGGGCAACAGAAATAATCCATCTGAGGTAAAAATGTTGCATTGCAAATTACGCTAAGCAAAGACAGGTTTGCATCGCACAGTCACTGTCTTTGTATTGCAAATTGCAATGCGATACCGGACATTTCAGACTGTGCAAATTGTGTTTCACATGTATGGATAAACAGGGAGTGTTGTGATGTGGTTCATTGGTTTCTGTACCATCATATGGAAAGTTGGTTGTCTGAAAATTGGAAGCTGAGCTTTTTGTGAATGGATTTTCCCATTTTTTGCCACAAAGTTTGATCCTGTGTTAGTAAAGCACTATTCAAGTTCTTCGTGCCATGACCTTCATCAATTTTGGGGGCCGCCACGCTGTCACGGAATTACAGTCCCATTACATTTTGGGTTGTAACTCTACAACTAAGTAAGATAAAATCAAGTATGATATGTCATATTGAAGGTATTAACTTGTTCTTTAATATTATTAAGTGAAAATATATTTTTTGAGAAATTTTTATCGAAGAAACAAGTAAAAACTACTCCGTCACGGAATTACACAAAATTGACGTGGTTTTTTTCATGTTGTGCTTAACTATCCAGAAAGTGATGTTCCTATCATAGTTATGAAACTTCAATATGTTCATATTTAAGGTGTTTTTTGTTAATACTGTAAGTTATAGAAACAAATATTGACTTTTATCCTGCTTTATGGGCAAGAAACTTCAAAAAATCAATGTCACAGAATTACCAGAGGCAAATTGTCACGGAACGACAACAATAGTATTAATTAGTTTAAATGTATTTATTTCAATATATTATACATATATACATAATTATTTACATTTTTACAGTTTTGCAATGTATGACAATGAGTTTTCCACTTATAATGACAAATCATAATACATTTTTTTTATCTCCATGTCAACATTGGCTTGGCGGCCCCTTTTTGGAAAGTTTAAGCTAAATGTTTGCCAGGATACTGCTTGTCTCCTCTTATTACGCCATAACCTGTTGACCAGAATTACGCAAAACTGATTACACAGAGTGCTGTTTTGTGTTGATCAACTAGTAGACACCCAACCTCTTGACAAACCAGTCGTAGGTGTGCAGTGGTATTATTGTCATCCAAAACTATGAAGCCTTCTATTCCTGGGCAACAACAGTGGAATGGCAAAGAACAATTTCATACCTGACACTGTGCGACCCATATATACATATGTTGTACAGTTAGTCATTTACAATGAGTGTCTCTTCATAAACACTCATAAAGGCTTTGGAACCCTATTGTTGATGTTTTCTCTTAGGTGCACTGTGATGGATACACACCAAGGGCTTTTGTGAAAGAAACATGTTCTATCTCAGCTATAACCTCACACTGTTTTTCTCTCTTCATCCTATACAGAATATGACGGACCCCTAGCATCCACCAAAAGGATGGCGGCTGCCTGCCGGGACCCCCCCCTGAACCACGTCCTGGGCCAGGGTGCAAAGTCACGGCTCAGCATGGGGACGGACCGCCCCCCAGGGGGCATGGACCGGGTTCTCAAGGTGTTCCACTTCTTTGAGATGAACAGCGACGCTTGTAACATCCGGCATGGGGATGCCACTGATATACGGGTGAGAGGTCGTGGGTCAGAGTTCACACAGCTAGGGTCAGGAGCATCTGAGATGCTCCTGCATGTGGGCATTTCCTTCAACGATAGTTCGGATCTTGGCTCAGATGTCATGCAGGAATCACACAGAAATTTTAAACTGATGAAACGAGTTTAATAATCATGTCTTTTGTGTCATGACAGTTTGAGACTCGCTGGAAGGTTTTAAATTTCTATTAGTTGTTATTTGTAGAGCATGACTGCAATATATTGGTCTAGTCCTTTGTTAATTGACAATGCATGCAATGTCATTTCTTCTTTGCTCAGATAATATCTTGTTGTAGTGATTCAAGAGCAGAGGGTCTATTGAAAAAATGTTGCCAGTTGCAGAATTGACTGTATACCTTGCCCAAACCTCTGAGTTCTGCTTTTAATGTTATAAATAATTGTTCCTGCAGGTATTGTAGAGCTCTTGTTCTTGACGTCACTAAAACCGCCTTGTTCAAAATGAAGCCATTTTGAATGGTTGCTGAGAGTAACACTGATTCTGTGGCATTCCCTTCAGCAAATATGATACAATTACAGAGGCTTGGAAAAGGAAAATCTTTTTGATTTCAAATTGCATGACCATTCAGATCTGTATGGAAAAATGAATAAATTTTTGGTTACCTGAAGCTGCAGCTATTGTCAAACCAGATAGCGGTTTATCATAATTGTAGCTTGACTTGCAGTGGCTGTAAAGCAATCTTTTAAAGCATTGACCCAAAGTTAATTTGCGAAACTAACCTTTTTTACACCATCAACCCATGTTTTACCATTTGCTTAGTCTAGTAGCAGCACTGTCTCTGGTGATGGGTCTCGTTCAATTTATTATTATTATTGATTATTCAGTTGTTCAGACAGCTCAAGATTTATGATAAATTCATTCTTTTTACTCCTCTAGTCCTGCAGCTAATAAGCCAGCAAAGTATTATCTGGTTGCTAAAAATGTTCAGATCTTGCTGGTCAGGACTATTCCACCCGTTTGTAATTTCAGTCTTTATAGAAAGCATTCCAGATGAATGTTAACCCCTTAAGCCCTGAGCCTCTTTTTTGAAAATGGCAAGCCCAAAATGAAATGAGTATAAATGAGTATATCTCTGCGACTGCTTGGTCCATTTGAATAATCTTGGTATCGTAATAAAGGTAAAACCATTTGGGATTTCATACCTGGTGTAAAAATCACTATATATGTCACCGAATCAGAGTAAATGGAGATGGAACACAGTGTAAATGAAAGATCTCATTTTGCACCTAACAAATTTTTACTTCGATCCCTTGTAAATTTGTTGAGTTGCAGCCTGAAACCTCTAAAAATTACAGTACATAATGTCATTATTATCTGTGCCAAAGTTTGTTCTGATCAGGTCAATCAGAGCAAAATTAGAGAGGCATGTCTAGGTGGCCTCTCCATTTTGGCAATTTAGGTACCTTGTGTTCCATTTCAGATTTCTCAGATACGAAGCTGTGAAACCCATAACATTTCACTTATATATCACTACAGGCATCCATTCCAACCACACACATGCAACATTTTTTTATTTTTAGAATAAAAAAAATTATTATTATTTCTGCCAATTTTGTTGTCTATACAATTTCCCATTCAAAGATAATACATACAGTGAAAATGAAGTTTGACTCTACTGGAGCATATTTATTAAAAAACAAAACAAATAAGTAAAATGATAAATACAAAGGCAATGTCAAAATATGTTAAAGAAAAGTAAGAATAATAAAAACCCCAGCGATTATTTGTAGAAGGCAACTGCGATTATTTCCAAAAAAAAATAAATGAATAAAAATAAAAAAAGGTACCTCGATCAGGAATCGTACCTTCACTATTTCCTTTCAGCAGCGCAGCATTTTATCCAATAGGATGCGCCAATTGACAACAGTCTATGGTGAAATTGCCCATTCAACGAATGGGTAAGGAAAATACGTAGGCTACTGTACTGTTGTAGGCTCAGTATTTGTGTGGAATAGTGCAAAGATTTTGTCAGAAAATGACTTTGAAAATGAATGTTGAATATTTAGCATATAATTATCCAGACAATACCTCAAACAAACTAGTTATGCATTTATATTCTCGCGCTATTCAAGAACATTCATTATGTCCCATGGACTCAGTTTGACCCGCACTCGGAACGCAAGGCTGTAGTTCAGGCTACGTTTCTGCCATTAAGGTGGTTTAGAGTTCGTTAGAATCATCAGGACTCATACAATCAAATTCCTACCGCCAGAGTCTTCCTGACAGCATTACACGCCAAAAGCAGATTGGAAAGTACATTGCAAGGAGGCGGAATGCTTTGGAGCTGAGATATTTGAAGCAACGTCCTGGGAAAGAACATGCTAGGATCGCGACAGATCTAGTTTCGTTATAACACTAACACATTGGGCTAACAATAGCAAGCGCAGATTTACCCTCGAGCAGTTTTTTTATTGAAAAATATCAAAGGTAAGAATTTTTTTCCTGCTCATCTCTATAAACTGTGAAGTGTATGCCTGCTGTTCTTTCAATGTGGTGTCGGTTTAAAATGACAGGGCTTATATCGTTGCATTCTGTGGACTTTTCTCTTTTATTTGAGGTATCGTTTTTATGCATAGCAGGAATTCAGCAGAAATCCTGGCGATTCAGCTCTGATATGATTTTATCCTATGTTCTGCTGCATGCTTATTTATTTGCTTGGTGCTTGAATTGTGTTCGGTTGAGGTAAAAATGGGTTTACATGAGCTTTTGGCCGAGTTTCTTCGCGAAATGTGGATATGCCGCTTGACAATGTCGCGATTTGAAAAAATGCTGTATTTATAATGCGCAATAACCGTCCCCGGTACCGGGGTTCTTAAGGATCTCAGTTCTTAAGGGGTTAAGGACTACTGGTACTTAAAGAGGAGCTAAACAGGGGTTTGAAGTTTCAGTATTTTTGTGTTTTAGTGGTTTGTGTTTTAGTGGCTTTACATTGTACAAATGAGCCTTAGTGTTACATACAGTCAGAGAACTGTCGGCTTAAATCTAGCCATTATCAGATTGTTCACGTTGTTTCTTCCTCTTGTCTTCACAAAAAATCAATAGCAACAAAAGCTCAAAAATGCATCGATTTGTGAAGCAAAATAAGGTATGTTTTGCCACTGTAGCTACTCAAGTCAGAGTCAGTTCTAGAGGCTGCGATTGAATTGCGGGAGGGTGCTATCTATTTACTCAAGCACGAAGACATACAGAGAGAACACAATCACAACAAATGTTAGTGTGTGAGAAACTAAATAATTGAAGCTGTTCAGAGCATAGACTGTATATAGCCTAATGGTTCAGAGTAGCATAATTGTCTAACGGATGCAATATGAGTGGCTTTTTGGAGTTGTCGATGTTTCTACAGGTCATCGGTGATATCACTTGTTTCAGTCAATTGCACAGTAATTGTCTTCACAGTGAGAAAGATCTCACACCGACATTGAGAGTGAGCTTTTCAACAATGTTCCTCATACAGGCTCCAATTACAGAAGATCGTTGCATTCTATATTTGTTGAATTAGATGTACCAAAATCAACCCCGAAGGCGAAGCTTTAGCTCAGATATTTGCCATGGAATATACGCACTTGTAGATCCACGTCGAACCGAGAGCTGTAATCAGACTTAGAAAGACATTACATGCATAAATTAATACGTAATTAGCTTTTCAAAAATTGGGGATATTTTATTGCAGCTTGGCTGGTTCTTGATCTTCTTTTTTTCAACTCAAATAGTACAATTGAGCTCGGATACAAATTCAGGGAAAGTGTGATATAAAGTACCTAAAACTTCCAAAACTGCGAAAAAGGTCAGTTATGTTTTACCTCCTCTTTAAGTTATTGTTGTTCACTGAAGCCACAATTCAGGAGGTATTTCAATGATATAATTGGATGATAAAGACCTTAGCTAAAACTGATTGCTGGACTGATTCTCTCCTTCAGAGGCCGTTATATACGTTTGTATAACCTTATTATTTGTCAGGGGTCTGAATCTGTGCTTATGCAGATTTTGCACAGTTTTCATGCTTTTATTATTTTTCTTGAATTATTGTCTGTTCAGTGTTGACTTTAGTATTTAATGTATTCGCTCATTGGCTTTCTTTCACCTGTCACTGCACATGGTCCCTGTTTCATTTCACTCACACTCTACCTTCCCTTTTCTGTTTTCTCATTTGCACATCTATTTCCTCAATTTTACCCACAACTCCTTGCACGCTCTGTTCTCTTACGCTCACCTGTTCCTCCTTGTTAATCAACTTCTTTCTCCGTTTATATTCCCCCAGTTCAGCACAGCCCAGTGCGAGTTTGTTAAGCCTTATTACAAGTCTCTTCCGTGTGAAAGTTTTTGATACTTGAGATTTCCTGTTCATGATTCAATTTTTTCCTTGTTTTATGATTTCAGTCCTGTTCCCTGTGTTTGTTTGATCTACCAGTGTTTGTTTTCTGCTTTGCTTTTTGGATTATGATTTCATTTTGGTGATTTTGCTTTGGTGTACCGACTTTCTGGTTTTTTGAGTTTTGGACTGACCTCTCAGTACGAATGTGGATTAGCAATTGGTCTTCCAGTTTTGGAAAGCCAGAGTAGGCACAGCCAGTTGGTCTTTTGACCCCCGGATTGCCTTTCCAGTAGAGACCTGTCTGTCTACTTACTCATTGCCTCCGCCGAACAAAGTTGGCTGGAGGTTATGTGATCAGTGCCATTTGTTTTTGAACAACATGACTGAAAAAGTAATGAACGATTATCTCTGACATTTTCTAGGTGGGTCGCTATTACATCAGGGATGGACTCTCTTGATTTTGACCGTGATCAGTGAAATAATATGGCTGCCATGGCAGCCATCTTGAAATCCTATGACACGCGATAACTGAACTTTGCTCCCACTCAGCAAGATTTGGACTCTTGGAGTGCCTCTTGTTTAAGTACTGTTTCTTTGTATATCTGCGCCTGGTTCCTTCTCTGAAGTCTGTGACAGCCCCAGCAGACAGGAGTACACTCAGAATTGAGCTCTTTCACAGCTGAATATAATGACTGTTGTTGTCTGTTTCTCCTGGCAAGGGTACTGTCTAGTTAAATTTAAGAAATATCTTTCTCCATCTACCTTTAGGACATTTTTACTTACCTCAGTTCACCGGGGGTTTGCTGAATCTTTGGAAAAATATGCAGCAAGTCTGCAAGACATCCAAGATGTTTTAGTGACCAAACAAGGTGCATGATATGACTACAAAATGACTTGGCATCTCTTTCGATCATTGGCTGACAGGGCGTCATCCAGAAGATTTTGGATATCCACAAGGTGAGGTTTGTGTCCTGCTTTGGACTCCGCCTTAGCCGCCGGCAGACAGAGGAGATTCATTGGCTCCACCCGGATGTAGGCGTGTCGCACGTGAGAGAGCAGTATGAGCTGAAGCGGCCACAGGAGGAATGGAGGTAACCTACTAATAAGAAAAGCAGGCACTAGTCAGGCATAAGTGTTCCTTCAACATGCAATGTCTCATGCGTGTAAATTTTACCTCCCGGATGTATGCATGAACTCAGTTTTAGGTGCCTTTCCCCAGATCAGTGGTGATCTAAAGGAAGAGAGTCTGTGTTGCCATGGATACATATTCATCATTATTAATTATTGTAGTTATCAGAGGCTGCTGTTTAAATTTGGTAGGCCAATGATATGGCTCAAATGGCTTTTTCTGCCTGCATGGATCCTTTGGCTATGAGGTGGGCATGCTTTCATCTGTGCAGCAGAAAATTTTACACATCTGCACTTCAAACTGAAAGTGTTGTGCAGGAGCCCTGTGATTGTCAGTGCTACATCGGGCATTAGCTCTTGGGTACCTGCGACTTTATTTACTGATTGCCCCTTAAACATTTGAACATTAATGAGATTGAAGCTGTCAAATTTCGTTTCTGCTGAATACTCCTTTCACTGGTCAGATATTCTGTCTGTGATGGGCAAGTTGGTGTGCTCGAGATATCGTAAAAAGGTACACAGGAGTTCATCAGATAGACTTTTGATCTTTACTGGTTGTCTTTCCTGACTTAGTTTCCATCATTATGAGTGTGCAGATTTAAAACGATTTCAAACCTTATCAACAAGTTGATGTTTTTTTTCCTGTGTGGACTGCAGTAAATTTCCCGAAAGATCTTTGATAAATACTTTGATTATGACCCATTAAATATTAAAACTATTATAGCATGTAAGCTGTTTGGGTAAAAGTGACCAAGGAGTCCTGGATTCAGGAGCCATATTAATAATTAAGTAAAGCAGTTTCTTAACATGGAGAGACTTATGCTGCAACCATGGGCCCCAGTTTTGCCAAAGGATTTCATTATAATGAGAGCAATACATCTTGATGCTTATCAGAACTAAAAAGATACTGATAAGCAGTTTTGAGTACTGTCTAGGTCAGAGGTCTGCAATCTAGTGCCATGAAGGGCTGAGAGTATGCAAGTTTTCATCCCAGCCAGTCTCTACACTTCCTGATTTCACTGATTAGCGCACCTTCATGCAGCGAGCAGGGAACTAATTTGTGTAATCAGCAGGCGTAAAGAGAACCTGCTTCTTCTTGGCACAAAATGGGGCACCACTGGTACGGGTGTTCTGGGTAAATATGGCGGTCACTTTTTTCGAATTAAAGCCGTTTGAGACAGATGTGATCCACAATCTGTGGTCAGTCCCTGGTGTCCCCGAAAATGAAGGATATATCAAATTGAGAACTGATTTGCGGTATAAAGCTGGCAAAAATCCTTTTATTCTTGAACTCCATTTTCTTTTCAAATTGTGTTTGAAAATGGCTATGCTTTGATAAGTGTTCAATGTTTCATACCGCTTCCTTTTTTCTGTGAACTTAGTCATGAGTCATCCATTATGAAGAGTGCACACTCAATTTTTTTAACTCTTCGTTTTCTCCAATCTCTTCTTTAAATGAGTCAGAAGTAGGCATAAATTTAGTTTGGATTTACACTCCTTAATTTTTATGTCAACATTTAGAGACTGATTTTGTTTTTGGTCTTTGGTAAGGTAAATTCCCAAGTATTTGATTTCTGATTTCACTGGAATGTTGCAGATTTCTGTTAGTGAAGTGTCATGTATAGCAAACAGCTTGCATTTTTTAAGATTTAATGTTAATCCTGAAGCTTTATAAAAGTTTTGTATTTTTTCAATTGTTACTGAAATTTGGTGTTTATCTTTTTAAAAAATGGTTGTGTCATCTGCCAATTGGCTTATGATAATATCAGTCGAACACACACAGTTTTTTAATACTATCACAGTTTTTCAGATAAATTGCTAGCATTTCTGTTGCTAAAATGAATAAAAATGGTGATATGGGGCATCCTTGAGGGATACTCACTTACCTCAAAGCTCGGGGAGGTGCCTTTGGGTAATATAACACAGCTGCTGATGTTATGATATTATAGACCATTGATAAGATTTCTAAATTTAGCTCCAAAGTCAAATAGTTTGAGTACTGAATGGATAAATGGATGTTCAACGGTGTCAAAGGCTTTATAAAAATCTAAAAAGAGGATGAATCCATCATCTTCAATTTGATCCCTGTATTCAATAATGTCCATTTCCAATCTTATATTATTATTTATTGATCTTCCCTTGAGAAAACCAGACTGTGTCTCTGCAATAAGGTCTGAAATCCCTGATTGAAGACGAGCAGTGAAAATGTAAGTCAGGAGTTTGTAATCTGAGTTCCTTAAGGTAATGGGTCTTCTGTTTTCTAGGAATCTGGGGTCTTTTCCGGGTTTTGGAATAAAACGATAATCCCATGTCTCATTGTGGGAGGAAGCTCACAAGATTCAAATATTTCAGTAAAAACTTTGTGGAGTAGTTCTCTTATGTCTGACCAAAAATGTTGGTAAAAATCTCCTGTGAGGCCGTCTGAGCCGGGGGCTTTATTTAGAGAGAGGCGACCAATAACTGCATCAAATTCTGCAATAGTTATTTGGCTATCACATGTTTGCTTAAAACTATCTTTTACCTTGGGAATATATTTTGTAATGCAGTTTTAAAATATATGACAGTCCTCACTGGAGAATTAGCGCATTTTACTGCTTGTTTATCAAGCAAAATGATTGACAACAGGTCAAGAAGCTCATTTTAACTTAACGAAGAGAACTGGCGACACGTGATTGTCCTTAGGATTTTTGGCGTTTATGTAAAGTCGTTTTACATAGGCGTAGCGGCTTTTATTTTGCCGTGGTGGTGAGCCACGATCAATTGCATGTAGCAGAAACCCTGAACTGTGTGGCGAGTAGAGGGGTTTCTGTGTGGCTGGTTAAGAGTTAACTCTGATTGCTGAGAGAGATGTACATTCTAATTTTTACACTGTATATTAACATGGTATTAAAATTGACAGTGTATTTGTATGGAAATAAGCAATATATTCATAATGGCAACAGTTGATTTGTGCGACACTGTCCTCCCCTAAACTTGCGGTAAATTTTTCACCAGCGAAAATCGGTCGCACGAGTATACTTGCATCACGTGCCTGGCTCTTAGCGGTTGCAAGGGCAGGGAAGCCAGAGATGCTGATAAGATTTGAGTTACTCTCACTCTTACATTATTTGATGGTATGTGAGTTGAAACTCGAAACACAGTTTGTGAAGAATTTATCGATGTCCGTCCATGATGAAGAAATTTCATTCGGCATTTGTAACTTCCGAGGCTGAAATTGAATCTCCCCATTTAAATGTGAATAGTTGCATCCCAAGTACCAAAACAAACCAATGACATCTGGAATTCGGTGCCTCTTAAACATTTTTTTCAGAATTTTTGTTATGAAATGTCCATCCGTGACGTTACAGAGGGTTTCGGATATGACCCAGTTTATGTCTGGCATGTACTGTATGAGAGAAGACTCGCACTCCTAGTGAACAATTCCAGGAGTAATATGAGCTTGATTCAGTTTTACAGTGTCTGTGGTGCATTGTAGTTTTGATTTCCTCAGTTTTTATTTCAGGGATTTTAATATGTGATGATGACTCCTGTATCTGTATGTGCATTTGTGTACTGCTAGTCCAGCTCTTGAACTGTCAGTCTGTGTTACTCCATTGTGTGGCTGTTGCATATGCAGGATGTGAAATGCATTCTATCATGCTGTTACCTTGAGTCAGGGCCACATTTGACACAGTCAGTTTGAATGAAAGAGTCATTGCGCTATACCATGTCTTTCAACTAAGGTGAGATGCTGCAACAGTCTTGTCACATCACCCTGATTAGGCTCTGAGACATGCTGAATGAAGGATGGTGAAACCAATGGTAATAGTTTGTTTTTTGCTGTTTCGTAGGTATGAGCTTCGGATTCGCTATTTGCCGAGGGGATTTCTGAGCCAATTTGCTGAAGACAAACCAACGTTAAACTACTTCTACCAACAAGTGAGGAGAACAGCTGGGCATTATTAATTTTGACAAAAATGCTGCCGAATCTGTTTTATATTACAGCGCCAATTCAGAAAAAAACTTATTTTCAAGAATTGTTTTTGCAATGTAGTATAATAAAAGCAGAAACGATTGGTTTTAAATGTGAATTCACCCTTTACTGTATTGATAACACTACAAAAATTTGATGCTTTAACAAGTGAATTCAATTGTTTTTTGAAAATTTGCACACGTTTCAGATAGGGCTGCAACTAACGACTATTTAAATAGTCAACTATTCACCGACTATTGAAACGATTAGTCGACTAATCTGATTATTATTAACTTTTTCTTAAATTTAGCATGAAGTTGATTTAATTATGTGGCAAATGATAATGAACACTAGAAAGATGGGTGCAATGAAAAATACATCTTTTATTGAACATACTGCAGATTCGTACAAAAATTAAATAAAAATGTCCTATCTAAAACCAATTAGGCACAGTGCTTATGTCAGTAGAGACATAAATCCATAAATAATAAATATTTATTATTTATATTTATAAAATATTGATTAGCAGATTACTCAGTTGGCTGAATAAATGGCTTGATTGCAAGTTAGACAAAGTACACTGGAATTGGTTTAAGGTAAGCTAATTATGCCAAGGTGATGGAGGCTGTCCAACCTCGCTGCTTATTAGCGGACTTCAAATCACAGTTTGTTTTTCCCGGAAGCATTTCAAATGACAGCATTGGATATGTGTCATAGAAAAGGTAATAAGCAATGACGCTTGTCTGCCTCATTGTGGCAGTTACTTTTTTTGCACTTAAATTAATCGCGATTAATTAACGCGACAGGCCTAGAAAATACGCTTATAAAATGTACAATGTATGTCATAAAAACCGTATTGGCTTGGATGTTACTTGAATCTTACCGAGCCGAGTGAGACTCTGTTTCGTTCAACTGCCCGACCTGCTTTCTCTGTAAATGTTCGAGCATCACCGAGGTACTGCCATGATACGCCAGGTCTGCTTTGCAAACCTTGCAAGTAGTCTTTTTATTCGCCGTATCCAGGCTAAAAGTTTTGGTACGCATACCTGATGTTGACTCCGCCATTTCTGTATGTTACCGCTCAGAGACAGAGACGCTATTGCGCATGAGGGACTCTCGGCAGAGATTATAATTAAGTGAGATGCCTCACTCTGTTGGAAAAACACGTCTGGCGACAAAAGTTGACAATGGAATTCATTGTCGACTATTTCTATTATCGATTTTTGTCGACAACGTCGGCTAATCGTTGCAGCCCTAGTTTCAGATCTGATGAGTGCAACAGACTCCAAAAAACTTTGGCGCGGGGGAAATTAGTACCAGTAATGATGTGATGAGTTGCAATAATGTGATGCAAAACTTTTGATGTGTAACTGGTTATCTAATCATGTTGTATCACAAAAGCAGCCTCACATGACTTGAAGAGCGAAGATGATTTTAAGCTCACCAGTTTGCTAACAGATTCATAAGCTTATAGTCCATTGTTTTGGGATTAACAATCCACGAAGATAAATCGATAGGATTTTGGGCATTTCACCACGTGCTTTATAATTAAAAGATGGAAGGAATCTGGTTGAATCTTCGAGTGTAAAGAGCAAGGCCGAAAAACCACTTCTGATTGTGTGTGATATTCAGTGCCTCAGGGGACACTGTCTTTACGGCCGCCTTGAGCCATACATTTTGAAATCAATATCACGACATTGGCTGAGAAATACATTATTAAACCTTTGTCAGTAAACGCCATTCGCTGCTGAATCAGCAGGTTTAATTAAAGCTTTACTATGCAATCAAGGCCATACATCAATACTGTCTTCGAATGCAGCTGACCTCTCTTGGCTCAGAGTTATCTGAGATGGGCAGTACCACTGTGGAAATGTGTTTTGTGGCCTGACGAGACAACTTTTCAGGTTGACAACCAGCTGACTTGGTCTTGGACAATTACAATGACAATAACAATGATGCTGGTATTAGCATCCACCTCAAGAACCAGCGACTCTTATGGTACAGAATTGTGTCATTGCGCATGGCTTGGGTTACTAACACAATTGCAATTGCATCATTAATACAGAGACTTATGGACAGATTATTCAACAACGTATGCATCCATCTAGATGTCATGGCTGAATTTTCCAGTAAAACAGCACCAAACCATATTCTACATGAATCACAGCTGCATGACTGCAGAGAGTGTGGGTCCTAGATTGGCTTGTCTGCAGACCTGATTGATGTTCAATTGAGAATTTTTGGGGTTTTATGAAGCAAAATATAGGACAACAGAAACCCCTTGCAGTTCCACTGCTGAAGTCCTGCATAATGGAGGAATGGGTAAATGGTTTGCGAGATGTGACAAACAGGTGTCTTTAGTGGACAAATACTTAATGAGTTTCAACAAGCAATTTAATTCATAGTAGAATATGAAATAATTTGTTTTTGTACCAATTTCAGTGTAGTTGAAGGTGAGTGGACTTTATAAAACATCCTTTTTGATTTTATTTGCATTATCCAAGATATGCCAATATTTACAGAATTAGCTCAATTCTAAGAAATGACTGTTTAATTCACATTGGCATAACTTTTGTATATAGGTAGGTTTGGCGGACTAATTATCAGGGGGTTGGCTGCTTTTGCTAGAAAGAAGGTTGTGGATTTGAATCCGGTTAAAGGTCTTTTTGTCTGGAGTCTGTTCTCCCTGAGTTTGCATGGGTTTCTTCTATAGTCCAAAGACATTCACTCTAGGCTATTTGGAGTTTCTACATTACTTTGATCACTACGTTGCTCTGGTAAGAGCGTGAAATGTAGCATGGCAGTAAGGAACTTTGAAAGTTCCATTCAACGTGTCAATTTATTAGATTATTATTTTAAAATATCCTTAGAAGCCCCAACATTGAACCCCATTTCCTGAGCCCACATGTCCAATAGGCCTTTAGTTGTTTATAACATGTTATTTAAATATTTTTAATGATATTTAGGCTAAAGAAAAGGAGCTGTAAGCAGGTCAGCTCATGCATTAGAATGATGAACCAGTTTCAGTATATCTTTGCATTCTTATAGGGCCCAGGGTGATTTGCTGAAAGAAGTTAATTGGCTGCTGAATGTTTATGTTCTTGGTTTTATCTTCAAGTCTACTATTTTTCAGAATGCTGTGGCTTGTCAATTGTTTTTGTCAGAGGGCCTTTTGCACTCATTTTTGTATGTTGATTGTAAATCTTGGTTTGTGAGTCTTTACTGACCCTTTCAATTCTTTCGGGGATTTTTTCACACCCTGCAGATGACTGCGGGCTGTTTGGGGACAAAATAAATGGGTTAGCTGTCGTTCTGGTATTCGTTTGAATGCTCTTGAGGCCTACAGTTTCAGCCAGTGTTGAAGACACCTGAACAGGGCTATCATCTTCAGATTCTCAATAAACCTTGGCCATGAGGGAACATGGTGGTTCAGGTTTCAGTTTTTTTAAATTCTCAAAATTCAGACTATTACAGGATGTTTTTTTGAGTTTGTAATTTATGGTTGTTGTTTTCATTTAGTGATTCTACAGTCTGCTATATTGTGTTATTCATCAATGAATGATTGAGCTATTTTTTTTAGGTAAGATATGACTTCATATTGGGAATGGAATATCAGGTGGACCAAGACATTGCTCTTAAAGTGGGATGCCTTGAGATCAGGTAAGTGGAATACCATACTGTAGATCGCCTCTTTCCTCTCTTACACACATTCACTGTTGTGGCATGCTTGAGACTTGATAATTAAAATTTTTGATTCGCCTAAGAGCACATATCACTTTTAATGTCATTTAACGTTAACTGCAGCAGTTGTATTGGATAAACCACCTTATGATGCTGAAATATCTGATCTGTTCTGAAAGTCCTACATCTTTCCCAAAATGTGTTTTGTTTTTTTATTGTAGGAGGTTTTTCGGGGACATGAGAGGGAATGCACTGGAGAAGAAAATCAATTATGAAGTTTTAGAGTGAGTCATTCTACCATTTCCTAGTTTGCAATTTAATGCAAAGCAAACTGTAGTGCATGACTAATGCTGCCAGAAAAGAACAATCTAGATGTGCTTAATTGCATTTATTTCTTCTTTTGCATATCTGAGTTCGCTCTAGAAAGTAGCTCTTAAGAAGCATTGTGTTTGTGTGTATTGAAACTACCGTCATATGTTTTTGTTGTTTTTATTAAGGTTTGGTATAATTTTAAGGCCAGCTTCTCAAGTATCCCTGGCAGAGCGCCAGGTTCAGTCAATATTTTTTTCCCATGATTGTAATCCATGACTTGTAGTGGAGAAAAGTACTGTATTTTTAGTGTTTTCTCAGTTCCACAGCACTTGGTAGAATTGGGAGTTGCTTTATTTCTCTAACTGTTTTCAGTTTGGCCATTGCTTAACACTTCCTATTTTTATGAGGTTAGTCTTACATTTGGAAGTGGCAGAAGAGTATGGTGCTGATTGTTATTATCTGTGCTGGCAGAACCAGTGTCTCATTTATAAATCTTTGCGTATCTCAGCATACATAGTTTGCCATGGAGTGAAATTCAGGAAATGTCCTGTGCCATACTAAAACCAGATGTATAAAACCATGGCTGCATCCAAATTCTCTTGAATAGGCAGCCTTTTTCCTTTCCTTTCTCCTTTTCCTTGACCTCTCTGGAGAACATCACCTAAGTCAAAAGAAAGTTGTAGGGAGATTTTAAAGGTACCTTCGGCATGTTTGAGAAAAATCGGAATGTCCTTTCCTTCAATACTTTTTGAGTTAGGGATAGTATTTGTGTCATACTGAAAATGAAATGTGATCCTCCACTTAGCTGTTTCATTTTCAAGTCCGTGTTTGCAATTTTTGTAGCAAATTAAAAATTAAAATACATTCCCTGCTTGCGTTTTCATTTTCAAAATGTGGCATGCAATATTGCTAACAAAATGAAAACAAAAATTCAAATCTTGTAATGCAAATACATTCTCAGAAATGCTTTTTCTTTTTCGAGACGCAAGCACATTATTTCTGTCATCATGAAAATTATGATGGAATTTTCCACTTTTTGTTTTCATTTTCAAGTCCATGTATGCACTTTTTATAACACATTGAAAATTAAAATACATTCCCCATTTGTGTTTTCATTTGCAAGAAGTGCTCTACCTTATTGTCAACAAAATGAAAACAAAAATGTTTATCTTATAATGTAAAATTCCATAAATTTGTACAATGTATTTATACATTCTCGGAAATGCCTTTTCCTTTTCATGAAGCAAGTGCAATATCTGTTTCATGATTCAAGCGATGATGCAGTCCAGCACTTTTCTTTTTCATCGTCATGTGAAAATGCCGTGCCCGCTTGACCTTTTCGTTAACGTGGTCCCATTTTTCCTAACAAAATTAAAATTAAAATACATTGGCTGTGACTTGTCGGTTGTTCTGTGAGAAGGCGGGATTTCCTCCTTCACTGTCGTACAGATTGGATATTAACCAATGCGATCGCTTGTATTTGCTATCAATCAGAGGGAAATCCCTGCTGTACTTGGCAAAGAAAGATGACCTAGTCTGAAAAACACTGATCTACTCTGTAGTCACCAAACTTGAACAGTGTGCCAATTTGCTCCTTGGGTCTTGGACTCTGTCAGCAGTTGGGCAGCCCGGCATCCCAGATGTTTGAGCTGCATTATTTCCAGCTCAAACAGCACCCTGGGCATGGAGATATGAGCTCTGTACTGGCAGACATCAGGACAGTGTGACACTATGGCTATATCCTCAAAATAGATTGAAAACACGTTGCACCGCCCTCTAGTGGTGACAGTTGACCTGTGGTGTCTGCTTCCTAAATTGAGGAAGGGATCCAAGAATTTCAGTGGCTACTGCCAGAACACAATTACCTGTCCTGCTTTACATTAATTAGTTGTCAGTTGTTGGCAAGTGTTTGTGGACCACTGAGGTTTGAGGTGCGGAAAAGCAGTTTTTTTCGTGAACAATGCGCAAAATCTCACAGTGTGTTTTTTTTTTTTGCCCTGTATGATGTTAAGAGAAACATCATTGTGATGTGAAAGTGATCATGAATAAACCATACTTTGCAATAAACTTTATTTATGTGGTCAGACTGAGCTTATAACAAAATCCCTTCTGGAAGCAATTCCATTGTTCTGTGAAGTATTTCTTATATTCATGCCTGTCTGTCTCTGTTGATCTTACAAGCCCAAAAAACGTTTGGATGGTTTATTAAATTAAAATTATTAATAATAATAATGATTATTATTATGTATTACATCGAAAACCATACATCAGATGTATTGTTTCGCCATATTGAATTGTGGTGATTTTTCATAATAAACACTTATTTCAGTTTTGATTCTTCTAACATATTATATTTGAAATATTTGTGATGGTAAAGTATTTATTCCTTTGTAACGTTACCATTCCAATTCACAACACTTTAGGGACTGATGACATCAAGTGATTAAGTGTTATAGGTGTAATTTTGTCCCATTCTTCCTGCACATATGGTGCACAGCTGTATGGGGCTTTTGTTTTCGCATTTTGCATTTAAAAATGAGTCAAACATTCTCTGAGGAGGACAAGTAAGGCAGGTCAATCTTATGCAGCCATGCCTTTGTATTGAGTACAGAATGCAGTTTTTTGGACTGTGACAGTATGCTTTTTTTCTTACCACGGTGAAGAAGGAACATTCCCACGGTTGGGCAGTTCAGCGCTAATGCTCGACCAACCCTCCTCACCCACCAAAAAAAGATCATTTGAGTATTTTTAATCAGAATTAAGTCAATTTATGTTATTTACAGACCGCATAGGATGAACTGTGAACAAAGCTTTTATTTGCTTTAAAAACTAACGAAAGTTCGAGTACATGAAGCTTCAATGAAAACTGACAAGTTACAACCAGGACGTGTAGTCCTGATAAAGGGCAACTTTACCTTTTAGCGCATGTAATTTTAGAAAGGTTAGTGTAAAGAATCGCCAAATTAATTTTCTGAACTAGATAACTCGGTTGCCACAGGGACCGAGTCGTGTTTCTCCCCGACCCCCATGAGAGATCACTTGCTAATTTTTACAGCCACATTGTTATTGTTTTTACTTCTGCTATGACATTAATATGCATTCCTGTACATGTGTGTATGTGTGTGTGTATATATATATATATATATATATATATATATATATATATATATATATATATACACTCAACAAAAATATAAACGCAACACTTTTGTTTTTGCTCCCATTTGTCATGAGATGGACTCAAAGATCTAAAATTCATTCCAGATACACAATATTACCATTTCTCTCAAACATTGTTCACAAATCTGTTTAAATGTGTGATAGTGAGCACTTGGCTTTGCTGAGACAATCCATCCCACCTCACAGGTGTGCCACATCAAGATGCTCATCAGACACCATGATTAGTGCACAGGTGTACCTTAGACTGTCCACAATGAAAGGCCACCCTGAACTGTGCAGTTTTTGCTTTATTGGGGGTCTGGGGACTCAGAACCAGTCAGTATCTGGTGTGACCACCATTTGCCTCATGCAGTGCAACACATCTTCTTCGCATAGAGTTTATCAGATTGTCAATTGTGGCCTGTGGAATGTTGGTCCACTCCTCTTCAATGGCTGTGCGAAGTTGCTGGATATTAGTGGGAACTGGTACGCGCTGTCGTATACGCCAGTCAAGCACATTCCAAACATGCTCAATGGGTGACATGTCCGGTGAGTATGCTGGCCATGCAAGAACTGGGACATTTTCAACTTCCGAGAATTGTGTACAGATCCTTGCAACATGGGGCCGTGCATTATCTTGCTGAAACATGAGGTGATGTTCATGGATGTATGGCACGACAATGGGCCTCAGGATCTCATCACGGTATCTCTGTGCATTCAAAATGCCATCAATAAAATGCACCTGTGTTCTTCGTCCTTAATAGATGCCTGCCCATACCATAACCCCACCACCACCATGGGCCACTCGATCCACAACATTGACATCAGCAAAGCGCTCACCCACACGACGCCACACATGCTGTCTGCCATCTGCCGTGAACAATGTAAACCGAGATTCATCCGTGAAGAGAACACCTCTCCAACGTGCCAGATGCCATCGAATGTGAGCATTTGCCCGCTCAAGTCTGTTACGGCGACGATCTGGAGTCAGGTTAAGACCCCGATGAGGACGACGAGCATGCAGTTGAGCTTCCCTGAGACGGTTTCTGACAGTTTATGCAGAAATTCTTTGGTTATGCAAACCAATTGTTTCAGCAGCTGTCTGAGTAGCTGGTCTCAGACGATCTTAAAGGTGAACCTGCTGAATGTGGAGGTCCTGGGCTGGTGTGGTTACACGTGGTCTGCGGTTGTGAGGCCGGTTGGATGTACTGCAATATTCTCTGAAATGCCTTTGGAGACGGCTTATGGTGGAGAAATGAACATTCAATGCCCGAGCAACAGATCTGGTTGACATTCTTGCTGCCAGCATGCCAATTGCACGCTCCCTCAATGCTTGCGCCATCTGTGGCATTTTGCTGTGAGACAAAACTGCGCATTTCGCAGTGGCCTTTTATTGTGGGCAGTCTATGGTACACCTGTGCACTCATCATGGTGTCTGATGAGCATCTTGATTTGGCACACCTGTGAGGTGGGATGGATTGTCTCAGCAAAGCAAAAGTGCTCACTATCACACATTTAGACAGATTTGTGAACAATGTTTGAGAGAAATGGTAATACTGTGTATCTGGAATGAATTTTAGATCTTTGAGTCCATCTCATGACAAATGGGAGCAAAAACAAAAGTGTTGCGTTTATATTTTTGTTGAGTGTGTGTATATATATATATATATATATATATATATATATATATGGGGCAGTTTTAACAAGTTGGGGAAGTTTTTACCAAAGAATTGAGGCTTTATACAGAAAACTCATGAAAACAGAATGCGACTTATATAGTGGGAGATGTACCTCATTTTATTGCCTTGTGTTATAACTATGAACATCAGCATTAACATCAAATTTTGTCATAAGTCGGGGTGGTAAATTACAGTGTCTGAATGCAAACATACACCTAGCTAATTGGTTGCGATGGATGTCATCCAGTTTCCTTATATGTAATTTTTCAATAAATCGTTAGTGTTTGTATTGTATTTTGTGTTCGTTATGACACGCATGGCATGTGTGATGGCCCCAATTTGTTATTACAATCTACAACACAACAGCAACAGCAAGGGATGACAGACACAGTTTTAAAAACTCAAACACATTTAATTATCAAAAACAATAACAACTAACTAACCTAAAGACCAAGATTGAATTATGTACAAAACATAAATATTTACAATCCCTTTTCGTGGGGGTGGCTTGGTGATGTCCTGGATGATGAAAATGCTCAAACACAGGCAAAGAAATCCACAAAAGAAACGTCACAGGTCTTGACCAGAATGGCAGGTCTGGTCATCTTCTTGCAATTTCTCCTACTACTCTACTGTCTCAATTCTTTTCCTTATATACTCTTTTGCAGACCCCACCCACATTTAGACCTCTTTTTTTTAATTTTCTGAGACTTGCCCCAGACATGTCCAGGACATGTCTAAACATGACTCCAGTCTGAGCTTAACAAAAAAATGGTAAATACTGCCATCTAGTGGCCTATATTCACATTACACATGCTTCTGTAGGACATTCAAAGGTCTCAAATAGGTTTTGTATGCAGTTCCCCATAGCATATTCCCATACTGGAGCTGTGGGTGGATTAACGTGAAATAAAGCATTCTCAAATTGGATGAAGATTGATAATTTTTACATTTATTCAACGCGTATAACCTGCTAAATACTTTTTTCCGACAATGGTTCATGTGGCATTACCATTTTAGTTTTCCATCGATGAAAACACAGAGAAACTCTCAACTTCTTCTTTATAATGTTATCATCATTTTTTATATGACCGGGTATCGCATGGGGCTCATGTGATTGTCTGAAAATAATGTAATTTGATTTTGAGGCATTCACTGAGAGCTTGTTCCTTTTAAGCCAGTCAGGAACTATAGCTAGTTGCTCATTCATAACCATGAACAACTTGCACAAATTGGTACCTATGTTGTGCCATGTTGTGTCATCACCATTGTTATGGCCCCAATTTGTTATTACATTTATAACACAACAGCAACAGCAAGGGATGACAAACACAGTTTCAACAACTAAAACACATTTAATTTTTAACAAAGACAAAGACTAATTACAACCTACAACTAAAGACCAAGATTGATAAATAAGAAAAAACAGAAATAATTACAGTCCCTTTTTGGTGGGGTGGCTTGGTGATGTCCTGGATGAAGAAAATGCTCAAACACAGGCAAAGAAATCCACAAAAGAAACGTCACAGGTCTTGAACAGAATGGCAGGTCTGGTCATCTTCTTGCAATTTCTCCTACTACTTTACTGTCTCAATTCTTTTCCTTATATACTCTTTTGCAGACCCCACCCACATTTAGACCTCTTTTTTTTAATTTTCTGAGACTTGCCCCAGACATGTCCAGGACATGTCTAAACATGACTCCAGTCTGAGCTTAACAAAAAAAGGTAAATACTGCCATCTAGTGGCCTATATTTACATTACACCTCCATTCCAAAAGGGAAAAATTTTGACTCATAAAGGCAAAATTTTTCTTTTCAATACAAAATGGTTAAGTGAACACTTGTCTATATATACATATCATACAATATTCAAACACATGATATACACATTCAAACACGGGATAAGCAATCAGCAATTACATTGTCTGTACCCTTCACATGCTTAATTTCCAAGTCAAACTCCTGTAAAATCAAACTCCAATTCAACAATCTCCGATTCTTGTTTTTCATCTTACTCAAAAACATTAACGGATTGTGGTCAGTGTACACAATCATTGGCTTTTGTCCTGTACAAACATAAACCTCAAAGTGTTGTAAAGAAAGGACCAGAGCCAACAGTTCCTTCTCTATTGTGGAATAGTTCCTTTGGTGGCGATTGAACTTCCTGGAGAAGTATGCCACGGGATGCTCAATGTCATCAGAGTCACTTCTCTGTAGGAGCACAGATCCACAAGCTTGGTCGCTAGCATCGACCGCGATGGAGAACGGTTTGTTGAAGTCAGGAGATTTGAGCACGGGGAAGTGACACAGCAGAGACTTCAGGTGATTGAAGGCTCTCTGGCATGCATCATCCCAGGTGAACTTTACGCCTTTCTTCAGTTGGTTAGTTAGACTGAGAGCAATCTCAGCAAAGTTCTTGCAGAACTTGCGGTAGTACCCGATCATTCCAAAGAAGCTGCGCAAAGCTTTTTTGTTGTCAGGAACTGGAAAGTCCATGATGGCTTGGACTTTAGCATTTATGGGTGCCACCTTACCCTGGCCTATGACGTAGCCAAGATAGGTGACAGTAGCACAACCAAAGTCACTCTTGCTCAGGTTAACAGTCAGGTTAGCCTGGGTCAGGCGCTGGAACAACGTCTCTACATCTTTTAGATGTTCTTCCCAGGAGTCACTCCATGTGATCTGGTCATCGATGTATGCACCCGTGTGTGGCAATCCGGCGATTGTAGACTGTATCATCCTTTGCAACGTGGCTGGGGCATTTTTCATGCCAAAGGGTAGGACTTCATACTGGTACAATCCAGATGGTGTGGCAAAAGCGGAGATGCTCTTGGCCCTCTCAGTTAAAGGCACACACCAATAACCCTTCAATAAATCAATCTTGGTCAGAAACTTTGCTTGCCCTACACTATCAATACAATCATCAATCCTAGGTATTGGAAACACATCAGTTCTAGTTACAGCATTGACTTTGCGATAATCTGTACAGAATCTAGTACTTCCATCAGGTTTTGGAACTAGCACACAGGGTGAACTCCAATCGGAGTTGGAGGGTCTGATAATATCATGTTTTAACATGTACTCAACCTCTTTCTCAGCAATCTTTCTCTTTTCAGGATTCATCCGGTATGGATGCTGTTTTATTGGTTTGGCATCACCAACATCTACATCATGAGAGGCTATAGTAACTCTCTTTGGAACATCAGGAAACAAATCCTCATATTTCTTGATCAACCTTTCAAACTGATCTCTCTGTGAGGGTTCTAAGTGCTGGAGTTTTACATCAAGATTTTGCAACACTTCAGTGTTTGACAATTTACATGAAAGAACTTCAGCTTTAATTCTTGGTTCATCATCTTGAAACTCCCCCTCATCTTCACACGTTTCGACCATTGGAGAATCTGAAGTGACAGCTGCAACCCTAGCATTTCTGTCATGATAAGGCTTTAGCATGTTAATATGACACAATTGTTTTGGTTTTCTCCTATCTGGAGTCTTCACAATGTAATTGAGATCATTGAGTTTTGTCAGAATTTCATAAGGACCATGAAATCTAGCCTGCAATGGATTGGACTGCAAGGGAAACAACACAAGGACCTTGTCTCCTGGTTTAAACTCACGGCTTCTAGCCTTATGATCATACCAAGTTTTCATTTTTCCCTGACTTGATTTCAAGTTCTCTTTGGCAAGGTCACAAGCTGCACGCAATCTTTCCTTGAACTTGCTAACATAGTCTAACAGACTGATTTGCGGCTCTTCCTCTTGCCATTGTTCACTCAATAATAGCAAAGGTCCTCTCACTTCATGACCAAACACTAGCTCAAATGGACTGAATCCAGTAGACTCCTGCACTGCTTCTCTAGCTGCAAACAACAGCAAATGAACCCCTTCATCCCAGTCTTTCTCATGGTCATAACAATAAGTCCTCATCATTGTCTTGAGAGTGGAATGAAACCGCTCTAAGGCACCCTGACTTTCTGGATGATAGGCACTAGAAAGAATCTGTTTTGCACCTAGTTCATACACAACCTGCTGAAACAATCCTGAAGTGAAATTGCTACCTTGGTCTGACTGAATTTCCCTGGGAAGACCAAACAACGTGAAGAACTTTATCAAAGCCTTCGAGATTGCAGTTGCCTTGATGTTACGTAGAGGTATGGCTTCGGGGAATCTGGTAGATGCACACATGATTGTCAACAAGTACTGATTTCCAGATCTAGTCTTGGGTAATGGACCAACGCAATCAACAATGACCTTAGAGAATGGCTCCCCAAATGCTGGGATAGGCTGCAATGGAGCTACAGGTGGGTCTAACTGGTGTTTTCCAACTACCTGACAAGTGTGACAGGTTTTGCAAAAGTTGGAAACGTCTTTCCGAAGCCCAGGCCAAAAGAAGTGTTTCATGATCTTATCAACAGTCTTGTTAACACCAAGATGACCTCCTAAAGGTAAACTATGAGCCATTGTTAAGATCTCATTCCTGTAGACCTTCAGAACAACAATTTGCCTGACCACTGCCCAATCTGCATTGGCAGGGATATCAGGAAGGCGCCACTTCCGCATCAACACACCATCCTTGAGATAATACCCAACTGGAACTGCATCTATTTCTTTTTCAGGAAGGGCTCTCCTCTTTAGTACACCAATTTCAGGATCATTAGTTTGCTCCTCAATCAACCGCTTTCTGGACAGAGACAAGTCTCCAGACACATCAGAATCACCAGACCCATCCGGCTGGCTGAATAGAGAACTGAGAAAAGTATCTGATAAGTCCTCAAACGGAGAAACCATAGTAGGCCAATCAGAGTCATGAGGCGAACCACCTGAGTCCTGACTATTCAATGTACTGGACGGCACCACAACATCATCTTCTTTAGCCTTCTTGGCCATAGCACGAGTCACTGCGCAAGAAGGATACAGAGATGGGTCCTCATCCCCATTTTCAGTGCTCGGCTGTGAAGTAAGATGTACAGGGGGAACTACTTTGCCCCCAGCCAGGTCATTGCCTAGCAACAGAGAAACACCCTTTATAGGTAGACTTGACATAAGTCCCACCTTTACCTGTCCTGTAACTAAATCTGACTTCAAGAATATAGAGCGCAGGGGTACAGATACAGTCCTCCCTTCAATACCTTGTACAAGTATGAAATCCCCTGAAGCGGTCTCATCACGTAACTCCAAGGAGTCCATCAACAAAAGTGACTGAGAAGCTCCGGTATCCCTTAGGATATATATGGGGACAGGAGTAGTATGCTCATTCAGAGCCACAAATCCCTCTGACACAAATGGAAGAAATTCCTCCCTCACAAAGTCAGCTGTATTAGGCTTTTTAGCCCCACAAGAAGCAGGCAATTTAGCTGATTGGTTATCTACTACAGGGGTTTCTAACCTTGTTTTCACAAAGGCATTTGGTTTGGTATCCTTTTCTTTTTCTTTCTTAGCTTTAAGGAACCAACAGATAGTTGTAACATGACCAGATTTCTTGCAATAACTGCAAACTAGACCACTTTTGTCACTGTCAGCTTTCACACTTTGATCAGACCTCTTACTGGATTTCTGAGCACCATCACCAGATTTTTCTTTGTCTTTGGGTGAGGAATCTTGGGTATCACCGTAACCCTTTTTCTGAAATTGGGACCATTTATTGTTACTGCTAGACTGAAATTTGGACTTATGAGTGAGAACATATTCATCTGCAAATTTGGCAGCTGATTGCAAGTTCAGTGCTTGCTTCTCATTAAGGTAGGTCTTAACATCATCCTTAACACAGTTCTTGAATTCTTCAACTAACACCATCTCTTTTAGTGAGTTGAAATCATCCTTGACCTCCATAGAAGTACACCAGCGCTCAAAGCAAACCTGCTTCTCATTAGCAAATTCAACATAAGTCTGATTTTCAGATTTCTTCAGACCTCTGAATTTCTGTCGGTAAGCCTCTGGAACCAACTCATAAGCTCTCAAAATAACCTTTTTGACAACCTCATAATCAGAGGAATCATCTGCAGACAAAGCCGAATAGGCTTGTTGAGCTTTACCCTTGAGGACAGTTTGCAACATCAGAGGCCAGTGTTCCTTTGGCCACTGGCAACTCTTTGCTACCTTTTCAAAACACTGGAAATAGTTGTCAACATCCTTTTCTGAAAATGGAGGCACCAGTTTTACCTCCTGACTGGCACAAAATTTATTTTTAGTTTCCATCTTAATTTTTAGTTGCTCCATTTGGAGTCTTTCTTCTCTATCGAATTTCTCTAATTCAAAATCTCTCTGTCTCTGTCTCTCTCTTTCTGCTCTTTCCTCTTTCTCTCTCTCAAATTCTCTTTGTTTTTCTTCTCTTGCTAATTTTTCTAACTCAAACTGCCTTTGTTTTTCTTTTTCTTCCCTCTCAAATTCTCTTTGTTTTTCTTTTTCCTCCCTTTCTTTTTCTCTTTCCTCCCTTTCAATCTCTAGCATTTTTAATTTAAGTTCCATTTCTATATTTGGATTTTCCACTGGAAACTGTTCCAGATCTCCTGGTGCAAACACATTTTCATCAATGTAATATTCAACTATCTCTCTAGCCAGTCTTGCTTTTCGCATGGCTGGTTTTACCTCTGTCAGCTCCAACTGTCTGCAAATTTCTAGCAGTTCTGTCTTTTTAAAAGACTTCAAAACCCCTACGGTTGGTGATGCCAAGAAATCATCCATTGCTGTTGTCAATATATATCTAGGAAAATTCACAAAAACAATTTCACAATTTGGAATGTTAGATTTTCAATAAATTACTCACACAATGGTCTATCCCGGACCTTGAGCCCCCAATTTGTTATGGCCCCAATTTGTTATTACATTTATAACACAACAGCAACAGCAAGGGATGACAAACACAGTTTCAACAACTAAAACACATTTAATTTTTAACAAAGACAAAGACTAATAACAACCTACAACTAAAGACCAAGATTGATAAATAAGAAAAAACAGAAATAATTACAGTCCCTTTTTGGTGGGGTGGCTTGGTGATGTCCTGGATGAAGAAAATGCTCAAACACAGGCAAAGAAATCCACAAAAGAAACGTCACAGGTCTTGAACAGAATGGCAGGTCTGGTCATCTTCTTGCAATTTCTCCTACTACTTTACTGTCTCAATTCTTTTCCTTATATACTCTTTTGCAGACCCCACCCACATTTAGACCTCTTTTTTTTAATTTTCTGAGACTTGCCCCAGACATGTCCAGGACATGTCTAAACATGACTCCAGTCTGAGCTTAACAAAAAAAGGTAAATACTGCCATCTAGTGGCCTATATTTACATTACACCATAAAGTATTGTCTTGGCCTTATGAACATTGATTAAAAACAGTTAAAAACAGTAGAGGCCCCAACACTGAGCCTTGTGGCAGCCCACAACTCACTTGCCGTGTTTGAGAATTAACTCCTAGATACTGAACAAAATGTTTGCATTCAAGCAAATAACTTCGAAAACAGTCATGAGCTAGGCTTCTCACCCCATAGCGACTGAGTTTATTAAGGAGAATTTTGTGATCAATCGTATCGAACGCCTTCGACAAATCCAAAAATATAGTTATTGTGGTTTCATTTTTTTCAAATCCAAGCAAAATATCACTCCCAAACTCAGCAACTGCTAGCTCTGTGGAGTGATTGGGTCTAAAGCCATATTGATTATTACAGAGTATTCCGTTTCTTGTCAGGAAAGCAAACAGACGTGTGTCGCTTTTTCCAGTCTTTGTCAGTCTTTTGCTTTGTATATTGGCATCACTTTTGAGATTTTCATTCCCTTCGGGAAAGTCCCTTCAGAAAAAAGATTTATTGAAAAGAATTGACAAAGGGACTGATATCTCTGTTGAGAAGTACTTTGGAACGTTCATACCAATATTGTCATATCCTGAGATGGATTTGGCCTGAAATGATTTTATCAAGTTTATTAGCTCATTTGGGTCAGTAGGTGACAGGTATAACGAGTTTGGCAGTCGGCCAGTGCCTAGGTAGTGTGTATCGGGGTTTGCTGATGCTGTCAGCACATTTAGGCCCCACAATAGTGGAAATATCACTGAACTATTCAGATGTTTTGGTCGGATTTTCTTCAATTTCATCCCCAATTTTACAAGTTATGGTACATCAAGTCAATTGTACAGCGTTGTGCAGGTTTACTGTATATGCAATATGTGCGGAAGAAATTGGATGTAAATTTTTATAATGTATTGTTTAAATTTTTTTTCCTCTAGAAAAGACGTTGGTTTGAAGCGATTCTTTCCAAAGTGTTTGGTGGATTCAGTAAAGGTAAGACGAGTAGAGAAAGGAGTTACTTGTGCATAGATAATATCCCTCAGGATGGTGTCATTCATGGTGTTTCTGTGAGGAATATTTGGCCTAAATCTGCACTCTTACATTGCTGTGGAAAAGTATTTTCCCCCTTCCTGATTTCTTTTTTTTTTTTTTTTTGTTACACTTAGATGTTTCAGATCATCAAACAAATTTTAATATTAGACGAATATAACCCGAGTAAATACAAAATGCAGTTTTCAAATGATGATTTCATTTATTGAGGTAAAAAGCTATCCAAACCTACCTGGCTCTATGTGAAAAAGTAATTGCCCCCTAAACCTAATAACTGGTTGCGCCACCTTCGGTGGCAACAACTGCAATCAAGAATTTGTGATAACTGGCAATGAGTCTTTCACATCGCTGTGGAGGAACTGGGGCCCACTATTCTTTGCAGAATTGTTTTAATTCAGCCACATTGGAGGGTTTTCGAGCATGAACGGCCTGCTTAAGGTCATGCCACAACATTGCAATTGGATGTAAGTCCAGACTTTGACTAAGCCACTCCAAAACCTTACATTTTTTTTTTTTAAAGCAATTTCGAGGTGGACTTGATGGTGTGTTTCATATCATTGTCCTGTTGCATAACCCAAGGGCGCTTGAGCTTGAGGTCACAAACTGATGGTCGGACACTCTCCTTCAGGATTTTCTGGTAGAGAGCAGAATTCATGGTTCCCTCAATTACAGCAAGTCATTCAAATCCTGAAGCGGCAAAGCAGCCCCAGACCATCACACTACCACCACCATGTTTGACTGCTGGTATGATGTTCTTTTTATGAAATGCTGTGGTAGTTTTATGCCAGATGCTCCAGGATGCACTAGTTCAACTTTTGTCTCGTCAGTCCATAGAATATTTCCTCAAAAGTCTTGGGGATCATGAAGATGTTTTTTGGCAAATGTGAGATGAACCTATGTGTTCTTTTTGGTCAGCAGTGGTTTTTGCCTTGGAACTCTCTCATTGATGCCATTTTTGCCCAGTCTCTTTCTTATTGCCTAATCATGAACAGTGATGTCAACTGTGCCAAGTGAAGCCTGCAGTTCTTTAGCTGTTGTTCTGGGTTCTTGTGACCTCCTGGATGAGTCATCGATGTGCTCTTTGAGTCATTTTGGTAGGCCGGCCACTCCTGGGAAGGTTCACCCAGGGTGTTCCACAAGCCTCGAAGGCCGGTGATTTCACCGACTAACCTGTCCTCTTCCGCCGGCTACTTTCCCGAGGAATTTACAAGTTTTTAGACTAGTTTCAATGCATTTTATTTTGATAAACGCCTTTCAGTTTGCCTATCGACCTTCTCTTTGCTGACATATTGAAACGTTGCTCTCGGCTCCACTGATTACTCGAGAACAATTTCAACATCCAATAACATTGCGCTTGTCATATGAACTCCAATAATTCTACATCCATCCTCTTCGCATTATATTGTTGTATTTTCTGAAAATATTAAAATTTCATTTGGTAGCTGGTCGAAACATGCCGCCCTTAAAGAAGTGGGCGTCTATCGGGCAAACATTGCTGATATCCTTTGTAAAGAAAGGTCATTATAATGTTGTAAATTGATGAGATTTAATTCTGCGGAGAGGTTGGCCCGTGCGAGATGATAAAGTAAACGCCCGAATATTAATTTGTGGAACAGCAGCCTTCTACCACAGTGTTAGCCCAAGGGCACTCAAAGCCACTATGCGATCATTTCATTTATTTAATTAGCTGTTTCAACAAAAGTCTTCAGGGTATTGAATCGACTCACAGTGTCCCGAAGAAAACCTGTGTTGAAACGTTGGTAAATGTATGATTAATGCGTTGTAGCAGCGATTGTGATCATGCGTTTTTCCACATCTACTCCGTAACCAAGCATAGATTCACTAATTTGCGAAGACTTGGCAGTATGCCTGTAGTGTCCAATTTCAAATTTCAAACAGACCTTTGTGGTTTCTTTGACAAGCATCTAATAAATAAATGTGTACCTTTTCAGAAGAACGGTAGAAGGATGGATGGATGGATGGATGGATGGCAGGCAGAAAGTCAGGCAGGCAGGCAAGCAGGCAAGATTAGCAGGGTGGGTTAGCATACAGGCAAACACTAGCTTCCTAGGCAAGGTTAACTAGACTTAGTTTGTGTAGCTTCTAAAGCGTGTAAAGCTTGTAAAGAGCTATGTGACCACCAGGTCTTTCAAACAATTCTAAACTGGCTATACAGCTCTGAGTCTTAAGGTCAAAGGTAACTGGCGGCCATCTTAGCTCCATTGTACCATGTCAAAATAAGAGTCCAAAATAAGATCAACCAAAAGTCCACTAAATATCAAAACAAAATGTCAAGTGCTCTTGTAGCACAATGCCATGGTGAAATTTTAAATCAAATATCAAAAAATGGCTCTTACAATGCCTATCGACTGGTAAATTTGTTAGCAGCTTGCGTTCGTGCTCATTTCATCATAAAAGTTGTAACGCATTTTTCTTAATGAGGGAATTAAACGTCAATTGTCTATTGAATATCCTGAATCCTGAGGCTTGTGGGACGGCACATATTTAGCTGGGCAAAAGCTGTAATACGCACTTTTGAGCCAATGTTCTCAGGTCGATACGCTAAAGATGTTTCGCATTTTAAATAATTTTTAACCTTTTAGGAAATTTTGAGTATTGAAGTGCCATCTTAAAATAAATTACGCTGCTGAGAAAATGCTGAAACGCGCGATGTAATTTATGGTCAATTCTTTTGGATTAATTAATTGTCTGGATTAATGCCATCTTTACATGATTGCGTGAAGGCAGTGGCGCAAAAAGTGGGTATGCAATCAATGCTGTGCATAGGGGCGCTACGTGATTGGGGGGCTCCAAAACAATTAGCCGCATGCAGACTGTATTTACAAGATTAATCAAATTTAAGGAGTACTGGAAGACGTGCAATTGAGTGTGCAATCTCAACAAAATAAACCGCATCTCTCACCCCCGCACTCAACAAAATGAAACGTGCAGCAACCGCTCGCAAAAGAACGCCACTTACTGCCCAGTCATTGAAAAATTAAGTGGAGAACACTGAGTGTAGGTGTTTGGGGGGGGGGGGTGCTTTTTTGTCATTGCATACCCCCCCAAAAATGCGTCCCTTTAGGGTATAATATTCGTTGTTCGTGTCACCTATCGGTGATCCTTTTTCCCATGAATTGTCATTTCTTAATCATTGTAGGCTTATATGGCAAACTTGATTATTACCTGGCCCCTCTCCTAGGGGGCCAGGTTAAGCAATGATCATGTCTGTGTGTGTGTGTGGTTGTGTGTCTGTCACTCTGTCTGTCCGCCCGTGGCTGGCGCCAGGTCTGCTATCTCTGATTGCCTTGTTCAATTAAGAAAAACTTCAGTTGGTACTCAGGCGATCTTTTGCTATAACTGGTTGATGCAATGATGCAAAAAAATAAAAGCTGGAAGCACCTCACCTCTGATGGGTTACAGGCCACAGAAGGTCTGTCAAATAATTCGGGGTGCTGAGGTTGAAGAAGTTAACTCTTGTTAAATTAAATGCACAGTTCGCCCCCTGTTTAATGATATTGATGTGGGGTGGGGAGAGGTCCAAATCTGAAATCAGTGAATTTTCCTTCAATACTCACTATTGGCACATATATTTTGTGTACAATGATGGAACATGTGAATGCGACTATTAAAATTTTTCAAATTTTGTAAAACCAGTTTATCAGCCTATGTTTGCTTTTTTCATCGGACATATGAAAAACTCACTTTTTCTATAGTGATTCTAGTGAGTGATTCTATATATTTTTTCCTTTATCTGATTAAGAAAAACATATTCCATTAATTTAATTTGTTTGAGGTGTGTTTCAGGGAGGTTGAATGATAAGCTCATATTCAAAAATAGTTTTGTGTCATGTCTGGGATTTGTTTATTTGGTACAAAGTAAAAAGCTACATGAACATCCTCTCTGCGTGGAGATTCCATAATTTTTGCCAGGGATTGAGTGCAGTTTTTATTATTGATATTTTGCAGTTTTCTTGAGGAACCTATTCACATTATTCCTTCCATCTCCACATTGGGATGATGACAAATAGCCAATTAGTCAGTGCCAAAGAAAAAGCCACAGACATTGAAATGAAGACATGATCATCAGTTAGAAATGAAATGTTGAAATGAAAGTGTAATTGCTGGCAAATAGTAATTATTTTATACATGTGTTATACTACAGCATATGATAGGTTACCATTGTAAGATAAAGAATAAATCATTTAAAAAAAAAAATGCTTCAAAGAAATAATTGATGTAGTGTTCCAGTAATCTTATGCTTGCTTATTGTCCTAAGTGTTACGATGTTTATGGCACTGGTTAGTATTGTGATTGAAATAAAGGCACGTTGCTTAATTGATTATGGAGATTCAACTTTTGAAAAAATACTGAAATTTGACGAGAGAATCCTAACGTTTTACACTGAAAAATACCTGCATTAGGCCATCTAAAGCGTGGTACAATGCTCCAAAATGCACCTTTGAAAAAACATTTTCCATGGGAGCAAACCTAAGGACCCCCTTACAGGCCCAGTAGCGGTGTGGCACCACATGTAATTCTAAACTGGCTACTTTTTTAAATTAACCTGCTTCTTTCATTTCTTGGGAGCACTCTGTTCACCACTGTTCCAAGTTTTCTCCATTTGTGGATAATGGCTCTCACTGTGCTTCACTGGAGTCCCAAAGCCTTTGAATTGGCTTTGTAACTCTTTCTAGACTGATAGATGTCAGTGACTTTGTTTCTCATCTGTTCTCGAATTTATTTGGATCGTGGCCTGATGTGTTGCTTTTTGAGAACTTTTAGCCTACTTCACTTTGTCCGACAGGTTCTATATAAGTGATTTCGTGATTCAACAGGTCTGGCAGTAATCAGGCCTGAGTGTGGCTAATGAAATTGAACTAAAAAAATGTGGTTAATCACAGTTAATTCATGATATAACAAGGGGAGGGAATTATTTATTCACATTGGGCAAAATAGGTTTGGATAGCTTTTTTCCCTTTGTAAATTAAATCATCATTTTAAAACGGCATTTTGTAATTACTTGGGTTATCTTTGTGTAATTTAATTTTAAAATTCGTTTGATGATTGGAAACAAGTGTGACAAACATGCAAAAAAAAGAATGCAGGACGGGGGCATATACTTTTTCGCAGCACTTTATATGTGATGATGCTTGGTTGATTATGGAGTTGATCCCTCTACCTTTTTCCAATATCTATTCGTATTAGCTTATTTAAGAAGTAATATCATTTCATATCGAGAGTGAAGTTGCTTCCAATTTTATGTATATATCCTGACATTTTTATTGGATGAGGATAAGCAGATGTACTGTAGTTGAAGAGCTGAATGGTTTTTTTTTTAATTTAATTCACCTGACAAAAACTACTGATCCCATATATTTGTATTTTAAGATGATTTATGAATTGCTGCCAAAACTACCCTGAACAGAATATGTATTTGAACTCCTAATCTGAAATGGCAGATGCAGTTAGATTGCTTGTCTCCTTGGCTTTATGTTAATCAGAAATATAGTTTGACAGCTTGTTATGCATATTTACTCAGTTATGCATATCCTTCATATCCTATGCATTCACCTCATTAATGGATCGGTTGCATCTAATCCAAATGGTTTAAAGGAAAAGGGGTCACGCTTTTTATAAAATGTTGCTCATAAAGGCTTTTCTTCGGCATTTTGTATAATACCTACATAAATGAGACATAATGTCATTAGAAATCACACATAAGAAAATGTCATGCTTTGTAAAGGGTGAAATACCACATCCTTATTCAGCATGTGATGGGAGAAGTGACAATGACAATGTCCCTTAGTTGACAATCTCACCCTATATGGCATTTAGCCACTAGCTAAGTGACATTGTCAGTCATATCACATCTGGCATCTCATGCTTATTAAGGATGAGATATTTCACCCTTTACAAAGCATGACATTTTCTTATGTATGATTTATGAAGAAATTATGCAGTCTCTTTAATGAAGGCATTATGCATGCTGTATAAGCCTTCATGATCAACACTTCATCTAAAGTGTGACCGGGGAAGCTCTTGTGAAAGTTGCCCTCATTATGTTTAGTTGTTCTCTATCATTATGGAATAAGTTGAGTGACCTTTGCAGCGTGTAATTCTGCAAGATTTCATAAATAGTTGTGATAATGTTTAAATCACTCTTCAATTGTACTGGTGTACATATTCTTAGTATATATACTGAACAACAAAAGAAACGCAAGTTCATTTAAGGCAGACTGGAAAACACGTTTGTGCATAATTATTTTAGAAAACCAAATTTATTACTTGCGTGTGCACATTTAAACTCGTTTTGTCAAACTTTTCTTTGTTTTGCGGTCACCTTGACTGAGTAACCATAAGAGTACATTAACTAACTGGCTAATTTTGTTTCTCTTGTTGCTCAGTATATATTTGTAAGGTGTAGCTCAATTTAATGCACAGTAATATGACTAATATCTTTTACGAGTGAATGAAGCAAATTAATAATAATACAATAACACAAAATAATACAATGAAGCAAAACCATTGGCTGCAATTTGTTTTCCTTTTTCATGACACGATATTTTACCTCAAAATGTCGACGGTCCCTGAGTGAAAGCAAATCATTCATGATTTTATGCTTAATCAAACTTTCCTCCATGCAAAATAAATACACTAAATGAACCCATTAGGTGATTGAAAGGGCATAAATGAATAGTTCTTACTATATTATAAATGTTTTTTGAATGAATTTTCACAATATTTCAATGTATAACCTTTTGCGTCCTGTTTTTTGCAGCCGAAAACACTCCGTAAATTGATTCAGCAGACATTCAGACAATTTGCCAACCTGGATAGTGACCAGAGCATCCTGAAATTCTTTGAAATCCTCCAGCCAATTTACAGATTTGACAAGGAATGCTTTAAGTGTGCTCTTGGGGTAGGTATTTAAGGTACTAGAAACCCTCACATTTTTCCAGTAGGTGTTAAGGCTGTGAATTTGATCTCATGCAATGGAGACGACTGGGTTAGAGCTCCCTGCCAGAATTTTGTTGTGTGGCCTTCAGCGTTGCATTTAACCTGCTCCAGTGGGCATGGTGGGCAAGCAGACTGAAGATGGCCAATTGACACACTTTAGGACCTGAGTATGGGCTTTATGACATATGATCCCGTGGACAACTGTAAATATGTACCACAGTTGCAGTCCCTAACTCTTAAGCCGTTTCTCAATCTGTCTTTCAGATTTTATCAGAATATTCCTCTCCGACAGGTTTTCTTTTTGGGGTCATATGGTAGCTTGTGCCTTTGTTCCTTAATATCCAGTTTTTATTTAGTGAAAGAAGTTGGTGAATGGAGCACATAATATCAAAGTGAAAACATTTTAACATGCTTCCAGTGAGCAGACATGTTTTCTCGACTTAGGGAATTGAAGCTTATTGATATTTTTGTTTGGGGACAGTCGGCATGATATTATGCTGACGTTATGTGGCCAGTGGGGCGCCTTTCATTGATGCCAACGGCAGCATTCCCGCACATTGAATGCAAAACAGATGCAGCACTATGCTCAGTGGCAGCAGTGGCGCAGGGCCCTTTGATTTCACCCATCATGATGCCTACTGGTCATGAGAATAAGGACAACCAACATTGCAGTGGGGTCTTCTAAGTATTTTAAAGGGTTTGGACTGCGTAGTTAAAACATACAAATATTTATTGTCTTGCTCTGAAGCAACAGTTTGCACAGATTTTGTCTTCTGTTTTTCTTTGTGGTCTTACTAATTTGGAAATTTAAGCTGCCTATCTTGAGAGTCAGTATTCATGACATTATATCTCATGATGCAAACAGAGAAGCACCAAGTGATTTTGTTGCTGCTCGCCCCTCTTGGTTACTTTGTCTTGTAAAGTAGTCCCATTTAATTAAGTTTGGTGTCGGGGTACATTGTAGAAAGGGAATTTGTAGTATTTATTTGACCTTTTGCGTAAATTTAAGATTGTAACACTCACCACAGATTGAACGGTGATTATTTACGCAAGAGTGGAAATGAATGGTAAGTGATTTTGTGTTTATCAGAAGGCTTTCATCCTTTTTTTCAGTCATTGTCTTGTTCTATTCTCTCTTGTTTCTCTCTCTTCTGCTTCCTTCTCACATTCTTAGTCTAGTTGGGTCATAGCTGTGGAACTTGTCATTGGTCCTGAGGAAGGAATCAGCTACCTCTCAGATAAGGGTTCTGCGGTAAGTGGCACAGTTTGTTTGCAGAGTCATTTATGATTCATTCAATAAACTCTCCATCCATACTAAAATGCTGGTATACAGAGCCTGCGTCATCAACACTTAGCTGTATGGCAGGGAACTCCTTCTATCTACGCTGCTTGAGACGCATTATGTGCATCACCTGGCGGGATGACATCACTAACACTGCTGTCCTGGAGAGAGCACACCTTCCCACCGTGTTCTTCCTCCTGAGGCAGCAACGTCTCCGCTTGCTTGGCCACGTGTGTCGGATGAATGACGGCCGCATCCCAAAAGACATGTTATATGCAGAGCTAGCAAGCAGCTAAAGGCTAGTTGGACACCCTCTGCTCCACTATAAGGATGTCTGCATATAAGATCTCAGATCCTAGCACATCAGCATGGATGCCTGGGAAGACTCTTCTCAAGACCATCATCAATGGCAGCTGGCGCTCCGAACCGGGCTGCAGGCCTATGAAACCGCCTTGGTTCAGCAACGGGAAGTCAGGAGAAAGTTGAGGAAGCAGCAGGCCACTATCACTTCCACAGAAACACTGGATCCGGCCTACACCTGTGACACCTGCAGCTGAGTGTATTGGCTTTTTCAGTCATAAAAGAAGCTGTCCTAAATCCTGACTCCCAGGGACAAGAAATCAATGGTCTTACGAGATTGAGAATCATGGGAATTGACAGATGCAACAAGATGCAATACTTAATATTCACGAGATTGGGAAATTTGTTTGCATATGCCACTATATTAGATTTAATGTCAAAAACAAAGTGGATTTTGATGACCTTATTAAGCAAGTTATTCTTGTGTGTAATGAGCAGTCTTTCCTATGAGGGTGCGCGCTATTTTTACTTATTACTTATCTCAGTTATCTTAGCTTGTCTTTCTTTTTCTGTGTTGCGAGTTAATGAATGCAAGTTTTACGCTTCAAGGCATAAACAGGGAAAGGGATGGGGGTGATAAGCCTTCAGCCTCCACCCTCCTGGATCAGTCACATCAGGGACTTAGTAACGGGACACCCACCACCCCTCAGGTTTTGGAGAGGCGGAGACATTGACTGTCCCCATTAACCAAAATAAACGGGGTAATGTTAATTGCCAGGCTTTGCCAGGTCCATACCAGGACAGGCTGATGATGTGTCATTGTTGAGCATTGAAGCACATATTGGCGTGACTGGGAAAATTACTGGAGAAGTCAAACGCCTTTAGCTCTGATATGAACACAATACGGAGATTACATTTCATACTAAACTTAATTCAGGTAGCCAGCCAACTGGTATTGAGCTCTTGAACAGTTCTTCCCTCGAATACCTGCCAAACCTATAATGGTTTTTATTCTTCTCTCTTGCATCCAGCCAATACACCTGGCCACCTTCATCCAGGTGCAGAGCATCCAGTTCTCCTGCAGTGAGGACAAAGATGGAAAAGGCATATTGCAGGTGGATGTGGCTGGTGCCCCTGAGGTATGGAGGAGTGCAGCCTCTTACTGCAATCTGTGACATATGGAGGTTTCAAATCCCTACACTAGAGGATCTCATATATTGATTCTCAGTAGAGCTGGAGCCAGGCTAGTTCATTAAACCCCCTTTTAACTCCAGAGCTGGGTTGAGGTTGATGTTAAATGCAGCCGAAGCTCGTTCATAGAGAGTGAAACCGTTTCTCTTTACATAAAAACTGAACTTATCTGTAGGAGAAATCTTTAAGTGCATCCTCTAGTTCTTCAGCTTTTACTATATTGCTGTTTACTCAGGCTTTGTCTCATTTGCAAGGAAGCTTCCAAAATAAGTGGCATTTTTAGCAAACAAGACTGCTTAGAACTGTCTCGTTTCACTAGGAATCTTAGTAAACCTCATAGTAAGGTTTCTTGACTATGAAAAATTTCAAGGAAATCTAAAGTGGTCCCCATGCAGCAAATGAATTTCCACATCTTGCGACTAGCTGCAGATTTGCTGTTTGGATCACCGACAGAGGATGACAAGCTCCATTGAAAGTACAGTCAGGAAGACTACTTTTGCATGCTTCGCGCTGTAATTGATTTTTCATTCAATCTGCCTTTTGACACATCTCAGACAAGCTCATTCATTATTCCTGCTGTCATGTTTGAGGCTGTCAATTGAGACATCAGCTGTCCTATCAGCTGATCACATCTATCCAATACCAGAGCGACTCACCTGCGTTGTTAGCCTATCATCTTGTTATCTTTTTAAATGTGATTCTCTTTCTGCAGCTCAGGGCAGATGCTCCTCAATTACAAAATCTGTGAATAGCACTGTCACCTCATAGCAAGAAGGACGTGGGTTCGAATCCAGCCTGGGGACCCTCTGTGTGGAGTCTACGTGGGTTTCCTGCAGATTCTTCGGTTTCCACCCTCAGTCCAAAGACATGCACATCAGGCTAATTGGCGACACTAAATTGGCCTTAGCTACAAGTGAGAGCGCAAATGGTGTGTGCACCCTGCAATGGATTGGCGAGCTGTCCAGGGTGGGTCCCTGCCTTTGCCCATAGTCAGCAGAGATAGGCTCCTGCTTCCCCCCTGCAGCCTAGTGAGGAAGAATGGGTGTATGGGTAATTCTCTCCTTATTGAACTGTAGGTTTTTATAAATTATACATTTTTTTTTGTCATTAAATTCACTTTTGATCATTCCTGAGGCAGTTGCCTTTGTAAGTGTAGAATATCGGCTGTGTTGTGGAAGAAATGTTGGATAAAAAGTTAGTGCTGACGGTTTTGGGCTGCTGAATCTCCTCAGAGTAGACTGACGGCAAGCCAATGTTTCTCGTGGAAACTGCTGACACTGCACTGTGCTGTGTATGCCGCGCAAGTCACATGCCATTTCCTAGCCAGTGTTTCATTTCATGTCACTTCTTGAACATCTGGCTCCTATTAAGGGTCTAAATTAGGCACCAACGTTATTGGAAGTCTGCTTGCAAATGAGACGGAGCCTAAATTTTGTTATGGAAAGAAAGTGCTCCCACCCTATTGTGCTCCACTTTGTGCACATTCAAAGAACCATTACCAGCCCATCCCTTGTTTGTCCTCATCACCCTTTAAAGCCTTTGGCCTTCACTTTCACTCTCTTGACCTCCCAGCCCCTCGTGGTAACAACATCATCACTGAATGCAGCAGAGAACATGGCCGACCTGATCGATGGTTACTGTCGTCTGGTGAATGCCACTCCTCAATCCTTCATCGTACGAACTCAAAAAGGTGCGCCTTTGTCTTTCCCTTTTGCTGACTTTTTTTCTTTCTTGTTTTAAAGAAATGGTGAAGGGGTGGCTAGTGTTAGTCACTTATCACCTCAGCCTTATAAAATCTATGGACCCATATTTGGGGCCATCTAATGCAGCTGCTGCATTCAAGGCTGTGGAACTTCTGGCCTATTTTAAATGCTAATGGAGATCCAAAGGTTTTCAACAATCCCAAATATGTCCTGCTGAATCACAGGGAAATGTGTATAAAATGATGCTTAAGATTGAGATATTTTCCATTTCATGTTATGCTGTGGCTGTAAAAACATGCCATCCTGGGTTTGAATATTTCTCTCAATGTGAAAGTTGTGTAGCTTCAGTAAAGCGCTGCAACTTGCAGGTGAATATGTATGCGACATTGTCCTGCAAAATGGAAAAGAAAGGCTTTCTATACTTTCTAACCTATTTAAGGGAAAACTTAAGTGAAAATTTTGGGTTTAAGGGGTTAAAATGGGAGATCTACTAACTTTGCTATTGCTAATTTACTTAGCAATAGCATTTATTTAGTAATAGCAATTTACTTACTTAATTTACTGCCTGCCTCTGAGTAAAAGCATGAATGCACTTTGGGTTATTTAAGTCAGTGTTGGACACCTTGATTGACAGTTTGCTTTGAAGCTGTCAATGGCAATTCAGTTACAGTCATCAGACATCAGAAGTAGAGAAGAATCCTGTGAATGTGCATTATCCATAATCATATTAATTTGAGCATTAAAACAACCCATAAGATATTTTGTTATGATATCTCAAGCAGTCTGCTATTTGGTATATAAGCATTGGTTAACTTTTTAAATGAGCACAATCAACTGTGCAACTAACACTGATCACGCTTCCATTGTCAGCTCATGGCTATTAACTGACTGCTAATGATTATATCATTATTCACTTCAATATCCGATATTTTGCACAGTATTTACATCTAGAATTCAGTAATTAAATATAAGTCAATAAAATCTGTATTTGTTAAGTTCATTTCCCAAGGATTTGGAAAATGAATACTGCTTCAGGCAATCTCATCTCCCGCAAATGCAAGCTGTGGGTGCTATTGGTTAGGGAAACTGAGTGCATGACCTGACTCTCAGGGCAGCATTTTTTCCTGGGAGAGGGAAAGTGGAATCAAGGCAGATGAAGAGCAGACAGGGACACGGGGACTTGGCAGCAAATGACCCCGCCAGGAGTTTCCTATTGCAGCCTGACAACTAGAACAGAGACTGAGTGTTTGCACTAGTATGTGGAAAGCAAGAAGCCAGCTCAAGCCCCAAGAACTTGCTGATGAAAAATGCGGCCACAACTGTTGAGCAGTTACAGTAAGAATAGTTTGTCATTTGACAGTATAATATAGCTACATGTTTTCATAACTCTGTAAAGACCAAAGAGGTTTATGGGCTGGAGTATAAAGGTTAATTTTTCATCAAGAAATGAATATTGTTGCCTTGACCAATTGCTATGGAATGGCCGCAGTTTTTGTTTTTTGAATGTTAAGACACTTTAATGTATTTTGAGATAGTCTGGGTTTCTTGGTAACCATGTTGCCAGCATCTTGAGAAAAGAATGTGACATCACTCGGTTGAACCATATCAGATCCAGATTGGCTGAGCTTGTGAACTGGAACTTAAAGTGGTTGGAAACTACTTTAGGATTAGGGTCCATGCTATGGACATATAGCAGTTGCACATAGTGACCTATTGTGATATCTACATAGTAGTTTATATCTGTGTATTTTCTTTTTTTAATTAGATAGGACAGCATGCATTCATTTTGTGATTTACAATGCTTGATGTGTCCTTTATCACTTATATAGTCCCTTTCACCCAACAGAGGGAGAGAGAGCATTGCCGTCTATTCCAAAGTAAGGGTGATTTATCTTCTTTAAGTGGGATTTACAATTATATGATGCCTGATAATTTGAAATATGCATTCAAATTTGATGTAGAGCCTTGGATCACAGTGTCTATGGGGGAGAGTGGCCTATTGCGGGCATAAACTATACATCCAACAAATATGCAAATGTATAGCATTGCCTTTAGAGACACTATTATCTCTTAAAGCTGAAGTCCGTAATATTGCTCCACCGAGAGGACTTAGTCAGATTTTGGAATGAATGCAACTTTCAAGCCCCTCCCCTATTTGAGCTGAATCCAACCAGTCCATCCCTCGATTTTTTTGTGCACATCTGAAGGCGCTTGCTAATGATCAGATTGGTTGATTGAGCCAGGAGCGGTAGAATCTCGCAGAACGCAATACAGGCTGTGGGTGGAGATAAATTCACTGATTTTTTTCTAAAATCACCTGATTCATATTCGCGTGTCGAAGCATTGTGACAGTTTCATTAAACACGACCATACGAAATCTGGCTTCAGCTTTAAGACACCAACCAAGCTAACTCTTACACCACCCTTCTCAGCTGTAGCCTCCGCCCCACTTTCTATCAGCTGTGCCCAGCTTTTCTACCTCTGGTTTTATTGGTGCCCTTAGCACCTATGTTGTAATTTATCTATTCCTGAGAGTCGTTTTAATGTGATTTTTTTGTTCATTACTCCCTTGCTATGGTTGGCATGGCTTATACTGATTGTCTTTTATTGATTATTCGATAATCAATGCTGCTTACGAATTATACTGTATTTGACCGACTGTATTTAGCTCAGTTGCCTGAATCATGATTTTTCCCAATGTGAGCGCGCAGATTTAAAATCTTGATTTGTATAGTTTCCAGCTTTGTCTATGGTATATAATTCCTTATGTTAACCATTAAAATTATTTCATAGGGTAGGAAACCATGAGAAGCGGTCAGAAGGGCTCCGGACACGTGTGTTTTCGGTCACAGGTAAAACCTTATTGTTGCGCCTCTTATCTGAGACAGCACTTCTGTCCAAGTTGATTGAAGGAGGCATTTCCTCCTGACATTAATTTTCAGAATTAATCGTTGTTTACCCTATTTTTAGAGGTCATTGCTGGCCTGTCAATATCAAGGATTATGTTGTTTAATCAGTCAGATGGTATGTGTGCACGTGCTTGTGGTCTCTCAGTAGAATACAAAAAAAAAATCTTCACGATGGTCTGTTGGATTTAATTTTCTGGATTCTACTATTTTCTTCTCCAATCCTGCAGTAGTGCTGCAACAATCGGCACAGGCCACTCACCAGTCGATACTTTCACTTGTGCTTCATCATTTTTTGCAACATTAAATTTTCTATACTTTTTGTTTTGTCTGCTTGTTTCTAGCTTTTCTACATCCCATGCCTAATTTTCTCCAAACTATTTCTCTTTCACGGTTGCCTAGCCTCTCATTTTCTCTCCATATATCTTTATTGCCCCCACTTACTCGCTCTCTTCCTGTTCCCTCAGTGTCTTTCCTTTTTCCAAAATGCATTTTTAAATTTTGTTTTCTTTTAGTGATTAGAATCAGATTTCTGAAGTTTACTGCCTTTTTATGGATCAAACATAAATACTGACGAGTGATTGTAGACTGGAGTAGAAACACAAAGAGTTGCCGTTATGAGGTGTAAATGCCTTTATTACACTGAGAATATTTAGCTATTTTTGTGTTACAAAGATTTGGTTGTGATGCAGTGTGTTCTCTGAGCTTCTGAAACTCAGTCTGTGACACATCTGCTTCTGTCCATCAAATTTAATCCCGTTCAGGATTCACATCCTCAAACGGGATTACATTAAACTGCCTACCCTCAGGAAAAATGCTGACATTAATGTTCCACCGGTCTCCTCACAACATTTTACTTTGTTCTTGTTCTAATAATTTTGTGGAAGAAGTGATTGCTCCTACATGTAACATGTTATTACTCAAATAAAATTTTACTTGTGGATAAAATTATCTTCAAAGTGTGTGGACAATGATTTTGTGACACTTTTCTCAATTGATTTTTACATTTAATTTCCTTTTCTCTCTTGTCGTCTTTGCTTTTCACACTGGTTGGATCTGCAGATGAAATTAGTGGGGATGGTAGGGTATGGCTTTCATAAATGTCATTTCCACCTCTTTCTTTGAATAGTATGGACATGCTGTGATTACTTTAGCTTTGACACTTTGTTTCCGTAGATCTGGAGATTTTGTTCATTGTGCTTCTCAATGTGTGTTTGTGCATGGGTCTACATGTATTTTTATTTATTGATCATATATTTCTATTTGTTGAATCAAGTGATTTCAATTATTCAGTTATCAAATATCAACTAAAATCAACTCTGTCCTGATGGCGTATGTGCAGGGTGATAAAAAACAGGAGTATGTTTTTGTACCCTAATATATGCCTGTAATATGCAGTATTACACATACTAAGCACAAACATTTTGGTCAGAATTATCTCTGTGAATCTCTTTTTCAAAACAGCCAGTATTGTCAAGGCACAGCGATTCGGGACTCAGTGATGATCTCATCTGTTTTTGCTTAAAAAATTTTTATGGAAAAAAGAGAGGGAGAGATGTCACATCCTTCACTATCTTCGCCCGCCTCCTATGCGCTCTCAAATTCCGCAGCTGTGTTGATATTTCCTTTTCACCATCCTATATTCTCAGATTGTTGTATCAGGAGAATGCATGAGCATTGCATGGCATCTGTTAGGGGATGACTATCTCTTCAATTCAGTTTTTTTCAAGATCTGGTCTGAGTTCGGTGCCCTAACTTGGCTGGATATTTTGGATTGAGTGTTGTCTCATTTTTGATGTTCTGACTCCTAACAGGAGCAGTGATCTTTTTTTGAAATTTTCCTTTCTGCGCAGAAACGGATGACTATGCAGAAATCGTAGACGAGGAGGATACGTATACAATGCCTTCCAGTAAGTAAAGTACCGGGAGGCAGCAGCTGCTCGGAGCTTAAAGGTTTGGGCCCAACAGAGGGTGAGATAAGTAGTGTGTGTGTGGGGGGGGGGGGGGGGGGGGGGGGGTGAAGTGTTGGGGGAGGTTGTTTTTGGAGGGTAGGGGCTGCTGAGTTCAGGGTTATATGTGTTGCTGTAGTAGCTCGCACCTATTACCTCTAGCGGCAAGTTTTACTTCATCCAAACTCTATTTAACTTGGTATTTCCTACCTCTTTCAGTAATGTAATTCTGTTTTATTCCACTGTTGGTGTTTTAAAATGGCACTGAAAGGTCTACTCTTTCTTTAAAATTATCACAGTGATCTACGTCACTTTATTATGCTGTTTTGCTTTCTTACGGCTGCAGTCTTGTGTTGGTGTACTCATGCTGAGTTGGGCGATAGTTCTCTGCATTGTGGCCTGTATTTTCTTCCGTGATGTGTCATGTTTTTCTGCAGCTCGTTCACAGCCCAATGCCTAGTCCTGGCAATCCATGTTTGACTCTTGTTTTTGTTTAAAGTGACTTGTAGCCCATATGAACATACAAGTGCCACGCAGCAATGGTGCATGTAAACTGTATCTGCTGCCTTGAAGCTAATTATTAGCGTGGCATATGGTTGGTGAATACATGCTGTATGTTAAAATTTTGAGTTTCGATTGTTGTAAAGGACAGGTTGGGACAGTGTGGAAAATGCAAGTTAACAAGAAGTTGGTGAGATTCAAATCATTTTTGACCTCCATTAGACTGTAATAGTAAAAAACAAAGTATTGAGTGTTTTACCATTCTTAGCTATTCTTATTTTCTTTGGAATACGTAAGGTCATTCTGAGTTTGATGCCTGCAGTTTGTTGCAAGTAAGATTGTTTAAGGGCAGCACTACCCTTGGGAAATGTTGGAATGCAAAAAAATGGGTGCAGATTTGGATATAGGAGGGGCATCTGGGCATCTGTTTTTGCAAAGCAGTGAACCTCTACCACTGGTTGAGGTTCAGTTTTGCAAAAATTTGCATGATCGTATGATTCAAATGTTAATAAAACATAAAAATCAACAAAACCACTCTCTTTAATGCATAATATCAAATAATTAAGGGGATCTTGAGAAATTTCTGCGTAATGGATAAGGTAGATGACTTTGAAAGGTCAAACTCATGGTCAGGGAAAATATTGACAGTGTGAAAAGATATGACTTGAAATTTCAAAAAATTATCTCTCAAAAAGTGTCCGATAACTTTTTTCCTAAATCTGGCAATCAAGTCACCTTGATACACTCTATGTACAGTGTGAATGCCATTTTGATTGAATCAATGGTAGAGGGTCTAGTGGGGGAGCTGTACTTTAACATTGGGTCTTATGGAGAATTGGCAAAATCGCTTTTGGAAGCTAAATTGTTGTAGATCGAGATTAACTTTGTATTACTGACTTATAGGAAGTTATATATCACATATATTTTGGCTCTTTTGAAGTTCACCTCAGATGACCTTGAAAGGTCAAACCTGAGGTCAAGCAAAATGTTACAATTTTCAAACGCTTCTAGGCTTGAAAATGTTGAAGATTGGGAGCATATGTGTATTGAACAATTATGGGAAGTCATATATGAATTTTCATTTGGTGGCCTTGCACTCTACAGATAGAGATTTTGTGACCTTGAATGACCGAACTTCACAGTGAAATTTTAATGGTCTATATCAGCAAAATCGTTACAGATAAAGTGTTGGTTTGTATTGGAGATAAATATGAAGTCATACATTAAATTTCATTTGGTGACATTGAACTTGACCTTCAGTGACATTCAACAGCCAAACTATACAGTATACAGTGAAATTTCTTTTTTTTGTTTATGATCAATTTTTTATTTATTTAATCATTATTTACACAGTGGAGCGGAAGCATCTTGCCGCCTGAAGGAAACAAAGGAAAAACAGAATAATTAAAGCATCCTTAAATCCATGGAAGTAACAAGGGCACAGTGAAATATCACTTGTTCTGAAATTTACAGTGAAATTTCAATGACTGGTATCCGCAAAATCATTACAGATTGAATGTGGGTTTTGTATTGGAGATGTATAGTAAGTCATATATGAACTTTCATTAGGTGACATTCATATTGACCTTCGAAGGTCAAACTTGACCAAGAGAAAATTCAGTGACTGAAAAGGTCACAGATGGAGCCTAGGTTTGTGTTACTGACATAGGAAGTCATATATGAACTTTCATTTGGTGACATTCAACTCGACTGTTGGTGACCTTTGAAGGTCAATCTTGACATAATACAATTACAATGACTTGTACTGCCAAAATGGTCACAGAACTCCGAAACACAGAACTTCAAAACTCAAACCTACGAGCTGGATATGCACTGGATAAGCATCATTTTCTGTTCTTCCGTACCACCTGCTGGGCTAAGACTTCACCCACAGTATCTGAAAATAATGTTGAAGTGCTCTCGCGTATCATTTAACTGTGCAGCATGTATATTTTGTTTTTATTTTGGGCAATTATGCCTATTGCTGTGTTCATCAACCTTTGTTAAGGCCTTTGTGAATTAATGAATGACTGAATGCAGGTGTTGGTGAGGCTCAAAAGAAGTGAAGCAAGTGTGTGATCTCGCACTGTGGATCAGGTGTCACTCATGACTTCACATCTTTTGGGAGAATGAGTGACATGACCATGGTAATATTTTGTGTTGAATCGTCATTGAAATCTGATGGCTTCACTGGCAAACTCGGTGTGTGTTTGTGAATGTCAACCCTTGGCACAATGGGCTATCATATACATGATCGGTGTAGGAAGATGAACAGGAAAATTTCCTTAATTTGCCACTGTGCCCTTACTATTGTGCTGCATTCACATGGATTCAGGCAGACGGTAAATGGCAAACCGGATATTATTTTAGTGAATGAGAGCAGGATGGTAAAATTAGGCAAGGCCGGCAGAGAATACCAACAATGGTAACAGTAGATGGGATTGCTGTTTGAAGTTAAAACATTTTAACTTTTTTCTGTCCTCTGCGATGGAATTTACAAACAGACGTTACATAGCTTCCTCATACAAGGAGAAAACACCGGCGATCTGGACAATGAGAAGCTAGTAGTACCGTTATACGTGTTTTGTTATGCCGTAAAGCTGTTCTGTCAGTCTGTTGTTTGTTTTTCCAATGCCGTCTTGAAAGTCTTGTTTGTCTGCCGTCTATGTTCATCTGAATCCTTGTGAATGCAGCATTAGTTCACTGCATGGTTGCTGACCTGACCCACAGCTAGCATGCTAAGCTCATAGTTCATCGAAATTGTACATGGAACTTCCAGTCCTTCACTACTTCTGTGGCTATCTCCCTTCCCTAAAATAGCTTTCTTTCCATTCAAATGCCTTCCAGAAAGCTATGGGTTTGATCAAGGTAATTGTGTGTCTTTTTCTGTATCTAGTGTTGCATGTCTGTGATGTCACACTATTTTTGTTTTTGAATGTTGTGATATACTGTATGTATTATTGGCAAAATGCATATATACATAAGTATTCTTTGGAGAACCCACAGGCTCACAGAAGAAGCACTGATACATAACAATTATTTTTTTTAAATTTGGTTATGAAGTTGAATTTTTTAGGTTAACTATTGGAAATCTGAATGGTTAATTTGTTATAGTATGTGACTTTGAAAGTCAACAATTGCTTATTGTAAAAAAAAAAAAAAAGAAGGAAAAAGAAATCTTACCGTATACTGCCTTCACTGAATGTTTAGTTTGTAAGTAGTGGTAGCTGCTCATGTCCTTTTATCAGTGAGTGCCACTGCATGATTTTATTGATCTATCCACCATTTTTTATGTGCATGGTTATTCCCGACTAGAATGGATTTGGTGCTTAACAAACAAAAGTACCATTAAATCAAATTGTTTGAGATCACTGTAGTTGTGTGTAGTACACGTGTTCCGCCCCTTACCTCATTTCATGACCCAACATAGTGTTCAAGCGCTAATCCTCACTCATACTTGTACAATCTGCACCTCTCATCCAGCTGAGACTTCCCTGGAAACGAGGGATTAATGCTCTTTTCTTGTCTTCAGCACGGGACTATGAAATCCAGAGGGAGAAGATCGAATTGGGGCGCTGTATTGGAGAGGGGCAGTTTGGAGATGTCCACCAGGGGATGTACTTAATTCCAGTATGTGCCTCTCACCACTCACAGGAGGCCAACCTCCTGATTCTTAACTTCTTATTCCACTCCCAGGCTCTAGTTCCATGGATAAAATATGAATTCATTTGCTGCATATTAATGCATTGCAGTTACTAGCATTCCAAAATCCATATAGCACTTACTCAGTTTTTATGTAAATGACTGTTTATGCCATAGCATGTTTCCTGAAATGGCCAAAGACCTTAAATACTTGCTACTTTATCATTTTGTCTTCCACAGTTTGCCAGAAACAGCCTTTCTAAAACCAATAAAATATTATATGTTTCATTTCTTTGGTGCACAGGATAATCCACCTCTGGCTGTGGCAGTGAAAACATGTAAAAACTGTACCTCTGACAGTGTCCGCGAAAAGTTCCTTCAGGAAGCTTGTGAGTGCCCACTGCCTTTTTTGCTTAATTTTTAAACTCTCACTGCTTGCTTTAAAAGATCTGCATCAAAGTATTGCTTATTTCTGTCCTTGGCATGATGGTCTTTCTTTTTAGTCAGTGCAGTGTATTTGTCTGGATTTTGGAAATTTGTAAATATTTTTCAAACTGCAGAAGACAGAACACAGCTGTTCTTTGACTTGAGCAAGCAGCAACTCTTTCAGAAGTCTTGACATTACAGTGAATATTATTGTTCTATTCCCTGATGACGAGTCGGGGTTACTATGGATCAGCGATAATTACGCCGCATCCGCCGCCACGTCCGTAGAGATTTATTGTGAACGCTTTTCAGGTTATAGTTCTTTATGGATTCATTTCATATTTTGCATGGACCTTGTGTGTGGTACGGTCACAGATCCTGTCAATTTTGGGAGTGATTGCTTTAGGGCATCTGGGGATACACGTTGACCTGCAGGCGAATGACTATCAAGTTGTTATTATCAGGGGTGAAAGTATTTTTAAATTCTTGCCGGTAATACTGCCCCAGCCTTCATCGCTTCATATAATTCACCTCTCCTTGGCTTCACGCATCCTTAAAAAACATTTCCATACTCTAATACTTAATCTAATTCTGCTTTTCTGCTTGAAAGTTGATGTTAATTTATGATTCTTTTTAAAAATAGCAGCAATAAAAATGCATGTGCAAACGTGGTCAATTTCTCAAAAACTGACATGGAATAATCCAGCCCAAAAAACCTGCTACATTGGGAACTGCTGACATTTTCTTGTACTTTATGCGTCACTGAATTTGAAATGCAAAAAAAAAGGTTGCCACCTAAGCTCACCTTAAGTTAAAAAAGGACCAGTGTTAAGAGCCTTTATTCTATTTTATATTTTAGAGGACGGGGCTTAATGGATTGCACTTCAAAATAATCAGGAGAAGAATGATACAGTAAAATTTAGATGTGATTCATACTTCGACATTGCACTGATGTAATTTCATTTTGCTTGTTCGGAGTTGGTTTTGCAGCTCTAAGTTACTCGTATTGCTTGACCTAAATTCACATCTGCATTGTAGCTAGTTATAAACATTACAGGACACTAGGTGATGTAATATTCCTCTGCAATATATCTGACAGAGAAAACCAGCAGCTCTAACCTTGCATAGTCACTGCTGCTGTGGCATGCAGTAGCGATCTTCATGTTACACTATGCCAAAATTTTTTTATGGTGTCGCTTGCTAAGTGGTCTCAAATCACTTGCCTAATTATGAGAATATTCATATTGGTGCAAGGAGCGTAATCTAAAGGTTTATTTATGTTTGAATTTCAACAGTTTGAGGTTGTAGAAAAAGAATCCGGATAGCATCTCTAAACTTTCTGTAACTAATCTAATAAATTGGTATTGACTATCAATGTTCTTCTGAGTAATGAGAGGAAAATTGTTTGCGCTACATTAGTGCCCCTCGCAGGTCAATTTGGTAAGTGAAACTTTGTCAGTGCTTTCTCCTGATTCGCCACAACTCCAAGAAGGGACCCCACTGAGGGGGTTCAAAGCTGTGGCTGGGGGGTGCACTATAGTGCCGTTATGTGACAACTAATTTTTTATTTTTAAGTAGTGATTGCAAAATGTGCCAGTGTGAGTGGCCATCTAGGGCCTCTTTATCCGGGTTTTTTGGGGGGCCAAAACATTTGCCTGGTTCGTCTTTCCTGACGATGCACCTCTGGCTCTCCCCTCTTTCCGATGTTATGGAAAATCTGGTCCCCCACATGACTTCCGTAGCATAACACATTTCAATCACGTAGATGACTCAAATGATGCAATTTGACGCATATTAATGTGCATTATGCAACACGAGTCATGTGGGAGACCCAGATTTTCTGGGGGGACCAGACTGACTGGTATTGCGTACTGCCACCGAATCGTTTAGTGGTACGCATTACTGGACTGCACCAACCTACTTTCAACCCTTGGTATAACGTGTACAATTTTGTGCCATGAACGGTAAATGGTTTCAAAAAAGTTAATACACAGTGGGTCTTCAGTGCTTCAAAATTCATAAATACCTCCTGTCGCTTAGACCCAGTAATTCACGGGTGATATTGATTTATGTTAAACTCTGACCATAATTTGCACTGAAGATGCATGGAGCCCAGCGTAGTTCAGCTGTCAGTTCTCTTGACCGTGTGCCCTTTCCTGCTACACATCCACTAACTCGAACGATAAACTTTGCCCAGCAAAGCAAACTATCCAGCATTTGTTTAGTTTGCAAACAAATGTAGCGGTTTTACCAAGTTCTCGCTCTCTCAGCGATTTCATTTGTTTGTCATTCTGTCCACGCAATAGCGGCAGCAATTTTGGTCTTAATGTGAAGAAATTTTTTGTATTCATTCCTGCAACATCTATATGTTCAAACTGTTTGTTTTCTGTGACCCTACAAAGTCTGTAGTACTGCCCTATTCAAATGCACTAACAAATGCAATAACTTTCAAACTCATTTTGGCCAATACTGACATACACAAACACTGAGTCTCTTCTGTTCCTGAATTTACCTGTTATTCTTGTTGTGCCAGTCTATTTGTTTTAGAAACAGGCATAAAACAAGACAAACAACATTTAATTCTACCATAAATAATAAATGTAGAAATTCGATAATGAAAATCGAAGACATGATTTCTTAGGATTACATGTACAGTATTTATTAAGTTATTAAAACTGAGCTTCATATGCCTATGTAAGTGCTACAAACAGCAACCTGGTGACAGACAGTGAGTCCTTGGTTACTTATTTCCATTTGCCAAACTGACATTTGGGGTTTGGGACATGGTTAAATTTAGGATTAGGGTTAAGTTTGGGGCTAGGGTAAGGAGTTAGGTTTAAAGTTAGTGTTAGGGAAGCCAGTGATGACTCGTGTGAACTGTAGATCAGATGACATGTCAGTTTTGGAGAATGGAATTAAGTGACAACCTGAGTTCTGCAAAATAAAAATGTGGCATATTTTTTTAACGAGCTCATAATTTCAAATTAAAATTAATTCTCTGAATGTAACAACAGGTTTGCTGGGTGGTTCCCTGAGATAATCCTGACAAAGTGCTTGAAATAACAAAAAAACACGTTCATCTCAAATGCAAAAAATTTAACTTGAAGTAGCTCAGACTTAGCACTTCAGTCCTTAGAACCCACTTCAAAGTACAAACCCAAAACCAGTGAAGTTGGAACGTTATGTAAATCGTAGATAAAAACAGAATACAATGATTTGCAAATCCTTTTCAACCTATATTCAATTTAATACATTGCAAAGACAAGTTAGTTCATGTTCGAATAGGTAAATTTTGTAATTTTTTGCAAATATTAGCTCATTTGGAATTTGATGCCTGCAACATGTTTCAAAAAAGCTGGCACAAGTGGCAAAAAAGACTGAGAGAGTTGAGGAATGCTCATCAAACACTTATTTGGAACATCCCACAGGTGAACGGGCTAATTGGGAACAGGTGGGTGCCATGATTGGGTATAAAAGCAGCTTCCCTGAAATGCTCAGTCATTCACAAACAAGGATGGGGCGAGGGTCACCACTTATTGAACAAATGCGTGAGCTGATTGTCGAACAGTTTAAAAACAACATTCCTCAACGAGCTATTGCAAGAAATTTAGGGATTTCATCATCTACGGTCTGTAATATTGTCAAAAAGTTCAGAGAATCTGGAGAAATCACTGCACGTAAGCGACAAGGCCGAAAACCAACATTGAATGCCCGTGACCTTCGATCCCTCAGGCGGTACTGCATCAAAAACCGACATCAGTGTGTAAAGGACATCACCACATGGGCTCAGGAACACTTCAGAAAACCACTGTCAGTAACTACAGATCGTCGCTACATCTGCAAGTGCAAGTTAAAACTCTACAATCCAAAGCGAAAGCCATTTATCAACAGCACCCAGAAACACCGCCGGCCTCGCTGGGCCCAAGCTCATCTAAGATGAACTGATGCAAAGTGGAAAAGTGTTCTGTGGTCTGACGAAGTCCACATTTCAAAAACTGTGGACGTCGTGTCCTCTGGACCAAAGAGGAAAAGAACCATCCGGACTGTTATAGGCGCAAAGTTCAAAAGCCAGTATCTGTGATGGTATGAGGGTGTATTAGTGTCCAAGGCATGGGCAACTTACACATATGTGAAGGCACCATTAATGCTGAAAGGTACATACAGGTTTTGGAGCAACATATGTTGCCATCCAAGCAACGTCTTTTTCAAGGACGCCCCTGCTTATTTCAGCAAGACAATGCCAAGCCACATTCTGCACGTGTTACAACAGCATGGCTCCGTAGTAAAAGAGTGCGGGTACTAGACTGACCTGCCTGTAGTCCAGACCTGTCTCCCATTGAAAATGTGTGGCGCATTATGAAGCTTAAAATACGACAACAGAGACCCCGGACTGTTGAACAACTTGAGCTGTACATCAAGCAAGAATGGGAAAGAGTTCCACCTGAAAAGCTTCAAAAATTGGTCTCCTCAGTTCCCAAACATTTACTGAGTGTCGTTAAAAGGAAAGGCGATGTAACACAGTGGTAAAAAGGCCCCTGTGCCAACTTTTTTGCAATGTGTTGCTGCCTTTAAATTCTAAGTTAATGATTATTTGCAAAAAAAAATAATAAAGTTTCTCAGTTTGAACATTAAACATCTTGTCTTTGCAGTGTAATGTGAATATAGGCCACTAGATGGCAGTATTTATCTTTTTTTTGTTTAGCTCAGACTGGAGTCATGTATAGACATGTCCTGGACATGTCTGGGGCAAGTCTCAGAAAGTTAAAAAAAAGAGGTCTAAATGTGGGTGGGGTCTGCAAAAGAGTATATAAGGAAAAGAATTGAGACAGTAAAGTAGTAGGAGAAATTGCAAGAAGATGACCAGACCTGCCATTCTGTTCAAGACCTGTGACGTTTCTTTTGTGGATTTCTTTGACTGTGTTTGAGCATTTTCTTCATCCAGGACATCACCAAGCCACCCCACTAAAAAGGGACTGTAATTATTTCTGTTTTTTCTTATTTATCAATCTTGGTCTTTAGTTGTAGGTTGTTATTAGTCTTTGTCTTCGTTAAAAATTAAATGTGTTTTAGTTGTTAAAACTGTGTTTGTCATCCCTTGCTGTTGCTGTTGTGTTATAAATGTAATAACAAATTGGGGCCATAACAAATTGGGGGCTCAAGGTCCGGGATAGACCATTGTGTGAGTAATTTATTGAAAATCTAACATTCCAAATTGTAAAATTGTTTTTGTGAATTTTCCTAGATATATATTGACAACAGCAATGGATGATTTCTTGGCATCACCAACCGTAGGGGTTTTGAAGTCTTTTAAAAAGACAGAACTGCTAGAAATTTGCAGACAGTTGGAGCTGACAGAGGTAAAATCAGCCATGCGAAAAGCAAGACTGGCTAGAGAGATAGTTGAATATTACATTGATGAAAATGTGTTTGCACCAGGAGATCTGGAACAGTTTCCAGTGGAAAATCCAAATATAGAAATGGAACTTAAATTAAAAATGCTAGAGATTGAAAGGGAGGAAAGAGAAAAAGAAAGTGAGGAAAAAGAAAAAGAAAGGGAAGAAAGAGAAAAAGAAAGGGAGGAAAAAGAGAAACAAAGAGAAGTTGAGAGGGAAGAAAAAGAAAAACAAAGGCAGTTTGAGTTAGAAAAATTAGCAAGAGAAGAAAAACAAAGAGAATTTGAGTTAGAAAAATTTGCAAGACAGAGAGATTTTGAATTAGAGAAATTCGATAGAGAAGAAAGACTCCAAATGGAGCAACTAAAAATAAAAATTCAAACTGAAAATAAATTTCGGGCTAGCCAGGAGGTAAAACTGGTGCCTCCATTTTCGGAAAAGGATGTTGACAACTATTTCCAGTGTTTTGAAAAGGTAGCAAAGAGTTGCCAGTGGCCAAAGGAACACTGGCCTCTGATGTTGCAAACTGTCCTCAAGGGTAAAGCTCAACAAGCCTATTTGGCTTTGTCTGCAGATGATTCCTCTGATTATGAGGTTGTCAAAAAGGTTATTATGAGAGCTTATGAGTTGGTTCCAGAGGCTTACCGACAGAAATTCAGAGGTCTGAAGAAATCTGAAAATCAGACTTATGTTGAATTTGCTAATGAGAAGCAGGTTTGCTTTGAGCGCTGGTGTACTTCTTTGGAGGTCAAGGATGATTTCAACTCACTAAAAGAGATGGTGTTAGTTGAAGAATTCAAGAACTGTGTTAAGGATGATGTTAAGACCTACCTTAATGAGAAGCAAGCACTGAACTTGCAATCAGCTGCCAAATTTGCAGATGAATATGTTCTCACTCGTAAGTCCAAATTTCAGTCTAGCAGTAACAATAAATGGTCCCAATTTCAGAAAAAGGGTTACGGTGATACCCAAGATTCCTCACCCAAAGACAAAGACAAATCTGGTGATGGTGCTCAGAAATCCAGTAATAGGTCTGATCAAAGTGTGAAAGCTGACAGTGACAAAAGTGGTCTAGTTTGCAGTTATTGCAAGAAATCTGGTCATGTTACAACTAACTGTTGGTTCCTTAAAGCTAAGAAAGAAAAAGAAAAGGATACCAAACCAAATGCTTTTGTGAAAACAAGGTTAGAAACCCCTGTAGTAGATAACCAATCTGCTAAATTGCCTGCTTCTTGTGGGGCTAAAAAGCCTAATACAGCTGACTTTGTGAGGGAGGAATTTCTTCCATTTGTGTCAGAGGGATTTGTGGCTCTGAATGAGCATACTACTCCTGTCCCCATATATATCCTAAGGGATACCGGAGCTTCTCAGTCACTTTTGTTGATGGACTCCTTGGAGTTACGTGATGAGACCGCTTCAGGGGATTTCATACTTGTACAAGGTATTGAAGGGAGGACTGTATCTGTACCCCTGCGCTCTATATTCTTGAAGTCAGATTTAGTTACAGGACAGGTAAAGGTGGGACTTATGTCAAGTCTACCTATAAAGGGTGTTTCTCTGTTGCTAGGCAATGACCTGGCTGGGGGCAAAGTAGTTCCCCCTGTACATCTTACTTCACAGCCGAGCACTGAAAATGGGGATGAGGACCCATCTCTGTATCCTTCTTGCGCAGTGACTCGTGCTATGGCCAAGAAGGCTAAAGAAGATGATGTTGTGGTGCCGTCCAGTACATTGAATAGTCAGGACTCAGGTGGTTCGCCTCATGACTCTGATTGGCCTACTATGGTTTCTCCGTTTGAGGACTTATCAGATACTTTTATCAGTTCTCTATTCAGCCAGCCGGATGGGTCTGGTGATTCTGATGTGTCTGGAGACTTGTCTCTGTCCAGAAAGCGGTTGATTGAGGAGCAAACTAATGATCCTGAAATTGGTGTACTAAAGAGGAGAGCCCTTCCTGAAAAAGAAATAGATGCAGTTCCAGTTGGGTATTATCTCAAGGATGGTGTGTTGATGCGGAAGTGGCGCCCTCCTGATATCCCTGCCAATGCAGATTGGGCAGTGGTCAGGCAAATTGTTGTTCCGAAGGTCTATAGGAATGAGATCTTAACAATGGCTCATAGTTTACCTTTAGGAGGTCATCTTGGTGTTAACAAGACTGTTGATAAGATCATGAAACACTTCTTTTGGCCTGGGCTTCGGAAAGACGTTTCCAACTTTTGCAAAACCTGTCACACTTGTCAGGTAGTTGGAAAACACCAGTTAGACCCACCTGTAGCTCCATTGCAGCCTATCCCAGCATTTGGGGAGCCATTCTCTAGGGTCATTGTTGATTGCGTTGGTCCATTACCCAAGACTAGATCTGGAAATCAGTACTTGTTGACAATCATGTGTGCATCTACCAGATTCCCCGAAGCCATACCTCTACGTAACATCAAGGCAACTGCAATCTCGAAGGCTTTGATAAAGTTCTTCACGTTGTTTGGCCTTCCCAGGGAAATTCAGTCAGACCAAGGTAGCAATTTCACTTCAGGATTGTTTCAGCAGGTTGTGTATGAACTAGGTGCAAAACAGATTCTTTCTAGTGCCTATCATCCAGAAAGTCAGGGTGCCTTAGAGCGGTTTCATTCCACTCTCAAGACAATGATGAGGACTTATTGTTATGACCATGAGAAAGACTGGGATGAAGGGGTTCATTTGCTGTTGTTTGCAGCTAGAGAAGCAGTGCAGGAGTCTACTGGATTCAGTCCATTTGAGCTAGTGTTTGGTCATGAAGTGAGAGGACCTTTGCTATTATTGAGTGAACAATGGCAAGAGGAAGAGCCGCAAATCAGTCTGTTAGACTATGTTAGCAAGTTTAAGGAAAGATTGCGTGCAGCTTGTGACCTAGCCAAAGAGAACTTTAAATCAAGTCAGGGAAAAATGAAAACTTGGTATGATCATAAGGCTAGAAGCCGTGAGTTTAAACCAGGAGACAAGGTCCTTGTGTTGTTTCCCTTGCAGTCCAATCCATTGCAGGCTAGATTTCATGATCCATATGAAATTCTGACAAAACTCAATGATCTCAATTACATTGTGAAGACTCCAGATAGGAGAAAACCAAAACAATTGTGTCATATTAACATGCTAAAGCCTTATCATGACAGAAATGCTAGGGTTGCAGCTGTCACTTCAGATTCTCCAATGGTCGAAACGTGTGAAGATGAGGGGGAGTTTCAAGATGATGAACCAAGAATTAAAGCTGAAGTTCTTTCATGTAAATTGTCAAACACTGAAGTGTTGCAAAATCTTGATGTAAAACTCCAGCACTTAGAACCCTCACAGAGAGATCAGTTTGAAAGGTTGATCAAGAAATATGAGGATTTGTTTCCTGATGTTCCAAAGAGAGTTACTATAGCCTCTCATGATGTAGATGTTGGTGATGCCAAACCAATAAAACAGCATCCCTACCGGATGAATCCTGAAAAGAGAAAGATTGCTGAGAAAGAGGTTGAGTACATGTTAAAACATGATATTATCAGACCCTCCAACTCCGATTGGAGTTCACCCTGTGTGCTAGTTCCAAAACCTGATGGAAGTACTAGATTCTGTACAGATTATCGCAAAGTCAATGCTGTAACTAGAACTGATGTGTTTCCAATACCTAGGATTGATGATTGTATTGATAGTGTAGGGCAAGCAAAGTTTCTGACCAAGATTGATTTATTGAAGGGTTATTGGTGTGTGCCTATAACTGAGAGGGCCAAGAGCATCTCTGCTTTTGCCACACCATCTGGATTGTACCAGTATGAAGTCCTACCCTTTGGCATGAAAAATGCCCCAGCCACGTTCCAAAGGATGATACAGTCTACAATCGCCGGATTGCCACACACGGGTGCGTACATCGATGACCTGATCACATGGAGTGACTCCTGGGAAGAACATCTAAAAGATGTAGAGACGTTGTTCCAGCGCCTGACCCAGGCTAACCTGACTGTTAACCTGAGCAAGAGTGACTTTGGTTGTGCTACTGTCACCTATCTTGGCTACGTCATAGGCCAGGGTAAGGTGGCACCCATAAATGCTAAAGTCCAAGCCATCATGGACTTTCCAGTTCCTGACAACAAAAAAAGCTTTGCGCCGCTTCCTTGGAATGATCGGGTACTACCGCAAGTTCTGCAAGAACTTTGCTGAGATTGCTCTCAGTCTAACTAACCAACTGAAGAAAGGCGTAAAGTTCACCTGGGATGATGCATGCCAGAGAGCCTTCGATCACCTGAAGTCTCTGCTGTGTCACTTCCCCGTGCTCAAATCTCCTGACTTCAACAAACCGTTCTCCATCGCGGTCGATGCTAGCGACCAAGCTTGTGGATCTGTGCTCCTACAGAGAAGTGACTCTGATGACATTGAGCATCCCGTGGCATACTTCTCCAGGAAGTTCAATCGCCACCAAAGGAACTATTCCACAATAGAGAAGGAACTGTTGGCTCTGGTCCTTTCTTTACAACACTTTGAGGTTTATGTTTGTACAGGACAAAAGCCAATGATTGTGTACACTGACCACAATACGTTAACGTTTTTGAGTAAGATGAAAAACAAGAATCGGAGATTGTTGAATTGGAGTTTGATTTTACAGGAGTTTGACTTGGAAATTAAGCATGTGAAGGGTACAGACAATGTAATTGCTGATTGCTTATCCCGTGTTTGAATGTGTATATATATATCATGTGTTTGAATATTGTATGATATGTATATATAGACAAGTGTTCACTTAACCATTTTGTATTGAAAAGAAAAATTTTGCCTTTGTGAGTCAAAATTTTTCCCTTTTGGAATGGAGGTGTAATGTGAATATAGGCCACTAGATGGCAGTATTTATCTTTTTTTTGTTTAGCTCAGACTGGAGTCATGTATAGACATGTCCTGGACATGTCTGGGGCAAGTCTCAGAAAGTTAAAAAAAAGAGGTCTAAATGTGGGTGGGGTCTGCAAAAGAGTATATAAGGAAAAGAATTGAGACAGTAAAGTAGTAGGAGAAATTGCAAGAAGATGACCAGACCTGCCATTCTGTTCAAGACCTGTGGCGTTTCTTTTGTGGATTTCTTTGACTGTGTTTGAGCATTTTCTTCATCCAGGACATCACCAAGCCACCCCACTAAAAAGGGACTGTAATTATTTCTGTTTTTTCTTATTTATCAATCTTGGTCTTTAGTTGTAGGTTGTTATTAGTCTTTGTCTTCGTTAAAAATTAAATGTGTTTTAGTTGTTAAAACTGTGTTTGTCATCCCTTGCTGTTGCTGTTGTGTTATAAATGTAATAACAAATTGGGGCCATAACAGCAGTGTAGTCAATTGAAAATGAGTTGAAAAGGATTTGCAAATCATTGTATTCTGTTTTTATCTACGATTTACGTAACGTGCCAACTTCACTGGTTTTGGGTTTTGTAAAAGGAATTGTCACGGCCTCCCTGGGCAGAGATACTGCAAGCTTCGTTTTACCGAGGTTTTCGTTTTACTGACTAAGCGTTTGCTCGGAATCTGTCTAGGGTAGTAGATTTTCTGTATCCCCACAAACTCCCCAGGGTGGCGTGCAGTTAACGCACTCGGTTTGCTTGCATACAATAATAACGAAAGGTTGACGTTACCTGGGTCATCGTCGAAACTCCCGGCCAGCCCGATCCCGTCGACCAACGACGAACAGCTCTGTCTCCGCGCTGATACGGGATGCAGACGTGTCCCTCAGCAATCAGTTCATTTTATTTTATTTTCGTAAAAGATTCCCGTCCGGTTGGCTGCAGTTGGTGGTGAGTAGGAGGTTGCTTCACTCCACAGCATACACGTGAACGCCAGTGTCTGTAGTATACCGAATCTCTTCCCAAACTGCTGATCCCGCTGTTGCCACTTCTCAACACACCCGCCTCCTCTTAACGGCCGCGGCAACACCTGATATCATCATCACAATCGCATCACGTGGTCACTGGATCAAACCATTCTCATTAAGCAACGTCAACCAGAATTGTATGCAAGCAACCCAAAAATATTCTAGGGGAATCCACAAAATATAAAAATCTAATAATAATAATGCCTCATCAGGCCACCTAGCCCATCATTCTGGCACTCTTACCAGTTTATGCTTTCCTGGGAAATGGCCTGTCTGTAACAGAATGATGATAAAAAAGAAAGAAAACTCAAGCAGAGGTAGGTTTGTTGGCTCTGCTAAAAACCATTAGAAAAGACCCTCTGTGAGTAATTTTATCTTGAGAAACTACATATGATCGATTTTCAATCTAAGATTTTTTCACTTTTAAATTATTTCTGCCTTTGTCCTTGATAACAACCAAAAGTTGTATTTTTATTCAGGCTATATGAACACTGCTGGGACCTGCCTTATGCTTCTTTCCCAGTGGTTGTTACTAATCATCATATTTAGTACAGCAGTGCGTAATCTGCTTGTGTGTCACTGTGAGTGGAGCTTTGGGGATTCCTTTTCCCCTGTCTCTAACTTAACCCAAGTCTGTAAAATGAGCAGTTGTCACGATACAAATGACAGCTTTGTTGAGTAGTGACTCGATAGTTACCTACTCATACCTTTATGTATAAAATGCACAGTGTGTCATGGTTTTGACTGTGTTTGTGGTTTTAGACTCTCTTAGTGGCTGTTTTTGAAACGACTTCTGTTTCTTTAATTTTTGTATTCCATCCAGCTGTTTCATCAGGCATGGGCGGGAACTTCCTCTGAGTCTATATAAGCCGGATTTCCACCATGCCTCCCTCGCTGGAGTGTCTGATTTTAGCTAACGACACAGCCAGAAGATATCTGTAGTCAGGAATTGTTGGTGGAATATCTTTGCGTTACTTTTGTTACCTATTTCTCTTGGGAAATTCCCTTTATTCCTTTCCTTCTCTTACCTTCTCTCACTTTGCTTCCTTGTTTCAAATGGTTGGACGTCCTTTCGGAAGTGCGAGAGCTGTCTCTGTTGTTTGGTCTGTATCTCTCTCTGTGAGTGTTTTAAGTCCGTGCTGCTCTGGTTTTCTCCTACCACTGCGCTTGGCCTCTCGATTCTATCGGCCTTTACACAGTAAGCTAAGCCTTTTGATTCCCTTGCCATCTAGCTAGTTGGCTCACTGGAATTCGGTTAACCCTCACCAGGCTCATGTTGCAAATTTTCAACAATAAATCAATTGATGACTGATTATAAAATATAAAGACCACATGGGAAATGGTTTGATGAAATAACCCTTCCAGCTCAGTATTGCAAAAATGCAACGTTATTTCCATCTGCAGCCACTGGAAGTCACCACTATCTCATTGCAAAATGGAAGCTTCCATGAGAACCAAAGTTTGTTGAGAGTAGGTCTACATTTTGGAGGTAATTATCACGGATATTTTTTAAAGATGGAAAAAATTGTTGTGTGGAATGAAAAAGAAATGCTTCTAGATGATGATACTATATGCAACTATATGCAACAATCTCAAAATCTATAAAAATGTGAGATATCTAATCCTGACCAATTCTGTTAGTTATTTTAGTGTATGAGAACTATTCTCCATGAATGAAAGATTTTTCATACCTCAAAATAATAAATTGGGCTGGAGAGGGTTAATACTGAAATTGGCTGTGACGTCTTACAGCTGTGTGCGACTGTGTTTTTCTTAATAAAATGTTAAAAATGCACTTCTGAGTTTCAATTATCCAAACTGTTTCTGAGTGGGACACGTTTTTGTGAACAATACTGTATATATTACTCTCACTTGCACTTACTTCAAAAATCACGCGGCCCTCAATATGGCTGGAAAGCGGGTCTGGCCAGAGGTGTCCCACTCTGGAAGCAGCAAACAATGTCCAACACTCAGGAGACACTGATGTTAACATTAATGTACAACCCCTATTCCGAAATAGTTGGGACGAAGTGTATATTGTGAATAAAATCAAAATCCAATGACTTTTAGATCACATGAGCCTATATGTTATTTACAATAGAACAAAGATAACATTTCAAATGTTGAAACTGAGACATTTTACATTTTTATCCACGAAATAAGCTTATTTCAATTTTTCTGGCTGCAGCAGGTCTCAAAGTTTGTACACAGGCAAAGGGACTGGAAAAATCTCTGCGTAAGGGAGAGTCTCATTTGTAAGTCTTGTTTTTGGGCGTTTTATGTTTTCGGCTCATTTTGAGACTTTAACATACAAAAGCTGATCAAGATACACAGAAGCTAAGCTGATCAAGATACTCAGAAGCTAAGGCCATTTTCTTATTCTAGGGAATGAATATGGTTAGTATACCAAATTTCAGCCTTGTATAAGTAATCAATTTGGAGCAATAAGTAGCCAAAGTTAGCTAAAAATGGGTTTGCCAAAAAACTTGAAATATTATTCAATTTTTGAAGGGCTATGACTTGAAATGTCTTTGAGATACTGGCCTAATATTTGGCAGTTTTTTATTTTGTGTGAATATTTACTTGTGAGTTTTTTTCAAAGATTTTGGAGGAGGCAACCTGGAAAATTTTACAAAATCTGGATGATTTGACATGGAATTACCCTCAGTTTTTACTTTCTCCATTCACAGATGTTTCCAGTAGTGTTGTTTATGCCCTATTACATGTGTTCTTTGTCTTGTGACCTTGCAATTGGTGTATATTTGTTTTGTCTGCTTAGATATCACAGATTGGAGCTCACCCTTTCACCAGCCTACTGACCATTACTACTGCAACCTCATGCATGTTATATGTCATGGTGATCATGACTACATTCAGACTAACCAGTTTGTGTGTTCCCTCGCATAGTGACCATGAGGCAGTTTGACCATCCTCACATAGTGAAGCTGATCGGCGTGATTACGGAAAACCCAGTTTGGATCATTATGGAACTTTGCACACTTGGCGAGGTGAGATGGTTATATATTGCAATACGTAATTTGTCAATTTAAGTCATTTAGTAATTACATGTCAATTTAATTGCGTGCAGTTACATTCGACTGTCTATTGGCACAGTGAACACCCTTGTCCAAGGTGACTGAAATAATGAGCAAATCTAACACATTAATCTATCCATCTTATTATTTTATTGAAGATAATATTTCGATGAAATCAAAATTCCAAATTAGTTACGCCCTGATGTGTTTCCCCGATTGTGTTCACCACAATCCAGCGTCCATTTCGGTTTTATTTATTGATTCTCAGTATTTAATTATTGTCTTGTTTCACTTTCCTGTCTCCTTATTTCATTCCTCTTCTTTGCAGACCTGTTCTCTGTCATTGTTGATTGTTGTCTTGTGTATTTAAGTGTCTTTTCTCCATCTTTCCTTTGCTTGATTGTTGCTTTGTATCTAGTGCACTTCGTCATCGGTGTATAACCACTAAAGAAAACTAGAATCTATTTATTATGAATATTTCTCCCTGAATCTTGAGTCCTGGCAAGTGGCGTCTACCAATCACATTCTTCGCAGCTGTTTGAAGGCATGCTCTTTCCCACTGTGCCCCAGTCGATACAGCTTGCCATCCCAGTTATTGACGTCAGATCAGTCCCTTCAACTGCTTTTTCCCAACTCCTCTAAGTTCCTGCTTGCTCTGGGACAGGTCTGCAGAAAACACACTCTAACACTGTGTGCTTATTTCTGTTCTGTTTTGTTATTGAAGGCCAACTTTGATGAATAATTGATCCTTCGTTAGGCTCCACTCCGTGATACGTGACAAACATTACTTTATGCACGCTTCAAAATTCAGATACAATTCTCTCACCGTCCCAGGCATTTCGATTATTGTTATACCTTGTACTATTTAGTATGCAGATTATTGAAGTGATTCTCATCCATCGATTTGCCAGTCCTGCATAATGTCGCCAGTTTGGACTTTTTGATTCATCTACATATTAACTTGCTTTTCTATCCCATTAGCAGTGGTAAAGTAAAATAGGAATTTAATGGCAAAATGTACTATCAAGTTTGAAACTGTTTATTGGCTGGTCTGAACTGTGAAAGCAACCAACTGTGAAAATGAAGACATTTCTGATTATTTCTTTTTTGATGTCTTTTGTTCTCCTTTTCTAATTGATGGTATTTTTTACATTCTATTCTTACAGCTGAGGTCTTTTTTACAATTGAGGAAATACAACCTAGAGTTGGCATCATTAATTCTCTTTGCCTTCCAACTGAGCGCAGCACTGGCATATTTGGAAAGCAAGCGCTTTGTACACAGGTACAAATGATCTTATTCATTCAGCTACTGTAGAAACTGAATTCACTTTCCATCTGCCATGTTGTGACCCTCTGTGTTCCCATAGGGATATAGCGGCTAGGAATGTCCTGGTGTCTTCTATGGACAATGTGAAGCTGGGAGACTTTGGCCTGTCTCGGTACATGGAAGATAGTTCCTACTACAAAGGTACCTCGTGAGAATTTTATACACGATAATTATATAAATGTGGTTTTATGACAAAGTGTAAGACCGCTGGTTGACGGTGCTTTTGCACAAGTGAAATGCTCTTGGGTTTGCGTCTTAAACTTTAAATAAAATTTCAGACTTTTTAAGACTATGACGTCATCTGAAACTATAGCTCTCCGTTGAATGTTTCAAGTGATCTTTGGCTTAAACAGAGGAAGCCAAAAACTGTCCTGGGTTAAAATTATTCCTTGTAAGTTGTTACCTTCATGCAGCTAGTGACATGATGCTGCTGTCAGGGTATTGGCGAGTTAGTGTTTTGGAGAGAATGCTCTCTTTCAAGAAGCCTGGGCATGTCCACCTATAATATTCATCATTTACAGAGAAACAATGCAGTTAACCAAAGCCCTTTAGCGTTCTGGTATGTGGCAGGGTTTAGTGGTGCAGGTAGGAAATCAGCTAAATCTTAGTCACTGTAGCTAAGGCTATCATTGCGTATGTTAAGAGCTTTCCATTCGCAGGCCCTTTCCAAGTTAGTGGTTCTGTAATTGCCACCAAGAGGTGGAAAAGCTTGATAGCTATGGTAATAGGCCCTCACATATTTGTGGTGGCTAGGGCTAGTATAGCTTATTTTGTGGGCTTCGTCTCTTAGGCCTTATGACAACCAGAAGGCTGAGGCTTATCATGCATTCTACCATTCATTCCAGCGAATTCTGCATTTTGTTTGGTTAACACCAGGTATCTATTCACTAGTAAACTACCTTGCCCTGGGTCAAGACCTCGTCATGATTACGCCAACAAAATAAGGCTGCAGTTTGCATACAGTCTTACCTAGCTAGCAATAGTATAGCTAGCACGCCTATGTATTTAGCTACATTGCTAACCGGCTAGTGTGCTAAAAAGGCTGCAGTTTGCTTTCAATGCGTACATTGTTATACTCGATAGCGAGCTAGTTGGCTTCCTAGCTAGCAAGCCAAAGTGATATCAAACTTTGTGTCATAGCTAGCACGCCAATATTTTCATTGGGGTGTTGACAAGAGTCATGGTAGAATGGAGATAAACCTACCGTTTTTTTCGAGCACTCGGTGTTTATCATAGGGGTGTTGACAGGAGTCATGGTAGAATGGAGATAAACCTACAGTTTTTTTTGAGCACTCTCTATTTATCATAGGATAGACACCTGGAAATTTACATTTGAAACCTTGGGCTGAAATTTCCAGGTAGGTATCCTACGATAAATACCTCGTGTTCGAAAAAAACTGTAGGTTTATCTCCTAAATGTCAAAGTGATACAGATTGTGCATGTTGCAGCTTCTGCCAAAAATTTTTTTATTTTATTCAGGGATCAACTGGTGCATTGCACAGCTCATTTGTGATAATCTCCCATGCAACATTTTACTGAAGAGGCCTTCATGAGGGATCTTATCAACATTTTGCTTCCATAAAGCAAGAATGAATAAGAGGGCAATATGTCATCTTGATTGATTTACATGGTCTAGGACTCATCATCTGTCACGAGGTGACAACTTTGCCACTTGCTTCTCATTCATGATATGGACTCTAGAGGATTTACACTCGTGGTAAAGCCCCGCCATCTGGCAGATTGGAATGTCAAGCGATAGGAATTGTTTTCCAAACTTGCTACTGTCTGTGACCTGTGAGAAGCCTTATTGGGTAATGCATAATTGGCTATGGAGATTATTGTTTAGTTCATGTGCCTGTACTGCCTGATGCCTTGCATCTGATGACTGTCAATTGGCCTCTGGGTAATCAAGGGCCTGTTTTTTGTCTGCACTGGTGCCTTCCAATTCACTGAGTCTTCAGCTCATGGAGGTGGGCTGAATGCAGTAAGAATCAGGCAGGTAGGCTGCCAGACCACAGCCGGGGCTGGGATTCCTTCATTGTACTTCCCTCAACGTGCTAGGAGTTGCAAATTTGATAGACCTATAATTAGTAAATTATTAATGGCTCTCATAATGGCGTTTTTTTTTTTTTTTTTAAGATAAACTTTTCATTTAAACTTCACTCCACAGACATTGAACTGTGCATAGCTCCTCAGATGGTGGTTGGTGACATCTGCTGGCTCCCTGAGTTTTAGCAGGCTGTCACCGAAAGCTTAACTGTCATTAACAGAATGAATTGTGGATTTAAAATGATGCTTTGCTGCTTGAGAAGTGTTGTATGGCTTGCATGTGTATGAATAGCCAAAAGCTTTCATGGTATTTGTGTGTTTTTCTCTAGCTTCCAAGGGAAAATTACCAATTAAATGGATGGCGCCAGAATCAATTAATTTCAGACGCTTTACCTCAGCAAGTGATGTGTGGATGTTTGGTGAGTAGACGTACAGTTGTATTTTAATGACATACCATGACAATGAGCTCTACTCATTAATTCTTGAGGGGCTTTTAATAACTGCAACGTGTTCAGCTACTTTGATAATTGATCACGTGAACTTGCTGATAAAATGCATGTATAACACCACATTTTCTTAGTTTGTGTCAGTGAGTCCCTGAGGACCAGCTTGAACAAGATTGCTTTTATTTACCTCTCTGTCTCACTAGTGCCTCTCCATATCTCCTTTCCTGACACATCCATCAACATTTTAGGTGTCTGTATGTGGGAAATTCTGATGTTCGGGGTCAAGCCCTTCCAGGGCGTGAAGAACAACGATGTCATTGGCCGTATTGAGAACGGAGAACGGCTGCCCATGCCCCACAACTGCCCTCCCACCCTTTACAGCCTGATGACAAAATGCTGGGCCTATGACCCCAGCAGGAGACCTCGCTTCACTGAGCTCAAGGCCCAGCTCAGGTGAGTGTAAAGTATGTAGACTGTATGTTCAGTTCACTTATGGTTGGCCTGCTCACAAATGAGTCTTTATGGTTGTTTTCCAATTTTTTGGTTGCTGGTTCAGTTATCAATACTACTTGCCAAAAAAAAGCTTCAGAGATGTCAGGACAAAAAGATGTGATCGTGGAGAAAACAAACAAACACATTGCCTTCCTGAAGTTCTTTTCTGCATTTCTTTAACATGTTACTGAAATGACCGCAGATGTCACGGAAGAGATCATTGTGTGTGATTAGTCAGAATATCAATACTGTTTTAAAGGAATCCGCATCTAGCTGGTTCTGAGCACTCATGGTCAAGTGGACTACAATCTGCTGCCCCCTCTTTGCCATCCAGGCCATCAACTGAGAATCCGACACCAGTCTGCATGCAGTGGGGATCTGAGGCACCCTTTCTTGATGATCTTGCCATCCAGTTATGGGGTGGGGGTTAAAGAAACGCAAAATATCCGAAGCTAAAAGAACTGCGTTGTAGTTCAAACAGGATATAATATATTTGTCCAGTCTAAGAAGGCCATAAGGTCTTCTGTAGAAGATGACCTGGTTCTCATCCATTATCGCTTCTCAAGATGGAACTAATGGTGTAATAGCAAAATATTGTGCTATTGACAGTTGTTTTCAGTGCATTGGCACATTTAATCTTCTAACAATGACTTGCCATACCATAATATGCGAGCTAAACACAGCTAGACAGTACAAAAACAAATTAATAGTTTTGCCACACACGGTTGCAACGGATACTATTATTCCTTTTGGGCGGGGGTGGGTCCAGTGCTGAAAGCAGAACCACATTGAGTATACAACAGTTTTGTTTGCAGAGAACTTATTTTTGGCAAGTCGGAAAAAAATGACTTTGTTTCAAGTATGCTGCTACCTTAAGAATGCGGTCCTCTGGGGAAGTTTCATTTAAGTTATGGGTAATTAAGTGGAAAGTAGTTTATCTTTCTGTTCAGATTCCTCAGAAGCACGTTCCTGCCAGTTTCCTACCTTAAGTGGTGAGTCATGCTATGCCATCTGTGAATGACCTCATTCATGGCATGGCTACAAGGAACTGCCCATTTTTTAATCTTGTCCTGTGATTGCCTTTCTACTCTTTTTCGTTCACGTTCCATTGTGGTCACTAGGGGTTGAGAACAAGGACTGGTCAGTGATGGTGCATATTTTGAATTTCACTGGGAGAGATTTGGATGTTCAGATTTTACTGCGTAAAATATTACCTGTAAAAAGCACCATTTTCACGCACTTTAATGATAATATCTGAAAATATGTTGTGGCACTGATATTTATTTATTTAAATTTGTTTAATACGAAAGGTTTATGACAGTTCTATGAAATGACAAGAGATTTTTTGTTTGGAACATTTATGAATATTTAGTAAGCTCTGTTATGGAACCAATACAAAAATCGCGACCATCAACTTGCTTCATTTTCAAAATTAACCCCCTAAGGATGAATTTTTCCAGAAAATCACAAATTTCAAATCAATCAGATGAATATTAATGATTTTACAAATGCCACAAGGTTGAAAATCAATCAAAATTGTTATTTTCGGTAATTTGCATTTAAAGTCGCGAGTGACAATTGAGGCAGAGGAAAAACATAGATTCTTGCTGTTTACTGGCATCTCACTGCATTCCTTTATTTGTTTCATTTATTTTATGTGAAAATCAAATATATAGAAATTTTTACCCTGAAGACCCCTTAATTCATTTACGTGCATACATATTCCAATACTCATGAGTGACTTCCTTTATGCATTTTGTTCCTTTGTACTATTTTTAGTCAATAAAGAGTTGGAAAAACATAAAGTATGTCAGTGTACTGTTAGAATGTGTTCTCGAAAATTTGATGAAGCCTTTCAAGAAGTATGTAAGTTGCAATGATCATTATGTTTGAATCATAGCTGGTGGTTTAATATGCTGTTAATACAATCGTGTGAGTCACAGTTCTGCTCTTTATTCTACAGTTTACTCTGCCATGTTCTGCAGTGCACTGAGTGGCTGTCACAGCGTGTTCTTGGAAACCATGTAAATATTTAGACTGATTTAGCCTCTGAATGCTTTTTATGTGAAATCCAGGCCGTAAAAGGCAATAGACATAGAGATCCTGGGCTCATACTTGCGTATAATGACATCAATTAGGTGTAGCAGCATGCTAGCCTAAAATTACTGCTCTAAATGGATGTGCATGTTTAAGTCCATTTCTGTTTCTGTGCCTGAGTGGCTTAATATGTGATATTCTGTGGGAATGAGAGGGTGACTGTGTGAAAATGAAGAAACTGTTACAGTCGTGGTGAAAATTACTGTTGGAAGTTGGTCAAATTTCCTCAGAACCACGGAGTCTGCAGAGACTGGGCTTCTTCGAGACGCCCATATGAGCTGCCATCCAAAGGATGATGAACATATTTTACACGAATCCTGAATTGCTTGAGTGATTTTCCATTGAGTGTATGCTTAATTAAGCTCCCCTGTACAGTGGCGACTGCTTCTAAAATGACTGTTCTCTGCACACACAAATCAGTTGTACAAATGACAAACAGTTGGGGGGTCTGGTCTCACGGAGGCCAGCGCTGAAGGTGCTACTCAGCTGTGAGCAGAAAGCTCAGAATTTGACGTGTGTGACATGTAAAGCTGACCTTGTGTCAGTGGGGAATGCCCAGTATCCACACCATGCGCACAGCTCTGTCAGTCACTCTTGTGTTCCGCTCTGGGTCCTAAACGGGATCAGGGACAGTGTTGGGTTGCACTAAAAAAAGAAAAAGAACAGGACAGCCTTCACCCCCCCCCCCCCTCCCCTGGCAAAACAATGAACTTCATGATGTCTCACAAGTTTAGGGGAGGAGCTGCATTGAAAACAGTCTGCAGCACAGCCCACAGCATGTGTCACTAGCTGGCCGACCCTGTGAACACTGCCTGCCTTTGGTTTTTATAGCGTGGACAACTGCCAAGCGTAACAGTCTGCTAACAGTGCAGGGAGAGAGGCTGCACCAGGAAGGATCAGGCTAACTCTTCACTCTCTTCTTACTGCTAAAGGCTTGAATCTTGAGCTCCAGTAAGTTACAGGCTGTTGTAATTGGTTCGTACTGATGGTCTGGTTGTCTTTCTGGCTGGGTCACTTGTTATGTGTCTGCAACATTTCTGAAGTGTGTGGGTGTTGATGTCTGTGTGTGTGGTTGGACACAATTTCGATTGTTTTATACCACTGCTAATTTGGCAACCATTATAATTACCAAGTGTTGGAAACTGAGGCTTTCGTTTTCTGGTTACAGTTGGAGTTATTAATTGGTGACCAAGTTGAATTATTTTATTTAAAGGGCTGAGAGAATAATTTTCTTTGACTTTGCATATGTGTGGTAAAAATTATTTGACAGGATCTACAACTGAAATAAAAAAAAACCTTTCTTCATTTTCCTTAGAGTTGTGAATTCAGTTCATGAGTGAGAGGCAAGAATGGATCTTTTTCCAGACAAGTATTATTCATCAGTACGTTTCAGGCCGGTTTGAAATGACCTGTCTCTGACTATAAATTTGGAAGTCAGTTTGTTAATGGAAACATCAGGCTTGTCCGTGCGAAAGAATGAGAGGGACAGCTGGTCCTCCTCCTCTCCTCTCTCATTGGTGAACTGCTGCTCTGCTCCTGCCGTGTCAGGAGTAATGCTGTTTCCTGAAATAGCCTCTCCCACTCCCCCCTTCTCTCTCCCTCTCTCTCGCTCAGGGAGCTATACATACTGCAGTCTTAGAGGGGTTAGTCGATTCAAATGTTTTCACAGTTACATCTCCCCATGTCCTCTCTGTGTCCTGAGAAGTGATGCGTGTGATGTCAGAGAGTATTTATATCTTGATCAGCAGATGATTTGGACCCTCAGTACAGTGTACGTAATGTCGGAGATCAGATAACTTGACACACTGCACGAGGTGAAGGGTTTACAGAAATTGAGGTCATCCCTCCTGGCATGAAATGGATGTTCTTTAGATGACAGCGGCCGGGTTTACCATGAGAGAAATAGCTTCATATGTTCATCTGACTTAAATTTTGTGGGGCATGTAAGTGGATATTTGAATTTAAACCTGAGGCAGAAAATCACAGCAAAATATCCTGTTTGCTGGGAAACTTTTTCTTCTTTTAAGCGTCTTCAAGGTCCAGGATGTATACCTCTCTTTCATGGTGCTGTCGATAAAAGCAAGTTATTTTAGGACACGGTCTCTTTGTCTGAAAAAAGTCCTGTCCTCTGCTTACTGTTTGGTGACGTTTAGCATTTGGCACATTTTGAAAGCTAGTTTTTATCAATTTTAGTATTTTTATGTAACCATTTATTCAAAGTATATGTGGAGTGGGAGCTGAATAATTTTGTTCCTGGTTTTTCCAATTCATAGTGTTTAAGTGTCGGCACAGTGAAATGGGAAGACTCACCTGGTGGACAACATAAAGATTCCATAGCTTCCTGTCAGTCATTTTTGCCATATTGTTTCGCCAAAATGCCGTTGTGTTGTTGTTCATTGGATGCAGTGGCTGATGAGGAGACAAGCCTGGGTTGTGCTTCTACAGAATCCTGGCTGAGAAAGAAACCCCTGAGAGGAGGGAATTGTGAATTTTTTGCAAACGATAGAAATATATGATGACATCATCACATATGACTGCAAACTAACGACTAACGCAATCAATATTAGGTAGCTAGTCAGCTAATTAACACTCATATTTGCTTTTAGAATACAGATGGTGTCCTTCTCCTCCTAAATGACAGTATTATTTACCTGTCCAGGCCAACTGTGCATATACCTATCTGAGCTTTTGTGCGCTTTCATCCTGGCTGCAGTGTAAGGGAGGGGTTCTCCACAAGATAAATGTGAACATTGCTAAAGTGGAGCTTGAGTAGGGCTGGGCAATATATCGATATTTTATCGATATCGTGATGCGAAGCAAAATATCGTCACAGATTTTGGGTTTCGTAATTTCGTAATATGAGATAAGTATTGGCTTTTCTGGTTTTAAAAGCTGCATTTCAGTCAAGGGTTGCATTTTTCTGCTCTTATAAGACTGTTGTAGCTGTTGCCTGCACCTGCTTGGTTGTTAAAGGTTGTTAAAGGAACAATACTAATAAATGGTTATCAAAAATATCGTTGTGTAATTATTTTGTGACCACACCAACATTTGTCCGGATAATATCGGCAAAATATTGATCTCGAGGTATTCGGTCACAAATATTGAGACATCAGATATTGTCTATATCGCCCAGCCCTAAGCTTGAGTAACATTAGAGACTTTGCTGTTTTTGATGAATGAAATTAGGCGACTGTGGTGGTGGGTGCTGTGCAGAGCCTCTGCTGCTGTATATGGATTGCAAATGCCAATAGCTTGGAGTTTGTTTACATATCTTTTTGGACAGGTGATCTAAATATCCATTGGTTGAAAGAAATAAAAAAAATGACAGGCTTGTATGGCAGCTCAATGGAATGTCTTGTGTTAACCGTTATGTTGAAAAGGTTTTTTACCCTATAGGGGTATGCAGCAGTCCCTTGAATGAAAACTATGAACAGAATATACTGTCTAACCTGTAGCTTTGGGCATTAATCCAAAGTTCTGCTTAAAAATATTTCTTTTGGTAAGCTTTCGGCCTGTCGTAGCACTGAATTGAGTTCTGGAAAATGTGCAAACAAATGTTTTTAGATCTCTGTGGCTTCTTACTAAGGTCTGTTTCACAGCACCATTCTTGAGGAGGAGAAAGTGCAGCAAGAGGAGCGGGTCCGAACAGAAATGAGGCGACAGGTCACTGTGTCCTGGGATACCCGGGGATCTGATGAAGCCCCCCCAAAAGTAAGCAGGAGCTTTTGATCATGGTGGCAGTGGTATTGCGTTGATAAGTTGCCCAGTCGTTGGGAATTCCTTGGATTTCCGTGAAACAATGAAACTTTTGTTTCTTTTTTTTTGCTCACCAAACAATGGTATCGGGAATGCCCTGGGTTATTTAATAGGATTTTTTTTGTTGTTGTGTCTAAAACTCTGAATTTATTGAGGATGTCTAAAATGGTAAATTAAATAAAATTTCTGACTCATATAATCAGTTATTTAATGCATATATGCAGTTTTTGCAATTAGTTTATGCAGTTGCAAACATCTAGAAATGTTTGTAAGTATTCATTAAAAAACTTCATCTCACTCAGAAAGGCTTCCAATATAATAATGCTGTGTAGCTGAATTGTGTAAACTATACTACTAACCTGCCGCAGTAGACATAGGACAGGATAGCAATAGGAACGTCATCGTTGCCGTTGAGTGTTGGGCGGCAACCACAATAAATCTCAGAAATGGTCTTGTGGTTTGGTGTAAAATGCATCCATTTGTGCTGGTGATCAGATTTATTTTGCTATTCTGTGTAGTTATTGGAGTCCTAAAATCCCGCTCCAGAATTTTCTGAGCCAATTACTTTGAAGGCTGCAGTCATCTTTAAATTCACCACTGTGTATTGCGAGATTTAACTAAAACTAATTTTGCAATATCAGCCTGATCATGGAAAGTCATTCTTATTAAAGTGTGATGGTGATAACGACAACGTTAAATTTTTGGTGATTTGCTTGCAAACTTACTTATTGAAATTGCATAAAATGTATACACGCTGTGCAATATTTTCATTCCTTAAAGATGTCCGATTGTGCTGGTCGACACATTAAAGGAGACAGGGCACATTATTAGGTCATGAGCTGGGTCACATGCCAGTCTATCCTGGGCATTCCCAGATCATTGCTTGTGTTGCAGGGGTAATTTTGAAATGCTCAGTGATAGTTATATCCCCGAAATACGAGTTTCAGGAATTTCATGGTCTCGAGCCGCCCACCGCCGCGTCCACAGATTTTAGCCATTAGAGTGATAACTCACAAAATACTTTAGATTGGCTTCTCATTTTTAGCATATGGGTAGATATGATAGAGAGGATGAACTGATTAGATGTTGGGCGAGTATGCACTCCTAGGTCTGCCACCAGGTGGTGCTTTATTTTAAAAAAGATCAGTTTTTTAACCATATCTCTAGAACAATTATTTACACTGACCTCAAATTTGCCTCATATTGTAGGTCTAGTAAAGGAGAATCCAATAAAGGGGGCTTTGAGGATTGGGGAATTTCGGGGATATACCCCTTGCTGTCCAACGCCAACAGCGTAGGCCTAGTTTGGTGTTGCTGTTAGTTTTGGAGTTATATGTACGCAGGAAGGTGGAAAAGCAAATTCATATGGATCTTGATTATTGGGGGAAAGAATACACTATGAAATAAATGAATGAATCCCAAGAGTTAAGATGTAGTCAATGCTGGGCTATTTGAATTTCAAACATGGCCTTAAAACTCTGAAAATCATTGTGAGATGTTCATTATGCCATGTGTACCAAGTTTAGTTTTCACTTTCCCCTGAAGTAATGTAGGTGCTTGCTTTCCTTTGTTTTTTGCGTGTAAAGTGTAAACATAGCCAGCTTCCCGCTATGCTCCTCAACTCATTAACACTCCCATGGTCTATCGCTCTTGTCCTCATGTAGTAATTTCAAAGAAAACCCCGCCATTGGCAAATACAGTGGTCTGACTCAGACTGGTATTGTAATAGGTTCTGAAAGTGTCTTTCCCTCTGCCTCTGTGCAATTATCTGGACTGAATGGCGTATTAATTTTGGTGTTGTTTTCAAGCTTGCTACAACTAAGAACATGTAATCTAGTATCATACCAAGTGCTGTCCCATGCTGAGTTTCCTGTAGTGCTTCGTATCCTGTCCCATACAGTGTACTGCAGTAACAAGATCCCATCCAGAGACTTACTCTCCTGATGTTGTGTGTGTCCTTGGGCTGTTGCTGGGATTCTGTTGAATTAGTTTATTGCCTCTGTGCTCTGTGTGGTTTGAACGGGCCACGCCTCACTCCCTGTATGTCTGTTTCTCTGCTCCGGTGCATTATATGACCTCTCTTCTCTGTTTTTTGGTTGCCTATTCATATGCATCAGTGTACATGTACACTACTGCAACCTGGAAAAAGTTCGGAAGATGTGGAAAATGCTCATTAAGACAGATTTCTAAATTTCCGTTGACTTGTATTTCATTACAGACAACATGAACAAATTATATTTACTGTTTAGTCTGGTCAAGTTCATTTTATTCATTAATTAATATTCATCCATTCCTGCCATTCAGGACTAGTAATGAGGGGGGGGAAAAAAGGATCATCAATTTTTTCAGATACAATTTTCCTCAAAGACAGATGGGAAGAGATTTGATTATTTCACCCTCAACAGTGCGCAAGTTTCAGGGAATCTTGAAGAATTAATGTGCATAAAAGATGAGAGTGCAAGTCAAAGATGAATAATCACCAGTAAATCAGAGGGCACTGTACTGAGAACTGTCAAATCTGTAGGCTATAAAACCACACGGGCTCAGAACTGCTTTGGCAAGCATTTGTCTAGAACTACAATGTGTAGTTAAATGCTTGTTAAACCGTCCCTGTGCAACATGTAAGCCTAACTTTGGCTGTGGCGGAATCGTCTCTGGGCTTGGAGCCATCTGTCACGGACCATCACAGTATAAACGTGTATTGTAGTCAGACAAATCAATATTTCAGGTCATTTTTGGAAGAAAAAAACGCAATGTGCTTCAGACCAAAGAAGAAAAGAGACCACCCGGACTGTTGCCGGCAACAAGTCCAAATGTTTCCATTTTAATTGGACATGCCTTTCCAACTTTTTCTGCTTTGGGGTTGTATATTGAATGGGTTTAAAGGTCGTAAAACTTTGATGATGAAAGTAAACTGCAAAATTGCAAATGAGTCTAGAGTGTGCAGTAGCCCAGACACAGCAGTCTATCCCTGCATGAACTCTGTCAGTTTCCCCTGTCCTGTTGTGACAATCAGTACTCTGTCAGTCTGAAGACACCACCCTGAGCCTCTTCCTTGATACCCTGCTGAGAGTTGCTGCAGTGTCTCAAAAACATAGTCAGAAAGTCAAAAGGTTGGAGAGTTTAAAACTTGCCAACTGATTTTTTTCACTAATTAACTCAACTAATACATTCTGACTCCGAACCGAAGAAGTGTGATAATTACCAAATCCAGGCCTGCTTGGAATGAAATAATTGGGTAGACTTTTACTTTCTCAACCAGGATCATTGAATCCTTCACAGACGGAAGTGTTCCTTGCAGTATGCAGGTCGGAACTTCCCTTCTCAAATCGGAGACTTTTATTGGCAATTCATTGAAATTGCAATTAAGAATTTTTTAGAGATGAGGATATGTATATTTTTTGTTACTTTCTGCTGCCCAAAATATACTTATTTTCCTTTTAAAATTGTCCTGTGGACTTACTAGGTCCGAGAATGCCCAACTCACAACGTCAGAGTAATTTACTGCAGTCTCAGCTTGGTTCAGTTTTAAGTCATTTCACATACATTTGCTTGCTGAAATCAACACAGCGCCACTGTACGAATTTGACCTATTGTGCCGTCCAAGCCAGATCTGTGGGAAACCCATATATCAGTATGTCCCGTGTGTAAGACGTATTCGTACAACTCTGGTCGTGAGATGTTTCAGCCTCACAATGTTGGCCTCCTTACTTCACTGCCTTCTTCTTGCTTTCCGCCATGTTTTGTGAGTCAGATCAACTGATCTCACAAGAGTAAATCATGACTTTCTTGGGCCACGCATCCATGCCTCAAATTTCAAGTCCAAATAGAGGTATTTTGCACGCAAGAAATTGGCTCAATTAAATTTTTTAAGTATTTTTAATGTTTTAATGTTTTAAATTAAAATTTTTATCAAAGAACCAAATGCCAAAAAAAAATTGGTATCATATAAACTTTAACTGCGTGATTAAATTATGACCACTAGATGGTGATCACAAGCTGTGGTGATCTGACTGGTGACAAGATCAGTTTGGGGACATTTATGGGTGAGCTCATTCTGTGAAGTTGCAGTTGAATGCTAAAAACACTGTTGCATTTTACTGACGATAGACCTCAATCAATACCTTTAATTAGGACTGTGTACTACACACCCTTGTGCAGATATACCGTTATGCTGTGTTTGGTTTTCAACTTTTTGCTCTGTCAGTTTTATTCATCACAATGTTTGCTCTGTGGAAACAGCCTGTAGAAAGATGCAAAGTGCAGATTTGCCCCCTGGTGCAACAGCAGATTCAGTTTATGACAGCTGACTGCATTCCTTGTTTTTTTCTTCCCTACTGACTCCGTCTAGTCTGTTTCTACAGCATTGTTTATACTTAGTAGGCTTCCGTCAGCAGGTAAAACTCAGGCCATTGCAGAGCAGCAGTTCATCTGGTTGATAATGTTCATGAAATTTGCTGCCATTGGCTGAATCAGGGAAAACATTGCTCTTTAGCAACAACTTTGACAGCTAAGATGTTTGACTGAAGAGTACATGAGAGATAAAGCACTTGGCTAAAAGTGCTTTTAAGCATGTTAAAGTATATTTTTATGCTGGTGGCTACAATTGAATGAGCTGGTTTGTTAAGCAGGCAGAAGTCTTGATTTAAATTTTAAATTTTAAAAGACTTTACAGGTTATTGTCTCATTGCCTGCTCAAAATGTTCTCTTTTCTACGTCATTAAGATTGTTGAATCACTGTACCTCAGCCGCAGTAAGACCAGTAAACCAGCACCAACACAACTTTCTCTGCTCCTGGAGTGAATACACAAACCCGCAGTTTCTCTTTGAATTTTTGTATTGATCTTTATCTCTCCACTTTCAAGAGTTTTAAAAATAATCAAACTGAAGTTAATTGCTTTTTTTTGTGGGGGTTTAGAAAACTGTTGCCACATCTATCAAGTCATTGGCGAGAGCAGTTAGGGAAATGTGTCTAACATGGCAATTCCATCAATACCTCTGCACAGCCTAGCAGACCTGGCTACCCCAGCCCCCGCTCCAGCGAAGGATACCTCCCCAGCCCACAGCACATGGGCCCGCACAATCACTACCAGGTACAGCCGCAACTCATTCCCCTAGCCAGGCTTTATGTCAGTTGTGTTTGCCATTTACTGATACGATTAACCCTTTCACCCGTGTCAGTGCCCATATCTCACTGCTATTTCTCCACATGGCCTTTGTTGACATTCTAACTAAATTTCTGGCTGTCTGTTTTTATTCCTGATTGTTTAAAGAAACATAACAAAAAGAGTTCCATGTGGTACTATTGGGGAAAAAAATTCCAGTCACGCAAGAGTGCCATCTAGGAGTGAAAGGGTTAACAAAATTACTGTGAATTGACTTAGTCATCATTTTGCGGCTGTGATATGGGTTTGTTCCCCACACAGGGATGTGTGGTTTATGTGACCTGACTGTTTCTTATTGTACACAAATCTGTAGTAGTACAAAGAGTCAGTAAAATACCATTTCAATAAAACCTCTGTACCTCTTGTAAAAATAAAGTAGACTCTTTTCCTCTCACTTGTTCAGAGCTGCTGACATGTTTAATGTGGAATTCTATCTGTTTGAAAAGCTAACATTGCACAACACTGGCAAGCTGAAGATAAATTGTAAGGTTTTCCCTTTTTGTTTTTTCCTCATCATGAAAAAGGGTTTTATTTGAAAGCGAGAGTATTTCAGTTATCTTCATTGCCAAGCATACTAAACAAAATGAAACGGTGTTACTTATCCCTTAAGAATGCCAAAAAATATGATCGTTTATAACTTTGGAATACTCTGTCCAGACACAAATGAGTATACAGTATAAGAATCAAGCTGTATTTGTGCTCTCAGCTGTTTTATACACTTCTGGACGATCTGAGTATTTACTGCATTTAATAGTGGTGAATATTTGAGTAAATGTAAATCTTTCTGTATCCTATCCAGAGATTTGAGTTCTTTTTAAATATATGTCAAAATCATTTTGAGATTTGATTGCACACATGTGAGCTGTGTAGAGTTGAGGGTGTACAATGTGAATAACTTACCTTTAATATCAGAAAATCCAGGGTGTACAGTCTTGGAATTAGAAGTGTAATTTTATTAAGCTTAAACATGATATGCCTAATATCCCAGAGGACTTACACAGATTTATAATGACTTGGGAAACTGATGCTTGGTTAATCTTTCTTAAAATGTCAAAAGTGCCACAGGGCTCAGTAATGAAGTGTGCTAACTTAGTCAGTTGTGCTTATCAGTGTTATCTAGATGACTTTGTTAGATAGTAATTGCGGAAAAGTTACCTGGCAGTGACAGCATAAAATCTCTGTCCACGGACTTTACTTCATATGCACACACAGAAAGTTCTACTTGAGCATAATTATCAGGGGCAAAGGGGGAAAGCTTTTGTAAATGTGAAGAAATCCTGAGAGAGATGAGTAATACTGAGATTTGAGAATATGTGAGTCTTTTAAAAATATACTAAACCCTATTCAGCAGAAACATTTAAAGACTGAACTATATATGAACCTCTGTTCAGCCTCCTCCTACTCTTGTGCTAAGGCGGCAGGTTATCCGGGCCCCCACGGTTTACCCCCTGCACCACCCGGAGCATATCCACCCCAGGCCTCTCTTCTGGACCCCCACGATGCCTGGACACACCACAGGCCACCGGATGCCTCCACATGGTCTCATGGTGCTGAGGTGAGCCACACTGTCTCTTAGCTGCCAACACTCAGCATATCGCCAATACAGCAACACTGACAGGCTCAGAACGATGTGGAAGTGCAAGCAGCGCTAGATAATGAGGTATGATTTTGCATGACTTGATGTGTGATACTTGATCTGACTTGTACCAGTGGTGAGAGTCTTGGGAAAGTGGCTATCTGATTGGCTATGGATGGATGGATAATTGTCCTCAAATAGGACATCCTTCACAGGAGGCATACACATAGTACAACAGTTAGACGTATTAATATCCCACTCTCACACTGACGCCATGGAGCTACAGAAACGTTTAGCACTAAAGTATTAAGGATAAGATGAGAAATACACATCCCAGGTGACTTGCGTTCTGAAAGACAAACCTGAGTTTCTGATTGGCTTGCTCATTAGCTTGAGCGTAGCTGTTTGTTTTCTAATAGGAGGCGGGTCCGTTGGAAATGCGGGGTGTGGGCCAAGCGCTGCCGTCGCACCTGATGGAGGAGCGTCTGCTGCAGCAGCAGTTACAGATGGAGGAAGACCAGCGCTGGCTGGAGCAGGAGGAGCGCTTTTTGGTAATGTTCCCCTGCCGATTCGCAACTGTGTAAACCTGCATTTTATTGTAGGTTCTGGACGAAGTGGGGCGGCTGCAATGGATTCATGTTGTTGTCTCTGCTGCCGCCACGCCCGCATCAGTACACACTTCCTTGTGGACGCTGCACTGGCTGAAATTTTTGACCGATTACTTACATATTTGGTATGGACACGTGTTATACTTATGACATCTATCGATTTTTGTTGCCATGGTGACCATATTGGCTGAATAATGTGCTAATTTGTCCACCTAGACCTAGATACTTCCTTGTGGACGCAGTACAGGCTGCAATTTTTGACCGAATACTTTCATATTTCGTAAGGACGTGTGTTATACTTCACTTACGGCACCTATCGATTTTTGTGGTCGAATAATGTGCAAATTTGTGCTGAAACAGAGATTTCCTTGTGAACGCAGCACAGGCTGGAAAAGCAGGCTTTTGGGGGCTACACCAATTCGGTCCCGGGAGACCGGACTGTCTAGTTATCCTTCTGATCCAAAATGGCAAATGTTTTTCTCATCTCTTGAATGATGGTTCTGCCATGGAATCTGCTCTGGCATGAATTAATCAGTGAGTGTGCAGTTTTACTCTCTGATCTCAACCTGAAGGAATAATGTCCTTCACTGAAAAATCTCTCACGGTTTCGTAATTGAATGGTCAGCTTGTCTCATGGCATTCATATTGTTTATGGTGAGCCTGTGTCTCATCCACCCTTATCAAGCCAGAATCAGGGCTCTGTTATTGTATGAAGGATTGAGAGAGTGTCTCAGTCCCTGTGACCTGTTTTCAAAACAAACTTGTAAATCTCTCTGCATGAGAACAGCTTGTGAAAATAGAGGAAAAGAGGAAACCCTTCTACGCTGTATAACTGTCTGAGGGCCAGAGATTTCATATGGGGGATTTTTCTCACTGATCCTTCTCAGGAACACAGGCTGTCCCTCCTCCCGCTAGTTGCTCTGCAAAAGCCAGCAGTGAACTCAAACCACAGAAGCCAACCAGTGCCACTTTCCACAACCCAGAAGATACTCAGAATTATGTTTGAATTTCATGGAATTGTTTCTTTATATGAAGAATATGAAGAAGTTGCGCAGTTTCTAGGATAACTATCAGCAATAAATAGTTTCTGACTTTAGCCATACAAAAGGCAAAAGTCTTAGGCACCCTGCACCTTTATAAGATTCTGTATTATATGTTTACTTTTTGTTTCCATGTTGGAGTTCCTGAAGATAAAAAGTAAATTTGAAATTCCAAATGCTAATTTATGTCATTATTATCATTATTTATTTATTAGCCTCCTAGAAAAAGAATACAGTGTACAACATAAAAGATAAAAAAAACATCATTACAATAAAATAATGTACAATATATATTAAAAAAAGACATAATTTATCAGTTAATCGTGGCGAGAACAAATCTTTTTCACAGTGCGTTGGGTGATTCTGTAATGAGTAGTAAAACAAACTTCTAGATGATCATATAATGGCTTTAAAATGATTTTAGAAGAAACTTGGCCAACTTAAATTTAATTTAAAGAAAAGTTTAATAAATAAATGTTTGTATTCCATTCAAAATAGTCGACACAGATATAATTATTATAGTCTTGACAGACCCTTAATGTCAACATTTTTTGTGTGATAAATTTCTAATTTCTCGAAGGGATAGCAAGTGAGACTGTCAGTCTGTAGAAGAATGGTGGCAAGTTTTCAACTCTGCTTTAAACAAGCACCAATCATCTTATATCTTACTATAGTGCAACAAGATAGTGTCCCAAATTTTTTGGCAAAGGGTAGTTGCACCAAATATTGATTTGATTTAAGTTTTAATAGGTTATAGCTCTGTATAGTACATTTCTCAGTCATTAGATCCTTTTAATTTCATCGTTTTTGCAAACATATTTTCTCAACTGAATTGCTTTAAATGAGCCTAAGACTTTGATTTTGATGCGCTGTGCCCTGATTTCAGCCTGGTAATGTTGAAGGAGCACTTTATACAGAGAAGGAAAAAATCTCTGAGAAGTAATTCCAGTTTTTTCCTCTGTAAGCACTTGGTGCAGAATGGTGTTTATTAATGACATTATTTCTTCACTTATTCACTTGAAAACTGTGCGTGGGGTCTTATTTGGACCAGTCTGTACAATCATTTTTATTGCTGTAATGTTTAAGAACTACGTGGATTGGCACCACACCTTGCCTTCTGAATTTTATTTTTCATTACTGTTGTTGAAATTCCCATTTATACATTGCTTTTTCTTGTTCAATAGGTGTCGTTGCACCATACATTGATGCTTTATTGCACAAACGGCCTGCATTGGCTGTAAAATCATTTACTTTTATTGATTTTATTTTGAAATGAAACATCTGTGCATTGATATTGTTTGTGATTTTGTCATTTTGTAACTTTCAATTTTAATGCTGAGGTAAAGGCAATGAGTGGAATTGCCTCACTTTTCAGAAATCAGAATATGAGTTAAGCCGTCAAAAGCGGTATTTTTACTGCGAGTTTGTGTACCAATTAAGAAGCTTCCTCTTGTGATTTTTGGGGAGTGTTACATGTGTCATGTGTGTCTCACATGCTGAAGCCCTTTACTGAGGGAATTGTGGCAAAATAAAACACTTGTGGTTGTAATTGTTTCCATATGTTGCTGTGAGTGTTTCAGCTCTAATAGCTGTCAGTTATTTTGGTTTCACTGTCATCACATGAAAGATGGCTAACTGTTGAGCATCTTGGGACTTCCGCTGTCCTGCCCTCGCTACATTTCAGGACCCCAAAACTTTTTTTTTTTAGCTTTAGGTCGGAGATGGAAAATCTTCACCCTCATATTTTGGATATGCTTATTTTGGAATAAAATGTACAAGAATTTTTCATGAGCATTAGTCAGGTTTGTTAGTATATGATAAATATACTATGCTATATTATATATATACTATAAATATTGACCTCCACCTAACTCCGAGGCATCAAAAATAACCTAGGATTCTCCTAAGCTCAAAATTTAGTCCCTGAAAGCATTGTGATCCATTAGCCAATGTGGGAGAAATGGAAAAAGCATGCAAGTACTCAAGCGAAAATGTGGGCGATTGAGGGCGGGAGAAGAGGGGGCGGGATAACGTTAGTGGGGAGAGAGTGATGCGGAGTAAACATGGTAGGGTGTTCTCCTTCTGCGAGTCCTGCTAGAATATATAAGCCTTCCGCTGGCAGGAAGTGGGACTCAATGTACCGGCCCTAACATCCTGTCAATGGAATTTTCCCTCTGCTCTGCTCCATCCATTCACTGAGGCACTGAAGTACTCGCCGGAGACGTGATCAGAGGATGCAGGTTTTCAGCTCCTGCTTCGCAAAACTGGTACAGAAAACAGAGGGAGGGGAGGGCGGGGCTTTCAAAACAGGGGGGGAAAGGAGAGGGAGAGATGGAGAGAAAGAGAGAGACTTATGAGTGCACTGGGCTTTACTGTCGGGAGAACCCTGGATCTTCCTGTCACTAGTGCAAATTGATCATGAGCAAGGGGCTCAAGGTATCTAAGACTGTAAACATTTCACGCATTCAGGTAACTTATTTACGTAGATAACCAAGGACAGACAGTCGACTCTGTGTTTTGAATGTTGCAGTTGTGGAGTCTTGCCTTTTAATTGCGTTTTTCAGGGGAAAAGAATGTGGCCAGTGGCTGCGGGGGGTGGATTTTTTCTTTATTGCAGTATTGTAACCTCAGCGGATAGTGAATGCTATCCTTTCGCTTTCGTTGGTGCCAAAAATGTTTACATGCATGCATTTACCGTGTAGCAGAGATGTGTGCTGACTTGGTCACCTCTCTTCTCTCTCACAGAAGCCGGAGAGCAGGAACTCCAGGGGCAGCAGTGACCGCGATGATGGTGTGCTTCAGGGGCCGGTGAGTTCGTTTTTCCAGATGGGTTTATTCAGTTCCCATTTTCCCTTCTCCATCCCCCTTTCCCCCCTCCTCCCCTTCCTCCTCCTCTCTTCCTCACATGCACACATGCGCTGCCTTCCTCTCAAACTACTTAATATATTCTCTTGAAATTTGACACTCGCGAGGCAACAAAATTAACGTAAGAGAACATGGCAGCTGTAACACATTGTATGTCCCTGCTGGCTTTCCCCCAACAATTTGCAATGTGTTGACCGGAGTAGAAGGGCTGTCCATACATCTCTGTTTACCTTTGATTTCAGCAAATGAGAAACCAGCAGATATATCACAAATCGAAGACTGCATTATTTTTGAGGTGCAAGATTATAATAGCAGTGTAAATTTTTTTTTTTATTACATGCCATATCTTTTCAATCTTTCCTAAGGTGTTTTTTTGTTCAGTTGAGGAAGTTTGATGGACTCATACTCACATGCTAATGTTCAGGCATGCGTGGTCAGACACATTCACAAACAGACAGTGTTGTAAAAATGAAATTTACTGGTATTTTACTTTCTGATGTGGGCCTTCAAATAAACTGCAGTCGAAATTTACTGTTAGATTTTTATTTGAGTTTCAAATGGCAGATGGTAGCAGTTATAAATGATAGATCTCAGTAAATATGCTCTCAGGTATTTGCTAAGGAATCTTTTAAGATCAGTATGCATTAATATCAAATGCTATTAGGAAGGAAACCCATTTAAGAAGCAGTCAGATTGGTTTCTTTTTTGTTGAAAATGTATATGCAGTACTTGGGAAAAATTTGGACACATATACAGTGTTTGAGTACACTTGTGCGATAGTGTACATGCACATACTTACTGTATCCATGCTCCATTTTTGTATATTTTGGTTTGGTCTTGGAAGAATACGGCTATTGTTGATGTTAAGTCTCATTTAAAACAGACCGGCGTTGAGCCAGAATAAAGCACAAAAAAACTTTGGAAAAGGATAGACAGTATAAGCACATGAGCTGGGGGGTCTGTATTTCGCTTTTAATGAGGACTTGCCGTTCCTGGTGTCACTGCTGTGCTTTTACTTGGCTCAGAATATAAAAGCTGCAGCCAGCGAAGTCTGTGGTTATCAGGATGATAAATGCATGTTGAACTGGGAAGGAGTTTTTGAAGATCAGTCAGGGATTGCTGTTATACACGAATATTGAGACCGATGGTTGCTCTTATGAAAGTGATATAGCTGTATGAGTTACAGTAATGTGCAAATTTATCTGTTAATTCTATGTGTGGTGATGCAGAAACAATGAATCTAGACACTTAGCTATTGTGTGGACTCGATGTTATGTGGGATTCCTTGGTATAGTGGTTACCGGGAACAATATCTATATCATGAATCTGCATGACATCTAAAAAACAAGCCCTAATCCTGATTTTGGACATGATCCTGTCTTCAAAACATTATTTTTAATTCATATGCACCGATCCAGCCGCTTTCTACCCTAGTCTTTAATTGATTCATTTATTTCCTCGTTTATTTATTTATTACGTCCATCTTTCAGACTGAACTGGATGGAGTCAGGATGTATACATTGAACTTCATGTTTTCATGGTGTGGATTTTATGCAGTCTTGAATTTATTTTCCCAAAGAAATAAGGAATCATCCAAAGCTCAAGTTAAACATTGCTCTGTTTAAAAACTGATAAGGTCTGACTGTGGGGTTTCTGCCATTGATATTCCTTTATTTCACTATATATGGGTTTAAAACTCATCGCAAGCCCAGCCCAGCCATCACCACGACAGCTGGATACACGGTCTATTGTTAGCTTAGCAGCTTCTGTAACTTTCTGGTCTTTTGTAATGGGCAGTTTGCTAAATGGATAGTGGTCAGCTGATGAGCAGTGTTGGTCTCCTTCTTTATGTATTAGAATATGATCATGGAGGCGTAGATAGGCATACTTTTGCTCTGGAGGTAATGTTCGGAAAATTCTCAAGAAGAAAAGTGTAAACAGAGCGCTTGGGAAGCAGAAGTGGGCTTCTAAAAATATGCATTGGTTAAAACTTTGTTTTACTTCTCATGAACAATTCAACATGAATATGTAGTTTATTATAAAGGCATTATTCATTTTCATATGAATGGACCATTTCTTATGTCGCTGACATACCATTTATCTACTTTTGTAAGAATAAAACGCATCTGTCAGTCTTGATGTTGGTATTGTAAGGCTTTAAGCTGGTTGCTCAGAGCTTCAGTCATATTTCTATTCACTTTTGAGTTCTTTCAAAACCCTATGATTTAGTCATTACTTTCAGCCAGTCATATGTGTGCAATTTGAACCCTTTAAACTGTCAAATAAAATACGCATATGGAGTATAGCGTGTAGCCAGCTAATTCTGGACAGCCACAAACTAGCTTGCTCAGTCTACTTTGTCAAAAATCCAGTCCAGTGCACCAGTTCAGACCCTGTTCCTTATATAAAAAGAACAGTAAGGTACGCATGGACAAATTTCACAATTTTGTGCCTGTCTGTTTTTAATTATTTAATTGGTGCAGTCATATCTTTAAATTGATTTTTTTCATTTGTATAAACAGCCACTGACTGCACAGACTATACTGTTGGTTTGTCTAATCCAAAAGCTTATACTCTGCGCAAACCCAGCTTAGTTTATACAGCTTTCAGAAAACTAAACCATCAGACTGCCTTCAGTGAAGCTTAGCCAGTTTTGACCCATTTCCCACATGATCCTCTCAACAATTTTATGGCTGTAAAAAACTTATTGTTGTACATGTTTTGCCAAAAAATGTGTCAACTGTGAGGTATACTTATTTAAATACAGCATTTACCATATAAATGTTATACCCTTCATTGATAATAACGGTGGTGAAGGAATTGGGATGGAGTTTGGGTTAATGGGCATGACAGAAGTGCATTGAAATGTAGATCTTGTTTTTGATGCTTTTCTCCTCCTGTGGTCTACCATGCGGTCTAGGCAGATATAGCTATGCTGCTAGGAATGTGGAGCATTCACAGAGAAACCACAGAACTACTGAAGCCCTGGAGTATTTACACATGTGTCATTTAGGAGCAGAAAACAACAACAGAAAAAATGACTTTAGTTTAGGAAATACATGCAGAACTAATTGCCTGGGCTTTTTTTGTGTGTTTGTGCAGACAGGAAACCAGCACATATACCAGCCTGTGACCAGAGCAGGTAAGACAGCCGAAGTCAGTTTTATCACACAAAATTATACCCTTTTTCTTCCCTCATTGCTCCTGTCATCCCCGGTCACTGTTTTCGGAATGACAAATTACTTACTGGTTCGGGGTGGTCACTGGCTACAGCCTTGAACCCTTGACCCACTCACCAAATTCTGTCTTGGTTCTGACTGCAAAAGCATGTGTTGGCAGCAGTAAACTTCAGAAACTTGTATCTGCAAGTTGTGGATTGATTTCCTCAATGAGAAACTGCCATCTTGGTACCTTTTGTCACAGTGCTTTAAGAGGAAGCCATGTCACACACATTTGCCAAAATAGAGCACACTTTAAGCTTCTATCTGCCACCGAAAATTTCTTCAAAGTGATATCTGCGTAACAGGAAAACGGAAAAAAAGACACAACCGCCTGAACACTCTTTGTGAAACTGTACGCCGCCATCGAGTCACAGTTGCAGGGGTTCGGTGACATTTTTGTGCACTACATGTTCATGGGTTGATAGATGTATGTATTTCGGTTGGAACTTTTCACTTTGACACTTGCTACCCATTTCTACGTTTCCGGGAAGTCCAAAGACAAGTTCTCAGAACGCTGGGATGTTGGAACAACTTGTGGTCAAAATCAATGAAACAAGTATATCATAATAATTCATTCATAGGATGACTATGCAGTTAAAAGAAATTGTTACAGAGCACACTCTGGAGCCACTCGCAACCAACCCCAAAGTGGCTGCGTAAATACTAAAATCTGATTGGTACGTTGAAACACACCTACCCCTCAATACGTCTTTTACCGCGACTAGCAGTTGTGGCTGGAAACTTCCTCGCGGCAATAGACGCAATCAGCAGCCGTTATGATAATTGTTTTTGCGGCTATAGCTGCAACTAGTGCTTAAAGGGTTAAGAAAGATGGTAAAATAGCTTGAAGGCTTTGTTCATTTACTTACAATTTGCCTCCATTTTGGCAAAGTGCAGTCATCTTGTGTTTTAAGACAGCAAATCTGAAACTGAGGTAAGATTATGAACACAGGCCACATAGAAAAAATTTAGAACCTCTAGAAGCAGCAAACATTCATATCTCAGGCTAAATTTGAGGGAGCCAAGAGCTTTTGCTAGGTTTTAAGAAACAATTTTGTCTCGGGCCTTACAGAAATAATTTACTTTTGGATTTGTTAAGATTTCATTTCAGATTTCTGATTCGCTGTTGACAAGTGGTATCCTCTAGCGGTCAAAGCTCTTGTGTTGAAAATTCCTGAGGTGTCACCAGCTGCCCATTTTTCGGGGAAGAATTTCGGCACAATCCTTGCTCACTGTCACCCCGTGTGATGGCTGCCCATCGCACCAGTTCTTAATGTATATTTAGTATAAGGTTCCGTTGTGCCTCCAGAATGACAATCTCATTGTTTTCTTCTCTTGGCAGACCATGCAGCTCCACCAAAAAAGCCCCCTCGACCTGGGGCAGCCTGCATGCCTCATGTGGACAGCTACAATGAAGGAGTGAAGGTATGAGTCAGCGTGCGCTCATGGGCCTGGCTATGGGCAAAGGGATTGCGCTGTTTTTTGTGGGTGCGATTTGGTGTACGTTGTTAACCACTGAGTTAAAATGATGCTTTAAAGCACTTGTGTGCATGAGGTGTTTGTGGGTCCGCTGGGATTCAAGAAGTTGGTGCTTGAGCTGTGTAGCTTTGCTCTCTGCACGACTCCCTCTCACTCCTCTGGCACAAGCACATGTATGCACACACACACACACACACACACACGTACTCACTCACATGCGCAAGCACTTACGTACACGCATGCTCATAAACACATGCATTCATGCTTAAGGAAACAAACACATGCACTGCCTCACAAATTCAAACCACTACAGTTCAGTTGTCGACCAGCTACTACAGGCAATAGCACTTACTGAAGTAATCTTTTTGGGTTTTTAAATTATGCACAAACAGTAGTAAAAATATATCAGTGGTTTGTGTTTTCCACACCAGTATTTTTGGGTTTTTTTTTTACAAAGTCATCTAAAGTTTACATCCAGACTCTGTCATTCAACTGCTTCTGAGGCATAAATTGTGTTTAAAAGATTGGGGAGCGATGTGATCTTGCTGTGCATTTTTCTGTTGGCAGAGTTGCTATGAAAGCAGTGCTTGGCGAGAGCAGCTTTCGTTCGGATGATATTTCCCACTATATCTTATCATAGACTACACATACCCACCTTTGTCAAGCCCTAAGAAGCTACTCAGAAGCTGCTTGTTGCATTACTGCAAATTAGGGGGAACAGGGGATGTGGGTGCGTTTCTACCTTTGTGTCTACGGGCAGCTTTTATGCCAGCAGTGGTAGTCTCATTGAAGTCAAACAACAACTTGCTCTTTTCTGGGTATGTAAAACAATTTTCACTGAGAGAAGGGATAATACCTCTCCAGGGTTGTGTTTCGCAAAACAGGAATTTGTATCTATGACTGCCGAGCAAACTCTAGTTCAAGTAGAGCCACGTCTTATAACATTGATGTGAGGACCTTCTTTTTGACTGAAACCAGCCTTCCCTTCCAGAACAATGCAAGACAAAAATACCGTGTGCACTGTAGCCCTCTCTACCGCATGTTAACATCAGCATAGTGGTAATCCAGTCCACATCACCTCTTAAAAAACAAAGGTGATTTTGCCTCCCTCAGGCCCCATGTCTTCACTGGTTTTTATGCGGTCAGGCTGGGGACAGACTGCGTCTTTTTTACGTGCTGTTAGGCTGGGGACAGACTGGTGCTTTTTACGTGCTGTTAGGCTGGGGACAGACTGGGGCTTTTTACGTGCTGTTAGGCTGGGGACAGACTGGGGCTTTTTACGTGCTGTTAGGCTGGGGACAGACTGGTGCTTTTTACGTGCTGTTAGGCTGGGGACAGACTGGGGCTTTTTACGTGCTGTTAGGCAGGGGACAGACTGGTGCTTTTTACGTGCTGTTAGGCTGGGGACAGACTGGTGCTTTTTACGTGCTGTTAGGCTGGGGACAGACTGGTGCTTTTTACGTGCTGTTAGGCTGGAGACAGACTGGGGCTTTTCATGTGCTGTTAAGCAGGGGACAGACTGGGGCTTTTTATGTGCTGTTAGGCAGGGGACAGACTGGGGCTTTTTATGTGCTGTTAGGCTGGGGACAGACTGGGGCTTTTTATGTGCTGTTAGGCAGGGGACAGACTGGGGCTTTTTATGTGCTGTTAGGCTGGGGACAGACTGGGGCTTTTTATGTGCTGTTAGGCTGGGGACAGACTGGTGCTTTTTATGTGCTGTTAGGCAGGGAACAGAGTGGTGCTTTATGCTATTAGGCTGGGGACAGACTGGTGCTTTAACATGCTGTTAGACGGGACAGACTGGGGCCTTTTATGTGCTGTTGAAACTGACAGAGTGGTTGAGGGAATGGTTAGGCTGAGCACAGACTTGTTGAGGGAATGGTCTGCTCTCGGCAGCTGTGTTCAAGCTGTTCTTGGTTCTTTTAATTTAGTTTCTATTCCCAGGACTCCTGGGCCCTGAGGAATCCTGGCAAAACAGGGAACAATATATTTCATGCCACCATCTCATTGACCTTTAGTAGTGTAACATCTTCTCGCTGCCTGTTTCTTTTTATTTGCTTTGCTCCTTCTATTTTGGTGGGAAAATATTTGTTTGGCAGGATGAGGGCAGACAAAACATTACAGTCTCAAGAGTCTATGACCTCAGTGTGACATGGGACTCGGTGATGTCTAAGGAAGATTTTTTTTTTTTTTTACTTATTTTGAGTATTCATGGAATGTGCTGTGAAGAATTGTGAGACATTAATGAGGGCACATCAAACTCTTAATGTGGGTAGACCATTTTTATGGTATTGACATTTTTGTTAAGAACTTAAGAAAGTTTAATTTACCCAAACTGGACTTTGTCCACGTTAGGATGGTAGGGCAGGCTCTTCTAAGCTAATTATTGTGATTATTTCACTAATAGCGCAACTTTGGATAGTATTTTTAGACAGCATTTCAGAAATTGACTTTCAACCCATGGTCATTGCTGAAACAAAATTTTCCTGCTTTCAGTTTCCATTAATATAGTGGAAGGAGCTCAATGCTGAAGAGAGCAGCATTAACAGGCATGTGCATGGCCATGCTGCAAATGAGCTGCAGTTCGCTCTTGTGCTGAGGATATTTTTCATTTTTTAGCAGTAATAATTTCTCCCTTTTCTGTTTTTGTGACCTGTGTCCCATCCTTTCTTCCTCCTCCTCCTCATTCATCTAGCCATGGAGGGTAAGAATTTTTTGTGTGCACAAGTGTTGTGAATGTCCTTTTTTATGTGTGGGAAAGTATGCTTAAGTGTGTGCAAATGTATGAGTGTGTTTGTGTGGTGCACTTGTGAATGTACATTTTCCCCCATATGCATACTGTTGGTATTATCCATGTTGTCTGGGTTTCCCTGATATTTGGCAGTTTATGGTGGGCGTGATGAAACTCTTTGGATAAAGTGGGGACTGAGCTGGTGAGAAGGTGGTTAAAAGTTTAAATTCCAAGATGGACTTTTTTCCTGTTGTTAAAAAGGTACTCTGCCTGAACAGCTTTGGTTAATAGCCAGCAATATAGAGCGATCTTAAATTGTATGTCATATTGTGTGATAGTCCTTGCTGAGGGAATGCAGTAGCATGTCCTAGCTATTTATGTGAGAAGTATAAAAAAAGACTCGCACAATACGGTGTACATCTGTCATGGGCATTTCGTCCATCCTTGGGGTCTGGGACCGTCGCCTGTCTTCAGCCTACCTCTGGAAAGGAACAAATAAACAAGTCAGTATCTGAATCTATAGTTGAATGAGGCATAATGCATTTTCAATAGGAAGGCTGATGGTAATACCCCCTGTGTGTGTGTGCGTGTGTGTGTGTCTGTGTGTGTGTGTGTGTGTGTGTGTGTGTGTGTGCGTGCGTGCGTGCGTGGGGGTGAGTTCAATCCTGCCAGGGACTGCCCACCTCTCCAGCCACTTAGTGTGTGGTGGGCTGCGGGTTGCCAACTTCAGTGGTTCTGTGCTACCTGTTTTAACTGTATTACCTGGGTCTCTGAAGGGATTTGCTCTGTTATAACAGTTTACTGACAGGCCACACGTATCATTTGTAGTTGTTGCTTAATTATCAAAATAATGGACTTTGTAGAATAGAATGCATTGACTTATTTGCCAGAGTTTGGAACCTGGAGGTAATGGTGTGAAATGAGCATGTACCTGTGCTTGCACTAGGGGAAAAATATGCGTAACCACTGCGGCTAAAGTAAGAAAAAATTGTCTAGCCACAAGTAGCCACAATGTTGGTGCTCTGCACATAAAATTTTGTTAAGAACAAATGTCATCTGTAGATTCCACATCTGTGCTCTGAAAAATAATGATAATAATAATATTGTGACATTCATGTCAAAGTTACCACACGTGTGCCATGCTTGCACATAAAATTTCTAGTGAAGATTTGCAAAGTAATAAAAATGTAAGAGGGGCATCATCTCATAGTTTTGTTTACCATTACCTTTGTAAAATATTTAACATTAAAATAAAATCATACAGGAATGTAGTGACTTCTCAAAGATTGAACGTAGCAATAATAATAATGACTACTCACTTTGACGCTGTTCAAGTCTACAGAAGGCCCTGTTTATAGCAGTGAGGTGCCTTTGGAGGTCAGTTAGGGTAGGCAGAATCCTCACCATTAAACAAACGATAACTCTATTACTTTGCTTGATTAGCAGTCTGAGGATTGATTAGCTTATATACGAGACTAAACGGCAGAATAGTGTGCCAGTTCAACCATCACATTATTTCTCAGTGCATCGAACTTAAAATGCTCAGTTTGTTCGGCAAATGACGGCAAGTTTGTTCATATTTGCCTAGAGTAAGCTAACGCAATGCCATTAACAAATATTAAAACCTTTCTTATGCGGCGTTCAATGTGTGGTCAATATGTTTACAATAATATTTCCCCCCTTAAATACTTTTTAATGTCATTTTTTAAAAATAGGGAGTTTATTTTCAGTCTTCTCTCAATTTGATAAACAAAAGATCAAAACAATATACGGAATTACCGTGAGAGTTGAGATTTTATCCTAATTAATTCTTAAGATTAGCTTCCTAGCAGTCTTGAATCAAAGCATAAAGGTAAGTAAATCTTTTTGTCACTTTCACCTCTTAATCATTACAGGCTTAATTAAACAGAAAAAGGTCAAATTCATTGATTGACAGTCAGGCATGGTATGTGGAAACAGGTTGACAAAATCTAGCGATTAAAAAAAGAAGTCACGGCCTTCCGTGACCACACGTCCCTGGTTTACAGGTATGGCATTGTACATCAAAGTTGAAGTTTTGCAGAATTTATTTGCATAAAATTTCCTTATTTTGTCTAATATCTCATCCACATCTTCTGTTGTAACTTCTAAATATTGGATCGTTCATCTACACACGTGGAGTTGTTGCATGCCGTGGAGGAAATGGAGTGAATGAGACAAAAATATTGCGCTCTTCTGACTGGACATAATGTTCGGAAATGCTGAGGTCATGTGTACTCGGATGCGCTCTTCCGAAAAGGAGACGCATTTGCTTTTCCTTGTTTATTGCTCAAAGAAAAGCTGCAAAAAAAATTTCAGTAGATTTTAGCTTTGCCACAGTGGCTAAACAGGCTAAAAAAAGCCATCACCATACAAAATATGGCTGCGCCTGTGGCGATTGACTAGGACAAGCACAGTGTACAATAAACATGTTCATTGATTGGCTCAATATTACAGAAAAAGGGTTATATACTGATGTCACTCGTTTACTTTCTCTGGTGCTTATTATTTTTGTTGCGTGTAGAAATTTTTAAACTGTAACAACTGACTTGAGAAACTGCTACTGAAAAAATGAATATTATCATTTGAGTGATTGCCAATACAAAAAAATAGGCAGATGTTGCGATCGAGCTCCATATAGTTTGATGACCAGGTTGCCTCCGGTCTTGCGCAGTTACAGGCGAAAAGTTGTGTTAGCATACAAGGTTATGGATACTTGGCCCTATGATACTGAGCAAAGAAGCCATGTTAATTCTTCTTCCACCCTGTACTTTTTCTTGGCTTGATTTTAGCATTTATATTTTTTGCAGTTTCTCAAGTATAGCTGAGTTGTTGCTGTTGTGCCGCTACGCAAGCTGCGCACTGGAAGTGTGGCAGTCCCGGAAGTTTAATAAATTTTAGCGAAAAAGCCACCTCTGGGTATTTACTTTTTTTTTGTTTTTTTTTGTTTTGGCGATTGCTCCAATTGTACTTTCTTTATGAGGATATTTACAGACAAAAAATGCTTTTGGTCAGACATTAAAGGGCAAAAAGTGAATTGCTCTATCTGCTGGTGGAAACGATGAAATGCTTACGCTTTTTCTTGTCTGCAGTGTTCATAGAATAAGGATGCAAAATTTTTGCATCATTCAAGGAAGCCAGTCTCAAAGTATTTTGTTTTAGGCTTTCACTTATTTCCATCTGCCAAACTGATATTTACGGTTTGAGGTCAGGTTAAATTTAGGGTTAGGGTTAGAGTTTAGGGGGTAGGGTGACAACCCGCTTAAACCGAGGCTGTTTTCCAGAGATCAGATGACATCAAGTCAATTTGGCAGATGGAATTAAGTGACAACCTCTGTTCTAGCAATCTCATTCATTTTGTGTCAATGTTGTGAGCATGTACTTGACCTTACCTTCACAGTCTGATTCATAACTCTTCCACCTTCTCTCAGATCCAACCTCAGGAGATCAGCCCACCCCCCACAGCTAACCTGGACCGCTCTAATGACAGGGTGTATGAGAATGTGACTGGACTGGTGAAGGCTGTCATTGAAATGTCCAGTAGAATCCAACCAGCAACGCCTGAGGAGTATATACCAATGGTGAAGGTGAGAGAGAGAAAACGGGAGGAGTTGGGAGAGAAAGAACAGGAAGGGGGACAGCAGAGGGGTGTCAGATGTATGTGCGTGAGATTTATGTCTCTGTCTGGATAATTATGGACCTCACTGCACCTGCAAGCTTATTTATTGTCCGTTTTCAGGATGTGGGTCTGGCACTGAGGACACTTTTGGCTACAGTAGATGAGACCATACCTACCCTGCCCGCCAGCTCACACAGAGAGGTGAGTGGAGCCACTCAATCAAATCCCCAACCTTTGACCTTTATTTAACCTGGAATGGATTATTGTTTGGGGGGGAAAACATAAAACACAAAGTAAGAAAAACATTTACCTTTTACAGGTGTACACTTCCTACAATAATGCAGTGGAATCAGTCATTAGTGAGCAGAGCTGAGGTTAAAGGAGGTTCCGGTGTGAAATTGACTTGGGGTGTGTTGAAACATAATAATGAGTACTAACTTTTGTCGAATACCCCACCTCCGTACACACGCAACATTTCGAAATACGTGGCTTTTTAGCCGAAGCTCCCAACAGGCTTACAATGGTAGTGAATTTGGCATAGCGTTGCCATGCAAAGAAATCTCTATTTTTTTCATCATTAACAAGGCTCACAGTAGCTCCACACTTTATCGGTAGAATTCCGAGGGCCCTGACATTTAAAACGAGGCACTGAGAACTTTGAATATGCACAGGTAGTTTATTAAAAAATACTATTTATGCAAACAGTACCTTGAGGTAGTTTCCAGCCGCCTCCATCTTGAAAGTCACAATAAGTTGATTGATGAGCACGAACGAATAGATTGCAATCTGTTCCCCTATACTTCCTATTCGTTCGTGCTCGTCAATCGACTTATTGTGACTTTCAAGATGGAGGGGACTGGAAACTACCCCAAGGTAATGTTTGCATAAACAGTATTTTTTAATAAACTACCTGTGCATATTCAAAGAATTCCCCGGGTGGCTCACACGGTTAAGGCACTGCTCTGCAGTGCAGAGGTGATCACCACGTCGCGAGTTCGAGCCCCGGCGTATCCACCGGCAGGGATCGGCAGCTTTTTCAGAGTAGCGCACAATTGGCTATCGCGCTACAGGGTTTCAAATTGGGAAGGGACTGCCGGATTTGGGTATACAATAACAGCTTTGTTCGTTGCTCCAGCGCCTCCTGTTGGCCAGACGGGCGCTCGTCAGGAAGACGAGTTGGTTCATGTCCGGGTATCCTCCGCCCTGGTTCTGAACTTGCGAAGATTCAACCAATGGGTGTACAAGAATCAGTGGCAGACAGGCACGTGCTTCGGAGGAGAGTCGTGAACTGTCTCACTATCCTGAGTTGGCAGCAAGGGGTCGCATACGAGCAAGCTTTGTACATAGTTCCCCAATTGGGCATTCCAGATTCGGGTGGGATTGGCGATGCCAAATTTTTTAAAAAGAAAAAAAAAAAATTTAACTTATAAACTGAATGAATGCGTAAACAATTGCAGAAAAAAATTGGCGATTGAAATTATTATGTCCCATTTCTGAGTTTTCAGATTGCTTAAGCCATAAGGTTCGACAGCCTAAAACCAAGCATTCCAAATGCAGTCGTGAGACTGTGTATTATATCCCTGGAGCAGGGGCGTTAATTGTGTTAATTTCTCATTAGCAGTCAGCAGTAGTAGGAAGGAAATGGGTCAAGTATTGTGTGAAGGTAAACTGAGATACTGAGAAAGATTTCTTGGTTGCGGTTTGTAAACACAACATTCATAGTTGGCCCCTTCTCCCCAGCTCAATGACACCAGAAACGCTACCCTGCAGTGCTGTGCTGTGTCCCGCCCTCACACCCTGTGGGCTATTTTTGGTTGGGGGGATATACAAAATACACCCACTGCCTTGAGTCTGATGCCTAGAAATATCCTTTGAAAAGAAAAATGAGAAAATACAGATAGACACCAGGGTCTGTATCAACACACACTGCCACATACTTCTAGCAGATCAGAAGTGATGATTGAGTGGGATTAGTTCCATCAGGCTCTATACATTATTTTTAGGAGAGGCTTCTTGGTATGCCTTTAAAAATGATGGAATTTTTCTCAGAAATGGGAACAGAAAATGGCTTTTAATCTTTAAAAAATTATTAAGCAATTTTCCCATAGTCAAGAAGGGATTGCATCATGAACTGGCTCCTTTTTTTTGAACTACTTGGATTTCATTAGGAACAGATTTTGAATATATGACCACCAACTGATTTGAACCAGTCATGTTTTTTCTCACGATGAACAGTGTTTATTGTTTTATACTGCGTAATGGTTGCCTGTTCATAGCAGCTCCACCTTTTGTACTGCAGAAGTGAAGCCTTAGTTTTCTTCTCAGGATCTATGTTAAATAACGAATGAAGTGCAGCGATTCAACAGTAAAACTTCAGTTCCTTGATCACAGACTATGTCAATCAGGTGCAGTAACCCAGTTATCCTGCAGGTGGAGATGTCCCAGAAGCTGCTGAACTCAGATCTAGCGGAGCTGATCAGCAAAATGAAGCTGGCTCAGCAGTACGTCATGACCAGTCTGCAGATGGACTATAAGAAGCAGATGCTGACCGCTGCACATGCGTTAGCCGTGGATGCAAAGAACCTGCTGGACGTCATAGACCAAGCCCGGATCAAGATGATGGGCCAGCCCTGGCCCCACTAACATTGGTGGTGGCATTCGGGAAGCAGAAAGGGTGGGGGGGGGCGCTTTGTCCAATCGGTCCGAGTTTCCAGCAGACAATGCTCAGAGCAAACATCTGCTGACCACTCCTGCACCAGGGGTGGAGAGGAGCTTCCGCTCCAGTGCCACCGCCTTTCCTGGAACTGCTCACCTCCCGCGTTCAGTCCCAGCCAGGAGATGTCGCGCACCAGACGGTTAATTTGTGTGTTCGGTTTTCGTGTTTTTGACTTGAGCCTCACAGCGTGCGAGTCTGCTTGTGTATCTGAATGTGTGTGAGCGCACGCTAATTGGGGCTGATTGAATCATGATGTGGAGCAATAACCCCCCTGAAGTAATGCTAAGCTTGTCGGTGACAACAGCTGGGACATCCTAGCAAAGAGTGACTTGAAGGAATAATCCAGAGGTTATCACCGCTCTCAAATAGAACTGTTTTCTCCTTAAGCACTTCACTTTAGCACAATCACTATGTCCATCTCTCCGGCATTCAAAGATGGATCCTAAAAGGACATAGAAACATAAGCAATGTGTAAAATTCCCTGATGGAAGAGCTAGTATTTATTTTTTATATATATGTATACAGAAATGTTGTGCCAATTTTGTTTATATATAAAACCTAAAGTGAAGATTCTTTTTTCTTTCCTAGAAGCCCTGGCTATTCTATTTAGTCTGGGGAAAGTTTGCTTGCTAATATGGAAAATTCTTAGCGCTTTTCATTTTTTTGGAAACAGTTGCCTTCTGCTCTTCCATTGGTGTCTGCTCTCTGCTCTGCATCCGCAGGCTTGCAAAGGACAGATCCTCCCTCACATCTCCCTCTCCTGTGTCTATATGTACAGAAAGCATCCCTCTGCTTTTGAGGAAAACTATTCTCAGGAAGAATATGACATGTACAGTTCCTTGATTGAAAGGGTGTTAGTCATCTCTGTCATTCGTTAACTACCTTTCACTAAGTATTTTGGCGTAAAATGGTAATGGTTTGCCATCAATTACTGTTACATGCTGTATATTGAGAACATAAACTCCCAAGTTTTGTTACATTTCATTTGCAATTTCCATTTTCTCAAATCAGATTTTATCAAAATGGTGCTCAATGAAAAACTGCTGTGACCAGACAGCTAACAGTTTAAATTTGAGCAGAACGCCTGTCTTTTGTGGGGCTGTCTTATCGGCATGAAGGTGGAACAGGATGGTAAAATGCTTCCTTAAATGCTTCTTGCGTACACGCATCAGTTTTTATGTTTTATTATAATACTAATGGAATGATTTCTAACTTCGAAATCTACGGGAGGCAGTGATGAGCAGGTTGAGTCAGAGTTGCAGTAATTCACATGAAGGCAAAGATAGAGCCTGGACGGCACTGCTGCTTCCTAACACAGCCCAGTGAGAGGGAAAAATACAGGGAGAAAAAAATATAATCCTCCCTCTGCTTTTACTCTTCCGACAGCTGTAATACTATCAGCTGTGTCACATTACGCACAACATCATACGCTTAAGATTCAGTAAATAAATGTATTATTTTGGTCGGTTTGAGTTTCTCTACAATGTCATCATTCATTACCTTCGCCAGCGACTTCGCTGACGAAGGTAATGTTTTGATCCCCGTGTATTTATTTGTTTGTGTGTCTGTCTGTCTGTCTGTCTGTCTGTGTGTATGTATGTGTATCGAATAACTCAAAAAGAACCAAATGGAATTTCATAAAATTTGGTGGGTTGATTTGGCATGACCTGAGGATCAATCGATTAGATTTTGGGAGTGATCGGGTCAAAGGTCAAGGTCAAGGCCACGAAAAGGTCAAAACCGACTTTCGGCCATATCTCGGTCAATTTTTATCCGATCGGCATGAAACCAACGCCAAAATGTGCAGAATTATATACCCGATCCTGTGATGTGAAACACGGTACAATGGGGTCAATACCCTTCTTAGCGGTTGGGGGTCAAAGGTCAGGGGGGTCATTACCTTTCGAACTTAAAGGCGTATTGATGTAAAAAAAAAATATATCGTACTCTTGTCATTCATCGATCATTTAAAAAAATAAAAATTGGTCCTCAGAGTTATGTGGCGAGGGATTCAGTGGCGTCGGCGAAGGTATGCGCTCTACCGAGTGCCCGTTCTAGTTCTTGTAGTGTTTATAGGGCACCTCCAGTTAAGGGTGCCAGTAAATCTTCTGCCCACTGTTTGTACGAAAACTACAGTAACAGTCATTACTGCATTTGTCTACCAATTTCGTTCTCCTGAATTCATTTAAAACTTGTTACTACCAAATAATCAGGGTTGCAGAAGGACTGTTTGCAAGTGAAGAGTTTCATCGGAAAAGGCAATATATCCATTTGAAGATTTTTTTTTTAAATAAAATGCTCATTTTAGCTGCCGAATAGCTCACTCTGTTAAGGCACTGCGTTGCAGTGCAGAAGTGACTATCACGTTGCGGGTTTGAGTGCCGGTCGTACCAGCTTATTCAGAGTAGCGCACAATTTGCTATTGCGCTAAAGGGTTTCAAATGGGGCAGGGTCTGACGGGAAGGGTAATATACAAACAGTAGCTTTGTTTGTTACTGAAGCGCCTCCTGTTGGCAAGACGGGCGCTCGTCAGGAAGATTCTAACCCTGTTCATGTCCGGGTATCCTCCGCCATCGTTCTGAACTTGCGAAGATTCAACCAATGAGTGTGTAAGAAGCAGCGGCTGACAGGCGCGTGCTTCGTAGGAGAGCCGTGAACTGTCTTCACTATCCTGAATTGGCAACAAGGGTTGCAAACGAGCAAGCCTTGTACATAGGTCACCGATTGGGCATTCCATATTCGGGTGGGATTGGAGATGCCAAATTTAAAAAAAAAAAAAGCTAATTTTTGTCATGGGAAAAGTAAGCATAGAAGAGCTTTCTTAAACGTTAATATGTTTGGTGACACGAGTTTAAACACTGTACTATGATGTAATTGCGTAGAATATTTAATTTTGAAAGCTGATATTCAAGCATGCTGAACAGGTAAGGGATAATTAACGAAAAAAAAAACGAGCTAGTAATCATTAAAGAGGCGCCGCACCTTCTCATACCCAATAGCCTACTATAGGCCAAGTTAAATTGAACCAGCTATCCTAGTTCATCTTACGTTCATGGAGAAAGATTTTTTTGCACACGCTTACATCCGTTTACCAGCTGATTTGATAATGGATTCCAGCTGAAATGGAGATTATGAATAACGCAACATTATGTGCGATTATGCAGACTAGCTAATTGCTACCCACAATTACAATGAACTTATGACGGTTTCTGCAGTCAGCGACCTGAAATCAGTCTGCTGGCATAGCATGTAGCTACTGAACTGTCAGCAGTTGCTGACACATGAAGTGGACACGTTAGCTTCCTTTGTAACCGTACACAATTGCAATCGTTTAATGAATAAAGCCTGATTACTTCGCTGCTATAATATTTCCGGTCATTATCGCTCGACTACCTATAGTTAACCGCCCCGCTGGACGCAACTTGTATGACGCCGCTAAATTTACTGGAGATAAATGAGCAGCTAGGTTTCCGTTGTACCCAGCCGAATACCACGTTTAACGTTGCTAGGGTTACAAGTTGGCTAGTGGATGAATTTCGAATGATGAAACGACCGTAGCCAAACTACCTGTGCGGATCCACGGTTTTAATGCATACCTGCCAGCCAATCAGAAAAAGTATTCACCCAGACCATGGTATAATGGGATATATAGCATGTTGCTAAGGGCTGACTATTGGCCCACCAGTGATGATCCTCTTGCAGAGGAGGTTCCGAAATTTTGAAAGTAGCGTATGCTGCGTTTTTGATGGAACTCTTCAAGTCTAGTTAAGGACTGAGTGCATCCCAGATTGGACGGCAATACAATTGTCTCCATTAGATCTATGGTTTGAACTGATCTTATTAGTCTACATTGATATCAGTTGTGAAACAGAGGGGCACTTTGTAGAGCACATGCCTCCACCAAGCCATATGTCAGTATTATTGGTTATTATTGGAGTCACACCATGTTGTCTATTATATAAGGGATATGCATTCTATTCAGGTCTGTTTTAATTTCTTTTGGATCTAGAATACAAAATATGTTCCGGATCACTTTCAAAATTGAATCAACTCATATTTGGACTACCACCCACCATCCTACCAAATTTCATGCCAATCTCTTTCTTCACTTTTTGAGCTATCTTGTTCATAGGCAGACAGACAAGAGCAGATGAAAACACAAGCTCCTGGGCAGTGGTAACAATGGTATTCTGTTGGTCTCAAGTACAGTATATGTCAGAAATGATTTGAATCTCTACCAAAGGCAATGCTAAACTGCCAGATGCACAAGACTGAACCAGCTATCTGTGACTGCACAAATTTTCACTTGCAAGAAAATGGATTCAGTGATCCAAAATTATTAATTTTGTGCTATTGTATTCCCAAATAATTGCTGAATATGTTCTTGTAGTTTGATTGAGCATGTAACTCATAGGTAATGGGTCCCACAGTTCCCAGCTAGGTTACAGCCATCACACCATCAAGAAGTGTTCCCAATCTGAACCGCTTCAGTCAAATGTCTGGCTGAGAGAATGAATGGACGCCTTTGAACTTTTAAAAAGAGTAATAAATGTAATTTATTTGGTGTAAGAGCATCTGCTGAATGCCACATTTATTCAAACTGTTTATATGGCTCCCAAGACTTAAGATGAATGATGATCTGTCACAGTGAGATTTGCAGTCTCCTACTTTCACTTAGAACAAATGGGCAGTTCCAATGATTTGTTTCATAACAAATGTAAGGTTTTTGGTTTCTTGTCATCAAGATTGATAAGGGTCCGGACAAAATCTGAAACAAATTAACCGTAGCTCCATAAAAGTGTCATTCAGTGTGAGGACTGAACAGTCAGTCAGGTGGTCTTAACAAGGTGTTGTGTTTGTACCATGAAAAAAAGCCACAATTTCCTAATTTGAACCCAAAGAAAAAGTCATCTTTGCACATTCTCTCCACTAGTACTGTAGATTGGGGATGAGTCCTGAACTGTTTCTACCCTGTAAATACTTCAAAACTTTCATTTGGCTCGAGTGATCATCTGTGAATGCATGCTCATCAGAAGAGATGGTAGCATTTTGCTCATAGCAAACGTGTCATTTCATGATAAATATAAATGGATATATTAGTGTAAATTCAGTCTTACCAAATATTTTCTCTCTGGCTGGGCTGTCATTTGCACAAGTGCACAATACTGCTGAACAGCAAAGACCTTCATCACTATATATATATATATATATATATATCGCTTTACATGTATAATATACACAAACCCCAATTCCAATGAAGTTGGGATGTTGTGTAAAACCTGAATAAAAACAATACAATGATTTGCAAATCGTTTTCGACCTACATTCAATTGAGTACACTGCAAAGACAAGATATTTAATGTTTAAACTGATAAACTTTCTTGTTTTTTTTGGAAATACTCATTTTGAATTTGATGCCTGTAACAGGTTCCAAAAAAAGATGGGGAAGGGGCAACAGAAGACTTGGAAAGTTGAGGAATGCTCAAAAAACGCCTGTTTGGTATATTCCACAGGTGAACAGGTTAATTGGAAACAGGTGTGTGTCATGATTAGGTATTAAAGGAACATCCCTGAAAGGCTCAGTCATTTACAGGCAAGGATGGGGAGAGGCTCACCACTTTTTTAATAACTGCGTGAGCAAATAGTTCGGCAGTTAAAGAACAACGTATCTCAACGCGCACTTGCAAGGAATTTAGGGATTTCATTATCTACAGTCCATAATATCATGAAAAGATTCGGAGAATCTGGCGAAATCTCTGCACATAAGCGGCAAGGCCGACAGCCAACATTGAATACCCGTGACCGTCGGTGACCTCTGGCGGCACTGCATTAAAAACTAACATCATTCTGTAAAGGATAGTACCATGTGGGCTCAGGAACACTTCGGAAAACCATTGTCAGTCAACACAGTTTGTCGCTACATCTACATCTGTCGCTACATCTACATAAGTCCAAGTTAAAATGCTGCCATGCAAAGCAAAAGGTATATATCAACAACACCCAGAAATGCCACTGGCTTCTCTGGACCCGAGCTCATCTGAGATGGACTTACGTTAAGTGGAAAAGTGTGCTGTGGTCTGACGAGTCCACATTTCAAATTGCTTTTGGAAATCATGGAGGTCGTGCCCTCTGGGCTAAAGAGGAAAGGGACTATCCAGATTGTTATCAGCACAAAGCTCAGAAGCCAGCATCTGTGATTGTATGGGGATGTGTTAATGCCCATGGCATGGATAACTTGCACATCTGTAAAGGCACCATTAATGCTGAAAGGTACATATAGGTTTTAAAGCAGCATATGCTGCCATCCAAGCAAAATTTTTTTCAAGGACGTCCCTGCTAAGGCAATGCCAAGCCGCATTCTGCATGTGATACAACGGCGTGGCTTTGTAGCAAAAGAGAGCAGGTAATAAATTGGCCTGCCTGCAGTCCAGACCTGTCTCCCATTGAAAATGTGTGGCGCATTATGAAGTGCAAAATACGACAACGGAGACCCCGGTCTGTTGAGCAACTGAAGTCGTACATCAAGCAAGAATGAGAAAGAATTCCATATAAAAAGCTTCTCCAATTAGTTTCCACAGTTCTCAAATGCTTATTGAGTGTTAACCCTATAATGCCCAGACACAGACATCACTATAGGAAAAATATGACCCAGTAATATTTTTGAAGTATTTGAGGGTAGTATTCAGATCCACTGTTCATCATTAGGTTTTGTGTCCGCAAAATATACATTGCTGAACAGAACTTCTTCTAATTCTGGGAGTATCATATCTGATACAGCCAAAAATCAGCACCCCTCCAGAACTCAACACTCGAAATTTCAAATTATGTATATGCTCTCTACTATCTATAGCTATCCCTTAACGTGTATAAGAATAATTTTTTGTGTAATATTTACCTTGAAATGCCGAACTTCAGTGCCAAAGTCCAAGGAAACTCATGAATTCCCATTCACATGGGAGCTACTACCTTGAAGTGAGTGACTATGGGAGAGACTAATCCTGTAATCTCACTTCCTTCTCAGATGGCAGCACTGTGTATCAGATATGATACAGTGAGCAGTTGTGGTTGTGTTGCATCTTACCAGGACACGGTCCTTCAAATTTGATGTATCATACAGTGTATGATACAAAAATAGAAATGGAAAAACGACCACTGTCTTCTCTGCAAAAAATACTTCATTGTCAACAACGTTTCGGTCGTGTGACCTTCCTAAGGTTGATAAGGTCACAGTTAGGCTTGCAGTTAGACTTATCAAACTTAGCTTGTTGTAGATGTCACAACTACTCTCATGAAAAATTACTTTGGTTCCAAGCTATAATTATCCTTTAGTAAATGGATGGTATTTTCACGACCATAGTGTAGTATTACTACAGTGATTCTATAGTTATTCAAACTACAGCGATACAGTTGTGTGGACCATAGTAATATCATGGTACTGTTGGCTGTGGTAATACTTTATTTATAATGTGATGAAAATAGTAAAACTAATTATACTATGTAGGCTATAGTAATACAATAGTCATGCAAAAATAATATAGTATTACTAAAAAATAACTAAAGGATATTTTCATTAAGATACAATTAGGCACGCACGCGCTGCGGGCAAACAAACCTGATCTTACAGTGCTTTTCGTACGGTAAATAAATTTAATTGAATTGACACCAATGTTTAATTTAATTTGTTCATTTCATTATTTATGTACACCTTGACCATCATTTGATCTTGGCATGTTATACTTATTGGGAAAGTTTAATGTATAACCTAAGACACGTTAAAATATTGATATGGGATCAGTAAGACACCAGATGCGGGGAGAAGGGAATGAGGATTTATTACCAAACAAAACAAAACAGGCACGAGGGCCAACAAAAAACTTGGCCCAAAGGGTTGCAAAAAACAAACTAAAGTATGCTACACAGAGCTATAAACAATAAATGCAAAAAGGCACTGGAAACTCCAGGCAAGATACTCAAGAAAAATAAATAACAATACTAAATATATATATATATATACACACACACACAAGACGAGAGGCTAGGACAAATACTAGGGAACTTGACAAGAACTTGGCTAAACGAGACGCGACTAGAAACAAACTTGAGACACTGTCTGCCAGCCAACTTCCACCGCATCCAGATAAAGGCTTGGAAATCATGACATGAGGGGTAACACCTGGAGAGAGAGAAACAAGAGGCATGGCAAGATCAAGACATGGACAGAGATAGGATGACATGACCTGCTCATTAAGAGAATGAGCGTGCTCAGCTTAAGTACCAATTAAGTATGCAGTTTGGAAGCAAGCATGAATGTTCAGAACAGAAAAGCACAGCAAGATCTTGAAATAGCAAAGCAGGAATCATGACAATAAACTCCCTGTCTACATTAGTAGTATTAGTAATGTGCCTATCTAAGAATTACACCACCCAGTGAGTGTTAGTAAATGTTAGTAACTTAAAAACAGTTAATTGTCAATTAAGCTTAGAAAGGCCCGAATCCAGCACAGCATGGAAGGAAGGGGAAATACCAAAGCCAACCCAGAGCTCTGAAATGTGCAACAACGAAGGCACGGGGCGGAACGCAGACAAGCGGTGGAGTGGCATGGCAGACCTGGCAAAAACAAAAACATGGAAAAGTAAAAACATGGACAAGGAACATGAATTATGAAATGAGATGACCTGATACAAGAAACTGTTAAAACTGTGACATGAGCATGAGCTATGAACTATGAAACTTGAACTATGGACTATGGAACATGAAACTGTTAAAACCATGAATAATACTGTTCTGGCCAAAGGCCAGAACCCTGGAACACAACAAATATGAGGTGTCTAGGTCTGTTTTTAATGGTTTTAGAGCCAAAAATCAACCAAAGCTACATTCATGTAATAAAATTTAGCGGTTAGCAGTTATCATTAGCTTCCCTAAATTTTTTTGCGGTTCAGTGTTTCGCATTATTGAAATGAACTTTTGAATTAGCGGATGAGTGGTAATCAAAGGTAACTTTTCTGTGAGCTTTGCTCACCACTGGAACTCCCAGCTATGTTTAATTGTGAAAGCAAGAGCATTTGCATATGCAAAAAGAACTCAAGTGATTGGGACTAAACAGCCGTGTAGCCTGTTGAAAACCACTAATTGGTGAGGCTAATCAGAAATTAAAGTGACGCTATGGTTAACTCTTGGATAAGCTGTGAATCCTGGTGAGGCAAATTGATTGATTGATTGATTGATTGATTAATAAGTGAGTAATGCTCGAGTCTCATCACAACACTCTTTCCTAAGCGTTGCTCATCCAGAACTAAGAAGGGCTTTAGTTTGCTAGGGAGCTCAAAAATTGGATTCTGTGGAGCAATGGGAAAAGATTAGACGATCTGATGAGTCCAGATTTACCCTGTTCCAGAGTAATGGGTGCATCAGGGTTAGAAGAGAGGCAGATGAAGTGATGTACTTATCATGCCTATTCCCTACAGTACAAGCCTGCAGGGGCAGTGTTATGATCTGGGGTTGCTTCAGTTGTTCAGGTCCAGGTTCAGCAATAATATGTGTTCAAAAAATGAGGTCAGCAGACTGCCTGACTGTACTGAATGACCAAGATTTTCCATCAATGGATTTTTTTGTTCCCTGATGGCAAAGGCATATTCAAAGATGACAATCCCAGGATTCATTGGGCTCAGATTATGAAAGAGTGGTACAGGGAGCATGAGACAACATTTTAACACATGGATTGGACACTACAGAGTTCAGACCTCAAGTCTATTGAGAATCATTAGAATGTACTGGAGAAGATTTTACGTTGCGGTCCAACTCCCAAAAATCAAAACAAGGCAAAAAAAAAAAAATGCAGCTCTGGACAGAAATGAATGCTGTGACATTCCACAGGCTAATCAAACCAATGTCACGACGACTACAAGCTGTAATCAAAGGTACAGGCAGTACAATAAAATATGATTGAGTGACTTTTTTTTTCTGGCCGGGCAGCGTGGTTACCTGCTAATAGTACAACAAAATGACAAGTCGGAAATTTATCCACAGTCCTGTCTCTGATTGACACTCTTCTGCATTGTAATGGCCCCACACATGCACAATTCTGCTGAAGTTTGTGCGCTCTCCTCATACTCTCACATTTGAACCAGAGATGTTTAATAATCATGGACAATAGGTTCCTGACTGGCAACAGCTGGTAATCTGCAGTTCTCCAGTGTGTAGCTAGAGGGCGCTAATGCAGCAGGATCCTTATGAAATCCATCTGGCTTTGGCCCATATTACCTCATCAGGACAAAAGCTATTGTGAATGGCAGGAACTCATTCCTGTGATAGTGAAGTAAAGCTAGTGACCTCTAAGGTACTGGGCATTCCCTGTGTTTTTGGCAGACACTATCATGAAGTATTAGAATGTTTCAATGCATTTTTCTCGAAGTTTACTTGTTCAATAGCCAGTCCCAGAACCTAGCTCCCTCTCCCTCACTGTCTGGATATCAAGGTAATGTTGGATAAAACTAGACAGGTCCTGCTCTCTTCTATCATGTTAAAGATGAGACATGGTTCAGTAAGCATGAAAAGTCATTTTCACACATGAAATGGCCACCACTGAGTCCTCATGTTAACCAGTTGAAAGTCTCTGTGATATGCTGGAAATAGCTTTCCAGAGTGAGTTTACTCTCCTCTTGCCAATACAAGCTCCTGACCAAAATTACTACAACTCCGGTTAGAAATAACTGTTGTAACATTGCATAGGAGTCTTGAGACACTCCCATAACAAATGTGCACCATAATCAAAACTAATTACTGTCTGACATAGAATTTTTTGGAGGCCATGCAGTGTAATTCCTACAATAATCATATTATGATACAAATATAGCAATGATTAGCCATGTGACTGTACATGCATATTAAATCCCTGGTATAATCATCTATATTGAGAATATAAATTTACGTAAAAAAAACACTTGGCTGCAAGTGGAATGGTGTTACTCTCTATTAACCCTCAAAATGTTAATCACTGCAGTTTTCAAGCAAAGCACAGAATATACAAAGCAAAATTTCTGATTTCAGCCTTCAAAAGGTCAACAATTCCTTCAATTTTTAGTTGGCAAATTAGTAGGCAGTGACTTTCAAAAGGGTTCACGGGTACTTGAGGGCCCTTCTGAAGGTCATTTATTGACTACATATTGAATTATTAACTTTTTGAGGGATAGGGTGAGTATAAATTCTGCGCTTTAAGTGTTAAAACGCAATGATGCAGAAAACACAATTTGTTAAATTCTTTGTCATAATAAATTAAGGGAGTCGTTTGTACCTGTGGGGGATATGGGGCTGAGATGAATATGACATTATGGGCTTTTCACAGAATGTAGTTGGTGAGTTGGGCTACATGGTTCACGTGTCTGATGTCCTACCACGTAGATATGCTGGTCCTGTACAGGGATTCCAGGAGACAGAGTCATGTAGCTGTGCAAAGGTGGTACCACTGCGGGAAAATCCTTCAATCACTATACAAGCAAGGAAAAGTACAGTACTGTGCAAAAGCCTTAGGCACCCCAAATTTCTTCCAGCTTAAATCTGGCTTTAGATGTTTATTTTTTGTTTTCCACTTTTGCGTCACTGAAGATAAGTATATTTGAAATTCCAAATGTAAAATCGAAAAGTGGTTTCATAAATAAATGTTGGTATTTCATTAAAAACAGTTGATACAGATAATAGTCTTGACAGAGCCCTGATGTCAACATCATCATGGCTCTCTGCAATTACTTGCAGGGACAGATGCAAGTGTAACAGTCAGTCTGCCGAAGAATGGTGGCAAGTTTTCCACTCTGCTTGGAACCGATCAGCTTATAAACTATAGCACAACAGGACAGTGCCCCAAATTTTTTGGCTAAAGGTAGTTACAGCAAATATTGGTTTGATATAGTTTATGATATAGTTTAACAGTTTACAGTTCTTTTTGGTTTTTTTTTTTGTGGAATTTTTTGTGCACCTAAACACGCTATAGCGCAAGGAGCTGTCCTTCAGAATGGACATGACCTAGGGACATACTGTAGTTTACCTGGCAGTCATTATGAGGAATTTTATGAAGGAAAGGAGGCAGTTAGCTTCCATCATGGAAACAAAAGACCAACCTTGGAGGTGAGGAATGATTAGTTATGGACCACAATATTTTGCAGCTGTAGCAACTGGATACATCATTCATTGCAGTTTTTCTGTTAAAATAGTCATTGCATTATTAATCCCTGTCAAGCTCATGACTCATTGAAGGAAAGGACATCCGATTTTTTTCAAATTTGTCCCAAGCTGCCTTCATAATCATTCAGATACTGCCTCTGGACCTGTGTCACGTTTTTCTTTTTTTTTTGTGAGGTTTAAAAGAAGTAGAGGGGAAAGGGGAAAGGCCAACTGCTAAAGAGAATTCAGATGCAACCTTGGATTCAGACCCTCTGAAAATCCCTGACCACTCCGAACTTCACAGGAGCGTGTCTGTTAAGTGTGCCAGTCTGTAAGCATGAGGAAGACTGGACATTTGGATTCAGCCTATTACTAACAGCAGTGGTTCCTACACTTGGCCTTGGGGCCCCCTTTAGTACACTGATTTTTGTTACAACTACAACAGCAATCGTTGTTAATTTCTCTTAATTAGGTAAATTTCCTATTTAGAGCATTTAACTTCCCTCTTCAGCCATTTGACAGAAATACCAAGTGATTGAAATTTTGGTTGGAACAAAAACTAGCATATATAGGGAGCCCCCGGGATGGAGTGTGATCACTGACCTACAAGTACATGCAATTGACAGTAGATGGCAGTAGTGTTAATGTCAAAGTGCTATCATCAATGAATTTTCCATAAAATTTCAAACTTTTACTCGAGAAACTTTAATGTGGCAAGGAACCCGACAGGCACAACCATATCAGTCAAATCACTTGGTATCTATGATTTGAAGTGAAGTTCTTGAAATAAGTCAACTTTTTTTTTACTCTTTTTCTTTATGGCAAATTACTGATTCATCGCCAAGTTTAATTCTCTTGTTGATCATTTTCCAGAGAGACTACACCATTTATTATCTGAGCTATTATAATGAAACTGTTGAGTTCATTGTCCTCAGACTAGAAGCAGTCTGTCCCTGTTTAGTGTGAACATTTCAGCGTTCCATTCATTCATACTAAATAATTTAGCATTTTGAAAAGAACTGTGGATGCATATGTCATTGCCTATTAATCCCAAGAGAAAAGAAAGTATCCAATTTATTCTTGGCCCATTCTTATCGGTAATCCATGATTTGGGCCGGCCTAAGCTAAATTCCAATGCAGTTTATAATTCACCTATTCAGAAGGTCCACAGCAGAAATTTACAAAGCCTTAAAATTCTGGAAGCAGAAACATGCCTGTTAGCCATCAAAGTGATGTTTGCGGTGAAGACATCTTGATATGCATTATGCATTATCACTTCTTTATCTTTGAATTTGAGGCAAACTAGGGACAGTTAGTATATTTGTTATTTTTCTTATCCAATAATTGCAGATTTAGGCCTTCAACAGGTGAACTTATGTTGCTGTTTAAATTGTTCTGCTTGAGTTTACACACAGCACATTATACAAATAAATCATGACTTAGGCAACATAGGTTAAATACCCCCGGCAAGGATGCATGGCAGTACACCACCAAGAAATCAAATCCTAGCTCTATTCTGCAAATGAAAATGAAGGCCCTTGTCCTGATAAAAAAATAAATTTCGCCAAGGTAATCATGTGATGGGCTTTGTTTGTTGGTTAATTATCAGAATTATGGAAAAACTTCTGGCATGCTTATATGAAACTAGGTAGAAGGGTACAGGAAGATCCCATTTTGAGAGGAGCCAAGTCATGCAGAAGATACATTAATTATTTTTCACTTTCTTTAAAGTTGCATCATTTTTTATTTATCTGCCAAGGAGGAATAAATGCCATACATCTTAAAATCCAGTAGATGCTGGTAAAGTTCATTTGTGACAAAACATCCCCATTTGTAGAAATGCAATGGCTGCGCTTGCAGATTTGCATATTATTGAGAAGTGAAATATTGACATTGGCCGAAGTCTGCTCTCTGATTGCCACTCTAGTTTCCAATATTTTTTCTTCCAATTTTATAAGCCAATTTGAAATGCCCTTGTGAGTGTGGATGTGTGTGTGTGTGTGTGTGTGGTTACAAAGACACTGAAGAGGGGAAATATGAGCTTTAATTCATTAATTGGTGGGTGCTTTATTGTACTTTTTGTGATTCAAAACATTACACTAAGTATTTTCCTCATTTTTACACAAAACTCAGAATTAGGATAAAATAATTGTCCGCTATCAAAGTCGCAATATCGCTACCATCTCAAAAAGTAGCCACTGTGAAATAAAATCCAAAAGGTGTTACTGGCATGCTGTCATGTCAGTCTCATAAATTCAAAATAACTATAATAGAAAAGTAAAATGCAGAACCCAATTGTATCCCATACAATATTCAATAATGGATCATCTAAGAGTGTGTCTTTTGACTAGTAACTGTGCTTACACACAATATGCTAATGTATTTGATGTACCGTTTCATATATCACACCCAGTCCTCAAAGTTGATCCGCTTCTCTTGATGAGTTCCTGTCATTCAGATGAGCATCTGTCTCCCTCATCTGCTCCAGCTGTTTTCTCTACCCGCCCTGCCTGCTCAGGAGTGCGTCCTCAGGCATGCATGCTGCCCGACAGCGGCGACGTGAGGTTGAGCATGATCATGCTGTGTGCGATGGCGGTAGCAGACCCCGAGCCCTTTGAACTCCGCTGCATGCTGATCACATCCCCGCTGGTCTGCTCTATCTCGGCCTTGCGGAACACGCTCCTCACCGCGCCCTGGAAGTTGTTGGTGACGAAACAGTAGACGACGGGGTCCAGGCAACTGTTGAGGCTGCTGAGGGTGACGGTGACGTGGTAGACGATGACATGATGCGGCATGTCGGGGTAGAAGTAGACCAGCACCTGCCGAATGTGGAAGGGCGTGAAGCACACAGTGAAGATCAGCAGGACGGTCACCAGCAGCTGGACGGCCCTCATGCGCCGCTCCCGGCTCTGCCTCATCATGCCCGGCTGGGCCAGAGCGCAGGCGATGCGCACCGTAAACACTACGATCACCACCAGCGGCAGGAAGAACTCAAACACCGTGAGAGCAAACAGCTTGGACAAGCAGCAGGCTTCCTGTTTGAAGGCCGTGCTCAGAAGCGAATAGGTGACCACTATCGCCAACAACCAGATGAAGATGCACACACCTTTGGCAACGCCCGGGCTCCTCCATCTGCGTGAAGCCTCCACCTGCACGATGGCCAGGTACCGGTCTATGCAGATGCTAGTGAGGAAAAGGATGCTACAGTACATGTTCACAAAATAGCTGAAGATGTGCAGGTAGGAGCAAGTGAGACATTTGCCGGCGCTGTAATAGAGGACAATGCGGGTGGGTAGTGAGAGGTTTACCAGCAGATCTGTCACTGCTAAGTTAATAGTGTAGATGACGGAGGTGGTGCTGGGTTTTGTCCTCAGACAGAAGACATACAGAGCCATACTGTTGAGCACCATACCCACAATGAAGATGAGCACATTGATCACCAGCAGGGCAATCCACAGGGTGTAAAAGTCATTGTAGAGGCCTTCGTCCAGGTGTGCCAGCCTGTGTAGGTAAGGCTCCCTGTGCTGCTGGGAAGTGTAGTTCATGAGGGTGGGTGTAGCTGTGATGTTCAATGGTGCTGACCAGTCAGTAGAGGAGAACTCCATTGTTTTATGACTGGGAATCTCCCTGAAACATAAGAACACACATGATTGCACAAGGGCTCTCTCTATTGGTGGTATAGTGGTACTGCAAATCCTCAGTGCTTTAGTTCAGCAGATCCGAACCCTGTCCCTGAAGATCTACCATCCGGTGGATTTTCTTTTCAAGTCTGTGTGTGTGTGTGTGTGTATGTATTTGTCTGAGTGCGTGCGTGTGTGTGTGTGTGCATGCGCGTGCATGTGTGTGTGCGTGTGTGTGTGCGTGCACGTGCATGTGTGTGTGCGAGTGCGTGCGCGTGCGTGTGTGTGTGTGTGTGTGTGCGTGTGCGCGTGCATGTGTGTATATGTATTTGTCTGAGTGCGTGCATGCGTGTGTGTGTGTGTGTGTGTGCGTGCGTGCGTGTGTGTGTGTGTGTGAGTGTGTGTGTTTGTGTGTGTGTGTGCGTGCGTGTGTGTGTGTGGGCGCGCACGCGTGTGTGTGTGTGTGTGCGGGATGCTCAGGGAATAAAGCTGGTGGGGAATGGCAACCATTACCCTTCAACACAAATAAACTTTGAACATAAAATAACCTGAGCAATAAATTTCCAATAATTCTGATTCCTTTTAATTCTATCTGGTAAGTAATTTGTATTTCTTTAGGCTGGAAGCAAGCCCATTTGACATGTCCTCAAATTAAGAGAAAAGACCTCTGAAGGTATTCAATACAATTTGTTTATAAGTCCAACTTCAAGCGTGGGATAAATGATGAGCTCCAACAGACCTACGCTGATTGCAATTACCACAGTGGCTTTATATTATCATCTCAATAAACAATGAATAAATGTGTGAAAACAATTATGTTCATTTTCGGGGAATAATTTGCATGTAATGTGCTTTCACGTTGATAAAATCTGTCACTGACAGGTAAGTTCACAGAATAGTGACGCAACACAATCACATTGTACAGAAAAGCAGATTTTTCTATTTTTTCTTTAAATCTCATCTAAAACCTATTATAGTTTACTACAACTCCAATTCTGCAATAGCTGGGACAAAGTGTAAATTAAGAATAAAATGCAAAATGCAATGACTTTCAAATCACACCAGACAGTATTTTATTCACAACAGAACAGAGATAACATAGCAAATGTTGAAACTGAGAAATTTTACAATTTTATCCACAAAATGAGCTCATTTCAAATTTTATGACTGCTACAGGTCTCAAAAAATTTGGGACAGGGGCCTGTTTACCATGGTGTAGCATCTCCTCTTCTTTTTAACACAAAGTGGAGGCATCTGGGCATTGAGGAGACAAGTTTCTTGAGTTTAGCCATTGGAATTTGATACCACCCTTGTTAAATACAGCCTTCCAGCTGCTGGAGAGTTTTGGGCCTCCTTTCATGGACTTTTTGTTTAATTATGCGCCAAATGTTCTCAATCAGTGAAAGATCAGGACTGCAGGCAGGCCAGTTCAGCACACGGACTCTACTACGAAGTCATGCTATTGTAATAGCTGCATTATGTGGTTTTACATTGTCTTGCTGAAATACACAAGGCCTTCCCTGGAATAGATGTCGTCTAGAGGGGACATATGTTGCTCTAAAACCTTTATATATCTTTCAGCATTCATGGTGCTTTTTAAAACATGCAAGTGTCCCACACCATATGCACTAATGCATCCCCATACCGTCAGAGATGCTGGCTTTTAAACTGAATACTGATAACAGGAGAGGTGGTCTTTCTCCTCTTCAGCCCAGAGGACACAACGCCCACGATTTCCAACAAGAATGTCAAATTTGGACTCGTCTGACCACAGGACACTTTGCACTTTGCTACAGTCCATTTTAAATGAGCCTTGGCCCGCAGAACACACCAGAGCTTCTGGATCATGCTTAACAATGGCTACCTTTTTGCAAGATAGAGTTGGCGGACTGTGCTTACAGGCAGTGGTTTCTTGAAGTATTCTTGGGCCCATTTAGTAATGTCAGTGACAGAATCATGCCGGTGAGTGATGCAGTGGCGTCTGAGGGCCGAAGATCATGGGCCTCCAGTAAAGGCCTTCGGCCTTGTCCCTTACGCAGAGATTTTTCCAGTTTCTCTGAATCTTTTGATGATGTTATGCACTGTCACCTTCAAATGATGACACCTTCAAAGCCTTTGAAATTTGACATTGAGGAATATTGTTTTGAAAGTATTCCACAATTGTTTTACGCAAGCCTTCACAGGTTGGAGACCCTCTGGCCATCTTTACTTCTGAGACACTCAGCCTCTCTAAGACATCCCCTATAGCCAATCATATTACACACCTGATGCCAGTTAACTTAATTACTTGATAAATGTTCTTTCAGCTGATTATTTTTATATATTAATTGCTTTTTCAGCCCTTTATTGCCTGTATTCCAACTTTTTTGAGACCTGTTGCAGCCAGAAAATTTTAAATAAGCTCATTTTGTGGATAAAAATGTAAAATGTCTCCGTTTCAACATTTGAAATGTTATCTATGTTCTATTGAAAATAACATATTGGTTTGTGATCTGAAAGTCATTGCATTTTGATTTTATTCACAATTTACACTTCGTCCCAACTATTTCTGGCTGTAATGTTGGTTTTATTGTTGAAATTGCTTCATGCTGCCGTCTTAGCCAGGTCACTCTTGGAAAAGAGATTTTTAATCTCAACGAGTCTTTACCTGGTTAAATAAAGGGTAAATAAATAAAAAATAAATTTCGGAATTGGGGGTGTATTTTTGAGTTCAAAAAAGAATGATTTGCCGGAATTTTTACATTTACGTTTTTCTGTACTGAATATGTGTAAGTTATTTTTGTTTATCTTCAGTAAATATCTGTCAATGATCAAGGCACTCCTCTCTGGTAATGTCTTCCTCCACGTGTTACACTCCAGGCAAGTATGCCCTGCCTGGAAGGTAAGGTCTGCCTGGATCTGATCATAGAGCCAGTCCACACTGCAGGGGACAGTGCTTCCAACAGTTCCAGACTTCATTGTTTATCATTTTATCCAATCGGGGGGGTTCACAGTTATTTCTAAGCTGGCTTGATCAATGAAAGTCCAGCATTAATTCAAATTGTGCAGAAATCTAGCTTTGTGTTAGTTCAGTCAGACACGGGAGTCAGGCTGGTCACAAGTTTATTTCTGTTCAGTCATCCTTGACTTCAGCTTCTCCCACCCAACTGGTGAGCTTTTATAACCAAGGCAGCGTTCATTCATTTCTCTGGCACCGTGCCCTTGATGCCGCTCCTACTCTGGGCAACTAAAAATCATCTTCTATGAGCAGTATAACAATTAATTTTGGTTTTCAGGAAGACAACTGCACCCACCTTTGTCACTATTTTGGGGCAGAGAGAGGCTTTTTTTTCCCACTTTCCCTCCTATTTGAAGCTAATATGGCCCACCTGCTCTGGAGGTGGTGGTTTTTCACCCTTTCAGGGGCAATTTATTATAATATTCACAAATGAGATATCTAGGGTTGTTCTTTCTTTACATGCAGCGATTGGTGGAGTTTAATCCGACGGACGATGCAGATCGATTTTATGATTGCATGCTCTTTTCAGGTTACTGAATGCTGAAGTTCAGTAAGCCGAAGGAGCGGGTTCTCTGCTAATGTCTGAATGAAATATGCCATGTCATCGCCGGCTTCTGATCGGGAAGCGTTATTTCTTAATTATGTTGAGCTCAAGTCAGCGCAATGCTAGGATCTCCTTCCAATTCAGCTTAATATGCGCCTTTGAGTAACCTCCGGCACATTCAATTTATTCCCATATGGACTTGTGTGCAATCCGTATTCACACCGTACAGTTTAATCTGAGTTTAAATCTTTGCTGAAGCTTTGCCTAAGAAGGCTATGCCTCAAAAGTCTTTTACACGTGGTTATTCAAAATGGAATTGCTGCCTGCGTAAAGCCTAATTCAAATGCTTGGTAAAAGGTATGTGTGTGATCTGATGTCATACCTCAAAAACGAAGGGGCTGTGTGCATCTCATTCACAAAATGTAGCTGCAAGTATCCGCTGGACCATTTTTGCTCATGCTGAGCTCGGCAAACACTGTCCTTATGAATAAATGTTACGATCCTCATCTTGAAGCGATCCTCCAGGAGGCTGGTGTTAATGGTGTCAAGTAAATAAATTAATGTTGCCCAGAGGATCCAAGCATGCTTGCATTGAGGTAAAAAAAAAAACTGCAGCATGCGAATTGGGCTGCATGGTATGATTAATGACAATATGACTGGACTGAAAATAATTTATGGCTTTTAGTGTTCGTTTTACACACTCGGCCATAAAGCTAGTCACAACATGGGGAATAGAAATCACTTTTTTTTGGCTCAACAATTTAAACATTCCACTTTGGTCGCACTTGCTCCTGTTTTCTTGTGAAATTGGTTGACGTAGGCTGATGTGAACTGATTTGTCTACTTAAAGGTACCATCCCAGGGGACTGGACTTAGGAGTTTTTTTTAAATTGCACAACTGATAGGTACCCACTCCCTCCGTCCAATCAGGAATCACCAAAACCACGCCCCCACCACTCAGTTCGTGCGCATGTTTCATTCCACCACAAAAAGCTGACCGGTGCGGCCGGTGTTCTGACAATTTGTGCTGCTTTGTAAAAATGCTACCGTAATGCAAAGCGATCGTATAGTCTTTGTTCTCGCCGTAATATTGCAATATGAATCAGTGTACAATAGTAACGTTGTCAATTGTTATCTTATTATAACATAAGCAGATGTCATGATGAGTTGGATTAGTTTGTTTGAAGATATGCCCATATATGCCATTATCATCCAATCTTTGCGTTTTCAAGAAAACCCAACGTGTACATGCAAATATAAATACGCTAAAAGGCGCACCAAAAAATATGTATATTCATCATTTTTGAAGATACTGGTACTTAAGATGTGAGTGAAGAAATAGAGCCCAAGATTTTAGGTTTGTGCAAGCACAGAATCACGAGGTAGCATATTTTTATAGCATCGAGGACAACATTACAACACAGACAGCATTAGCAGCAGTGGATATCCATGGCGGTTCCACAGGATTTACAGCATAGCCGGGGAATAATAGCCCACGCACAAGTAGGCCACTGGCAGTCAGACTGAACGTTACATCACACAAAGCCACCAACAACAACACCTGTATCTTTCAACACTGGATTCACAGCATAACTAGGGCATTATAGCCTACACACAAGTTTCCAAGGCTAGTGCCAGTCTCTAGTCATACAAACAAACATTAGCTACCCACTACTAGGCTGTAGCTTAAGTTACTTCGCTAACACCAAAAGTAGCCTAGACCTTACTTCTCAATGTGTATAGACTACACTTTCTGTCTATGTACAGCATTCACACTGAAAGAAAGACAAGAAACTATCTTACCAGTCTAAGAGAAACTCTGCTACGAGTATGTCGGTTTTAAAACCTTTCAGTGTCTTCAGTTCTCTCCAGCAGTCAAATATTTCTCTGCTAAGGGATTCTCGAGTTCCATGTAAAATTTTTACATATTCTTGTCTTTCTTCCATACTTTCAAAGAAGTTTTTCATCTTTTTAGCTGATGGTTGTCTGCTGGGTGAAGTTGGAGGTAGGAAAACTGGCTGCTCGTTTGGCTGAGCCTTGGCTCTATCCGAATGCCTAGCTTGCTAGCTATTGCTGGCTATGTAGCTACAGCCAAAGTGCGTGCTCATTGGAATGCACGTGCAGAGCAGCATGCATGTTGATTTGGCAGTTTGACTGACAGCGGGGCCATCCAATTAAAGTTGTCTGAGACTAATTTAATTGGTAGCATAATTTTGGCCCCTGCTCCTTACACAGATGACCAAATTTTGTCATTGATATGTTTAAAAAGGAAAATTATTGCATGCTATTGACATTGGCCTTTGTTGTTCAGCACTGTGCATTTTTGCATCAAAGAACTAGGAAACTCATTGGTTATTTGAAATTTTGGGTCTGCGGCCATTTTAGGCAGTGCTATGGATAGCAGTGGGAATGGCTTGTGGAAACTATAATTATGATGGCAAGTCATCAGATGTTAAGAAGGCCTTCAGCAACATCACCCTTTACTGCAAAATTGCTCTTAAACTGTTTGCAATCAAGTCTGTCTGATTACACTCAAAATTTATTGACTGAAGAACCGAGACCAATGCATAACCCATAATCACCAAGAAATGCTAATAACAAAGCAATTTCCTATTGGCTATGTGGATGTAATTGATGTGACACTGTAAGGATGATAATAACTACAAAATGTCCAACACTTTCACCAACTTTCATCTCTCTTAGATTTTTTCATTTATTCGGAAAATTACACTGTCACTTCGCTGTGTGTCATGTCTCAGTGCCCTTTAACTGCGACTATGTTCAAAATATTGCACAGATTCTTCTACCTTATTGCTAATTGAGCCTCATAAACTAATTTACGCAAAATATAAGCCATTTTGTGAGCTAACTTTGCATGATTTCAGAATCTATTAAGGCACATGGACATTTTACGTCATGATTTATGCGCAGGAGAAAAGTTTGTGAAGCGATGTGCAACAATGCTATCAAAAATAAATTTCATGATCAGCCTATGAAGATTTGTCTTTGCAACTGTTGCTCGTCAAAGTGTACTGCAAAAAGATTAGGCAATTAAACACTGAAAGGCCTTCGTTACCGCCGACGGACTGCTACTGGTCAAATTTAAGGACATGGCTGTGCTTTAAATAGCCTGACCAAATTATTGTCGCATAGTGATGTTTTTATTAACTGGCACCATGCTGTTTGCATCCACATATTTCAAATTTTCTGGCTGCAACTGAGGTCTCAAAAAATTTGAGATACAGCCAAAAAATGGCTGAAAAAGCAATTAATGTATAAGAGAATCAGCTGAAAGAATATTTAGTAAGTAATTAAGTTAACTGGCATCTGGTGTGTAATATGATTGGCTATAGGGGATGTCTTAGAGAGGCTGAGTATCTCAGAAGTAAAGATGGCCAGAGGCTCTCCAACCTGTGAAGGCTTGCGTGAAAAAATTGTGGAATACTTTAAAAACAATGTTCCCCAACATCAAATTGCAAAGGCTTTGAAGGTCTCATCATTGGCAGTGTATAACATCATCAAAAGATTCAGAGAAACTGGAAAAATCTCTGTGCGTAAGGGACAAGGCCAAAGATCTTTACTGGATGCCCGTGATCTTCGGGCCCTCAGACGCCTCTGAATCACTCACCGGCATGATTCAGTCATTAACAATACTAAATGGGCTCAGGAATACTTCAAGAAACCACTGTCTGTAAATTCAGTCCGTTGTGCCATCCATAGCTGCCACCTAAAACTCTATCATGCAAAAAGGAAGCCATTGTTGAGTATGATCCACAAGCGCCGCCGTGTTCTGTGGGCCAAGGCTCATTGAAAATGGACTGTCCAAATTAGACATTCTTGTTGGAAATCATGGGCGTCGTGTCCTCTGGGCTAAAGAGGAGAAAGTCCACCTCTTCTGTTATCAGCATTCAGTTTAAAAGCCAGCATTTCTGATGGCATGGGGATGCATAAATGCATATGGTGTGGGGCACTTGCATGTTTTAAAAAGCACCATGAATGCTGAAAGGTATATAAAAGTTTGAGAGCAACATATGCTCCCCTCTAGATGACATCTATTCCAGGGAAGGCCTTGTTTATTTCAGCAGGACAGGGCAAAACCACATACTGCAGCTATTACAGCAGCATGGTTTTGTAGTAGAAGAGTCCGTGTGCTGAATGGCCTGCCTGCAGTCCTGATCTTTCACCAATTGAGAACATTTGGCACATAATTAAACAAAAAGTCTGTCAAAGGAGACCCAAAACTCTCCAGCCGCTAAAAGCCCGTACTAAACAAGAGTGGGATCAAATTCCAATTGCAAAACTCAAGATACTCGTCTCCTCAATGCCCAGACGCCTCCACTCTGTGTTAAAAAGAAGAGGGAATGCTACACCATGGTAAACAGGCCCCTCTCCCAACTTTTTTGAGATCTGTAGCAGCCATCAAATTTGAAATGAGCTCATTTTGTGGTTTAAATTGTAAAATTTCTCAGTTTCAACATTTGCTATATTATATCTGTTCTATTGTGAATAAAATACTGGCTGGTGTGATTTGAAAGTCGTTGTGTTTTGATTTAATTTACAATTTACACTTTGTCCCAACTATTTCGGAATTGGGGTTGTACTTTGCATTTGGACGCTCTGCTGAAAATGTTTGATACAGGTGGCTCAGTAGCCTTGAAGCTGGTCAGGTGGCTGTTGTACCAACAGCAGTATTGTTATTTACTGTTATCCAATTTCTATGCCACAGTGGTACTCTCTACTAAAACTTGTATTACTAAATCCAGATTTGGCAATATAGAAAAATTGCTCCTTTCCAGTTCAAGTTATTAATAATGGCTCAGGATTGTGTCGTATTGTGCTTTAGCTTGTAAAAGATTTTGTATGATGTGCGTATAATCACTATTTCTCTGTGAGTGAAGAATTTTGGTTAATAAATGCAGCATAAGAGAAAAATAGCTCTACATAATTTATTCCCAGTATATATCCGAACTGCCCCATTGAGGAACTAATGTGGTGTACAAAAGAGTTGCTGATCGTATAATCAGCCATATGGGACTGAGCTGTACCTCAGGGATGTGTGTGTGAGAAAAAGAGCAAAAGCTGGGATGAGTGTATATTCCAGAGAGAGAGAAAGAGAAAGAGATTTAATTTAATGCCCCCTACTTAAAACATCATAGACTGTCTACTACTGTGAGGCCACGCCTCCCATTGGTCTATTAAGATCTGGACTGTATTCTTCAGCCCTGCAATCAGTGCATCCAGCTGTGTGTAATTGCCACTGGGTGGTAGCAGTGCGTATATAAGACTGAGTCTCAGACTGTTATTGTGTAATCTCATAATCAGCGTAAGCCTCAAGCTCTCCCCTTGTATATACTTCTTTTCCCTTATTAAGTGTGTGTATCCTGCAGATACCATGTATTATTTTTCTTTTTCGTTATATATATCAGTGCCATGAGAAAGTATTTGCCCCTTCCTGATTTCTTATTTTTTTGCATATTATTCACACTTAAATGTTTCAGATGATCAAACAAATTTTAATATTAGACAAAGATAACCCGAGTAAATACAAAATGCAGTTTTTATATGACAATTTAATTTATTAAGGGGAAAGAGCTATCCAAAACTACATGGCCCAATGTGAAAAAGTGTGGCCCCAAAAACTTATAAATGGTTGCGCCACCCTCACTGACAACAACTGTAATCAAACATCTGCGATAATTGGCAATCAGTCTTTGACATCACTGTGGAAGAATTTTAGCCCACTCTTTTTTGTAGAATTGTTTTAATTCAGCCACATTGGAGGGTTTTTGAGCAAGAACAGCCTGTTTAACGTCTCAATCGGATTTAAGTCTGGACTTTGACCAGGCCACTCCAAAATCTTCATTTAGCTTTTTTAAGCCATTCAGAGGTGGACTTGCTGGTGTGTTTTGGATCATTGTCCTGCTGCATAACCCAAGTGCGCTTGAGCTTCAGGTCATGAACTGATGGTCGGACATTCTCCGTCAGGATTTTCTGGTAGAGAACAGAATTCATGGCAAGTTGTCCAGGTCCTGAAGCAGCATGGCAGCCCCAGACCACCACACTACCACCACTGTCTGACTTTTGGTATAATGTTCTTTTTTTGAAATGCTTTGTTAGTTTTATGCCAGATGTAACGGGACGCATACCTTCCAAAAAGTTCAATTTTTGTCTCATCAGTCCATAGAATATTTTCCCAGAAGTCTTGGGGATCATCAAGATGTATCTTAACAAATGTGAGGCAAGCCTTTGTGTTCTTTTTGGTCAGCTGTGGTTTTCGCCTTGGAACTCTTCCATGGATGCCAGTTTTGCCCAGTCTCTTTCTTATTAGAGGCAAGTAAGACCTGCAGTTCTTTAAATATTGTTCTGGGTTCTTTTGTGACTTCCTAGATGAATTGTTGATGCGTTCTTGGAGATAGGCCAGTCACTCCTGGGAAGGTTCACCACTCTTCCAAGTTCTCTCCATTTGTGGATAATGGCTCACCGTGATTCTCTGAGTCCCAAAGCCTTAGAAATGACTTTGTCACCCTTTTCAGACTGATAGATGTCATTTACTTTGTTTCTCATCTGTTCTTGAATTTCATTAATTTGCAGCATGTGTTACTTTTTTAGATCTTTTAGCCTACTTCACTTTGTCAGACCGGTTATATTTAAGTGATTTCTTGATTCAACAGGTCTGGCAGTAATCAGGCCTGGGTGTGGCTATTGAAATTGGACTCAAAAAATGTGGTTAATCACTGTTCATTCATGATTTAACAAGGGGGGCAATTTCTTTTTCACATAGGGCCAGGCAGGTTTGGATAGCCTTTTCCCCTTAATAAATGAAATCATCATTTCAAAACGGCATTTTGTATTCACTCGGGTTATCTTCGTCTCACATTAAAATTTTCTGAAACATTTAAGTGTGACAAATATGCAAAAAATAAGAAATCAGGAATGGGGCAAATAATTTCTTCAAGGCACTGTATATTCTAACACTTGAATCTAGTGCTGTTGAATGTTTATGTCAGCACTCCCCTAATAAATACAATCACGTCCATCCTTGCACTTGAGTCCATTCCTTCCATAACTTCCTGTCCTCCATGCACATCACTGGTGTTGGGAGCAAAACCCTTACAGCGAAAAGTTAAAATTAGAACTAAAAGCAAGAATTTGTAATTTATCTTCGACCTTTATGATGTTGGAAACACCAAAACAACACATTATGTCATGTTTTGTGAATTTTATCGATTTTTCAAATAAAAAACACAAATACATTTTACACATTTTACACACAAATTACATTCCTGTGAATTCTTTTAAAAATTTGACAGTATTTGCCACATAGTGATGTTGCCATTCCATTTCTCAACTATTAATAAATGTTTTAGGGACTGAAGACACCAAGCAATGAACTTGTCTCACTTGTAATTTTGTCCCAGTGTTCCCACAAGCAATGCAGCCATGCAGGGTATTTTTTTTTCCCTTTGTTTTCATATTTTGCACTTCAAAATGCACCACGTTTACTATTGAGACAAGTTGGGACTGCGGGCAGGCCAATCTAGCACCGATTGCAGCCATGCCTCAGTAATGCGTGCAGAATGCGGTTTTGCGCTTTCTTGCTGAAATATGCGCGGGCGTCCCAGTAAAAGATGCTGTCTTGAAGACAATATTTTGTTATGAAACTGCAATGTACTTTTCAACATCAGTGGTGCTTTCATAGAAGTTCAAGTTACCCATGTATTGGCACTGATAAAGCCTCACACCATGACAGAGAATGACTTTTGGACTTGTTAATAACAGTTTGAATGGTCCTTTTCTTTTGTCCAGAGCCACTTCATGGTAAGCACTCCTTCTAATAAAGACCTGAATTATTGATTAGTATAACCATAAACAATTTTCCACTGTGTGTTAGTTAAGAGCAGATGCCTTTGAAACCAGAGGAGAAGTCAACGGCCTACAAACATGATAAACATTTTTTGTTTACTGCATCTTTCTCTTGGAGACGCGGGGCTCTAATTTTTTGGCACAACACAGGGTGGCGCAGCCCATGCAGTGGTACTTTGGTCCGGTGCAGCCCTCGCAGTGGTAATTTCGTGCGGTGCAACACCATGCGCAGCCACTGTAGCGACTTGGTAGATGGACATGCGCCTAGATGGGTGTGGCGGTGCAGTAGGGGGAGGTGTCACATATTCATTATGACGCAGTGACAATTTAGAGGCAAAAGACTCTGCCAAAAGTGCGCAGAAAGCTCGCCAGCTCCAACCTGGTTTAATTTCTGTGTAGTGGTAATTTGGCTGACCGGCGCACAGTGTGCACACGTCATTGAAACCTCACAGGCAGGTTTCCAGAATGTCACGAACATTTCAATGCCATAAATAATTAAACACTATTTAATGTAACTATCTGAATCAGCACATAAATTATAGTATCTATATTGATTGTCTTGATGTCAGATCAAAGAAAGAGAGAGAGAGAGAGAGAGAGAGAGAGAGATGTGTGCATGTGGGCACGTGAGTGCGTGTGTAGGCTATGTGGGTATGTGTCCTGGGCATGTGCAGAAAACATTCCTGAAGCAGCGAAGTAAAATGCAACATTAATGCGTCATGCGGATATAGGACAGAGGCTTCTTTATTCCAACATTTTAAATGTGCGAAGAGGAGCTCATTTGATTGGTGAATATTTGACTCAGCTGTGTTAAACCCACTCAAGGTTTCTCTCCTCCCTCTTTGCCACTTGCACCGGCAGGAGGGACAGAGGCGGGGCAGAGGAGTACCTGTGCCGGGCTGCGCTGGACACGAAATTGGAAAATACACCTGGATACACCCCATTGGCGCAGCGCTCCCCCCATTCGCCACGCCTGCGCCTGGTCAACGAATTTAGAGCACGCAGTGGTTAAGTGTGCTTGACTTGGGTTCAAAAGGTCCTGAGTTCAAGTCCTTGCCACAGCCTTTGTAGTGTGTTCTTGAGCAAAACACTCTACTCCCACAGTGCCTCACTCCACCCAGGTGTATAAACCTGACCAAGAGCTGGGACAGTAACCTGTGATGGACTGGCATCCCATCCAGGGGGAGTAGCAGCTTCATGCCACTGGAAACTGGGGTTAAGCACTGGCCTGATGAGTCACTAGACTAATAACAGACTTACTTCTTCTTCTTTACTTCTTTCTCTACCATGCTTTACTCTACTGTTTTCAACAATACAAGTACAATTAAAATTATTTTGCAGCCTTGAAGGAATTTCTTCATTACTGCACTCAAAATACTGTAATAAGTAGTTATAATACAACACAACGCGTGCAATAGAATTTTCAACTACACAAATACACATGTTAATCTAAAAACAATGCATCCCAGCCATTATGTTGTAAATGTGGCAAAAGTACCATTAGGTGTATTCTGATAGAAATATGAAGCAATTTTCTATTCATCAGAGAGGCTGAACAAATTAATCTTCCTGAAATAAAATTTTATGTATGGGGAATCCAGCGAATTTGAGCACTTATTATTTTATGCATGAAGGAACAGCGAATTATCATTCCTTAACAACTGATCTAATAAATGGGAACTAGTCACATAAAGTCATAGTCAACTGATCATACGTTACTGGTGAGCAATGCAATTTCATGATTCATCTTGCATTAATTCATGGATTGAATCAGAGTGAGTCGTGCATTATTTAAGCATTCTTTCAGCACATGTTTTGTACCCAACCAAAATCACAAGAAATATTTAGAGACGTATCAGTCTCAGACATTGAATATCACTGTTGACGGACTGTCATGCAGAATTTTGTGCTTTGAAAACAGAAAACAAAGGCTGTGAACTTGAATCATTGAGTTCTTAGAAGGTTAGACCTGCCAAAATTGTGTGAATGTCAAGAATGTCAGTAGCTAAGTAATATTAGTGGTGTGAGTTGATTGTTTGTATGGTTGAACTTTGAGCACAGTGTCATGGCAGCCTTTATATTCCAAGGCATAATATTAAGGTCATGTGAAATAATTTGAATCCACCGGATGCATGATAGTATGAAATAGCCCTGCAATGGCATAATTAAAGAATTAAACCAGAGGGTCTCAATCCTTTTCCTACAAGGACTCCCACCCTGCATGTGTTTTGTGTCACAAGGGGGCCTCCCTGGGGGACTCCTTTGTATGCTTCCTTTAGTCCCAATGACAAATAAAATTTCAGCATTTGTATCAGCATTTGTATCAATAAGTTTTAAAACTCATTGCACCATATACAAACAATTACATCAAAGAGGTAAAAAAAATGAATGAAGAAAACTGGCCAATTTAATGACTAATAAAGGGGTAGTTTGGGTTTTTTGAAGTGGGGTTGTATTAGGTACTCATCCCTAGTCAGTGCAGACGATAGCAGTCAGCAGCTCCATGTTTCTTGAAATACAGCGTAGTGTGAAGCAGAACAAACTGCTGTGGACAAAAACTGGAGCAAAAGGTATGGAAGCCACTTACAATAAGGGCGACTTTTATAAAAAAAATTGGTCCCCATTTTGTGGGAGCAGTATTTTGAATATTTTCCCTGCTTTACTGAACCGTCAGGCAGCCCTTTAGTTAGCTATATATATTTTCAATTGCAAGAAATGGAAGTTCTGCAGTTGAGAAACTATAACGTTAGTGCCCAAGGAAAGTGCTGTCTGGCAACAGTGTAAAGCCCTGAAAATATTCAAAATATAGGGTAAAATTCAGATATGAATTTATCTCAGGTGGGGCTTCTTTCAGGTGTCTGAGATATGTTTTGTTGGTGTCCTCATCCACAGCAGCATATTGCACTGTTTCCCTGCCTGCACTACGCTTTTCTTTTTTTTTACATGGGAGCTTGCTGACCGCTACTGCATATAAATATGCTTACTAGGGATATTTTTCCATTTTTTCCATATACTTCCATGCAATGGTGGTGGGTATCATTGTCATTTGCATTGTCATTGAATCCTTCATTATCTTCCAGATGAGTAGGATGAGAGGCTTGCTACTTGACCGTGGTCTTGAATTTCATCGGTTAAACATAACTTACCTTTTTCCATGAGTTATATACAAAGTGAAATTTACTGTTCAAAATGTAATCCAATGAATACTCAATGCCTATAAAAAGGTGTTTTTCATGACTTGCATAGGTATCCCTGATAGGACCTGATGCAGGTGTTAAAGTAATTGCATAAGATCCCATTCTATACATTTAACAACTTGCTGAAATTTTGGCATTTCCATTGCAGTTGTAATGAAAATCAGCTTTCAGCATTCACAGGGATTCCTAGGACAAAATTTGTGAACCACTGCTGAATGTGACATCTAAAACATGCCAGTTGAGAATGACTGAACTAGACATTAAGACTGGCATATATTTTCTGACAGCATAAGTTGAGTCCTGTATATTTTAATACAGTACAATAGACAAAACAAGGGTAGATGAACTAGGGTTTGAGTTGCGACTGAAGTAGTGTGATAGATGCCGCTACATTCTGATGCATAAGGTAGAGGCTGTACCAAACCTTAATATGAAATGATGCAATGTAAAATATGAAAAGTTGACTCAACTTGAAATTTAGCCAACTCCAAAATGCTTTGGTGCTGGTTGCCTTACTTTTTGAAGTTGCGTCAACTTTTTATTTGTTACAATGTGAATAATGCCAAATGAATTACCCTGTAATTAACCTGTGTAATGAGGGGAAGACAAAATGTTAATATATTAATTTCGAGGCTCTATACAACTGACATGCAGTATATTCAGTATACTGTATTTATTCAGTATAAATTAGTGGTTTTAATTACAATTCAAAGCAATACACAATAATAACAATCTGCCCCATTGCTGGTTCTCTCAGTGGTAACTTTACGCATCAGCATTTTCTAAGTTTAACCATAACAACCCCTATCAGGGCACTGACACAGATGTATTTAAATTATCCAGAAAACAATTTCTGATTGAGAGCAAAGTACATAGTGAAGAAATTAATTTCAACAACACTTGGGTATTTTTTATGTTTGCGTAAACTACTGCCTTGTTTGAAACTTGTGATATAAATGTAAGTCCATTCAGTGAAATTGGCAGCAAATCTTAGAGATGGACAGGCTACCTCTGACTGATGGAGAATGACAGAATGCCTACATTGTCCTTTTGCAAACATTCTCATCATGTTGTCTGGGCTCATAGCTTAAATACATCTGAAATTATTGTATTATGTTTTATTCCTAAAATTTTTCTGTAAGTGACACCGACAATGACAAGATCATTATCAAATATAATAATAAAAAAAAACTTCCGCCTTAAATACAAGGCAAACGATGAGTTTATGCAACACATCACATGGAACACCTTTGAAATTATACTTTTATATTTAAAGCGGTGCACGTAAATTCTCAGAAAATAATCATGCCAAACTTGGCACAAGGAATGAAATTCTCACTTCAGCCTCTGTGTTTCTATGGATTAGATACAATCATGCTTTTTGGGCTCAGGAAAAATAACATTGTATTGATTGTATTGCAATGGTGAAAAAAATTAATCACATTATTGGAAGGGGATCAACTTTGGTGAATTTCCGCAGCTTGGGGATGTTTTCATAGCCACATTAGAACTCCCTTCTTCAAAAATTTCTCCCAAACAATGTTTGAAATCAGCAAATTCAGTACTGTTATACAACTTGAGACCCAGTAAAAAAAACAACTCGAGTGACAGAGTAATGTGGCGAATAAGACTGTCGGCCGGGCTTTTACCACTGACCACTATTCCTGACTGCTGCATATTCAAGCTGATGCTAAGCAATGGTAATAGGACAAAGGTGTCAACAAAAAAAAAAACCTGTTTAAACTGGATCAATGGTTATATCATGTTTTTGGACATGCTCTCTTACAGACATAGCCTACATTTTCACAGAAGCATAAGATTCTTTTGCTGAAATTATTCAACTTCCACGAGAGAGGGGGAAAAAATCCACATTGGAGGAAATCAGATGCATGAAACAAAGTGATTGATATAGGAAGATGAAGAGGCTACGCTTTGTGTCCACAGTTTCCAACAATGTTCACCTACCCGTGTCTGCTCTTGAAGGAAGTACGATGACCTCTTTGTCTTTTTTTAATGAGTCTTCATCCACAGCAAAGCAGTAGTCCTCAAGATTATGGTATCCTGGGTTCCTGAAGATCTCCTAAATGTTCTCTTGGATTGTATCTGCTGCATTACTTCAATGAGACTAATTTTAGCTTGGGTGCATGGACCCCTTTGGGGCCTGCATGTTGGGCTCTGCACTGTCAACCTTCCTCTTGCTTTAGAGAGGTTCCCGGAATCCCCTGTGTCTGATGGAGTAATCTTGCTAAAATCTTGGCCGCCGCCTCCAAATCTTGTCGTATCGCTGACATTCACTGCCCCCATTTTCACCCCGCCCCCTTCCAACAACCAAGGACACTCAGAAGAGATGACTTTTTCTCAGCTCACAGTCCTTGACATCAGAGCCACTGTAAATTATAGGAATGAGGTTGTGTGGAAAAAAAATGTCCAGCTGTGAATTATTCAGATAAATCAGAAGTCTTGCTTTGTTCTGGAATTGATGGAGTTGATTAAGGATTGTCAATGGAGAACTCTGCAGTTAAAGGAGCTGTGTCACGATTACTGCGCATGATCAGAACTTTCATCCCAAGAAAGTGAATCTGCCCATATCCAATTCCATCCTTACCAATCCATCTTTGTTTTGCATTGTATTTATACACACATACACATACACATACACACACACACACACACACACACACACACACACACACACACACATACATACATACATACATACATACATATATATATATATATATATGAGTTACTCTAGCATTATGCTTTTTATTTTAAGAAGCTTTCTATGGAAATTTGAGGATTCAAAGTGCTATTTTAAGCTTTAGCCAAGGGATACAAATAATTTTAGCTGATCTCCATTGCCAATAATCATATTATACAAGAAGAAAAATACCATTTAGATTTTTTGACCTACAGTTGAGCCAATTAACTTTGTTCAATGTTGCAAGCATGCACCGTAATCATGACACAGCTCCTTAAATTAGCGAAGAATGTCCATTATACTAAAGAACAGCCCACCAACCCCAGTAAAACACATCAAGGATTCAAGCTGGCAGCTGTGGTTTTGTCGGTGGCTACTGCCTGTAGAAGACATCTGAAACAAAAATATAAAGGTGGCACTGTAAGATCAAAACCACTCGTTCCCTGTGAAACAAAGACGGACAGGTTACAGCAAGCTAAGATCTACTTATGAGAGACTGCATAGTTGTGGTAAAAGGTTTTGTGGACAGAGGTATGACACGACACTTATCAAAAGTTTGGGAGAACTTTCCGGATGTTTTTGTACTATATAAATTTGAAATGGCACAAGGTAAGAAGTAAATAGAAGTGAAAAACATAAATAATAATTGGTGGCAACCATAATTAAATTATTGATAATACACATTGCTTGCACTCAGTAAGCTTCAGGATCTCAGCCTTTTATATTCAAAATTCCATGTCATTATGAACACAACAGGCACGCTGACTAATATTGGCTCACGGTCAGAGGCGGTTTCCTTATCGTTGTATAGTTGATGCAATTAGGCTTTTCTGTATAATTTTAAACATTGAATCTAGAGGGGAAAGCCCATGTTTCGCTGCACTTTCCTGAAATTATTACATTTTTTACATTTGTGAATATATATTTATTGAATTTTGGAGGTCAAACCCTACATTGTTCTCTTTAGGTAGAGTGATTGGAATGGATATTGATGAGATCAAACAATACACTTCACAATTCCATCAGAAAATCATTCATATCACAACACTGGTGGAATCTTCTTGGCCTTTAACAAAAAGGCTATGGGATTCTTAAAGAGAACAAAAGCAATAAGAGTTTGCTAAAACCCTACTTTCTTTCATTAAATTGCCTCTTTCCTGCCGTGGCTGTTTGGATCTAAAAATGACAGGGGAAAAGCTATGAAATAACATCAAGTAGAGCTCAAAAAGCCGATGTTGGAGCGGAAAATTATTCCATCTTCATCAACCAGCAGTATAATGAGTCTCATTTTCTCCATCTCTGGATTTTGTCTGCAAACCACGTGGTGAACAAATGCACTGACGCTTCCCAATCTGCGCACTGAAGCCGCTCCACGGCAGTGAACTCGGCAATGACGGCAGAGGTAAACACACTGATAGTGCGGCTGACTAATGTACTCCTGTCTTTTATCACTGCCATATAGTTCCCTCACTGTACTGCTTCCCAAGGACTGACATCTCATACACAATATAAAAAGGGATAAAAGCTTGAAAAAGTGAGCGTGCTTCAGGATGTTTGTACAATCCAATTTAATCCATCTCCCCATTTGTTGAGATAGTACAGGATTTTACATAAAAAGTGTCCATAGGAGTAATTTGTCAATTTCACAGTGAAGCGGATATTTAGACTGAGTAGACATGAGTCTACCGGAGACCTTGCAATAAGCCCACGTGAACGCAGGGAGAACATGCTCGCTCCACACAGAAAGGTCCCAGGCCTGGATTCACCATAATTCAAACACATTACTTTCTTGCTGTGAGACAACAGAGCTACCTACAGAGCCACTGTGTCGGTCATGGGGTGTATTAGAGGTTCATCACAAATCCCACCACATGGGTTGTGTGCTGCACCAATACAAAAAAAACACTATGACTGTGGTTGGCCACCCTAGCAAATTATCTTTCCAATGAACTCCAGGGACATATATTTTACAAAATGAAATCCTGAACAGTATGTGGGACAAAACTGAAGTCACTTCATAAAGGATGCAATGACTATCCCAGCCAGGATTTAGAATTTGTAACCAGTTGCTGATACGTATGGATAGCATATAGGCTCCTTATTGGTTACAAGGTAAGTTTGAGTATACTGATGTGCATATTATCAGTGCAGGGTCTGCGTAGAACGCCATCATCTGTTATTATCAAGCTGGCCAAAGAAGTCAAAACAATAAATTTGGCAGGCTGGGTAAAGCCCTGCAAGATGCATAATTAGCCACCATAGTTAGACTTGGACTTCCTCAAGTATCTGTTGAAGCCGAGACTCTCTGCTCTTTCACTGAAAAGGTTCCATGTGGCCTTACCAGCACTTCGCAATAAAAAAGATGAACCTTCCTCAGCTCTCACTGAACAGTGACAACCTTTATAATCGGGACTGACCCAAAAGTGCATTCGCTGAAACATGGTATTTAAATATTGTGCTTGACCCACTGTTTACACCCATCAAGTGCATATATTAAGGTGGTTGTCAACAAGACAGCATTCCCTATAACTGTAGCAACGGTGCAGCATGTGAATTACATGCATGGGTATGTCCTCCATGTGTGGACGAAGGTCAATATTTGAATAATTTTCATGGGCTGACTCCGAATTTTTTGTGAGTGTTAGCATCTCCGTTTCTGAATTAGTCAATTCTATTAGCTGCACCACCAACAGGCCAGGACAATAACCATTCAGTAAGTGATGAAAAGAGGACTCATTAATTAATTAAATATTTTCATTTTAAGACGATGGGTCCGAAACTGTAAATACGCTGATATAAGTCCCATCCAGAATTGCAATCATAGGATTTTAATAAGCTGTTCATTTATCCTAATTGGGTGCATTTCATACAAGCAACATTTTCACAGAAATATCTGGATGCCGGAGACCCTTACAAATATTGCGTTTATTTTACTACAGTGCAAGAAATTTCAGGTAATGACATTTTTAACATATCAAATTAAACAGTGAGAAAATCAGTGCGCTACAAAATGTATGGAGAGTCTTTTCAAAATCATTTGATTGAACATCAACATGATTTGAAATGTGACCATGACTGTGATTTGCTTGTCTGACATACTGTTTTTTCAGAATCAAATATCCATGGTTTCAATAATAAGGAAATGATTGTTTACTTTGATTAATTAAATTTTCCCCCCTCTCTTTTTGCAGTCGTTTCTTAATTATACTGTAGAGATGGAATTTTCATTCTTCATGGCATGTACTGAATAGATATTTGTCAAAATGCGGCTTAAGAGAATAATATACATAAATGCACCTAATTAAGAGAAATTAACAGCTTTCTAAAATCGTACGACTGCAATTGTGGTTGGAACGAAGACTAGCATTATACGGATGGGGGGTGGGGAGTAGTTCTAGGACCAAGCTTAGGAACCGCTGCATTAAGAGATGATGAGGTAAATAACTTGTCATCGCCAGATTACCGGACCAAAAATACCCTGAACAAAAATATGAAAGGAACACTCAACAATTTCAAAGATACTATGAAATTATAAGGTAATTAATATGTATCAAATGACTGAAAGGTACTTATTTTATTTCATTTATTTTACTTCATTTGATACTTTTTTTGGTGATATCATGTGATTGGAATATGCATTTGTTGTCAGTGTTTTAATTTAGTATGCTTTTAGTTCATTTCTCTTTCATTCTTGTGTTTGAAGGATTATTGTATATCCTTTCTTTCCACCACTCCCCTCCTCATGCGGTCTGATCGCTCCTCATCTGTGACAAGGCCCTCTCCCTGCTTTTCTGAACATATGTTCGCATGCTTTATGTTTCCTTAATTTGCTCCATGTGTTTTGTCTTTATTTTTGTTCTTACTTTAGTTTTGTTATTTTCTACATTGCTTATCTATCTTCTTTTCTCCATGCTTTTAGTTGCCCTAGTGCCTCCTGCGTATTGTGTCCTCCAGTGTCCTGTCTCCCTTTGCTTTACCTCACCTTGTTCTTCCTCAGCCTCTTTCTACACCCTGCCTCCTTCACAAGTAGCACCCCCTCTCCTCAACTCTTACTCTTCAGGCTTGTCTATTGAAGTTCTGTCTTTGTGATTAGTCAGTGCTGTCTTGTCTGATGTTCTGTCTGTATCAACTGGCCTCACCGTAATGGTCCAGTTTTTTTGTTTATTTTTAATAAACCTCTGCAAGTATTTTTAGTTGTATGATGTATCCATGCCTGGTTCCTTCTCCCAAGCCTTCCTGTCATTTGTTGGTGACTTATTCTGTGGAAAATAAAGCAGCATCTAATGAAAAGAATATCAGTATCTTGCGTGACCACTATTTTCCTCATGCATCTCCACACATCTCAACAGAGTAAATCAATGAGTTTGTTGTTTGTTGATTGTAGCCCGTGGAATGCAATGCAATCTGTTCTGTTTTTTTTTTTTTTTTTAATTTAAATTTTACTGAATATTCAAAAAGATCCTGCGTTTCGCGCCATTTTGCGAGCGGAACGAGCGAGATAGTAGTGAGACTTCCAGACGGAAGTGATTCGGAGTGGACGAGTGCGGTCGCTAAGTTTTGGTACGAGCCATAGCAACATCAATAATAAAGCCGAGTGATTCTCTTTAACGCCGTCCAGAATTACATTGGGAGGAGAGGACGATGTTTAAGAATACATTCCAAAGTGGTTTTCTGTCAGTGCTGTACAGCATTGGAAGTAAACCCCTCCAGATATGGGATAAAAAGGTAAGATAAATTTCTCGCCTCGCTTACTAGCTCGTTGGCTTTCAAGCTTAATTGCGGTCGAAAGCTCCGGCAAAATTAGTTGACATTGCAACCAATTTACTCGTTTAGCCAGCTAACTTGCTAAATTACGCAGAAATTCCACTGGTAACATTGCCAGAGCTGGAGAGCCAAGTAATGATCGCTTTGCTATTTACTTAATTCACCAATTTTGCTGGCTAGTTTGCTAATCTTAAATCTGTCGACTTAACTGGTCCACACTGGGTAAGTTAAAGTAGTTTGATATTAATTGGCATAACTGTTGTATGGTGAACAACTGAGTTTTTCAGTTGTTGATACGCTCAGCTTCACTATGAGTTTGAAGTATTAGTCTGATTAAATCACAGAGTGATATAACGGTAACTCGGCGAACTCACGTTAGCTTGACAGTAGATTAGCTTAGCGCTCCTGACTAATAAAGTAAATGATAGTGGACAGGTGTTTGTGTGGGTGTAACGTAAGCAACCTGAAGCTGAACGGTAAAATAAAAGGGGGGTTATTGATAGTCATTAATGTTATTACCTATCAGGAACCCGTAAACAGGCCAACTGTCTGCATTTATTTTTTTATAATGCGCATATTAGCTACCAAGCGATGGTAGTCAGTTGGCAAACCGACGATTGCGTGTTTACGTTCAGTTTACATTTCTTTGCTGAGTACATGGCTAACGTAAATAAAGTTCACGGTAGTTGCCAGTACATAACTTGGCTCCGTGCAGCTTGCTTTTCAATATTTTTGAGCTTTGGAAGAGAACGGGTGAATCATGCTCTTGTTGCTAAATTTTGAAAAGTAATTTTTCGAATTTAAAATAATGCTTGGATGCTCGCAGTGATGTGTTCCTGAGATCATCTGTTGATCGTTTCAGGTGAGAAATGGCCATATCAAGAGGATCACCGACAATGACATTCAGTCTCTGGTGCTGGAAGTGGAAGGAACAAATGTCAGGTAGCTAGCAAGCTAGATAACTGTATAAAGTTAAATTCAATTCATGAGGCTTTATTGGCATGACTGCATACAATACAATGTTACCAAAAGCATATTTACACAAACGGAATTGTCTGTGTGTTACAAGGCAGTTCACAGTCTGTGTATGTAAAAATTTTTTGGGACTCCTTTGGAGAGTAATGGCTCCTTCTACATTCTGCAGTTTGCAACAAATGCAGAAACCCATTTTAGAGTTAGTTATGTTCCAGCATTTAGCTAGCAAATAAAGTGGAGTAGCTGTTTACATACTCAATCTATAGATCTTTTCTGCTAGCATGTAAGAAAATATAAACTCAATCATTTCTAAAGTCTCCTGTTACAACTGCATATGTGTGAACAAAAGGAACCTAAGATTCTAAGATATTTAAAACTCCCCAAATGGATGACAAAGTTTATTTTTGTGCTGTTGTGGTCGGCCACCATTGGAAGATGAAAGAAAGGAGCTAAATTCAAACTGTCAACATAAACATATTTTCTAAAGATGGGACTTTTAGTGATAAAATGCAGCTAATCAGTGGAAAACACCTCAGACTTACAATAGAGGAAGGATGTATTGGAAGGTAGGACAGATTTTAAAAAAATAATAATAATTTTGTGGATTGTTTTTGACACCAAACCATTTTTCATCAGAGAGAACCTGGGCTGCTTTGACTTCTGAAGCACCCAACTTGGGAAAGCATAAACATTATTCCATCTAAAGTCATCAGGGGCCGCCTACTCGATCATCTTATGATTTACTTGAAACTTTTTTTTGTCACGAACTATGGATATTTAAAATGGTATCTGACATTTTAGATTGATATCTCAGAAATTACTTGATATAATAATTTAAAAAATTGCCCATTGACCCACTCTCAGACTGTTTTTTCGTGCATTGAAATTTAAGGCGGCGTTTTATCTTAATATCTTGTGGGGAGAAATTAATGGCTTTGAATGTTTGTTGAAGTTAGCATTGACCTGGATTTGAACAGGGCCTCAGTGACTGGTGCCATGGCCAGCCACTGTGGCACTCGAGCACAATGGCGCACCAAGATCTGAACTTAAGATTTGTGCTGACCGCTTGATTCGCTTGTGACCTTTCTTTAGTAGAGAAAGTCTGTATGATCACAGTCTGATCAATGAACTGTTTTTTTCTTTTTTTGTCATTTTCAACTTTAAAACTCTGGTCTAGAAATATGAGGTGGACAGGCATAATTGCACTTTGGCTCCTAATTATTTAATGATTTTTTTGATTGGGACAAAATTGTGCCAAGGGTCATGCTACATGACCTTAATGGGTGTCAAATATTAGCAAGGCAGAGGTCAACATTAATATTTTACATTAGAATTACTACTTATTGAATTGCATAGTCATACAGTGGGTTAATTTTTACTTCTCTAGTTGTGAATTATACCAGCATTGTGTCAGTTGTGAAGATTTAGGGATTTTCAGACTATTTTGGATTAACCTGTCCCCGTTTAAATCTTGTAGCACTACATACATCACGTGTCCAGCAGACCCCAAGAAGACACTTGGGATCAAACTTCCATTCTTGGTTATGATCATCAAAAACCTAAAGAAATATTTCACCTTTGAAGTTCAGGTAAGAGTGTAAGCAGAACAAACTGTCAAAATTTTTGCAAATACTGGCCTTAGTAATGTGCCTTTATTTGGCTCTGATTCAAAAAAAAGTCCCACACTGACATTTTGTTGGACTGCTTTTCGCTTTGATGACGCCACACATTTACCTGGGCATCATTTCGATAAGCTTATGCCAAGTCACAACATTTATTTCTGTCCGGAATTGCATTCATTTTTTGTATTGGTGATGTGAGAGTCAGATCGCTATGTTAGTCTTCTCCAGCACATCCTAAAGATTCTCAATGGGGTTAAGGTCTGGACTCTGTGGTGGGCAATCCATGTGCAGAAATATCTCATGCTTCCTGAGCCACTCTTTCACAATTTGAGCCCAATGAATCCTGACAGTGTCATCTTGGAATATGCCAGTGCCCCCAGGGAAGGAAATATCCATTGATTGAAAACCCTAGTCATTTAGTGTATTCAGCTTACCTCCATTTTGGGTGCATACTGTTGCTGAACCTAGAACTGACCAACTGAAGTAACCCCAGATCATAACACTGCCCTCACAGGCGAGTACGGTAGGCATTAGGCATGATTGGTGCAGTATTTTATCTGCCTCTCATCTTCCCAAGATGCGCTCATCACTCTGTAACAGGATAAATCTGGACCCATCAGACTCATGACCTTTTCCCATTTCTCCCGAATCCAGTCTTGATGCTTCCTTGCTAGGGTGCAACGGATCAAAAACCTCACGGTTCAGATCGTATCACAGATTTGAGTTAGGATCAGATCACTTTTCGGATCAACTACTACAAAAAACAAAGACAAGACAAATATAACTTTGTCCTCCATTAATTTTGTAAAACACTTCTGCCCATTAAATAAAAAATAAAAACTTTAAATTATGTAAAAACAAATTAAAATGCAATTTAAGGCATGATACCTTCTTTTTTTAAACATGGACCATGAATGAAAAATAACTTATAGTGCACTAAGCCACGATACTTCATGATACCTTCTCTTTAAACGTGGACAGTGATTTAAAAACTAGCCTACATCCACATCATCAAAAAAGAAGGAAAGCAAAGCACACCTCTGCTTATAATTTTAAATTCTTTCTCAGAAAGATAAGGATGTCTACATTGTCTGGGGAGAGTGTAGACCTCTTTGCAGTCACTATGTCCCCTTTAGTAGAGAATAACCTCTCGCTAGGCTGTGAAGTGCCAGGCACGGCAAGATAGCATCTTGCCATCTTGGCAATGTGGGGGTATTTACACTCATTGCTTTTCCACCATGTCAGTGGATCACCATCCACTGGAATGCCACATTTATAAACTTAAATAGCCATTGAACAGCACATGTTTGCATGAATTCGATTCAACCTTTTTTTTTTTTTTCCCCAGCAGGGCACCTTAATTTATTTTAAGAATGCACTTCATCAAAATGCTTCCAAAAGAATAGGCTACTTTTGCGGGGAAGCGCAGCTGCACACTATGCTGCAAAGGGATGATAATGTAGGCTTTTAAATTACTAACGCTCTTGCGTCAAAGCGTTGGTAATTGAATAATTTAGTAAATTGGTTATTAGTGCATTGCAAAAGTTCACCTCACGGCATGCATTTAAAATCAATTCAAATGCAATCTATGCATCATACTTTCATGTGGTCAAAATCATTTATGGTCTTTATAGTCCGGCTTCTGGGAAAGTTGTACCGAGGCTACAATATGAGATTAACTGGATAATTGCTGTTCATACAATCAAAAACAAAATCTAAACCTTATCTAAACAACATCTTCAGCAGCATTTGCGACTTAATATTCTAATAGAATTAGAGATGCCGTTTCTCATGTCATTGAGGCATTCACGTTTCTGTGCCACAGTCAGCAATTATTCTATCAACGCGCACTGAAGAAATTCACTCACGGAATTTAATTCATTGTGCATCAAGTTAATCAGTTTCACATGCATTACGGTGGATTTCCCCACTATCGACATGGAAATCAATTATGACTTGGGAATTCTCATGCTTGTCTTTACTGCGGGATTGAAAGCAGTGGAATTGCATAAAGACATTTTCAAATGGACTTATTTCATTAACAGAATTTCCAATTTCCACGTTACTTGTGGTGAGGTCCACCTTTATGCAAGTGAAACTGAAACTTCAATGCACAAGGATTTTAACGCCGCATGAGAATCTCATTAATTAGCTTTCATTAAATAATTGCAGACCATGCTGAATAAGCCTAAAAAAAACGTGAGACCTACGCCGAAAGCGTGAGACTTGGCATTTCTGTAGAATTTCAAGAAAATTCTGTTAATTACCAGTCATGCGATCTCATTGTAGCCCTACACTGATGCAAAGCTTTATGTCTTAAACGCGGTTTTGCCTACTGAGGTCCGAGTGTTAATTTTGCTTTCGTAAAAATAAATCTGTCTACAGCCAGTGACATTACCATCGTGCAGGTTAACCCTCAACCCGTTTCTAATTTAGAATGGGAAAGTTAGTTGAATTAAATAACTGAGTACGTAGGCTTCTGATAAGATACTTTACCAATTACCAGTGATGATTTTAATGGAAATTTTTCTTAGGCGTATCAAGTAGGACACAGACAGAAAAAATATATTTGCCATTTTGTGAGCTACATGAATTCAGAAGCTTCCAAAGACGTTGCCATTTTCTGTCACAATTAACGTGGATGGGGAAATGCTTGATAGCAATGGACAATGCAAGATGAGGGGAGCAGGACAGTAATTCTACCGACTGATTCTCGCACCTGAACGAATTAACACCAAGTTGCTAATTGGGAAACGTAAATGGGAACAGGTTCGGAGAAGGTATGGTGAAAGCAGGGCGAAGTAATCCTCCGATGGCAAGTCCAGGGTGAGTTTAAAAATTAGCTGAAACGCTGCGATGACAGATGGAGTTTGGACAAGGGTTTTTTTTTTTGTAGTTCTTCAGATCATTCGCATTCTTCTAATTTAACATTTTAGCACAGTTACGTCTGTCAGCTCTTCCCTATCACTTCATAATCATTATTGGCAACAGGCTAAATTGCTTGATTTTCATTTGGAGTATATTGTACAGGAGCGGATTTAGGGTTGGCCAGTTGAGCCTTAAAAGGTGATGGAAGCTGCCCAACCTCGCCGACAATTAGGAGTTCTAATCTGAATTATCTTTCCGGAAGCACTTCAAATTATTATTGTTTATTTCTGACTGCTTGCACGTTGCAAGAGTAAATGGGACGCAACTGTGAACACACACCCCATCGTGGCAAGTTTTCTCATTTCGCTCCAAGATCATCACAATTCGATGACGTCATACCCTTAGCACAACCAATCCATGGATCATGTGTGTACCGTACCGTGAAGAGGGATCCATACAGCTCACGGACCAACAACGATCCGTTGCACCACTACTCCTTGCAAATTGAAGCCTTTTTTTTCCTGATTAGCCTCACAAAGTGGTTTTCTTACTGCTACTCAGGTGTTTAGTCCCAATCCCTTGAGTTCTCGTCAGGTTGTGCATGTGGAAATGCTCTGTCACTGTCATTTTAGAAAGGTGGGCCAAAGGGTCGAAATTATTTATTTATTTATTTATTTATAACAATTTTTCCAAATATTGGCCCATAATCAACATACACTGCCTGGCCAAAAAAAAAGTGGCCACCTGGATTTAACAAAGAAAATAGGTACGAGCCTCCTATTGGATAATTACTGCATGGGCGATTATCTTTCAGCTGGCAACAAGTTATTTAACCCCAACTGGTGCAATGAGTTGCTTCTCATTTCCTAAACAACCATGTCGAAAGACACATCCCGTGGTCGTGGAAAAGATGTTAGTCTGTTTGAGAAGGGTCAAATCATTGGCATGCATCAAGCAGAGAAAACATCTACGGAGATTGCAGAAACTACTAAAATTGGGTTAAGAACTGTCCAACGCATTATTAAAACCTGGAAGGATAGCGGGGACCCATCGTCTTCGAGGAAGAAATGTGGCCGAAAAAAATCCTGAATGATCGTGATCGGCGATCACTTAAACGTGTGGTGAGATCAAATCGAATGAAAACAACAGTAGAACTCAGGGCTATGTTTAATAATGAAAGTAAGAGCATTTCCACATGCACAATGCGAATGGAACTCAAGGGATTGGGACTGAACAGCTGTGTAGCCTTAAGAAAACCACTAATCAGTGAGGCTAACCGAGAAAAAAAGGCTTCAATTTGCTAGGGAGCATAAAGATTGGACTCTGGAGCAATGGAAGAAGGTCAAGTGGTCTGATGAGTCCAGATTTACCCTGTTCCAGAGTGATGGGTGCATCAGGGTAAGAAGAGAGGCAGGTGAAGTGATGCACCCATCATGCCTAGCGCCTACTGTACAAGCCTGTGGGGGCAGTGTTATGATCTGGGGTTGCTGCAGTTGGTCAGGTCTAGGTTCAGCAACAGTATGTGCTCAAAGAATGAGGTCAGCTGACTACCTGAATATACTGAATGACCAGGTTATTCCATCAATGGATTTTTTCTGCCCTGATGGCATGGGCATATTCCAAGATGACAATGCCAGGATTCATCGGGCTCAAATTGTGAAAGACTGGTTCAGGGAGCATGAGACATCATTTTCACACATGGACTGGCCACCACAGAGTCCAGACCTTAACCCCATTGAGAATCTTTGGGATGTGCTGGAGAAGGCTTTGCGCAGTGGTCAGACTCTACCATCATCAATGCAAGATCTTGGCGAAAAATTAATGCAACACTGGATGGAATAAATCTTGTGACATTGCAGAAGCTTGTCAAAACAATGCCACAGCGAATGCGTGCTGTAATCAAAGCTAAAGGCGGTCCAACAAAATATTAGAGTGTATGACCCTTTTTTTTTGGGCAGGCAGTGTATTTGCCTAGGGAAATTATTTTCACACAGTTGGAAAAGTTCTTGGTTAACAGAGGGTTAACCCAATTTTAATAGTTGCAGCAATCTCTGTAGTTGTTTTCTGTGCCTGATGCTGGCCAATAGTTTGAGGAAATTATTAGTCGAATTATGTGACACCTTTTTTATGACCACAGGATGTCTTCTGACATGAATGTTCTAGAAATATGAAGCTACTCACTGCATTGCTTGGGGTTAAATAACTTTTTGCCTGCTGAAACGTATTAATCACTGCAGTAATTATGGAATGGAGGACTCTTGCCTATTTGCTTTGTTAAATCCAGGTGGTGACTTTTTTGCCAGGCAGCACAGTAAGATGTTAAGCGACCAGTCTCCTCTTCAGTCAGCATCTCTGTAAAGGCAAAGCTTGTTGGGGCTCCTGGTCAGCTGTAGTTAGTGCCTAAACTCTGTGGTCCAAGAAGTGGTAGGTTTTTGGGTGCTCAAAGCTCCTTCCATGCACCATGGCGTAGAACGCTGTCAAATTTCATCTAAACCAACAGAAGGGCTACAGTGGCAGAAGCTGCAGAAATCTGATACCCTGTGCATTATGCACTATGAGGCTTTGTAGTTGTCGAGTGGTCAGATGGCCCCTGCCAACCCCTGCTCACCCATCTAAATCGCCTACAGTAGGCAGCATCGAGCATTGGAACTGGACCTCTGAGCAAAGGCTTGGGCCAATGAGACCTGTTTTCTTTTGTGTGTGCCGTTTACCGGGGAAGAGATGACACCTGGATTCTCTGAGGGAAGATGACTTGCTGGAGGAGGGAGGGTGATGTTCCAGGCAATGTTTTACTGGAAAACTTTTGATCCGGGCATTCATCTGAGCCCCAGTTTGTCGTGTGCCACCTACCTAAGCATCATCTCAGATCAGGCGCGCTCATTCCTAAACATCATCTCAGACCAGGCGCGCTCATTCCTAAACATCATCTCAGACCAGGCGCGCTCATTCCTAAATATCATCTCAGACAAGGCGCGTTCAATCCTAAACATCATCTGAGACCAGGCGCGCTCATTCCTAAACATCATCTGAGACCAGGTGCTCTCATTCCTAAACATCATCTCAGACCAGGGGCGCTCATTTCGATACATCATCTCAGACCAGGGGCGCTCGTTCATGGCAGTGTTTTTCCGGCCACTTCCAGCAAGATGTGTCCTGCTACGCTTCACTGATCGTTTGGGAATGGTTGGAGGAACATGAAGATTCTGCTTTTTGCCCTGTCCTCCAGATATACCCGGATATACCAGATATCAGTCCAACTTAGCATTTGTGGGATCAGCTGGAACAACAAGTCTGATCCGCAGTGGCTGCCCCTCCCAAATTGGTGGATTTTGAGGATCTGCTGCTATTATCCTCATGCGAGATGACATGGGGCACCTTTAGAGGTCTCCTCGAGTCCATAGCTTGGCAGATCAGGACTGTTTTGGTAGAAGACCTACGGCATATTTATGAGGTGGTTATAATGTATTGGATTATTGTACCTTCGCTAATATTTTCACGTTTAGGCTTGGGTGGGAGGGCAGCAGGATGTGCACTGTACACGCCTACTGGTAAGGACTGTGGCAAGCTTGTCTTGCGGGGGTTTCATATTAAAGCTGGTTTGGGGTGCTCAAGTATTCAATGATGAGAGAAGTTTGTTCCTGTTAGGTGCTGGATGACAAAAATGTGAGGCGTCGTTTCCGGGCCAGTAACTACCAGAGTATGACCCGCGTAAAACCCTTCATTTGCACCATGCCAATGCGACTGGATGATGGATGGAACCAGATCCAGTTCAACCTGTCTGATTTTACACGCCGGGCTTATGGAACCAACTACATCGAGACACTTCGAGTACAGGTGAGCTGTTTCCAGGACTGAGAGCAGTTCATTTATTGGTATTTTGACTGACCCATAAACCATCGACTCCAAGGCTCAACTGATTTGCATTTGGTAGGGGGGGGGAGAGGATTGAGCAGCATAATTATAATGCAGTTCTTTGTCTTGGAACCAGAGTTTAGAATCAGTTAAAAAGTTTTAACTCAAATTCCATTTGCTCATCTGACTCAACACTGCAAATTTTGCTTACTATAATGTACTCTCGGTCTGTAATCAAACTACAATCAAGAAACTGTCTGCGATATAATCACACGGATGTGAGTGCAGTAGATGTTTGACAGTGTTATCTTGGGTCCTGTTTTCTCAGTGCTGATTGTTTGTGATGCATTTTGCTGACTGCGGTTTTTTTAATTGTCACAGATTCATGCAAATTGTCGCATACGGAGAGTTTACTTTTCTGACAGACTGTACTCAGAGGACGAGCTGCCAGCAGAATTCAAACTGTATTTACCAGTTCAGAATAAAGCCAAGGTAAGCGCTCTTGAAAATTTAAAATTACATGTCATGTATTATGGAAGTGATTGGTTCATATACTTCAAAGCAGTTGCATAAAAATAAATTACTGTGATGCCAGGGAAATCTGTTTTTCCCCCCATAATGGCATTTTCCATCAGTACATGGGACACCTGAGGTGACATCTGATTTTACATCCAATTTGGACTTGTTTTCTTGGCGAGTCCAAACTGTAAAAGAGCACATGGAATCTGGTCTCTTCAAATTCACATTTATCCTACGAGTTTGCATTGAGTCTCCATTTCACGTTTTACGTATGATTCTTTTTTTCATACATTCTCCATTATTTCACACAATGAAGATGAATGATGGAAGAAGTAGCTTGTAAATTGGTCATCTCAAAACTTTTTGACTTGTTGTCCATTTGCCGTCCATACATAAATGATTTCTAAATTTGTGCATACACATTAATTTCAAAATTGAGCCATTATTTAATGAGTTGTATCACCGTGAGAGGGAAAAGGTTTTTTTTTTTTTTTTAAATGTTTTATTATTACTGAAGCACTTATATTGAATTTACTTGCCTAGGTTAATACATTATCTTGTACTCGTTTGTGGTCAAATGTTAACCATTTCAATTTTTTCTCCTTTCAGCACTAGGATGAAGCCATTCTCTTGCCTCGCGGCAGTTGTTAAATTATTTCCAGATGTTCTTTAATCATTTTTGGTTGAAGTATTTTTTTTTTTTTTTTAAGTCTTGTGATTGTCCCCCTTGTACAGTCTGTGTGGAATTTGCACAATAAATGTTTGAAGCTAAAGGACACGTGGTACTGCATAATATTCATTTTAAAAGTTTTTTTTTTTTTTTTAATGAAAAGAGATGATGCATAGGCCACGAACAGAAATTACTGGGAAACGTACTAAGTCACCAGAAATAAGCTGCCAATTATTCTAATGCAATATTGTGGTAGGACATTCTTTGGTTGAAGTGAAACTCCAGAATTGTAGGTGTGCAATTATACCAATCGTTTACTTCTTTAAACAAACTTGTAATCCCTCAAAAAAATAAGGACACAACTCTGAGGACAGTTTTGTTTTTTGTAGGTCCAAAATAAAAAAGGGAGCCCAGGGGAAAATGAGCAAGTATTCATAAACTTTGCTGTCTGTTTTTACAGAGGGCAGATGTAATATAGCAGCAATGGGGACACTTCTCAGGAAATGCAACCTGCTATTTCATAAACACCTAAAATATTTGAGGCCTGGTAGTAGTATTCTGGAGTGCTCGCCAGTATTCTGTTCCTTAAATGGCGGCAAAAAAATTCCATTTTCACCTGTCAAACTATACATTTCCTCACATGGGAGTGTAGAGTCACCGCCCATTTGAATGTAATATTTTAGAGAATTCACTGGCTGGAATGACTCAGAATTTCACAGTAATAAGTCAAACCATATGCTCATTGGTATATTTTACTGTTCTATCCATTTTAACGCAGGAATGTTGCACCTGACTGTATTCGTATGGGGGCTTCCCTTAAAACCATTATTTTATATTCACCTATTTTATTGTTGGATTGATGCATTTAAACAGTTTAAGTGTTTTCAACTAAGGCGCTCAGTGAAAAATGTGTCTAGAATGGTTTATAATCGTCCATAAGCAATAAATGCTAACATTTCAACATCCAGTTGAAAAGTGGTCATGCAAGAGGGCAGTAAGGCTTTTTTTTTTTTTTAAACTTGGGCTGATCAGGGAGTGTAGTAGTCTGGGATGGATCACTCTTTGAAAGCAGGGTGTTCAGTTGTAAAGTCTAAGGACAGGCCAAGCAGACGATCATTTAAAAACAGTTTATGCAGGCATAGCTCCTTCTTTGACTAGACTCCATATGTAACAAGCAGTTAAATATTACAAAAATATGTTTATCAGTATCATTAAAAAGATTTCCTGTATAAAATACACATCAAAAGTAGTTTGTACACACTTGAAGTTTTTAAAAAGCCGGGTTCTGTGGCCTGGACTGGCACTTAGGATCCTTCTGCTTCCTCGAAGTTCAGAATATAGTAGTCATGGACATACATAAGTACTGCGATGGGCTGACCAAGGATGAGCGAGATCCACACTGCTGCATTGCCATAGTTGCCCCGGAGAAATCGGCCCACAAACCAGGCCAGCGGAAGCTGAAATGACGATTACAAGGGTGAATACAACACAAAGGGGGGAGAAAAAAAAAAAAAAACATTGACCGGAGTCTTATTAATTGATCAGTTCTGACCTGAGCCATCATGCCAGTAAATGCCCACAGCCTGAACATCCTCAGTGGAACACTGACCAGGTACTGAAAGACAACCAAAGAAAGGAGTATCATTATTTGTCTTGCCGGCAAAGATGCGGAACTGGGACTCCTAATAAGTAAGTCTGTCTTGCTTGTGGTGGGTGACTTAGTCAGCGTAAATAATACATTCTGGGTGGAACATAACTGGCAGCCCACTCTGAGCATGATTAATTTGTTACATGAGCATCATTACTCTGAGCATGCCAGAACACCGCTGAATCATCTGAAGGTTATTGTCAGAATAAGCAGCTGCAGGGTGATCAACTTCACCAGGGTTTGCTTTTATTGCATTGTTTTCCTTTATACAATATACTGTATGGCAGTAGTTCTAGGTTCCAGCTTTGTTCCTGGAGATCTTATAACTTGTTGGCTTTTATTTCAACACTAATTTGGTACATCTGATCCTCCAAATTAGCCACTCATCAGTACGAGTTCTGTTGAATGAGGCATGCTTTTTATGGTTGGTACAAAAACCTAATGGATTGAAGACCTTCAAGGATCAGGGCTGGAAACTACTGCAGCGGAGTACGGAAGCAAATTTACAGAGATTTGAAGGGATGACATCATTGCTTAACAGATTCAACATGGTTATGCCGTTAGAATCAATCAAAGTAAGAATTTTGGCGTGCGCGTGCGTGCGTCATTTCATTTGGTACTTGCAACACATTCATACTTCGTTTCTGTTCGAGTCCTTTTGGTTGACTGGGTGAAGAAGTTGACCAATCTTTCAACAGAATTTCATTAAAAACTCGGATGCGGGATATCTAGACCACATACAGGCAGATGCTGCAATTTAATGACCTCTTGGCAAAGGTAATGATCTTCGTTTCTTCAATAAAACATTTCCTGTGGCCTGTAATTTTTTTTTTTATTACTTTATTTCTTTAGAATGAATGAAAGGCAGTCAGAGCAGCCATTCACCTCTATTCATTTAATTTCAGATCATGAAAAATGTAACAGTTTTGCACAACTGAAGTCTTAATGGGGTTTTGAATTACGAAAGTGATCTGTAAATTCCTTCAGTACTATTTTTTTAAATATTAACATTTATAATGGAGCTTTAACATTTCAGCCTACACCTCTTGGGCTAATCCCCATGTGACATGAATGAATCAAACACAGCGCGGATGTGAATGCGGAAAATTGTGACCAGTCCATAGCTGTGTTTGTTTCAGGGATGTGAAATGTCAGAGGAAATGCCTAGAATCACGTTTCTCAAACTATTACTGCATTTAAAACATCATTTCCGCGGTTTTGCTATATACAGAAAAATAACTTGCATAGTGAAAATATCAGACCGAATTTGACCAGATTTTAATACAAACTGGATATTGATAACTCAAGGCTAGCTCTGAACAGTGCTATTTATATATAAATTGACTGCTCAGAGGTGGAGCTTGAGTTGCGCATTCTGCTTTCAACAAAGAAGTTAAGTTGGAGTGACATCAATCATGGTACCTTAACTATCACTTAGCTCATACCTAGGTTGGTGTCCTAAATGGAGAACTGAACGACAAGATTTATGAGGGAACTGACTTTCTAAATATTTCTGTTAGACACTGGCAGTGATTTTTTTTTCCATCCCAGCCATTGATTGCATATACTTATATGGTAAGCACTCTCACGAGACTTGGTAATTTTTTGACAGCTGGATGGTTTTTGGTGCGAAATGCACTAGACTGCATGTAATGCTATTGCAATTTCTAAAAATTTTCTACAGGGTATGCCCAGACCCCCCAAATAACGTAAAACTCTTCAGGGTTTGCATTACAGCACCTTTTACAGGAAGTATATTTTCTCCAAACCCTGCTCACATCCCTGATGTTTTTTCATCGTTGTATTCACCGACTGTATTAAAAGATGGATGACCTAACAGCTCCTCAAAAGTGCGGCCAAAAATTTCTAGATCCCCGACTAGTGGCTGGCTGCCATGCAGGTTCTAAACCAGCCTTTTTAGTGGAGGGGCCACATTAAAAAATTAATGTCAAATAAATTTTTTTCTGAAGATTGTACTTGTCATTTTAAGTAGTTCTTACAATACAGATGTCTGTCCAGTTGTTCATTTTTACTGAAATTTGGTTTTATTTAGTTATTTGATGCTATAAGAAGGGGATGTAAAGTCACGATTGACAGATGTAATTGACAGCAACTTTAAGGTAGGGAGTTGTTCGCTGGCTTATTTCCAGGAATTCTTTGGAGCATGAATGTGACCACTGAGAGGAGCCATGACCTTAACATCACACATGCATAAGTTACTAGGTCTCAGTTTGACTAAATATTGCCTTTGTTGATTTTGAAAGTCCAAGTAAAATTGACCGTAGAATTGTCTTTGCTCTGAACATAGCGCCATATACTGGTTGCAGTGATGTTATTGCCAATCCATAAATTCAGTTCACTAGCTAACTAGCAAGCTAGTTCAGCAAGATTCTATAACAGGTCACCGCAAGTTGGCTAGCAACAAAAATCAATGATAAAAATCTCTTCTTTCTGAATATAGTGTTCTACACTATTAGCAGCAAAGCCATGTTCAGCGCAAAGAGCTTTTTATCGTTTAAAAATGGTTGGTTAGGTGGCTAGTGGTGGATAAATTGAGATTAAGTTACAGGACACCTGTAACTAACTCATTAGTGAGCTATTAAGGTTATTTGAGCCAACTGAAAAATGCATAACAGCTGGGAGTCCATTTACCCATAGAATGGCCATTTCCTTTATTAAGGAGTGGCATGGATTTTTGAAGTAGGGTTGTATGAGGTATCAAAACATAGTCATTGTATTAGCCACCTAGCTAATCGATAGCTAGCAATCGGAACAAGTTATTTGAGCCTGAGCAATGTAGCTACTGCTGTGGACGAAGAAAACAGCAAACGTATTAAACCTCACAGAGCTGTACTTTGAAGACCAGCTAAGCTTTTACGAGCTTTCAGTCATGGTAGAATGGTGCTTTCAATAGGCTTAAAGTTTTTTTTTTTTTTTAAACATTTCCCAAGAAGAAATCATAGAGCTAATTACCCCCAGTCTCTTGTCTTAAAATGATAAAGCTAGTCAGGCTACATAAAAAGTTTAAAAGCTTGCGACCGAGTTGGGCGGATGTTTGAGCAGGACCTCAACACTGCGGCTCAACCCTCCGATCACAACTGCTGACTCTGGCTCCTAATGTGCAAGATGGCAGCGCCCGTATGAAGGACATTTTGCCTCATTTTTGACACAGCGTTAGGAGGTGGAAATGCGTTGTCCAGGTTTATCGGCGTGAGAATTGAACTTCCTTAGCTCAGTAACAACATTTCAACCAAGTTTGATGCAAGTCCATTGAGAACTTTGCAATGTCTTGACAGACAAACATGGCATAAAAGTCTGCCACCACCTTGGAGGTACCAGAAATCTTCAGTTTTAAGCACAGTTCTTCACAAGATTAGCCACTGCCAACTTCAGTTGACACCTGTCTAATAATTGCATTAAAAATGGAAACATTTTTAAGAGGGTATGACAATGTGTCCCCCCCCCCCCCATGTGTAGACTAGACACAAAAATACACAGAGAGAGAGAGACACCTCACCTCATGGAAAAAGGCTGAAACCATGAACACTGCTGTCTGTCCCAAGCGCTTGCTCACCCCTCTCTTTAGCAATGGCTTGTAGAAGTGACTGAGAGGTGTTAGAGGGAAAACATTAAAAACCCCCAGAAACAGCTGGTAATCAAATCCTTTACACTTCCTAGATCTGGTAGTTAATGATAAAGTGTATCCCTGAATAATTCACAGGTCAGAAAGAAACGTGGTAAAATCATACCACTAGTGGCACTAAATCATACTTCAAAGCTTATCTGATGAGGGTGCAGGCAGGAAGCCCCAGACTGGTCACTTACCGAAGGCACCATTTATGCACCGGAATGTTCCAGTTCTGCCAGAAGTATGTGACTGTCTCTGAATTCCTGTAAAAGGGCGTCTCGTTAAATATTGCGGGTGGAATTTGTGTTAAGTAGGAAAACCTGTCTCTTAACTGTGAATGAATATGAATATGATGTAAAACTAGGCAATCCTCACTTCTACTGTGTGTTAATAAGAAATAAAAATGGCCAACCTGTGTTAGATTTCAGAAGTCAGGCTGATCAAAGAAAAAGAAGCCAACCGCATTCTTGCCTGACCAAAAAGCACACATTTTCTTTGTGCCTTGTCAAAACCAACAGACCATAAAGAGATAAACGAGACCATGCTATAAATTATAATCAAAAATTTAAATGCATGCAGTGTTGTGCTGCTGCAATCCTCCAGGATTCTGTCACGCCTAATGCTTTTTAATGTAGTTTGCTTATCAGGTCTATTCCAGACCAATTATCTCGCAAATTTTGCAAGTGAAAATGGCTTCCCATGTCATACGAAGACAAGAGCAGTCAGGGAAGGATTTATTGCCCAGATAATCTTGGACTATATTAGAAAGCAGGAGTCGAAAGTTTTCCATTTCTGGCAGACGGATGATGTGTGCTGCATTTAAGCACACCACTAACACTCAAGGCAGGGACTATAAGCTATCATAATTTTGCTTCCAAATCAATAAGCTACTATTTTTTGAATACTTCAGAAAATATGCATTAGGATATTTCAGAGAACACAACAAAAAGCACTGTTCTGATTACCACCCACGACTATCTTGTTTAATATGGTTCCAGTACATGATCTGACGTTCAGCAGGGAATTCTCCTAAGATGAAGACAAATTTCCTCCTAGCATGGATGGGGCTGTTCTTAATGCCAACACCATTAAATAAATCACATTGGACAGAAAAAAAATATCCTGTTGTGCCTCAATAAAGACGTTCACTTCGAAAACTAAACTTCTCACCTCGACACTCTATTCCTCACATGAAATGCTGACTGGAAACTGGGAATTCTGTCTAGATATTATTCTTAGAAGAAGCTTTGAAAAAGTGGAGCTTAACACAGCGGCAGGAGGAGTATGTTACAGCAAATCCTTCTGCTTTTCTCTCCAGTTTTTTTTTTTTTTTTGCTCAGTGCCTGCAGTAGATTTCACTTGAGGGGAGGGCTTAGGTCACTCGTAGCTTTTCTCTTATAATCCAGTTTTCGAGTCACGCTTCCAACTGTCCCCATTTAACCTTGTGAATCATTTACAAACTATATCCTTGCTAGAAAATTTACACTCTACTTCCCATGAACAAATATCAAAGGAAGTCAAGTCAGATAAGAAAGTGATTGAGTCTAGGATGTGCTTTAGAAGCCAATAGTAGCACCCTAAAGCATCTTGTGGAAAATGAGGGAGGCACACTGAACTCTCCAGAGGAGTGGAAGAGAGAAATCTGAATTTGAGCTCATTTTCCTCAAAAAAACAATAATCACCATCTTGGCTTATGCTGTGCCCATATAAAATCAGCAAACTTGCAGTTTTGGATGGCACAGCTGAGAATAGAGCAGGGCAGCACATTTGAAAATAAACAATACACTGCAATGGTGATGTTTTTTTTTTTTTTTGTAACTTCCTTATAATACAGACCACTTTCAACATATATAGGGAAAGGAGGACTGACTTTGGTTTTGCTCTTGAGCTCTTTACGGACAATGGAGAAAATAATTACTCATTTTCCATGTGGTGTTGCTCTACATCATATCCACTTCAGAATTCCATTTAACATAAATATAAAAATTAAACAATGCAGATTTTAATGGACTGCACCATCTAGCATAGCAGTCTACATCATTTTCCCCTGTCCTAATCAGCCTTCACAATTAACACTTCCAGTTCTCAGTCTTGCGTCAACTGTAATCCATGTGAAAATAGCATCTAGGGTCACCATGCTTAGATAGTAACGTGGTGTGCAAAGTCCAACAAGAATGATGAAACATTTCAAAACAAAATATGGTAATCTGGCTTGACCAAAACACACAATTCAATGTAGCCAACCTGATTAGGTCTCAGCCCTGTTAGTACATGAATTTTCAGCAATGCAGTTCTTTCAGCTTCAAGTCTAACAGAAAGAACATTTTCCTCTGAACTACTTTCCTCATGTTTTTATATGAGCAAGAAAAAAAAGAAGGATTTTCCCTTACCACCAATCCCTGTAGAACTCCCTGTCTCCAAACTGCATGAGCTCAGCTACAAAGTTCATGGAGGAGTGGAAAAACCAATAGAAAAAGATCAGCCAAATGAAGTGATTGGGCACCTGTTGGTAGCACAGGGGATAATGGAATAAAAATTTTAATGCATCTGAGTGAAGATGAATCCATCGGTCAACAACAGTGAAGAAACACCTATACATACTCACAGCAAGTCTGAGGAGCCTTTCAATCATTCTGGAAAAGTCCATGTCCTTGAAGCAAAGAAATTTTCAGATCAAGCAAATGATCTGACAATACATGGAAGTGAAGTAATGCACGGTACACAGGACTGCCACAAGCAAAATTCAGCAGCTCACCTGGAATGGCTTCATTGAACTCTGAATTAAGGGCACCATCCACTGGAAAAATAAAACCATAATGATTCAGACATTCAGGAATATGCTGTCCTCAAACAGCATTTCAAACAGAATTGCCAACATACTCTAATACAATCACATTGAAAAAAAGAAATATTACATACCTGCTGTATCAATCCAACCATTAACTGAATGAGGAAAAGCTGAAATGGACAAACAATTCAACACAAACCATTTTGAAACTGACCAACAAGCAAGGGAAAAGAAAATCAAGTGTCATTTTTCCTACAGGCCTAAAATGATCATTTCAATCAAATAACAGGACTGATTTTGGGTAGAGTTCAAGGGAAGGCTTACTGTTAAGATTTATACACGTAAACAACTGGTATTTTTGCTCACGTACACATTTTGAAAGAAGTGAGAACTTCAGCCACAATTCTGATAAATTTGTTTGACTTTTGCTGTTAAATGAAAACCCACTTCAGCAGCAAGTAACATCAGCATTTTTCTCTTTCCAATTCAGCAGTGCATATGAATATTTACGAATGCAATACTTGAACGTTCGCTTTCCTTTTCTGAAGTATTGAACAACTTCCACTGCATTACGTTAATGAAACAAGATGTTTACAAATGACCGAATGTGGAAAGAGTATTTTGAATGCTGGAAAAAAATTTCCATATTATATACAAGAATGTTTTATTTTCCATTAAATAAAAAGAATCTAGAATATTTTTTGTGGTTTAATTACTTTAACTTTCATGAACGCAGCACATTACAATGCAGGGGCACGACTTCATCTCAATCACAGAGTCCCTGTAGACAGGCTTAAGGGCACAGTCAAGTGACTAATTCAGTGCCTCATTATGACAACTAAAAACACATAAATTAGGCAAGTCATTTTTTCAAGATAAATTGATAGAGGTAGAATGAGAGGAAGGGAAGTTAATCTGGATAGAACATCACATACATTTGACCAAAATATTATCAATTAACAAACAAATGCAGGTATTTACATACTAGATTTTGGGGAAAAATGTGAACGGTTTAGAAGTTGTGGTTCAGAAAAGAGTCTTGACGGACACGCACACAGACACACTGAAGGACAACACTCCTACACCCCCCTTTCAATTAATGGCGGAATATAATCAATAATAAGATTTTTTTGCAGTTTCTTGGAAGATATGTGTATCTACAGTGTATACGGCTAGGCTCTAATTTTGACCTAATATCAGGACTGGCACCAAGCTGAATAAAATTGGACAAACGCAAAAAAACCAGACTCACATGAAAATAAAGAGGGTGAGGATGAGTGTGGGTGTGTTAGTGTATTCGTGCGAGGGTTAGCCGGAGCGTGTACGCATGCACATACATGTGTCCTATGTGTGGGAGACATAGACTGCATTTATATAGCGCCTTTCTAGTCAGATGACACAAAGCGCTTTACAATCATGCCTCTTTCACCCTGATGGCGGAGGCTGCCGTGCAAGGCGCCAACATGCACATCAGGAGCAGTGTGGGGTTCAGTGTCTTGCTCAAGGGCACTTCGAAACGTTCTCTGGAGGAGCCAAGGATTGAACCAGTAACTTTCCGATTCCTAACCTAGCTGCTCTACCTCCTGAGCCATACCAGGAACTCTGTAACTGGTGACAGAGAAACCACGTAGGCATAGGCAGTGTAATGAACGATATAGGAAATGAACGTTACCAGAGATACAAATTCGAAGCAGACTCACTGAAGACTTAACTGAACCATAGCTAGTGCCTGGAATGTTCAGTCAATCATACTCCGATCCGTCCTCATGTCAGGTTCTCTCCAAGAATGGCTGATGGCTGCCCTTAAAAGCGCAGTGGTGGAGCTGTGAATGCTAGATAGCGTTCTGGCAGTTTTATGCAGGTTTGGGTCTTCTCCTGTGGATAGTGAAAGGGCTGCATTCTTTTTAAGGCATCCTTTCTGCTGGCTGTAACATTGTCTAGTCAAAGTTCTGTTACCGTTAAATAGGTGAAGATTTGGTTGCCATACGGCCGACAAAATCAGTGACAGTCTTTGTGGTTAGTGCGGCCTCTTAGGAAGCCACACAGTGTGTGAGGGCTCTGTCTAAGAGGTCATGAGAGCGGTGTTCAGATGAATTTGGATGCAAGCCAGTGAAACAACCCATAAGTGAGCAAAAACTAGGTTGTTTCCCAGGTTTTATGAGTTTTCTAGGTCGTTTTGCCGTTCCTGGGGTTACTGTACTGGTTTTTGGTAAGTGCATGTCACACAGGGGGCGGTGCCGTAAATGTCACTTTCCTGTGGACTACACTGAAATTTAATTGCATTGCATCTACATGACTGACAACATTGAATTGTTTTGAGTTGGTTCTTGAGCTGAATATGCTGACAACAGACAAAAATAAAACCTAGTGGGCTGAATTGTACAAATGGTTATGTACTCTATCCTGGGAGAAGCTCCTCTTGCTCAGTGGAGTTAAACAGAGGTTTATTTTCCCCCACACATCTGTAGTTATTTTAAGGGTCTGATTCACAATGAGTCCCAGAGTGTATTCATCTGAACTGGTTACAGCTCACATTTAAACAATTTACAGTGTAGCCACTAGGCAGATCCATTGAGTGCAAATAATTTACAGAGGTGCACTTAGAACCCCATTTCCAAAAAAGCTGGGATGCTTTGTGAAATGTAAATAAAACATATTTGCAAATAATTCAAACTCATTTAAATTTCATATAATATGACGACAGGAGATGTTCAAACAGAATTTTTTTTGTTTTTTGAAAAATATATGCTCATTTGAATTTGATGCTGGCAACGCTTTTCAATAAAGTTGGGACAGGGGAATGTTTACCGCTGTGCTGCAACACCTTTTAACATAACTACTGTAGTTTTGATGTAGAATTCCAGCTGCTGTACACTTTGTGGCCTTCTTTGACATATTTTTCTATTGATAATGAGCCAAGTGTTCTGTATGTGAGAGGTCTGGACAGAAGCAGGCCAGTTTAGCAACCAGACTCTGTACTATAGATCAAAGTGCTGAATGTTGTTTGTCATTGTCTTGTTAAAATAAGCAAGGCCTTCCCTCAATAAGACGTCTGGATGGCAGCATTTGTTCTTCAAAACTTTCAGCATTAATGTTGTCTAACCAGTTCCTTCTGCTCTAATGCAACCCCATTCCATCACAGAGGCAGGCTTTGGAACTGTGCTTTGATTACAAGCCAGATAGCAAGCTCTCTTCTCTTTAGCCTGGAGGATGCAGCATGCATGATTAAAAAAAAAAAAAAAAAAAAAAAATATCATATTTTGATCAGACAGACCACAGGACAAGTTTTCCACTTTGCCTCAGTTGATCTTAAATGAGCTCTGGACCAGAGAAGGTGGCAGCATTTCTGGATCACATTTATAATTTAGTTTTATCTTTACATAGTATATTTTTCATTTACATTTGTGGATACAGTGACAAACTGTGTTCACTCACAGTAGATTTTAGAAATGTTCTTGATCCCATGCGGTGATGATTTCCACAAAAGAATCCAGTCCGTTTTTAATGCAGCGCCACCAGAGGGCCTGAAGATCGCAGCCATTCAGTATTGTTTTCCAGCCTTGTCCCTTGCGTACACAGATTTTACCAGAAGCTTTGAATCTTCTAACAATATTAATATTACAAATACCACAAATTCTTTGCAATTAATGAACATCATTCTTAAATTGTCGAACAATGTGCCCAGGCAGCCCTTATCAGGTTGGTGAAGCCCTCGCCATCTTTACTTCTGAAAGACTAACCTCTTTGGGATGCTCTTTTTATGCCCAAACATATTACTGACCTGTTGCCAATAAACAAAATTTGTGTTTCACCTGGTGTTTTTTTAGGTATCGTTCAACTTTTTTAGTCTTTTGCAGGCCCTATCCCAGCTTTTTAGCGCTGGTATGACAACAGTCACAGTCAAGCTGAGCTTTTCTAATGCCAAGTCATTCGGCGTCCGTCCGTCCGTCCGTCTGTCTGGCGTCAACTTCTCACTTCAAATCTGAATATCTCAAAAACTGTCGGATAACTTAAGTTTTAATTTGGTGTCAGCCTTCTTTACGATATTTTGAATACTCACTGAAAAAATGTGAAAATTCTACTTCCTGGTTTATGAGAAATTCAGCATTTTAGACTTAGAAAATCAGTGTTTGTGCTCATTCAGTCTTTCATCTAAACTGTCTGATAACTTTTTCGCTAATTTGTTATGAGCTTTCCTTATGATGTTCTGATGATCCCCTGCGAAAATGAAAAAATCCTACATCCCGGTTTTTGAGAAATCCGGCATTTTGGACTTAGAAAATCGGTGTTGTACTCATATTTTCAGTCTTTCATTAATATCTCGAAAACTGTCGGATTCCTTTTTTTCTAATGGTTGTGAGGGTTTCTTATGATGTTCTGAATATCCCTTGCCAAAATGAGAAAATTCTATGTCCCGGTTTTTGAGAAATCCGGCATTTTGGACTTAGAAAATCAGTGTTTATGCTCATTTTTTCAGTCTTTCATTAATGTGTCGTGTTAATATTGTAGGGCCCTATAATATATGTTTTATTTTTTCCCAAATTCCGTTTTTTCAGTTTTAATTTTTTTGGAATTTCATTTTTTACCAATTACACCAACTTTACCATCAGAGAGAGTGTGCCATTTATGTTAATGAATAAAATGTTCATCAATTAAATAGAAATAAACTTAAATTAGCTGATGCAACCCTTCATTTTCCTCAGAACTTAAAGTCAGAACAAGTACTGCATAATGACGCAATATAACATTGCACTGTGATGAAAAAATTTGGCATCTCCAATCCCACCCGAATCTGGAATGCTCTGGAACTATGTACAAGGCACAAGGCTCGCTCGTATGTGACCCCTTGCAGCCATATACGTTGTTGTGTGTATATATATGAATGTATGAGAACAGCAGTAAGGGCACTCAGTTTCCCCCATGAATCAACAGTCGTCTGATTCTGATACATCAGTCATATTTATTTTTTATTTTTAAGAAACTTTTGTTCAGTAGTCCCAAAACTGTGTATTCCACCCTAGGACAAAATGTTCTACAGTAGTGATTTCACATGAACGAACTGAAGCAAAGATGCATCCGCTATTTTTTCACCACTGGGGGACGACGTTACGTCATAATTAACATGCACACAATTCACTAAGTAGACTGTGAGTATAAATATTGTTGGCTATTTAATGGTTATGTAAATTGTTGAGCTAAAATAAGATGACAAATGACGATGTTTAGGCCCCTGCAATCCCTGGCATCAGTGGTCTCGTCTGTAACAACGAAAAACTTCTTCCCACAGATAATCTGTAGCACCGAAGAGATGTGTTGCTCGAACACTCGGGGCAGATGAATTTGACGAAGTCTGCTCGCATTTTCGCGTGCATTCGGGTCTACACATTGACTTTGAATGTAACCTGGACGCGCGAATACCTTGTTTAACGTTTGGCGGAAACGTGGCTTTACGAACAGCATTTCAGTCTATTGATGCCGACTCCCGCGAAATTCCGCGTTTATCAATAGATTCCGTTTTTACTGGCCCAATCCCGTGATTCTGTCTGCGATTCTGTGATCGTGGAAATCATTGGACCCTAATATTGCAATACTTTTCAAGGATTTCTGAAATGAAGTGATGACGAGGACATTTCGGCAAATTAGTTACTTGTTACTTCCGGGGCAATTCTTCATTTACGGATAATCTGGATTTGGCGTGTTCCAGAGCAACGCTGTATCTTTGTGCAGATGTGGACGTGGAGCTGAAAATTTATGCACGCAGTTACAATATTCTATCACTGGATGGCAAACCAGGATCAGTTATTGAATATTCACAACCGCCAGTAAACTGCCAGTGAAGTAGGAAGTGACTCTTCATTCCCCCAATATCTGTGCTTTTTTTAATTCCGTTGGGACTCCCCAGAATAATAAAAGCTAAATTTAATAATTATTTTGAGTATTTGTATCGTTTTGTCAGTCACAAACAAGAAATGTTGCGGTACCACCTCTGACACCGGATCGTAGCAGGGTTTGTTTTCAGCCAAAACACACAACATGGAGGGCAGAGAGCCCCCACTCTCCCCGTAACAGTCAATTCATCTAACCACAACCGTCCTAAGCTGTTAATTAATTGAGGTAAAAAATGATCCATAAAGCAAATATCCTACATAGTTCCTCGACTTTAATAAGCAGTTATTGAACAAAAAATGTGATGAAGTGATTACCTGATTTCAGGCTTCCCCTTCCAACACTTATCTATCGTGTGCACACAATAGCATTCGCGCGCATGTGGAAGACATAACGTCGCTGCTATTTCACCTGGCAGCAAGAACTACTATTTTCTGATTGGCTGATAGGTTGCTGATTCAAGCTGAGCCGTCTGCTTTCGCCTCATCCATTCATAGATTACTAATCTCTTTTACAGTTTATGTTACTAATGTGCGGCGAGTTTTATCACTTCTCTGCGTGAGAAATGTAATGTGTGGTGTGAGAGCGTGTGAACTTATTGAAATGCGTGAGTCTCACGTTCAATGTGTGAGACTTGAGAGCCCTGCAGTGGTTCTCCACTGGTGGGTCGCAACGGAACCTGTTCTGAGTGGGTGGCGGACAGCTGGTTAAAAAATAAAAAAAGACAAGAGCACTCAGAGAGCGCAGCACCTCCGCCACGCCAAGGCAACTCTGTGCATTAGTTATTTTTGCAGGCTGATGTAGGGTATTGTTGCATTTTACCGCCAGGTGGCAGCAAAACCCAAAAGCATGGCGATTGGAAATCTGGCCCATTGGAAAGACTTGAAATCTTGAACTTTGGCGTATATCTCAGCAGTGCTTTGGCCTAGATCTGCCATTTAATCTCTTGTTCCTCTTGTGGTACACTAACATCCTGCAAAGCTAGGTTAAAATCTATGCGGCCGTTTTTGAGATATCCTGCTAACAGTGAAACAAGCCAACCAACGCTGGCAAAAACATTCACCTCCTTGGCGGAGGTGAATAATGTTTAATGCACATCTGACTGGAGCCATGGTAACCATCATTTGATTGACGTTCACTTTAAGTGTTATGTTGAGGTTCTGGAGAGTCGAGGGGTTGTTGAGCGGAAGAGGAAGAAGCGAGCAGAGTTGTGCTCACAAGTGACGACAGGCGTTTGAATTTGAAGCGCGAGTTTGTGTGAAATGTTTTTTTTTGTGCATTCGAGATGTTTCATAATACATCTGGACTGTGGTGGGCAGTAATACACTGAGCGTATAATGCATAGATTCTTAGACACGAAATATTTAGTTTTGTGGCCTTATTAATGTTGTGCAGTTTTGATGTTATTTTATTCACTTTTATACATGCAGTTGTCATGTTCCTCCTCAGTTTGTGCTCTGAATGCAGAGATATTCATAGAAGTTAAATATTTGGTTTTGTGGCCTCATTTATTTTGTGCAGTTTTGGTATTTAATTGCATTTTATTCACAAATGCAGTTTTCGTGTTCTTCATTTTCTTAATAACGTGCTCTGAAATGCACTTTGCTCATATAAATAAATGTGTATGTATGTTTAAAAAGATGACGTATGTGTTTTCAAAGGCTGTTTTTGAAAAATATATTTGCTTGGTTTCGATTCTATAAAAGTGGGTCGCGATGTAATGACCATGGGAAAATGTGGGTCCCAATGTGAGACCAGTTGAGAACCCCTGCTCTAGGCCAACAGGCCATTTGTTTGAAACACATTGCAAGTCATACAATCTACCCACGTTCATACCATAACCTGACTAGTATTGTACTGACATAGTCTGACTATCCGACAAAGTCAACAACAAGGCAACAGCATCTCATTACTCAGTCTTTATGTTCCTCTATGTAACTCACCATCTCAAAAAGCCTTCTTAACAGGAAGCCTTTGCGTATCCCTTGAGATCGGGGGAAGTTCAATTCATAGCAGAGTGTTGGAACGAAGACAAAGTAGTAAAGATCTGGAATAAAGTGCACAGGCATGGGGGAGAAGGTAAAGATTATCTATGATTGGGATGGTAAGGCAAGGCAAGTTTCTTATAACGTGTTCATATTTCTAAGTGCTTTTTTCAGACATATAAGAGTATGGTGAGTGAATGAAATGGCAGGAGGTACTTACCCCTGAGTGTGAGGTTCCCAGGGTAATATACCTTGTCCTGACCTTTCCCTTTAACAGACAACTGACCTGCTGGACCTGCAGGAAATAATTATGTGAGCACGCCCCAATCAATCCCATCAATCCCGCCCACCATATACAGAAAACCTTCCATCAATTTTAAGACAACTGCGCATGGCAATGCAGTCTACAGTCAAAACTCCTATTGATTCGATCAACAGAGCTGTGAAAAATATTTGCCTCCTTTTGATTTATTAATTTTTGTTTATTTGTCATATATGAATGTTTCAGATCACCATGGGTGCAAGTGGAAACATTTTTTTTGACTGAACATATTTTGGCATGGGCGAAGTGACAAGCCCCAAAGGCACGAGGTCCCTAGGGGCGTCCTGGGGCATGCCCCCCTCAGAAAATTTTTGAAATATTGTCAAATTTGGATCATTCTCAAGGCAGTTTGGCCAAGAATTTGAGATTATAAAAGAAACCAAATTGTGCCAATGTTTAATGCTTACCTTTTAAAAAAATGCAAGGGTATTGAGGCAAACAGTGTCTTGTGGGAGGACACAATGAACTCCTATCAGGTTACATGAATAAAAACATAACATTTTTGAAATGTACATTATATTACAATACAGAGCTACAACAGTAAACAATAACATAACGCGTTGCTGAATACCCCTCGGCCCGGACACGATTGCCTGCCTCAACATCACAGTGTTAAGGTCAAAGGTCAAATCCAGCAAAAAACCTAACGATGCACATCTATGGGTCATATTGAGTTAACATACCAAATTTGGTGAAGCTGCGATGATTAGTTGCCGAGTACTGACCCGGGCAAGATTTCCAGGGTCAAGGTCACAGTGCTACGGTCAAAGGTCAAATCCAGAAAAAAATGTGACGTTGCTCATCTATGTGTCACAGTCAGTTACCATACCAAATTTGATGAAGCAGCGATCAGTAGTTGCTGAGTACTGACCCATAAAATATTTCCTGCCTTAAGGTCACAGCACAAAGGTCAAAGGTGAAATCCAGCAAAAAATCATGACATGGCACATGTGTGTGTGACAGCGAGTTATCATACCAAATTTGGTGAAGCTGCGATAATTAGTTGCAGAGTACTGACCTAGACAATATTTCCAGGGTCATGGTCACAGCGCTAAGGTCTGGTACTGTTACACACCAATAGCAACGTTATAAAAAATTCCTGTACATATAAACTTTATGCTGATATGTGATTATATGCTTGTGCACAATTTGACTGACCTAAATGCGTCTTCGGTTTCCACATTAGTGTCCACAATCAAGCACCACTTCTAGCCTCAAAATACTGCCCCTAATACCGGCAACATAAAGTAAGGCGTTCCACTGGGAAATATGGGAGGTTCCATGGTGAGACGTTACTTAGTGAGTACAAGCAGGTCATTATTATTCTTCCATCACCATTGCGCACCTGCACAACGCTGAATAACGGACTTTGACAGAAACAAGAATTCAGTATTGACGAAAATCTGTCTGTAGACGGAGGTCTTGCACCCATGGATCACCCATCTAATTTCAACATAGGACAAAGTATGACATGAGAAAACACAAAATGTGACTTCTAAATATTCCTTGCATTAATTGAATTCAAGTGTTATACAAATGTATATCACCCATGTGAAAAAACGATGCCCTCCCCCTAAACCTAATGACTGGTTGTGCCACCACTGTAGACAAAAAATCCACAATCAAACATTTGCCGTTACTGGCAGTGAGTCTTTTACATCGCTGCAGAGAATTGCTGGCCTGCCAATCTTGGCAAAATTGTTTTAATCCATCTACAGGTTGGTTTTTGAGAATGAACTGCCTATTTAAATTAATGCCGCAGCATCCCAATTAGAATCAAGACAGAACTGTGACAGTGCCACCTCACAGCTCTGCATATTCTTTTTGAGCCATTCAGAAGTGGATTTGCTCAATTGCCTCAGATCGTTGTACCGCTGCAGAACCCGGCATAACTGATGGCCGGACATTCCCCTTCTGGAATTTTCTGGTAGAGAGCAGAATTGATGGTTCAATAAATTCTGGCAAGTCCTGAGGAAGCAAATTAGCCCCACATCATCACACTACCATCAGCATGTTTGACTGTTGGAATGATATTCATATAATGGAATGGTGTGCTAGCTATACGCCTGATGTAATTAGACCCATGTCAACCCATGTCCCAAAACCCATGTCTCAAAAAGTTCCACTATTGACTCATCAGTCCAAAGAATATTATTCCAAAAGTCCTGGAGTCATCAAGATGTTTTTTTTTTTTTTTTGGGAAATGTGAGACAAGCCTTTGTTTCCTTTCTGGTCAATGGTGGTTATTGCCAAGCAGCTCTCCATGTATGATGAAAATATGAAAGTAATCAGCCAAAAATTGCAGCCAGTACTGTGGCCACAAGGAAATCTCTGTTTTGCCACTAATTTGCGTTTTATTCGGCCAATACTGTCGGCATGGCAACCAAAATCGATAGGTGTCATAAGTATAACATCTCCACACCAAATATGCAAGTTATTGGTCAAAAATTGCAGCCTGTGCTGTGTCCACAAGCTAATCTCTATGTTTTGCCACTAATTTGCGTATTACTTGGCCAATACTGTTGCCAAGGTGACAACATAAGCGAAGTACTAGAATGGTTTTTACTCGTAAAAACAGATGTCTCCCCCTTCCCCCATTTCACATTTTAGAGTTATCGTCCGGAAACGAGTCCCACCCTTCAATATGCCCAAGTCCAAATTGCTGCCATGGAAACAGAAAAAATAAAATTCAAAAGCAATTCAAACCCTCAAAAGGCACATCTACATGTTATGGAGAGACAGTATATCAAATTTGGTGAGAATCGGTCGAACGGTTTCAGAGTTATGCTCCGGAAACAAATGGGAACGCCGAAGCCAACTGGAATTCCGGCAAAAACAATATGTCTCCGCCCCCCCAGGAAGAAGGAGACATAATAATACATGTCCATACCAAATATGAAAGTAATTGGTCAAAAATTGCAGTCTGTACTGCGTCCACGATGAAATCTATGTTTTGCCTCTAATTTGCTTATTATACGACCAATACTGTCGCCATGGGAAGCAAATTCGATAGGTGTCATCAGTGAACTATTATGAATGTCCATACCAAATATGAAAGTAATCGGTCCAAAATTGCAGCCTGTACTGCATCCACAAGGAAGTCTCCATGTTTTGCCACAGATTTGCGTATTACAAGGCCAATTCTGTTGCCATGGCAACCGAAATCGATCGGCGTCATAAGTGAAGTATAACACATGTCCATACTAATTATGAAAGTAATCGGTCAAAAAAATTACAGCCTATAGAGCGTCCATAAGGAAGTGTCTACAGACGCTGCGGAGACGACGCGTGAATCCATAGTAGCCGCTCGACTTCGTCTGGGGGCTACAATTAGTATGATGATCTGAAACATTTAAGCGTGCAAACGTAAAAATTGAAGGAAAAAATAGAAGAGGGCAAATACTTTCCCACAGCACTTTGAGTGTGTGTGCATGGGAGGACATGATATGATCACCAACTCAAACAGGTGGAACTTTTTTTGTAAATGCCTGGAGCAAACATTTTCCGCTTCTGCTTAAGCCAGCAGGTGTCCAATGTCAGAAAACGAATTTTGCGATTTGCTGAAGCCGAGGTCTCAGATATTTGTCACGAGTACCATTATGTTCTTCATTTCTCCACCTACTGTGGACAGTGTAGACAGGCCAGTGTGAGTTCCATAAACAAACAGCCATTTCTCCAGCTCAGATGCCATTACGGTGCATCATCCATTTGCTTAATGCACCCTTATCTGAGGAACATAGCTCAACATCCCATCCATTTTGTCTCAAAATTAAAAATAAAAAACAAAGAGACAGCCATTATATTCCATTTTTGAGGCTGTACAAAGATAAACCACAGACGAGTTTTGTAAGTAGCCCCACATAAATTCTGTAATCCCATTATTCAAAGAACAAGATGGTAGAACTTGCACCCAACTAAAAAAGTAGCCCCAGCAAAGAAGTGTTGATTCAATACTTTCAATGTGTCGGTACATCACTGTTAGTTTTTACATCATTTAACTTTTAACAGCACATTTTAGGAAATTAATGATTCTTGCTAGTATAATTTGTTATCTCCTTTCAAATTCTCTCAGAATCAGTGTTTCCAGCAGCTGTAGATCACAAGCAAATGCAGATTTGTTACTTCCCAGTTAGAAAATACCCCAAAGCATTTTCATTTAAAAATATGAGACCCTCATTTTAAGATCGGGGCGGAAAAAAAAAACAAAAAAAAAAAAAAAAAACTTCATTGCACTATAAAAATGCAGACCAGCTACAGCAGTATGGAGGATTGCGTGATGAATGAGCTCTTACATGAATTGCATCTGGAAAGAGAGCGAGCCTTCGCAAGTTGAATTCCTCTGCACCACTTATTCACATCTTTGTAGGAGTACAGTTTCAGGAAGAGGATGGTGTACACACCCAGAGCAAATGCTCCCCCAACTGCAGAGATAGAGGAGTAAAAGGTGGAATTAATACACAGCCTGGATACATTTTGACCCGACCGAACTCAGGCTAACAGAAGTCCAAGTAAAAGCGCCTTTATTCGGGTTTTATTCCAGCTCCGTTGAATACAAAGATGCAAGGCTGAATTGATAAGAGTAGTTATTTATGAAATAATTCAATGACCCAAAAAAATAATGCTAAAATAAGCTTCATCCAACAGGCCTTGCACCTTGCGTGTTTACAATTTCTTTCGAAACTTCCTCTCTTTAAAAAAGTAAAACTAGAAAAAAAAAGAAACAACGGAAAAACAATAGAGAAGCCAGATAGGAGAAAGTTGGCACGCCACTCAGCTGGCAATAATGAAGCACTGCTGCTTTATCAATGGTGCCCATCTGGTGTAAGGACTTGGTCCCTGCAGGAGCTCTGATGGATGGCATGGCCACACAGAAGCACAGGTAGGCACCGGTGCCAGGCCCAGCGGCCGTGCCACACTCCCCCTGACCTTGGTAAGTAAACAGAGGCCCCTCGGTGCCACACAGCAGACAGATGGCTTCTCGCTGTCACCACCCACCACGATGACGGATGAGTGAGAAGCAAGCGAAAACGTGTTCACTAAAGTACAGTAATGATGGGAAGTTTCCTATTGTCCATACAGTAAAGTGACAGTATGGAGCCCTGCGCCCTCAGCACTGCTGCCCAAAATTGTGAAGGACTAAGTACAAGTAATACGAGCATATTTGCCATGCGTGATAATCAGAAATGTTCACACAAGCATCTTATGATGACTCCAGAGCTTATTCCCCACATAACTTGCGACTCACATGACACTGAATTCAAGAGTGCGGTTGAGACTCACAGGCATGCAATATCCAAAACAAGGAAACTCACAATTGTGTTTTCTGTATTTCCCAAGTTATGTTGATGCGAGGGTTCTGACAAGTGTGTTGAAAGGACTGTGTTCACTCAGCTGTGTTCATTTGACGTCACAATCAGACCTTCTGTCTCCATCGTTAACATTCTTATATTAAGCAGTACAAATACGCGCAACCAAATGTTGTGCAACAAAATTTGCAAAACTGACAAGCCAGAACATTAAAAATACTCACAGATTACACAAATATCATTTATTATCTCGTAGCGGAAGCAAATGTCAAGATTTGCGGATAAACCTCAGACAGCAAGTGAATAGTCGGTTCTCATAGTTGACGCGTTGGAGGGGACCTGAGCAAGTTTAACAAGGGCCAAATAATTACAGCCATACGAGTGGGTCACAGCATCTTGTAGATTGCAAGGTTTGGGTGCTTCTAAACGGCAGTGGAATGGACCTAGCGACAATAATGCAAGGAGAGACAAACTAGGTGGTGGGCGCTCAAGGCTCATAAAGGCACAAAAGCAAAGAAGGCTATCCCATCTGGTCCAAACTGACAGAAGGGCCACTGTGGCACAAGCCATGGAAAATTTAAACAATAAACAAGACATATGAGAAGAATATGTAACAACGCACAATACATTGCACCCTGCTGCTTATAGTGCTTTGTAGCTCCAGATCAGTCGGAGTGATCATTCATCATCACCGCTCCACGAAGAAAAGTGTCTAAATGAGCACACGAGCATCGGAATTGGACCCTCATGCATTGAAGAACGCTGCCTGGTCCACTGAGCCCTGTCTTCTTTCACATGATGTGCATCGGTCAGATAGGAGCATGATGTGCATCGGTCAGATAGGAGCACAAATTTACAGGGCAAAGGATGCACTGTTGGGCAAGAAGACAAACTGGTGGAGTCGGTGTGATTCTCCGGGAGATGCTCTGCTTGGAAATCCTAAGTCTGGAAAATTCACACGTGTGTCAGTTTGACAAAGCTGTTTTTTTCAGCACTAGTGGGACCTATACAGTATTAGCCAATGAATTGCTAAGGAAAACATTCAGTTGAATGCAGCTAAAAATATTGAAAAAAAGCACATCTATTACCAATTACCTATTCTTCTTTCTTCTTGACTTAGGCCAACTATGATGTTTCTTCCCGCAGAAAAAAGTTTTAATCACTTAAGAGCGGCTTGTCAACATTTCTATTGCTGAAGGCACCACAGGTGAGGGACAGATGATGTTCTGCTGCTCAGCACTTGATTCCCCTTCTTTCACTGGCCCTCTCCAGCTCAACAAATCCACCCACTGCTTACATGACTCAAGATTAACCTCTCTCAGGGGATGAGCACCAATATTTCGGAGAGACACGCTCTGCTGCTGCAGAGACTGAATATTTGATTAAACTAAGACTCCACTTTTCCTCCAAGCACTGGTCTTTTTTGTTTCCCATAACTCCCTGCAAGGAGATCTATATTCACTCACACTAACAGGCAGTAAAAAAAAAAATAACATAAATTGATAATCTTATGTCATGTTGGGTTCGTGGATAGTGCTCTATGAATATTGATGAGGAAGACATTTTTCTTAACATTTTTCGACGATTAAGCACTGGAATACTGATGCAAGCAAGACTTGTCGCATCCTGATTGAATACACAAAAATATTTGGCAACCATCTCTGATCCTTTAAAATCTTTCCAAGTACCATATCAAAGCAACTTGAATGTATCCTACAATAAATAAGGCCAAGCCGTTATTAGTCCAGCAGTGTTTCTCAATCCTTTGAACAGTACTGGGCATGTGCCAAAGCCACAGATCATAAGACTACGGTAAATATGGCAGGCCGTAATGAATTTGACCCACGCCTTGATGAGTCATATTAGTGCATGCACACGCATGGAATTTTTGCCATGTTGTTCACTACCCGGAAATGTATGTACACACATTACTATCGATTCACTTTACTCAAGTCCTTCAAAATGAGCATGAACATCTTCTTGCTTAAAGTATTCTGTGAATTTTATTCTCGAAAATCCTGTCAATGACTAGCAGAAGATGACTGGGGGATGTGTTTGGGTGCTGCCACACCTGGGGTTACAGAGGCCAGCGAAAGGATGGTGACAGCTGGGAAACACAGGATGGTAGTCAGGTTGAGGCAGTGAGCGATTGTACCAAATTGTTCACTGAAGGTGCCCTGTAGGGAAAATGAGATTATTGCTCAATGACAACAGCAATCAATGTCCACATGCTCTCAAAGCATTTGGAGAAATCACTTGGTGAACAGCACATATGCACAAGCATGATGCATATATTTGAATATATGATTAGTTTTTGTTGAATAATATCAATAACTACATATTTGAACTGTATACTGCATGTTTAAAAGCCAAATAAATTAAATGCAGAAAATGGGGTATGACACAGCAGCAGATGATTTAAAGATAATAACAAATTTAAACTCTTACTCTATACTAGAGATGTGTATAATGGACAACTTCAGTTTTTAAATTATGATCACGCTGCCATGCCCACTTTTGCGAGGCTGAAATGAAATCCTAAAGTCTTTTACAAACGAAAGATGTAGCAAACCAACTTCTGTCAAATTTGACTGATATTTGCAACCACTAGAGGTTACTGGTCAAATTGTTTACGGACAACAGAAGACTGATGATTCACACGAGTGTTCACACCATCTGAATAACTCCTCTGGTAAACGACCGGTTGAGTTATATCCGTAAATTTATCAGTAGCCCTTATCAAAAGCTTTTAAACATACAGAGCATTTATAAAGCAATAAATATTAAGCTTGCAGCAGATGTGAAACTAAGTTAAAAAAACAAAGATTATTTTCAGGTTGCTCCAGGGAACCAGATGAGGATGAGAGATAGAGAGCAACTTTTGGCAAAAGCTCTTAAAGTAGCACCAGTAACAACACTGGGAATGTGCCAGGGTAGGAAACGCTCTGATGTTTTTAAGAATGGACAGTGACATTAATTATGTTGGCATGATAGATTATATCCAGAGTAAATTCTGCAAATTTACAGGTTGCTACTTACCACAGACAGCCTCCTCTCAATGTACAAAGCTGCCAGTATGAACACATTTGAGACTAAAAATAGCCAAAAAAAAAGAAAAAAGAAAAAAAGGGGGGTGAGGTTTGGACACAGAAAAAAACACAATAAGAAAATGTTCAACACTAGTCCAACGGTGTCTGATAATAAAATCAAAATCACACCAGGCATCAGTAGTAGGGGATGGTGAAGTTCATAGTTCCTGTTTAAATGAATCTCCATTTAGATGATTCTTTTCCAATTTTATCAGAAACCACAAAGCTGCCCGTCTCAGTGTACTGGTCCAGACACACAATTGTACAGTTTCATCTGTGGATGCTCATCCCAGAATTTTAGACAAGATTCTTTCAGATGAACAATGAAAATAAACAGCTTCAACCCTACTTAAGTGCAACTGTAGACCATCCAGCTTCAAAATACAAAAGGTTCAGAGCCTAAACCATTAACTGCCAGTCTAATCTAATCTAATCTAACCTGCTAGCTACCCTTTCCTTGCTTCAGAGCAATATAAGCTGGCATTACTTCATGAATCTGCTGCCCGAGTGGAGATAAAAACCTGCCATAACTGGCCATGGGCCAATCAGAGACATGTCCCTTTTAGTGTAGCATATGCAAGTTTCAGACTGTCAGTCCCCAGTGGAACTGCTCCATTACAGCACAAACAGGCGGATGCTAACCTTTTACACACAGAGTGAATGTTCACAATTTCATACTCTGACAATATTTTCCCCCATATAATAAATACGGAATTTCCTGACATTTGCAGTTTTCTTGAGGAATAAAAAATAATAATTAATAATTAAGAAAATTAATTTGAGTCAAACAAGGCTGAAGTTTTCAAAAAAATTAATGTGAAGATTTATTACCTAGCCGGTGCAGCTGAAATGTAAAGATGGACAGAACACTGGTGACAGAGGCAATACTGCAGCGAGTTTACAAGCTTTCCAAATACAAACAGGTCAATTAAAGAAAAAAACCTGAGTAAATGCACGGATGAAAACAGAGAATGTGTCTGTTCATTTCCCTGCACATTTAGGGTTTACTACAGTTTTGCAAATCAATGCCGTTCTTTTGTGTGCTTAGCTTTGCATCCTATGATAATATATTCCTACCGTGATGGGACAGGTCTCACCCAGAACGGCGATGACCCAAGCCACATAGGACATGAGGGGTCAACTGAATGGTTTCATGAGTATAAAGACAGCACTTTCCATTGCCATCCCATAACGTACCAATGACAAGGCAAGCTGCTGGCCAGTTGTACGGGTCCTCCAGGAAGAGGGAGATCACTTGAATGGGGTCCACCAGTACTCCATAACTAATAGGTCAGGGCAAGAATGACAGTTTGAGGGCTTCATCCACACATTATGAAATGACTAATAAGCTAGAAACGTCACAAGAAAAAATAAATCAGAATGTCACTGGGATGGAAAGGAGTCTTGAACTGTTTGGGCTGGAGCTGCAGCAACATTTCAGTGTGAAATACAGCACTTGTAACCATATGACCCCAGCGACATGGGAGCTCCCCAGATAGCAAGTCTACCCTCCTTCTCGTCAAATAAAATCCACTGAGATCAACTAAGATCAAGATCATCAATTAACAACACAGAAATAAACAATATACTTAATTTCATCCTTCATAATGCAAATTCTACCATTTTGTTAAAACTGGGGAGGGATCCAAAGGGTCAGATAACTTTACAATAATCGGGAAATACAGAATAATGTACAACTGCACAAAAAGATCTAGTTGTTCCAAACGAAAATTTCTTTAAAGCCGTCCTTCCAGTCTGAATGCCTCGTTAATGCTGCAGACATTATCCCATTTTTCTACAGAAACCTCAGAAAAACAAGTTGGAATGCAGGCTAAAGAAGATTTAGAACATAATGCACCAAATGGCAGTGATGCATAAAATCAGTAATCCCTGTATGGTGCCCAGTAAGAAACTTCTACGTCCCAGCAAGGAAAACCCAGCTCACTCACCTCAAGAGATTCTCCAGGAAAAGGCGTGCATTGTTCAAGACCTGCAAAAATCACAAAATAATGGTATGAGTAGCACTGTAGCTTAGATTTTGAACACTTTCAACATAGGCACATTCCGAATGGAAAACAGCCAATTTATCACACGATTAAAAGACCTTCACTGGTTGAGACAGAGTTCAGAGTTCAAAAAAAACTTAACACATACAAGTACATACAAAGCCCACAATGTAAAGCATGAAAATGAGTAATAAAAAAGAATTAAAAATACAGAAAGAAAATGTTTAATAACACAGCATAAAAACACATACTAATAATAATAATAATAATAATAATAGGTACATGGTCCAATTCTGCATTGTGGTCAGTGAATATTAGTAGCTTATGGTAAGGGGCTGAACAAAACTCCTCAGGTGGCAGGTAGTTTACTCCTGACGAACAAAACCATTTTCCAAGGTTTCCAAAATTAGCAGTTTTTGTCATACGTCTCAGGTTGTTGCACCACAGCAGCAGTTATTCAGCTTTCAGCCGATACATGGACCCATCCCAACCGGGAACCAGACCGACGGCGATTCCACATTTAGACAAATGTTTGATAGGTGGGCGCATGTAGATGCAGTAATTCAGTAATAATTACCTCCGCCAACCAATGAAGTTGGGCAGAGATTATATTCACCAATGTCTGTTTGTCAGCTACTCTGTTTGTCCAGACAATATCCCTGAAACTTCTCAATTGATTTATATTATATTTTGTGGAATTGTGGGCTATGGCCCAAGGAACAATCCATTAGATTTTGGTGGTAATCCAGACCACCAGTTGGATCCAGGAATTTTTTTTAAAAGGATTCTTCACCATTGCAGGAAGGCAAGATTGGTATAAATTGCATTCATCTCAAATTCCACTTGATGGTAGTAGATTTTAATACAAGGAAACTTAGCCAATTGTACAAATAAGATGGTAGCACTTGCAGATTAGCGTAACATAGAAGAGTAAAATATTGGCCCTAGCAGAGGTCTGCATTCTCCAAGTGCCACTCTAGTTGGACATTTAAATCAACAGTAAAAGTGGTCAAGCTCATTTGGAACAGGGGGTCATCCACAGAGTGGGTTTCTTTCTTTAATTATTTGTGATGTTTCTGAGACTTCAGGAAACTGAAGCGGTCATTGAAAGAGGGAACATATTTAAAGTCCTTTCATTGTATTTTGACGGCAAATTTCATTGTTTATATTTCATTTCGCAATTGTATGGCTCCCCTTATTGTCTCTGAAAGGCTCCATCTTAGAGTGCAAGCCGGCAAATTCTGGAATAAAGCAGAGCATTTTATGGCACGATTTGATCATTCCCTTGGATGGATAGCAATTTTTCTCAAAGAAAGCAAGACATAACTGTGTCAGTCAGGTTTACATTAGAAACCTTCAATTTATTCCAATCGGAGAAGACAAGGCAGTCTTGAAAATCCTCTGCGGCCACACCGATCCATTTCCTAACAGACGTATTTCCAAGCCTGGCTGTTATTTTCTGCTTGTCTGAGCAGATAAGGTGAGCCATTACATGGTCAGAATTCCCCAGGGAGCCACCAAGGGCAGCACGATAAGCATCTCTTCCATTTTCCAAACCAAATAAGAAACATTGAGGAGAGCAAAACCCCTGACCATCTCTTAATGCAGACTGATAAACCCCCCACCCACTTTCCCACTGCACCAAAGCACCCCCAAGACCACCCTTTCATTCTCCTTTTCTTTTCTGGATTATGTTATACTAGATATACGGTTACGTTAAAATACATCATCCGTATATTCTATTCCTACATTACTAAGTGAGGTTAACACTACACTCTTTATTGAACAGCATGGTAAAGGTTCTCTAAGGTATTGCAGTCCTGTTTTCTTAAAGGAGAATTGCAGTGTGAAATTGACTTGGTGTATTGAAACATGATAATGAGTACTAACTTTAGTCGAATACCCCCATCTCCGTACGAACGCAACATCTCAAAATAAATGGCTTTTTAGCCGAATCTCCCAACAGGCTTACAATGGTAGTGAATGAGGCATAGCGTTGCCATGCAAAGAAATTGCCATTTTTTTCATCATTAACAAGGCTCAAAGTAGCTCCACACTTCATCGGTAGAATTCTGAGGGCCCTGACATTGAAAACAAGGCACTGAGAACTCTGAAAATGCACCGGTGGCATACAAAGCAGTATCGCCCCCAAGGCATAATCAGTAAGAGAGCAGTTCAGTTATTCCATTTTTATGAACAGTTTTTTTATAACGTCATCGGAGCTTCCAGCCCCTGAGAAAAGAAACGCGTGAGAAGTGCGGAATCATTATCGTTTTCGATGCTGCTGCTCATGGTAAAATCTATCTTAATAAACGACCTTGCGCAGTGAAAATCCAGGAGAGAGCACCTCTGATGTAGGTAAAATTTATCGTGTGTTTGACGTAAAATAATCCTAAACACTTGTGCTTTATATTTATTTGGCCTGTGCACAGTCATGAATATTGTTCTCACTGTGCCGGCACGCTGTCACATTTTGTGTGTCATGTATTTTGCTGTTGCTGGTTGTTTTAAAGCTGCATTCTTTCTCTTCTTAACATAAAGTCAGCTGTGAATGTATGTTACATCTGATTGTGATATTGCGTGATTGAGAACCGTGCTGGTGGGCAGTTCACAGGGCCACTGATATTTAATCTCCGCATTAATCATGATTCACTTATCTTGAGGAAAATTTGAGGACAGCCCGGTCTGAGCTTTCAGGCTTTGCCTGGGGTGCTGAAGTTGTTCGCGTAGAAACACTACCTGAAGCAATTAATATTGATGAATGTTTACGATATTCAAATATTGGCATTTATTCTGACTAAATTTTATATGGGAATGAGGTTGCCATAACTGAGCTATCCGTACTTATTGGGGGAGAGAAGCATAAGGAAGGCAGAGAGGTTCGGTTTGGGAAATTTATAAATTTGCAGCCCGGTGTAGTATCAACGAACGTTAGTATCACACCGAGTAGCCATAGAGCCCTCCATAATTATTGGCACCCCTGGTTAAGATGTGTTCTTTAGCTTCTAATAAATTCAGTGTTTTTCTAAATAATATAGGACCACAATGAAAAACATAATGCGTTGCTGAATAGCCCTTGACCCGGACATGATTTGCCTCAACATCACAGTGTTAAGGTCAAAGGTCAAATCCAGCAAATAAAGGTGACACTGCACATGTATGTGTCACAGTGAGCTACCATACCAAATTTGGTGAAGCTGCGATCAGTAGTTGCTGAGTACTGATCCATATAATATTTCCTGCCTTAAGGTCACAGCGCAAAGGTCAAAGGTGACATCCAGCAAAAAACATGACATTGCATGTGTTAGTGACAGTGAGTTACCATACCAAATTTGGTGAAGCTGCGATAATTAGTTGCAGACTATGGACCCAGACAAGATTTCCGGGGTCATGGTCACAGAGCTAAGGTCAAAGGTCAAATCCATCAAAAAACCTAACATTGCACATCTATGGTCATAGTGAGTTAGCATACCAAATTTGGTGAAGCTGCTATAATTAGTTGCCGAATACTGGCCCGGAAAATGTAACCCGGACAAGATTTCCAGGCACAAGGTCACAGCGCTAAGGCCAAAGGTCAAATCCAGCAAAAAACCTGACGGCGCACATCAATGGGTCATAGTGAGTTACAATACCAAATTGGGTGAAGCTGCGATCATTAGTTGCCGAGTACTGGCCCGGACAAAATCATGGACGGACAACGAATAACAGACGGATACGCAGGTGATGACAATACCCCTCCGGGCCAGTCGGCTGAGAGGTAAAAAGAGGAAAATCCAACCTTTAATTCAAGTGCATTTATTTAGTGGGAAAGAAAATCCAACATTAAGAAATAATTCTTTTACATCAAATCATGTGTGCCACAATCATTAGTACCCCTGAACAGCTCCTAATCTTCTATAATGTTTCACAAGATGGGAGAATACAGAAAGAGGGATCTTTGACAATTCCTCTGCACAATCTCTCTAAATCATCCAGCGACCTTGGTCCTTTCCTCTGCACTCTCCTCTTCAGCTCACTCCCCAGGTTTTCAATGGGGTTGAGGTCTGGGGACTGAGATGGCCATGGGAGGAGCTTGATTCTGTGTCTGGTCAATCATTTCTGCGTAGACTTGGCCACATGTTTAGGGTCATTATCTTGCTGAAAGACCCAGTGACGACCCATCTTCAGCTTTCGGGCAGTGGGCACCAGATTTTGAATTAAAATGTCCTGAAGTGTTCATGATGCCATGCACCCTAACAAGGTTCCCAGGGCCTCTGGAAGAGTAACAGGCCCCCAGCATCACTGATCCTCCCCCATACTTCACAGTGGGCATGAGGTGCTTTTCTGCATACTCATCTTTTGTGTTCTGCCAGAACCACTTAGAGTGTTTGTTGCCAAAAAGCTCTACCTTGATCTCATCTGACCAAAGCACACAGTCCCAAGTTGAAGTCCCAGTACCGCTTAGCGAACTCCAGACGTTTGCGTTTATGATTGTGAGTGAGAAAAGGTTTTTTCCGTGCATGCCTCCCAAACAGCTTGTTGGCACGTAAATAGCGCCTGATGGTTGTTTTGAAGACTTTGTGACCCCAAGATGCTACCATTTGTTGCAATTCTTTAACAGTGAGCTTCGGAGAACTCTATTTCTCTTACCATCCTCCTCACTGTGCGTGGTTGTAAAATAAGCTTGCATCCTCGTCCAGGCTTGTTTACCACAGTTCCAGTTGTTTTAAACTTCTAAATGATTCCTCTGACAGTAGATATGGGCAGGTGCAGGCGAGTGGCTATTTTCTTGTAGCCATTGCCTGACTTGTGAAGGTCGACACACACCTGCCTTACTTGAATGGCATGTTCCTTTGTCTTTTCCATGTTGAAGAGTGGATAAGAGAAATGGCCTCTGTGTCACGTCATATTTATACCCCAGGGAAAAAGGAAGTGATAAGTTACTAATTAAATGTTCCTAGATACTCTGATCAACTTTGTAAACTACTGTGGAAATGACAGAAATACTTCAATTACATTTATTTCCAAGGAATTTTTAGGGGTGCCAATAATTGTGGAACAGGTGATTTTATGAAAAATGATTATTTCTTAGTCAGGGATTTTTTTTCCCTTAAAATTCAAGTTGAAGGTTATATTTTTCTACAATTTTCAGTGTGAGAGTATGCTTGTGCAATAAAAATTGAATTTATTTTGAGGGCGCTGTATATGCAGCATGCGTGTCACACACGGTCCATCGCGATCACTGTACATGGCAGCATTCACAGTGCACACTGGCTGTGTGGCTAGCTGGGGCTAAAAAGGGACAAAACGAGAGAGGCAGTTCACTCTCGTCCTTTCATTTCCTGATATGAAAAAGAAAATGCCCGAATTGATGTGCTCGTGTTGTCACACCCTCCAACAACACAGGGACGACGCATGGGGCCTCCAGAGTCCGGGAAAACCGTTGAAAATGGGAAAATATTGGAGCAGATTCCAGTTGTTGCATGTACTACCAATGTTAAGTTTATGAACGTTCTCGCTGTGTGACGTCATGGGTCAAACGTCATCACTCTGAAAGGCTGCGCTGTGAAGGCATTTAAATCGCCAAATTTACCAATTTAAAGTTCGGAAATTGGGGGAAAGAAATATTTTGGCAATTTTTTACAGCATCAAGGTATATATTAGCGTTTATATAGGTTTGGCGGTAACATTACCCTTTAAACAAATTCTTCAGCACATGCCTTTAGAGCAATATTGTAATCATATGTTATCTCAGTTAGAAGAGGCATTCTTGTCTGAAAAAACAAGCCCAGGCAGGGTTTCCACTACATGTAATTGATCGTGGCGCACCGCCACGGCATTATAAAAGCTGCCACGCCTATGTAAAATGACTTTACATAAACTCCAGAAATCCTAAAGACAATCAGGTGTCGCCTGTTCTCCTTGTTAAGTTAAAAGGAGCGCTAATAAATCTTGACCTGATGTCAATCATTTCGCTTGATGAACACGTTTTCCAATGAATAAAAATGAGCCATTGGCAGTAAAACGCTCGGCTTTCTTCTTAATGCAATGTGCGCAACAACTGGAGAAAAAATATTTTGTTCACTTTGCAAAATGATAAAATACGATGTCAACTTCTGTATTTGCTGTGAGCATATCCTGCTCTACCTAATTTGTATCTTCATGATTATTTAACTCCAATCCCACAGTCTGGAGTCATAATTGGTTTTCATATAAGATGTGAAATCCACCGTCGTGCGCGTGAAACTGATAAACCTCCGTGCACATACACTTCGATTATTACATCGCCTACGCGCTGATTATTAAAACTGGCCACAACTGATAATGCTGGGTTTTGACCTGACACAGAAGCCCTCCACCGCAGTTTCAAAAAATCCTGGAGGAAACCCTGCCAGGAAAAATTACCAAGGGATCTTTTAATGATATCGTTTGAGAAAATAGGTGCGCAATGATATCAGTAATTATACAGCCAGTAATACCATATTACACACAGACGGTTTCAGTTTCCAAGTATAACTTCACATAACTATGTCTCCAGAGGAGATTAAATTTGACTTAAACCAAATAGGTAAGACTCCTTCCATATGGGTATAAGATAAGATAAAATACATTTCTCGTGAACCTTGTGGAGAAATTTGTCCTCTGCATTAGACCCATCCTATTGTTAGGGGCAGTGGGCAGCCACAGAGCAGCGTCCAGGGACCAACTCCAGTTCTAAAGCCAATTCCTTGGTCAGGGGTACTCGTTGTAGTGTTCCTAAGATGTATGTTTTTTGGGGACACGTTTACCTTTTCAATGCGACTGCAAGATGAGGAAAAAGATTGATATCACCAAAACACAAGTAAGCAACTCTTGAAAATCACCCAAATTGAATCTCTATTTTGAGATTATGCGCCGAGAGGAATGCTCCAAATGAAAACAGACTTCTATTCACCGTCATTCCCTATATTCATGGGAATACAACTCCCTGCCCTTTCTTTTAGGAGCAAATTAGCTGGCTCCTCGCATGATTTCTTGCAACAGGAAACTGATGGAGTACTGCAAGAATTGCCAGCAAAGAATGCTTTATGCGCAAATCCCTTAGTCAGGCCTACCAAAGAAAATGTAGTCTCAGCACACAAAAACTTTGAAATTCACACATTAATCGCAGAAATAGCAACAGAAAAATTAAACCCTGCTCCAGATACTGTAAAAGCAGCAACATAAACTGTTGACTCGGTAGCATAAGACTATGAAACAGCAACATTTTCTATCGCATCCGTCTTTGCCATTTACTGCGCTTGCGCGTACAGGCCCAGGCTTCTTTCAGAGATGGCGGAATCAGGCGTTTCTCCTTCGGTGGGTAAGTAAAACTTCCACATATGACGTTATTGTTAATGCAAATGTATAACAATGAATTGTAAGACGTAGCTGTTACATCCACATTCTCATAAATTCACTTATTTTAGCATGTCACCAGAAAGTCGCCAGATTTAGCGAGAAAGTCACCAAGTTGGCAACACTAAGACTATAGTGAAATCGACAGTGCATATTTCATCGTTCATCAACGTCATCGTTCATCATCGTTTCTTGCTGCCGCCTCACAGCAAGAAAGTAGTGGGTTCGAATCCAGCCAGGGGCCTTTCTTTGTGGAGTTTGCATGTTCTCCCTGTATGTGTGTGTGTTTCCTCTGGGTACTCCGGTTTCCTCCACCCACAAAAACATGCTTTATAGCCTGGTAACTCTGACCAAGGTATTGGCCTTAGAACTGGAGTTGGTCCCCGGGTGCTGCACAGTGGCTGCCCACTGCTCCTAACAATACGATGGGTCAAATGCAGAGGACAAATTACGCCACGGAGTTCAATAAAGTGCATCTTGATCTTAATATACAACTTTCGAAATGTCTCTATACGAACCGTGGCTCAATCTGTGACCATTTTGGTGAAACAAGTCATTGTAATTTCACTGTGGAGTTTGACCCTCAAAAGGTCACAGACAGTCAAGTTGAATGTCACCAAATGAAAGTTAATAGGTGACTTCCTAGATGTAAGTAACACAAACTTAGGCTCCATCTGTGACCGTTTTAGTGATACAAGTCATTAAATTTTCAATAGGTCACATTTGACCTTTGACGGTCAATACGAAGCTCACCAAATGAAAGTTCCTATATGTCTCTAATACAAACCTAGACTCCATCTGTGACCGTTTTGGCAAGACAAGTCATTGTAATTGTATTATGTCAAGTATGACCTTCAAATGTCATCAACAGTCAAGCTGAATGTCACCAAATGAAACTTCATACATGACTTCCTATATGGCCACAATACAAACCCAAGCTCAACCTCTAACAGTTTTGGTATTAGAAGTCATTGTAATTTCACTATGTGAAAGGTCACCAAAGGTAAATTTCAAGGCCACCAAATGAAATTTCAAGTATGACTTCCTTTACATCGCTAATACAAACCGAAACTATCGGTAACCATTTTGCTGATAAGCAAATGATAAGCCATTGAAATTTCGCGGTGAAGTTTAAGCATTCAAGGTCACTGAAAGTTCAATGTCACCAAATGAAACTTCATACATGACTTCCTATATGTCCGCAATACAAACCTAAGCTCCATCTGTAATAGTTTTGGTGATAGAAGTCATTGAAATTTCACTACGTGACGTTTGAACTTCGAAGGTCGCCAAAGGTCAAGTTCCAAGGCCACCAAATGAAATTTCATACATGAGTCCTATAAGTGTTCAATGCACATATGTTCCCAATCTTCAATATTTTGAAGCCTAGAAACCTTTGAAAATTGTAACATTTTGCTTGATCTCAAGTTTGAACTTTCAAGGTCATCTGAAGTCAACTTGACACAATGAAAATATAGGTCATATATTACTTCCTATATGTCAGTAATACAAACTTAATCTCTATCTGGAACCATTTAGCTTCCACAGACAATTTGGCTCATTCTCCATGAGACCCAATGTTAAAGTACAGCGCCCCCACTAGACCCACTTCCGTCAATTCAATCAAAATGGTGCTCGCACTGTACATCGACGGTACCAAGGTAAATTGTTTGCCTGATTTAGAAAAAAATTCATCTCACAGTTTTACAGAAATATTTTTTTTTTTTTTTAATTACTCAGCCCTATCTTTAACATTGGAGCCAAACGTTCAAGGGCCCATAAAACAGACAAAATGATTCAATCAAAAAACCGAGAAAAACCTCTGGAGACATGCTCTAGTAGTATGTTACCGCAAATTTACAAATTCATTAGGCAAAAAAAAAAAGGAAAGATTAAAAATGTTCCGGATGACGGACGACAGACGCCACACCATGACAATTGCTTATCGGCCCTATGTTCTGGACAACGGATGCCACACCACCACAATAGCATAGGGCAGGTAAGCCTTTATAAAAAAAAAAATATATATATATATATATACACACACACACACACGCACACACGCACACACGCACACACTTCCACTGTGTGATGGCCCATCACAAATTCCTCCAGATAAGTCAGAGACATTTATAAATGCTATGTCCGCATAGAAAGGGCTTTATAATGTACGTTCTTGTCTTACGCCCCCTCCCAAGGTTTGCAATTTATTGAATAAAACTCGACAAAAAAACTACTGAAAATCTGCGGAAACTCTGACCTCTTCATATTACATTTACAATTGCATTTGTGGTTAGAACAAAAACCAGAATACACAGGGGTGCCCCAGGACCTTTTTGGGGGAATAACTGCTCATAGGTAAGGGGCATTTTTGAAGCAGGGCCAACTGAGGAAGGAGATCATGAGTATTCAACTTAGTTTTGCACCCTTTCCATTTACCCAGACAAATTCCTTCAGAGTTCTCAAATTGCTCAGTTATTTTACGCACCACAGAGGCTGAAATGCCAAAATTCCTTCCAATTTTTCTTTAAAGAAGATTACTTTAAAAGCTTTTTTTGATTCTGACATGTATTTGTGAGCGAATTGGCAATCCTTGGCCCACCTTTGCTTCTGAAGGACTAGCTATCCTGGATGCCACTAATGTACCAAATAATGATTAGAATCACTTGCTCACATCAGCTGTATCAAATTATATCATTCAAAAAATTTTTTACCTCATTACTAGTCCCCAACTGCCCCCCAACTTTTTTTAAATGCATTGAAGGTTTCAATGGCAGAAAAGGATGTATATTAACAAATAAAATCAAATTGACAACAAAAAACATAATATCTTATCTTCATACTGTATGCAATTCTGTGGTTAAATACAAGTCAAAGTAAATTTATAAATCACTACTTTCCATTTTCATGCAGATTTTCCATACCGTTGCAAGTTTTTCAAAGTTAGGGTTGTAATTCTCTCACACTGTCATGTGCCATTATTACAAGATAATCAACATTATTCACTTCCTCAGGGACGGGTCATAATATTTTGGCTCAATAAAGTATACTTCACTTTGAAAACAAGCAATATTAAAGATTTACTGTTTTAATATAAACCCCCGTCTTTGTTTCCCCAGTTCTTGTTCAAAGAGTCAAAATTAATTGTCAGGGCTATGCCAATCCTCTGCATACATTATAGAATTGCTCTTGGAAACTAAAATAATTAATGCAACAATGTATAATAGTCTGCAGTAGCTTTTGGGTCTGTTCTTTTCTGGTCTCTTTCTGCACGGGCAATTTTACAGTTTCGTTTGTTATTTCTCATTAATGCGCACAAAGAATTATCCATGTTCTTTGGAAATTTGATTAAAATTTCACAGTGTGGAAAAAATGAAACCATTTGGGTGGCAAAATGAGCTTGTTTCAGACTGAATTAATACCAGCTTTAAAAGCTAAACTGTAAGCCTTGCATCTTTAAAAAAAGACTACGAGCTGGCAGTGTGCCGAATTCCATGTGAATTCAGAACCCCGACATTGCAGAGTGTTTATTTTTGGACGCATCCAAACCCCCCTATTTACCACAGTATAAACAAGCCTTAATTATGCTTTCAAATTTCAATCAACTGATCCAAATACTTGCCCTCATATTTACTTGGGTAAGATCAAAATATTGTCATTGCTCTTTGAAAGTGTGGACAGTGGGATATTCTGCTGTAGCGCAACGATGAATCCAACATTGACCTAAATTTATTTAAAAAAAAAGAAAGAAAACACCTCAAAACAAGGTCATTACTACATTCAGAACAATCCACTTGACAAAAAAATCCATGCGGACAACATTTTAGTTACATTTTAGAGATTCAGTCAGCTGACAGTAAATACGATTATTGGAGATACTGCATAAGTGCTTGTGATAGCATATGAGGCTCAGATAAGGAATTTAATGAACCATTTCAAGCAAAGGTGTTTAAGAAAACTGCACAGCTTCTATAAAGAAATCACAACAACCATGTAAAACCAAGTAGAATTTCTGCAGGACCAGGGGAGAAAACAGATAATGAGGCAATTTCCTGATTAGCATCCAGGGGTAGGAATACACGATAAATGGTGAAGGAGAGAAAGTAAAAAAAGTTTTGAGACACTACAGCCACCAGTATACAAGAGCGGTGATCAAATGATAATAAAATGGCTTCAGTGATTTTGTGGAGAAAATGGATTTCAAAACACATTGCTCAGTCAGTCATAAAAATATCACTCTTTGAACTGCACTGGTACCGCACTTGAATTCAGATCAAGTGGCTGTTCCTATATCCTTGAATTACTCATTTTTATATCATGGAGAACTTTTCAGAATACAAATGCACAAAAACCTACAAAGAGAATGACAAAGCTCTCATTGTAAAAGATTACTGTGGCTCATGAATGTACTATTAATTCTGAGTGACTGCTCATTTTAGAGGCAAAGTTCCCAAAAAGCAGTGAAACATTATATATATATGCATTATGATTTATTCGTTCCTCCTGAAGCCAGCACTCCTTTAGGACAGAGTGATTGCTGAGTCAGGTACAGCACACTGCCAGTTGGATGCATTTGTAGCGAAATGGTTAAATTAAGTGTTAGCAATTTATTGGCCAATGTAGATGCAATCTAATCTATTCAGAATTCTTGCACAATCCAGTTCAGTGGAAGTTTACACAGCTAGATGTGCAAAGAAGACTCCAACCCAGAAATGAAAGGAGCATACTGTACATCCTTGTCAACATAGCTGGAATTCTTTGAATGACTTAATTCCTGACACAACATGTACTCCACGTACCTTTTTTTTTTTTTTAAACATGTCTCAGCACATGTTAGGTTTACCATTAAAATTACATACAACCGTCATTTTTCCCCTTCTCTTGCTGTTCCTTATTTCAGACAATGTGATTGTCAGTTCACCAGTTTTTAATTCTGGAATGATATTGAATGGAAACTGCACCTGCACAAGAAAGACTAAACTAAAAAGAAAGACTCCGTCACACACATATTCACAGATCACCACTTTCTTGCTTAGGAATCTTCAGGTCTGGGTCAATCACAGCAGAATGCACGGAAAAATAAAGCAAATATTTGACAAATATCTAAATAGAAGGTAATTTTTATCATTCCTTTATCGTGTGCATAGTCAAAACAAAGTTCAGATGCAAGAAGTATCAGTCAAAAACGAGGTTAGTCTGTAAGGAAGATGCATTGACTAATACTGTGACTCATACTAAATAGACAGTCCAGTTAGCCACGACCTCATGGGTGTAGCCCCTCAATGCCTGTGTGTGACATCTTGTAAACTCTGACCTCCAGAGCAGGGCTATTCAACATTATCAAGAAAGCCCCGGTGTGAGAGCAGGCTTTCATTCCAAACAAGCAGTTACACACCTGACACTCCTAATCAACACCTAGAGTCTTTGCTAAAGAGATTGATTTGTAGTATCAGGAGTGTAAGTGCTGGGTTGGAATGAAAGCCTGCACCCACACCAGCCCTAGCAGGATAATGTTGAATAGCCCTGCTCTAGAGCATTCACAAGTCAAACACTGAAATGGGCACATTTTCAACATGAAATTTAGCTTTATTTCGCCAATTCTTTTGCCATGGCAAACAAATTCAATGGATGTTGTGATGTTACCAGTATCTATGCCCAAACTAAATATCAAAGGAATCGGTTAAAATTTGTGGCCTGTAGAGCGTCCAAGAAAATCTTTACAGACATGGCAAAGAGACAGTGAATCCGAAGTAACCGCTCGACTTTGTCCAGGGGCTACAATAATGCAAAGCAATTGTGCCCGAGAGTATGTATAGAAAGTGAATTCCATTTAGCCAACATTACATGCAGATGTGTCAAGATGAAATGTCGTAGAACTATCACAAGAGTTACTGCAACAGCTACTGCAATCACAACAAACAGAAAAGTCAGTCACCCCTAACCGCTGGTGTATCCCCCCAGGGTTCTGCCCAGGACGCTAGGAGTGCTGGACGGAAAATTTCTGCTGTCCCCTAACCTGACAATCCGCTGTCCACGAGCTACAAGCATAATACACATTATTCACTGATGATCTTGTCAGTGAGCGGTGTAGTTTTAATCTGAGAGTTGGTGGTGATATGTAATGCGAACGCGCTGTGCGCGCGAGCTGTAAAAATTTTTTGCTACAATTTGAATGAAAATATTGCCTCTCCGTCACCAGAGATGGAGGCAATGGAGGTCATTGATATTCTGCATTGATGCGAGATGCCTCTAATTTTCATAGATAGATGCCATATTCATAAACTTTTTTTTTCTATTTTGTATCCAAATACTTTTGATTAAGTTTCTGAACACGACTTAACAACTGTTTCAAACATTTATAATGAGGCTTAACAAATCTGAACAATTCATAAATAAGTTGATTACATGATATGTTGTATCATTAACGACTATTACAATCATTTCAGATGTGGCGGAGCCAGAACTGTGGGGGGTCCATACCAAATATGATTGAGAGCAAAACGATTGGCTCCATTGCCATAACAAAAAACCTTTGAGGCAGAGTAATGACTACTGGTCCATATAGCATTCCCCATACTCTCCTGTAGGGGGTCTAATAATAGTTGTAGTTGCTGTTTGTAATGGTTCCAGTCTTTTTTGCATTAGTTTGCACTCATTGCCTTCTCATTTATCACACTTGCATAGGATCTGGTGTACATTCTGGAGTAAATATCAGCGTTCGCCAGGTGTCATGTCTGATTCACTAAAAGTGTGTACGTCGCTGATTTCGGTGTAGGACTGGCGTGGCGTTGATAAGTCTGGCAGCAGAAACCATTGTGATTTACATGACACGCCCCGATAAATTCATGCTCCGGGGGGCATATTCCTGCCCACTTTACGACATGGACTCTCGAAAGACGGCAAAGAAGAAAGAACTTAACTGAGGAGGAAATATCGTCGGCCTGCTGATAAAGCCTCGTATGTACAATTTGATAAGAAAGTAAAACTCGTATGTCCACGAAAATAACTTAAACATTGCAAAATACAAAATTTCATTGATTGGATACATTCTTAGAGGAAAAATAGTCATCCTTCCTGAATACAGCTCAACTGCATTCTTCCATGCAAAATTAAACTTTTTTTTATTTTTTGCACTCTCCTGTAAAGTTTATCATTTTGAAGATATGAGGTTTTATCAGCAGGCTGATGATAGATAAAGGAAAAACAAAATAATTTTATTTGGAAGCCTTAAGAGTGGCATAAAGGGAGCTCAGAAGGCTGCAGTTCGGGAAACTATTTCTGCTGCAGTAAACTCCACCGTTGGGGTGGAAAACCGGGGTGCAGCAGAGGTTAGATTTGATTCATTATTAAATCGAAGTGACTATTCGCACTTAATTTTTGTGCTTAGACGCACTGAGATGACCAAAATTCTAGTTAGACGCACTAATTATTGTGGCCAAGGTGCACATTTCTCCATTGCCCACGCTTATTTTCAGTGTGTCCAAAGCTAAAATTTTTCTCTTGACCGAACTTATTTTAAGCTGTACTTTCTAGTCGACACTGGAATGGTCATCAACTGCCGCACTTACAAGTGTGGTCAAGAAAAAAAAATTCAGCACTGGTCACACGTATAAGTGTGAATAACATCGGCCTTAATAAATTCAATTTATAGATCCACGATATTTCATGTTATATTGCCTACATAATTGACAATCCAAATGCTTTACATGTAGGTTAAAAAGGTGGTTCGATTTTAAGATCGCCTCCAAAAAACGGGTTGCTGCGCTTAAGCACAGCAGCGCACACACTGGTGGAGGCCAACCAGACAGCTGTAACCATTCCAGGTGACTAAAATTACTGATGGTAACAGCTTTCCTATCCATTGTAACGTTAAACCTGATCATAAACAAAGTGTAATTCTGTGTCTATTGATGCGGTTCGCTAGCTAGCAGACACTCGGGAATCTGTCTAGTTCGCTCGCTGTGGCCCACTCTGACAACTTCAGTGGTGAACGTCAGTGAAGGAATTGATGTTAGAATTAATACTGTTGATCTAACTGTGACTAGGCCTACTCTTTTGTTAATAGGGTAAGCTATTCTTGAATGTAAGGTCAAAATGTATATTAGGCCTACAACATTAACGATGTTGGTATTCCACCAGCTACCTTGTTGATGAACGTTTTCTACATAAAAAGATCGCAAGTCATATCCTGATAGTAGGTTAATAAAAACTAATGCGATTTTCAGATGAGTCTCTTAAACTGGTTAAAGAGAAAGGCGGACGGTGACCACGGAGAAGCTAAGGTTAGTGAAGGAAATTAGAGCAGGCAACATCAAATTGGCTTCAATAAATTTCTGTGTTAAGCCACCCCATTTTGCTAGTATCTTTTGCTACAGAGAAAAGCTTGAAATCAATAAAAAAAAAAAAATAGTACTTTGTGACTAGTTCAAGTTCAACTATGGTCATGCTTTATAATCAGCATCTAGTGTCAGCAGATAACTTGAATCTGTTGATTGTTTGGTAAATTGTAATTTGCCCATAAAACTCACCAGACGTCCCCATTTTAAGTGCAATTTCTAAAAATTTTCTTTCAGGGGGGAATTCTCCCAGACCCCCCCCCACTGTTGCTAGGTTACAGACACATAGCACTGCTGCTACAAAAAATTCTAGGGGAAACACTGGTGAATGTCAAAACTTTTCAAAAATGGTGGTTTAAAGATGACTCTTCTATCGATTTGAATGATGAAGGGGACATTTCCTGCCAGCAAAACTGGTTTCGGCGTAACCCGTTTTCGCAAAAAAAAAAAAAAAAAGTGCTTAACCGAACTATGGGTTGCGCAAGGAAAATTCCATGTAACCTGTTTTCTGGTTAAGTAGATTTTTCACATTTTGAGGGCTGGTTCACTTGTGGTAGCTAGTGGTGTTCGGCTGCATCCCTATTGTCCCCAATTTCTTCCTCATTTTCCATCTACCCCACCTCTCTGTCGTCATGATCATCACGGTCACTAGTTGTTCAACTTGCACTTGAATCATCCTCTTCAATTTCAATGTCCAATTCAAGCAAAAATCCTGACATTTTCAGTAGATTTCAACATCTTGCTTGCAATGTAAAATACACAAACAATAGCCTATTTGTCACAACTAATCCCATGAGTGACGTCACAGCTCTACGTAAGGTAAGGTGACTTTATTGATACCCAAGGGTAGATTTGTAGATGGGTTGATGTTGTTGGGTAGGTCCGATCCACAGTGCTGTTAAAGGGCGATATAGGGGATTGCTAAAAGCCCGTTTCCTATCCATGATTACTCTATTCCACCATCATCTCTGGGTGAAAATTGTTGATAGATTGAGAGAGGATTACATGTCCTTTCAGATGACACCAAATACAAAAATTTTTGCTACATTTCAAATCAATACGTATACTTTATACCACATGTTGAATTAGGTGAGGAAATGGCTGAACAAACAATGCAATGCTCAGCAGCTCCCCAGAATCACAGCTGAACAAGCCTCCAATACCCCCCAATATATCTCTGTGCAACAGCCTCAGGGCGACACTCACCAGCAAAACAACACACCAGTTGAGGATTCCCCTGTAGTTACTGAAGCCACTGGCAGAGCTGAACAGGGACTCCTGCAGCTTGTGGCAACTGAAAACAAAAATGAGAAGAGAAGCAAAAGGAACATAAATCTTTGCGGATGAGGAGACATTACTAGGCTTCGCAAAATATTCCAGAACATTCCTGTTAGGCACCGTTTTCCTCCCTGGTCCAGAGAGAAAACTAAGCTTGTAGTTAATTAGGTTTGATTGAGCTGTTCATTGAATGCAGATTTGTATTTGACATCTCTGCACTTAATCTACTACGAATTATCAGTAAAAGAATGTGCTGTTCCATCAAAGTTTGAGCACATAAAATGGTCAATTTGCATATTAATTAGGTTCGATTTAAGCTCAATCTTTTTCACAGAGCCAAAGTAACAGACACTGTCAGTCAAAATCTGTAAGCACACTTTAACCAAAAATAGATGTGTCAGCAGAGACGCTGTGCATTTTTTTACCGTAAATAAAACTGCCTAAGTATAGGGCCATTTTTCTAGGCCTAACTGCTGCTTACTGTGCCTGAGTGTGCGGAGGATAAATTGGAACCTGACATTTGGAGATAAACTAGAAGTTCTCCACACCATATCCGCACATTATGTCATACATCTACATACTGTGCACAATTTAACATTCATAACATTTCATACTCTGAAAAAGTATGGTCATGGTAGAAAGACATTCCTTCTATAACAGTGTTCAAGCATACATTTTTCATTCTGCCTCATTTACAGCAATGATGACCAATAGATCAGGGATACTCACTCAGAATGAACAGAGTGAACTCAGAACTTTCCAGAATGAGCTGGTGTGGCTTTCATTCTAACCATGCAGTTTCACACCTGGTTCTACTAATCAAGGGTCCATTGCAAAAGCTTTTTAGGGTTGATTCGTAGCATCAGGTGAGTGACTGGTTGGTTAGATTGAAAGCCTGCACCCTCACCGGCCCATTCTGGAAAAGAGTGAGTATCTGTGCATCAGCTGAACATAATTCAAACCAATGCGTATTTGGCTGCAGGGCACTAAAAATACACTAACTATCAAGTCAGCAGCACGCTGACATCATCAAAAGTTGGGTATGATCTGAATATTTTCTCAGCTCTTCACCTCAGGTTAAAATTTGTCTCAGGGGTTTTCAATCTTCAGACTCAATTTAAACAAGTGAAATACAGCCTGGGAATGTCAATAGAGAACATGTTTCTCTCTAAAAGAATTTATATTTATATCTCAAGACTGGCTTTGACAGCCCAATTTTTCCACCAATAATGAAACTAGTTTTGGGGCTGGTGTGTTTTAGATTGCTATAAAGGCGAAAAAGGTATCCCCAGACCTCCAGTGCTTTGGTACCTCAGCAAACAGTAGTAAAGCAAAGCACATTGGGGGATATAAATAACACAGGACATATGCCTCAATAAAAATCACAAAAAATATTGTCAAAATATTGGGACATTGACAACATTACTGTCATTTTAGCAGTCTACCACACTGTGTTGGACATTAAACTGAATATGAGCTCAAAGTGCAGACTTTAAGCGTTAATTTGAGGCCATTTACCACCAAATGGGTGAAATTGAAGTTACTGCTCCGCCACCCCCCCCCCCCCCCCATCCCCCCCCTCCCCCTTTAAGGAACTAAAAGCAATTGGACCCAAGGTGATTTCATGGCCAAATTAAATCTCCAAATTCATCACATTTATTATGGCCATTATCACAGTGGCAATGGGGGCATCCGAAAAGAGACATCTTGTGGATTATGCAGGTGGTAAACATGATAAGTTTGGAAATTTAATTCTCTGACATAAAAAAGACAATTTTCATTGCAAACAGTCAAGCAAGTGAACAGAAATTAATTAAAGAAGTTCAGAGCCCCAAGTCTTGTCCTACACAGAGCAACTGTGTTGAATACAGTCCAAATATTGAGGTACAGAGGCTTATTGAGGGGTATTTGGTTGATATTTTGGATTCCTACCCTAATCACGGATATTGCCAAAGTTGGTCCAAAACTCAGTCATATATTTTAAGTTATTATAGTCTTAAAAAAACCATCTGAATTCGAAATTACCGATTTGGCATTTGACCTGTATGAATGAGCTATTATTTATGAAAATGATAAACATTTTTATTTAAAACAATTTTTAATAATACTTGGTCAATTAGTGTACACCATCTGACAACGTTTCAGCAGCATCAGAGATGGTGAAAGTCAGGCCTTGGCCTTGACACAGAATTGCCCTTTACGGCCACAGATGCGCGACTGCACTAACAAACTACATCTGGGGAATTTGGAGGCAAAATCAACACCTTGAACTCTCTGGTGTGTTCCTTAAATCATTCTTGAACCACTTTTGCAGAGTGGCTGGACACATTATCGTGCAGAAAGAGGCCACTGCAATGTGGGAATACAGGCTCCATGACGGGGTGTGCTTGGTCTGCAATAATGTTTGGGTAAGTGGAACGTGTTAAGTGACATCCTCATGAATGGCAGGACCAAAGGTCTCCCAGGAGAATATTGCCCAAAGCATCACCCTACCTCCTCTGACTTGCCTTCTTCCCTCAGTGCATCCTGGTGCCATATCTTCCCCAAGTAAACATGGACGTACACCCGCCAATCCAAATTATGTACAGCCCCAATTCCAAAATAGTTAGGAAAAAGTGTAAATAGTGAATAAAATCTAAACGCAATAATTTTCAAATCACACCAGCCAGTATTTTATTCACAACAGAGATAACATAGCAAATGTTGAAACTGAGAAATGTTACAATTTTAGCCACAAAATGAGCTCATTTCAAATTTGATGGCTGCAACAGGTCTCCAAAAAGTTGGGACAGGCGCCTGTTTACCGTGGTGTAACATCCCCTCTTCTTTTTAACACAGAGTAGAGGCGACTGGGCATTGAGGAGACAAGTTTCTTGAGTTTAGCCACTGGAATTTGATCCCACTCTTGTTTAATGCTGGAGAGTTTTGGGTCTCCTCTAATGAATTTTTTATTTAATTATGCGCCAAATGTTCTCAATCGGTGAAAGATCAGGACTGCAGGCAGGCCAGTTCAGCACACGGACTGTTCTACGACGAAGCCATGCTGTTGTAATAGCTGCTGTATGTGGTTTTACACTGTCCTGCTGAAATACACAGTGCCTTCCCTGGAATAGATGTCGTCTGGAGGGGAGCATATCGAGGGCTGACTGCAAAAAACAGTTATGTCCAATATATAACATCTGGACATAACTGTTTATTTCAGTCAGCCCTTGATATGTTTAAAACCTTTATATACCTTTCAGCATTCAGGTTGCCTTTTTTATATACCTTTATCAGAGAGCACATGGTGTGGCGTTCCACACCATATGCACTAATGTATCACCACCATACCATCAGAGATGCTGGCTTTTGAACTGAACACTGATAACAGGGGGGTGGTCTTTCGCCCGAAGGACACAACGCCCATGATTTCCAACAAGAATGTAAAATTTGGACTCGTCTGATCACAGGATACTTTACCACTTTGCTACAGTCCATTTTAAATGAGGCTTGTCCTACAGAACACGGTGGCGCTTCTGGATCATGCTCAACAATGGCTTCCTTTTTGCATGATAGACTTTTAGGTGGCATCTGCGGATGGCATGGTGGACTGTGTTTACAGACAGTGGTTTCTTGAAGCATTCCTAGGCACATACAGTCATGTCAATGACAGAATCATGTTGGTGAGTGAGGCAGTGGCGTCTGAGGGCCCGAAGATCGCGGGCATCCAATAATGGTCTATAACCTTGTCCCTTACACACAGAGATATTGCCAGTTTCTCTGAATCTTTACCTTCGCCAGCGACTTTGCTGACGAAGGTAATGTTTTGATCCCCGTGTATTTATTTGTTTGTGTGTCTGTCTGTATGTGTATCGAATAACTCAAAAAGTACCAAACGGAATTTCATAAAATTTGGTGGGTTGATTTGGCATGACCTGAGGATCAATCGATTAGATTTTGGGAGTGATTGGGTCAAAGGTCAAGGTCAAGGCCACGAAAAGGTCAAAACCGACTTTCGGCCATATCTCGGTCAATTTTTATCCGATCGGCATGAAACCAACGCCAGTGGCGAGGGATTCAGTGGCGTCGGCGAAGGTATGCGCTCTACCGAGTGCCCGTTCTAGTTTGATAATGTTATGCACTGCCGATGATGATACCTTCGAAGTCTTTGCAATTGTCATTCCATGTCATCTCAGCCACCCATGTACATGACAACTCTCAAATTTTGCTCAAACTTTGTCCAAAAATACTTTATGGTACCAATCAAAAGAATCCCAAGTTTTGTGTCAAAATCTCTGACAATTTTTGTGTCAAAATTTCTTGAAATTTGGGTGCCACGCCCCTTTTTGACAGATATGAAATGGTCGTTTTGTTTCGTAGCATTTTAGAGGGACCATAACTTCACAAGCAATAGAGATATGAAGCTGAAATTTGATGTGCTGGAGTATTCTGGCCCATATATCAGGATTCTGCAGCCAGCATCACCATGAGACATCAGAGGGGTCAGAAGAGGGAGAGAATTTTCAAAAAAAATTTTGAAGGCGGCAAGTGATTTTTCAATTTTTGGGGGACCCCAAGATTCGATTCAGTGAATGTTACTGTTCAAAATGTGATTCTCCCTTGTATTTGAGAAATTTCTCACCACCAAACTAAGCTTTAGGATAATGGTATCATTGGAGGGGGTCTGAAAACCACTTTGGGCCAAAATGAGCCTTTCAGACCCTGGACTTCAGGCTCCCAGATGATTCCGTGGGCACTGGATGATGGCAATGGCATTTATGTACATATTTAAACATTCACTGAATGAAATAAACACTTTGATTATCAACCTCCTCTTATATGAACATGTTTTACAAAAAGGCATTCTGAGAAAAGAAAGAGTGGACTGAACTGTCTAAAATCAGATATAATTACATTAATACAGATGGTCATCAATGAAAACCTGGACGTAAACATCCTAAATTATGCAAAAAGGGACTTTAACCCCTTGTACACCATAACACAACCATGACCTAATGTAGTGGGAAAACAGGTTACAACATACTGTCAACAATTGGTCGAGAGACGGTTTCAGCACATACACAACACAATTAATTGAGACACAGGAAATATTCTATTGTTACCTGGAAAAAGGAATACCATTTATTCAGAATCATTCAGGTCTTTTGTCCTACAAATAGAAGAAGACGCAACATGATTTTTTTGATGGTTATATTTTGCAAGTTTGTTCTGGCAAAAACTCCGTCCAGGAATTTAAGGTGCCTCTATACAGCAGATAATATGCTGGATTTGGCACCCAGCATAAAACCTGTTCCTGGTCAGATGGCCAAGAGGGGGTATTGTATGCATGTTTCATGAATTTCACATAGACGGGACCATGTTGCTTCTTCCTCACGTGTGTTGCATCACTTGGAATCCTGGCAAATTTATTCTGATTGGGTTCCAGGGAACTGACACCTTGCTTAAAACATACAGTACCTGGGGTCCTTATTTCAGCTCTAAGCTATACAGTGGGGGAAATAAGTATTTGATCCCTCGCTGATTTTGCAGGTTTGCCCACTTACAAAGAATGCAACGATCTATAATTTTAATCCTATATACATTCTAACAGTGAGAGACAGAATCACAAAGAAAATTCCATAAAATCACATCATATGAATTTATAAAAATTGATAACCATCTGATGAGGAAAAATAAGTATTTGACCCCCTACCAAACAGCAAGTATTCTGGGTCCCACAAGCCAGTCAATCTTTCTTTAAGACGCACCCCCAATCCCAACTAATTATTTACATCAAATACACCTGCCTCACCTCATTACCTGTATAAAAGACACCTGTCCACTCCCAAACAACCAGATTCCAACATCTCCACCATGGGCAAGACCAAAGAGCTGTCTAAGGACATCAGGGACAAGATTGTTGACCTACACAAGGCTGGGATGGGCTACAAGAGAAAAGCAACTTTGAGAGAAAAGATCAACTGTCGGTGCAGTTATCAGGAAATGGAAGAAGTACCACACTGCCGCCAACCTCCCTCGGTCTGGGCCTCAATGCAAGGTCTCGCCTCGTGAGATGTACCTGATCATGCGAACGGTGAGGAATCACAAGGGGGGAACTGGTTAATGAACTGAAGGCAGCTGGGACCACAGTTAGAAAAGAAACAGTTGGTAACACACTACGCGGTCATGGATTGAAATCCTGCAGCGCACGCAAGGTCCCCCTGCTCAAGACGGCACATGTACAGGCCCGCCTGAAGTTCGCCATTGACCACCTGGATGACTCAGAAGAGGCCTGGAAGAAAGTGATGTGGTCAGATGAGACCAAAATAGAACTTTTTGGGCTCAAGTCAACTCGCCCTGTTTGGAGGGCAAAGAACACAGAGTACAACCCAAAGAACACCATCCCCACCATCAAGCACAGTGGTGCTTTTCAGCCCAGGGGACGGCACAACTCCATTGCATTGAGGGGAGGATGAACGGGGCCATATACCGTGGAATTCTGGACCAACAGCTCCTTCCCTCAGTGAGAGAGCTGGACATGGGACAAGGATGGGTGTTTCAGCACGACAACCACCCTAAGCACACCGCCAAAGCAACAAAAGAGTGGCTGAAGAAGTAGTACATCAAGGGTCTGGAGTGGCTTAGCCAGTCTCCAGACCTGAATCCAACTGAAAATCTTTAGAGGGAGCTTAAAATTCGGGTTGCAAGGCAACAGCCTCGGGACCAGAATGATTTGGAGGCTGTCTGCAGGGAGGAGTGGGCCAACATCCCTGCCAAAATGCGCACAAACCTTGTCAACAGCTATAAAAATTGTTTGACATCTGTGCTGGCCAATAATGGCTTTCCTACAAAATATGAACATGCTGTTTGTCCAGGGGGTCAAATACATATTTTTGACCAAAAATATGCAAATAAATTCCTAAAATGCATACAATGTCTTATTCCACTTTTTTGGTGATATTCTGTCACTCACTGTTAAAATAAACCTATCGTTAAAATTATAGACCGTTGCGTATAGTTGCACTCTTTGTTCGTGGGCAAACCTGCAAAATCAGCAAGGGGTGAAATACTTTTTTCCCCCACTGCATCTCATTTGGTAGGAATCATAACCAACATAATTTATTGGGACACATGGTAGTATAACATGGGATGCCGGATCTTGCATGGAGTGATGAACCTTGACCATGTTGACAGTATGTTGTAACCTGGTTTCCCACAACACTCAATCTTAATTAAGTTACGGTGTACATGGGGTTAGAGTCCTTTTTTGCATAATTTTGGATGTTTACCTTCATTGATAAACACCTGTATTAATGTTATTGTAACCGATTTTAGACAGTTTGGTCAACTCTAAGTAATACTGTTTCCGGACATAGAAAAATCTGCCGAAAAAGGGTCTCAAAATGGCTTTTTTTGTTAAAATGTTCATACAGAGGGAGGTTGATAATCAATGTTTTTATTTCATTAAATTAATGTTAAAATATGTATATTTGTCTAGAATAAATGCCATTACCGTCATCCAGTGCCGACGGGGTCATCTGGGGGTCTGAAATCCAGGGTCAGAAAGGCTTATTTTGGTCCGAAGTGGTTTTCTGACCCCCATATGTCCCCCAACAATGGTACTGTAATCCTAAAAATTAGTCTGGTGGTGGATAAGTTCCCAAATATACTCAGCAACAAAAGTTTCTGTGACACCAATATTGTTAATTATTTTTCATAACGCAATTATGAAATTGTCATACATGGTGATATCAGACTGAAACAGTACACGTAAACACAACATTGAAATGGAAATCATGAAAATGCGAGAAAATGACTTTGCACGTGAAAATGTGCGTAAATCATGCTTGTGGATGGCAATAAAAGAGGAGAATTTTTGGAATGTTCACATTGTGCCTGATGAACGACGGAAGCATCACTTATCGAAAACACAGCCATTTCGGATCAGGAACTCTACCCTCTAAATGCCAAGACTGTCTGAAAATGATCGGTGGAGGGCCATTGGGATGATTGAATCCGGAACCTCGCAGAGGGAAGTTGCTCATCGCCTGAATGTCCACCGAAACACCATTTGGAACTTATGGCAGCGTCATCAGCAGACAAGACATGTCAGAGACCGTCCTCGCAGCGGCCGTCCACGAGTAACCACTCCCAGACAGGACAACTGGATTCGAACAACCCATCTCCGAAATCGATTCCAACCTGCAACCATAACTGCAAGAACGATACCTGGTTTGAGGCGACTGTCTGCACAGACAATCCGTCGCCGTCTCCGTCATTTTGGCATTGTCCCACGTCGGCCAGCAAGACGTCCAATACTCACAGTACAACACCGACGACTGCGTCTACAGTGGGCACAACAACATCGACGGTGGATCCAACGTCAGTGGGATCTTGTACTCTTCACTGATGAATCAAGATTCATGCTTAACCGATGTGATGGTCGTTTACGTGTATACCGTCGACGTGGAGAACGTTATGCCAACAACTGTGTTCAGGAATTTGATCGTTTTGGAGGTGGTAGTGTCATGATTTGGGGAGGGATCACGGCTAGAAACAGAACAGATTTGCTTGTTATTGATGGAAATCTGACAGGTCAAAGATATCGCGATGAAGTGCTACGGCCATTGGTGGTACCGTTTTTGATGCAACATGGTCCCGGAATAACACTGCAACATGATAACGCCAGACCACACGTTGCAAGGATTGTACAGCAGTATCTGATGCAACAACATGTCAATGTCCTGCCATGGCCAGCCAGATCCCCAGACATGTCCCCAATCGAGCATCTTTGGGACGAGATGGATCGACGTTTGCGGCGGTTGGATAACCCGCCAGCTACACTCCAAAAATTGCGACAACGTCTACGTCAGATTTGGAATGACATCCCACAGCAATTTCTGGCACATCTGATTCGGTCCATGCGCCGGAGATGCGTTGCTTGCATCATGGCACGAGGAAGTCACACCCGGTATTGAAGTGTGAAGGTCACAATTGGTTAGACGTCAGATAAGTGCTTCATGACGCATGAAAATGACATTTTTCGTTTTGAGTGACGTTGGCACTGAAAAGTCAGTGTTTCTCCTGTTAAATAAACATATTGATTGCATTGAGATCTTTGCGTGTCATTTATAACATACACATAAATGGTGTCACAGAAACTTTTGTTGCTGAGTATATGAGGGAGAACCACATTTCGAACAGTAACATTCACTGAAATGAATCCAAGGAAGCCCTAAAAAGTGAAAAATCACTTGCTGCCTTAATAAAAATTGGATTTTGGGGGCCCTCTTCTCACCCCTCTGATGTCTCATGGTGATTCTGGCAGCAGAATCCTGATATATGGGCCAGAATACACCAGCACATGATATGTCAGCTTCCTTTCTCAAAAAATCTAAGAAGTTACAGTCCTTCCAAAATGCTCCGAAATTAAATGTCCAATTCACATAAGTCAAAAAGGGGCATTTCACTCAAATTTCAAGAAATTTTCACATGAAAATTGTCAGAAATATTGACACGAAACTTGGTATTCTTTTGTTTGGTACCATAAAGTATTTTTGGACAAAGTTTGAGCAAAATCTGAGAGGTGTCATGTACAAGACACCTCAAGATTAGCTGTTTTGACATGGAATGACTCAATTTAACATTGAGGAACATTGTTTTTAAAGTATTCCACAATTTTTTTACGCAAAGTTTCACAGGTTGGAGAGCCTCAGGCCATCTTTCCTTTTAACTCAGCCTCTCTAAGACATACCTTTTATAGCCAGTCATGTTCCACACTTGATGCCAGTTAACTTAATTACTTTGCTAAATGTTCCTTCAGCTGATTCTCTTATACATTCATTGCTTTATCAGCCCTTTTTTTTGCCTGTGTTGCAACTTTTTTGAGACCTGTTGCAGCCATTAAATTTGAAATAAGCTCATTTTGTGGATAAAAATGTAAACTGTCTCAGTTTCAACATTTGTGTCTTCTATTATAAATAACATATTGGCTCATGTGATCTGAAAGTCATTGCAATTTGATTTTATTCTCAATTTACACTTACGTCCCAACTATTTCAGAATTGGGGTTGTAAAAGAAAACAAGATTTATAAGATCGGGCCACTTTCTTCCATCGTTCTGTGGTCCAGTTCTGATATTAACATGCCCATTGTAGGCAGTTTCGGAGGTGGACATAGCCACCCTGACCGGTCTGTGGTTACACAGCCCCACAAGCAGAAAGCTCTGATGCACTGTGTTTTCTGATACCTTTCCATCAGAACTAACCTTAACTTTTTCAGCAATTGAGCGACAGTAGCTCTTCAGTTGCAGTAGACCAAACAGACCAGCCTTCACTCCCCGCTCGCATCAATGCGCCACGGCCATCCATGAACCCGTTGCTGTGGTTTTACTTCCGGGGGCCGCCAAGCCAATGTTGACATGGAGATTTTAAAAAAATTTTGAAGTATGTATTATGACTGGTCATTATAAGTGGAAAACTCATTGTAATATATTGCTAAACTATAAAGATGTAAATAATTATGTATATATGTATAATATATTGAAATAAATACATTGAAACTAATTAATACTATTGTTGTCATTCCGTGACAATTTGCCTCTTGTAATTCCGTGACATTGACTTTTTGAATTTTCTTGGCCATAAAGCAGGGTTAAAGTCAATATTTGTTTCTATAACTTACAGTATTAACAAAAAACACCTTAACTATGAACATATTGAAGTTTCATAACTTAACTATGATAGGAACATCACTTTCTGGATAGTTAAACAAAACATTAAAAAAACCACGTCAATTTTGTGTAATTCCGTGACGGAGTAGTTTTTGCTTGTTTCTTCTATGAAAATTTCTCAAAAAATATATTTTCATTTAATAATATTAAAGAACAAGTTAATACCTTCAATATGACATATCATGCTTGATTTTATCTTATTTAGTTGCAGAGTTACAACCCAAAATCTAATGGGACTGTAAGTCTGTGACAGCTTGGCGGCCCCCTTCCCAGGACTACTTTTGGTAGATACTGGCCCCTCCAGCCAGGGAACACCCCACAAAAGCAGCAGTTTTGTAGATCCGCTGAGCCCATTATCTAGCCAGCACAATTTGGCTCTCGTCAAAGACGCACATATTCTTACACTTTCCCATGTTTCCTGCTTCCAACACATCAACTTCGAGGACTAAATATCTAATTGCTGCCTAATATATACCACCCATTGACAGGTGCCATGGTAAAAAGATAATCAATGTTATTGACTTCATCGGTCAGTGGTCATAATGTTATGGCTGATCTGTGTCTATCCTCTCAATGATTCTCTTACACCTCAGTTAATGGGTTACCTCATGGTTACCAGCAAGGTAATCAAGTTATTGAATCTCTTGGGAGGTTTTGCATCAAGGACTGCCATTTAACCCTAGACCTGCCTCCAGGCTAATGCTAATTGAGCACTGGCATACAGCGAAATGGTTACCAAGGAACGATGTATCGACAACTGGCACACAGGAAAATGAGTGTGAGTCCTCTATATATCATTAACTGGCAGGACTAAGGTTCAGTGACATAACCACAGGATCATAACTGCAAACCTTTGTCAAATTTTACAGTATGTAGTTACATTCAAAAATGCCAGCTTTCACAGGGCAAAAAGGAAGCCTTCTGTTAACAGTGTCTGGAAGCACCACCATAGGTAGAGTTTGGCCATGGCTGTTCGTGGCTTAACTTGTCCTTCAAAGGCAACCCTGAGTCAAAGTAATAAAAATGTCCTTTGCCATAGTGCTGCTAAATTTGAGGAAAGCATCCCATATGTCCTTTGTCAGGTAGGCTATTCCATGTATTGTTCTGATTACTAAAATATCCTATTTCTATTCATGTAGCAAAGCAATGGCAAAGGCACATCCGTTCCCTTCATCACACTCTAAATGTAACCACTTTGTTGCAAATAATATTTTTTAACTGGCATACCATTTCTTAAAAATAAAATACAATATTTTTATAATAACACTGATGCTATAAACATTTTATCAACGCAGTCTGTGCTAGTTACTTTTAAAAGGATGTTTTACAGAGTTGTCCTGCGTGTGCTAAAGAGGTTTGCACATTACTGTCAGTGTAAAAATTACACCTGTGTAGATTGTCATGTACCGGGTTAGAGGAGTCTGGAACTTGCACAAAATATTGGCCAATAGAGATATCCTGATACACAATAGTTCAAGTGAAAAAACTGAATCATGATTGGTAATGCATCCAGTCCCATTACAATTCATTCGCATACAATTAATCACGTGAAAATACCTGATCACTGATATCTATACAATTGTAAAGTAGAATTTGGTTACTAGACAGCACTCAGGTTTCTGGTTAAATCCGAGGCCCCACCTTACGCAGGCTGCACTGAGACACACCCATCAGAGAACAGGTTTACCAGCACAATCGCATAGTAACGACGACAGTAACGGTTAATGGAGCCCCACTTAATACACCGAACAACCATCAAGAGGAACTCAAGAAATTCAAAGAGACAGTCGATTACATTACTCATAAATGCATTGAGCAGCCGTATCGCTGAGCGCACAACATCCAAGTGTGGGAGTTCCTAAAATGGGAAGATCTCCAGTCCAAAGTGAACGTCTTTACAGTTTACCAGCAGTTTGACTCAGATTTCCCCACTCGATAGCGTTCACTTCCCCAAATGCAATGCCAGGAAACGTGCAGTGCAATAGCGTCAGACAGTGTCATTAGTGAAAATTCTGTTATTGCGCCAGGAAAAAAAAAAAAAGAAAGAAAAGGGGGAAAAAACATTGATGGTTAGGTTTGTTTGCTCGTTTCTGTCATCTTACTTAACAACAGGGGACATAGATACATTCAGTTCACTCAAAGTAGCCAATTCTACATTCTAAATTAGAATAGCTACACTATAAAACGCTAAGTGAGGCACTTTAGTCGGCAGACCATCTGATCCGACAATAACAGCAGCAAATATTTCCATCTTTGTTTAGTTACGATAAAGTCCTTTAACCTTAATGAACATGGCCTGCATTCATTTTGCACTGATCATGAACTAAATTCAAAGTTAAATTCAGTTCCTCATCCAGGGTTCATCGACACCATAGTAGTACTGTCACTTAACCCTCAAGCAAGTACTGGCTTATAATCAACTTCGGGAACAGCGGTAGCTAGTAAAGGTAACTTCAGGCAAGGCACAGCTCGTTGAACAAATTATATAGAAAATCCAAGTTCAATGACAAAGTAATTCGGCAAATAATTTCATAACTTGGTCAATATACAGATGAAATAGTTTGCAATTTAACCAATTCCTCTGGTAAAAATGGCAAGGCTATCGTGAGCGAAGAGATATGTTAACTTACTTGTCAATAATGGCACACCTTACCTGAGTTGACCGAAGTACCGAATTTCATTCCTCCCTCTATTGCCTGTTGCGTTACTGTGTGAAGATTCGTGCACAGAATCTTTCGGACTGCTGCGCAAATTCTGATTCGCATTGACGTTAGATACTTTATTTTTTCCAGCAGAGAATTTCCCATTCGCTTGTTTTAAAGTAGCCCTGGCAGAGGCGAGTCCAGAGCTTGAAATACTGCGAGTGATCGGGCCTGTGTCGTTCATATTTTTTCAAATGCATTAGCTAACTCTCCTCTTAGCGATGACAGTCTTCATATGCACATATACTTTCACGAAAGAAAGTTCGCTTAAGGCAAACACAGGCAAACTGCAAGTCAGATGCGGTAATCTCAGTGAGCAAGCAAACTTACTTTCACCCAATCTGAACCAGCAACGCCTCACGGAATTCTGGGAGCTGAAGTATTATGTTTAACGGTAAACGATGGCCAATCAGTTAATACTTGAAAAGATTTTATGGGCGAGATGTCTGCTGGAAAGCTACCCAGTCGTTTGTAAGATTAAACTGTTGGCAGCTCAAATTATTTGCTATAATTGACACATATATTGTAATCATGATCAGCAAGTCAACAAAATTTCATGTGTCATTTAGAGGATATATTGTGCATTTGTAATTTTTGGAAATGGGATTTTGGCTCTAGAATAAATTTTAGGTACCTACAATTATATTTAAAACTGTGAGCACACACGCGTACGCACATGAACGCACGCATGCCGACGCGCACATACATACACACACAAATAAAGCTGTGCGTTTGTATGATTTTGCGTGTCAGCACTTGCGTGATCACATGCATATTATAGACTTCCTAATTCTCCAGTTACAATTTTTATGGGTTTTTTTTTTTTTTTTTTGCACATCTGGTTTCTTACAACATGAAGTCTGTACAACTGATTGAAATTTCATTGGGAGAAAATGTGTTGAAAGGGAGTTTGGGGGGTTCAGCGGGATAACAAATGTGCTATAAAGTTAGTTCCCTATTCTATTGATACTCAATGGCCTTGTCCACACTACTGAAGATACAACCCCATTTCAAAAAAAGTTGGGACAATGTGTAGAATGTAAATAAAACTGAATGCAATTATTTGCTAATCAATTAATTGAAAATTGGACAAAGACAATGAATCAAATGTTATAACTGACACTTTTTTTGTTTTTTGAAAAAAAAATCTGCTCATTTTGAATTTCATGACCGCAACATGTTTTTAAAAAGTTGGGACAGGATGATAAAAGGCTGGAAAAGTTGCTCGATGCTGAATTAAGACAACTGGCAGAATATCTCGCAGCTAATTAATTATCTAGCTAAAGGTCAGTAATGGGATATAAAAAGTTTTTCATAAGAAAATGAGGGCCTAAACACTGTGAAAGACTGCATGAGGATATAGTTCAACAATTTAAGAATAACATTTTCAACTGAAAATTGCACAGAATTTGGAGATTTTATCCTCTATGGTACATAATATCATTAAAAGAATCCAAGAGTCCAGAGAAATCTCTGCGGGCATGGGAGAAGTCCAAAATCCAATTTTGAATGGCTGTGATTTTCGTTTTGTTTTTTTTGTTTGTTTGTTTATTTTATTAAACACAGACAGGATTCTGTAGTGTAAATCACTGCATGGACTTAGGAACACCTCTGTCAACCATTGTCAGGAAACACAGTTTGTCACTACATCTACAAATGCAAGTTAAAACTCTACCATGTAGGGATTAAACCATACATAAAAAAGGTCCAAAAACACTGTCTTCTTCTCTGGGCTTGAGCTCATTTAAAGAGGAACTAAAACATTCCTGACTTTTTTAGCGGTTTTGGCAGTTTTAGGTACTTTATATGATTCTTTCCCCGCATACATTTATAACCAAGCTCAATCGTTCTATTTGTGTTGATAAAAGATTAAAAACCTGCCCAGCTGCTATGCAATTTCCCCAATTTTCAGAAACCTAGTTACATATAATTTATGCATGTGATATTGTTCTGAGACTCATTATAGCTCTGGATTCAACGTGGATATACAAATATGCACGTTCTGTGCAAAATATCCGAGCTAAAGCCTCACCAGGTGGGCAGCTACCCATTTTTGGGGTGGTATGCAACAACAACAACAGCGCCCCCCTAACACCGACGCCCAGTGTTCTCCACTTAATTATTCAATGACCAGGCGACAGGTGGTGGTCTTCTATTGCGGGAGGGGGTAAGGGGAGCAAGACGCAGTTTATTTTGTTGAGCAGGGTAGAGATGTGGTTTATTTTGTTGAGCGGGGTCAGAGGTTGTACGAGGAACATTGTCAAAAATCTCACCATCAATGTTGGTGTCAGTTCTTGCTCACTGTGAAGACGTTTTCTGTGCCAATGACTGAAACAAGTTAGTGACATCAGCGATGATCTGAATACTTTATCATATATGGATAGCTGCCTATTAAACCGGAGAGTTGAAGATATACAGAACAAAGTGCATGTTGTAATTAAATCTGTTCAGACGGCGTATTTCAGGAGAGTACAAAATGAGGCTACTGATGAGTCCTCATATTCTAAACTGGATATTTTCACGAACAAGTTCATTTGTAAGGTTCGGGAAATAATGCTAAAAATGAATTTGTTTTGTTTGCGAAATAGGGGGAAAGTTAGCTAGCTAGCAAGCTATTTCAAGTTTGCTGTGATTACCGTTTCTTCCCATCAATGGTTTGTTGTCATTTAGTGACTTATGCTATTCTGAACCATTAGGCTATATACAGTCTATGCTCTGAACAGCTTTAATTATTTAGTTTTTCAAGAGATATCATTTATTAAAATTATGCTCTCTCTACCTCTCTGTATGTCTTCAGGCTTGTGTAAATAGATCGCAACGTCCCACAAGTCATGTGCCCCCCCACGGACTTCTCGGGCCCCCCATTTAAGATACGCAAATAAATAAAGAATCTGGTGATGCCACTGCCTTTACTTCTGATTATGACTTGAGTAGCCACAGCAGCATCACAAACCTTATTTTGCATTTAAAAAAATCTATGTATTTTCAAGCTTTTGTTGCTATTGATTTTTTGTGAAGACAAGACAAAGACATAACGATTTAAGCAGTAGTGCACACAGTACAACTGAGTCTCAGAATGACGTCAGGAGTTCACATAAACAAGCTTGCTTTTTGGATTTTGACAATGTAGGTGCAGAAACAAAGTGCCACTAAATAAGTATTTCTCACCCAAATTTCTCAAGTTTATTCATTTATTTTTTTTAAAATTATTTTACGTATAATGTACCATTAAAACACAAAAATATCAAAACTCCAAACCCCTTTTTAGTTCCTGTTTAAAATGTATTGAGGCAAAGCTGAAAACTGCCCTGTGGTATGACTGATCAAAATGTGAAATTCTTTTTGAAAATCGTGGATTCCATGTCCTCTGCGGTAAAGAGGAGAGAAGCAATCCGGCTTGTTATCAGCAAACCATTCAAAAGCCAGCATCCATGATGGTATGGGGGTGCATTAGTACATATGGCATGGGTAACTTGTGCATCTGCAAAGTCACCATTAATAGTGAATAATATATACAGGTTTTGGTGCAACATTTTATTGCCACCCAGATGCCTTTTTTAATGGAGGATCTTGCTTATTTTAGCAACACCATGCCAAACACCATACTCCGCACGTATTACAACAGTATGACTCAGTTGTTGTGTTCCAGGGTTCTGGCCTTTGGCCAGAACAGTATTGCTTATGGTTTTAACAGTTTCATGTATCAAGATTCCATAGTTCATAGTTTCATAGTTCATAGTTCATGTCACAGTTTTTGCATTTCATGTTTCACATTCCATGTTTTTACTTTTCCATGTTTTTGTTTTCGCCAGGTCTGCCATGCCACTCCACCGCTTGTCTGCGTTCCGCCCCGTGCCTTCGTTGTTGCACATTTCTGAGCTCTGGTTGGCTTTGGTATTTCCCCTTCCTTCCATGCAGTGCTGGATTCGGGGCTGTCTAAGCTTAATTGACAATTAACTGTTTTTAAGTTACTAACATTTACTAACACTCACTGGGTGGTGTAATTCTTAGATAGGCACATTACTAATATTACTAATTTAGACAGGGAGTTTATTGTCATGATTCCTGCTTTGCTATTTCAAGATCTTGCTGTGCTTTTCTGTTCTTAACATTCATGCTTGCTTCCAAACTGCATACTTAATTGGTACTTAAGCTGAGCACGCTCATTCTCTTAATGAGCAAGTCTTGTCATCCAATCTCTGTCCATGTCTTGATCTCGCCATGCCTCTTGTTTCTGCTTCTCCAGGTGTTGCCCCTCATGTGTCCTTGATTATCAAGCCTTTATCTGGATGCGGTGGAAGTTGGCTGGCAGACAGTGTCTCGCGTCTCGTTGCTTGTGCAAGTTTAGCCAAGCTCTTGTTATCAAGTTCCCTAGCATTTCTAGTTTCAAGTCTTGTCCTAGCCTCTTGTCTTGTGTATATATATATATATATATAGTCTTGTTATTTATTTTCCTTGATCTCTTGCCTGGAGTTTCCAGTGCCTTTTGTTTTTTGTCGTTTTGCATTCTTTGTTTATAGCTCTGTGCAGCATACTTTAGTTTGTCTTTTGCAACCCTTTGGGCCAAGTTTTTCGTTGGCCCTTGTGCCTGTTATGTTTTTTGTTTAATAAATCCTCATTCCCATCTCCCCGCATCTGGTGTCTACCTGATTCCTTATCATCAGTAGTGAAAGAGTCTGGGTGCTTAAGTGGTCTGCCAGCAGTCCAGACCTGTCACCCACTGACAATATCTGGCGCATTATGAAATGAAAAATATGACAAAATATGCTTATTTTCCAAAAAGAAATAAAATATCTCAGTTTCAACATCTGATATATTGTCTTTGTACTACTTTCAAAATGAATGTAAAGTTCACATGATTTGAAAATCATTGCATTCTGTTATTATTTATATTTTACACAGCGCTCCAACTATTTTTGAAATGGGGTGGCATGAGGGCCCAACGTCATCTACTGGGACCTGTGCTCACAGCCCAGCACAGTGCAGCTCAACTGGCATTCTCCAAAGAATGCCACAATTGGCAGGACTGCCAGTGGCGCCACGTTCTCTTCATAGAAGAGAGCAGATTCACACTGATATTCACTCATGTCAGGTGTCTCATGATAGAGCCTGGAGACGCTGTGGTAAACATTGAGCTGCCTGTAACATCATCCAGCATGACCGATTTGGCAGTGGGTTAGTGATGGTCTGGGAAGGCATATCTTTGGAGGGTCGCACAGACCTCCATGTTTTAGCCAACAGTACCCTAACTGCTGTTTGGTAGTGGGCTGACATCCTTTGACCAACTGCCAGACCTTGTGCTGGAGCAGTGGGTCCTGGATCTCTCCTGGTGCAGGACAAAACCTGGCCTCGTGAGATCAGAGTGTGTAGGTAGCTCCTGAATGACATACGCATTGATGCCATTGACTGGCCCTATTGTTTCCCAACCAAATTGAGCACCCAAGGGATGTTATGTATCAGTTCCTCCGTCACCGCCAAGTACTGCCACAAACTGTGCTCACTGATGCCCTGATCCAGGTCTGGGAGGAGATACCCCAGGACCACATCCACTGACTCAACAGGAGCATGCCCAGACATTGTCAGGAGTGCATACAGGCATGCGGGGGCCATGCTCACTACTGAGTCACACTATGAGATGCTGTGATAAAATTTACAAAAGTTGGATGAGCCTTTGATTTCAATTTTTTACTTTCATTTTTGGGGTGATTTTGAATCCAGCCCTCAATGGGTTGATGATTTTGGTTTCTATCGACCATTATGACATCATTTAGTTCTTAGCAAATTGTCTATCTATTGTCTAATGTCTATCCACAAAGATTTTCAACTTGAACAATTTGTTCATCAAGATCTGATAGTGTTCCTTTAATTTTTCAGAACAGTATATACAAACCATGGAGGTAATATAATAAAACTGGAGAGAGCGAGGAAGTACCACCCCTATTACTTTCAATGGGAAATGCTAGGCTAGCTACTTCAGCCCAGGAAGTATGGAATTGACTGACACCATCTATTAAAATGGCGTTCCATGGGTGCTTATTTCCTGCACCATTTCATGAGATTGCCAATCTGATTACACGGCACAAATTGCCAAGAAAGTGTGTCGTCTGTGCGGATTAGCAAATGTGTTTGAGGGGAAGTGATAAGCAATGCTGTTAATCCGGAATGCGCATGCACTTTTCAATCTTCATTGAACCGCTGCAGTCAGAGCAATAGCTGGACAACCAAACTCGGGCACGAGCTGTCATCAAGCTCTAAGTATCAGTTCTTATTTTACAGGCCCTCTTGAAAACATTGAGCAGTTGCGTCAGACAAAGAGCAAAATAATGAAGGATTACCGAATACATTTGCTTCTGTCATCGCTTTATTTGGCAAGAAAAAAATGCGCACTTTTCAATTGGTGTCTATGGAGCTGCCTCATCTTTGGCCACAAAATTGCCTCCAGTGGGAAAAGCGAACGCAGGAAGCTAACATGCTAACTGCCTGAAGCGAAGGTACTTCCTTGTTCTCTCTGGTTCTATTATATATCTCTATGATACAATCTCCAATTCCAATAAAGTTGGGACATTGTGTGAAACCTGAATAAAGACATAATACAATGATTTGCAAATTCTTTTTGACCTGTATTCAATTGAGTACACTACAAAGACAAGATATTTAATGTTCAAACAGATAAACTTTATTGTTTTTTTTGGAAATATTCACTCATTTTAAATTTGATGCCTGCAACAAGTTCCTAAAAGCTGGCACTGGGGCATGTTTACCACTGTGTTACATCACCTTACTTTTTATCAACACTCAATAAGCGTTGCGGAACTAAGAACACTAACTGCAGAAGCTTTGTAACTGGAATTCTTTCCCATACTTGGTTGATGTTGCACAACAGTTGCTTGCTTCAGTTGCTCAACAGTCCGGGCTCTCTGTTGTCGTATTTTTCACTTCATAATGTGCCACACCTTTGTAATGGGAGACAGGTCTGGACTGCAGGCAGGCCAATCTATTACCTGCACTATTTTACTACAAAGCCACGCTGTTGTAACGCGCAGAATTTGACTTGGCATTGTCTTGCTGAAATAAGCAGGGATGTCCCTGAAAAAGAAGTCACTTGGATGGCAGCATATGTTGCTCCGAAATCTGTGTGTACCTTAGTGCCTTCACAGAGGTGCAAGTTACCCATGCCATGGGCAGTAACACATCCCCATACCATCACAGATGCTGGCTTTTCAACTTTGTGCTGACAACAATCTGGATGGTCCTTATTCTCTGTAGCTCGGAGGACACGACGTCCATGATTTTCAAAAACAATTTGAAATGTGGACTTGTCAGCCCACAGCACACTTTTCCACTTTACGTCAGTCCATTTCAGATGAGCTCGGGCCCACAGAAGTCGGCAGCGTTTCAGGGTTTTGTTGATATATGGCTTTCGCTTTGCATGAAGGAGTTTTAACTTGCGCTTGTGCATGTGACGAACTGTGTTAACTGACAATGATTTTCCGAAGTGTTCCTGAGCCCATATGATATTATTCTTAACAGAATGATGTTGGTTTTTAATGCAGTGCTGCCTGAGGGACCGACGGTCACAGGCATTCAATGTTGGTTTTCGGCCTTGTCGCTTGCGTGCAGAGATTTCTCGGGATTCTCTGAATCTTTTGATGATATTATGGACTGCAGATGATGAAATCCCTAAATTCCTTGCAACTGCACGTTGAGAAATGTTGTTCTTAAACTGGTGGACTACTTGCCCACGCAGTTGTTCACTAAGTGGTGAATCTTGCCGCATCCTTGCTTGTGAAAGACTGAGCATTTCGAGGATGCTCCTTTTATACCTAATCATGACTCACCAGTTTCCAATTAACCTGTTCACCTGCGAAATGTTCCGAACAGGTGTTTTGAGCATTCCCCAACTTTCCCAAGCTTTTGTTGCCCCTGTCCCAGCTTTTTTGGAACATGTTGCATGCATCAAATTCACAATGAGTGAATATTTCCCAAAGAAATCAATAAAGTCATCAGTTTGAACATTTAATATCTTGTCCTTGAAGTGTACTCATTTGAACATAGGTCTAAAAGGATACACAAATTATTGTAATCTGTTTTTATTCACATTTTACACAACATCCCAACTTCATTGGAATTGGGGTTTGGATCAATATTCTGGAAAGTTCTAGGTACAACTGGACTGTATTGGGACAAGACTTGAAGAGATCATGTATGTATGGAAGGTTATCAAGACAGAGTAGTAGTAAACTGGAAACTTCTGGAAAGTTCTTTTATTCTTTTAGGTATTAATACTTGTGAGGCAGTTAATCTTAGATTTAGCAGTTCTTGGACACATCACAACATTTATTCAGCATATCTTGGATTCAGTCAAGTCTGTGTTTCTAATTCTACAGTGATGGCCTTACAGTTTTCCTTCTCAATTACATACATCAATGTAAAAAGAAATTATTGGACTTCTTGAAAGCTCTCGCACTTTCTTGGATCTCTTCTTTGGGACCATTTCATCATTGTATTAGGACATTTATTAGGATTACCTTGGACATTGCACCACGCAACTGGGTGAATATTAACCATTGACTATGATATTATAAATTTGTTTTTCATCTTAGTTTCAATATAGCTAAGTGGCTTCTGTGACTTCGGAATTTCTCAGTTAATACAGTTTTAAATCAGCACTCTGGCTCGTTTGTTTGTTGACAGCCGCAGATTCTTGTGTGTGCAGGATTAGAATTCTTCTTATTCAACTATATTATAGTCGTGCCAAAAATTATTCATACCCCTACAAATTTTTGTTTTTTTCGTGATATTTTATGACAAAATCAAATTTCTTCTTGCACAAATGACACAGTAAGTTTACACAAGGCTGTAAGCAGTACAGTAAACCATTTTTCAAGAAGTACTATACCTTTTGGCGTTTAATTTGACAGATTTACAAAAGATGCCATGTCCAGAATTATTCATACCCTTTTCTCAGTAATTGATGGCAAAGCCTTTACTCATGATTACAGCCTCCGAACACGTCCTGTAGTTAATCACAAGGTTCCTGCACGTTTCCACGGGAATTTGGGCCCACTCCTCTTTGGCAAACTTCTCCAGGTCCTTAAGGTTTGAGGGTTTCCTTGCCATGACCTTGGTCTTCAGTTCCCTCCACAGATTCTCGATAGGATTGAGGTAGGTGGTCTGGCTTGGCCACTCCAAAACATTCACTTTGTTGTCCACTAACCTTTTCTTGACGGATTTGGCCGTGTGCTTAGGATCATTATCCTGTTGGAAGGTCCATTCCTGACCAAGACCAAGTTACTCGCCAGATTGCTTAATGATTTCACTGAGGATCTGGATATCCTGGTCCTGTTTCATGATGCCATTAACTTTAACAATGTTTCTGGGCCCATTTGCTGAATAGCAACCCCAGAGAATGATACTCCTGCCACTTTGTTTGACCGTTGGGGCCGTGTTTTTCAGGTTGAATGCTTTGCAGTTGTTTATACAACAAGAACTTTTCTCTCGACATGCAAAGTACAGTGCTACAGAAATCAGTCTCCCTGCCAGTAGTATAATTGCCTGTCTTTCATTAGAATGAGACAACCGCACTGATCATTTCCCCACAGCCTCAGATTCAATTTTCCCATGAATACCCAGCACAGGCGGGCTCGGATGGCAAACGGTGTTTCCATCGCTGTTGGGCAGGTTTTTTAATGTCAATGATGACCAGAGCAGACCAGGCGCGGGTCGAAAAACGAAAGTTCGCCATTCTGACAATATCAAGAAGGGGGTAGCATATTTAGGGTCATTTATATTTTGTTTCTAGCGATTTTATTGGACACTAGATGCATTCATTTTAACTGATTTTTTTTACTGTAAAAATAGTGCCTGTCGGGAAAAGCACAATGTGGACTGAGTGCTGGTCGGTGCATTCCGAGTGCTGGTCGGGGCTGACCACCACCGACCAGCATCGGCAGAACCCTCAATAAGGTTGTGAAGGTCTTGAGAGAGCTCTGATTTTACCCATCGTGCGAAGCTTCTATTGTGAGACCTTGGTAATGAGTAACATTTTAAAAGGCTATTTATTAGGACTAAAGCAGCTGATATTAGTTTACATTGATAATGGGCAGGATTGCTTTCTAAATACTGACAGATTTCAGCTGGCTTCTTGGCTTTCCATTTTCTCCTTTTCTTCATATGTTCAATACTTATTCCCTGTGTCATACCACTTTATTACACACAACTGTGATGGCTGTTAGAAATTGGACGCCAAAAGCAGCAGCCAGAAATAAAAGGCAAAAACCGCAGCATGCTGAGAGACTTAAACAGACTGAAATGCAAGACTCAAGCTACCAACAGACCTGGACGCTGTCCGAGGTAGAAAAATAGGTGAGCTCTAAGATACCAAAAGAAAAGGGAAAAATAAAACAAAGATTCCCTCTCTTACTATAACTAGGCCTCAAATATGCAACTAAGCCCTTAACAGTGCTCTGTCTCAAGACCTTACCAGCTAAAGCGCAAATATGACACTGACACTCTAGCAAAGGACGCGAAGCAAAACTGGAGCTTAAATAGAGTCTGGGCAACGCCCCTAATTAATGCCAGCTGGCCCAGGAATCCGATTAGGAGCAAAACGATATTGTCCCGGACGAGAGCAACAAAACTAGCTCTCAAAGCTTCTAAACCATGACAGGACCCCAGGGCCAAACGACGCCTTCTATCAGCGAAGGATTTTTGTTTGCGCCCCGAGCGCAACAGAGAAGAACGGACCTTAGTCCAAACCAACCGACAGCGACGAATGAAGTGGTTGACTGAGGGAATCTCGGAATCGTTCTCAGTCTCTGGAAATAGTGGGGTTTGGCAACCTACCTGGGCCTCAAACGGGGAGAGCCCCATGGAGGAATTACATAGCGAGTTAGGGGAGTATTCAGCCCAAGCTAAAAATCGACTCCATGATGAGGGATTATCCGCTGCTAACCATCGAAGAGTGTTTTCTAAAGATTGATTAGTCCGTTCCGTCTGCCTGTTGGCCTCCGGGTGAAACCCAGAGGAGAGACTCACAGTGGCCCCCAACTGCTTACAAAATGCCTGCCAGAATCTGGCCGTGAACTGAGGGCCTCGGTCAGTGACGACATCCTGCGGAAGCCCATGTAACCAGAACACATTGTTAACCACAAGATGTGATGTCTCCCGCACCGAAAGCAGCTTTTGTAGCGCGACAAAATGAGTTGCTTTAGAAAAACGGTCAACCACGACCAAAATGACCGTGTTTCCGTCAGATACAGGCAGCCCCGTAACAAAATCAAGCGCAATATGCGACTAAGGGCGCCTGGGAACAGGCAAAGGTCGCAGCAGACCAGAGGGAGGAAGGTGGGAAGTCTTATTGCTGGAACATACGCCACAGGCAGCAACAAACTCCCGAATGTTCCTCATCATATCCGGCCACCAAAAACGTTGGGCAAGGAACTGCTTGGTCCAATGGGCCCCCGGGTGCCCTGCCAAGACGGAAGAGTATCCCCACTGGAGGACCTGTAGCCTAACCCTAAGCGGAACAAACAAACAGCCGGGAGGCTCCCCCCCAGGACCAGGATCGGATTTCAACGCCTCCTGAACCACTGCCTCAACCTCCCATTGAATGGGTGCCACAATCTGCGCAGAAGGAATAACTGGCTCCGGGGCAGGATCGCGATCAGTGCGATCATACATTCATTACAGGGCGTCTGGCTTAATATTTTTAGAGCCCGGGCAATAAGTCAACGTAAAATCAAAGCGGTTAAAGAATTATGACTATTGCGCCTGCCGGGAATTACGCCGCTTGGTTTGCTGAATATATTGGAGGTTTTTATGGTTGGCCCATACCATAAAAGGGTGCTCAGCTCCCTCCAACCAGTGGCGCCACTCCTCGAGCACCAGCTTGACCGCTAATAACTCCTGGTCACCAATACTATAATTGCGTTCCGCGGCGAACAAAGACTGGGAGAAGTACGCGCATGTGTGAAGCTTATTATCCCAACGAGGGCGCTGGGACAAATTAGCACCCACGCCCACCTCCGAAGCATCTACCTCCACAACAAATGGGAGGGAGGGATAAGGCAAAACCAAAATAGGCTCTGAGCTAAAATGTTCCTTTAATTCCTGAAAAGCAGCATCAGCTGCAGGAGACCAAAAAAACGCTGAGGAGGTATTCTTTTTTGTGAGCGCAATAATGGGGATCTGCGATAATTAAGGATAAACCTCCTATAAGAATTCGCAAAGCCCAGAAAGCGTTGAACCTCTTTAACACTCTGCGACGCAGGCCAATTACTGACCGCAGCCACCTTGTCCAGGTCCATCCACACAGACCCCTTAGAAACAATACAGCCCAAGGAAGGTAAGAAGCGGGACTTCTTATTAAAAGGTCTCATCTCCCTGGAAGTAATGGCATTCGTGGCATCATAATTTCTAGTGACTGTGTCACTGTTAGACAAAACGTTGAGTCTGGAAAAGAAATCCTTAAGGTGGAGCGTTCTGAAAAACTTAAAGCAATCTATTTTTGTGGAAAAAGGATCGTGATGATTGGAGGGGGCAAAGGAAAGTCCTTTTTTCAACACAGATGTTTCCTCATCAGTAAGCTCCAGGGCTGAAATGTTGTATACTGTCTCATCGTGTGGTACCGTGGGGACCGTCGGGTGGGTTGCAGGGGTGGGCCTCCGCTTCCCCCTTGTGCCTCGCCTTGTCCCGCTTCTTACCTTCCTCGAATTTGAACCCTACTATATTGACCTTCAGCCAACTGGTTGAGAGAGACCTGGCTGAACTGAACCGGACACCTGTCTCAAAAACTAAGAACATGACGAAGCCTGAAATAAACGCTTTGCGCCATCTTGAGTCAAGACAAGACATTATCATTCATCCTGCTGATAAAGGGGGCGCAGTTGTGGTAATGAGCACTGCAAACTATGAATGCAGTATCTTAAAACTATTGGAAGATGAAAAACAATATCGGCCGTTACTCTCTAACCCTGTGAGCGATATAAAGAAAAGTATTGACGGCTTCATTGACAATTCTTTTCATAAGGGATGGATCACAGAAAAAGAAAAGGCCTTTCTTATAAAGGATCACCCCATCTGCCCTGTCTTCTATGGCCTACCAAAAATTCATAAACGGCTTATTGATCCACCTTTACGTCCTATTGTGTCCAGTATAGACAGCCTCACCGAACCCCTGTCGCAGTTTGTGAACTTCTTATTAAGGAAATTTGTTCACAGCTTACCATCATATCTTGGGGACACTACTGATATCCTGAATGTTGTCAACAACTGGCATTGTGAACAGAACGATTTGTTAGTCTCCCTTGATGTGCAAAGTTTATATACATGTATTCCTCACCATATAGGCTTAGAAGCTTTGACCCACTATCTTAAACAGTTTTTAATCGATCTGGTGGAGATCATTCTTTCTAACAACTTTTTTAAATACTCAGGCAGGTTTTTCTTACAACTTCAAGGCACAGCGATGGGCAGTGCTTTTGCGCCATCATATGCTTGCCTTGTTTTGGGTTTATGGTAAGAAAAGTTTATAAACACCAGCCTTAACCCTTTCTATTCAAAAATTGCACTATGGCGTAGGTATATCGATGACGCTTTCATGATCTGGAAAGGTACAATTAATGAACTGAACAATTTTCTTGTGTATGTCAATTCGAGTACTGAGTACCTCGCATTTACTATGGAACATGATACAGAGTCCCTGAACTTCCTTGATTTGACCATCTTAAAAGATGCTAACAATGTACTACAAACTACTGTCTACCGTAAACCTTTGAGTAGGGATACTCTTCTTCAAGCTGACAGTAACCATCCTCCTCATTTGATTCGTAATATCCCCACTGGTCAATTTCTTAGAGTGAGGAGAAATTGTAGCTCTACCGAGGACTTCATGGAACAGGCGTCGCAATTGGCACAGCGCTTCCTAGAGCGTGGATATGCGTAAGACGTTGTGGAATCGGCATGGGACAAAGCACTGAACATCAAATGCCCCTCCCTTTTAAACAAAACCGGTTCCCAAAAAACCAACTCAAGGCTTTGTTTTTCCACACGTTACTCACCTATAGCTGGAAAAATCAAACACATCATTTACAAACACTGGCACATCCTTCGAAGTGATTCATCTTTAAAAGACATTTGTGCGCAACCACCTAGATTCACTTTTAAACGCGCGCCTAACATTCGCGACCGATTAGTTCATTTGGACATGAGGGTCTCGTCTCCTTCCACTTGGCTTCCCAACCCACCTGTTGGATTTTACAGATGTGGTAAATGTGCGCACTGCTCTAACTCCACAAACACTAAGGAGTTTTCTCATCCCATGACGGGTAAAACGTTCTCTATCAATTCATTCATTAACTGCAACAGCACACACGTGATTTATTTATTAAAATGCCCCTGTGGCTTGGTGTACATCGGTCAGACAAAACGGCAACTAAAAATCAGAATCTCAGAACACAAAACGGCTATCCGGACAAACAATACAACATACGCCATGGCTAGACACTATATAGAGGCAAACCATGGTTCTCCGGCTTCTCTGAAGTTCTGGGGTATTGAGAAAATTAGTGCACCACCAAGAGGTGGCGATATTATAAATAAACTTTTGTGTTGAGAGGCGTTCTGGATCTATACTTTGAATAGCTTGGAACCAAATAGCCTTAATGAGGAATTGAACCTCTCATGTTTTTTGTAGGGTACTTACATCTGTTTCCCCTTTTCTGACTGTTTTTCCTAGGACGCATCACTGTGCTTAATACCATAATGTTACCTTTTTCGTTTCAATATCCTTTTTCAATATCTTTTGATGTATTTTTTTCTTGTTATACTTGTATATTAATGTTGGTGTTAGATCATGCTAATATTCTTTGATCTTTGCTGCTATTGGAGTGTAGCCTACGTCACTGGCACCCTTAGGTGGTTTAGGTCACCGCCTCCTACGTACCTGTCAGGTGTGCCTGTGAACTTTACTTAAGCACCTCCCACCAAGGTTTGCCATTTTGACTCTGATGAGGACGTGGTAACGTCAAAACGTTAGTTTGGCACTGCTCGCAATAAAAGCATAAAATATTTTTCCACATCTGAGATGCTCCAGTGATTTTTTTTTTTTTTTTTTTTTGAATTGAACTCAGTCCTTTCCCGTGACGCACCAGATAGTGAGTAACAGGAGCGCGGTGGATCTCCTACTTTTCTACGTAATGCAATTACATGTTCCCATAGCTCTAAACAGCTGCCCTTAGACTCATGAAAATTAAAAATCTAAATAAATTTTATATTTATTTGTATCCTGATGAAAATGAAACTGTGGATGTATAAATCAATAAATAACACATATGCACGCATGTTCTGTATGCTAAGACTTAAAGGTACCATCCCACTCAATATCCATGCATAAAGGTTTTTTCAACACACAAGCCAGTACTAAAATTTCCATTAAATATGTTGCACTAGTTTGTTTTTTTCCCACCTGGACATTGAGGATGAATACATCTCCCTGTAATAGGAATAGAATGTTTACTGTACAAATGACATTAATTTCATTTTTATGCAGCGTCCTCCACCAAAAGAAGTAGTCTGTTCCCAAATAATAATATACCACACGATGCAAATGAGTTTGTTTAAATTTCATTGAATGGATTTCAGACATCTGCTTTTGTAAATTATTGGGTGCAGTGTAAAATGCTCTCTCCAATACTCTGTGTTGATCTGCATTTTTCAGACATAAATAAATAAATCATACTTCATTTCCTTCCCTGAGGTAAAATTGGCACATTTTTTTTTTCTCTGCTATCTATACCATGTGAGGAGAAAACAAGGTACCCCTCTGTCGCAGAATATTAATTACTGCACATGAGAAGTAACAGATCTGGGGGAAAAAATCTATTTCATAGATTTTCTTCTCTGCTGTCCCTTCCCTAGATAGCAAGACTAATGTAATTTGAAGAGGGAAACTTGAAGACAACAAGACCTGGAGTAGAATACAGCAGGCTGCCTGGTTCTTTGGGATGTTTTCTGTTGTTGCTGTATTGTATTAGCGTAAGTGATTGCCGGACAAAAAAAGACACCTTTGTGAAATATAGAGTTATTGCAGACATTGCCAGTTCAGCTGGATTGAAAATTTCAAGTAGGATGTCCGCAATCCTTAGGTGGATCACAGGGCACACCCACATAAGGTGATTGTAGGACTTAAGCAAACAGACTGTTTCAAATTCCCCTTTATAACAGAACCAAGTTATGTTTGACGTGAGCACTGAATCAGGGAGGGTACGAAAGCATTGCTGCACACCTTGTTCAGCATACAAGTGACATGTACGAAAGTAGTAGTTCTGATGAGAAACTATTACATTTTGTATTGTAAATGTTTGATTGTTATAGCGCACAGCTCTGGATGTCGTCTCTTTTAACCTTGTTTGGGAACCTTTTGTGTTTTTGATTCTTTGTTCTGTCTAGTGAATATATTATCAGGTGTATTTGAAAACAGGGATTAAAAACAACATGCTTTTCATTTCAGTTTGTTCAGAGGCGTTATTGCGGTCCAGTTGCAGTGTTCCGAGGCCTCTGCTCTAATTAATAATTGGTTAGAGGAACAGATTAAGAACAAACTTTTTCAAATGTTTTCATTTGAACAAAGTATTTGTTGTTTACTCATATATTTAGTTGTTTATCCATCCACCCATTCTCTATACCCACTTCTTCCTAACTAGGGTAATGGGGGGAGCCAGGGCCTATATCCCTATAATAAACGGCACTTATGGTGTAAACACAATGCAAGTCAACGCTATGAGGGATGGCAAACGTTACAAAATAAAAAATTCCCCTCGTCCGCACTACCTCGTTTGATGGTAACTGCCTAATGGTCCAGTAACATGTATGTAAATCCTCTGCTTTGTATTGCAAGTTGCAGGATTGTAATTTACCATTTGTGCTTAGGACCAGTCAGTATTCCTAATAGAAACTGTTCATCTTGAATGTAGTCTAGCAGTAGTTTAGAGTGCTTTAATGACAGCTATTTCCAAAAGCTTTCATCTTTACTTAGTTAACTCGAGCAAGCTTCCAATATCTGTTTTCCACCAAGGCAGTGCTGGTTCCGGTGCCGGTGCTGGTGTTGAAGGAGCCCAAGTGCGGTGCCTTTCAGCACTGGCCTGTGTTTCCGCAGCTTGCGGCACCAAAATGAGTGCTATAGAATGTTTTGCATGTTACTATAGTTACAATGTAAATTGTTCATGAGCAACCTTAATCCCGCAAATAACAGGCTGGCATAAAGAAGTTACTGCTTTTGGTGCTCTTGGTACTTTACAAGTTGATTTCACTTCAGTCTGAAGGCTGGCGTCATATAATGAACATGCACAGCATACAGAACATGAGGAGATTAGACTCCAGACGAAGGGTGCGTGAAGTCAGTCAACGATTGGCTAATGTCAGCATTGCATTAGCTGTCTCTGATATGATAATACAATCTACAATTTACATAGCGGCTGCCCGTCTGTTCTTCAATTAGACTTGAAAGACATAAGCCCAATGCCCACTGGTGGCGAAGTGAAGTGTTGCATCTGACGCCGAACATTTTTAAAAGCCCACTGGAAGCGTCAATAGCATCATTATTGACGGATGACAACAGGACCAAGACGCAAGCCATTGGTGTCACTCTCAAAAAAAAAAACAAGACAACATTTCATTTTGAAAAGACCTATCGATAAGCTTATTTTAAGTGATGGCAAAGTGCGACGTTCGGGTTATTGTGCACTGTACGTTATCTATAGGCATAATTTCCCTCCTACATTTAGCCATTTAGTAAATTAAGATTATGATTCACATTGCTTCACCCAGCAGCGAACTAGCTGCCTAGATAACTTAGCAGTGTTAAGTTCTTACAAGTGTACCTTGAGTTAGGTACTGTCTAACTGTAGATCGCTCGATAACGTAAAAGCCCGCAAAATAATGGATTTCCTTTAAAAACTGCAACTTGTTTAAAAAGCAGTTAGATCAGTTTCGACAACTGCATGTGAGGTTGCTGCTAAATGTGTGCCATTGACCATGACAAGGCGAAATAATTAAAAAATCTAAAAGACGAATGTGTTTATATTTTGTTGACGCTTAAGAAATTTTATTTATATTTATTTAGCCCTTATTTAACCAGGGAAGTCCCGTTGAGATTGAAATCTCTTTTTCAAGGGAGCCCTGGGGGTTGTGGTGGGGAGGGAGAGGAGGAATTGCACAGCCAATTAGATCAGGGGATGATTGGTGGCAGGTTAAAAGAGCCAGGTTGGGACTTTAGCCATGACACCGGGGAGCCCCCTACTCTTATCGAAGAGTGTCATAGGATCTTTAATGACCACAGTGAGTCAGGACCTAGGTTTAACGTCTCATCCAAAAGACGGATTGAGCAGTGGCGAAAAGTAAAAATCTGACGCCGCCAGTGGGCGTTGCTCCATTGAAATTAATTGAACCTATTTTTTGACTCAACTGAATAAAAAAAATGGCAGCCAAAATGTCTGTCGTTAATGCTGTAGCCCCGCCCATTCCCTTCGTTCACCCTTCCAAGCCTGTTCCTCTGTCGAATCAATTAGGAACGAGCTCCCAGTTCTTCTACGGTCATTAGGATTGGAACTAAGTTCCCCTCAAGCTACTCCATCCTCCTGTGGGACAGTTTAGTGCTGGCAAAGTGCACTGTCCACCTGGCTGGTATCCAAGAATCCACTGACTGGCGACTGACAGCTCAGCTTTGCGTAAAACCATTCACAAAATAAAAAAATATAGATAAACATCCATACGTTCTGTGCCGTTTTTTGCATATACTGAAGACAGAGACAAACAGGAAATATTTTAATAGTGAACTGAAGAACAGAGGCACCAAATAATCTAATGGTAGTAACAAAAATAAACTGTATGGAATCAAAAACAGAAAAAGGATATTTTTCATCCAGACAAAAAAATAAAAAAATAAAACAAGACCCATCTGGCCACGGCTTATCCCCAAGCCCCCAAATACACATCTAGACATCATGCTGAACACGTTTGTGAAGTTCCATGAAGATCGGATGTGCAGTTTCCAAGATTTGGCCCGGACAAGGTATGATTACAAAAGGACAAGGCAATGGCTATATCCCCCCGCATTTGATGCCAGGGGGATAAAAAAATGTCTGGCCTAGATTTCCATCCCATTTATATGCATATAAAACATGAAAGGGATCAGTCAAGAACTGAAGGCACTAGAGTGCTGACAAGGCAAAAAGTTACGGACACATGAACAGACGCACAGATGCATGACAGATCACCACAAAGGCATCTAACCACAGCATAAGCCCGACTGGCCTAAAAGCCAAATGGGCTAATAAAAAGGAAAAAATATGGATGTCACTGGGAATAGAGGAGCTCAACAGCTGTTCTCTTAAATGTTGAGTACTACAGGATACATCAAATCTTTTTAGTTTGTGGTATTATACTACAAAACCCAAAACCAGTGAAGTTGGCACGTTATGTAAATCGTAGATAAAAACAGAATACAGTGATTTGCAAATCCTTTTTAACTTACATTCAATTGAATACACTGCAAAGACAAGATGTTTAATGTTCAAACTGAGAAACTTTATTTTTTTTTTGCAAATAATCATTAACTTAGAATTTAAAGGCAGCAACACAATGCAAAAAAGTTGGCACAGGGGCCTTTTTACCACTGTGTTACATCGCTTTCCTTTTAAAGACACTCAGTAAACGTTTGGGAACTGAGGAGACCAATTTTTGAAGCTTTTGAGGTGGAACTCTTTCCCATTCTTGCTTGATGTACAGCTTAAGTTGTTCAACAGTCCGGGGTCTCCGTTGTCGTATTTTACGCTTCATAATGCGCCACACATTTTCAATGGGAGACAGGTCTGGACTACAGGCAGGCCAGTCTAGTACCCGCACTCTTTTACGACGGAGCCGTGCTGTTGTAACACGTGCAGAATGTGGCTTGGCATTGTCTTGCTGAAATAAGCAGGGGCATCCATGAAAAAGACTTTGCTTGGATGGCAACATATGTTGCTCCAAAACCTGTATGTACCTTTCAGCATTAATGGTGCCTTCACATATGTGTAAGTTGCCCATGCCCTGGGCACTAATACACCCCCATACCATCACAGATGCTGGCTTTTGAACTTTGCGCCTTTAACAGTCCGGATGGTTCTTTTCCTCTTTGGTCCGGTGGACACGACGTCCACAGTTTCCAAAAACAATTTGAAATGTGGACTCGTCAGACCACAGAACACTTTTCCACTTTGCATCAGTCCATCTTAGATGAGCTTGGGCCCAGCGAAGCCTGACTTATCAGCTCATTGCGTTATGTACGTTTGAGGTTCAAACAAAATTGATCAGCATTGCGTTTATTTCTTGGAATAAAATCCTCTGAACTATCTTGAATGTTAAATTTGGAAAATGCTGGAGAATCCCTTCGATGCACAATGCACACCCAAAAGTATATGGACACTTGACATTTAACTTCTCATACAAACTTTCAGGTAAAATTATGGAATTGCAAACCGTGTGCAAGAAGTCACTAAATAACACTTTTTTGATTTTTTGGGGTCAAAGTTTTCAAAACATGTTGTAGATATACAACGTGTATATATATATATATATATTTTATGTGCTGTTTTTTTAATCCTATTGTATTCTACTATTGCACTACAGTTTAAATGCTATATGTTAACACGGGAAAACTAGGCCTCTTCAATACTAATGATTTCTATTGCTGAATGTGTAAAATAGCAAGTGACTATTCAACTCTGACAACTGTACACTGTCTGTTGTATGCAGTCCTATATGGATTAACTATACTATTCAAAATTTGATAGGGATCATAGGAATTTTTTTGTGAAATGACATGCAAATTGGGTAACTACCACTATTGAACAATATATTGGATAAATGACATGCAGTCAGTCAGGCACAAAATACATTTGCACGTTTATTTCATGACATTAAATGAGCGAGCAGCCTCACATTTTGGCTTTGACTAACACTGCACCATTTCAACTGAGACGTGTGTGTTGCTTAATACCCACGTCCAACGAGGCAGCGTGGGTATACAGGTTAGCACTGTCTGTGTGTGTGTGTGTGTGTACGTGTGTGCGTGTGTGTGTGTTTGTCTGTCCGCGCGACAGCTCGGCCACAAGAGGGCGTGGGTTAGCATCTCAACAGAGTGCGCATCATCTAGTTGGTGAAAATTTGGAAGTTCCCAAATTTTTTGCATTACATTTAGCAATAACAATGTCTCCTCAAGGTCTTAGACGTAGATTGACTCAAAAGCAAATGGGAAGATGCAACTCAAGAAGGCCATGTGTTCGAATCCCACTGATCGTGCGTCATAGGCGTGACCGTTTGGATTGGGCTCAGGATCATGTCGCATGGACACACAACGATTGGGCTCCAGTTCTCTTTACTGATGAGCCCCGATATTGCTTGCACTTTACTGACAGGAGGCAACGGGTGTGGCGAAGACAACGTGAGCGATTTAATGATGCCTCCATCAATGAACATGACTGTTATAGTGGCGGATCAATTATGGTCTGGGGAGGAATAAGCAGGAATGGCAGAACAGACCTGCATGTCATGGGGAGAGGGACGATGACAGGGGTACGGTACAGGGATGAGATCCTGAATGTGAACGCAAGACCATACGCTGGTACTGTTGGGCCTGATTTCATCTTGATGGGTGATAACGCCCGTCCCCACCGTGCTAGGGTGGTGAATCAATTCCTAGAGCAGGAGACAATTTTCCGCATTACCCCGCGCATTCGCCGGACCTAAACCCTATCGAGCATGTGTGGAACATGCTGCAGGTCGCCATTACTGGTAGTAATGCACAACCCACAACTCTTGAAGAGCTCAGAAATGCCCTTGTTGAAGAATGGAACAACATTCCAATTGCAAGCATCCGGGTTCTGATTGACCGTATGACCCGATGTATTCAAGCCGTCATTCAAGCTAGGGGAAGCCATACCCGTTATTGACATTAACTGTGGTAATGAAACATCAAACAAACACTGTCTGTTTTCACTTTACATGTCAGAGGTGAAACCATGAAGTGTTCGTAAAAGCCAAAAGTGCGAGGCTGCACGCACATTTAATGTCATTAAATGCACTTGCAAATGTGTTTTGTGTCTGACTGCATGTCATTTATCCAATATACTGTTCATCAGTGTCAGTTACCAAATTTGCATGTCATTTCTGTCATGGTTTGGGAGCTTTGAGAGCTCTGTTTGTTGCCCTCGTCCAGGACAATATCGTTTTGCTCCCAATCGGATTCCTGGGCCAGCTGGCAGTAACTCTATTTAAGCTCCAGTTTCGCCTCGCGTTCCTTGCTAGAGTGTCAGTGCTTCTTTGGTACTCATTATTTCTATCTATTTTTAGTCTCTCTACATGCTGAGAGATTTGCCTTTTATATTTGGCCGCAGCTCTTGGCGTCCTCTTCGAGCAGCCATCACAATTTCACAAAAAAATTCCTATGATCCCTATCAAATTTTGAGTAGTGTATATATAGTTTAACGTGAGAAACATGCAATTTTACTTTTTGCTCTGTCATGTGCGTACTAATCTCTTGCTTTTTGGTGTGCACGATTTTCCCAGCAGGTCGTGATACTGTGCATAGAAACCCAGCCCTAGCTGATCATGTCAAGGGTACACATCAGCTATGGACATCCAAGTTGCTTGGATCTAAGCATGATTTGTCGGAGGATAACAATTACCCATAATTATTTGATATTTAACAATGTCATTGATGGTAAAAATAAACTGATTGGTAGCTCATTAAGTAGTAAAAGATCCACCCCCCTCCTGCCCCCTCAAATAAAAGGAAATGCATAGGCCAGATCCAATTTGTATCCACAATGTGGATCCAAATTGTGGATCCAAATTGGATCCACATCCTATGACAAATGCCCAGAAATGCTAATTATTTTCCCGCATTCCCCCCCCCCCCATTGCACTCCTAAAGATTCTGTCTTATTTGCTTTGCTGTCCATCATAATAAGGCAGAAGGACTTAAATACAATGTCCTGTAGGTAGGGTAAGATAGGGAATTGAAGAGGGCTGCTACTTCATGCAGTAAATAAGACACATCCCTGGTAATTATGTGGCTGGCTAATTTTGCATGAATTACTTTTCCCCTCAGCATCTGTGGTCACTCGAGGCAGTTACAGTATGTCACAATAAGGAGCCAGGACTTTGGGTGCCAGCCAGAGGCGGGGAGCTCTGTTGGCAGTTGATGATGAAATAAGCATGCAGAACTCTCCCTCTCTGACTTCAGCAACAAAATAAGGAAGTATTTTTTCACAGAGAGAGTGGTCTCAGTGCCTGGCCATGTGGTAGAGGCAGAAACTCTCAGAGATTTCAAGACCAGGCTTGATGCAATGCTGTATACTATGAAGTCCGTAAGCATCCAAAGTGCTTGGTAGAGTTCAGTAATTGTACTTTGGCTATCCTGGTTGGGCCAAATAGTTTGTTTTTGCCACACCACAATTTGTTACATTATCTTATCTTATGTTACACCATGTTATATGATGTTATGATGTGTCATGTTATGTGTCACAACCCTCATTTGAATCCCTTTCATGTCTCCTCCCATCTAGCAGCCTATGTGTTTTTTAGATGTACACCAATCTGTCACAACATTATAACCACATGCCCAATACTGTGTTGGTCCCCCTCATGCTGTCAAGGCAGCTCTGTCAAACTGACGTCCTCTTGAATTCCCGGCCCTGGGGTTTCCCAGCAGAACATTTCCCAGAGCATCACATTCTGTCCACCAGCTTCTCTTCTTCCCACTGTACATCCTGATGTCATCTCTTCCCCAGTTAAATGGCGCACATGTACCGAGCCAATGCGCACGATTCAAAAGAAACTGGGAGTAACTGGACCAGGTGACCCTCTTCGATTACACCAAGATCCAGTTATGTCCATAGTACCTGCTTTTAATGGTGGATTGGGGTTAGAATGGGCACTCTGAGTGCTCCACAGCTACAGATGCTTTACTCCGCAGGGTGTGATGCACTGTGTGTCATGAGATATTGCTCAAGTTAGTATCATTAGAATTCTCTGCAATTTCTGCAGCAGTTGCCCCACTGTTGATTCGGAACACATGGGATAGTCTTCATTGCCCTTATGCATCAATAAGCCTTGGGCACCCAACACCTTGTCGCTGGTTCATGATTTGTCCCTCCTTGGACCTCTGTCAGTAGGTTCTCATTACTGCTAACAGAGAAAACCCCAGAAGCCTTGTAATTTCAGAGATGCTCTGACCCATTCATCTGGCCACAACAATTTGGCCCTTGTCAAAGTTGCAAAGGTCCATTTCTCCCACATCTAACACTTGCTATATGCCGTTAACCAGCCAATCAGTATCTTCCTAGCTTAGAGTTAATCATCTCTGGAAATTATTCATAATCTTTAATGATAGTTAAATGCAAACGTTCTCTTCCTAATCTTACTAGGCAGAACAAGATCCCAAGCCGCTCTCTCAGTCTGTAGGATTCGGACCATGTTCCTGTTAATCACTCATCAGTATGTTCTTCTGCCCAGTTCATGAGGAACACTTCCCAAGCCTTAAGCTAAATTCTCTGGTCTTGCCATCTGAAGTTTCTGCTCTGGCAAGATCATTCTCCATCTGGCTACTGTCCTGGTACGTCACTGGCCAGGTGAGAACACAGCAAACACTAAAGCCCATTCCATCTGAGCTGAACTGTGTCATTCTGTTCTCGGTTCCATCCCTCACAGTCACTACTGTATTACCATCAATAAACCCTACTACTGGATTCTACTCTGTCTCTACATCTGGTTCCTTGTCTGAATCATAACAGTCCCTTTATTCATTGCACTGACACATACAAGACTGCAGATATACTGTGAGAACAAGGTCTTTCAAGTGTGACTCCACCCAGAGAGTCCTCAAAAATAACCTTTTTGCCCTTCCATTAAGACAAAACCTGGTCAGCATTATGGAGCATTTTATACATGGCACAGTGTTGTCTTCATAATGCCTCAGAATTTATCACTAAGATTTAATTGTTTCATTCTAATGTGTCATTTATGATTGTTACAGAGATTTTTTAAAATCCCCATTATAAACTTTAATAAAAGAATTGGTTATGTATCGTATGCTACAGACAGTTGTGATCTCTGAGTTACCTTGATTGTGCATACCACATTATTGGAAAGAGCAATTTTGTCTCAAAACAAACGGGAGTAGGGTATTGCTCTGCAGCTTCATGGTTGAACATTAAGCAAAATAGTGATTGCTATTTCAGGCATGCATATTTTGTGTTGAAAATTACAGGTAAAATTGTCACAGATAGGTTAACCATGTGTGCAAGAGCAATCATATCAATTTATTTAGAAATGTGAGAGACAGGAGAGTAAGTAGTAAGTCAAAGCTGCACCAGAGTTCAGTCCATCTGCAGCGCAGCTGAACTGTTCAAAACAGTTGTTCTGTGGTGAGAGATTTTATCTTTTTTTGACTGCAGTGCCCATCCGAGGATCCAAAGATAATCCACTTCTCTGTCCTCTTGCAGCTGTCAGTGCAAACGTCTGAGAGGTGGCTCTGGAGAAAATTAAGCTTTGTGGTGCATTGCCTTGTTGGAGGTTAGCGTATACATGTGTATTTGAAGAATGTACAGCGCCCTCCCTAATTATTGGCACCCCTGGTTAAGATGTGTTAAAAGCCTTAAAAAATAAATTCAGTTTTTATTGCAGCGGCATACTCTCTCACTGAAAATTGTAGAAAACTGTAACCTTCAACTCAAGTGAATTTTAAGAGAAAAAAAAATCCCTGAGTAAGAAATAATCATTTTTCATAAAATCACCTGTTCCACAATTATTGGCACCCCTAACAATTCCTAGGAAATAAATGTAATTAAAGGATTTCTGTCATTTCTACAGTAGGTTACAAACTTGATCAGAGTATCTAGGAACATTTAATTACTAATTCATCACTTCCTGTTTCCCTGGGGTATAAATATGACATGACACAGAGGTCATTTCTCTTATCCACTCTTAAACATGGAAAAGACAAAGGAACACACCATTCAAGTAAGGCAGATGTGTGTCGACCTTCACAAGTCAGGCAATGGCTACAAGAAAATAGCCACTCGCCAGCATCTGCCCATATCTACTGTCAGAGGAATCATTAAGAAGTTTGAAGCAACTGGAACAGTGGTAAACAAGCCTGGATGAGGACGCAAGGTTATTTTGCCGCCATGCACAGTGAGGAGGATGGTAAGATAAAAAGTTCTCCACAGCTCACTGTTAAAGAATTGCTACAAATGGTAGCATCTTGGGGTCACAAAGTCTCCAAAACAACGATCAGGCACTATCAACATGCCAACAAGCTGTTTGGGAGGCATGCACGGGAAAAACCCTTTCTCACTCACAATCATTAACGCAAACGTCTGGAGTTCGCTAAGCGGCACTGGGACTTCAACTGGGACCATGTGCTTTGGTCAAATGAGACCAAGATAGAGCTTTTTGGCAACAAACACTCTAAGTGGGTCTGGCGGAACACAAAAGATGAGAATGCAGAAAAGCACCTCATGCCCACTGTGAAGTATGGGGGAAGATCACTGATGCTGTGGGCCTGTTTCTCTTCCAGAGGCCCTGAGAACCTTGTTAGGATGCAAGGCATCATGAACGCTTTGAAATACCAGGACATTTTAAAGCAAAATCTGGTGGCCTCTGCCCAAAAGCTGAAGATGGGTCGTCTCTGGGTCTTTCAAGATAATGACCCTAAACATCAACGCCTAAAGATAGAAGCTATCTTCTCCCAGCATCTGTTATAATTGACCGTCAAGATGAATAGCAACCTCAAAAAAAAATGTTCACATGGACAGCTCATTTACATCTGATATAACCTGAGAAGTGACTGTTTATGGACCAAACCTAGAAGACTTAATGTATTATCTAAGAATACAAACTTCACAACAAGTGATTTGAAAAAAGGGGTGGCACAGCAAGGAGGCTTCGAATCCAGCCTGGGGCCTGTCTGTGTGGAGAGAGAGAGAGAAGTCAGTGAATTCCTCCAATTTCTCATTTATACAAATGAGCGACAACATCATTAATGCTGAATGATATATACAGATTTTGAAGCAACATATGGTACCATCCAGACTATTTTTTTTTGGGAAAGTTATACGTATTCCTGCAAGACAATGTGAACCCACATTCTGCATGTATTACAACAACATGGCCCTGCAATAAAAGATTGTGGGTGTAAAACTGGCCTGCCTGCAGTCCAGACCTGTCACCCACTCAAAACATTTCACAGGTTATGAAGCAAAATATATGACAAGGAAGGCCGCATAGTGTTGAGCAGCTGAAAGCCATTGTAAGCAAGAATGGGAAGAAATTTTGCTTTCAAAACTACAGTGGTCGGTCGTCTTCGTTACCAAACACTGAGTGTTATTCAAAGAGGAGATTATGCAACACAGTAGCAAACATGCCCCTGTCCCAACTTTTTAAAATGTGTTCTTGGCATCAAATTCAAAACGAGCGGATATTTTCCAGAACATAATAACATTTTCTCAGTTTCAACATTTGAGTTGTACATGAACCAGTTAAAAACTTTCAACCTTGCCTCCATAAAGGTTGAGATGTCCTGTAAGATGTAAATTATAAAAGACTGCAATGATTGGCAAATCATTTAAATTGAACAATACACGGAAAATACAGTTGTACTATAAAGACAACATATCAAATGTTAAAACTAAAAAATGTTATTGTTTGAAAAATATCTGCTCATTGTTAATTTTATGCCAGCAACATGTTTCAAAGATGCTGGGACTGGGCCATATTTATCACTGTGTTAAATCATCTCTTCTTTTAACAACACCCTGTGTTTTCGAACTGAGGAGACTAATCACTGCAGTTTTGAAAGGAACATTTTTTTCTCATTCTTGCTTGATTTTTGATTTTACCTTCTAAACACTTTTGTGGACTCTCTTGGCACATTTGTTGTCTCAAAATACACCAGATTTTCAATGAGTTACCTGTCTGGACTGCAGGCAGTCCAGTCTATCACCCAGACTCTTTTCCTTCAGATTCATGATATTGTGACGCTTACAATGTGGTTTGGCATTCTCTTGCTGAAACAAGCAGAGCCTTACCAGAAAAATGATATCTGGATGGCTGTATACGTTGCTCCAAATCCTGTATATTGATCAGCATTAATGCTGTCTTTGCAGATGTGCAAGTTACCCATGCCATGTGCAGAAATGCGCCCCCATACTATCACGAATGCTGGCTTTTGTACTGTGCGTTGATAAAAAGCCAGATGTTCCTTCTTCTTGGCCTAGAGGACGTGGATCTGAAATTCTAATTTTTATTGACCAGACCAGAGGATTTTTCACTTTGCCACTGCCACTTGGTTTCAGGCCATAATAAATTAGCTTAGGCCCAGAGAATGCGGCAGCATTTCCGGATCTTGTTTCTTTATGGTTTTTTTCTTTGCATAGTAAAGTTTTAACTCACATTCATGGATGCAGTAACAAATTGTGCTCAATGAGAATGGTTTTTTGAAGTGTTCCTGAGCCCAAGCATTGAATGCCACAGCAGAATCTAGTTTCTTTCTAATGCAGCGCCACCAGAAGGCCTGAAGATCACAGCCATTCACAATTGTTTTTTGTCCTTGTCTCTGGCATACAGAGATTTCTCTGGATTCTCTGAATAATTGTGTGATATTACATACCATAAATGATTAAATTCCCAGTTTCTTTGCAATATAATTCTTAAATTGTTCAACAGTTTTCCCTTGCAGTCTGTCACAGGGTGGTGAAGCCCTCACCAAAATTCGCGTCACTGATCCACTGCCAATTAATCCAATTAGCTGTGAGATGTTCCACCAGGTGATTTTTTTTAGCATTGTAAAATATTTTTAATCTTTTGTTGCTCCTGTACCAACTTTTCTGAAACATGATGCTGGCATCGACTTCAAAATGAGCAAAGAGTTTTCTAAAAACAATACATTTCTCAGTTTCAATATTAGATATATAGTCTTTGAACCATTTTTGATTCAAGATAGGTTTTAAATCATGTGTAAATCATTGCATTCTGTTTTCATTTACATTTTATACCGCCTTCCAACTTTTCTGGTCCATGTGTGATCCATTAAACAGTGAATTCTATGACAATATATTCAAAAGCAAGAGCAGGCACAGAGGGAGTGAAGTCTTATTCATACAAGTATTGTCCTCTTTTGCTGTATGATGTGGTAAAGAAATTATAAGACAACAAGAAAAAAAAATAATCTAGAGTGATTGGTTTATACAAGTTTATGTCTTTTTTAACTAGCAGTTGGTTTTATCTGTAGATTTTCCTTGTGCTTTTCAAGTCATGTGATGTAGCTTACATTTGTGAGGATTTGCACAACATTAAGCTTCCTTACTCAAGCTTTGCTACGGAAACAGGTTTGTGTGAGTTTTATTTATTAGGCCCAAAGTTACATCTCGTGATCCAGTGAACCTCAGGTATTCTGTGACATGTTGCAAAACAGCTGAAAACAAAATTTATTAATGAAGAAGTTCTGTATTGCCTAGAATACATAGTAAATGATTTTCAGGCCATTAAATGGATCGCAAGTTTTCAAGACTTTTTCAAGACAAGTTGGATGTGAATATGTTTCATCCACAGTATAAGTATGATGATTAGGCTGGAATGCTATATTCAGTTAAAGCCATATATTTTATCATACTGTATCTGGGGAAACAGAATGCAAGCAGCATCAGTTGCTCTCAGTAAGAACTTTGCCTTGCAAATGAGTAGCTCAGTGGAAATTTTCAAAGCAACTGGTACAGCATCTAACTCACGGGAGGGGCCGGATCTGGGATTTAAACCCAAAGCTTCCAAAACCAATGCCATACGTTCATATGTACAGAGCACCATCTGCCATATATACAACAGTCTCTCTGAATCTGCACTATATAAGCTTACTGATTCTATCTTGAGAGAACAGGGTAGATTAAGTTCAAGCAATAAAAATGGCCTCAAATCTTTTGACAAAATTGTGCTAATTGCTCCGCCACATGGTTAGCCACAGATTGATATGCCTTGCCACAAGGGAGAAATTAAAACACTCATTAAATGTTTTACAGAATTCAGTGTTAATATCTCTGAAAGTTCAACAGACAAGGATTCTGTGATACGCAGGAGGAGAGAATGATCTCTGCTTCTTATGGGGAACAACTTTAATTATAAAAGATTGGTTCACATTGTTTGAAGTTTCTTATAAGGCATTTTTGCTGCATAAATTAGCTTCATGACCAGAAGGAAGGAGTAAAATTAATCATTATATTGCAAAAATTTATTTGCAATAACAATCTACTTTTCAAAACCCTGCAGCTGTACGTACCACATCCGAGAAAACTGGTCGCTTGAATTTTGCCATGGAATCATTTAAATTCCTCTGGACATCATGATTTAAGAAGTGCATGTACTCAAACATTAATATTGAGCTGCCTAGGCACAAAATAGAAGGAATAACTCTGCCAAATATCATTTCTGAGATGAGCAACCCATCAACTAACAATCACCTGGCCAGGCTTTAAATATTACAAAGGCTGAAACACAGGTCTGTCACTATGTGCCCCCACCCCACCCCAGCATATTAGTGATTAGAATTTCCTGTTGGCTATTTCTTCTACTCTAAGGGTTATTAAGAACGCAACAGTGAGGTATGCACTGTATTTGAGGCACATTAAAGAATTGATTGATTTTTATTGCTTTTCCATTGAGATATGAGTGGAAATAAAGAAAATTGCGTGGTATTGTAATCCTGAGGTGCACCACATGAACGCGCCAAGCACTTCAGTAATAACAAACACTGAGCCGTTTGTGATGTGTACAGTGACACTTGACTTGTTCTTTTGGGTGTGGTCAATAGCCTACATAAAGCCAATAAAAAAATGTAAAATGTTACTGCATCAAGAAAACGGAACGAATTGTGACACAAGAGAGAGAAAAAGAGGCATTGTCATGTTATGGGCAGGTCTCAGCCGGGAGAGATGGTGCGTCATTTGCACTGTCACTGTTCAACAATCTGTCGGCTGTCTACCTCAGAATGGAACACAGGCACTGTTGCTGACCGACCCCACTAAGGGCAGTCACGAGTGACTATGGTAGCTCAAGAGCGCCACATCTGGTTACGGCCTGAGCGTGACAGAGTCCGGAGAACAGCCTAAACTGATCATGAGACTAGGGCTCCAAGACCATTGAGGGTGAGCGCAAGTACTGTTTGACGCCGTCTACGTGAGCAAAACATGTGCGTGCACGGCCCCAAAAGAAAACCCATTTTTTTCCCCATTAACAGGAGTAGGAACTCTTCACTTCTGACTGGGGGCTTCAGCCTCTGTGTCATTTTTTGGCACTTTATTTCCCTGTTTCTGTCTGAGAATGGAAAATAGGGACTGTCGGTGACCGACCCTGCTAACGCCAACTATGCATAAATGGGCAAAAACTGGGTTTTCTGTACCCGATGAAAGTCGCCAACATCATTACCACGATCAGTAAGCAGCAGGAATCGATTCCAGTTCTGATGTTCTCGAGGATTGAAAAAACTACCAAGGCCTACCTGATTCCATGAAGAATTAGGGCTGTGACAAACTACCGTGGACCAAATTTAACTGGCCAGTGACAACTAGTGAAGCTATGTAAACACAGGCTATCATATAAAAGGCCAGCCCAGCCGCGCCCATGCCCACTTTGTTGTGGGCCACTGGCCACAGCGCCATGGGCCATTTAGGCAACCGTTTTTTTTTTCCACTGGTATTTCCAGTGGCCAGTCCAACTATGAATTTATCATTCAGCACACGAGTAACAGCTGATTTGGATGGTAAGAACGTTTGGAGCATCTGGAATTGACTGTCATTTCTTTTTCTTAACAAAAGGGAATTTTGTTGCTGCATGAGGCCCATTTTCAAGCATATCATCAAACATCAAACCAGCGCAGACTGCAACATATTGAAAATATTCACACTCCTGAATTACTTACAGTAAGTCAAGCAAACAAGTTTACACCATTAAATCCTGGGCCATAGGAATATAAGCAATAAGGTATTTAAAGGAATTTAAAGTTCAGAAGGACATACTTCACAATTTTGTGATTCAATGAACAGTGATACAATCTAAATAGAAATTGGAATGTCAGTCAACAGATTTGTCTGAATTACTGAGAGAATCAATTGTTTGACTGCTAATCAGGCAAAGTAAATAGAAATAGTTTATGAGGCGAAGGCAATGGTGAAGCGTTAAAAATTCAGGCTACTGCAACATTACCATGCATCTCATTCAGAGACTGGGACTCACACACTTCTTTTCACATGGTCTCAGAGATTTTGAGTATTTGACAAGTCTTTAGTGACTTGTCAAGAGCTATGGTGGGAGAAAACCATGCTAGCAGGGCCATTCTCTTTCCACGATGCAAAGCAACAACAGTTTTCTTTGCACTTCATCTGATATATTCACGGCAGATCATCTACTTCATACCACAATATCCTCTTCCTATTCCATGGGCAGAAACTGTGCTTGTAAAATACATTGAATCACTGGTAAGGCAAAAAGAAAAAATGTTACTCACAAGCAATTATAAAAACTGCGCCACAGCAGCTGTCTTGTGCTGCTGTTCCCTCAATATACTGAGGAGTTATATAGACAGGACCTGGTGTATACACTTGAGGGAGCAGCCCTTTACCTTCACGGATGGTCCTTTTTCTGATCAAGTTCAATTTTTCTTTTCATCCCAAGTTTTGACTGCTGACTTAGGGATATAAATCAGTTGGTCAGTTGGGAATTGTTCATTGTTCCACAGGTCCTGAAATCAGCAGTTGCTACCAGGAAAATCTTTCTTAGTGCTCAGTTTAATGTCAGTTTTTATTGGCCACCATAATCCAGAGATGCTCATACATAAAAGACCATTCCAATTACACCGAAGTCCTTCATCAAATTTAGTTTTAAAATATCTTCCAAAGAGTGTATGAATTCCCTGCTTGATATTTCAAGGATTTTCATAGAGTTTAAGCACAAATCAGAAACGTCTTACATCTTGTGTCTTATTGATCAGGTGGGACTATAGTAGCAGATCCATTCTCTGTTTACAGGAGGCATGTGGAATCATTTTCCACAGTATGACTTCTCCGAAACACTCTCTTTTTTGGCTGATTTACTGAAGCAGCTTACAAAATATATACTATACCTATTGTAAATTTAATATGTACGTAAATGTGTTCCCTTTGTGTACACTGCTAAAGCACAAGTCTTTCAGATTTTTTTTTTTTTAAATGAAGTTCAACCTTGATTTTTATTCAGTATGTAAAAAGTTCAGCGGTAACCATGTTGGGTATGGCTTTATGAATTTCAGATTTAAGAAGTACGAGAGTAGGCCTACCTGTATTTCTGTCGTCTCTTGTATTGTAGAAATACAACCCCAATTCCGAAATAGTTGGGACAAAATGTAAATTGTGAATAAAATGAAAAGGCAATGACTTCCAAATCACACAAGCCAGTATTTTATTCACAATAGAACAGAGGTAACATTGAAACTTAGAAATTTTTATAATTTTATCCACAAAATGAGCTCATTTCAAATTTGATGGCTGCTACAGGTCTAAAAAAAATTGGGACAGGGGACTGTTTACCATGGTTTTTAACACAGAGCGGAGGCATCTGGGCATTGAGGAGATAAGTTTCTTGAGTTTAGCCATTGGAATTTGATCCCACTCCTGATTAACACAGACTTCCAGCTGCTGGAGAGTTTTGGGTCTCCTTTGATGGAGTTTTCGTTTAATTATACGCCAAATGTTCTCAATCGGTGAAAGATCAGGACTGCAGGGAGGCCAGTTCAGCACCCGGACTCTTCTACTAGGAAGCCATGCTGTTGTAATAGCTGCAGTATGTGGTTTTGCATTGTCCTGCTGAAATACACAAGGCCTTCCCTGGAATAGATGTCATCTGGAGGGGAGCATATGTTGCTCTAAAACCTTTATATACCTTTCAGTATTCATGGTGCTTTTTAAAACATGCAAGTGTCCCACACCAAATGCACTAATGCATTCCCATACCATCAGAGATGTTGGTTTTTGAACTGAATGCTGAAAACAGGAGGGGTGGTCTTTCTCCTCTTTAGCCCAGAGGACACAACACCCATGATTTCCAACAAGAATGTCAAATTTGGACTTGTCTGACCACAGGACACCTTGCCACTTTGCTACAGTCCATTTCAAATGGGCCTTAGCTCACAGAACATGGTGGCACTTCTGGATCATGCTCAACAATGGCTTCCTTTTTGCATAATTGAGTTTTAGGTGGCATCTGTGGATGGCACGGCAGACTGGGTTTACAGACAGTGGTTTCTTGATGTATTCCTGGGCCTATTTATTAATGTCAATGACAGAATCATGCCGGTGAGTGATGCATTGGCGTCTGAGGCCCTGAAGGTCACGGGCATCCAGTAAAGGTCTTCGGCCTTGTCCCTTACACACAGAGATTTTTCCAGTTTCTCTGAATTTTTCGATGATGTTATGCACTGTCGATGATGAGACCTTCAATGCCTTTGCAATTTGGCGTTGAGGAACATTGTTTTTTAAAGTATTCCACAATTTCTTTCCGTAAGCCTTCACAGGTTGGAGAGCCTCTGGCCATCTTCTCTCCTGACAGACTCTGCCTCTTTAAGACATCCCTTTTACAGCCAATCATGTTACACACCTGATGCCAGTTAATTTAATTACTTGCTAAATATTCTTTCAGCTGATTTTCTTATGTACATATTAATTGCTTTATCAGCCCATTTTTGCCTGTGTCCCAAATTTTTTGAAACCTGTTGCAGCCAGAAAATTTGAAATAAGATAACATATTGGTTCATGTGATCTGAAAGTCATTGCATTTTGATTTTATTCACAATTTGCAATTTGACCCAACTATTTCGGAATTGAGGTTGTGCAAGATGTACCTGGGCATTGTCCTGCACCTGGCGCAAAGCAGTGCCGAATGTGATGCAAGTGTCTTTGCTAGTTTAATAAGATCAATGCAGCTGTTATTTTGCCATCCAGCACCAATACAGTTTGAAAAGCAAATGTACTTGCAACGATTTCAGCACCCATGGATGTGTTGGTCTTAAAGACCGTCGATCACTTGCCATGATGAACGTATATAAATGAACAGTATTTATATATCAGTTGTGGCTGGTGAACTGGCGATAGGGGGTGCTCAAACCCATCCCTTGAAAATAATGATTGGTCATGACCTGTTTTCAATCATTAATTTAAATTACCATTACAAAAGCTCAGAAAACTCTCAACATTAACAGGTGTGGTCAGTTTTCATTCATAATGCACACCTGTCAACTCTCATACATTCCGCGTGAGTTTTTGTGGTATATTTACGTTCTTCTGCTGTGGTCAGCAATTATTCAATCAACGCATGTGGAAGAGATTCTCGCACGGAATTGAAGTCCTTGTGCACGGAGGTTCATCAGTTTCACCTGCGCTGTTCTCACGCTGTTCTTTACTCAGGGTTTGGAAGCAATTCATGTGTTTCATGATCGTTTAAACTGTTTAAATTAAATAAGATCATTGAAAGCAATGAAATTGCATGAAGACGTTTCAAATGATCTTATTTCATTTAAACCACCTAATTCCTGTTCTAAGGATGCACGCCGCCATGAGAACCCTGATGGTCTCCTACTTCCAGTCATTGCTCGCTGTACTGAAAAGAAGAGATATCGGCAGGCTGAATACCTTCAGGCTCCACTTGTTCCGTTGTTGGTCGAACTAATAACTCAAAAAACATAAAACGTTTGTATGGAAACAGAGTGCCTTGTTTACAATGTGATTAGGAAAGATTGCCCTTGCCTAGCACCTTACAGTCAACACCCGATGCCAGCGACTAGGCGCTTCGAGTGTCTAGCCATGCTAAGACTGAAGTATCCACCCAAGAGGATATACGTATGCTCTCACCATTTTGTAAAAAAGTGCCCGACAGATGAACAGGATGATCATCCCGATCCCGCTGTATTATACATTATACAGTCCCCTGATATGTCAATTCAAAGATCCATCCAACAAATATCCTTTTTTCGAACAAAAAGCAGCATTGTCAGCCAGTGGTCAGTTTAGTTTTCCAGTGTAGTAACCAGCGTTTGCTTTGCAATTTGTGGCCATCTACGGTCACACATGGGATGCATACGGAAACCCATACATATAGCAGTTATGCAGGCTAACGTTAGAATTTTTGAAAAAGTTGACATTGAGCAGTGGAGTACCAGTAGCGTTTGTGAATATTGAAAGGTGCACAGTCGTAATCCTGGCTTTTGTGAAAACGTCAGCTTTAGTCAAATAAATTCTTGGGGCAAATAATTGGCTTGTCAGCTACATCAGTTGTGAAGGATTGGACTGAGATCTTTATTTCATTCTGTGCATTAGTGATTTCCAGCATGCGAAGTCAAGCTTGGGGACTGTACTTCCGTGCTCTGAATTATGATTGTTGCCCACAGCTAATGTGATATCATTCAGTAGTGGAGTGGGTGACAGCTGGGTTTTTACCAGGCAAAACAAAGAAACTGCTCGACATTTGCTGAATCAAAACCATTTTGATTCGCAGTTTGCTAGCTAATCAGTTCCTGCATATGAATTCTAACTCGCCATCTTGTCACGCTTTTTTTTTTACTTTGGCTGCAGGAATGTATGTAGCCACCCAAATAAATATCACATCTTCGTCAAGCTAAAGAATGTTTTGGCGGAATAAAAAATAAGTTAGCGAGCCTCTACATTTGAATATACGCTGTATGTATGTGTATGTACACATCCCACTGTACCACAGACGCTAGCCGCAAGCTACTACTCAGTTCGATGAGATGAAATCGGATGTAAGCAACAGTTCGACAGGAAGAAGGAGACCGGTGAGTTTGTTGAACCACCATGAATCATGGGAGACAGAACGTTCAGGGATTAAGGTGGATATGAGCAGCGTAGACGTTACCTGTGACTGAGTGAAGACTGAAGTCAATGAGAATGGGAGGGTCCCCAGTAATTCGAGAGTGCCCATTGGTTAGTTTCACATCAGAATAGACTGGCAAAGGAATCCACCAATCACACATAGTGATAGATAGATGAAGCATACGTAAAGCTATCTCTTAATGGCTGTCTACCTCCGGCTGCGAATCACATGGGATATCGCGTGTTTGCTGTCAAATATTAGTAAATAAGTTTTTTATCTTGGGTTTTCATTGGGTGGGTAGAGCTTCCCCCCCTCGTTGAATTTGTTATTCATGGGACGAGTTGTGACTGTGAGCCTCCTCCTCCTGCGTATTTCTTTATGTGCACTTATGCGTTTCTTTGCCTCTCGTTTCATGTCAAACCATTTACGCTTCACCTCAGACATGGTTCTTTGGACTACAGAGACAACATTATCGGCACCTGTCACCTCCCTCCAGGCCTTCGCTTTGCCTGTCTCTGTCACACCATTGCTAACAGATGAAAATAAAATGTTTTTCTTGACTCCACTTCACCCAAAATTATTTCTATCTCCGCTTCGGAATAATTCTTTTTTCTTTCTCTGCATCATGACTGACAGGTCTGCTGGATGCATCTACACCTCCTTATATGGTGGTCATTGGCAATTCATGGGCGGAGATTTATGCTCATAGCTGATCGCCGGAAGCACACTGTCAGTTTACGATGGATTAGCATTCATGATTATACATACAGTTTACTTTCGGATCTGAGGTTCCCGCGGCGTTCATGAATCCGGAGTAGGTTTTTAGTAGTGTAGGCTTCTATGTGCAAATCTACACACAAATTTACTAATGTTTCATGAATGAGTTCCATTGTGTGGTAAGGATAGGAAAACTTATATTGTTACATAAGTCAATTTTCTTGGAACGGACATTTTGTGACTGAAGTTATTTTGGCACTAGGGGCTTCAATGAGCAGATTTCATGGATCAATTTTGCATTCAGACCCCTTTCTTTCCAAAATGAACACATTGTGATTTAAGTTTCAGGGTCTTCAATTGTGCCTCTGTTATTTATTGGTGTCCATGCCTGTCTCAATCAACAAGTAGACATGTATTTCAATATTGACTTGTGCCACTTTTAGGTATGTCTTCATTTTGACACCCGCAAAAAGATCAAATCAAGCTGGAGAAGTGAAATAGTTAAAAATCTTATCGCATTTCCTTGTTTCCGTTAGCTGATATTCTATTCATTCTGCTGACAAAAGAATGAGGGAACATAGGCTTAGACTCAGTAGGATTTGTGCCAGGCCTCTGCTGGACTCAGCAGCGAGATTAAAGCCCACCCTCGGACATGGCATCTGTGTTTGAGGTGTGCATCTGCCTAAACTGGCCATCAGCTGGGTGAAAACCTTGCTGATTATAAGAGCAGATAAGCTGATTCGGAGAGATAGCGTCATTCTAAACAGCCCCGGATAACACAAACACTTTTTTGAGCTCTAACAACAGACCATATACTGTATAACTCTAACATAAATGTTGATTTTTTTTTTTCATTCTTATTCTTATCTTATTCAGAAAGATTTATGAATCAGTGTCAAATATTTTCAGAATATCTTGAGGTGCAGATGAACTGGCATTACATAAAATGTTGTTGTTATTTACAACTGGAAAGTTAGCCTGAAAATCATTCATTCCTGTTAATAACTGCATGTGTTACCCTCTTTAAGACTTTATGACTCAACATTTGAGCTTCACAGAGAGGGGGGGAATGGCTTAAAACACACTTGTAGCATTTAAAATTCTACTGCATTTCAATTTCTGTTCATAATTCTACTTTAGAGTAGGAGCCACAAAACACCAAAAAGTCTTAAACCCTCTGAAAACCCAATTTCACAAAAACTTTCGAACTACGTTATTTGGGGTTGTATGCACATAATTGTAAACATACTAAAATATCAGAAATTATGTCCAATCTAAATCAAAGATTTTGTCATTTAATTTTCAGCGCCTATCCTCTTACTGCGGTTCAACTGGGCATGGTTTTCTAAGTGGGCTATTACATAATAAGCCAAAACAATGAAAAAAGACTCCGTCATTTGACCCACCCCTAACAGATATTATAAAAGCTCTCTGCTCCGCCCAGGTTAGCTTCTTTTGTGGCCGAGAAACATCGTCCAGAAGTAGCCCGTGTTGCGATTGATTACCCAACTACATTTGGTTCTATTTATCTATTTGTCCATCCGTCTGTCCGCATATTTGTCTGTCCCCCACTTTTCCCCAATCATATATGTTTGTATTAGCTCCATTTAAAACGCACCAGTAAATGAGTTTCTGAACAGGGCGTGTGCTCGCATGCTTTTCTCACTTGGCATGGAATGGTACTTCCGCTCTGACTCAAATGTCTAATGCTGCATTTACAAGCGAGCACACTTATGCTAGCATATAAAAATGGTGTTTCTCAGAACATAAGCGGTGACTTGCGTTCAAATTACCTTACAACCTGTGATCACAAGCAATGAACTGGTGATTAATTCAATTAATTAATTAATTGTATACACTGCTTGTTTCATGCACAGTATAATACTACATAAGCACTGCCATCTCAATAAGTCACCATTTAAACGGTTAGACTCCAAAATGACTAGCCCGTTTCATAATTGAATAAACAAGAAATATTTCATACTCATGGACATTAATGCATGAAGACGGCATAATGCTTAACAAGTGTTTCCCAGCACAGATATCATGTTTACAAGGTGCTGCCAAAGTATAGTATGCAATGAAGATAACAAAACTGGAATTCTTTTGTGCAAAATAATGTGGAATAGCACCAAGCAGTTTTCTACATTTCACATGAGATTAAACTCATTGACATCAGGGAACACAACATGCAGAAGTATTAGTTTATGTAGTACCCCTGTTTTTGCTTACTTTACAAGATTTGTGGACGACAAAAACACATTCATCATGAAAGCAGTGCCCTGTCTATACTGTGGAGATGGAAGGAGAAGTGAATGATTTATTTTAGAACTCTCTGTTTAAGTTCTTCACCTCTATTATTTTCTGGTCTAGTGGAAATCCTTGAAGACGGGCACATCCAATTAAAATGACACAGAAACAGTTTCATCAAGTACTTTAAGGACATCTTGTCCCATTGCTCCAGTACTTCTGAGTTCTGTGAAAGCATCAGTGGTATTGCTATGTACTTCTTTTGTCCTTGCACATAACATTCCATCTCTCCTGCTGCACAGGTATTTCAAAGTTGTATTAAAACCCTACATAAATTGTGAGCCTCATTTATATAAGAATCCCTGATTGGCCAAAATTGACTATTGGAAAAAGCTTAACAGGGATGAGAGCACATTGCAGGCTTGTTAATCAATCTTTTTTTGTTCTGTATAACCTGAACAGGTTCATTTCCCTAATGTTAAAGGGTATACGGGGTTGAGCCACGAGAAAAATACATCATATTGGCAGAGTGTGCATTTAAGGCCCCTATGAATGTGATTGGGCTTTATTGATGAAAAAGTAAATTTTTGACTAGTTTAACGTTTTACAGTTTATTTTTGACTCTACCCCTTAGTTAGGAGGCACTTCAGATTTTATCTTGGGGCAATCCTCAATGGCATGTAGTTCATATGTTTAAAGGGGACATGCTAGCAATGACTGGCCCTGTTTAGTAATGTCGGTTCAATTGACTATGGCTCTCAATGGATCAAGCTACGGTTTCACAGCTGGGATCAGGCCACCTGAAGAGGGTCATCATGGCCACCTGCTACCTGGTCAAGCCATCTTGTTGTTTTGACCAAATTAAGTTCTCCGAATGTAAAGAATCAAGTTCATCATAACTCTTTCCATTTGCAGAACTTAACTCAGTAAAAGCAATAAGATCAATCCATTTAGTCAAATTGAGTGAACAACATTGATTTTATAGTGCATAAAAAGGGATTTTCTTACCAGCTGCATGGCAGTAGCAGAGCATAGATGCGATTTGTACAGGTTCTGCCAATATTTCTTTGGTTTGAGAGAAAATTGATTGTCTGGGGATTCCCCCGTTTCTGTCTAAGCCATGAAACATTATGATGAATGAATTGCATGTGAAACTAGAGACCATCTTGCAAGGGGATGACACCTGCTGCTCCTCTAACCCCTGTCCTCCTGGTGCTCTTGCTCAGATCACACTCACCTTTGAACTTGGCCTTCATCGTAATCTCAGCTTCATGCCAGTAAAGTTTTGTGACTGCACCTAGCATAGTTGTAGTGCTACTGAGGTCACAAAATCTGTCCACAGACAACAGCTCATGTGGGAGTTCCTGCTTCCAGGACCGCATTTTGCCATGATCTCTCACATACATACACACACAAACACTGGCTCACAAGTTAATAATAATAAAAAAAGGCTACGCTGATTTGGCTGAGAACCCCACTGTAATGGCTGTTAATGATACTTTATTATAAGGAAGCTTATGATTATTTCTATTTGGCTGCTGAACTAAATTTCAAAGGTAACATTCACTCCATCTTGTTTTTCCAGCATATTCTCCTGGATGAAAGGTGTCATGCCCATATTTATGTAAAAATGTATGCATCCATTTATAAAAAAGAAAAGAAAATGCCATTTTGTCGCCACACTGATGTTAAATATTAACTGTAACTGGTGTTAAGTAGATGATAATAATAAATTCAGTAAAGTCTCAGGAGGTGAATTTATCACAACCCTCATGTGAGTCCCTTTCGTGTCTGCGCCCATCCAGCAGCTTAAGTGTATTTTAGTTATATTTTCTCCTTTGATTGGTTTATGTCCCATGTGCCTCTCCCACCAGCTGATGGGCATTTGGGTTTCCCCATTTGCTCACGTGGGTGTTTTCGTATATACTGTAAATTCCTTACTTTGAGTGTGCAAGTTGCAGGATATTCACTTGCTTTAGCAACCAGTCAATATATCCTAGTAAAAGTTTATTGTGGACACAGTAGGTGGCATGGTGATTAGCATTGCTGCCTTGCAATAAGGAGGTTGTGGGTTGTGAGCCCCGGCTGGCCAGGGCCTCCCTGCGTGGAGTTTGCATGTTCTCCTCGTGTTTGCGTCGGTATCCTCTGAGAACTCTGGTTTCCCTACCCAGGAAAACACGACTCATTGGCCACGTTTACATGGGTAGCTTTCCTAAATCTGATTGAAATCGATCGGAATAAGTAAATCTGATTTGATCTGTATACATGAAGTTTAAGTAAAGAGATCCACGTTCAATCCGCGTTGACATGGCCCCAGCTGAATCCGATGGTATTGTGTTTTTTTACCTGCGCATTACGCCACTGCGTACGTCACTTCACTTATGTACTAGGAGCGCATGCGCGGACCGAACAATCCTCTTTATTAACACAATCCGCTCCACTCAGTCGTTTACATGGAGCGGATTATCAATCGGAGTAGGCTACCTCTTACAATCCGATCCGAAATACAATCGGATCCGGGTGAATCAGATTGGCTAAGGTATTTATATGAGACATTTTGAATCTGATTGACCTTTCAATCTGATTGTAAATAGGATTTTTGGACCCATGTAAACGAGGTCATAGTTACACTACCAGTGCCCCTGACAAACTGGATTTAGAACTGGAGTTGGTTCGTGGACGCTGTTCTGTGGCTACCCTGGGATCCTAGCAATGGGACAGGTTAAATGCAGAGAGCAAATTACCCCACAGGGTTCAATAAAGTATATCTATCTGTCACTGGAAATTATTAGTAATTTTTAATGCCACTAAAATACAGAAGTTCTCCTCCTAGTTCAACTAATAGCAACAAGTTTCAAAGCCTTACTGCTAGTCTCAAGGATTGGGACTGCAATCTTATTAATCACCTTTCAGTTTGTTTCTCTGCCCAGTTTATATAGATCACCTCTCAAGTCTTCTGTGGTCATTGCATTTCTGTTAAACTCTCCAGTCCTGCCACTCGACAGTTCAGCTCTGGCAAAGTGTGCGCTCCATCTGGCAACTATTTTGGAACACCAATGGTCAGGCACGGACACGCCCCATGCACTCAAGCCTGTACCATCAGTACTAAACTGTGTCATTCTGCTCTGGACGCCACCCCTCTGTTATTACTGTGTAACTATCAATAAACCATGCTTCTGGATTGTAACCAGACTCCTCATTTGGTTCGTGATCAAGATCCTAACAAAAATTTATTATTTAGGGAGCACAGAATTTATGATAATGCATACAACAGAAAAAAATTATGGCACTGAAAAAAAATATCAGGGAAAACACAGTTTCCATCTTGTGTCAATGGGCCATCACAATTCCAAGTGTTTGATTGACATCGGTCTACAGAGATATTTAAAGGACTGAGAACCTTTCATTACTAACCAGACAGTCACCCCTCAGAGCGACTAGGAGTAACATCTTTATAGAAAAGGTCATATGGGATATGACTTATAAGTTTGGCAGCCCAGCTGGGCAGTGGACTATTGCCTCACAGTAAGAAGGTCGGGGGGTTCAAATCTGGCAAAGGGCCTTTCTGCCTAGAGTTGACATGTTCTTCCAATGTTCGTGTGGGTTTCTTCTGGATACTCCAGGTCCCTCCCACAATCCAAAGACATGCATGTCAGGCTAACTGGACTCTCTGTAGTTGCCCATAGTCTGAATAAATGGTGTTTTGATATTGGATGGACGGACGTGAAAATTTGTTACTTGACAATTGTCATACCTGGCTGAAAGGCTAACAGCCAGAGTGCTGCATGCTTTTAGATATTTAATTTTGGAAGGCAACTCATGTTATCTCAGCATTTGTGGGATATTGTTAGCGAGAGATGTAAGCTTTGAAGGCCGGATGCTCCTTTATCAAAGGAGTTTCTCTCGGGGGGGAAGGGTGCAACCCCGCTGCTAGCCCGTCCCTGTTTCTGCTTCTTTGAGCCACGTCATTGCTGAAGGTTGCTCTGAAACTGGCAGTTGCATTCCTTGACAGCGGCGCAGAGATGCCGCGGAAGCTGCTTTTATCTCCGGCTTTCATTGCTTTCCGCTGTCTTCAGAAGACGGATAGATTTCACCAGCTCCACATCTGTCAGGGCATCTCCAAGAAAACTAGACCTCATGCTTACATCACTTTGATGTATCAATGCTCACAGGAACTTCACTCAGCTTCACCCCTCCTTCTCTGCTCACCCCACAGGAAACCTCTGGTTGCCATTCACACCAAGGCATAACAGTTAGTTTGTAATTGGGGGGAACTAAAGAACTGAAGTCATCGCGTCCATGAGAATGCGTGTGTGTGTGTTTTTTTTTTTGTTAAATTGATGTAACATTCATCACAGCACATCATAGTAGGGAACGTTTTCCACCCGCCCCCCTTGGATTACGCCCTTGCTCTTACACTGTGGTTCTCAGCAGCGCATTCAGAGTTCCATATGCCAGTATGCCAGCCATACTGTAGAGGAAATTGTAAAGCTGAACGTGGGAGTTGTCTCATGAGATCTAATCATCTGATGTAAAATTGAGATAATGTGAACACAGAAATGGCCCAACTCACTACTCGATTCATTTTTGTAAAAAGAAGAGGATATGCTGAAGAGGAACTAAATTCATACAATCTGACGTGCCCTCTGTAAAAAAATAATGCCAAGATTGGTTTCTCATTTACTCGCACATTGAATGCTTATTTTGCTTGGATGTTCTCTATTCCCCACAAAAGAAGTACTTTGTTCTCCAGGTTCCAAACGTAACAGGCATAGAAACGTGTATGTGAGTATGTACAGTAAAATCAGTATATTTGCAGAATTAGATCTGAACTCATTTTGACAGATATCTTACCCCACCTAAAAGGACAAGGTGGTAACAGGTAAAATATCCTGTGCTTCAATTCCCACCTGCCTTGATCCATTTAAAATCAATTCTCTGCATTATTGAGATGTTAATCCACTCTGACCAGAGCTTCTAGCTCCAAAAAATGTGCTGCAAATTTATCTTAACCAATTCCTGCTCCCTTACCGTAGATCTCAAGACTTCATATTTCATTTGTCCTGGCATCCACTGCCTTCCATCTAAAATAGATTTGTTAGTAACACAGTTTCAGCTTACTGTCACTGCTGAATGCAATCCAAACAGATACCTAGCCAGGGGGTGGAAGCACTTTTATCTATTTTTATTTGTCTATTACCTAACCCCTCGGGAACAGTTACAGTCCAAGGCATTTGTTTCATGCTGACATTTCCATGGTTCCAACAGCAAGAAGCACTTCAGTTTGTGCATTGTGTGCATATACAGTCCCTCACATGGACTTACACATTGCTGTCATAAGCACTGCTTGGCACAATGTTGAGACCTCATTATATCCAACTGGTGGATCAACATGCTCTTGTGACAGATCAGAAACTGGATGTAACGCAGTCTCTGATGAGAGATGACAAAGTTTAATGCATTTTGCCATTTATTTGTATGAGACTGTATGCTAAGAGCTCCAATTAGGGCTCAGGAAGTTGGAAAATATGAAATGTAGCATAATGTCACTAAAAACAACATGTCTTCTAAATATATCATATAGCATAATAATTTTGAGGCCAAAGTCTATTACATTTCTTTTATTGACAGCATCATTTATTAACAAAGATCTAATTGCTATTTAGTTTATACTGTTATATGGTTATTCTATGTACTTCATACTGTTTGTAATGTATTCTTAATTATGTCCCCAAAACAGAGTTTTCGGGGATATTATGGATTCACTTTGGATGCCGCCTCTGCTGCTGTCGAAGATCCTTTGGGCTAGTGCAAAAACTCGGACTGTTTTTATGGGAATCGTATGGAACTTCTCTTGTTGTCATTGTTTTGTGTGACCTTCCAACCTTTCATGTAGCACCACATCCAGGTAAAAGTTTACACATCCAAATATAATAACTCAAAGAGGTTTGACGGAAATTATGTCACATTTCTTGCAATTGTTTCTGGTGAATAAAGAGAGGCTGTTATTGATACGGAGCGCAAAATTACCTGCTGTACATTGGTTAGGGACTTGGAGATGAGATTTCAACCAAAATCACCTGAAATTTATTCACTTCAGGGCCCGCAGTCATGTTTGGCAGTGAAACAAAGCATTTTACAATCGCTTTCTGAGCTCAACTCACATTTTACAGTTGGTGACTCATTTAGAGAAATGCCCGTTGAATCTATTTTGTCCATCTTTGGCACCCCTGGAAGCTGGGAAATCTGAACCGTTGATGGAGCCGGTGCTTATACAAATCATTTTCCATGTAGAGTAGGAATAACAAGGGCCGAATTTCAAAGTTACCTGTCCATTACACTGTACTGTACAGTGTACTGAACTGTATTGTATTTATATCAGCACATCATACTGAATGAGGCTGAACACAGCCCTACTCTCATACATGACACGTGAGGGAGAGACACACCAAAGTGCATACCGTATAAAGCTATATCACCTTTGGCATCAGGAATTCACATCAGTTAAAGCCATGTTGTATGTATGTTATGACTTGCGTTAGGACAATGGATGTAAATTAGCTCTATGCTAACTCTGGCATATTTACATTGATGTTTTGCTAATATGTTGATCAATATGCATTGTCCTAATTAAATAAATAAATAAATAGGCTGTTTAATTTTCATTCATCTTCTATACTCGCTTATTCCTCACTAGGGTCACGGTATCCCAGCTGGCTACAGGAAGACAGGGACCCACCCTGAACAGGTTGCCAATCCATCGCAGGGTGCACACCCCATTCACACTCTCACTCATACCTATGGGCAATTTAGTGTCTCCAAGTAACCTGATATGCATGTCTTTGGACTGTTGGAGGAAGCTGGCCCCAGACAGACAGACAGGCCCCAGGCCGGTTTCAAACCCACGACCTTCTTGCTGTGAGGCAACAATGCTAACCACTGTGCCACCATATGCATGCAAATGGCCTGTGTGTCAGATAAGCTAGGGTGTTTGTAGACTCCAGAGTAATCCAAAATGCACATTGCATATGGCTTTCACACTTGTGCCTGTAGCATTTCTATCAGCCTGAGTGGGTGGGTAGTTTATCACACTGTTATCAAGATTGCACATTATTCGCCTCATTGCATAATTGCCTATCTCTATCTCATTTTTTCAGATTTTTTTCTTTTAAAAATGTTTTTTAAATTATTGTTTAAGATAATGGATTTTTTTTAAGGTTTTGAGGGGTAAAAATGAAAAAAAACAAACATTTTTTTTCACCAACACAAAAGAACAAACAGTCTATCTCAATTTGGCAAAAAAAAAAAAAATAGGCTAAGGCAATTATGCTATGAGGCTAAAAATAAGTTCTGCTTCATTATTTGTACATGAATTATTATGGCTACATAAAGTATGATTTGTAATTTACAATGAATTTTACTTCCAGTGTGCTTATAAAGCATTTATATTTTCATTACAGGTCACATTCAAGGTGATTATTTCAGATATAGTACACTGATTTCTGCATGTTTCGTATTGTAAAAATGCATTGTTAACTTATTGGCATGGCTTTATCTGATATTCTGCATTTAGAAGTATGCCATCCAGTGGCAGACAATTGTTATTGCAAAACAATATAACATGAAAGAGAGAGGAGACAGGAGGACATAGTTCCAGGGGCAACACACGCCCTTATTGAATTTTGCATTCAAGAACTCTGGTTATACGGAAAGTGAGATTGCCGCTTTGCTGTTTTCAACTATATGGGTCAGGTCAGGCCCAGAATTATTGCTTTCTTGGTAAAAAAAAAAAAAAAAAAGTGTGATACTTATCTAATGCTTGCTTTTACTCACTCTTCATCAGTGATAGTACCAGAAGTAAAAAAACTTTCTTTTTAAAAATAAGCCCGATACAGTGAAAATGCTTGTGCTACCTCTTGGTTCATGCCAGTATTGTCAGTGTCAGCCAGTCTTCAACAGTAATGCTTCTATCTCTATCTTTCCACAGTATTTTGATACCAAATTTTGATATCATAATGATAAAATCCTCAGACAAAGTCAAGGTGTGGAATTTGATTCATGCTGTAACCTGTGGAAGGAGATAAGAAAAGGAGTGCTGTGACTGAGTCTGGGGAGGTATACACTGCAGCTCAGATGAGATGAGCTGCAGACGCCTGATTAAAGAGTTAGGAGGCCTGCAGAGTTTTTCGTGGCCGAGATATGAGATTGACAATGCCAAGACTAAGAGTCAGATTGAGTTGGTAGTTTTAAAGGTGTAAATTTGCCAGATGTCGTACGGGAGAAATCTACTTGCTTTGGTTTTTCTTTTCAGTTTGTTGTCCATTAACAAAGGATTATTATTATTAATACATAAACAAGTATTATTTTATTCTGGTTTAATTACATTTTATTTACTTTTCAGCATCATTTCAAGATTTAACAAACAATGCCCATAAAGGACACAATATGCATGTTTTATTTTGGATTTATTCACTTTAAAATTTCATCACTCTGGTGGAAATGCAACAAATTGTAATTTCTAAATCCAGAACTAGATTGTCGATCTGGTATGTAGGCCCACAAGAATCTGCTATAAATGTAGATATAATAAAGAATTCATTACTTCATTCTCTCAGTCACCCAAACATACAGTGCAAATAAACACACTTGGTTTTAGATGTGGAAAAGAATGGGACAATTCAGCCACTTAGGGCTCATAAAAATAGACAGATGAGAAAGATCATTTTTGACAACTAAGTACAAAGAAGATGGAAAAGTAGCTGACTGATGTGGCACAAATTGAAAATGCCTCTGTAATGCAATCCGTGCAACCATTTCTCCAGATATCAAACAGAGAGCAAAAATGATAGTTAAACTGACTAAATTCACAAACTAGCCTAAGAGATATAGATAGAGACAGAGCTAAATGAGCTACACAAAACACGCAATCAGGTTTTATTGAATACAGCGCCACTGACAAAGGCATTGTCACAGAAAACATCAAAGTGTGCATTAAAAAAAGCATTGCTAAAGTGCAGGTGATACAATTTGAAATGCAATCTAAAATTGAATGAATGATATGACAACAAAAAATAAATCCTGGAACCACAGCTTCTGTATTCACTGTAGACCCTATTGAACTGACTGCAGTTTTGTACTTAGATACTGTACAATGTAACTTGTTAACGTTGAACCACAATTGTACAAAAATGGTGGTAGTGTGTAAAATGCAAATAATAAAATAATTAAGTGATTTGAAAATGCCCTTTTACCTACATTTCATTGAAAACCACACAAACAAATAATATGTAAAGTTTCACAAAATCAACTGTATTGATTTTTGAAAATATTTGCCAATTCTTATCCCAGCAGTACATTCCATAATTGTTGTTATAGGTTACATTGAAACTGAAAATGTTGAAACATCTTTGGAGAAACACCCTGTTGTGTTCCGTGGTCTGTCTGGTTAGTTAATTTTAGGTTTTTATTATTTTTGTGATGTCAGTTTTTAGTCCATGTCTTAGTGTTTCACATTTCATTCCTCTCCCGTGTTATTCCAGTCCACGTCTTACCCATGTACTGTCTTTGCTTTCTCCCCGGTCGCGTCATTGTTTGTAGCAGTTTCTGTCTTAATTGATTGTGACACTGTTTCGGGTGATTTAATGGATTCTGGGTTTCATCCTTCCTTTTGTTCTCGTTTGCTAGTTTCCCCTTGCTTTCCTATATGTACTAACACTACTAACAGTTTGTTGTTTTCTTAAAATTACTAACCAAACTAACATTGTATATAATACTAATCTACAAACGAGCACCCGGGATTGTATAGCTGCACTTACTAATTGACTAATTATCTCTCAGCGGTCGCCCTGTTCTTGTCTCCGCCCCTTGCTTTTCTATTCACTGGCTTTGCTAAATTTTCTGCAGACCTTCTGCATTCTTATTATCTATTCTGGCTCTTATTCTGTACACTTAGGAGTCTTTTTATCCAGTTTATTTATCCCGTCTTTGGGATTGTCTTGTGATCCTCGTCTGTGTGTTAATGTTTATCAGTTTCATGTAATTGGTTTCCCTTGTGTTCCACCCCTTGTTAATTATATTAAGTTCCTGCACCTGTGTCTGTGTGTTCCCCCTGCCTATACCTGTCAGCCCTCAAGCAAGCCAGTCAGATCTGACTTCGCTCCCACTCACACCTCTCCCGGCCCTGTGCACTATCCTCTGGTCCCCTAATCTTCTGTGTGTTTTTTCAGCCGCATCTGCTGCCTCCAGCCCCTGGTGCTCCCTGTCTTCGAGTTCTGAGCCCTGCGTGCTGCCTGCCCTGAGCCCTGCGTGCTACCTGCCCTGAGTCCTGTGTGCCAGTCGCCTTCGCCGTTTCCCGAGCCAGCGTTCCTGCCGTCCTGTCTGCCCCCCTCCTGATGTTCTCCCTTACCCTTTTCCTGGCTAGCTGTGCTGCCCGAGTTAGCCATCTGCCAGCTGTGCCCACTGTCTCGTCTTGTGCCTTCCCTTTGCTAGCTTTCCGAGTGTCCCCTAGCTTTCCGAGTGCCCTTATTCCGAGTTGTCCTGAGTCTGCTCCTGTTTCCCGTTTTTCTGGAATCCTGAGTTCTCCCCCGTTCAGTGCTTGGCACAGTGTCTTATTTGGCCAGAGCGCCTTTTTTATTTTTATTTTTTTTTCTCCCCTGTCTTCTGTGTTTGCTTTAATAAATTGTTGTTTTGGATCCCCGCACCTGGCGTCTCACTCCCCTTTTGTCTCCTCCTGTTCCCTTTGTTTCTAGCTCCGAGTCCAGTTCCGAGTTCCTAGTGTGTTTCCCTTCCGTTTTTTCTAACACACCCATTTGGAACATTCCAAAAACAAAAGAGGTGAATGGGTAAGGGATGATTCAATTATGACTTGGTATAAAATGAGCAATCAAGAAGTGTGGTCAAAGTGAGACTCATCACTTTGCCAAAGCTGTCATGGTGTTGTATATTAACACCAGAGTAATATAAGGAGGCTTAATACAGTAATGTATGACAGATGCTTGATGCAGGTTAACTCCCGGCTTTATTCTGGTCCCCCCATGAAACACTGTACAACTCACACAAGGTTCCTACCCAACCCGGTATATTGCATAATATTACATTCCCCTTTCTGACAAAACGGTCCTCCCAGAGAGGATACATGGATAAGCATTAATAAACCTCAGAAAACTGAACATAAAGCTAAGCTTTTTTCTTACGCATGTAATGTGTTTAAAATGTGCTTTAGCTCAAATATTCTCAGGATCATATTACTGCTTGTATCCTATTTATGCTTATCAACATTTATGACTTTTCATGAACTTTACCATATTACTTAGCTGTTAAATGCCTCTCTCAAGTAAACATTAAACACTTGTTTATGTAAACAACAAAACATTTTTCAGCTTGTGCTGATGTAAACATTTTAAACTCTTTTCAGCAGAAGTGCTTGAGTAAACAGTTTAACATTTCAGGACAACAAAATATTCAGTCAAACGAGGCTCCTTAGCAATCCTCTTTTCTCTATGACATATGGGGTAGACTGCCCAAACCCTTCACCTGAGTGTGGGGATTATTCTGCCCCATTGCTCACTCAGTCCATAACTCTATGAGCAATAAAGTCTTTCAGGTACACTGGGGGTGCCCTGACTCTGGTGGGAAGGTGTCTCTCACTCACTTCAGACTGGCGACTACTGTCGAGCTGGACCTCAGGTGCAACAGGTGTAGTCTCGGGGTCAGGAACAATGTCTTCAGGTGGTACCTCAGGTAAGTTGGTAGGTATTTCTGGTGCTCCAGGGGTCGGCGAGAGGTGGTATCTGTTCCTCCACAGTGTGCCCTTGGGTGTCTCAATGATGTAGGATCTTGGTGTATTTGCAGTAGACACAACTGTGCCTCTCTCGAGCATATCTTTGACCCACATCTGATCTCCCGCCTGCAGGTGCGGCATGTCCCTGTGCTCGTTGTCTGCGATTGTTAGGGCTATATGAAGCTCTGAATTGCAGCACAATTAATTGTCTGAGAAATAATTCACAACAATTATTTATTTTTCAAACTACTTTCAGTGTCTCCCTCAGACAAGGAAGCAATGGGTGGTGGCAGACGGAGGGGCAGATGATGTTCAATTTGTTTAGCGGGGCAGATATGCATTTCATTTTGCTGAGCGGGGGGGATTGCGCAAATTCCGCGTCTTCCAGTACTTTCTTATTTCCCCTTTTTTTTTTCTCTTCAACTTGGGAATACATTATCAACAGGTGGCGATTGCCCAATCTGAAAAATTGCGTTTTAAACATGAAACCGCGATTATTTTACATAATTGACAATTACTCAAAAATTGTCACTGGCCTATCGATTGTAATATTTTTGCCATTTCTGTCTGTATTTCTTTTCAATTTTTTTTCAAGATTTCCATGTCTGCACGTTTCGGTTTGAGCCCCGATGTAATGACATGAACAGTTGTTCTGATTTTCCTCCCCATGAGGAGCTCCGTCGGACGGTATCCATTCGCCAGGGGTGGCCATGAGGGCGAGGTAAGGATTGTGAGATTTCTTGAGAAGACTTTTGATGGTCTTTACAGCGCGCTCAGCCTCCCTTTTGGTATGTGGGAAATGGGGACTGGATGTGATATTTCTGAAGTTCCAATCTTGTGCAAACTTTCTGAAGGGTTCAGAGGCGAACTGTGGTCTGTTGTCTGAGCGAATCTCTTAAGGTATCCCATGACGTGCGAATGTCAACTTTAGGTGCTCGGTCACCGCTTCTAATGTTGTGGAAGTCAGTCTGGCTACTTCAAAGTATCTTGAGATATAGTCCACGATGACCAGGTACTGTTTGTTGTCTGACTGGAACAAATCTGATCCAACAGTGCACCATGGTCTCGATGGGAACTCAGTAGGTAGCATTGTATCTCTGAGATGTGTTCTCTCTCAAGCACGTGTCACAGTTGCTCTTTGCTGAGACCTGGCCACCACACTGACCTCTTGGATATCTCCCTGCATTTGGGAATCCCCAGGTGGCCCACATGCAACTTGGAGAGCATATCCGCTCTCAGTGAGGCTGGAATCACTATTCTGCTTCCATAGAGTAGCAGATCATTTAGAACTGTGAGCTCACCTGAGAATGGCAGGTATGGCTGGAGCGCTCTTTCAAAAAAAAACTTGTCAGGCCATCCCTCTGCACAGAATTTCTTCAGCTGCTGGAGAATGGTATCGTTATCCTGGTGTGCTTGGATTTCTTTTATTCTCTCCTCTGGAGCTTGAAGGCTTGCGATGACTGAATCAACTTGCAGGTTGATTTCCTCCGCTTGCAACCCTATTGCTGTGTCACTGACAGGGGCTCTGGAGAGAACATCTGCTGCTGCAAAGTTTTTGCCAACTACGTGATAGATGGTATAGGAGCACCTCATTAATCTTATACGCAGGCATTGTATGCATGGTGATGGTTCATCCAGGCTCTTTGAACCCAGCAGTGGAACTAGAGGCTTGTGGTCGGTCTCAATGTGGAAGCTCTTCCCAATGAGATACTCAACAAACCTCTCACAGGCCCATGTAAAGGCGAGTGCCTCCTTATCAATCTGGCCGTATCGCTGTTCAGTGCTCGTGAGAGCTCTTGAAGCGTATGCCACCAGTTTCCAACCTGTGTCTGCTTGCTGCTGGAGGAGGACCGCACCCATCCCGAGTGAGGACGAGTCAGCAGAAACGAGTGTTTCAGCATTTGGATCATACAGTGCCAGCCCTGAGGGTGTCGTCAGTTCTGCTTTGATGGTATCAAAAGCCCACTGTTGTTGTGGCAACAAGACCCACATGTTGGATTTTCTCAGTAGGTCCCTACTAGGTGAGGAAGGATGATTTGTCATCCCCAGAAAGCGTCTCATCTCAAGTGTCTCACCTGACGTTGCTTAGCTCTTTCATGGCTCTAACAGTGCTCACATTATCAGGGTATGCACTGACCTCAGAAGCTTCAATGACCTGACTCAGGAACTTAATCCTGCTCCTTGAGAACTCACACTTGTCCTTTAGCTGTCTGCCTAGATTGTGACTTTGTTTGTTTGGAACGTGCACCACCTCACTGACGCGTGTGCACATTGTCAAGTTGAGTGTTCATCATTACCATTTTAAAATGACCGTTTAGCATTTCTTGTTGCTTCCATTTGCAATTACTCTAACAAGCGTTTATCTCTCGACCTGACAAAAAATCTGTCTCCCAGCATTTCGTCACGCAGAGCTCCGTATCCACAGTACTCCACGAGGGAGTGCAGTGCGGTATGGAAACTATCAGCCCACTCTCCCATTTCTTGCTGCCGCTGATTAAACTATGCTCTCTCAAAGATAACGTTTCTACAGGCCACAAAGTAAGCACTGAACCCTGCCTTAACCGTGTCGTACTCACTCAATTCCTCAGGGGTGAGATGCAGGGAACCAGTATATCCTCCGCTTCCTCTCACATGGTGTAGATAAGCGCATTCACTTGGTTTTCGTCTACTTGTATGTCCAACCTGGGCGCAATGCGATGTCTGTCGAACCACTTTATCCACTTCGTCCAGTCATCTGCCTTGAACGTGAACTTTTCTGGTGGAGAGACTTGAAATTGGTTCATGTTTCGCAAGCTTGCTAGCTGAAGCCTAAACTGTGCTGCTAGGCAAAAAACACTCACACCCAAAATTGATGCTCATACTGCGACTTCTGGTTTCTCACAGCTGTAACTTACTTCTGACACCATGTTGTGGTGTTATATATAAACACCAGAGTAATATTAGGAGGCTTATCATAGTAATGTATGACAGATGCTTGATGTAGGTTAACTCTCGGCTTTTTTCTGGTCCCCCCGTGCAACACTGTACAACTCTCACAAGGTTTCTACCCTGGTATATTGGCTAATACTACGAAAGCTGCATGAGAAAACAGTCACAGTATAAGAACAGCTTTTCACATTGTGTATGTACTCAGAATTTAGGAAACTCCATCAACAGTCCATCAAATAAAGCAATAATTCTGAGAATCCAGAGTGAATTGAGCAATCTCAGCTTGTAAAAGATAAGGCCAAATACTAATATTGGATACTCATGAACTTCGAGCCCTCGAACGACACTGCATTAAGAACCAACATGCATCTTTTATGGGCTTAACCACATGGGTTTGTAAATACTTCAGAGGACCTGTGTCAGTGAACACAGTTTGTTATGCCATTATCAACTGCAAGTTAAAATTCTTTTGCATAAAGAGCAAGCCACATATGACATCATTCAGAGCCATTGCAGACTTCTCTGAGCTCAAACTCATCTAAAATGGCGTAATGGGGGAGCAGAAAACATCTTTAAAATCATTTTTTTTTTGGAAATGATGGATAGGGGAGAAGGGCCATTGGTGACTTTTTTGAAAAGCCGGGGTTTATCATGGTTTAGGGCTGCTTTAGTGCAATTGGGTTGGGCAACGTACACATCTGTGAAAGCAAAATTGATGCAGAAGGGTACATGCGCATTTGGGTTCAACATGAGCCTTCCAGACAGTATCTTTCTCAGGAATGCCTTTTCAATGCTGCCATGCATCTTCCAGCAGGATAAAACCAAGCCACTTTCTGCACGTATTACAGTTGCTTCGTAGTCACTGAGAGCAGATACTGCTCATTGAAAATGAGTGGCAGATTATGAACACAAACCACAACAACAGAGACCCTGAAATGTTTAACAACTTAAGTCCTATATCAGGCAAAAATGGAACAAATTTCACTTTGGGAACTCTATTTTTTGTCCTCAGTTCCAAAATGACTATTGAGTATTATTAAAGGGAGAGATATCTTTACGCAGTGGTGAACATGCAACTGCTGCAATTTCACTGGTACATAATGCAGACATCACATTCAGAAATGGTTATTATGTTTGAAGAAAAATAGTAGAGTTCACAAATCAGCCCACTACTTATTTTATCTCTGTACTTTTTCTTTCAACTGAGCACAGGTTCAGAGGGATTTGCTAATTACTGCTTGTTGTTAAACATTGCACCAATTCCTCTTGAACTGAGGTTGCATCATTGTCTGCAACTGCTTTCCTCTCCACAAGAAAAGGCACACACACACATGCATACACACACACACACACACACACACACTCACAAAATTCAAACATTGCTAAGCATGTGTACAAAAATTCAGACTGACTGGTAGACATCACTAAAATCTGATGGGGTTTATGCGATTGTTAAAAATAATAAAATTAAAAGATGACCTGCAGTCTACTTCCTAGCTGGATGTTTTTTTCTTGTCTTTTTTGATTGCACAATGCAGTCTGATTGTATTACTTGGCAGCAAAATTGCATTGGTCTATTGAACAATGCCAGGTTGCACTGAGAATTAATGCCATTACTGCTGTAGTTCGACCTTCGGGTAATAAAACAGAGAAACTGTAATCACATAAAAGTGACTTGGCTCTACAATGCGGCAACATTTCAACGAAGAAAATGGAGTACCTTATGATGCCGTACTGTGATTCTCTGGCTCATCCTCTCCATTAGAATAGTACATTAGGGACTTAGTTTTGTTGTCACAAAGAATATGAGAATCAACTCCACTCCTTACTTCGGTGACCTAGACCAGTCTGCATGAAGTGAGGATTTAGCAGCTATCTAAAGTGTGAGAAGGACTTCCTGATCGTTCTGTGCCAGTGAGCACTGAAACTTTAATATATCTTATGAAATACTATATGGTCCCAATTTGCAGGAGGGTTATTATTCTGTGTCACCTCGCATGATCAAAACAGGTTGCCAAAACATGTGTCTCTACTCAGAAGACATTCAAATGGTTACCCCTACCCCTTCATATCCACTAGCTGATTGACTGGACCTGAGTTGCTCAAAAGAACAGTTATCAACCCCCTTTGAGATGATCATCATATCTGAATAATGTATGTGTCATGTTCCACACCAGGAGTCAAGTGCAGAGGTTGAGCATAATCCAACTGGTAGTGTTATTGTGAGTTTATATGGTAATTTGGGGACAGAAACCTAGAGGAGGAGGTGGGGACGGAAACCTGGATTAGGATAATACAACTCAGTACAGATTGTGGGCGAAGCTGAGCTGTCAATTTCTGGCCAGTGGCTTCCGGGATAGCAGCCAGGTGGAGTGCACACTTAGCCAGCACCTAACTGTCCCACAGGTGGATGGAGTAGCTTGAGGGTAACTTGGTTCCAATCCTGATGACTATAGAAGGATTTGGAAGACGCTTGTTCCTGACAAACTGGACAGAGGAACAAACTTTAAAGGGTTCACTAGAACGCAGTCCCAATCCTGGAGCCTGATTAAGCTTGGGAGCCTGTTCCTATCAAATTGGATAGCCGAACTGGCTTGAGCAGGGTTAACTTAAACCTGGTCCCAATCCTGGACCCTGACTAAGCTTGGAAGCTTGTTTGAGTGCTTTAAGTAAAGAGGAATGCTTCCATAAATCGCTATTGTTAAAGCACACATTCCAGTTAATAAAGATAGCTTCTACTAGGAAAACACAAAAGGCAAATTACAGTCCAGCAACTTGCAACACAAAGCCTAAATATTCATGACTTAGTCATTAGAGAATAACCATGAAATCAGACACAGCTGAGGAGAGGCAAACTACCAAGATATAAACAAATCAAAGGAGATATACTTCTAATAGACACAAGTTGCCGAGAGACAAGACAGGCATTCATAGGAGGCTTGTGACAGTGTGTTCTTTGCAAAATTACTACATTCTGTTCAAAATAATTTTATGTGAGAGTCATTGACTAAATTATGTTTCATAATTGACAATCCATTAAGCACAGATTTTTTACATTCCTAAGACTTTACCCTTTCTTTCCTTGCTGAAGAAACAAGGAAGCCAATATGGTTAGTTCTTCTAAGTTACACATCCTTTTAGCAATATTTCTGACAAGCTGAAAGAAGCACAAACCACATGACCATCATGTGGCAGCTTTATTGGGTTCCGCACCTTCCAGGTTAGGGCAATAACAAGGATGGGCAGTCATGGTTTTGCAGCAACCCAACAAGATCCAAGGTAGAAAAAGTTCAACATCACCTCTGCTGGGGTCAACACTCACTTCCTTGACAATGTTTCACACTCACAGCATAGCAAAACATTCACTAGTACACTTGACACAAGGCACAAAAAAACCTAATATTATATGATCCATACATACTGTTCCTGTATATTTCTGTTCTTTTATAATGTGAGATGGTTTGTGAGGTGCATGTTGTTCGGACTTTTCTTTGCGGCTCTCGTCCCGGGACGATATTGAATTCCAGGGCCATCAAATTCTTTACCCAGCTGGCAGATTAAGCTGGGTGGGCGCTTTCCCAGAATCTATATAAGCAGGAAGTCCAGCATGCCTCCTTCGCTGGAGTGTATAGCCAAAGATACCTGTAGTCAGGTTTTGTATGACTTTCTATCTTCTAATTATTGGAGTTTCCTCTCCCTGTTTCTATCTCGCTTTGTTTCTGTGGTTCGGACTATTATATGTCCTTTGGAAGCATGACTACTTTTTCTATCTCGCTTTGCTTCCGTGGTTCGGACAATTATATGTCTTTTGGAAGCACGAGTACTTTCGTTTGGTCTATATTATTCTCTGAGTTTGTACTGTGTCCGAGCTACTCTCTTTCTCTCTGGTTGTTGCACTTGGCCTCCATATTCAACCGGCCCTCACATAATGAGCACAGTTTGGGTTTAAGATCGCTGAAAATAAAGCATAATTCCATACATAGACACGAGGGCTATTGCGATAAAGACTTTGCAAGTTGTTTGGTGTGTTCATCGTGAACCAGTTGCCATGGCTGGAGCTGGTTAACCTCGGAGTGAAGTCACGACTTTGGCAGTGCATACTAAGTTCTGAGTTTGGAAAATAGTAATATTAAATACAACATAAATGTAAAATTTTAATGTCATAAATAGCACAGTCTACGTACAACGTATTTGGACAAATAAAATGTGGTATAATGTCAGCAGTTCTTTAGGTCACCAGATATGGTTACCATCAAATTAAAGGTGGCAGCCTGCAAACACCATATTCATTGTTTTGTTTAAAATTTCTGTAGCACAGAGGCAGACAAAATATGTGTCACTGTCCAAATACCTATGAACTGCCCAACTTGATGACATGTAAAGAAGTGCTGACATATGCTGCACATGCTCTTCCAGCATACTGTAGATACTGCCCAACATGTGGCCATGCGATTAATGTTATTATTATATGTTATACTATAACTTTGTGTTGATTTAAAATAAAGAGTGCCAAAATCATGCTGGCGCAGAATGCTTGTTTTGGATGGCAATCAAGCACTGCTGATATACCAGCATCCCCTACCCTCTGATTAACTGCAAAATGTACAAATCCAGGGTGACCTTTTCCCTGACAGTCATCTTAACTCTTCATGACTGCTGTGACTGAGAACAAAAGCTGTGGGGGTCAGAGGTGAGGTCCCATGGGTAATGCTAATTCACACCACCCACCATGAGATGAAACTTCATGCTTAATGCTGAGGCTTGATGTACCTGCAGCTGAGCCTCTTTTCCCAATTAAACTCCAAACTTCCTTCCAGGTCCAGTGCATTCCGGAGCACTCAACAAAATTCAACTGTATCTGTAATCTACAATGAATGCTTTATGTAAAATATTTGCATTGCGGGATTGACATGCAGCTCAGTGCAATTCTTAGTTTTGCACTGAAGACCCTGGTCCCTGGCGCCAATCATAATCTCCTCCAGACTCAAGAGGGCCGTGTGAATTGTGGCAGAATCATGGCTCCGTTGAGTTCTGCTACATTCATGTGCAATTTGTTGATAGGAAGCAGATCTACAAGGAATTGCAAATTTAATTGCTTGTAATTACAGTGGGTACATACTATTAAAAGCATTACGTTTTGCAATTGATTACAAATTTAGAGACCATTTATATTATTCATAGTTTATCTGAAATGAGACGCTGGCTGATGAAAATCACAGTCCAGCAGTCCAGCTCTTTTTCTCCACAGTCCATTCCTTCAATCCCTCTCCTTCTCTATCTCTCCCTTACTTTCTTTCTCTTCCCCCTCTTCTTCATTAGCCCTCATATCTTTTTTTACTTTTCTGCCCGTTTCTCTCCTCTCTCGATTTCGATTCTCCTTTGTCTTTCACTCATCTCATTCTCTCCACTCATTCACTACATCTTTTCACTCTTCTGTCCCTCTCTCCTGCAGAACTCAATTGGGAGCTGTGATTAACTCTGCCTGACTGTGATAGCTTCTCTGTGGTGGATGGGTATATCCTCAAGTGATCCCCATAGACCTGCAGTCCGCTGCAGAACACTTTTCTTTTAACAATTAACGCCCGCACTGCAGCAAAATTGGTTGTGACATCATCACTTCACTCTCAGTTTCAAGTCTTAAGTCACTGTTAAAATGTGAGGGACAGATTCCATTCTCTTTCTGCAGGCATGATTGCATCTGCATGTGCGGACATGTGCATGTCCATGCTCAATCTCTGCTATTGGAGGGCCAAAAATTACAAAGCATATGATCCTGTCACGTCCTGAGTCCCAGTCCAACTGCCCATGTCAATTTCAGTCCTGTTTGATTAATTAATGAATGATTGTCTTGTTTCACTCCCCTCCCTCCATGTTTCCTCCTCATGCTTGCGCAGCCCCTTTCCGTGAGTTAACAGGGGTCTCATTGTATTTAAGTTCCTGTGTTTCATTTCCTCTGCGCTGGATTCTTTCCCTTTCTTTATGATTATTGCATTGCTCAGTCTAAGTTCTCTCATCTTCCAATACTATTGAAATGAAAAGAAACCAGTAACTATTTACTGGGATTTTTTTTCCTTTGTAAAGCGTTTCTAGAGTGATGTTCCTTCCTGTCCCTCCTACCTTTCAGATCGAGAGTGTGCCCTTACTCTGCACGCCCTGTTACCAGCAGATTACCTCCCTAGTGTAGCAGCCCATATTGACCCCCCCTGTCAGATTATGCCCAGGTATGATCTGGCTTGGGCCAAAATATACCTCGGGGTATAAAAAGTGGCCAAATGTGGGGGGTACAATTTGGCCTGGGAGGAACTAACCCAGATTATACCTGGGATATAAACAGGTTAGCCCACTCAACCCCAAGTATACTCTGTGCTGGGGGTATACTTCGACCTGTTACACTGGTTCTGACCACACACTAGTCTCCTTACCGTGGCTTGCCAAATCCCCTGAGTTCTTGTTCACCTCTTGCCAGACTGCAGACTCCGTGACTATTCTTCTGGCTCGGTGTCTTTAGTTTTGTTTATGTTCTGTTCAAGTGCAAATTGCATTAATTCCACTCTTTAAGTGCACTGCGCAGCTTTTTCTGGGGTCTGTCCCTGGTTCCTTTGATGAAATTCATAACAGAATCCTCGATGAAAAAACAATTTTTAAACACATATTTCTGAGAATAAGAGGCTTTATATTGCAAAGAATACAGCAGTTATAATTTTTGTTCTAAACATTAAAATTGACATTGACTAATTTATGTTTCCATCCCTTCTAACATGTCCCAAACTGGTAGTGATGAATTTAGCAACTTAAACAGAAGAGGAAATTTTGTTTTATGCCAGTTTATACTAATGATTTATTTCCTTTATTTTGCATAATTTTACCAAGGTCAAGATGCATATGCATAAAGTCAAAAAGTGTTCAATATGATAAGTAAATTTTTTTTAAAAAACAAACTGCCATGATATGCTGGAGACATTGCTCTCCAAAGGGTGTGAGACATCTGTAATCCGAGAGATCAAAATTCAGTACCTGGCAACTGCCCTGGCCTTCTATGACAAATTTTACATTTCCATTATCATAAACTAATATTTTTAAATTCTGGAATAGCATTTTGGTGGAAAATTGTGCAGGAAAAACTATAAATTGCAAGCGAACCAGAAATTGGAATATAAATATGATGCACATTGGTGGAGAGACAGATTTGTGGATTATTGGCCATGTTGTAAATCACCTGCTGCTTCCTACTCAGTAAATGATCATGGCCACAGTAGCAGCTCCTCATAGTACTTGACCAACATGAAATTTACCAGTACATCAAAGGTACGTAAATGACATACTACAATGGCCGAATTTCACAAATTTCACGGTATGTAGCCACAGCTGTATTCATAACTTGGTCAGATAACCAATTAATAACTTGGTTGTCATGTGGCTGTTTAGCAAAGAAATGGTTATTGTCACATGCTGTTTACTGTCACACGTAATTATTCTATTTTTATTGGCATACACTCACTAAATAACCTTTACTGTATGTATTACAATTGATAAGATCCTTTATTAAGGTATTAAGGGCAAAAAAAAGAAAAATAACTTTACTTTTATTGCTGCGACTAGTGTTTGTCAAGAGGCTTTTGGATTATGTCTAGTTGCTATACTTGTCCGTGGTGCAGATTGTAACTCTGTGTTGGAAATGAAAGGTGCACAATATTCCTTCTGGCACTGTGCCCTAGAGGCTGTGCTGGCAGCGAAGAGGACTGCACAAACAAACAAGGAAAAGCTCCTGAGCGCACCAGAGAGACTCTAAGATCTGGGACAAACTGTTCTGAAAACTCTGCTTTTTCAGAATAATCCCTGATTGGCATTTCTGAACGTGAGCCCTGCTGCTGCACCTCATTTGTTGGCTGATGCATGGCTTCCTGCCAAGGAAAATCCTGACTGGAAACTCAGACATTTTGGAAACCATAATTATTTCCATGCCTATAAATTCAAAGAACTGATGCAAGAAAAGCAGAAAAAACATTTTTTCTGTTTTCTACAAATAGAATAATTTAGAGCTTCAGATCAATTAGATAATTGTGATGAAAAAATTAAGGGGAAATGTAAGATAAATTCATCAAAACCATACTTCATTTTGCTCATACAATCATTTATTATCAAATAGAATGTTAATAACGTATTCAAACTGTAGTATCTCCCGTTCTTGAAGGTCCCCTATTATGCCAATCCTTCTTTTAATACATGCTAGTTATGTTACAATGTTGGATGTCTACACTCAACCTCTGCAACCACGCAAGATACAGGGGTTTTGCTGTAATCTCAGAAAGTGTTTTCCTGAACGTGACTTCCTCTCTGAACAGCTCGTCACGAGATCTATGCAAAACCTGACGTTGGGGTGTTGCGTCCAATCAGGACAGACCTGGCCAGAGCCAATCACAGCACTGGACCTGCCCGCCCCGGAATTTATTCTATCAGACACAAACGAGCCCAAATCATTTTACGTGTGGATTTATCAGTGTGTGTCCCAAAGCTGTTTGTACACATTTTTTTGGATGCGAAAAAAAGCATAACTATTTCCGGTAACACATTACTTGAAGGTATCGTCATGAGAGTGACATGACACAGTCACGAACATGTTATAAATATTATGTAAATGTCATAAACGTTGTCATTAAGTGTCATTCAGTTTTTGAGATGACAATATGACATTGTTTGGGTTGTCTTGATTATGACAACTTCGTCACAAGAGTGACATGACACTATCATAACTGTTATATGACACATGTAACAGTTATGACAGTGGCATGTCACTCCTATGATGGTCCTTCCTTATGCCTACTACCCCTCCTGGGGCATAGGCCGCCTACAAGGGTCCTCCAGGCATCCCGGTCCTGTGCCAGTCTTTCCAGCTGTCCCCAGGTATAACCTGCTTTCTTGCAGTCGGCATCTAGGTCACGTCGCCAGGTGTTCCTTGGCCTGCCTTGCTTCCTTTTGCCTTGGGGATTCCACGTCAGCGCTTGCCTTGTGGTATTGGAGGGTGGTTTCCGCAGGGTGTGTCCAATCCATTTCCAGCGTCTCTGAAGGATAACTATGATGGTACCTTCAAGTAAAGTGCAACCCTATTTTCTATTTTCTCTTCCAAAAGACGATGCCACTGGAAATCAATAGGTAGCTTTTTTGTGTGCTGGCAGCAAACAGCCACACTCAAACGGAACGTTAGCTGCTTGTGCTCAGCTTTTCATCGAAGACAGCTTTGTCATTAAAGGATAATTCAATTCAATTCAAACCTTTATTTATTCTCGAAAGGACATTGAGATTTCCCTCATTTCCAATGCCGTCGAGATTACAGACACATTAAAACCACAACACAATGAAACAAGTATAATATAAGATAATTATTGAGAGCAACAATTTTGTCAGTGACAGGTAAAATGCAATAAATAAATAAAATGAATTAAAACAGTTGCAATGTGAAACACAATAGCAAGAGATTAAAGTCTTGAACTTTGAAAGAGAAGGAAGGAGGATGTTCCATGAGCTTGGGGCATCAAAGGAAAAAGCTGTTTTACCAAGTTCAGTACGTGCTCGAGGAACTTATAAAAGTAACAGTTCAGTAGAGCGAGTTGTATAGCTACCAGCCTTCCACTCTAACAAGGTTGAGATATAAGGTGGTAATTTTCCAACGAAGGGCTTAAAGATATATAAAAACCAATGTTCGTTGCGCCTCTCTTCCAGTGAAGGCCAACCGACCTTGTCGTACAGAACACAATGATGAGTTCTGTACCCATCACTAGTAATAAATCTAAGAGCAGAGTGATATATGCTATCCAAAGGCTTTAGAACTAAAGCTGCAGCATGTCTGTTAATCAATGACTGATAATAACATGGCTTCAACAACTCTTTTTCTACAGAATAAAGGAAAGCTGGATTTGTTTCTGTGCAAAAAAACCTTTCTTTTGTCGCATTTTAGTGACAAGGTGGTTTACGTGGTGTTTGAACGTTAAATCCTCATCAATCCATACGCCAAGATATTTATATTCAGTAACTTTTTCAATTCTAGAGCCTTCTAAAGTGAACAAGTTCAAAGTTTCAAGATCAATGTTTCTTGCTCTGGAGAACAGCATGTACTTTGTTTTCATTACATTTAAAAGAAGTTTGTGATTTAAAAGAGATTTTTGAAGCTCATTAAAAGCAAGTTGCAAATTGTTGATGGCAAGCTGTACAGAGTCTGCAATACAATAAACAATGGCGTCATTCGCATACAAATGGACATGGCAATCACTTAAAGAGGACACAATATCATTAATGTAAATAGAAATGAGTACAGGGCCCAAAATGGAACCTTGTGGCACACCCCTATTAATAAACAAAAAATTTGATTTGGTGTCACCTGATTTAATACACTGACGCCTCTCAGATAAATAGTCATGAAATTCAATGCTGGATATGCATCTCAGCTGCTTCTCAAACCGGGAGCAGTTGCATCGATCAAGTGCTCGGAGCCACAAGCTGTAAGTAACAATATAACAGCAAATAATGTAAGTGAAGCTAACGTGTTACAGGTGGCTAGCAGGACTGCTAACGATAGTTAGCACTAACAACTGGCCTCAAATGCAGGTTTTGTAAAATATCTGAAGATAAAGCCTGGATCGGTAGCAACAGTCCAAGACTCACAGACGCGGAGGCATTAAGTTTGACCATTTTGTGTTGGTTTACCGCATAAGCCTACTTAACGTGATAGCCTAACGTGTTGAATGTGGCTGTAGCGCTGCGGCTAACGTAGCTAAGTTACTGTTGCTAATATTCATGTCCTAAAAAGAAAAGACGCCGTACACTCAAAACTTAGAATATTTAGTAGAAAATATAATGGAAGAATTTTTAACTTTTATATTCCTTTGAAAAAAATCTGACCGAGGTTGAACATTAACGGGATCTACAGCTGAATTAATTTGAGTAGGTTTATAACCCCTTGTAATAAATTTGTTCTTCATCTCAATCATATTTCCATGGAAATCCAGTTATCCACTACATATCCTCTTCACCCTACAGAATTGACTGTAAGGGAGACTGTTTTTCAAGGGCAGAGGATGACATGAGTCAGCTCTTAGTAAACTATTGCGAGCAGTGGACTTAATAAAAAGGTCAGTATGAAGTGTATCGCTTTCCCGTATGACCCATAAATCGAGAAAATTGATACGGTAAGAATCAAAGGACATTGTAAATTTGAGGAATTCAGAGCAAGTATTAAGATATTCAAAACATTTTTTTAATTGATCCACGCTGCCTCGCTAGAGAACCCACACATCATTAAGAAACCGTTTCCATACAAATATGTTATCCTTAAAAGTACATTTCTTCAAAAAAGGCCATATAAAGATTTGCAAAAGAGGCGGCAAATGGACTTCCCATAGCTATACCCCTTTTTCAGGATTCTTGGTTTCTCTAAAAGACAAAATAATCACATGTAAGAATTAATTTCACAAATTGCATAAGGCAAGTTAAAGATATGGAATTACAATCCCTCTTGGACAAAAAAATGTTTCATAGTTTCCATTCCTTCTTGGTGAGGAATGGAGGTGTAAAGAGCAGATACATCAAAAAGTGGCAAGAATCATTTCCTCCTCAGGAGGCGGATTTAGAGAGTCAATAATCAAAAGAATATGACTTGTATCTTTAATAGACTGGTGCTTGAAAGTTTGTGAACCCTTTAGAATTTTCTAGATTTCTGCATAAATATGACCTAAAACATCAGATTTTCACACAAGTCTTAAAAGTAGATGAAGAGAACCCAGTTAAACAAATGAGACAAAAATATACTTGGTCATTTATTTATTGAGGAAAATGATCCAATATTACATATCTGTGAGTGGCAAAAGTATGTGAACCTTTGCTTTCAGTATCTGGTGTGATCCCCTTGTGCTGCAATAACTGCAATTAAGTGTTTCCCGTGACTGTTGATCAGTCCTGCACATCGGCTTGGAAGAATTTTAGCCCATTAACTTTATTCTTCTTTAACTATTCTTTGGTAGAACAATTTGTGTGCTTAGGGTCATTGTCTTGTTGCATGACCCACCTTCTCTTTAGATTCAGTTCATGGACAGCTGTCCTGACATTTTCCTTTAGAATTTTGCTGGTATAATTCAGAATTCATTGTTCCATCAATGATGGTAAGCAGTTCTGGCCCAGATGCAGCAAAACAGGCCCAAACCATGATACTACCACCACCACCACGTCTCACAGATGGGATAAGATGGGATCTTATGCTGAAATGCAGGGTTTTCCTTTCTCTAAACATAACGCTTCTCATTTAAACCAAAAAGTTCTATTTTGGTCTCATCCGTCCACAAAACATTTTTCCAATTGCCCTCTGGCATGTGATTTTTAGCAAACTGCAGACGAGCAGTAGTGTTCTTTTTGGAGAGCAGTGGCTTTCTCCTTGCAACCCTGCCATGCACACCATTATTGTTCTTTGTGACCTCGCCGACTATTACACGCCTTGGTCTTGAAGTGATCTTTGTTGGTTGACCACTCCTGGGGAGGGTAACAGTGTTCTTGAATTTCCTCCATTTGTACACAATCTGTCTGACTGTTGCTTGGTGGAGTCCAAACTCTTTAGAGATGGTTTTGTAACCTTTTCCAGCCTGATGAGCATCAGCAACGCTCTTTCTGAGGTCCTCAGAAATCTCCTTTGTTCGTGCCATGATACACTTTCACAAACATGTGTTGTGAAGATCAGACTTTGATAGATCCCTGTTCTTTAAATAAAACAGGGTGCTCACTCACACCTGATTTTCATCCAATTCATTGAAAACACCTGACTCTAATTTCACCTTCAAATTACTCACCAATCCTTGAGGTTCACATACTTTTATCACACACAGATATGTAATATTGGATCATTTTCCTCAAAAAATAAATGACCAAGCATAATATTTTTGTCTCATTAGTTTAACTGGGTTTTCTTTATCTACTTTTAGGACTTGTGTGAAATCCGATCATGTTGTATGTGATATTTATACAGAATATAGAAAATTTTAAAGGGTTCACTAACTTTAAAGCGCCACTGTATAAAAAGGACTAACTTCAGCAAAAGGTCTAATGAAGTAATCAACATACTCCGAAATACATGACGTCAACGATCCAATCCCAGATACAATTGGACGACCAGGAGGGTTTAACACACTCTTTTGGATCTTAGGTAGAGTGTAAAAGGTGGGAATTATGGGATGTACAATTTTTTAAAATTCTAATTCTTTTTCAGATATTTCACCCATTTGTAAAAGTGTATCAAGAGTATTGTAAATGATTTCCTTAAATGATTGAGTAGGATCAATAGATAATCTCATATAGAAAGTATCATCAGAGAGCTGTCTTAAACACTCCTCGACATAGTCAGATTTATTTAAGACCACAGTAGCCCCTCCTTTATCAGCTCGTTTAATTATAATAGAGTCATTGCTTTTTAGATCTTTCATAGCAGACCATTCCTCTGCTGTAAAATTATTGTGAGTGTTAGAATATTTAGGTTTTTTGAACAAAGTAGATACATCCTGAGAAACCAATCTGCAATAGGTTTCAATAAAGGGGCTTCGGTTGGGAGGAGGGGGGAAATGACTGTTGCCCCAAAATGGAGTTCAGGTATGTGTTGATAAGGATTCATTCTCAGATGATTCTGAAAAGTTAGAATTAAAGAATTCACGTGACATCTTGTACATCAAATTCATTACATTAAGTAGTTGTGACGAATGAAAGTCCCTTAATCAAAACTGATAAATGTGAAGCGTTCAATGTCTTACTGGGATGACTGAAGACAATCAAGTCCTCTGATGTCCAGTGCGGGATTGAGTTTGTGGTCTCTGGTGTTTGGGCTGTGGTCTCCATCGAGCAGCGACTCTTCTTTTCTCGTCGGATACAGTGTCTCGTGAGTGGTCTCGGCCTCGTTGGATTCTGGTTCCCTGTTGGTTGCCATCTAAAAAACCGGAGCTGGAGGCAGATGATAGTTGATCTGAGGAGGACTGGTGGTCATCACGTTGACGTCGCAGTCAGGGTAATCGTCGTTCAGGGTTTCTCCGAAAATAGACACGGCCATCTGTGGCATCTTTTTTGTCCTGGTTAAATTTTTTGATTTTGATTTCTTAGGAAAGTTTTTCTTGCATGTTGCATGATTGGCTCTTCGACTCAGATTCAGTCACTAAAAAAACGTAAGGAATTAGTTTTATCTTCAATGGCTTTATCAATCCCATTGAGTTCATATTTTAATTGATCAACAATGAGAGTCATTAAGTCAAAGGAGCATTTGTTAAAGATTGTACACCATCAGTCACAAAAATCAGTGGTTTTGTTCCCCAGCATTGGTTCTTTTTATCATCTTAAGCCCTGGAGAATGAAACCCTGACGTATGTAATCACTAAGTGTTACCATTTGCATAAAAGTTAAAAATTCTTCTGTTATATTTTCTACTAAATATTCTAAATGTTCGAAAACAATCAAGGACATTGCAAAAATGCACTGGTATATTCTTCGGATCGGATCCTAATCTCTGCCTAATTTTAAAACACCCGCCTCTTGTGGTTTTTAAACGAGGAGCCAATCTGAGGGATCACTTGGTGAAATGTTTGATCCCAACCGAAGTTTACTTGCACCTATCTCAGATGGTAATAGACGCTGTGGGTCCTGTGCTCAATGCCACTATACTTATCTTTGTAATTCCTTTAGACATTGACACTCTGGTAAATCTATCCCGATTAAGGGAATTATCTCCCGACATACCAAAGGTGAGGTTTATCTTATTACCTGTCCATGTGGGAAGGCTTATGTTGGTAAAACAAGAAGGGAATTAAAAACCCACATTGCGGAGCACCGCAGTACTATCAGATGTAAAAACCTTAATTACCCTGTGGCTGCTCATGTCATAGAGGCGAATCATCCCATAACCGCTCTCAAGTGTATTGGCATTGAGAGGGTTTCCCTACCTAGAAGAGGTGGCAATTTAGAAAATCTCCTATCTAGAAGGGAACATTATTATTTTCTGAATACTTTGGCACCAAATGGCCTTAATATTGATTTTGATTCAAGGTGCTTTCTATGATTTTGTGCTCCATTGTTGCATTAAATCCGGTATCATTATCAGCTGCAAACTGGTAACCAGGCACTGATTGATCCACGCTGCCTTGCCATTGATAATTGCTAGCTGATTTGCACACTATTTAGATATCTATATAACCTTACTTGTGCACTTTGTAGGTATATTGAAATTGTTGGGTCTCCTTGGTTTAAATACTTCAAACCATGTATGTATTTGCAGTTATAATTTTTGTATGTGACACGTAAACAAGTTAATTAATGTAATTGCTTATCACCTTTTGAAGACTTAAATTCCTCCTCTGTCTCATGTATTCTAAGACTTGACAAAGGCGATCTGCTGAAACGGTGGCCTATGGAATTTTTTGGAGTCCTATAAAGAAATTTGGTGGAGTTTTGAGTGTGAGGCGTCTCTTTTTAATTTATGCGGTTGCCCCGTCGCCTGCACATCAACTTTTGAAAGACTCTTTGGTGTACATTACTCCTTTAAACCAATATATGTCCTAAACATGCCAGAGTAAATAACAATACTAAGGAGACCTTCAACAGGTGTGTAAACATAAACCTCATTTGAAGCTAACTTTTTTTTTTTTAAATAAAAATACTTGTTTGCAGTTTGGATGCTTGGTACAACAGTTCACGATAACGGAACGTACTGTCTGTAAAACCTGTGTTGCAGGGTAATGTTTGTCTCTATGATTATGATGACCGCTCGGTTAGTACCTTATGTTAGTTTGTGTTCCGTGCTACTTAGAATACTCCTGGTTAATTTATATGCAGTACTTCAGACTGGTATGCTTGTTTTACTTTGGCCAGCATCAAGGCGGTAGTTTCATCATAACGTTACCTGACCATAGCTGCTACAGTTGAAGCTAACCGGAGAGGTGTTCTACCTGTCTGCAAAGTTGGGCTGATAAGGCTGCAGTTAAACCAGACGTAGGCTTTGCGGAGAGTAGGGTACGTGTTTGGGTTTGCTTTACTGCTGCCGTGAAATGATCGTTGTACTTATCCATGACTGGGGTCAGCTGGGTACTTTGCCGTGGTGTAGCCTAACTCTGATCCTACCGCAGTGAAAGCAATCACGGAACGCTCAATAACGTGTCTGGCATAACATTGTCTCTGAATTGCCGTTCGGGCGAATAAAAAGACATAAAAGAAGTGGGGGTCGGATACGGATTTCCGGTAGAAGTTATCAATTCGCTAGCTCCACATGAGCAATGCTTATGCAGTGTGTGTGTGTGTGTTTTTGCTACAAACTCATTTAGTAGCTTGGTGTTGGAATTGTGTTATGATTTGGTTGAAATGGTTAACAGGAGCTTTTAGCAAAGTTTCCTCCGGAGTGGGTATATAACTTGACTTCAGAACAGCTACAATTGCATGCAAGGCAAGACGGTATGAGCAAAACACTAAAATTTAAACTTGCCAATCGTTAACATCTTGCTGCAATAATTCAATAGCTTCCTCTTGTTTGGGGTCAGATTTGGGATCAAACAACTATCCAGAAATGCCTGCAGTCTTGGGTTCCCAGGTCTGAACCCTCCCCCTGGAATTGAAGCGGCCAGGTAGCCAATCAGAGCAGCCCCTCATAAGCATAGTCTCCCCAGCCACTCAAAACAGCTCGTGTTTCCGGCCGGCACAAACGGGGTGAGAGAAGAGGTCTCGGTCTCTCTAGGCCTAGGTGTGTGTGTGTGGTGTTGTGGGGTGGTTTTTTTTTTTTTTTGGTAACTGAATTAAAATTATTTTAAAGACCCATTGGACATATTTTAAGCCACTAAATATAGCATAATAGGGGACCTTTAACATCCCAGTTCTGACGGGCAAGGTATTTCAGGATGCATTTACACCCAGGGGTTAAAGTGGGCCAGAACGGTCCGGAACTGCATTCTGCCACCTTAGTTTGAATTGAAATATTTATTTGAATAAAGCTGCTTTCACACCAGACACAAAACGAATTTTCGCATGACAGAATACATTCAAAGTCAATGCAAAGACGAGGAATTGTCAATGTTTGAAACGGTGCTTATAGCCAAAGTAAGTGGATAAGTTGAAGTCGATGGTGAAGTTTTGTAATGTTCAAGAATTCAAACTGGCCAACCAAAAGAATTTAAATTTAAAAAGGGTTAACGTAAGCTGCTTTAGGCTATGTGCAAAACTATGTGAATTTTGTCTTTATTAGTAACGCAGAACCTGAACAAAAAGTTCCCTCAGAATGATCCGTGGTCAGGCAGAAGCACCCGAGAATAAGAAGACTGGTTGCTTGATAAACTCGAAGGGGCTGGTCTAGCGTCAGTGCCGGGAAGGCAAGCGGGAAGGAACGATGGACGCAGGGAAGCACACACCTTCAAACAGGAGTGAAGACAAAACTGAAAGATGCTACTTTGCCGAGACTGTGAAACCCAGTAAGATTTTTCCTGAAGAAGCAGATATGCAATGAAAATGGAGGACACAAGATAACAATCCAGAAGGGGGAGGACCGATGCTAGGAACTTAAATACAAAAGATGACATCAATATAATAGAAAATGCCTGCGAAGTTGTAGGTAATGAAACAAGGAGGGAAGGACATGGAATGAGACAATAATTAAATTATGAGAATCAACAACCCAAATGAAACAGAAACTAATGAAGACAGCAAAATTGTGGCAAAAACCAATTCCTGTTGAGTTTTAAAGGGTTAACATTGTAATCAAATGGATGAGTGATGCTTAGACACAGTGTCAAGGTAACAAGTAACTGACTTGTATGGAAAGCTCTGTTTGCTATGAGCCCTATGGGCCTTCCCTTGTTGTTTTAAATTCCTGTAGTGTACATTGTAACTCTGAGTAGGAAATAAAAGGTGCACAATATTCCCCCTGGCACAGTGCTCATGAGGCTGTGCGGGCAGCTGAGAGGACTGCACAAGCATACAAGTAAAAGCTCGAGAGCCTTCCAGTGAAATGCCAAGATTTGGGAGAAATTCAGCTTTTTTAGAATAATCCCTGATTGACATTTCAGAGTGCGAGCCCAGCTGCTGCACTTCATTTGCTGGCGCATGCACAGCTTTCCTACAAAGACAATCCTGACTGGAAACTCAGACATATTGGCAACCAGCATTATTTTCATGCTTATTAATTCGATCCAAGAAAAGCCACACAAGTAAGCAAGCTTTAATTTCTGTAGCAAATCCAGTTAACTCGCTGATTTATATTTGGATTGAGCAGATCTGGGTTCACACGCCATGCAGATGAGGATAAGCAAGCCACACCTTTTGTGAAAGTACTTGTTGCGATCTAAGGAGAGCCGTACCAGCATTTTACAGTGCTGGATTTTCTGCACTGAATTGCGCAAATAATCAAATTATCTCAATCCCTGTTCACGCTTATTCAAAGGCCATTATATACCTGCCCTGGTGTAGTATATGCCAGTCCCATTCGAGGAAAAATATGAATTGCTCCATTTTAATGGAATCCATTCCTCTCACGCTTTAGAACAGAAACAACAAGGAAAGAAGAAGAGAAATATGATGGGAATGTCAGTTGTTCAACCCATTGTCATAGGGTCCAGCGCAAACACATTCCACAAGAAGTAACTAGGATGACAGAACCTCAATACCATAGCTTAGTACTGACAGCTTTCCCAATCTTAAAATAGCACAGCAGTCTTGTGGTGCACCTAATCAGAAAGTAGCCACAGAGCTCAGCTCAACTCAAATGAAAACTAGTATTTCAGGCTGGGAGAATAAACCATGTTGTCATCAATGAGCAGTGATTCTTGTAAAATGAAGAAAAATGCATGAATAATTTCCCGAAATTGATATCACAACCAGCTGACTAAAAGCACTAATAAATGGAAATGAAAATTGAAATGAATGAGATATGAGAAGTACCCTTATGACCAATTCCTACTTAGTCTAGTTATTTTAGCACCCGCTTAACTGCTTGTTTGTAAATACTGTATATAGCTTAAGAGTGAGACAACAAAATGTCCGTGACAAAATGGATATACAATGCAAAAAAAAAAAAAAAAACCAAGATTCCTCTCTGAATGTGATGTTCTACTGCCGAGAATTTTATTACATTGTCGCTTCTTCCTGCAGTGTGAAAACAACCCAAATTATTTATTTCCTTTTGTTGCAAGCACCATTTACAGTGAGATAACATGGAAGATTGAGAAGCTATTTTTTTGTTCGTGGCAAAGAGACAAGTCTTCAGGCAAAAGCTGTGACACAAAACTGCCTGTAAACGTGAGACATGACATTGAATAAGAGAGCCTACCATTCATATCTTTCTTTTTCATGTGTCGAGAGTTCGAAAACTTAGTTTAAACTTTTACCTAAGTGAAACAGCAGAATTTAATTGAGCTGAAAAACTTGTGAGTCAACTTTATGACAGTGCTACAATTTTGGCCTTTGCTCTGAAAGGTTTAAAAGCTTCAATGAATGCTGTAGCAGCAATTGCTTCCCAGTGTGGAACCGCATAGTAATGCCTTATGAACTTTTACTTGCACTTTGCACTGCTGCTTTCTCTGCATTACAACTACTATACACATTTTTCCACATTGACCCATCTTGCTCTCCATGTAGATAGCATAAAATTGCAAACCATTTTTTTTGGTTTCTAGCATTCACTTCTCCTCTGTATGTGCAATTCACTTAGTATATGGTTAGTGGCTTCAGCCCTTTTTATGAAATGCTGAGTATTGCTATTCTTTTTGAAAAAAATACTATTTAACACTGATAGACTCTGTCCCATTTGCAAGGAAGTATCCTAAGGTGGTATCATTTTAAGGAAATTTGGCTGCTTTGGAAAGTTTCATTTCAGTAGTGTTATGATTCTGCCTGTCTGCCATGCTTCTGTTCTGCCTTGCCATGTCCCTGATCTGTTTTCCATGTTTTTATTTTCTGTCAGATTTGGATTTTGATCTTTGCTATGTCTGACTGTCTTGGATTATGTATTGTGATTTGGTTACTTAGATTTGTTCATGTATTATCTAGTTTAGTTTTTCCATGTTTTGCATTTTGCCATATTCCATTCCTGCAGTTATATTCCGATCCATGTTTTGGTTTTTGCCATGCATAGCACTTTGTCTCCCCCAGTCTGGTCTTCTGTCATGTGTTTGCTCACAAACCCAGTACTGCATGCCACACTTTCGGGTGATTTAATGGCTTCTGGATTTCAACCATTCCTTCCCATCTCGTTTACTTCCTTTGCCTTGCGTTTCTATTTTACTACACCCATACTAACAGTTTGTTGTTTTTGATGAAGTTACTAACCTTAACTAACATTGTATATAATACTAACTTACTAACGAGCGCTAGGAATTGTATAGCTGCAGTCAACTAATTGACTAACAATCTCTCAGCATTCGCCCTGTTCTAGTCTCCACCTCTTGTCTTCACTCAATTTACTTTGCTGTGCTTCTGGCAGATTCTCTGCACTTCTTTAATCACTGATCTGCCTCTCACTCTTTGCACTTAGAAATCCCTAACTGGATCTGTTTGTTTTGTCAATGGGCTGTCTTGTGATCCCTGTCCGCGTTTTGGCTTTTGCCTATTTCATGTGATTAGGTACTCCTTTGTGTTTGCTTCCTTTGTAATCAGTCTAACTTCCTGCACCTGTGTTGTGTTAAGTATTCCCGTGAGTGTAAATTAGGAGTCTTTTCACAGCAATCCCTTGTCAGAACATTTCTCTCAGTTTGCTTGAGCCACGCTTTTCTCGCCTTGTACTCTCAGTGATTCTCTTCCGACTGGACCGTCCCTGTTTTCGATTTTTGGCTTTGTGTTTTTGGATTATTGTTGCATCCGTGTTTTTGACCCATTTCTGCCCGACTAAGAATTCTGTGATTACTGTCCTGGTTATGGTTTGGATTGCACCCACTGGATTTTGGCTTTGCTTCTCTGACATCCCTGTGCCTGCGTACCAAACCTATTTTTGTCTGACCACGAGTACTGTGATTGCTGCCCTGGTTTTCATCTGTTTTTGCACAACGGGATTGTGATTTTTGGATAGTGGACTTTGTACCTTTGGCTTCTGGCCTGCGGGGGATTTCCCCCTTGATCAATAAAATCAGATCTACTGCATTGCTTGGTTCTCGCGACTGCTTCCTGAGCGTATCATCACAAGAAGGAAGAATAAGAAACATCCTAGTTAGGTACCTCGATTCTAAAGAATTTCAAGGAAACGTCAAGTGGTCCTTTGCCAGTGAAAGAAATCCCACAATGCCTTGTGACAAGAAGGTAATTTGCAATATAGATCACAGGCATAGGACGGCAGCGATAAGTATTTGATATCATTCTCCTCATAAAAATTCACCTCTGATAATTTTTTGGGTGAGAAATTGACGGCGTAGATCTTAAATCCAGCACTTTTGTGGGAAAGTATGCTGAAGTAAAAACCTCCGCCAATGTTTTTGCAGCACTGAAGCTCCACTAACAAGACTGAAAAAAAGCTAATTTTAATGTTTCTCATGGAAACCGCTGACACATGACGCCTCCTAGATGGAGTGTTTCATTTCATGTATCCTTCTGAACAAATGGTTCCTATGAACAAGGAGTCTTGATAAGGAACCAAGGAGATAAAACCTCCGTGCAAACGAACCAGAACCTGAGTTACAATGATGTACAGTTGTGTAATATCACAATGACATGATGAAGCTATGTTTAATATGATAGACTGTCATTAACATTGTTTGTAAGACCTTTCTTTGATATAAAAAACTTCCAAATAAAAAATATTGGGAGCATTTTCCTTTTCAATTTATGAGGGTCATGTAGGATCTAATTTTATTATTACTGCATAATTATTTGTGGTATCTGCCCAGTCCTCCCCAATTTTTTGGGTTGCTGGAGGCCACTGGCATAAATATAAATATAGAATAATGTCATGCAGTTTCTGCATTAGAGTACTGGCGCCTATTTGGTCCAGTTACTGATTTGGTCCAGTCACTGTCCTTACTGATAAGTGGTGTTGAAATCATTCATTCATTCATCTTGTATACCCGCTTATTCCTCACTAGGGTCACGGGGCGAGCTGGAGCCTATCCCAGCTGGCTACGGGCAGAGACAGGAACCCACCCTGGACAGGTTGCAAATCCATCGCAGGGCGCACACACCATTCACTCTCACACTCATACCTATGGGCAATTTAGTGATGTTGAAATCATTCAATGTATAATAATAAAGAATTGTTTTGTCAGCTATTTATTCTTCTTATCAATTTTTGAAATCTTCTGTAACTTTCTGTGGTTCAACTTCCTGTACTGATGTTTATTTAGCTATTTGGTTTTATTATTTATTTCATCACTGTTGTTCATTGCAGCTCCAAGAGTGAAGATTGGCCGTATCAGTGATCAGTTAATTGAACCGCAAACCCCCCACCCCAGAAAAAAAAGATTGAAAAACTTGCCATTGGTATCAGTCTCAAAAATCAAAAATCCCATATCAGATGGGCACTACTCAGAAAATACATGTTTTTTCCCTTTCAACAGTTGTCGACTTAACCCAATAAAGACAATGCAAGTGGAGCTGTGGGGAACAATACTTTTGAAAATAAACAGAAAAGGAGGAAGAAATGCAAAATGGTAAAAAACAGAACACCCAACACCCTACACATGTAAACATATCACCTGACCTGTTGCTCAGTGTGACACAAGGGCGCTTGCCTAGTGCAGCCTCACTTCACCTCTCCAAAACCCAAATAACAAGGAAGTAGAACAGACATCCTGCTTTCAAGTATGTAGCACCTAGACCTTCTGGATTGATTTCCTCCATGTCAAGCCTGCCTTTAGAAAAGTTCCCAAGTCTAACCCAAGGAGACATGGAACAGTAATGAACTGTTCCAGGGGAACTCGGAACAGTAGAACAAAGTTGGAGATGAGAAAGCGTGAAAGATCACATCTCTCTTTATCCGAAAGACTGCTGACTTAGTTGATCGAATTTAGGCTTTGTACAGTCTAACTCTGGGTTTTGTTTTGGAGCATCAAAAAGACTTCTACTTAAACTAATTAACGAATCAAGGGCCCCAATCAAGAACCTGATAAGTCAAATCAAATGTTTTAGTACCGCAATAAAACAAAAGTCTGTAACCATACTGCCCCTTTTTGGTAAAGCTTAGACGCCCCTGATTAAAATGTTTGAATTGGACTTGCCGCAAGGATGCTCTGAGCGTCTGACAAAGACCGGCAAATGGAAAATTAGGTCAAAGTATTTGAGTTTAGATTGCACTTATTCTCGGGTATAACCTGAGAAAGCAAATCAGCAAAGAAATTGCAGCATGTAAAGCAGCCAAATAATGAGCAAGAGAGGAAAGCCTCTGTTACAGCTTTGGAGCAAATGACCCTGCGTTGATACATATCTCTAAAAAACTGATAATATATATATAGAGAACGGTCTGATTGTCTGTTTGAATGGCAGTTTCGTTCAGCTTAATAAAGGATAAGAATATCTAGACATTCCAGTTGGCCGTGACCACATGGGTATAGCCTCCAAAAGCCCGCTTCTCCCCTTTTTTGCGCATTATTCGGCCAATACTGTCGGCATGGAATCCAAAATTGATAGGTGTCATAAGTGGAGTATGACATACAATCATGCCCAAAAGTATTCATACCCCAACCAATTTTTGTTTTTTTTTTCCAAGATATTTTTTAACAGATCAAATTTATTCTTGCACAAATGACACAGTAAGTTGACAAAAGGCTGTAAGAATTACAGTAAACAATTTTTGAGAAATGCAATACTTTTTGGTATTTTATTTGACAGATTTACAAAAAAATGCAATTTCCAGAATGATTCACACCCTTTTTCTCAGTAATAGATGGCAAAGCCTTTATTCACTAGTACAGCCTCCAAACGCTTCCTGTGGTTGATCACAAGGTTTCTACATGTTTCCACAAAGATTTTGGCCCACTCCTCTTTGAAAAGGCTTGTCCAGATCCTAAAGTTTTGAGGGTTTCCTTGCCAAGACCTTGCTCTTCAGTTCACTCCACAGATTTTCGACAGGATTGACGTTGGGGCTCTGGCTTGGCTACTCCTAAGCATTCACTTTGTTGTCAACTAACCATTTCTTGACAGATTTGGCCGTGTGTTTAGGATCATTATCCTGTTGGAAGATCCATGTATGTTTGTGTCACTGCGAATCGGCTGATCATACGTTGCTATTATGTAAACAAATTGTCCCTGATATTGCCGGTGTATATACAGCGCCCTCCATAATTATTGGCACCCCTGGTTAAGATGTGTTAAAAGCCTTTAAATGTAATTTAAGCATTTCTGTCATTTCTACAGAAGTTTACAATGTTGATCTGAGTATCTAAGAACATTTAATTAGTAAATCATCTCTTCCTGTTTCCCTGGGGTATAAATATGACGTGACACAGAGGCCATTTCTCTTATCCACTCTTCAACATGGGAAAGACAAAGGAACACACGATTGAAGTACGGCAGATGTGTGTCGACCTTCACAAGTCAGGCAATGGCTACAAGAAAATAGCCACTCGCCTGCACCTGCCCATATCTACTATCAGACTAATCATTAAGAAGTTTAAAATAACTGGAACAGCGGTAAACAAGCCTGGACGAGGACGCAAGGTTATTTTAACACCACGCATGGTGAGGAGGATGGTAAGAGAAATAAAAAGTTCTCCAAAGCTCACTGTCAAAGAATTGCAACAAACGGTAGCATCTTGGGGTCACAAAGTCTCCAAAACGACCATCAGGCGCTATCTACATGCCAACAAGCTGTTTGGGAGGCATGCATGGAAAAAATCTTTTCTCACTCACAATCATAAATGCAAATGTCTGGAGTTTGCTAAGCGGTACTGGGACTTCAACTGGGACCATGCTTTGGTCAGATGAGACCAAGATAGAGTTTTTTGGCAACAAACACTGTAAGTGGGTCTGGCGGAGCACAATATATGAGTATGCAGAAAAGCACCTCATGCCCACTGTGAAGTATAGGGGAGGATCGGTGATGCTGTGGGCCTATTTCTCTTCCAGAGGCCATGGGAACCTTGTTAGGGTGCATGGCATCATGAGCGCTTTGAAATACCAGGACATTTTAAATCAAAATCTGGTGACCTCTGCCCGAAAGCTGAAGATGGGTCGTCATTGGGTCTTTCAGCAAGATAATGACCCTAAACATGTGGCCAAATCTACACAGAAATGGTTCACCAGACACAGAATCAAGCTACTCCTATGGCCATCTCAGTCCTCAAACCCATTGAAAACCTGTGGAGTGAGCTGAAGAGGAGAGTGCAGAGGAGAGAACCCAGATCGCTGGATGATTTAGAGAGATTGTGCAAAGAGGAATGGTCGAAGATCCCTCTTTCTGTATTCTCCCATCTTGTGAAACATTATAGGAGAAGATTAGGTGCTGTTTTATTGGCAAAAGGGGGTTGTACAAAGTATTAACATCAGGGGTGCTAATAATTGTGGCACACATGATTTGATGTAAAATAATTATTTCTTAATGTGGGATTTTTTTCCCACTGAATAAATGCACTTGAATTGAAGGTTGGATTTTCCTCTTTTTTCATTGTGGTCCTATATTATATTACTAGCTGCTACCCGCTACCCGGAGTGAAATTGCAATTTTTTTTGTGTGCATGACCATTTTTCAAAAATCGGGCAACGTCAAGTCCTTCCTGGTGTCCAAGTGGATATTCACACCAAATTTGATGGCAATCGGTTGAGAAATGTAGGAGAAAAACGTGTACATACACACAGACAGACAGAAATCAACCTAAAATATATTATATATATATATATATATATAATATAGGATTTCCAGGGGTGCCAATAATGAGATTTATGTTCGTGCATTCGTGCATGTTGGTTGATGTAGATGATGGTGGCGCATACTGGCAGGCTGGCAGGTCCTGCTTTTTCTTCGCGCAAGAGACATCTCGCCAACTATGACAGTCGACAACAGTGCGATCAAAGCAATGAAAAACAACGTTTTTGCTGCTACACTACCCGGCATGACAACTACATTCACCTCGCTAAAACGGTGAGCCAACTTTTTGGCTATAAAACATTACTTGACGATGGTCGCGTCAGGCAATCTAAAACTTCGGGCATATCATTAAGCCCACAGTCAAAAAACATGTGCATATTAATAATACTGGTAATAGCAGGGGACATAGAATTGAACCCTGGACCTCACCTGTTTGGGAGTGACCTGACAGATCTGTGCGGTGACCAGCTCCGTGTTGTGTCCCGGTTGCCAGCTACCTTCTATGGCATGGATCTACCTGGCCGGTTCATTACGGTCATGGCGGCAATGGCATTGTTCCCCAGTATAACACCACACTTTTGGGCAGCGCTTGCTTTGCCAGTGATGGGTACAGCCCGCCCCACTTGGGTTCATGGGGGCTACGCAGCTCCATTTGAACTGCCTCAGCATGGACTACCAACTTGGCGGTTTCGCGGATTGGCTCAACTCAATGGAGCAGTGGCGTTGCCCACGCCACCAGTCTCGGTGCCGCTTAATCACGTGGATTATCAAAGTAAAAATCCACATTCTTTGGTAAAATCTGGCGGCTTTGACACCAAATTATCACGGGAGCTGCTGCCCATGTCGGCAGATTCACAGGAGACAGCGATGATTATGGACAATGGTGAGTGTAACTTGTTTGCACCCCCATCTGCAACTATAACCCTGAATAAAAGTTCCACTGTAGCAGTGAGACTAAGGTCACTAAATCCAGCGATCAAGAAACAGCGAAAACTGCGCTTCTTTCGAACTCTTAATTATGCTAAACTTATTTGGGACTCACGATCAAAAGTAAAAGGACTTTTATTGAGACATATCTACATTCGGAGTATAATGAACAAAACTGAGAAATTGAGCATTTATTGACGGATTCCAATATTGATATACTCGGTATATCAGAAAGTTGGCTGACTAATCTCTCACCGATGGCTGCTGTCAACTTCTCAGGCTATAAAACATTTAGAAGAGACAGAGGGCCTGGACGAGGGGGCGGTTCATTGGTTTATGTTAAGGATTGTTTTAAATGTGAACGGATCGAATGGCCCGTGGAGATGAATATTGAATGTATTGCTCTGAATGTAATTCTTTCCCCTGAAATGTCTTTCACTGTGATATGTCTATATCGACCACCCTCTTCAAATGACACTTCTTATGAACAACTCAAGACAATTTTTAAATTTAAATCTTAAAAGGGAAATTATACTAATAGGAGATTTCAATATTAATTGGGATAGTAAATTGGAGAGGAAAAAACTAAAACAACTGACAGACAACTTCAATTTTACTCAACTCATTCATGGTCCAACGAAAATAACTAATACGTCTAAAACAACTATCGACCTTATATTCACAAATAAGTCCGATAGAATTACTAAAACTTTTAATCTCTTATCTGGGCTTTCTGATCATAATTTTATTCTTTGTGCAAGAAAAATTAACAGGAAACATTTTACTGGATCCACTAGGGTAAGCAGTCAATATTTGATACCTCGAAGTGCACAACAAAATTTAAATAATGCTCTGCAGTAACAAAACTGGTCCAATATACTCATGAGTGATGATATTGAGGACGACAGTAATGCATTTATCACAAGCATCAAAGAAATTTCTAATCGTTTCACAAAAAAGGTGTGCTCAAAAAGGGTGAAAAAATCTTTACCCTGGTTGAGAGAAAATACTTGGAAATTAATGAAAAAAAGAGATAATGCACTAAAAAAATCCATAAAAACAGGGCTAGCAAGTGACCGAAATATTTTTACATCGTTGAGGAATGAAGTGGTAAAACAGATCCGCAAAGCAAAAGCAGATTTTTTCATTGAGGTAATAGATGGGGCAAATGGAAAGGGAAAGTTGATTTGGTAAAACCTAAACAAACTTTTAGGACAACACAAAGACACTAAACCCAATGACATACAGCTCCAAGTGAAGGGCACACTGATAAGCGACTTGGACATTGTCGTTGATACCTTCAATGAGTTCTTCATTGAGTCAGTAGAGGAATTTACAAAGCATTTTAAATCTCCAGTCGCTTCCGTTAAGCCTCCTGATTATAGCAAACCAGTATTTAATATAGGAAATACATCTATTTCAGAAGCTGAAAAAATTATCTCTTCTTTAAAAAGCTCAAAAGCCAGGGATGTATTTGGTCTGTAGTAACCTTGTAAAGCTCCACAGAGAGGTTCTTGCAGGCCCAATTGCTCATTTGGTAAACCTCTCTATAAAACAATGTAGAGTGCCAACAACTTGGAAGATTGCAAAGGTTACTCCAGTCTTTAAAGCTGGTGATAAGACCAAACCAGAGAACTATCAACCTATAAGTATCCTACCTATTGTATCTAAGGTGGCTGAGAAATGGGTTGCCATGCGATTAATAGAACATCTTAAAAGCTGTCATACCCCTCTCCACCCAATGCAGTTTGGATTTCGTCAACATCATTCCACAGATACAGCCACTTGTTACTTTTTTGAGAGCATCAAAGGCTCATTAGATCAAGGTGGTTATGTAGGAGCTGTATTCCTGGATCTAAAACGAGCTTTCGACACAATAAATCATAACGTGCTTCTTGCAAAACTCGCTAACTTTAATTTCTCCTGTAGTGCCCTGTGCTGGATAAGGTCATATTTGTCAAATAGAGAACAAGCAGTACACATTGGAAATGCATCTTCATACCTCAGTTGCTCTGTTGGAGTTCCACAAGGCTCGATACTGGGACCAATCCTGTTTAGTTTATATGTTAATGATTTGCCTAATGTTTGTCCTAATGTTAAAGTGCAATTATATGCTGATGACACAATACTATATGCACATGCTAAGATAAAACAAGAAGCTGCTGCTATGGTACCGGTGTCTCATTGGCTCCAGAAATCATGTTTACATCTTAATACAAAAAAAACTGTATGCACGTTTTTTTCCCACCAGCCAGCAGAAGGCCTGCAGCCATGTGTGATGGTTTATGGAGAGAGACTTGATGTGGTGGAACAATTTAAGTATCTTGGTATAGTTTTTGATTCCAAACTTACATTTAAGGAGCATATTAAGAAAATCTCAAACATTATCAAGTTCAACTTGGCTAATTTTCGTCATATAAGACATTTTCTTACCACATAGTCAGCAAAAGCTTATATGCATGCAATGGTATTTTCTCACATAACATACTGTTTTACAACCTGGTCACATACTACTGCAAGCACGTTCAAACCCATCAAGTCTCTCTTCAAGAAGGCAGCAAAAATCTTTGACAAGAAACCTCTTAATTTTCATTATTGTGATATCATAAGAAAACATAAAATTTTTAACCTTGACAGTTACCAGATTTTTGAAGATTCCTGTCTTGTTTTTAAAGTTTTAAATGGACTTGCCCCTCCTCCATTAAATAATTTTATTCATAAAAAATGCAATAACAACCATTGCACAAACTAGGGGAGACTGCTATATGCTTCGGCGCAGAACTAAATTTAGTCAAGCGGTGGTGTCCGTCAGAGGTGCACATTCCTGGAACAATATACCAGTACATATCAGAAACTGTGACAGCTATGTAACCTTTAAAAAAGAGCTTAAACATTGGTTAAAATCATACCAGCTATGCATGCATGTATAATATTTGTATATTATCTGTTTATTCCTATGACCAAACCCGAGGGCATCCCATTCACTCCGAATTTTAACTACAATATACATGGTTGTGTTAATTATAATGTTGTGAATGTGTCTTGTGTGTAACAATACTGGTATATTGATATATATATATATATATATATATATATATATATATAATTTTTTTATTTTTTGTATATATATAGTGCCGGCCGAAGTCTTTGGGTGTCCGGATTGCCTGGCTCATTGGCCAATCGCTGGGGGTCTATTAAGTATTAAGGAGGAGGGCTTACCATCTTGATGCCCTTTGCTCTTTGACCCCACAGTGCCTCATTTCCCGCTTGCCTTGCCGCTGGGTCGCGCTTGTGCTGCTCTCGCTCAGGTATGTTTGTAGTTGCCATTGTATTCGTATAAGTAATTTGTATAAGTATTCGTTGTTGCTCAGTATGTTACGTCACTGTTATTTATTAGACACTTTTGCTTTCTGGGTTCGTCCGTGTTAAATAAATTAATTTATAATTTTGTTCTCTTGTGTACATGTTTTGTGTTAAGTTTTTGTTTTGCTTTATTATTATGAGTCAGGTTGATTTATTTGCGTGCATCATCCCTTGATTTGGTTTTTTTTTGTCCTTCAGCAACTGAGGGCCGGCAGTGGTGGACTGGTGTGGTTGGGGGTTGGTGTCCCTCCTAGGTTTGCTGTGCGGTCACCTCCCCGGTTTTGAGTGTCCACCTGAAGTGTGTGTGTGTCCTTGCTGAGCTGTGCACCTGTGAGTGAGGTGACTCTTCTGGGCTTCCTCCTTGTCCTCCCTGGTCAGTCACACTGGTAGGGCCTCGGCCCTGAAAGGGCTTCTCTTCCCCCCTTCCCCTTTTTGTGTATATTTCTTTTTATGTTGAATAGTTTTTTTTTTCCTGGTCCATTATAACAGATTTTATAGGGAAAATTTAAAACTTGTATTAAAGAAATTATTTTTGCATGGAAGCACGTCTCTCGCTTCGTTAGTATAACGAACTTGTATGCCTACTCTAACATTGGTGTTAGCAGAGGTCATCTCATTTCTCCAGGTGCAATTACTGGGGTGGCGTAGTCGGATATTGGTTTGGTATGAACGAGCAATAGGTACAATTTCAATAATTAATTGATATACTATTACCAGTTTACAATACCTCTTGTCGCCATATATACAGTATATATATACACACACGCATATACATACACATACACATATATACACATATTTTGCATGTGTGTAAGGTACTGTTCGTCCCTGTGTGTGTAATAACCAGAGTATACGTATGTTTGTGTACTCGCCTAAAAAGACACATAACACCTCCTTAAATAATGAGTCCTTAAAATAGCAGTCAAAAACTGACATTTGACTTTGGACCATGTTTCTGTAAGTCAATCATGCAATCGCTTTCTGCTGCTTCAAGACAAACAAGCCCATGTGCGCTCAGGTTGGCGGATGTGCATTCGCTATTTAAGCAAAGTGGATGCTAGACAGGAAAATGGTTATTGCGTCGGTCATGAATAAGTAAAGATACTTTTGTCACACTTGCCACCACTCGATGCTATGTGAAAGACAAAGCCTATAGAATACAAAATGACTAACTGTATTAGGACAACTGTCAATATTTCATTTTTCATTTTGTTCTGACAGCATTTGAATGAGAGGCTAATTAAACCAGAATACAAATAACATTGCAGATGTGTTACATTTAAATTCTTTTTTTTTTTCCCACTGGACATGAATTTTCAGTCGATGTTAATCACTTTCGTGATATTGCAGTTTGAAAACAGAATATGATCATTATAAAATGACTCAGATAGGATAATTCAAGATTTGTCTGCTTTTCAAAATGCTCCCCTCAAAGACATAAAACATCGCTATTTATCTTTGGGCATAAAAACTGCTCTATAAAGTGAGTTTCTTCACTGTGTGCAGTTTTCCACCCCTTCTTGGATGACAAACACGCACACATGCACGCACGCACACACGCACTCATACACACAGACACACACTCAATCAACAGAAATAGATTATCTTAGAGGACCTCATTAACACTTTATATAACAACATGACCAGATGTCACAGTCCTATTTTTACTCAAGTCAATTAATTTATATTCATGCTCCCTCCTTGGCTCACATCACATCATGATTTATCATAAAAAAAACACCTAAGCCCCTTTAAAATGGATTGAAACTTGTTTTTTAATCTCTTTGTTGTCTTAGCACAGGAGAAAGAGAGAAAATCTCCATGATGATTTGAATGCAATTTATGAGGAAGTTTGCCCTTTTTGTCTCCGTGCACCAACTCCTGCTGCAGTATATACAATTGTGGTTGGGCACTCACTCAGTCACTCATGGACATTTAGCAGGGATACTAATTGAAGAGATGATTAGTGGAAAAGAAGCGTATTATGCCATAGGTCCGCACAGTTTTGAATTTATTAGACAGAGAATCTTTATCACCAAAATGAAGCTAGTGATGGTTGTAAGTCTACTTCTGTGTGCCACTGCAGTGAACTACCCGGTAGTTCAAGCCAGCTGTTTACGACATGTAAAAAATTATGGCTTCTCCTGATAAGATTTGCTTGGCTACAAAAGATTAATTATACAAATGTGGTATAATTTGCTTGTTCGATGATTGAGCTGTCGAGTTAAGGATGCATCCTTGCGACATTACCATCCTAATGTGGTCCAACATTTTAAATTGGTCATTTATAGTTGCATTATGATTGGCCTTCATCTTAATGTTTTCTCATAAAATTAGTTAGTGTAGGCAATTCATCTGCATAACACAGCACGGAGCTTTGACATTACCAAAACTTGTAACGGGACAATCATGGAAATCATTAAATAACCACGGCTATACCTTGGTGAAGGAAGTGGTTTATGATTACCATTGATAAATAATTCCTAAATGTGGATGACTGTAACTACAGCAGTCTAAGTGTTTTTAGGGGTTTATGGTGGTTTCGCTACTTCGGCTTTTCTCTACTGTACTTTTGCTGCTGTACACTGTACTTTAACTACAGCGTCCAAGTCCGTTCACAACTATAGATCGATGCAAGTTAAGAACACAAATATTATTTAAGAATCAGTTGTAAAACTTTATAAAAGCCATTCACATTACACCTGAGAATATTTTTTTGGGTGCTGACTCAATACGGACAATCAAACAAAGATCAAATCAGCAAGAAACACTTGTGCACCCGGGCCCGTTCACCTATCCAATTTTTGTGCTCATAACGAATCCTGGAAAAAGAGTTTACTTAGAAGCTCTCCCATAGCTTTATTACTTTATTACTTTTGAGTTTTGAGATCGATTTACTTCAAAGAAACACTCAGAAACTTCGATCTGATCTTTGTTTGATTGCAGTAGTGAACGAACTGGACATATAAGCGAAAGTACAATGTACAGTAGCGAAAAGCCAAAGTCGCAAAACAACTGGTTACTGTTTTCAGGACACTGCAGCTGTGCTACTCTTGTTTATATAACTGGATCAACTGCCAGTTCCCTGGGGTGCTACGTCAGTTTCTCTTGTATTTTTAAAAAAATTATTTTTAAATAATGTATTTTTTAATTTAATCGCATGTTGTTTAAATAGCGATAGTAATTTTTTTTTCATACTCTTTTACAATGGAGCCCAGTTGTGAACCATAGATAAACATGCAATACAACAATGAATTAAAAACAAAAAACATAAGAGCTACAGTACACATGTACATACCATAAGCTTGTATGTAAAAAGACAACAATGTTGCCCCCTTCTCATGGCCTGCGAAGACCAACCAACCTTCAAATAAAGATTACAGTGATGCTTTCTGAAGCCATCACCTGTTATGAACCTTAAAGCAGCATGGTGTACTGCATCAAGTGGCCTCTGTGATGAGGGAGCAGAGTGCATATAAATTATTTCACCATAATCTATTCTAGAGAGAATAGTTGCCTGCATAATCAGCCTTTTGGAACTCCTTGGCTTTATTTCTATAAAACATAGCCAATTTAAATTTCAAATTCTTAGTTAGCTCATCACCGTGCTTCCTAAATTTAAACTTCTCATCAACCCAAATGCCCAGGTATTTGTAGCAAGGAACTCTTTAAAATACTCTATGTACAGCAATATGGATTCAGGAAAAATCAAACCACCTCATTAGCTCTAATGGACTTTGTTGAACGAGTAAAAAAATGTAATTCAGAAAAAGCAATATAGAGTAGGGGTATTTTTAGATTTACAGAGAGCATTTGATAGCATAGACTACACCTCATTATTAAATAAATTACAGAAGTATGGCATCAGGGGATGGTCACATGATTGGACAACCAGCTGTCTACAAAACAGGTGTCAGTATGTCCATATTAATAGGAGGATTCAAACTCAGAATTCTTGAAGATCACATGTGGGGTGCCTCAGGGTTCAGTTTTTGGTCATTGCTGTTTCTTTTATATTGTATTTATATTATATTTATAATATATATATTTTATATATATTAATGACATATGTTTGGTTTCTAAGTCCCTGAATTGCATTTTATTTGCTGATGAATTGTGAACTGTGTTCTGTAGTGGGGATCATTTGGGACATCGTCTGGATATGGTGGAGAAGGAACTACACAAATTCAAACAATGGTTTGATTACAACAAATTATCACTACATCACAGTAAAACAAAGTGCATTATATTTGTAGTGGTCTGGCCCTCCAGGCCCTCCCCCCTCCTGTTTGCGCCTCCGCTTCGACGAGCCACAGCTGCTGCTCGTTGAGGTGGAGGTGGTTTTGTAAAGTATTTAAGCACTGCACTGCCATTGTTGCAGAGCAGTTGGATTCTGTAGGCTCTATTTGTTTGTTGGCCGTGTGTTATGGAGCCCTGATATTTTGCTGCTGTTCCCCTGGGCGTTGTCGGTTTTAATTAAACTATATTTATATTTTACTCAGCCTGTGCACTTGGGTCCCTCAATTCTGTTTTGGGTACATGGTCCCAGTGCCCGCCGGCTTGCTTCCTTATGCCGTTGGGACTAACCCATGACAATATTTGGAAATAAGCCCAGGAATTCAAGCAGAAACTTAACAATAAATGATGTTGAAATTGAAATTGTAACTGAAACCAAATTTCTTGGAGCTATTATTGATGATAATTTATATGTGATTTCCAGCTTAATTTATGTTGAATCCAAAATGTCAAAATCCATTGCAATTCTGTATAAAGCCCAAGATTTCCTCTCTCAATATTTATTAACCACTTTATATTATTCAATAATTGTTCCATATACAACCAATTGCATTGAGGTCTGGGGAAACACATAAAACAAACACAAATTTAATATTTTTATGGCAAAAGAAAGCCATAAGAATCATCAGTAATAAACCTTACCGTGAGCCAACCAACCCACTATTTATCTGCTTAAACATTCTGAAATTCAAGGACTTAGATGATTACAATACAAACCTCAACAAAGCAAAAAACAAACATGTCCAAAATCTGTTTAAAATGAAGGACTCCAGTTATAACTTGAGAGGAACATTATTATTTGACAAACCGAAGACTCAAACTACAGTAACAGAAGACGAGAAGGCAATCCAGGCACTCACGGGTGAAAACCGGAAGGAAAGATAGTTAAAAAGCCTTTAAAGCAATTCTTTCCTTTCTGGCATTTTTACACTTTTCTTTTGTAATCTTAAAATGCTCCTAATAAGCATGTGACACACTAAAATGTAAAAGAAATCTGCCAGGCGTTGAAACTTGTCAATATTCAATCCTCATATATTTCTGATAAAAGTCTGACCAATCATTTTCTTCGTTCTGAATAAAATGATTTGCCGAGCTTCCTGTCTGTCATCCATCGCCGCGTCCCTTCCAGTTGCCTATCGCTGTCACCGCTTGCGAGTCGCGCGCCTCTCTGGCAGAGCAGCAGAGCGGTGGAGACAAAACAGGTACTCAACAAAGTTAGCCTGCAAACAAAGCAGCGGCAACTGCTCCTGATTTAATGACTAATGTTACCGGGAGAATTCTGGTGAGGTAAGACATCAGTTTTGCAAGAAAATATGTATGAATTCTGCCAAAAAACAACGCATCTGACTACAAACAAACAGGCGCTGAAATGCTATAATTACTACTATAATAACGTTAATGGTAGTTTGTCAGACATTAAGAGGGCATTTTATTTAAGACCACAATTGAATATCATGTAATTCCTGTTGGTTAGTTTTCACTTAACGGTGCCTCTAAATCTGACTCCATTGCCCCATTTCAAGATTTTTTTCCCACCGGACGCGAAACAAATTTTTCGTACGACAGATTAGTCAATGCAAAGATGCAAATACGAGATTCGAGTGAGATTAGCATCTTTGCATTGTCTTTGAATGTAATCCGTTGTGCGAAAAATTTGTTTCGCATCCAGTGTGTGTATATTAGATGTCTCTTCACAGCACTGCTTTGTCAGATCGTTCTCTCATGCTAACTTGTCCCACGTTCATTTCGCCTTGTTCCCATTGTGAATATCTTTCTGACTAGACCGTCCATGACATTCGATTTTTTCCTACTCCCTGTACTTCGCCACCTTCTTGTGATTTGAACTTTTTTTTGTCTGACTTTGATTTTTGTGATTGGTGCCCTGGTTACGATTCTGGATTTTGCCCATTGGATTCTTATTTTGGATTGTGGACTCTGTACTGTTGCCTGCTCTGTTGGAGGTTTCCCCCCTTCAGAAACAAAGCCTCCTCTTTGCATTTTACTGGTTCTCGCACGTGGTCCATTTCGTAAAACATCACAAGCTCTATGAGGATCCTTGGGGTTGGACAGGCCTTGTAGGACAGGAGATCAGCTGAGAAAAATTTAAATGAACACACACATCTTTCAAGCTATTTGGAGCATCCAAGAGCCATTTACACTAGCATGCTGTAAAGCGTGTACATCCTGATAAATGCTATGCTATTATCCCTAGCAGGTGGTATAATTAGCTGTAATTTCCTGTAAATTAAGGCATTAGATAGTGTATATATTGCAGCATGTGCTTTGCAAATGGTTGCGAAAATTCTACAAGGACAGCTAAGTAAGTTACACACCCCAAATCCAATGAAGTTGGGACGTTCTGTAAATCGTGAATAGAAACAGAATGCAATGATTTGGAAATCTCATCAACCCACATTTTATTCACAGTCGAACATAGACAACATACCTGATGTAAAAAGTGAGACATTCTACCATTTCATGAAAAATATTAGCTCATTTTGAATTTGATGGCAGCAACACACATCAAAAAAGTTGGGACAGGGGTAACAAAAGGCTCGGAAAGTAAGTGGTATGAATCAAAACAGCTGGAGGAGCATTTTGCAACTACTTAGGTCAATTGACAATAGGACAGCAACATGACTGGGTATAAAAAGAGCATTTTACAGAGGAAGTGTCATGGTTTGGTCCTGCCGGCATAAGCCGGTGGGCACTGGGACCATGTACCCAAACCAAACAGAGGGGACCCAAATGCACAGACTGAGTAAAAATATTAATAAATATTTAATTAATGTTAAGACCAGAGAGGAGAGCAGCGGCAACTAATAGGCCTCCAAAAACAGAGTAAAAACACAGAATGCAGCTGCACTCCCTGTTTGGGAGATCAGCTTTTTTATACTCTTAACAGCACCTCCACCTCAACAAACAGCAGCTGTGGCTCGTTGAGGTGCAGGTGCAGACAGCAGGAGGGGGGAGGGCCTGCAGGGCAGGACCATCAAAGGAAGAGTCTCGGAAGTAAAGAGGCTTACCAATCTGTGAAAAACTAGGTCCAAAAATTGTGAAACAATTTCAGAAAACTGTCCCTCCATGTAAAATTGCAAGGATTTTGAATATCCCACCATCTACAGGACATAATATCATCAAAAGATTCAGAAAATCTGGGGAAATCTCTTTGCGCAAGGGACAAGGACGAAGGTCAATATTGGATGCTCGTGAGCTTTGGCTCATCAGGTGGCACAGCATTAAAAACAGGCATAATTCTGCATTGGAATTCACTGCTTAGGCTCAGGAACACTTCCGTCATTGTCTGTGAACACAGTTTCCTGTGCAATCCACAAATGCAAGTTAAAGCTGTACCTTGCAAAGAAGCCATATGAGAACATTATCCTGAAATGCCGCCGTCTTCTTTGGGCCAAAGTTAATTTAAAATGGACTAAGACAAAATGGAAAACTGTTCTGTGGTCAAATGAATCAAAATTCAAAATTCTTTTTGGAAACCATGGACGCCGTGTTGTGCAGACTAAAGAGAAGAGGGACCATCCAGCTTGTTATCAGTGTTCACTTCAAAAGCTTTCACCTCTGATGGTATGGGGTTGCATTAATGCCTATGGTGTGGGCAGCTTACACATCTGGAAAGGCATTATCAATGCTGAAAAGTATATAGAGGTCTTACAACATCTCTTTCAGGGAAGGCCTTGCGTATTACAGCAAGACAATGCTAACCCACATACTTCCTCCATCTCAACGGCATGGCTTCACAGTAGAAGAGTCCAGATGCTGAAATGGTCTGCCTGCTGTCCAGAGCTTTCACTAATTGAAAACATTTGGCAAATCATAAAACAAGAATTCAGGCTAAAAAGACCCAGGACTGTTGAACAGCCAGAATCCCACATCTCACTAGAGTAGGACAACATCCCTCTTCCAAAACTCCAGCAATTGGTCTCCTACCTTCCCAGATGTTAACAGACTCTTGTTAAAAGAAGAGGGGATGCTATGGAAAACATGGCTCTGTCCCAACTTTTTTGAGATGGGTTGCTGCCACCAAATTCAAAATGGATTCATATTTTTCATGAAATGGTAAAATGTCTGACTTTCAACATCAGATATAGTGTTTATGTTCTATTGCGAATAAAATGTAGGTTTAAGAGATTTCCTGTCATGGTTTGGGAGCTTTGAGAACTGCTTGTTGCTCTCGTCCGTGTGAGGTTTTTACGAAATGAACCAAGAGCAAACTCCAGTAAAATGCAAAAGGAGGCTTTATTTCTGAAGGGGGAAACCCCCCAACAGAGCTGGAAACAGTACAAAGTCCGCAATCCAAAATCAGAATCCAAAGGGCGAAATCCAGAGTCATACACAGGGCACCAATCACAAAAATCGTAGTCAGACTAAAGAGGTCAAAAACAAGAATGCGGCAAAAGTACAGGGAATAGGCAAAGCTCGATATCAAGGACGGTCCAGTCAGAAAGAAATCACAATGAAACAAGGCGAGAGAAGCGTAGCACAAGTAACACAGAAGAACTATCTGACAAGAAAGTGAACCAAAGAGACATCTTATATACACATCCAGGAGAACACATGATCAGGGAGAACAGGTGCAATCAATGGAGACAATGATCAGGGAGAGACATATGAGGAATAAACTAATTACATGAATTTGGCTGTAGCCAAAACACAGACAGGGATCACAAGACAAACCTATGAACAGAACAGCTCCGGTCAAGGAGTACTAAAGTGCATAGTAAAAAGAAAGGAAAGCGCAAAGTAAATGAGGAATCCACAGAAAATAGCAGCAGAGATAATTAGGGATAGGCAAGGAGGCGGAGACTAGAATTGGGCGACTGCTGAGAGATTATTAGTCAATTAGTAAGTGCAGCTATACAACCCCGAGTGCTTGCAAGTAAGTTAGTCCAAATATAAAAGGATAGTGTGGGTGTAGCAAAAACGAAAAACTGTTAGTATGTATTAGTAAGACAGTAAAAGAGAGAGGAAGGAAGAACACGAGATAATGAAAGAAGATTGAAACCCAGAAACCAATAAATCACCTGAATGAGTGGCACGCAAGACAAGGGACCGTGAGCAAAGATACACACATGACAAGACAGGGGAGACAAAGTGCAAAGCTTGGCAAAGAAAACATGGCATGATAACTAATAAACTAAAACGTGTAAAATAATAAAACAAGGAAATTAAAAATACCAAAAACACAATACATAATCCTAAGACTGGTCAGACAAAGGCAGTGGTCACTAAACACAAGAATCAATAATCATGGCAAGGCCAGGCACAGAACTTAAACTAGGCTAGGGATCATGGCATAGCAGAACTACCAAAACCAAAAGAGCAGAATCACAACAGTCCGGGACGATATCATTTGCTCCCTATCGGATTCCTGGGCCAGCTGGCATTGATTGGGGGCATGGCCCGGACTCTATTTAAGCACCTATTTCGCTTTGCTCCCGTTACTAGAGTGTCAGTCCTTCTTTGGCGCCTTAGCCGGTAAGGTCTCTAAAGAGATATTGTCAGGCAATTAGTTGCTCGCGCTGAGGGTCACGCATTAGCTCCTAATTTAGCATTTTTCAGTGGGTTAATTTATTTTAACATGGCACTGAACTTATTAAAAATGTTCTCAGTGTTAAGAATAATACATTTAAAATGGGAAATACTTTTTTTGCATCAAAGCCTATCAAACATTGCAGCAAAAGCGGCATCACTTGTAAGCCAGGCTAACAAATATGTACCGTTTTATGCATCGCAGGAATGTAGAATCATCAAAAAAACATAAAAACATTCATTAATGTGAATTAGGAAAATGCCTTATAACTTTGTGATGAAAAGTTAGGGTATGTGACTTCTCATTATGCAACTTCTAAGGCTGACTATTGGTCAACTTCTAGTCCCCCCAGGAATCTGCAGAGAAAAAGTGTTGATTCTGCGGAGAGAAATTCGTGATTCCGCGGCGTGAAAAATTATTTTTCGCAGGTATTAAAAAACTATCTAAAATTACCAGTTATAAAGCAAATTTATGTAATAATGAAGTAAGAATTCTCTTATGAAATTGACCGCAATACCGAAGCACTGTGAAACATTGTGGTCATAAAATATATATTAAATGTTGCTACTTTTGCAAAAGAGCTTGCCTCCATCCTCGTGCAATTCTTTGTATGATTTTGCGCTTTCAGCAGCAGTAATGTTTCCCAGCTTTGCCGGCGTCGGAGGATTCGGTCGTAGAAATCGCTCCATGGGCGCTGCTCGCTATCTACAGCATCCAAAAAGACGGTGTATGGTCAAAACAAAGCCATTTCCGTTTCGATAACCGGCAGGACCAGCTGAGAGTCTTAGATCCCGTCTATCTGACATCTAGCGGCCAGGATGAAAACTACATGTAAATCAAAATATTCTGCACCTCGCCCTATATTCCTCGGCTTTGATTTCCGCGTAGGGCTTTTAAATCTGCGGTAAATTCCGTGATCGCGGAATCGCTGATTCCTGGGGGGACTAACCTGCATGAAGAGTTCTCTAGCAAAATTGCTAGGCACGTTTCATGTGTGCTGCTTAGAAACAAGACCTCTACAAGCTGTAATTATTTCTAATTGCTGAGCTATCCCCAGATCTGGTATTTGTCACACAAAACATATATAAATATTGAATATAAAATGTATTTTATGTGAAAAGTTTAGTTTTTGGACAAAAAAGGCATTTTCTTGTGTGTGCTTGAGTAATCAAACAGATGGTTAACAGTGGCAACACATCCTTGTGCCAATCTTTTTGCACATTCTCCCCATAATAATTATCCAATGCATGTTCCTCTCTTCCCCCAAACGAAACCTCAATGAAAAAATTTAAATATCTCTGTAAAGTGATTACAGTTGGCATCCGGCAGCTAGAAGAGGCCCTTGATTTTGCATTGTTTGGCAGGGAATACTATGTTTGTGAATGACAGAGCTTAGTTCTGTAGATCAGTATACCACCTGCTCTTTGCTGAGATAATCAGTGCAGAGGCTGAGTTGGAAAAAAAGAACAAACATGACATTTTTATTTGCAGTATTCCCATTATGGCCTTATCACTGTCCTTTATCGTTCATAAATATGATTATTTTAATTCCTTCCAGTACCAGCTCATACAGAACAGACCCTCTCAAGTATGTCTATTTGACTCGTGATACCATCACTAGGCTCCTTTGTCAGTTTGCTTCAGTCTCACAGACAGTCCCCTTAAAAACTGATTTTGTTTCAAAAACCTTCTAATGCCTCACCCTCTGAGAGCTTTAATGCCTCTTCTGCCGTTCAGGTCCATACCATGGCCATGTTACTTTAAGGCAACCTCATAGATAATTTTCTGCAACAGCAAATTGAGCTCACTGAAGATGAAGCAATTGTTGAAGCTATTGTAAGGAAAAATTTTTATGAGTCGCACACTTAAAATCCATCCATTAATTCATTTTCACTGGGGTCACTGGGGTAACAGACTAAGTAAAGTGGCCCTGGCATCCCCCTCCCTAGCTACTTCCTCCAACTGCACCTGGGGGGTCCCAAGACGTTCCCAGGCCAGCCAGGAGGTGTAATCCCTCCAGCGAGTCCTAGGTCTGCCTCGGGCCTCAATCCAGTTGGATATGCCCAGAACACTTCTAAAGGGAGGCGTCCAGGTGGCATTCGAACCAAAAGCCTCAACTGATTCCACTGAACGCGGAGGAGCTGCGGTTCTACTCTGAGCCTCTCCCAAATATCTGACCTCCTCATCCCATCTCAAGGGGTCAGCCCAGCCACCCGGCTAGTTTTGGCCGCTTCTATTACCAATCTTGTTCTTTCGGTCACCACCCAAAGCTCTTGACCATAGTTCAGGGTTGTAAGTTAGATTGACCAGGAAATTGAGACATTCGCTTTTAAGCTCAGCCTCTTCACCACAATGGACCAGCACAACACCCACCTCACTGCAGATGCTGCACTTAAAATCCAAGATTATATACAGAGTACAAATGAAAACGCACCACTTGAAAAAAGTCAATATTTAAGTTCAGATGAACTTCAATATAATTTTTATTCAACAACAACACTACAGTGACGTCACCCGACATGCCTGGTGCAAGAAATGCGAGAATTTCAAGTTAAATGTAACGCTAGGCAATTTTTTTCAAAAACGCAACATCTTGCACGCACACCACGGGAAAAATGAATTTCACGCTGAATTTGTGCACACATTGCCTTTAAAAGCATGTGAATCCTAATAAAATTTCACTTCTTCACTGACACTTGTGAAACGTCAACACTATGCCGTGACTTACAGCCCCTGAACGGGAACCTGCCATAGGCATGCTTCAAATTGGCGCCAGCACCAGGGAATTGCCAGACGACTACACTGCGCACACACAACGATCGCAAGACTCTATCAAAGGTTTCTGCAAACGGGGAGCACTCAGGACCGTCCTCGACCGGGTCAACAACATGTGACAACGGCATGTCAGGACTGTCAGATTGTACGGGATCATGTCCGAGACCGAACACTACCAGCGACAAGAACGGCTGCTCAAGTCCAAGGACGACGTGGATTCATTCACCCCAACACCGTACGGAACCGTCTGCGAGCTGCAGGCCTGCATGCACGACATCCTTATTTCGGCCCCCTATTGACGGATCGTCACCGAAAGCAGCGTCTACAGTGGGCAAACAGGCACCAGAATTGGCGACTACAACAATGGCACGGTGTCATCTTTTCTGACGAGTCGCGATTTCACTTAAGGAACGCAGATGGCCGTATACGTGTTTTGCGGAGACGTGGTGAACGTTATAACGCCGATTGTGTCGTTCAAACGGACCGTTGGGGTGGTGGCAGCGTTATGGTGTGGGGTGGAATAAGCTACCGTCACAGAACCCCTCTCCATATCTGCAGAGGAAGGGTGAATGGCGTCTACTACCGGGACCAGGTGCTGCAGCACCATGTTGTGCCGTTCTTCAACCAACACCACGATGTGCACACTTCCAACAGGACAACGCTAGGGCACACGCTGCAAGGGTGTCCATGCAGTACCTTGCACAGCAGAACATCCCCGTGCTTCAGTGGCCAGCTCTGTCACCCGACTTCTCTCCTATCAAGCACTTATGGGATGAAATTCGACGACGTCTTTCACGTCGACGCCAGATGGACAAAATTCGAGAACTTGAGGTTGCCCTTGTTCAGGAGTGGAATGCTATCCCTCAGAACACTATCCAGAGACTGATCAACTCCATGCGATGACGATGCACCGCATGTGTCAATGCAAATGGCGGTCACACCCGTTATTGACTTTCCTGTTTGACCCCTACACCAGTTAAACCTCTCTCACGCATTAACATTATCGTGAATGAAATTGAATGATGTTTGCATGTCTTCTTAAATCATTCATTATCTCAAAGGCATCATACGTATATACTTCACATATCAATCCGTGGAGCTATTCCAGATTTCGTGAGTGGTGCGTTTTCATATGAACTGAGTATATATGTACTGCATGTGTGGGGCTCCACTGAGTCTATCTGGGAAGAAACTTTTCAAGAAGTTCATGGGTTCTTAGCCTCAAAGAGGGTCCCATAGAGATGAAGCGGCAAAAGCATTTTTGGGGGGTAATTACAGTCCCGTGCATCATAGAAGAAGAGGTGGCTGCTTTTTGTCAATACTTAGCTATCTTACACCCCAGCAGGGGGCAACTGAATCTTATATGTGAAATATAAGATGAAGAAAATGTATGGGATGGCTGGGGGAGAGAGATTAAAGATAGCTATATATACAGACCCATATCACAAATGAACTCAGATGCAAAAATTATAACTAAAGTCTCATAGCCCTAGCTATGAGACTTGAGAAGGTCTTACCAGCCATTATACATTTGGACCAAAATGGTTTTGTCCAAAGTCGTCAGGGGTTCCATAATGTGAGAAGAATTCTCAATATAGTACATGCCTGTTAAGGATCTCCTGACATTGCTATCTTATCACTCGATGTGGAGAAGGCATTCGATCATGTTGAATGGCCCTATGTGCTTGAGGTACTAAAAAGGTGAGGATTTGTTGATTATATTCATAGATGGATTATGTTCGCTGACTCCTCTACTAGGGTATGTGCAAATAACCTTATATCTCAGCCTGTTGAGCTTTTTCGAGGCACAAGACAAGGCTCACAAATTGCACTCTTACTTTTTGTGATAGCCTTGGAACCATTGGCAATAGCAATTAGATCGCATTCCTCATTCATGGTATTAGGATAGGGGATCTGGATCATCATACTGTAATGTATGCAGATGACACCATTGTTTTTTTGTCATGTCTTGCAGAGTTGATACCATCCCTCTTAGAGTTAATTAATCATTTTGGTAGCATCTCTGGTTTCAAAGTCAACAAAGATAAATCTTCCATCATGTTTCTGAATGAAAATGAAAGGAAGACGCCAGCAGTATCTCACCCATTTGTGAATACCACGGAAGGATTCAGTTACCTGGGCATCAAAATGACCCCAAAGATTAGCAACATTAGCTCAACAAACTACTAGCCCTTGTTTGCAAAAGTGTCGGAGGATATCGCGAGATGGATGACATTGCCTCTTTTCAATAGTGGGAAGAATAAGTGTAAGAAAGAATGTTTCAGCAAAGGGTTGCTGACTCAGTAATATAATTTATTGGTAGAAAACCATAAAGGCAATTCTGAAAATAAAAGACAGGAGTGGATTCAAGATGTGGAAGATATCTCAAGCTCTGACTGGCGTAAAATATAATTGAAGGCACATACTCAAACTATTAATACTCGACTGAGATTAATACAACACAATTGGATAGTGAGAGTATGCAGTGCCCTCCATATTTATTGGCACCCCTGGTTAAGATGTGTTAAAAGCCTTAAAATAAATTCAATTTTTATTGCAGAAGCATACTCTCACACTGAAAATTGTAGAAAAATGTAGCCTTCAACTCAAGTGAATTTTAAGGGGAAAACAAAATCCCTGACTAAGAAATAATTATTTTTCATAAAATCACCTGTTCCACAATTATTGGCACCCCTTACAATTCCTAGGAAATAAATGTAATTGAAGTATTTCAGTCATTTCTACAGTAGTTTACAAAGTTGATCAGAGTATCTAGGAACATTTAATTAGTAATTCATCACTTCCTGTTCCCCTGGGGTACAAGTATGACGTGACACAGAGCCCATTTCTCTTATCCACTCTTCAACATGGGAAAAACAAAGAAACACAAAGGCAGATGTGTGTCGACCTTCACAAGTCAGGCATTGGCTACAAGAAAATAGCCACTCGCCTGCACCTGCCCATATCTACTGTCAGAGGAATCATTAAGAAGTTTAAAACAACTGGAGCAGTGGTCAACAAGCCTGGACGAGGACGCAAGGTTATTTTGCTACCACGCACAGTGAGGAGGATGGTAAGGCGAGGCGTTTTTGATTGTTTGGTTCACGGATCCGCCGACGTAAAAAATTGGCATTCTTGGAAAAAAATAATTTTTTATTTTTCGCATATTCGCGGATCCGCCGATCTATATTTCACCAAAATTAGGAAAAAAATATTATTTTATTTTATCGCCCGCACACTTTTTGAATAGTTCTCCGATATGTACACTGTGTAACAATTCACATAAACCAAATAGATAAATGAACGCTACAACGCAAATTAAGGCAGCAGGCGGACCTCATATTCCATGCAGTTATTAGACTGCGCCGACCGTTCGACCTAAAAGCAACGAAAAATGCCAAGATCAGAGGAAATTCTCACTTTTAAGTGACTTAATTATTCAAATACAATACACTCTAACGAAAAAAGGCGAGAGAAAGTTCAGTTTTCCAAAGTATATTAATGTAACAAGTAAACAAAAAATCGCATCCTAACTGGACGGAAAGCATTCAAAAGACATCGGGGCGATAGGTGCGCGCCGGAACAATCAAAGGAAATAATAATCACAAACACAAATCAGATGGCATTCGCAAAACCCAAGTCCATTTAAAAAAGTCCCAAATTTCCCAAAAGAAATTATGTCGACCTTAGCACTCAGTTAGTGTAGGATCCGAAGTTCAGGTGAGATGAGAAAGAGCCGCCGCGGCAGTAGATGACTGACTCCACTGCGGTATAGCTCACCCACTCCCGTACGCCGGGTAAAGGGGGTCCAGAACGGTCGCCAGGAAATTTGATTCCCCAAAAGAAGCAAAAAAGCAAAAAGAAATCCAAATCGACAGGGATATTCCACAAAATACGCCGCTTGGGATCCACAGACGCCGGCTCCTACGTGGACGTCATTTCCCTCCTGAGTATTAAAGTTAATTGTCAGATCAACTCAACTGCTGCAAACCTGAGTAAAAAAAAAAATGACAGCCAATGGGCAGCTCATCTTGTAATGCACAGGGTGTACTGCATGAAGGTATGCGAGCCTTACAACTGGATTGACACTGTTCGCCGTGTTTGTTAGACTCTCACGATCACGTAGACACCCTATGCATGTCTGTTAGGGGAGCAACGATTCATCGACATTGTCGACAAAATTTGCTCGATGTTGACTAATTAATTCATCGATAATTTGTCGTTATGTCATTGAAAAAGTATTTCATTTGCACGGAGCTGCAAATTTATACACGCAGTTACAATATTCTATCACTAGATGACACACCAGGATCATTTATTGAACATTCACTAGCAAGCCGAATACTGAATACCGTATTTTTCATACACCTAAAAATTGATTAAAGAGCACCAGGAGAGAACAAAGATTGGTTGTTCCTCTTCTTTCAATGCGTACTGTGAAAAATACTTTGTACTTGTCCTAGAGCTTTTGATAGTTATTATACTTATCAGTATTTTTTTCACAAAATACTTTTGGTACTTAAGTACATTTGATCTGAGCTACTTTAAGACTTTTTTGCAAGTAATTTTCTTATGGGTGACTTCAACTTTTACCAAAGTAACTGTCAGTTATGGTACTACTTTACTCAGTTATTTTATTCCAGTACTTTATACACCTCTGGATATACCTGGTTTAATATCAAAGACTCTAGACCAAAGAATTTTATTCACAAAATGCAGATTTTTTAATTAAAGGAAAACTTTTTTTTTGCTGCTGCTGCTGCTGCTGCTACCTGTCCTTGGTGATCAGAAAAATAATGCATTTATTTTTTTTATATTCACACTTTAGCCTGACAACAATTCAAAAACTTGAATTCTGACTTGAATTTTTAGCAAAGTTTAATAAAACATTTTTGGATGAAATATTAATCCTTATTGTCTGTATTGTTAGCACATGGGTAAAATGACCTCAAGCTAAATTGAAAAGCCAATAGCTAAATAACCATTGTACTGTGCAAGTCAATTTGACTAGTCCATTAATCGTTTAAATAATCGTCGACAAATCGACAATCAAAATAATCGTTAGTTGCAGCACTAATGTCTGTAGGATCTATCGTCGTCGAGTGAAAAGTCTTGAAAGCCAATGAGTCTCGCATACTTGAAATCACACTAACTTCTTTGATTGACGGTTGCTCCGTCATATCACAAGCTAAGAAGATGGGACCAAGATGTCCTTGTAGCCAACAAGGAGGCCTTTACAACGAGGGGCAGCATTTCCCCTCATTGTCTCGGGAAACCTGGGAAATTGAGTGCGTATTTCTCATTGAACGCCAGTGCGTAAAGAGGCTCTATTATAGCGGTCTTGCTCCTACGCAAAACTTTCATATTTTGCGCAAAAATGCTTAAACGGCAGGAAAAACAAAACACACGGGGGACGAATGGGGCAAAGGAAGAGGAAAGAGAGAAAGTGATATTGAGGAAGAAACAAAAGAAATTGAAGAAAGTGAATCTCTATACAGACAACTATTAACGGGACAATGTGATGACAGGCAAAAGGAAAGTGCAGACTATGCTGTATCAGGCAGGATTACACTCCACCACCAGAATGAGTATTACTGTGAAAGAACACTGAACAATACTACAAAGTACATATTAATTAATGACAATAGAGGAGATCATGCAAAAATATGTCGACACTAATGCAGCGAGCAATGTGAACCAATGTGAGCCTGAGTGGGGTGGGGGGGTGGGCATGATGGGGCTCTCTTTGTTTACGGTAAGGCAGTAAGAGCCCCATCATGTCTCTTTGAGTATGATTAATGAGTGTGGCTCCCCCAAGCTATCCTAAGAGAGTGATTTTGAACTCTCCTGTACTTTTCAAATCTGAAGTTTCACATGCACAAACGGACGGGTGGTACCACTGTTTTCTCAATGTACACCAAATTTTATCGCCCGCTAGAAGTCAGATCTGAACCATATTTTATTCATTTGTGATCAGTTTCTCACTTGACTGATTGGAGTTGAGGGCCCAATGCATTTGCCATAGTACCTACTTAGTTTATAAATGTTCTAATATTGACATTCAATGTATTGGAAAAATGTAATATTTTGGGGAAAAAAAAAATTTTATTCTGTCTTCCGATCTTTATTCTGTCTTTCGATATCTTGACATAATCCGTGAATATCGGGAAAATAAATTTTTATTTTTATTTTTATTCCCCCCTCCCCAAAATATTTTGCCTGAAAAAATCCGTGAACCAAACAATCAAAAATGTCTCGCCTAAGAGAAATAAAAAGTTCTTCAAAGCTTACTGTTAAAGAATTGCAAAAAAAGCGATTTGGGGTCACAAAGTCTCCAAAACAACCATGAGGCGCTATCTACACGCCAACAAGCTATTTGGGAGACATGCACGGAAAAAACCTTTTCTCACTCACAATCATCAACGCAAACGTCTGGAGTTCGCGAATTGGTACTGGGACTTCAACTGGGACTGTGTGCTTTGGTCAGATGAGACCAAGATAGAGTGTTTGTCGCCAAAATGCTATAAGTGTGTCTGGCAGAACACAAAAGATGAGTAGGCTGAAAAGCACCTCATGCCCACTGTGAAGTATGGGGGAGGATCGGTGATGCTGTGGGCCTGTTTCTCCTCCAGAGGCCCTGGGAACCTTGTTAGGGTGCATGGCATCATGAATGCTTTGAAATACCAGGACAGTTTAAATCAAAATCTGGTGGCCTCTGCCCAAAAGCTGAAGACGGGTCGTCACTGGGTCTTTCAGCAAGATAATGACCCTAAACATGTGGCCAAATCTACACAGAAATGGTTCACCAGACACAGAATCAAGCTCCTCCCATGGCTGTCTCAGTCCCCAGACCTCAACCCCATTGAAAACCTGTGGAGTGAGCTTGTGAAACGTTATTGGAGAAGATTAGGTGCTGTTTTGTTGGCAAAAGGGGGTTGTACAAAATATTAACATCAGGGGTGCTAATAATTGTGGCACACACGATTTGATGTTGAAAGTTTTATTTCTTAATGTGGGATTTTTTTCCTACTGAATAAATGCACTTGAATTAAAGGTTGGATTTTCCTCTTTTTTTTATTGTGGTCCTATATTATTTAGAAAAAAACTGAATTTATTAGAAGCAAAAGAACACATCTTATCCAGGGGCGCCAATAAATATGGAGAGCGCTTTATATCTCCCCTGTACAGATAAATAAATTTGATCCCAAGGTACCTGACTTTTGCTATAAGAGCAATATTCACGAGGATACAGTGTATCATTGCTTGTGGAAATGTAAGGAGATCCAAAAATTTTGGAGTTCGATCGTAAAGTATATCTTCCAAATAACATCTTCCCCAATTCTCTTATGTCGTAAGATCTGCATTTTGGGCATTTACTCAGACAACTGTACTCTATCCAGTAAAAAAAAGAAAGATGATTGGCCTTTGTCTACCACAAGCCAGATGCTCTATCGCACTGTGCTGGAAAAGTGCTAACTGCCCCTCTCTAGGCCACTGGTTAAAACAAGAGCCATCTAGCAATGGCATATCCCCCCGGTCCCCCACATTCATGGATGAACTGCTCAAGAAATTCCTAAATACCAAAAGGCACATCTACATATGACACATGCTCTACATGTCAAATTTCATGTAGAAATACTGAACGGTTTTCGAGTTATGCTCGGACAAAAGAATGTTTACAGACGGACGGACGGACAGACAGAGCGATACCTGTACCCCCCCCCCCCGCATTATATGCCGGGGGGATAAAAACTAACAACACGTTTGGTTCTCGAAAAACTCACTTATACATAGTGAAAAGAAAAATTGAGTTTGATTACATTTGGAGGATGTTTTTGTAATTGATTACAAGGGGTGATATTGGAGAGGCATTGGAAGTGTGAGGTGATTATAAAGGTAGCACATTTATTGCGACCTATTCACTCTGATCAATATGGATTTATTTAATGCTTATTCATTTATTAATTTTATACATGTTCTATATCAGTTTTTAGTTTTTAATCAATACATTGTGTTTAACTTTTGTTTACCTCTTTTAATTAGTTTTAAAGTTATCCAATTATTTGTATCTTTAATTATTACTTATGATACTGTCATATGTTTATGTTTGGGGAGGGTTCAGATTTTGTTTATAAATGTATAAAAGCAATAAATATATGTTTTAAAAAAAGATGGCCATCGATGGCGTGTGGAGTCCACTGTACTGTACGTACCTTTGTAAACTTCGCTTAACTTGCAACTTATCAGCCCCACCACAAGAAAAAGGTATGGATTTTTCAGATGGTTAGTTGCATGATAATTTTAGACTACATATTTTACAGCAAATACGCGTCCAGATGAATTATTATCCTCTTACAAAATCAGGGAGAACAAGCAGCACCTGTTAAGTGTAAAGCGCTCTCGGAGTGAACCTTCCGTTATAAAAATGACTGAGAACAGGTCAGGACTAATAATTGTTTTAAGCAGATGTTTTGTGCTACCTAATTCCCTGTTCTTGTTCCGCTACTATACTGAATTTTGCCCATGGTTTAATCGCTGTTAGATCGCATATAAAGAGAAACCGTGTCTTCAGCTGCAAATTACGATAATTGTAAAACGCGTCAAGAAAGGAAAATGATTGAGAACTAGCTAGGACTAATTGCGTTTATAAAGGGCCATGTCTTGGCACACCCGCTGGCTACGCCACTGCTATGAACATAAAATGAGACTCTGTCTGCCAGCCACCTCCAGCCTCTCCCCAGATGTAGCAGAGGAATCACGAGACAATGAGCGTGGATTCCGCCATTACTAGCCCGTCAATGTTTGTGATAGAAAAGTGTGTGGCTGTTGGCAGGTGTACCTCTGCACAACCTATAGGCGAACAGTTCAACCCAAGGCACACTTAGGACCGCCCCCTCATTTGAATAACATTTCCTTCTGCATTACATGCTGACAGCAAAAAATAAATAAATGAGAGCAGAACGCGTTTACCTTTTTATTGATAGGTAAAATAATAATGATATACATTTATTTTTGTGTTTATTTCCACATTTATTTTTCTATTTATTTTTAATTTCTGAAATCTGTTTTTTATTTTTGTATTTATTTTTACTTTTATTTTCACTTCTATTTATTTATTGATTTTCACTTTTATTTATGTATATATATTTTTATATGTGTTTTTACATTAATTTATTTTCACTTTTATTTATGTATATATATTTTTATTTTGTATTTATTTTTACTTTAATTTATTTTAACTTTATTTATGTATAAATATTTTTATTTTTGTATGTATTTTTACATTTATTTATTTTCACTTTTATTTATGTATATATATTTTTATTTTGTATTTATTTTTACTTTTATTTATTTTCACTTTATTTATGTATATACATTTTTATTTTTGTATTTATTTTTACTTATATTTATGTATATATTTAAATTTTTTGTTTTCATCTTCATATTTATTTATTTTTAACTTTGGCAGTTTTGGTCCTCCATACCAGACAAGCATGAAGTAGAAGTAAATCAAATTATGTAAATGAGCCAAAAGTTTCTTGTCATAATGTGATGTTTTCACATTGAAATAACGTGAAGATATCTTGTAAAAACGTGAAAATGTGTTGTAATAACGCGAAAAAAGATTTTGTAATAACAAGAAACTTTTCACTCATGCAAAACGCGATACAGACCCGTTGTTTTTTTTTCTTCTTCAGGATTGGCAGCAATATGCTTCTGTAAGTCGGGGACTGTACCACATGACTGCAACCGGGACCTGGCGAGAAACAAAACATGGAGAAGTTCAAACATGAACAATAAAAATATGAACTGTAAAATACTGATCCTGACACAAGAAACTGTTAAAACCATGACACGAGTAATGAATATGAGCTATGAAACCTGGCAATAGAAACTGTTAAAACCCCAACCAGTGCCCTGGAATCACAACACTCTGCCCACCCAACAATTGATGTAACCACACTTATAGGCTACAACAGGGTAAGCTAACAAATATTAGTTGCCCCCACCAATTCTAAGCATTGATTCCCCATGTCATTAACCCTATTGATAAGTGTGTGTAAACTACTCACAATGCAATGCTGCTCACATTCTTCAGCTAGGAGCTGGGTTTTGGGAGGCATGATTGACTATGTTGTTGAAGCCTCCTTTGCAATAGACAAGGTATAAATGATCTATTAAGCTTGCAAATATATTGGGTACTTGCTAAAGGTGCAACCTCACATTTTCCTAGTAACGTTTTTTTTTTTAAGGAGAATTAGATTTTCTCGGCCTGTGGCTATAATGGGCATTTGACCAAGCGAATAAATTCCCCTTTTTTCAATAGTTTTATAGATTGATTGTGTTAAATTTGTCTGGCTCTCTTCAGATACTTTTTAGGGAACCTTAGCTAATGTAATACCTATAGTAGTGTGCAGTGATTATTATACACCACCACTTTTGTCTAAAAGGGGTCATAATGTATTACTGCTCTAAAATTTTTTTGGTGAAAATGTATTTAAGAATAATTCTGTAGGAAATGAGAACAAAGTATATTGAGGTAAAAATATGGGTAATAAACAAAAACACTTAAACATCAATTTTTAATAACAATTGAAAGGTGTAGCAATTTTTTTATTTTTTATTTCTTTTACTCGTTTAGCATAAATGCATGTTTGAAGGCTCATTCCATGATTATTGATGCTAAAAAATTTGTTTAAACTGGTTTGAGGCAATGTTATTCTACAAATTTACCTCTGATGGTCAGCTGTTCCAGTATATAAGGTGGCATGAACTTTGAGCAGTGTGGAAGGAACTCTCTGAGATCGTTTGTAGATGCATTCTGGCTTTAAATGATGTTGGTTGGTTATTCAAAAAAATTTCTGAAGGCATTAAGTGCTGCCATGGCACTTTAAGAAACACCATCAAGCATTTTAAGAAGACTGGCTCGTGAAAAAAACTAGTGGCAATAGTGGTGCAAAAAAAAAGTTAAATGCTTCTGATGTTCAGAACCTGTGAATAACGCGTTAAAAAAAAACGGCAGTTGATTTCACGGCAACTGCATGATGATATTAATAGTACCAGAAGCGGAAATACGAACGTATCAAGATCTACTATGTTCAGATGCCTGAGTGAAAATGGTCTGATTGGTCATGTTACTCTCAAGAGCTGGCAACATGAAAAAAAGTCTTGAGTTTGCCAAGAAATTCAAGGATTGGACACCAACGAGCTGGGGACAAGTCTTTGAGACCAATGAATCAAATTTCAAAATGTTCTCACCCAAACACAGAACTTAGAGTGTGTGTGCCTTAGAGTTGGAGAAAGTTTCAAAATTACTGCTTAACCCCCTCAATAAAACATGGAGGTGGTATTATTACTGTTTGGGGTTCAGTCTACTCAAAGGGAGCCAGCGATCTCATGAAAATCCATGGAATCATTTCCATCAAAAACCTCTTTGATGGATGAAAATAGGTATCACAGCATCCTTGTGAGGCCGGCATTGCCACCTGGAGAGAGACTGATTGGTCAGGGATTTTATTCAAAACAAGATAATGACCCTAGACACACATCTTAGTTGTGCAAGAACGATTCGTCGGAAAGAAACACTTTGTGACATAAAAGTTATGATTTAGCCTGCTCAAAGTCCATACCTTAATCCGACTGAGCTACAGTATTCAAAGAATTCAACATTCAAAAGAATCTCTTTGGAATGAACCTCAAATCATATGGGATGGTTTAGCTAGTGAGAAAAAAATGTGAAAACTATGCCTGATGCCTGATGTTTCTGATCTTCATTTTGTTAAGAGTATAATCATCACTGCGCTCTACATAGTATCAGCTTCATTCATAATGGTAGTCACCTACAGCAAGTTGCTAACTTTATTTTAACTATTCTAACTTAGTAAATGGATGGTTAATAAATACTAGCCAGGTTGGCTAAAGTTAACACATTATGTGACGATTACAACGAGTTGCTTTGGATATATTAACCCTTTAAGCGCTAGTCATGGCTATTGCTGCAGAAACCATAATCATAAAGGCTGCTGCTCACGGCTATTTCCGCGACTAGTGCTGACAGGGTTGCTCATCTGTGAAGGCGGCGTATAGTTTCGAACAGCAAATGCTGCCTTCAAGATGTCATCTTTTTCAGCAGGATAGCGCCAAGCTGCAATCTAAATATGTAACTATTTTGGACAGCCAAATAACTGAAGTCAAATTTCAGGCAAGAATGGGAAATTCCACATTCAAAACTCCAAAAATTAGTGTTACAATTCCAAAAAGACTACTGATTGTTATTAAAAGGAGATGTGTCCCATCACATTTCAAGGCAGCAATTAAAGAAAAAAATAATAAAGTGAGTGAGTTAAAATGTTGCTTAATTTGTCTTTGTACTTTCAACAATTGATTGAATGCAGGTAAAAAGGGATTAGCAAATTACTGCTTGCTCCTCCTATGAGCATTTTACATGTGGCCCCAGTTCTGGAAATGAGGTTGTATTATGAAGTTAAAAGTAAAAATAACCACACACCATCCTCAAAGAAACAATGATTGTATATTCTGACCCCAGCACCCCATATGTCTCAGAGGAAACAACTGAGATTTAGTCTCCAGATCTCACATAATGGGAAGCATTGGTCCTTCTAGCCAAGGGACCTCTGATATGCATGCATGCTATCCTGGAATTCAAAAGAGGAGAAAAAGCCCATTTACAGTAGCTGCCTCTCATCCTACCAACAGGCTCCACTTTTCTGAAACTGATTTGAGTGATGGTGGCTGACTTGTGGGGAGGGGCACTGTGGACCAGCTGAGCAGCATATGCTTTACTGTTGGGAGCACATTGCCAGCCCATATTTTTGGCTTGGCTCAGCAAGACAGCGAACACCTCTGAGAATCGAAACCTCTTCAAAGGCAGAAAATAGCCACTCTCAAGAAAAATTGCGTGATTTCACTGCTTGAGCTTTCCAGAGAACTTACAGAGTGAGGGAACGGAGGCAATGAAGCAGAGAGGGAAGAGTAAGAGTGATGTGAGTGGAGCCAACGACCAAAGACTGAGAGAGACTTCATTTGCAGCACCTCCTCAGTAACTATTTACAGTATGTGTGTACAATTCATCCCAGTACTAATACTGTACAGTAGTGTGCAAAAGTCTTAGGTACATTTGAAGCTATTTCTAAGGGCAAATATGCTTGCAAAAATGATCAAATTAAAAGATTCTTACAACTGAGAAATGTACTAAACAGAGCTGTAGACTGTTAAAAACTGAATCAAATCAATATTTGGTGTGACTACCCTTCGCAAAAAAATTTGAGACTCTGACCTGTTGTGCTGTCATTTTATAAGATGATTGGCTTTTTGCTTGTCCCAAACAGAGTGGAGAATTTGCCACCATTCCTCTGAAGACTGACTGTCTCACTTGCGTCTGTCCCTCCAAGAAATTACAAACAGCTGTGATGATGTTGACATCAAGGCTCTGTCAAGTCTATAATATCTATATCCACTACTTTTAATGGAACAGAAACATTTATTAGACTTTACTTTAAATTAACATTTGGAATTTCTAATTTACTTTTTATCTACAGCAACTCTACTATGGAAACAAAAAGTAAACCTCTAATGCAGATTTGAATTTTAAAAAGTGCAGGGTACCTAGGATTTTTGCACAGTACTGTACATGAGTTAATAAAGTCCTAGGGATAACATTTTGAATAATCCCAGATCAAAACATAACATAAACCCAATCAGCCTTAATAAATAGGAATATTGGCCATGCCAGAACTCAGATTGCTTTCCATTTATTAAAAAATGGATTTTGATACATTTGTCGAAATGAGAGCTGTGGTTATAAAACCCCATTTCCAAAGAAGTTGGGACACTGCGTAAAATGTAAATTAACACAAAATGCAATGATTTTCAAATATTTTAACTTTACATTATTTGAAAAAATAGGGTAAAGACAATACATCAGGGTTTGTATTCAAAAACCATCTTATCATGCCGCAAAGAGTACTCCTAAGTCGCACCAAAACATTTTATATAGGAGTAAAATCTTAAAAGTTATTCACAAAGCCGCTGAGAGCAACTTTTAGTTAAGAAAACTGGTAACTCCTAGACTAGGAGTACCTCTGAGATAGGTGGGAGTAAATCTCCGTTGCTATGGATGATGTCAATCCTCATGCACGAGTCTTGGGACAATGAGCACGGTGATTGGTTGTTTGGTGACAGGGCAGCCCATTGAAATAATATCTTTCAGGTAAGTCTATATTGTTTGTATTTTGTATCAATCATTTTTTACGCATTTATAAGAACATATAATTATTAAATATAATATTTTCCAGTATTATATCCCACAGAACGAGAATGCGTGACAAAACTGCCCCTCTCCCGTCAGGCAGTGATGGAATTATGTCACCTGGTTGCAGATGATGTAGACACACTGCCAGCTGTCCGTATGCCTTGCCCGTTGCTGTAAGGGCAACTGTGGCAGTATTTTTCTATGCTAGTGGGTCATTCCAACACCCACACAGCACAATTGGAGGCATGACCCAATCTGCCATAAGCTCAGCGATAACTGTAGTCACTGCCAGCATAGTCCGACATGCCACTAGGTACATCACTGCCATCCCTGTGACACCTGAGAGACAACGCAGGGAAAAGGAATTTTTTGGCAAGATATGGGTTCCCTTGGGTTATGGGTCCCGTCGACTGCACACACGTTCTGATTGGGGCTCCAGCTCTGAACAGCGGCAGCTATTTGAATCGTTAGGGAACCCATTCCATCAACGTCCAGGTGATTTGCGATGCCTGGGGTTACATCTTGAATGTATACGCAAATCATCCTGGAGGTAGCCATGATGCTTTTATACTGGACACGCTTCGGGTGATTTCGGAAGTTTTCCGGTATTTCATGAACTTCCTTCAAGTCTCGTTTTACCTTCCCTCCCGCTTTTCTGAAATTACCATATTAATTAACTGCTCAGCTGCTTAGTTAGTATTGGTAATTTTACTGTTGACTGATCCCTTCAACTGTACATAAACTGACCAACGAATATTCACCTATTTTTATTAGGTGTGTAGATATCACTGTTTACTAATATAACTAACTCTGCCCCGCTCTGCTCTGTAACCCCGCCCCTTTTGCTTTTCCTGTCTTCTGCATTGATAACAGCTTACACACCTCAAATGCGCTTCTCTCTCTCCTGGAATCTTAACTGTGCAGTGCACTTGACCGGAGCTGTTTATCTGTCACAGGCTGTCTTCGAGGATCCTGTCCACGTTTGCCCATTGTTTGTGGTTTATGACTTCCCCATGTGTGCTTACCTCTGTAATTAGTCTTATCCAATTCACCTGTTTCCTGCATAGCATGTGACTTTCCTATTGTCTATTTATAGTGTTCACTGCAGTTCATTCCTTGTCAGAATGTTTATCAATTCTCATCGGTGCAGAGCTCCTCATATGCCTTTAGACTTCTGCTTCTTCAGGACTGTTTTACCCAACCTCGTTTTCGCCATTGCCCTTCTGTTCCTGTTTTGCCTTTTTAGATTTGACCTGTCTTTGTTCGCCTACGATTTCTTTCTTTGGATGCCCAGTGTATGACCCTCTGCTCTGTATTACGACTACGATTTTGGCCTGCTGTATGAGGTACCGTTCTGTAACCAAATGCGAGACCAGGAAGTTACAGCAAAAGTGAGTTTTATTGAAGTTGGGGGGTAAACACCCACAGGGCAGAAGGCAACGGTACAGAGTCCACAATCCAAAATCAGAATCCCAGGGACCTAATCCAAACTGTACACAGGGAAGCAAACACTAAACTCAGAGTCGAGCAAAACAGGTTCGGTACGCAAGCACGGGTTTGTCAGAGAGTCGAAAGCCAAAATCCAGTGGGCGCACTCCGAACCGTTCACAGGGCAGCAAACACAAAACTCAGAGCCGGGCAAAACAGGTACGGTACACGGGCAGAGAAGTATCAAAGAAAAAGCCAAAATCTGAATCCGGGACATTCCAGTCAGAAGTATAATGCTAAGAGTACAAGGCATCAACAATTGCAGCACAAGGAAAACGTTCTGACAAGAGCTGTGAGTGAAATGACTGCTTAAATACACCTTGGGAAGTTACATGCTATGATAGGGATGAGTTGAGTTGGATCAGACTAATTACAAAGGAATGAACACGAGGAAGTTCCTGATTACAAGAAATTGGCAAAAGCCAAAACGCGGACAGGGATCACCGAGACAGCCTACTGACAAACATACGGCTCTGGTTAGGGAGTTCCACCATGCACAGAGTGAGAGGCAGAACAGTGATTAGCAAGGTGCAGAAAATCTGCTGAAACACAGCAGAGTAAACTGAGTGAAAGCAAGGGGCGGAGACTAGTGCGAGCTAGTGCTAGCACTAGCTAGCAGAGCAACTAGCAGAGCGAGCGCTGAGAGCTTGTTGGTCAATTAGTAATGTGCAGCTACATAATCCTTAGTGCTTGTTAGTAAGTTAGGACTATAAACAATGTTAGTCTTGATTAGCAAGTTTAACTAAAACAAGTAACTGTTAGTATTGTTAGTAAAATAGAAAAGCAAGGTGAAGGAAGTAAATGAGATTGGAAGGAATGGTTGAAATCCCAGAAACCATGAAATCACCCGAAAGTGTGGCACACAATACTGGGGCAGTGAGCAATCATATGACGAAAGACCAGACAGGGGGAGACAAAGTGCAATGCATGGTATGAGACAAAACATGGACCGGTATATAACTGCAATGGTGGAATATGGCAAACAGACAAAGACAAGGCAAAAACAAAACTTGGCATGGAATTCGAATCACAATACAAATCATAGTCAGGCAAAGCAGAATCATAATCAGACATGGCAGAAAAAGCAGAGTCATAACAAAAACATAGTCAAGCAGATCAGGATCATAACATGCTGTCTATGTACCGTCGCACTTCTGATCTACTGGTTTTTACCCTGGCCTGTCTAGTCGACTTTGCTTCTTGAATTTAGTTTTTGGCTTGGCAATCCTTGTGTCTTCTGGTCCTGACCCATTTTGTAATAAAGGTTAACGATTTTTGGATTATCCCTGAGTTGAGACTGGTTCCTCTGAGCTGTAGGTGCAGCAGCATAAGAAGGGCATTTAAATGGTTATCACATGTAATTAATAACTATTAAAATTTAGTTAATAATCATTTATTAAAACTTTAATAAAAATATAAAAGTTCCCCCCACAAGGCACAAAAATGCGTCGGGGAATCTGCCTTTACAATACATAAAATAGCGAGGATGGATTATTCAGAGGTTTCGTCCTAATAATCCTTCCCGCAAGATAACCATTTGATTCATCAGGAAGCCTGCAAATTTAGTAACCAGTCTCATAAAATTACTAAAATAACCAAAATATGGAATTTTAATTAATAAGTAAAATAACCAATATTAATGATTGAAGTAAACAATAATTAATAATCTGAAGGAATTTTGGAGTTCTACATATTTTGACTCCCAAGTGTTACCACACCAGAATAGACAACAGGTTTAATAAATGAATTCATTAAACAAACAAAGACAGAACATAGTTGGGCTAATCTACGGAAGGACTATATACAAACTAGTGAGAGTAACAATGGTGTGTGTGTACGTGCTAGTGTGCATGTGTGTGCTGGCGCGCGTAATGGATGCACACATGTGCGCAATTTTGGGAGTGGGCAGGCGCGTGTCCATGCGCGTGGCAGATGCGCGTTTGTGCTTGTGGGCACGAGTTCCTTTGTCTTGGGACAAAGTCTTTCAGCACGGGGGCTGCTTAGAATTTCTAAATGTAGCTATAGGCGGGCGATTCGCGGCTGGATAACTGCATTTAGCTTCAACGAATTGCGAGAAGAGTTTGCTTCAGCTCATACGCAACTACGGCATGCGTGCTAGTTAATTGCAGCATTAGAAAGTTAGCCAGGAAGAAGATTGTGCGAGTAAAGACAAACAATCAAGGGCTATTTAACTTCATAAAATATAAAAACGGACACAATACGATTATACAATTACATCAGTAATGGATAACTTAAATGCAGTACAGTTTAAGTTGAAAACTGCTAAACTGCATTACTGCCTGGAATTTTCAGTTAGTCTTACTGAAGTTCATAGCTTGGGCTTCCTCTCCAGATCCATTGAACAAGGCAGTCCTTGCGTGGATGTCCTGCGCGTGCGCGGATCCGAAGTCTTGTGTCCACTTGGTGTTGCGTGCTGCCCTGCTGTGTCGGTCACTGTGAGGAATGTCCTTGTTGATTCAGAAAAGCTGTTTTTCGGAGTTGTTCTGTGTTCAACTAGCAGTAGCACCGGGCATAAGCTAGTTTAATGAGATTTGCAGTCATTAACTTAAATGGAGATTTACAGAGATGTGAGCACTCTGCAGATAGGCTAAATGGAGGATGCGTAAATTCCAATACAAGTGCCGTCTTTTCGCTTTAAAAGATTCTGGCCTTCCCTGGGGGGGGGGGGGGGGGGAGGGCCAAGAGTGAGTCTAGCTCTCCTTGGGAGAAGATGCGCCGAGAGAGCGTGGCCTCCTCAGTTGGAAATGTGCCAAGAAGAGAGAATGAACTGAGTGGGGTCCCTAGTTCTAAAAAATCTCTCGCCTGTTTTATTGTTCTTGGGCTCATTTCATAGCCCCATTTACTGTTTACAGACAAAACAGGCTGCGCATGCATCTTGGCAACGGAGGTATGGCGGACCATAATAGCTTGACAAGCTATGCGAGGGCATTAGCCATCAAAGATCGTGAATTCTACCTAAACAAATTAAGTTTGACAAATGGCAACCAATTTCCAGATCTGTATGGTATCAGTGACGTTAGTTAGTGGCCCAGTATTCCGTGGCCTGATATATATACCCATTTGATCGAGCAACCTACCGTGTACACTAGGGAGGAACTACGAGCATACGAGTCACTGGATGCTAATGACTGCGTTATCTGCGGACATACGCAGAATGTTAAATACCACAACAGACTTGGAGTTTTGTGTCTCAAAATCAGAGGTCCTTCCTAGTCAAACACAAGGGCATAAAACCGGCGTGTATGCAGAGATGACATTACGTCTAAGGCGTTTCTCCTCTTAGTGGCATTCACGTTTCAGTACTGTTGTCAGCAATTATTCAATCAAAGTGCACTGAAGAAATTCTCTCGCGGAATTTAAGTCATTGTGTATCAAGTTAATCAGTTTCTCGTGCATTACGCTGTATTTCATCACTAAGGAATGCGGAAATCGATAATGACACGGGAATTCTCAGGCTTGTCTTTACTCAGGGATTAAAAGCTATGGAACTGCATAAAAACGTTCCAAATCGTCTTATTTCATGAAAACAATTTAAACGATCATGAAACACATGCATTGTTTCCAATCCCTGAGTAAAGAGAAGCACGGGAAGTCCGGAGTCATAATCGCTTTGTTTGACTGCGTAGTTGTCATGCAAACATGAAGTCTGCTTTGGATTACCATTATTCTCACATATTTCATTTAATGTCTGTAACCGTGAGACGCGCGTCAAAAAATTGGTTACATTAGCCCATATTTCAATGGAGCAAAGCCCACAGGCAGCGTAACACGCTTCAGATTTTTACTTTTTGCCATTTCTCAATTTCTTGAGCGTCAACTTGATAGAAACGCATTTTACTTTTAGGTTAGCTATTTAACTATTTCGCCTTGTCATGGTTGGTGGCACACACAGATACCTCACATGCAGTCGTCGAAACCGATATACCTAGTTTTTAACCAAGTCACAGTTTTGAGAGGAAATCCATTATTTTGTGCGCATTTAAGTTATCAAGCGATCTACAGTTAGACCGAACCTAACTCATGGTACACTGGTAAGAATTTAACACTGCTAAGTTAGCTAGCTAGCTAATTTGCTGCTGGGTGAAGTAAAGTGAATCAATATCTTAATTTACTAGACAGCAAAATTTAGGAGGAAAATTATGCCTGCATATAACATATAGTGCGCAGTAACCTGAATGTCGCACTTTTTCGTCACTTAAAATCAGATTTATCGGTAGGTGTTTTCAAAATTAATGAATATTTTGAGAGTGATACCCATGGCTTCTCGGTCGTGTTGACAGCTGTCAATGTTGATGCGGCTGACGCTTTCAGTGGGCGTTTAAAAGCATCAAGGCAGCGTTCGGAGTTTAACTTGATGCTTCGCTTGCGACCAGTGGGCGTTATATGGATGTGATCCTCTCGGAATCCTGTAAAACTTGAGTACACCAATGAAATATCAATTCTGACAGCCGTACACGCAACAATCAGACATTTCGATGCTGGTAAAATATCTAATTCAATGTTTGCAGATTCATAACTCGTGAGACTAAATTAGGGAAACCGCTACTTCCGTTGCCAAGAAGCGCACGCATCTTTTTGATGACGTCGGCTGTAAATGGGTCTATAGGGAAACGAAAAGAAAGGGAAATGTAGTTCTGTGGGCCCTACAGAGCGTATCATCACAGTCCCGGGACGAGAGCCACAAAGAAAAGTCCACAAATCATGACAGAATTTGCACGTAATGGCAGAAGGATTCTCAGTCAGAAAATGACTTGAATATTTAGTTGATAATTATACAAAAAATACTAAAAGCAAACCAGTTAAGCATTTACACTATTGCACTCTTTGAGTTCATGTGTGTAATTGTTATGATTCTGCCTTGAGTTGTCTTTTGCTTAGTTTGTGCTTGTGCCTTACTTCTGTTTTATTTTTCAGCTTTCATTTCTGCCATCTGATGATTGACTCCCTCTCTGCCAAACTCCACTGATGTCACGTGACAGCCTTCAGCATGCCTGCGTCTCGTTGTCCAATCACGTTTCCTCTTTAGCGACGGTTCACATCTGCGCCAATCCTGATGACCCCGGACGCAGCGTCCCAGTTCATCGTGGAGGTGGATGCCTCTAACGTGGGTGCAGTGCTTTCCCAAAGATCCACGAAGGACGGGAAGGTCCACCCCTGTGCCTTCTTTTCGCACCGCCTCAAGCCTACAGAGGCCAACTATGACGATGGTAACCAGGAGTTACCAGCGGTCAAGTTGGCTCTGGAGGAGTGGCATCACTGGCTAGAGGGAGCCACTACGCCATTTCTGGTGTGGACAACTGGCTAGAGGGAGCCACTACGCCATTTCTGGTGAGGACAGACCACAGAAATCTCGAGTATCTGAAGATCACTAAGATGCTTATCCCCGCCAGGCCCAGTGGGCCTTATTTTTCAAGAGATTCAATTTCTCCTCGGCTTACAGGCTTGGGTCCCGTAATGCCAAGGCTGATGCCCTTTCTCAGCGGATCGCGACAAGTGCCGCTTCCTAGAACCCTCCCGAGACCATCCTTCTTCCGAGTTGTTTCCTCAGTGCCATCCAGCTCCCAATTGAGGAAAGGCTCGGGGCAGCACTGAGCGGGCATGCCGCGCCCAGTGCCTGTCCCAGTAACTGCCTGTTGGTTCCCCAGAGCCTCCGGTCTGAGGTGCTCCAGTGGGGACATGGATCCCAGTTCTCGTGCTATCCGGGGGTCAAGAGGACCACCGCCTTCATTCGGCGACGCTTCTTGTGGCCGGACCTACCAGACAACAAGGGCTTTGTGAGTGCCTGCTCGGTTTGTGCCATGGCCAAAACCACACACACACCCCCCCAGTCTCCTTCGGCCACTCCCTATCCCCAGTCGTTCCTGGTCCCACGTAGCCTTAGATTTTGTCACCGGTCTACCCCTCTGGCAATACCACCATCCTCACCATAGTTGACCGATTCTCTAAAGCTGCCCATTTCATTGCACTCCCCAGACTTCCTTTAGCCAAATCCACTGCCGATCTCCTGATCCAGCACGTTGTCCGTCCCCATGGTATCCCTGCAGACATGCTGTCTGACCGTGGTCCCCAGTTCACCTCCCGCTTCTTGAAAGCTTTCTAGTCCCTCCTAGGCCCTTTCTGTTCCCTCACTTCCGGGTTTCACCCCCAGTCCAACGGCTAGACCAAGCGGGCCAACCAAACCCTTGAGACCATCCTGCGATGCGTGTGCGCCAAAAACCCAAGCTCCTGGTTAGCCCATCTGCCTTGGGTAGAGTACGCTCACAACTCCCACGCATTCGCAGCCTCTGGTTTCACCCCCTTCGAGTGCTGCCTGGGTTATCAGCCTCCCCTGTTCCCCTCACAGTAAGTGGAGGTGGGGGGTCTCCTCTGCCGAGGCCTTCATCAGGCGCTGCCACAACACCTGGCCCTACGCCCGCCGCGCTCTTGTCAGGGCGGGGAAGCAGATGAAGGAATCGGCGGATAAGCGACGCAAGCCAGCCCCCACCTACCGTGTCAGCCAGAAGGTCTGTCTTTCCGCCGAGGACATTCCCCTGCGAGTCGAGTCTCGTAAACTCGCCCCCAGATTCCTTGGTCCCTTCCCACTTGACAAGATCATCATCCCCACCGACATCTGCCTGAAGCTCCCCCACACCATGCGCCGCATCCACCCAGTCTTCCACGTCTCCCGAGTCTGGCCCTCTGTCACCCACCCCCTCCACTCGGATCCCGAGCCCCCCACCTCTGCCACGCATCATTGTCGGTGGTGAAGCCTACACCATCCGTAAGCACCTGAACTGTTGGTGGAGGGGTAGGGGATTACAGTACCTTGGGAACTGGGAAGTTACGGTCCGGAGGAATGTTCATAGGTCCATTCCTGACTCATCTTAGATAAAAATCTGATTACCGAGTTTCACAAGACTCACCCAAAGCCGTAGCCCCAGCCTTGCTGGAGACCCCTGAGTATTCTTGTTTATGTTTAGTGTTGCTTGTTCTTGTGCTGTTTAGTATTTTGTATTTTTGTATTTATTAGCGCTGGTTAGGTGTTTTGTGTTTTTTTGTCTTTAGGGTGTTGTATTTTGTAGGTGTTCCTCTTTTTGTATTAGTCTTGTGGGGTTTTGTATTTAGGCTTTTGGTGTTTCTTGTATTTTTAGTTCTTATTTTCTGTTTAAGTGCCAGCTGGTGTGTCTGGGGGGGTGGGGGGGGGGTGGTACTGTTATCAAGGATACTTTATTGTCATACCAACAACACATGCATGCACATGAGGAGGTACAAAATTAAGAACTGTGGCCCGGTCAAGCCAAGAACAATGCAAACGTTAAAATTAAGTAAAAGTATCAAGTATCAAGGCTGCGATAAGTAATATTTACATTAAATATTAAATATAGTGCAAGAACATTCCGGTCGGCTAATTAGCCAATATTGCACTTGTCCATGTTAGGGAGCAGGGATGTGGGTATTGCGCATGGTCCTGGTGAAGAGGGCAGGGGTATATAAGTGCTCACATGTCCATTGTGAGTATGGCAGTGGTGAGGGGAGCCGGGGTGTGTGTGTGTGTGTGTGTGTGTTATGATTCTGCCTTATGTGTGTTGTCTCGTGCTTAATTGTGCTTGTGCCTTACTTCTGGTTTAGTTTTCAGCTTTCATTTCTGCTGTCTGATGATCCACTCCCTCTCTGCCAAACTCCAGTGATGTCGCGTGACAGCCTTCAGCATGCCTGCGTCTCGTTGTCCAATCACGTTTCCTCTTTCGGTTTCGGCTCTGGTATTTAATTCATTGCTTCCACCTGTGTTTAATTCTCGGTCTCATGAAACTCGAGTGAATGCGTTCTCTGATAGGATAATTATTAACCCGTACTAACCAGCACTTATTTGAGGGTGATTGTAAATATTTTGTCACGTAGTATTAACCTCAATTAACTCATTAACGAGTGCGTGGGATTCTAGCTTTAGTATTCCTGCCTAAGCTTTCCCTGATTAACTGCGTTTTAAGCTGTGCTTTCCTTCGCTTCTCTCGTGGTGCTTTTTACTCGTCACATTTAGAGTACCTTAATCTAAACTGTCTAGTTTGATTGATGGTCTCAGCGTCTTGTCTCCAGTCATTATTGTTAACCAGGTTCTCGTGTAATTGTTTATTAATCCCATCTGTTTCTGCTCCAGTCGAGATTGCTTTTGGAGTCCCCGCCTCCTCTTGTGACTTTATATGTAGCAGAGATGGGAGGGGCCATCAGATGGAACTTTGCTAAACTCAGCTCTGCATGGTGAAATCTCAGCTCCTTGTGCCTTCCGAGCAATTCCTTTGTATAATTTCCGAGTCTTGTGTTTTGCTGAGCCCACGTTTTGTCTGCCCCTTGTTTAAGTCTCCCAGTGTGTCCGTCAGTCTAGTTAGGTCCAGTTTTCGTTTAGCCACTCTTGGAGGGTGTACTTCTGTTTCTCCCTGCCTTGGGCAGTGTACTTTAGTTTTCCCATTTGTTCAGTGCATATGCGTGGTGTTTTATTTCTGGCATTTCTGCCAATTTTCTCCTAGTGTTGTGTTTTTTTATAAACACTTCTGTTCCTGCATCTGGTGTTCACCTGTCTACCTCCTAACAATAATGGCTCATGGACTCTCAATTATAAGCTCTGGGAATGCAAGGCTCTGCTTCAGGCTAGGTTTGTGCGATTAAAGTGGTTGAGGGCTCGTTGGAAATTTCAGAGCCCATTGAATGAAATAGTCCCCCGCAAACTCAAACTGACAGCGTCACAAGCCGTTTACAGAGAAGAAAATGCATTGCACGCAAGCAGAAGGCGCAGGGGCTGATCTCCTTAAAAGCAGAGCCTTGGAAAAAAACATGCACACATTGGGCTGACAATAGCCAGCACAGATTTACCCTCCAACACAGATTTTTATTGCAAAATATCAAAGTTAAGAAAAAATATTTGCTCATCACTGTGGAATGTAATGTATATGCCTGCTGTTCTTTGAGTGTGGTGTTGGTTTTAAATGGCATGGCCATTTATGGCCTTTATAATTAGATTCTGTGGACTTTCCTCTTTCATTTGATGTATCATTTGCATGTATAGCACAAAGTCATTCCATACCAAATGGCATGGACATATATGACTGCTAATGGAGCTGATCCCCATGTATTTTTTGATGATGTGACAGCTTACAAAAGTAGCAGGTTGAATTATCTGCTCAGATTCAGCCAAATGCCACAGAATTACATGGACGATGCTTGGCAATGCAGATGAGCCATGAACCGAAGCACACTGCAAAAAGCGAAGAAGTGCAATAGCCAAAAAGGTGCAAGTCAGTCACCTGACCAATATAGAATTGAGCATACTTTTTTCCACCAGCTGAAGGGAAAACTGAGACCATAGGAACTGAAGCATGAAGTGAAAGTTCCCAGACTGAAGGCCTGGCAGAGCACCACCAGGGAGGAAACTCAGAATCTATTAATGTCTTTGGGGTCTGGGTCCATTTGGGTCCATTGACTGAAAAAAGGTTTGGAACCAAGTATTAAAAATGACTATATGATTATGTTAGTTTTCCAATTACTTTTCTGGCCCCTGAAATTAAAGCTGAAAGTCAACACTTAAAACTAATCTTAATTGTTCATTTCAAATCCATTGTGCTAGTGCACTGGGCCAAAAAAATGAAAGCTGTGTCACTGCCTAAATACAAATGTTTCTCAGGTAAAAGATTTTTCTAAAAGTTCGGAATGAATTTCCATTGCATTTTGTAGAAAAAACTGGACTTGATTTCAACCAATCAACCTAAAGAAATACATACAGTATAAATGACTATTATTATTATTATTATTCTGAAATGACTACTTATTCAGATCACTCTTACAGTCTTATTCATTCTAACAGTGAAAATATACAGGATGTATATTAAAAAAGTCCCACTTTGAAAAAAATTGCCTGAAAATTAATATTCTATAATTTTTTGAAAATCCTTCTACATAGGTTGATAGACAATGGTTCAGTGCTTTTTTGCTTTTTTGCAATTGCACATACTCAGCATGTCACAAATTAGTGAGCATAGACTAATTACATAAATTGCAATACATCTGTTTTGCGCGATAAAGTGCTGGGATGAAAACAGGATCTGAGACCATAGGAAGCAACGTTTGGTATATCCTTTGTTTATCACAAATTGCCATTACTTTTGAGTCAACCCTTTCGCACTTTCAGTCCTTAACATGTCCACCATTTCTTTCTTTGCAAATTTGGGCCCTTCTTAGCTTATTGTACAGTGCACGGCAGATTAAAGCTCTGTCCCTTCTGAGAACATTGACTTCTGCAGTTATGCGTTCCTCAAGGTCATCCAGGTCCCCAGGTGGAGTAATGTCAGGGATGCGAACAGAGGTATGGTCAAAAAGGAGTGAGATTATCGAAGCCCACGCCCCCGCAGCAAATATCATATAATTACATTGCCACCAACCTCTGCCATCCAGGGCTCACCCTGTACACACACAAAGTTTTTTTATATGAAAATACACTTTCCCAGTTCCTTAGAAATTCTTAAAAGTAAAGAACACCGAGACAAAGCTGGAAAATTGAACGTAAATTTTATTCCAAATTAGAACTTAAGACTTTTGTGCCAGTCCCTTCAGTACAGTACACTTCTTCCAGCTCTCCAGCTCTCTACTGTTTCTTCTTCTTCCTTGCTATCTCCAATGTCTCCAGGGCCTTGCGTCTAGCTGCATTTTTCTGCTTTGCCACATTTCTCAGCCGTGCCTGCCTTTCTTCTGCTTGTCTTGGTTTGATACTCTCGTTTTCAAAGATTCATGGTAACTTAAGTACATGTACTTCGTTACAGCACTTCAGCTGTTTTTTTTTTTTTTTTTTTTGAGGATTTGTGCATTACTGTGCATTCATTTTTTGAACAGGGACTTTTACTTTTCACTCTACTTCATTTAAAAGATAAAAAGTATATTTGCATTTCGTTATTTTGATACTGGCAACTTAGTTACTCATTTCAAATTAAAATATTAATTGAATTCATCATTTCTGGATTATCCGGATTCGGCGCGTTCGCGAAGAACAAAGGTGTATCTTTGTACAGATGTGTCCGCCAGTGGACGTGGAGCTGCAAACTTAGGCACGCAGTTACAATATTCTATCACTAGATGGCGCACCAGGATTGGTCGCGGAAGATTGTGCACGTTGTAGGCCATTAGCAGAATGAATGCTGACCGGGTTATCCGTCGCATTTTGTTGTCAGAAGTGGTAGCTCAAGTAGGCAAGCAAATAAACTTTGCGATATACAACTATCTATCTTATATCTGCATGTTTCATGTATATTTCCTTTTACTTTGCACCATCAAGCATACAACAGCGTCACGAATATGAGTTAGTTGGACAGCTACGGCATTCTCGAAGGCTATTTGACGAGCTTAAAAATTTTATTTCAACTTGCTAGCGTTTACCCTTGGAATAATTGTTAGATTTTGAACAAGATAATGTTTAGCCATACCTGCACTTTTTTATTTCAGTGGGACTCCTCAATATAATAAAGGCTAAATTAAATAATTCTTTTGTGTATTTGTATCGTTTTGTCTGTCACAAACAAGAGATGCTGCGATTCCACCTCGGACACCGGATCGGAGCAGGGTTTGTTTCCTGCCAAAATACACTACATGGAGGGCAGAGAGCCCCCACTCTCCCCGTAACAAATTACAAGTCAATTCATCTAACTATAACCTTCCAAAGCTGTTAAATTGAGGCAAATAATGATCCATAAAGCAAATATCCTGCGTGGTTCCTCGACTTTAATAAGCAGCCATTGTAAAAAAAATTTAAGTGAAGAGTACCTGATTTTGGGCTTCCACTTCCAGCTCTTCTCTGTCGCGTGCACACAATAGCATTCGCGCGCGTGTGGAAGACGTGATTACTGCGCTGCTATTTCACCTAGCAACAAGAAATACTATTTTCTGATTGGCTGATAGGTTGCTGGTTCATGCAGAGCAGTCTGCCGTCGCCTCATCCATTCTCGATTACTAATCTCTTTTATATACAGTCTATGTTACCAATGTGCGGCGATTTTATCACTTCTCAGCGTGAGAAATGTCATGTGTGGCGTGAGAGCGTGTGAACTTATTGAAATGCGTGAGACTTGAGAGCCCTGATAATTATAATCAGACACTCCAACGGACACCCCCCCCCAAAAAAAAACTCATCGGATCTGCACGATTTACACAAGTCCCCCAGACAGCCGTGAAAAAGGCGGCATCCGCCAAAAGGCGCGCCGTTTGCATCCCTGAATGTACACTTTTGACTTAAGATGACCCCACAAGAAAAAGTCAAGAGGGGTTAAGTCCAGTGACCACTCCACATCGCAAAATGAAATTTTTTAAAAATTGAGATTTTCCAACAAAATCAAAGAGTGATCCAAGTTTCTCATTTGACCCCGTTAATCTCAGAATGGAAAAAAATCCCAAGTGACCCCTTTTCCTAGTCCTGCACACAAATACGAAGTTCCGCATTTCGTTTGCAATGCCTTCATTTTTATTTACAGTTTGGCTGACAAATGAAAAGGCTTTAAAAAGTGGCCCCTTTTAGTAGCCGCAAAAGAAACGGATCGCCTTGTTATTGTCTTCAATTAATCTGAATTGCATCCATATATCTTACAACCTTCAACCGTCATCAATCTCACATAAGTTCTTTTCACTCCTGTCGGATATTATTCAAGGGGTTAAGGTTGCACAATCAATACAACCTTGTTTTTATCTCTTTCTTGCTGGCTGTTTTTTTCACTCATTTTAAATTCTCTCAGTCATTCTCAACCAGTGCATAATTATTGTAGCCCCCGCATGAAGTCGAGTGGCGACTATGGATTCACGCATGTCGCCTCAGCTGCTGTCGTTTCTGCATGTAATGGCTGGTAAAGTGGAGTATCAGATGAAGTGGCAGGCGAAGGTGCACCAAGCACGGAGCCGGTGCAGCTGAAAGTGATAGAGCGAAATTGTACACGAAAGACTTAAGTGTCAGAAACGAAGCAAGTAACCACAGAGCAAAAGAAATCTCAATGAACGAGAAACTAACAAGGCACCAAACAATTGTGCCATAAAAACCTAAAGAAGCAAAGCTTCCCAGAAATAAAGATAATATATATACTGGCAAACCCTGACTAAAGATTTCTCGAGCCTAAGCGAGTAACATGACATCAAACACTCCAGCAAAGGAGGCGTGGCAACCTCCGGCTTAAATAGACTCCAGGGGGGGGGACCGCTCAGGAATAATCAGCCAGCTGGGTAAAAAATCCGATGGGGAAAGAAAACAATGTCGTCAGAGACGGGAATAACAAAGAAAGCAAAAAGCACATACACAAACTATGACAGGACCCCCCCCCCCTTTAAGAGACGGCCCCAGACGTTCCCAAAGAACCCCTTGCACGGAACTCAGAAATAAGGGCATGGTCCAGGATATCCTGAGCGGGGACCCAACAATGCCCCTCGGGACCGTATCCCTCCCAATCTACCAAAAACTGGAATCCCTGACCCACATGCCTCTTAGCCACAATACGACCTACGTTGTACGCCGGGCCCCACTCAATCATCCACGGTGGGGGCGGGGGTTTGTCGGCAGGCGCCAGGACACTGGTGCTAACAGGTTTAAGCCTGGACACATGAAAGGCGGGATGGATCCACAAGGATCTAGGTAGCATAAGACGCACAATGACTGGGTTAATCTTCCGCAATATCTTAAATGGGCCAATTAAGCGAGGGGCTAATTTCCGAGATTCAACTCTCAAGGGGAGATCCCGAGTGGAAAGCCAAACTAGAGATTTTTATGATCAGTCCAGACTACAAAATGATGTTCAGACCCTTCCAGTCAATGGCGCCACTCCTCTAATGCCAGTTTAACAGTTAACAACTCCCTGTCACCGATGCTGTAATTTCGCTTGGCAGCTGACAATGACTTGGAGAAGTAGGCGCATTCCAACCTTTGAGGCATCAACCTCCACCACAAATGGGAGGGAGGGGTCGGGCAAGGCAAGAATAGGTTCTGAGCTAGTCTCTTAAGCTATTGAAAGGCAGCCTCGGCTGCTGGCGACCAGGAGAAAGAAGGGGAGGTCTTTCTCCTAGTGAGTGCGATAATGGGAGCAGCTATCCCACTAAAATTGCAGATAAACCTCCAGTAAAAATTGGCAAATCCCAGGAAACGTTGGACCTCTCTGACATTTTGGGGGGCAGACTAATTCCTGACGGCTGCCACCTTGTCAGGGTCCATGTCCCTTAGAAACAATGAAACCAAGAAATGAGACCGTCTTGGCGTGAAAAACACATTTCTCGGCTTTGACAAAAAGCTTAGCTTTGAGAAGGAACTCCAGCACTTCTCTGACATGTTGTTTGTGCTCAAAGAGAGTTGAAGGAAAAATTAAAATGTCGTCAAGGTAAAAAAAACACAAATTTCCCCAACATCTCTTGGAGGACATCATTAACGAGTGCCTGGAATACTGAGGGGGCGTTAACCAATCCAAACAGCATAACCAAATATGCGTAGTACCCATCATGCATATTAAACGCCGTCTTCCACTCGTCTCCATCTCGCATCTGAACCAAGTTATACGCATTCCGCAGGTCCATCTTAGTAAAAAACGATGCCTCCAGCAAGCGTTCGAATGCGGAATTCATCAAAGGAATTGGGTATCGGTTTCTAGATCAGAGCCACATTCGGAATAACAATCATCCTCTGGCTGTCGCCAATCAAATTGAGGGTCTCAGTCCAACCACTCCTCGGCCCCCTTCTCTAGGTTGGGAGGGCAGTGTGGGATAATCTCCCCTGAATCGCTCCAGGCGTCACTTTCTCTCATGGATTGACGTCCAGGCCAACACATAGACCTATCCGTACAGTGAGATCTACAATCAGAACCCCACAGCGCAACAGGATTATCCTTATTCCCCCCAAGGATATGAGGCTTGCATTTTCATAACCAAGAATGTCAAAAACCAACTGGTAACACGAGGGAACTGAAAAAAAAGAAAACGGATCTCCTCAGAGTAACCACCAAGGAAATTGAACATAGACAAAGTTTCAGAGATTTCGGATATAACTCCATCACCCAACGGGCGGCCATCCAAAGTTTTAACAGAGGGTGACTCCAAAAGAGGGCGACCCGAAATGGAGTGTCTCTGAGCCCATTCCCCATCCATAAAACAGTCTACTGCCCCAGAGTCCAAAAACGATTAATAAAAATTCTCTGTGTCCCCTTAGTCAATTCCACAGGAATTAAAGTATGATGGGGAAATTAATTCTGACCCTCTAGTGCTTCCCATACCACTAGGGGGACTTCCCGTTTCCCTGAAGCTTAGGACAGCGTGGTCGGATATGCCCTGGCTTAGCACAATTATGGCAAATTAAATAAGCCATTAACCTGCTTAGATTCATCAGGAGTGGAAGTATCTGTGGGTGGACTTAGGACTGTGTGAACGCAACGGGGCATACTAACCCTGTTATCAACAGTACCCAATGCATAATGTTTCTCCTTTTTACGTTCACAGAGGCGATTATCAATTCACACAGCCGTACAAACCAACGAATCTAGGGAAACACAAGGTTCCAATGCTGCTAAAGCGTCTTTAACATCCTCAGCCAGAGCATGATTAAAAACTGTCATTAAGGGCGCTTCTGCCCAGCCTGTTTCAGTAGCTGATGAACGAAATGTGATCGAAAAGTTAGCGACACTCTCATAGCCTTGCTTAAGATGCATTAAACGCCTTGCCGCGTCTTGACCACGAATATCCTGATCAAAGACTGAATCCATAGCTCTAACGAGGGCTTCAACAGTATTCACGACCGGTGAATTAGATCGGATTAGTGGACCCACCCAAGTCAGTGCAGTATCAGTCAACAGGGATAAAATAAATGACAATTGAGACTCCTCATTAGCGAACCGTGAAGGTTGGGCTTTAAAGAAAATTTCGCATTGCGGAACAAAGTCCTTATATTTCCCTGCTTCACCCCCATATCTAGAAGGCATTTGCAGTTTAGGTTCTCGGTAGGAGCTCAAAGATTGTGCTTGTGCGACGTTCTGTGTAATTTGAGCCAACAAGGCTCTAGCACTCTCCGTGAGGGAGAGTGAAGCAGCCTCCATTCTTTTAGTGCTACTTTCTTGTAATCTTAGTCTCTCTGAAAATTTGTTGAGCATTAAGAGCCGAGAGACCCTTGCTAGGGCCGGAAAGGACAGCCTGCTGGTTAGCTACCATTTTCTCAAACACAGCCACGGCTGAGGACTCCATGTCTGGCTGGAGTGTCCAGTAATGGCTGGTAAAGTGGAGTATCAGATGTCGTGGCAGGCGAAGGTGCACCAGAGGGCGCAAAATGAACAAAATAAATAGCTGACCAGCAAGGCAGCAAAAACAGCATGTAACAAATCTTCATTTACAAATGATATACAATGCTGTACATAGAATACGCATACATATCAAGAGGAAAAGAAATCTCCGTGAACGAGAAACTAACAAGGCACCAAACAATTGTGTCATAAAAACCTAAAGAAGCAAAGCTACCTAGAAATAATAAAGATAATGTATATACTGGAAAACCCTGACTAAAGATTTCTCGAGCCGAAGCGAGTAACATCACATCAAACACTCCAGCAAAGGAGGTGTGGTGACCTCCGGCTTAAATAGACTCCGGGGGGGGGGGGGGGGGGGACAGCCCAGGAATAATCAGCCAGCTGGGTAAAAAATCCGATGGGGAGAGAAAACAATGTCGTCAGGGACGAGAGTAAGAAAGAACGAAAAAAGCACATACACAAACCATGACACTGCGTCCATAGACACTTCTTGTGGACGCAGTACAGGCTATAATTTTTGACCGATTACTTTGATATTTGGTATGGACATGTGTTATACTTCACTTATGACACCTATCAATTTTGGTAGCCATGGCGACAGTTTAGCCCGATTAATGCGGAAATCAGTGGCAAAACAGAGATTTTCATAGTGGGTGCAGTATAGGCTGAAATTCTTGACTGTTTACTTTCATATTTGGTAAGGACATGTTTTATACTTCACTTATGACACCTATCAAATTTAGTTGCCACGGCGACAGTATTAGCTGAATAATATGCAAATTAGTGGCAAACCATAGAGATTTAATTGTGGACGCAGTACAGGCTGCAATTTTGGACCGATCTTGTTCATATTTGGTTTGGACATGCGATATACTTCACTCATGACACCTATCGATTTTGGTTTCCATTGTGACAGTAATGGCCGAATAATGTGTAAAAAAGTGGGCTTTCGGGGGCTACGCCATACAGTCGTGGCCGACCGGACTGTATTGTAATTATTTTATTACCCACAACCCTGACTTAGTATCTTTTATTTCATTTGCTTGTTTTAATGCGCAAGTTTACTAGTAATGTGAAATTCAAATGCGACTCTGGGAATTCACCATGATGATTTATAACATCTGGATATGAATAAAACAATTTTGAACAATGTTTCAAAAATGTTTTTATTGCATTTCTAGAGATCACTGTGTTCAGGCTTCCGTACTTTCAATAATAGTCTCCAGTGGTGGGTGGTGAACAGAGAACAAGGAAGGCGATAAACATGTCTTTAAACTGCTTTTTAGTCTTGATCTGTTTTCAGTCAGTTTCCCTGGTTAAAGACACTGTAACTCTCCCCTCTCAGGTGCAGCTAATTGTCTTCATTAAGACAAGAAATCAAAGACATCAGCTGAACGCAAAAATAGCGCATTTCAATTAAACAATCATTACGCACAGGTTTGATGACTTGCTTATGTTACAAAATTTAACTTGGCAAATCCACAGTGGTTTTTTTGTGAAGAGTTGCCTATTTAGGCATGCGAATTAAACATTTTTATAGAATTAATTATTCACTCATCTAAACATTTCATTATAAGGGAAACGAACATGTTGACCAAGAACAATGATTGAAATCAGGTCAATAATCTCATCTGTTTCAAGGGATGTTTTCCGCCCCCCAGTTTTTCGTCCACCACTCGCCACTGATAGTCACGTGCTTTTAAGTCCTAATAGTCTAATTTTTCATATAAGTCTCATCATCAAGGACTACAATCATTTCCAGTGACAATGCTCCTTACAACTATCAAAATTTTCTGGATGAAAGGGGAGAATGTAATTGCGAATGGCCATTGCTTTATCATGAGTTAACTTGCATTACTTTAAAATGGTTAATTTGTCCCAACATTAAAAAAAAAGGTTGAAAAAATTGTGAATGAATTATAAATTGACATTTCTTCGAAGTTTTTCTGAATATTTTCATAATGCTACATTTTAAATACGTATTATCACTCTCGGGTATCTGTGGAACATCAGACATAACTGATATATCAAATCAACCATCCCTGCATCAATGTTTTGAACCAAACTTTTTCTGCAACTATGACTCTAAATTAAATGCAGGAAATGGTACACTGTAATTCTTCAACCATGTTATTTGGCAAGAATCTGTAAAATTAAATAAAATACAGCAAAATGCTCAGTCCATCCCTGCTTTCATTCAAATCGATGCATTTATATCTTGGATATTTTGCAATCATGTTAAAACATGATAAACTACCAACCAAAGGGAATAAGTGGTCACTCAACAATAGTAGTTTCATAAGTGGATGGTAAAAGTAATGAAAATAAACTTGATATGGAATCAGTTAGACACCAGATGCGGGAAAAGGGAATGAGGATTTATTTATAAACAAAACAAAACAGGCACGAGGGCCAACAAAAAACTTGGCCCAAAGGGTTGCAAAAAACAAACTAAGGTATGCTACACAGAGCTAAAAAACAAAGAATGCAAATGACAAAAAACAAAAGGCACTGGAAACTCCAGGCAAGAAGATCAAGAAAAATAAATAACAAGACTAAATATATACACAAGACGAGAGGCTAGGACAAGACTAGAAACTAGAAATGCTAGGGAACTATGACAACAAGAGCTTGGCTAAACTTGCACATGCAACGAGACGCGAGACACTGTCTGCCAGCCAACTTCCACCGCATCCAGATAAAGGCTTGAAAATCATGACATGAGGGGTAACACCTGGAGAGAGAGAGAAACAAGAGGCATGGCAAGATCAAGACATGGACAGAGATTGGATGACATGACCTGCTCATTAAGAGAATGAGCGTGCTCAGCTTAAGTACCAATTAAGTATGCAGTTTGGAAGCAAGCATGAATGTTAAGAACAGAAAAGCACAGCAAGATCTTGAAATAGCAAAGCAGGAATCATGACAACAAACTCCGTCTAAATTAGTAGTATTAGTAATGTGCCTATCTAAGAATTACACCACCCAGTGAGTGTTAGTAAATGTTAGTAACTTAAAAACAGTTAATTGTCAATTAAGCTTAGAAAGGCCCGAATCCAGCACAGCATGGAAGGAAGGGGAAATACCAAAGCCAACCATAGCTCTGAAATGTGCAACAACGAAGGCACGGGGCGGAACGCAGACAAGCGGTGGAGTGGCATGGCAGACCTGGCAAAAACAAAAACATGGAAAAGTAAAAACATGGAATGCAAAAACTGTGACATGAACTATGAACTATGAAACTATGAACTATGGAATCTTGATACATGAAACTGTTAAAACCATGAATAATACTGTTCTGGCCAAAGGCCAGAACCCTGGAACACAACAAAACTGTCATAAAAATTGATGTGAGCTGTGACAACAAGCATATTGGTTCTGTCTTGGCTAACTGAAGGGCACATACTTTAATTACTTTTCAAAAAATGATTGATGCATAGACTACTAGAGTAATTGTGACTTTAAAGTAAGCAGAGTAACCTTGTTCTATAATTTTAAAATGCTGCTGGCTTGTTTCAGGAAGACAGTTGTCATTGCTTCGACAATGCATACTTGTCTGTTGGACATCCTGTAGTTATTATGATCCAGACAAGGAACCAGATACACAATGAGAGTACAACCTGATGAAGGTGTTTATTCATAGGAATATGGTGATGGCAAGAAGGGATGAAGCCCAGAATAACTAGAGCTCAGTTAAGTTCAGATGGTATAATGGGGCAAGGGTGAGGGCTGTGTCCACGCCCAGTCCGAAGTAATTGACCCCCAGGTATTAGAACAGGAAGTGGACCGGAAAAGATCCTCGTTTCATACGTATGAAGCCTGTGGATCTTTTCCAGTCTACTTCCTGTTCTAATACCTGTGAGTTCAGTTACTTTGGTTTCCACTCACAGTCCTATATCCAAAAGTTTGAAACACACAGTAAATCATCATTGGCATGTATTGAGCACTGATCCTCAGATTGGCGAGTCTATTCATGATCCTCCGTGTTTTTGTCAAAAAAGGGCCTTAAATTTAAGGGATTATCTTGTCAGAGCCAATTGTGATAGAAAATGGCAACCTTGGTGCCCTTTTAAAATACCAGCAGGTAATTTTAAGTGTTATAATTGTATTGTTTGTCGTAACATAATTAGAGAAAATACTTTCATACACCTCGTGACCAATAAAACACAAAGGGTGAGAGCAGTGGCGCAAAAAGTGGGTATGAAGTGTACGAATTGGATAAGGGCGCTGAAGTAGGGCACCAAAACAATTGGCTGCAAGCACATGAAGATACAAGATTATGATATTGAAAAGATTATACAATTATACAAGAGTACAGGAAGACGCGCGGTTGAGTGCGCAGTATCAGTGAAATAAAATGCCCCCCCCCCAGAACCCGTTTGTAAAACAATGCCACCTACGGGTCGATCATTGAAAAATCAATGACTGGGCAATGTCGTTGCTGAATGAGGGTGTGTTTTTTCAGCCTTTACAAAGCATGACATTTGCTTACGTATGATTTACGAAGACACAATGTCTAATTTATGAAGGCGTTATGCATGCTTTATAAGGCCTTTATGAGCAAAACTTCATCTAAAGTGTGACCCACACTCATACGGGTGCCTTCAACGGTCTGAATTTCCAGATATCTGAGGACGTGACCTTCTTCCGCTGTTACCACTACTCAGCTCCGCCTGTTTACAATTAGTATTATCATCATTAACTACGCTTGACTTTGAATTTGACCATATACGTAGAATTCCAGGGATGACCATCATCTGGATCGCTCAGTGGCTGGGTCAAAACTATTATTGTTCTGCTTTCGAGGAACTTAAACTAACACTCCTAACAACTATCGTCCAAACGACTAACCTTGGTTTTTTATTAGATTCAGTTTGTCTCATTATGATGTAATGTCAGTCAGGTATTTGTCAATAACTGCCTCGATGTCTGTAAGTCTATTATAAACTGTTGAACAGTCATATGAACAACATGGACATTGTCAGACTTCAATTACGGTTTTGGATTGCTTTGTGACAAAACGTGTTACTGGCGAACTGTCCTTTGGCATGGACCGCTGGGTCAATCTTCTGCCTCCAAAAAGGCTTCTGACACTCCTCTTGGAACCACAGGAGGGGTTGTAGGAACTTCCAGTCCGCTGGCAGTCCATTTGCAACAGAGACTGCCTCTTTAAGAATGTGTAGGGCATGTGATTACATCACCATTGCAAGCAGCACTCTTAATCCTGGTCATGCAATGAAGGTGTGATGATTCCCAACCCCCTACTAAGTTAAAATAATAAAAAGAGAGCATTCACTCTCCCCATTGTCTTGGCTCTTTCCTGTGTCTTTGGCTAAGAAACAACAAGCGTAAGGATGGTGTTTGTGGATGGAACTCTGGTACACTGTGCAGTTCCATGTGGCCTAGCTATCTCAAGAGAGCTCCCAAATTCGTGGGTCACAATTAAAATTTATGACTGCAAATCTCTCAGTAAACTAACACCTGGCCCTGCTCATTGTTGATCGCGGAAAGACACCATTAAATTACTTCTCCAAAAAGAAAAGAATATTACCTTGGGTGACTGATTGACTGGATCAACATTGCTACTGCACTTGAAAAAAGGACCTCAGACTTGCACATCACTGCTGAAATTCTGCGGAGGGATCACCTCACCTAGACTGTGTAGTTCGATTGATCATTAGAGACAACCAGCAAAATATGGATCTCAGTAAAATTAAAAATAACTTTCTAGGCAATAGCACAGTCTAGCTTCACTTTCTCCAAGATTGTATTGCATTTTGATTTGTCTGATTTAATGCGCGAACACAGTTGAGTCCATGTTTTTTTTTTTTTTTGATGAGCAAGTTAGCCATTCACAGATTGAGTGCAAATGCATAAAAAATCTATCTCGCACTGGCTAACTTTGTAACACTGCAACAAGCATTTTTGCTGTAGTATAAATGGTAGTAGATGGATAAGCAGTGATAAAAATTGCCCATGAGCTGCAGCAAGCTGCTCCCCTCAGTACTTTGTTGTAGCTTAACTGAGTTATCCAGCCACAGATAGGCCTAACTACACATTGGAAAATACAATCACATCCCAGCACGCCATCGGCCATCTTTTGCTGTGAAGGGACGAAAAACTCATACCCGCGAGCATGCTTGTTTTTCCAAGCATGCCAACATGCACACAATCACACACGTGCACACGCGCACACACACACACCAACTATCACCTTCCTATAGTATGCATAGTCCTCCCCTGTGTTTTCAATGATTTTTAGGTTAATAAATTCATTTCTTAGATGTGTTTGTTTTGATAGTGTAAAAACATGAGAATCTGAGTCAAAATATCTTATTTAGAACTCCAAACAAGCTCCAGATTATTAATTAAATCTTTGATTTAATCATATTCATTTCTTTATTAACAGTGGTAATCTTAATAATTCATTGAAATTTCATATTTTTGATCATAATAGTGACTTTATCAGACTGATTACCAAATTGGCAGGTTTCCTGCTACACCATATTAGCATCCCGCAGGAGGATTACAGTGCTGTAGGATTATTGAGACAAACAGGTCTTAATTATCCATCCTTGCCACTTCATATCATAGAGGCATTTCCATTGCAGAGGTAGGGGTGAGGCGCTATGTGCTATGTGGTCTACGAGCAGAAAGAGGCAGCCCAAATTAGGAGGATAAATCACATGCGCAAATCTTTTTCTTTTTTTACCTTTGCTAATGAAACATTTAACTACAACCCCAATTCCGGAATAGTTGGGACGAATTGTAAATTGTGAATGAACTCGAAATGCAATGACTTTCAGATCACATGAGCCAATATGTTATTTACAATAGAGTATAGATAGCATTTCAAATGTTGAAACTGTGACATTTTAAATTTTATCCACAAAATGAGCTTATTTCAAATTTTCAGGCTGCAACAGGTCTCAAAAAAGCTGGGACATAGGCAAAAAAAGGTCTGAAAAAGCGATTAATATATAAGAAAATGAGGTGAAAGAACATTTAGCAAATAATTAAGTTAACTGGATTCAGGAGTGTAACATGATTGGCTATAAAAGGGATGTCTTAGAGAGGCTGAGTCTATCAGAAGTAAAGATGGCCAGAGACTCTCCAACCTGTGAAGGCTTGCGTAAAAAAATTGTGGAATACTTTAAAAACAATGTTCCTGAATGTCAAATTGCAAAGGCTTTGAAGTCTTATCATCGACAGTGCATAACAGTGCATCAAAAGATTCAGAGAAACTGGAAAAATCTTGTACGTAAGAGACAAGGCCGAAGACCTTTACCGGATGCCGTGACCTTATGGCCCTCAGATGCCACTGCATCACTTACTGGCATGTTTTAAACATGAGTGTGGTCAAACTCCAATGGCTAAACTCAGGAAACTTGTCTCCTCAATGCCCAGACGCCTCCACTCTGTGTTGAAAAGAAGAGAGGATGCCACACCATGGTAAACAGGCCCCTGTTCCAACTTTTTTTAGACTTGTAGCAGCCATCAAATTTGAAATGAGCACATTTTGTGAATAAAATTGTAAAATTTCTCAGTTTCAACATTTTCTGTGTTATCTATACTGGCTGGTGTGATTTGAAAGTCATTGCGTTTTGATTTTATTTTATTTTATTTTTTTTAATTTGGCATCTCCAATCCCACCCGATTCTCGAAAGCCCAATTGGTGAACTATATACAAAGCTTGCTCGTATGCGACCCCTTGCTGCCAACTCAGGATAGCGAAGACAGTTCACGACTCTCCTCCGAAGCACGTGCCCGTCAGCCACTGATTCTTATACACTCATTGGTTTAATCCTCAAAAGTTCAGAACGAGGGCGGAGAATACCTGGACATGAACAAACCCAGAGTCTTCCTGACGAGCGCCCGTCTGGCCAGAAGGAGGCGCTGGAGCAACGAACAAAGCTACTATTGTGTCCCCAAATCCGGCAGTCCCTTCCCAATTTGGAACCCTGTAGCGCGATGGCCAATTGTGCGCTACTCTGAAAAAGCTGATGACCCCTGCCGGTGGGTACGCCGGGTTGATTTTATTCACTATTTAAACTTTGTCCCAACTATTTTGGAATTGGGGTTGTACTTTGTGAGAAAAGCAGCATGGTTATTTTCTCTCACCACATTTTTGCAGGATTGGGAAGGAGAAACTGAAAATTAACTGGATAACTGGAATTAATTCTTGGGGAGTGGGCCAATAGCTGTCCCCTCATGCTGAATATAAGTAACACTAATGAGCCCCCAGTCATGTGAAGTAAGTGACAAGTCGTGGCCAGTGTAATCTGGCAAGTTATGTAGGCTTCGGTCATCAGGCTTTTCACTTTGGAAAGCATGCAGGGACCCTAGGCAGTGAGATGTCAGCATTCAGCTTGTTCTTTGATGGGGGGACACTAATTGAATGAAACTAACTCTACATTAGATGACCACTGTGTCTGCTTTACACATGCTGAAGGTGATACAGGTATTTGTACTGCACTTCGGACAGGACAGAAGCCATGCAAACAATAGTCATTAGATAAATGTCAGCTAGATGGCAACTTTCTGACATCTTTTCTCTGGCTTGTTTTGTCATCATTGGTGTTTGAAACTAGTATAACCAAGGGGATTGAAAACTAGCTACTATGACTGAACAAGACCAGGTAATAAAGCCTTTAAGCACCCAGCAGTGTGAACACTATCAGCAGAAAGCAGCAAATTTGATTGTTAAACAAAGAAGTAATATTTCTGCAATTAAAAAATTATTCGGAGGAAAAATCTGCTGGACTAATTTTCAATTCACAGTGAATATACCTTAGGCCAGGCAAGTGCCTATGGGGAGTAGGCACTAATTGCTGCAGGTATAAGGTTCAGTCTCATTATGTTATCACTATTTTTGGTAGAAAGGCAAAACTGTGGAGTTCTTGTGGTGCAAAAGCAGAAGCCAATACCTGTAATGGTTTTGTCTGTGCACCCTGATGTGTGCACTGAAATAAAACTAGAGACCATTGGTTTCAAGTGCAATGAAGTAAATGTGTTCCTTTATTTCTTTTTAAGCGATGCTTATATTTTTGTAGATTTTTATAAGGTTCTGGAAAAGGCAATGGAAAGTTGCATGGAGTCAGAAATTACCTGAGAGGGATCTGAAGGATCTGCTTGATCTCAGAAATTACAGGACCCCGCCCCCCTTTCTCTTCTTTATTGGTACAAATAGTGCAACAGACTTCCCTTAACAACATCAGTACACACCATCAGATGTGTATGAATACAAACTCAACTTGAAGACACCACAAACATACCAGTGATAATACATAGTGCATATAAACACACAAATACACACACATGCATGTATGCTCAAACACCAATACTTTTGTCGAAAGTCAGAATATGGTTGGTGATTAGCCAAAGGAAATACAAAACAGAATAGACATGAATTAAAGAATTATAAAGGTTATAGCAGTATTATAGTGAAATGACTAAAGAGATAATTCATCACTGTAATTATGTCTAAATAGTGTCAAGGCTGATACACTGAGCACAGAACAAGCACCTAGGGATGGGTGGCAAAAACAGGCACTGCATGGGATCAAGGATTGTTGCCCGGGAACCTAAACCTGCTTAGCATCTTATAGGTTACCATGATTGCTCTGTGGACGAGCTGAAAGGGATGGGAGGAGGGCAGAATGCCATTTTATTTTTGTATGTATTTATTTATTTTTAAAATTTGTCTTATTTATACATTTTTATATTTATCTATATATTTATTTTATTCCCATCCTTCCCCAAGACTTAGTCCTTCCCTCCTCTTCAGAAATACCAAAGTTTCTAGTTTACATTTAGATGTTTGTTTTTCCATCATCCAGTGTATTTTAAGAAATTTTTTTCAGTTTGATAAATTAAGCTGTGTACATGTTTTCTGCTTGGTTATGGCAGCCTTGCCAAATGACAATATAATTGATATCTGATTTATTATTTTAAATCGCCCAACATTATAGTTTGCAGATTATCAGTGTATTTTTCCAAGGGCGCAATTTCCACTGGGGACAGGGGGGACATGTCCCCCCCACTTTTCAAAATCATGTTTTTGCCCCCCCCATCTTTTATAGTTTGAAAACTAACAGTAGGCTGTAATTGCAAAACAAGAAGAAACCGTGCACGCACTAGGACCAGGCAGAAGCGTCAAGCCCCCCCCGCCACTCAGATTTACGCTACATGCTCTATCACAGGCTGTGTCCGAAATCGGACACTACGCACTACATGCTAAACATATGCACTATCGTTCAATTCAGTTTTGTCTATATAAACAGGAGTATGGTTTCTCTTTCGGACACACTTAACTGTCACTTCCTGAAAGCATTCTTGCCAATTGGAGAGGCGTAACTGTGGTAACCCACGTTAACTTCAGCCCCATCAGCAAACAAGATGGATCATCTTCACAATACCGGAGGTTTTCAACAATTGTTTTCAACAATTTCTTCATTGGCTATCCCCTCTCACTCGCATAACATTCCTAATGTTAACAATTAATTTACGTTGGAAAACATTAGCTCCTTCGCTAACATTGCGACCACGACAGTGCTTTTACAGCTAACATCTCATACAATGCTGTGGCCAAGCATTTAATTTGCAAGAATCATGACGTCTGACTCTGTAACGCAATGTTAAATCTGTAGACTTCCATATAAACTGAAGAGTTATTGAGGTGATAGAGACGGAATCAGACCGTATGACTAGCGTCCTCTGTCCACCAACCCCAGATAGCATACGGATGTGGGCCACATCAGGCATCAATCTGGCACTTTTGGCATTCTTTTGGCCCGGACGAAATAGATGTGAGCCTAAAGTGGCCCATGTAGTAAATGCTGAATTTGGCCCAAAGATCACAAAACAAATATGGCTCACGATTGGCAAATAGTTGGCAAAGTGACAAAAGTCAATCTGTAAGTGAACCAAAACTGGCCCACATTTGCAGCATCATATGTTCATGGCTGACATCTGGCGGAGCGCCCAAGTGCCATCATTCCATGCGGTATTTGGGCCAGTGTCAGGTGTGAGCCGGATATGAACCAGAAGTATTTTGCTATCTGAGAACGTGCAACAACATCGACCATAACGGAAAATGGAGGTGTTAAGGTTTTGAGGGGAAAACACAAGAAAAACACAGAACTCGGAACACTCGGACTTGGAGACAAGGGGGAGAGAGACGCCATGTGCAGGGCTAACCAAATAATTGAATAATAAAACTAAAAACTTCGGAAGGGGAAAAAAACGAGGCACACAGGCCAAATTATCCACCATGCACCAGCAGTGAAAGGGGGAGAAACTCAGGAATGGCAAATAAACCAAAAACCTTGGGGACTCGGAAACACTAAGGGGCAGACTGGGAACACTCGGGAACACTAGGGGCAGACTCGGGAACGCTAGGGAGCAGACTCGGGAACTCGGGAACGCTGGGGGGCAGACTGGGGAACTTGGCAACACTAGGGGGCAGACTCGGGGACTCGAGAATGCGAGGGGGCAGACTCGAGAACTCGGGAACATTATAGGGCAGACTTGGGAACGCTAGGGAGCAGACTTGAACACCAGGAGACTCAGGAAACACAGCAGGCAGGGGGCAGACTCGGACGGGGCAGGCTCGGGAACACAGCAGGCGGAAGGCAAACTCGGGACTCAGTTGACAGGCACAGCTGGCAGAGGGCAGGCTCGGGAAACACAGCAGGCAGGGGGCAGACTCGGATGGGGCAGGCTCGGGAACACAGCAGGCGGAAGGCAGACTCGGGACTCAGGTGACAGGTACAGCTGGCAGATGGCTAACTCGCGTGGCACAGCTGGCAGAGGGCAGGCTCGGGAAACACACCAGGCGGGGGCCAGACTCGGACAGGGCAGGTTCGGGAACACAGCAGGCGGAAGGCAGACTGGGGGCTCAGGTGACAGGCACAGCTGGCAGATGGCAAACTAGCGTGGCACAGCTGGCAGAGGGCAGGCTAGGGAACACAGCAGGCAGAGGGCAGACTCAGGACTCGGGCGACAGGCACAGCTGGCAGATGGCAAACTCGGGTGGCACAGCTGGCAGAGGGCAGACTCGGAGGGCAGGCTCAGGAACACAGCAGGCGGAGGGTAGACTCGGGCGACGGGCACACCTGGCAGATGGCAAACTCGGGTGGCACATAATCGGATTTTCACACAAGTCCTAAAAGTAGATAAAGAAAACCCAGTTAAATGAATGAGACAAAAATTTGTGATTGGCAGAGCCATCTACCGCTCTGGGGTGCGTTTCCCGAAATCACAGATGCTAACTTACATAGTTGGGCCCACAGAGATATAAGAAAACTAGAGTGGACGCCGTGTGGGCTGGGCCAAAGCGCTGACGGCAGAATAGCTCGGCCTTCTTGGGTATGTATAAATGTCCGATGAGACGCATGTAAACAGTAGGCTGAACATGGGTGTAGACTTTTTTTTTTCTCCTTTGAGGGGGGTGGAGACTTTTTTCCGTATTCTTTTTATATCTTTTCATACTTAAAAACGACACGAATAAGGAATTGAGATTGAACAACAATTTTTATGCTCCATTATTTGGCAAAGCTAAAGAATTAGCCTTACCCTTTATATTCGCTCAGTTACCCACGTTTTCGGTTCGTTCAAAGAAAAAGCGTTCGGGTGATTCTCACGTTACGTGAGTGACATTTGGAAGGTATTCTCGACATGAAAGAAAATAAAGTCATCTCTCGATATACCTCCGACCGTTATGCCATATTCGCTAAATTTCAACTGGACCACCTGCATAAGAATCCCCAATGCATTCGCTTCCGCCATGTGCCTCCCTTCGTACCAGTATCGTTAATCCGATATATTTTCGAAACGCTGTACCGCCAGCTTATTGGAATAAAACTATGTAATGTTACCACCGTGTTTTCAATTGCAGAATATACTGTATATCCCAGGACAAATCGTAGATCTGGTGACTGGATGGCCTTCGTCTTCTACATACTGGCCGTATCATCTTCAGGCAATGCCAAAGCATCGAACGACTTTCGAAGGCTCCCAAGATAGCAAGCTCCTCCGCACTGGATCTGCCCCGGCTCTGAGCCGGATTAGCTGGAGCCGGGGCAGATCCGGAGCAGAGGTGCTTCAGACCTGTCAACTCTCATGCATCTGGCGTGAGACTCACGCATTTGACCCCAGTGTCACGTACTCACGCAACACCTTTGTAAACTCACGCATTCGAGAAAATGATGAAAAAAAAAATTTTTTAGGTTGTTTTTATCATTTTGGTATAAAACGGAATTGTCAGAATACTAAGAATTCCGCTTTCATCCTAAATTGTAAACAGTTCTCCGGTTGGTCAATTACAACCAATCAGCGTTTGCGATTTACGCTTCAACAATGTTTTGATGATGGTCATTCTTGGCGCGCAAGATGAGTGGATCAGAAGATGAGGGGCCTTCTAAGGCCAAAATTATAAAACATCGTGGAGCTGCAAATTATCAGACTAAATTCAACACGGAATGGACATCAACAAATCCATGCATTGTAGAAGATAAAACAAGTAAGATTCATTTCCGATTACGACGTGCAACAAAAGCGTGAGTTGTAAACATCAAGGCTGGAGAGATGTCCAACGACACATCGAGAGTGATTCACACAAGGCACTCGCTAAAATCAAGTCATCATCGGCGTCTGTGACATCGTACTTCATTCAAAACAGCATTTGTGACAAGGTAAGTTGAATGTTAATCCCGATTACACGAATTCCTTTGTTCATCGAGTGTGCACGTCATGTGAATGTGCATGCAAGATATTTGTTCGGACCATGTCAATTTTTATAATTGATAGTTATGATTTTTATTACCCAGCGATATGCTCACCTTCGAGTTGATTATCCCGCTTATACCATGGTCATTTGCCTGCAATATCAAATCGCAGCATTCAGAAATTTTTGGTGAAAGTCTTGCACAAAAAAAAAAAAAAAACACGATGCGCGATTATGCAGACTGTAGCTAGCTTGCTACCCACAATTACAATGAACTTCAGGGCAGTCAGGGAGCTTAAATCAGTCTGCTGGCATAGCACGTAGCTAGCGAACTGTCTGCAGTGGCTGATACATGAAGTGGACACGGTGGCTTCATTTGTAACCTTACACAATTACAATTTTTTAATGAATAAAGCCTGATAACTTCGCTGCTGTAATATTTCCGGTCATTATCGCTTGAGTGCGAGTCAGCGAGCTGAAATCACTGCTGGCACAGCAGGTAGCTAGCGAACTGTCAGCAGTCGCTGATACATGATATGAAATGAAATGAAATCTTTATTTCGAACACGTTAAAAGATAAAACAGAGATAATCACCAAAACAAATAGCCACCATGCCAATACCAAAACAAAAACAAAAAGCAAACTGTTGATAACTGTCTTGCATGAGCAGCAAGATTGTATGCTCGAAAAGGAGTAGGAAGAAGTAAAAACTTATTTAATCCTACCCCTTGTATTACCATATTCTACAGTCAAGTTATTAAATTCTCTATTATTATATTTACAACATTCACCGTCTATTCAAGAACCAATGGTACTTACAATTTGTTGACTATAATATTCAATAAGCTACTTATATACAAATATACACAGAATATTACACCTGTATATAATAGTGAATTTCTATACTTCTAGAACCCCCTGCGCACACACAGAAGAAGACATGACAAGACAATGTATCCACATTTTTCTTAACCCTGCCATTACCGTCCTGGGTCAAACTGCTGTTCCTCATCCTTATTTTTATTTAAAATTTGTTTTTTATATGTTTTTTTTAAACTTGCCAATGGTTTTACATTTCCTTAATTCATCTGTTAAACTGTTCCATAATTTGACCCCAGAGACTGAGACACACATGCTTTTCAAGGTAGTTCTGACACGATTTATTTTTAAGTTCAGTTCCCCTCTTAGATTATAGCCTCGTTCTCTCTCTGAGAACAGTTTATTTATGTTTCCTGGGAGTAAGTTATTTTTTGCTTTAAATATTATTTGTGCCGTTTTAAACTTAATCAGATCTTGAAATTTTAGAGCTTGCAGTTTTAAGAAAAGTCTATTTGTGTGGTCTCTAAATCCTACATTGTGGATGAATCTGATAGCCCTTTTCTGCATTATATTTATTGTTTGAAGATTACTTTTATATGTGTTTCCCCATACCTCTACACAATAGGTCAGATAAGGTAAACTTAATGCCCAATATAAAATATATAGAGCTTTCATGTTGAAGATCTGCCTTGCTTTTCCCAGGACGGCAATGCTCCGTGCCAGCTTACCCCGAACATATTTAATATGTGGTTTCCAGCAGATTTTGTGGTCTAGAATTACACCAAGGAATTTGATTTCATTTACTCTTTCTATGCTAATATTATCAATGTTTAATTTTATATCTATATTTCTTTTATAATGTCCGAACAACATAAAATTAGTTTTGTTAAGATTTAAAGACAATTTGTTAGCATCAAACCACCTTTTTCAGGCATTCATTTCCTTCGTAATCACCTCCAAAAGCTGCTGTAATTCCACATCTGAACAAAAAATATTTGTGTCATCTGCAAATAACACAAATCTTAATACATTTGATACCCTGCAAATATCATTAATATACATAATAAATAGTTTTGGTCCTAAAACGGATCCTTGAGGCACCCCACATGTAATATTCATAAAACTTGATGTATTCTGATTTATTTGTACAAATTGCTGTCTGTTTAGTATATAACTCTTCAGCCAATCCAAAACATGACCTCGGAAACCATATTTCTCCAATTTTCTAATCAATATGTCATGATTGACTGTGTCAAATGCTTTCTTGAGATCTAAAAACACTCTCATTGCGTACTTCTTTGTATCGATACAGTGTGTTATTTCTTCTACCAATTCTAACAGTGCCATGGCTGTCGATCTATTATTTCTAAATCCATACTGACTGTCTGTTAACAACTTGTGTTTCTCAACAAAACCATCAAATCGTTTTATGAATACTTTTTCTAATATTTTTGAAAATTGGGAAAGCACTGATATCGGCCTATAATTAGTGAAGTAGTGTTTATCGCCTGCTTTGTAAATGGGAACAACTTTTGCTACTTTCATCTTATTTGGAAATAACCCATTTTGAAAAGACAGGTTAAAAATATACATAAGTGGCTTAGTTATACCATCAATAACATTCTTCACAGTCAACATGTCAATATCATCACAATCTTTACTGTTTTTGTTCTTAAATCCTTTGACTACATCATAAATTTCTTTTTCTTCTACAGCTGTTAAAAACATTGAACTATTATTCCTCTCAACATAGTCTGTTGGATCAATTTCTGTTCCCTCCACCATTATTTCCTCTGACAGTTTTGGTCCTATATTTACAAAAAATGAGTTGAATCCATCTGCTACATGCTTCATTTTCTTAACACAGCTTCCTTCATCTATGAAATACTGAGGATATTGATCATGTTTTTGTCATTTTTAATTACACTGTTTAGTGTACTCCATAACGCTTTTGTGTTATTTTTATTATATTCTAATTTATTACTAAAGTACTCTTTTTTACACGTTCTCATTAATTTGGTTAAACTTATTTTTATATTTTTTATATTTATTTTCTGCTTCAATAGTTCTATGCTTAATAAATTCTCGATATAAGGCATTCTTTTTTTTGCAGGAATTTTGTAGCCCTTTAGTCATCCATGGTCTTCCTGTGTAGTTTCGTTTCATGTTACATTGTACTACTGGACAGTGTTTATCATATAGTATTTTAAATATCTGTAAAAATGTTTCATATGCTTTGTTAACATCAGTCTCTTCATATATGATATTCCAATTTTGCTTTAGCAACTCATTTTTAAAGATGTTTAATGTCTTCTCTGTACGGATTCTTTTATACATAATGTTACTTTTGATTCTGTTGCCCTTGCAATTACAATCATAAGCAGCAAAAACTGGTAGATGATCACTGATATCATTGATTAATAACCCACTTTTAATGTTACCATCCATTATATTTGTAAATATGTTATCTATTAAAGTGGCACTATGTGTTGTTACTCTACTTGGTCTTGTTATTAGGGGAAATAGCCCCATGCTGAACATGGCATCTATAAATTCATCTACACTTTTGTTATGATTTGGATTTAGTAAGTCTATATTAAAGTCTCCACAAGTAAACAGCCCTTTGTGGTATAAGTTTGTAAATAATCCCTCCATGCAGTTAGTAAAAATGTCAATATTGGATCCTGGAGTTCTATATATACAACTGAAGATTATGTTTTTCTTTTTTTCCATACAGATTTCAATCGTTATACATTCCATCACATCATCAATAATGGTTGTCATCTTTTCAACTCTTTTATAGTTTAGGTCTTTATCAATATACAGTCCCACCCCACCTCCTTTTTTACTTTTCCTATCTAAATGAAGGAATTCATACCCATTCAATTCAAAGTCTCCACTCTTTTCAGGAGTTATCCATGTTTCTGTTATGGCTATTAAACTGAATGTTCTTTTAAACTGTCTCAGATATTCCTTAATGGTTTCAAAATTCGCATATAAACTTCTACTATTGAAGTGAATCATTGTAAGGCCATCTTCTACCTTTATCTCCCTACCAAATCGATCATCGGTGTAATAAGTGCAGTCATTTGTCAGGTTATTAAAGAGATTTTTGTCTGGGTCAATGTTATTTTCATGCTCTACTAGCCTGTGATCGGTGTGATCACAGGTATTAATATGCAATCTATCAAACATCAGTGTTATAAAATTTACAATCACATCAACAATACATCATACATCATCCAATACACTAAATAACAGTCATTGGTATCACAAATCAGTGCATTACTGGTATTTTTCCAGTTCTGATTGCTCTCTGATGACTAAAACTTTTTCCTGCTCCGGAGTCCCATTCATCTTGATGAACACCTTACAATTTGATGTCCACGTCGACTGAGTTTTTTTCTGCTTTTTTAATTGTCTCGCCAGCCTTGCAATATCAGCATTTTTCTTTGTGAGGTGTTCATTGACATAAACATTTGTTCCTTTCAGCTTTCGTCCTTGTTTAAGCAGTTCATTCTTTTGTTTTCTGTTTACAAAGCGAATAATAATGGCAGGTTTCTCAGTTTTATTTTTCCTTGGGAGAACGTGACACCCCTCTATTTCCTTAACCTCAACATTTATATCCCTGCTATTAAAGAAAGCTATAACCTGCTGTTCTAAGGAGAGGAGCTCTTGATCAGAAGGATCACGATTTGCTGCTGTTGCCGTGGCATACGGCCGGTGTGTGGTGTCCAGACCGTTGATAATGACGTCATTCATTCTGGAGTATTGCTCCAATTCAGACACCCGGCATTCCAAGACAGCGATTTTCTTATCCTTCTCCTCGTTATGCCTCCGAAGATCTTTAATGTCCCCCATTAAGTCCATAATCAGTTTCTGCTGTTTCAGGATTGTTGATATTTCCTCGGACATAAAATTCAGTGACTTCTTTATCTCCTCCATTTCCTCATCATTAACTCCACCTCTTTTAGGTGGCATCTTGCACGTACTCGCAGTGCACACCCGTAAAGAGAAGATTACGGATATAGAGTCCCAGAATCTGGATGTAATAGTGCCACACTTGTGTAGTAGTTAAAAGTTTTAATTAAAAGTTTGTCACACCAAGCCCAGCCAACAACGAAATCGGGACGCACTCTCTTCTTTTCGAAGAAGCACCAAGCTCTTTCCCTCGAACCCAGCCACAAAGAAACACCGATCAGGAAGCAGTCCCCCTGGCCAACAACCATCCACAACCGAGCGGCGAGTATCAACATAAATCGCGCAGTAAAACTCACGAACTTTGTTTCAACTACAGTCCAGCTGGACAAGCAAATGGAAATTTACTCACCAGCGTGGACACACCGCCGTGTCGGAGAGATGACAGCAAGGCGAAACAATCCAGTCGGGTACAACGAAGCAGGCCGTTAGCAAGCAGGCAATCCACCATCACAGCCACAGCAGCGGCGGATGGATATGGAGTTTTGCGTTAGAGCAGCCAAAGATGATCAAACGATTAAAACGATAATATAAAATAGATAAACTAATAAAATGAATAAAATGTTAAAACAAAGATGATAAAATGAATAGAAAGGATAAAATGACTAAGACGATGATATAAAATAAATAAAATAATAAAATGTTAAGATAATAAAATGTCAAAACAACAAAACGTGAAAATAACGATAAAATAATAAAAGTTAAGTAAAAGCGCGGGTAGCAGCAAACCAGACAGCTGACAGGCTGAGAGCAATTGAGGTGACGCAACTACGGTAGCCGAAAAAATCTTGATGAAGTGGACACCTCAGCTTCATTTGTAACCGTACACAATTACAGTCGTTTAATGGATAAAGCCTGGTTACTTCGCTGCTACAATATTGACAGTCATTATCGCTTGAGTACCTATTGTTAACCGCACCGCAGGACGCAACTTATATGACGCCGCTAAATTTACTGGAGATAAATGAGCAGCTAGGTTTCCGTTGCACCCAGTCAAATACCAGCTCTAACGTTGCTATGGTTACAAGTTGGCTAGTGGATGAATTTCGAATGGTGAAACGACCGTAGCCGAACTACCTGTGCGGTTCCACGGTTTTAATGCATACCTAGCAGGTTGCAGATTGATTGCTTGATGTGCATGGTATGTTACAACTTAGCACTTTAAGTGCTAATTTAACAACTAGAAATGTCAATCGGTCTAAGTGACTTAACATTTCTAGTTGTTTATATTATAGTATTTAAAATTTTGCAACTAACAGCTTTTGTGATTGTTTTTCTCATAACAAAACAATTTGTCAGCATGAACTAACTTTCCTCTAAACGTCTGCCTGTGCCATTAATGCGTAGTAGCCATATAGTTTTATCATATAAAAATGTTATGCTCCTATATTAAGCATGTTATGCTTTTGTAAATCTATGTGCTTTTCACAATGTGTTCAGTGTGAGTCAAGTTGTCGCTTAATTAAATAAACTAGTCTATTCATGTGTTGTGAGTAATAATGAGGAAATGATACCTTGATTGGTGGCAGTGAGTCAGTATAATAGAATGTTTTAATTGATAATTAATCTCTCAGTTGCTTACACACTACCTCGTCTTGGACGACTGCTATTCATAGTTTTATCATTGTCCAGATATTCCTTTTCATTGATCATGCTTACTGTAAATTGTTTTATTGAACATTGAACGTAACAAGTAACAAGTTCTTTTTTGATGCCAGGCCGCTACACCACCACAAAGTAAACCAATGAAAACTATGTACTTTATCTACAAACCCACCATAATCCATGAAAATTCCCATTGTAATAGTTGAAAATACAGCACAGAAGCTATTATAATAATTTTTAATATCATATTTTATGTAATCTTTTTATCTCTACAAAGGATTAGTGATGAATCTTATTTTGTCCTATTTTGAGTTGCTAATATTTTGAAAACTCATGTTTCACAATCAAACTCTCTTTGTTTCAGGTCATTAGGGCTGAAGTTAAGATCGCACATCTTATAGCACAGCACAATCTCCCTCTTGCCACAGCGGATCATTTGAGTCCAGTTTTTGCTGACATTTTCCCAGATTCAAAGATTGCGAAGGGATATGCCTCAGCCAAAACTAAGACAACATGTATGCTCAATGGAGCTATTGCACCATCCTTTCGTTGTGAGTATTATCCATCATTATGCCAGACAAAATTAATTAGTTGGTGTATGGATTCTGAATAGCAGAAATGACTAAAAGGGACGAGGGAAAATAATACAAGGAACATTTCTTCCTACTTTAAGATTTGGGTGGCAAATTGCAGAAATTGGGAGCAGAATGCACAAATAAGGAGCACATTCGCCTAAATAAGCGTCTTTTTGAGATCTGAAGTATGGACATGAGTGTTAAACTTTGTGCTTTCTTTTTCAAATCAGCTTTTAAAACAATTGATGTTACTTTTAGCAATCAAGTTATTGACTTTGCAAATACACCATTTATGTAAATATTTCTTATGGCACCCTAGAACACCAGTTCCATGATTGTTTGATGGCACCTTCAGCCACCTTGTCATTGATAGTACTCCATTGAAATAGACTTCAACAACTGAAAATAAAGAGTATTCACCAGTTATAAGTAAGTTTTTTCTCCACAGCTGAACTCGTGGAGAGGATGAAGACTCAGCCATATTCCCTAGCGATCGATGGTTCTAACGACACTGGACTGGAGAAGATGAACCCCATAACAGCGAGGATATATGATGTCAACACAAGCACCACCCAGTTCCACTTCTTGGATATGTGCTGTACCACTGGTGTCAATTCAGCCACTGCAGAGTCAATTTTCAACAAAATGAAGGAGAAACTTGCACTGTATGAAATTCCCTGGAAAAACTGTGTAGCTGTTGGAGTTGACAATGCCAGTGTCAAGATGGGGAAGAGAAACTCAATTAAGACAAGGGTTCTTGCAGAAACTCCAGATTGCTATTTTGTTGGCTGTCCATGCCATCTTATTCACAACATTGCTGGGAGAGCGTCAGACAGCTTTGGCAAGGAGGTGGACTTTGATGTTGAGGATCTTGTTGTTGATGTGTACTACTGGTTCGACAAATCAACAAAACGAAAGTCTGCACTGGAAGAATTTTGCCTTTTCTGCGACCAAGACTATGAGGGGATCATTAAACATGTATCAACAAGATGGCTTAGTTTGCAAACGGCCATATCTAGAAACATTCAGGTTTTCGAAGGCTGTCGCAGCTACTTCTTATCAACCAGAGAGAGTAATGCAAGGTTTAAGAGACTGAAGGCAATGTTTCAGAATCCAATGGCAAAGGTTTACCTGCTTTTTTATGATTCAGTGCTGCCATTGTTCACCAATTTCAATCAGTTCCTGCAGAGAGAGGAACCACTGGTGCATCTGGTGTATGGAGAGATGCACTCTTTCATGAGAAAACTCTTTGGCAAATTTGTGACTATCAAGGCAATAAGGGATGGACTCCCAGTCATTGGGGATGTCGACTTCAAAACTGTTGACAAACAGCTTCCTGATGAACAGTTGTTCATTGGCATTGAAACAAGGGAGTTGCTGGAGTCTCTGGAAGTGCTAGGGGATATATCTCCACAGCAGAGAAGCACTTTCTTTAGTGGTGTGAGAGCTTTCTATGAAAAAGCAGCTGAAGAAGCCGTCTTGAAACTGCCATGGCTTGATGAGCATGACTTGCTGAAGCATGCCAGGTTCTTAAATGTGGCAGACAGAGCGAGCTGTAGTTTTGAAGATGTTCAGTTTTTCACCAGGAGGTACAGGGAGTTGCTGCCTTTCACCCCAGAGGAGATGAATTCACTCCAGGAAGAATTTGTTGAATACCAGCTTCTGGAAGACAATGTTATCTCCAAGAAAGTGTGGGATTCAGCCTGCGTCAGGACCTCCGAAAATGGTGACACATTCTATCGAATGGACAGAATTTGGGGCTTCTTAGGAAACTTCCGACTCGCTGGTGGGCAGCTGGTATTCGGCAAGCTGTCACAAGTTGCAAAGCTTGTGTTAGTGGTTCCCCACTCAAATGCTGGAGAAGAGAGAGTTTTCTCCATGGTGAGAAAGAACAAAACTGACTTCAGGAATTCCCTTTCACTCACAGGTACTCTCTCTTCTCTTCTGACTGTGAAAATGAGCAACCCTGAGTCAGAAAGGCCCTGCTTTAAGTGGGAGCCATGCAAGGAAATCTTAACTAAAGCCAAAGGTGCTACAACGCAGTACAATCAGTTGCACAAGTATGGCAACTACCCTTAATGTTTACATTCCATGGTTTTCATGTGAGTTTGAATGGGTAGAATTGGCTACAAATTCTTGATATTTAAGGGTATGTTGGTAATGTGTGAAGTAAGATCCAGAGGATAACATTCTCCAAGCATTCTCCAACTGTGTTAACATACCCATGTATCCAAGTCATTTCCAGTGCAATATAACATCAGTGATATTGACAAAAAGGTTATCCTTTAACCGACTTAACTGGTGTTTTTGGAGGATGATACTATAGAGACTCATTTTGATATTTTATATTGACTGTACAATGTTGCAAAGATGTACAATGTTGTGTTAAGATAACCTATAGCATTTACCCTTAATGTTTACTCTCCAGAGTTTACATGTGATTTTGAATGGGAAGAATTGCCATAAATACATGTTATTTGAGGGCATGTTGGTAATATGACTTGCAAATACCACATACTTGTAGTTTACTTTGAAACTGATTTCAGCATGTGTCATTTCATTAAATTACATGAAGGATGTGAAAATTTTTTGCCTTCATGTATTGAAAATGATGAATAATTCTGTTGTTTTTCTGTCATTTTGAGATGGGTTTTTAGCTTAAGAAGTAGTCTCAAATGCCTTTCAAAATGGCTATTAAAATGCTAAAATTCAATTTTTTCTGGGGGGGCTTCGCCCCCCTGCATCCCCCTACCGAGGCTTCGCCCTGGACCCACCAGGGGCTGCGACCCCTGGACCCCTGCTTCTCACTCATTGAAGTCTCTAGGGGTTGACAGCTATGGTGCTTGCTAGCTGGGTCCGAGCATCGCACAATGCCTAGCTTACTTAGAAGAGGAAGACGAAAATGTTAAACTGTGGTGAGTATGCAGTTATCGATATCGTAGAATGCCGTCATGTACATACTGTACACAAACCGTTGTAGCTAACGCTATTTTCGCTGAACCGCCAGCTGGACCTTGGTGCCGAAGTGGGCGGTATAACGACAGCAGACTTTAATTGAATTACAAAATTAGATACAAGGCAGTGTGTAGTAGTAGTAGCAGAGGTAGCTGTATTGGTATATTTCAAACTGTACATGTACGTAATAATTAATACATGAGAAATACATCACACTTTCGTACAGTCTGAGGACACACAGTTTTAACTTTAAAAATGCCAGTGGCTGCAATCTACACTCTCTTAAATCACCCTACTGTCTTAAGCCATTCTAAACAAAAGCAGTTCTATAATAAATGCAAGTCCTACAAAGGACCTACTTCGACACATACCAGTAAAGCGAAATAGTAAATGGTCACACCAACACTTATGCAAAAGACTGTTCCGATATACATACCCAAGATGGCGGCGGTATGCCGCCTCGGAAGTGACAGGATTGTCCACTCTAGTTTTCTTATATCTCCGTGGTTGGGCCCATTGACTGTGAATGGACGAACTATGTAAGTTGCTAACTTAGCAACTACTACGCTTTTGGGAAACGCACCCCTGGTGAATTGTTGCTAGGCAACTCACACACAGCGCCCTGGGGGGGGGTGGCCCAACAGGAGGCTTATTCCTGGAACCTGGAATTTGGTGCGACGCTGCTGGTTGTATGGATAGTAAAAATTATTCAGTTGGAGACTTTATTGATTTTAACCAGAGCTATCTGGCAATTGCGTATCCCCCCGGCCCCCCACATTTATGGATTAACTGCTCAAGAAATTCCTAGATACCAAAAGGCAAATCTACATGATCTATCAGATCTACACATCAAATTTTGTGAAGAAACATTGAACGGTTTTTGAGTTCTGCCCCGGAAACCAAATGATTACAGACGGACGGACAGACAGACATGGCTATCGCTCTATCCCCCCGCATTATATGCCGGAGGGATAATAATAGTAATAAAAAAGCATTTGACACCCTGGACCATGACATATTGTTTAGGAAAATGGAAATATATGGGATAAGAGGGGTTGTGTTAGACTGGGTGAAAAGCTACATGAGAGAGAGAAAGCAGTTCATTCAAGTAGGAAACCATACGTCAACATGCCTGGACATAACAGTTAGGGTACCGCAGGGATCTGTTTTAGGGCCAACACTGTTTATTTTATTTGCTGACGAGAGCAATGTTCTTTGCTCAGGGGAAAATCTGTAGCAGCTTTTAAAGGAGGTCTCAAAATCACATAACTAAAGCTATGTGAGTGCACTTAGCTAGCTTGTGACAGCGCTTAGCCATACCAATTTAACCAAATTTACAATTGGTATTCAGTTTGGTTCAGTATTGACAGTGTAATGTGAATATAGGCCACTGGATGGCAGTATTTACCTTTTTTTTTTTGTTAAGCTCAGGCTGGAGTCATGTTTAGACATGTCCTGGACATGTCTGGGGCAAGTCTCAGAAAATTAAAAAAAAGAGGTCTAAATGTGGGTGGGGTCTGCAAAAGAGTATATAAGGAAAAGAATTGAGACAGTAGAGTAGTAGGAGAAATTGCAAGAAGATGACCAGACCTGCCATTCTGTTCAAGACCTGTGACGTTTCTTTTGTGGATTTCTTTGCCTGTGTTTGAGCATTTTCTTCATCCAGAACATCATCAAGCCACCCCACCAAAAAGGGACTGTAATTATTTCTGTTTTTTCTTATTTATCAATCTTGGTCTTTAGTTGTAGGTTGTTATTAGTCTTTGTCTTTGTTAAAAATTAAATGTGTTTTAGTTGTTAAAACTGTGTTTGTCATCCCTTGCTGTTGCTGTTGTGTTATAAATGTAATCACAAATTGGGGCCATAACAAATTGGGGGCTCAAGGTCCGGGATAGACCATTGTGTGAGTAATTTATTGAAAATCTAACATTCCAAATTGTGAAATTGTTTTTGTGAATTTTCCTAGATATATATTGACAACAGCAATGGATGATTTCTTGGCATCACCAACCGTAGGGGTTTTGAAGTCTTTTAAAAAGACAGAACTGCTAGAAATTTGCAGACAGTTGGAGCTGACAGAGGTAAAACCAGCCATGCGAAAAGCAAGACTGGCTAGAGAGATAGTTGAATATTACATTGATGAAAATGTGTTTGCACCAGGAGATCTGGAACAGTTTCCAGTGGAAAATCCAAATATAGAAATGGAACTTAAATTAAAAATGCTAGAGATTGAAAGGGAGGAAAGAGAAAAAGAAAGGGAGGAAAAAGAAAAACAAAGAGAATTTGAGAGGGAAGAAAAAAAAAAAACAAAGGCAGTTTGAGTTAGAAAAATTAGCAAGAGAAGAAAAACAAAGAGAATTTGAGAGAGAGAAAGAGGAAAGAGCAGAAAGAGAGAGACAGAGACAGAGAGATCAGTTTGGAAGGTTGATCAAGAAATATGAGGATTTGTTTCCTGATGTTCCAAGGAGAGTTACTATAGCCTCTCATGATGTAGATGTTGGTGATGCCAAACCAATAAAACAGCATCCGTGCCGGATGAGTCCTGAAAAGAGAAAGATTGCTGAGAAAGAGGTTGAGTACATGTTAAAACATGATATTATCAGACCCTCCAACTCCGATTGGAGTTCACCCTGTGTGCTAGTTCCAAAACCTGATGGAAGTACTAGATTCTGTACAGATTATCGCAAAGTCAATGCTGTAACTAGAACTGATGTGTTTCCAATACCTAGGATTGATGATTGTATTGATAGTGTAGGGCAAGCAAAGTTTCTGACCAAGATTGATTTATTGAAGGGTTATTTGTGTGTGCCTTTAACTGAGAGGGCCAAGAGCATCTCTGCTTTTGCCACACCATCTGGATTGTACCAGTATGAAGTCCTACCCTTTGGCATGAAAAATGCCCCAGCCACGTTCCAAAGGATGATACAGTCTACAATCGCCGGATTGCCACACACGGGTGCATACATCGATGACCTGATCACATGGAGTGACTCCTGGGAAGAACATCTAAAAGATGTAGAGACGTTGTTCCAGCGCCTGACCCAGGCTAACCTGACTGTTAACCTGAGCAAGAGTGACTTTGGTTGTGCTACTGTCACCAATCTTGGCTACGTCATAGGCCAGGGTAAGGTGGCACCCATAAATGCTAAAGTCCAAGCCATCATGGACTTTCCAGTTCCTGACAACAAAAAAGCTTTGCGCCGCTTCCTTGGAATGATCGGGTACTACCGCAAGTTCTGCAAGAACTTTGCTGAGATTGCTCTCAGTCTAACTAACCAACTAAAGAAAGGCGTAAAGTTCACCTGGGATGATGCATGCCAGAGAGCCTTCGATCACCTGAAGTCTCTGCTGTGTCACTTCCCCGTGCTCAAATCTCCTGACTTCAACAAACCGTTCTCCATCGCGGTCGATGCTAGCGACCAAGCTTGTGGATCTGTGCTCCTACAGAGAAGTGACTCTGATGACATTGAGCATCCCGTGGCATACTTCTCCAGGAAGTTCAATCGCCACCAAAGGAACTATTCCACAATAGAGAAGGAACTGTTGGCTCTGGTCCTTTCTTTACAACACTTTGAGGTTTATGTTTGTACAGGACAAAAGCCAATGATTGTGTACACTGACCACAATCCGTTAATGTTTGTGAGTAAGATGAAAAACAAGAATCGGAGATTGTTGAATTGGAGTTTGATTTTACAGGAGTTTGACTTAGAAATTAAGCATGTGAAGGGTACAGACAATGTAATTGCTGATTGCTTATCCCGTGTTTGAATATGTATATATATATATCACGTGTTTATTTGAATATTGTATGATATATATGTACACACTAGTGTCTATTTAACTATTTTGTTGTATTTAAAAGAAAAATTTTGCCTTTGTAAGTCAAAATTTTTCCCTTTTGGAATGGAGGTGTAATGTGAATATAGGCCACTGGATGGCAGTATTTACCTTTTTTTTTGTTAAGCTCAGGCTGGAGTCATGTTTGGACATGTCCTGGACATGTCTGGGGCAAGTCTCAGAAAATTAAAAAAAAGAGGTCTAAATGTGGGTGGGGTCTGCAAAAGAGTATATAAGGAAAAGAATTGAGACAGTAGAGTAGTAGGAGAAATTGCAAGAAGATGACCAGACCTGCCATTCTGTTCAAGACCTGTGACGTTTCTTTTGTGGATTTCTTTGCCTGTGTTTGAGCATTTTCTTCATCCAGGACATCACCAAGCCACCCCACCAAAAAGGGACTGTAATTATTTCTGTTTTTTCTTATTTATCAATCTTGGTCTTTAGTTGTAGGTTGTTATTAGTCTTTGTCTTTGTTAAAAATTAAATGTATTTCAGTTGTTAAAACTGTGTTTGTCATCCCTTGCTGTTGCTGTTGTGTTATAAATGTAATAACAAATTGGGGCCATAACAACAGCATGATGTAATTTTTGCAATAGTGACATGTACTTAGGGTAATATCAAAATATGACATGAGCTGGGCTTTGGGAAAAGTAACGCAGTTGTGTGACCTTCTTCTTCTCCCTGTCTGACAGTGTTGTCACTGACTTTTCTATTTGGATTTTGTTGCTTTTGTCTAAATTTGCATGTTATTTAACCACATCCCAGTCATTTGAATGCGAGAAATGAAATGCATAAATGGGGCATTCAGAAATAAAAGTGTCCTGTAATAAATAAATATACTCAGCAACAAAAGTTTCTGTGACACCATTTATGTGTATGTTATAAATGACACGCAAAGATCTCAATGCAATCAATATGTTTATTTAACAGGAGAAACACTGACTTTTCAGTGCCAACGTCACTCAAAACGAAAAATGTCATTTTCATGCGTCATGAAGCACTTGTCTGACGTCTAACCAATTGTGACCTTCACACTTCAATACCGGGTGTGACTTCCTCGTGCCATGATGCAAGCAACGCATGTCCGGCGCATGGACCGAATCAGATGTGCCAGAAATTGCTGTGGGATGTCATTCCAAATCTGACGTAGACGTTGTCGCAATTCCTGGAGTGTAGCTGGCGGGTTATCCAACCGCCGCAAACGTCGATCCATCTCGTCCCAAAGATGCTCGATTGGGGACATGTCTGGGGATCTGGCTGGCCATGGCAGGACATTGACATGTTGTTGCATCAGATACTGCTGTACAATCCTTGCAACGTGTGGTCTGGCGTTATCATGTTGCAGCGTTATTCCGGGACCATGTTGCATCAAAAACGGTACCACCAATGGCCGTAGCACTTCATCGCGATATCTTTGACTTGTCAGATTTCCATCAATAACAAGCAAATCTGTTCCGTTTCTAGCCGTGATCCCTCCCCAAATCATGACATTACCACCTCCAAAACGATCAAATTCCTGAACACAGTTGTTGGCATAACGTTCTCCACGTCGACGGTATACACGTAAACGACCATCACATCGGTTAAGCATGAATCTTGATTCATCAGTGAAGAGTACAAGATCCCACTGACGTTGGATCCACCGTCGATGTTGTTGTGCCCACTGTAGACGCAGTCGTCGGTGTTGTACTGTGAGTATTGGACGTCTTGCTGGCCGACGTGGGACAATGCCAAAATGACGGAGACGGCGACGGATTGTCTGTGCAGACAGTCGCCTCAAACCAGGTATTGTTCTTGCAGTTATGGTTGCAGGTTGGAATCGATTTCGGAGATGGGTTGTTCGAATCCAGTTGTCCTGTCTGGGAGTGGTTACTCGTGGACGGCCGCTGCGAGGACGGTCTCTGACATGTCTTGTCTGCTGAAGACGCTGCCATAAGTTCCAAATGGTGTTTCGGTGGACATTCAGGCGAAGAGCAACTTCCCTCTGCGAGGTTCCGGATTCAATCATCCCAATGGCCCTCCACCGATCATTTTCAGACAGTCTTGGCATTTAGAGGGTAGAGTTCCTGATCCGAAATGGCTGTGTTTTCGATAAGTGATGCTTCCGTCATTCATCAGGCACAATGTGAACATTCCAAAAATTCTCCTCTTTTATTGCCATCCACAAGCATGATTTACGCACATTTTCACGTGCAAAGTCATTTTCTTGCATTTTCATGATTTCCATTTCGATGTTGTGTTTATGTGTACTGTTTCAGTCTGATATCACCATGTATGACAATTTCATAATTGCGTTATGAAAAATAATTAACAATATTGGTGTCACAGAAACTTTTGTTGCTGAGTATAAATAAATCAGGGCTGTCGCGTTAATAAATCACGATTAATTTCAGCGCAATAAAAGTAACTGTCACTATGAGGCAGACAGACTTTCTTGCTTAATACTTTTTCTATGACACATACGTACCTAATGCGGTCATTTGAAATGCTTCTGGGAAGAAAACTGTGATTCGAAGTCCGCTAAATACCAGCGAGGTTGGACAGCCTCCATTGCCTTGGCATAATTAGCTAACTTTAAATCAATTCCAGGGTACTTTGTCTAACTTGCAATCAAGCCATTTATTCAGCCAACTGACTAATCAAAACCAAAATGTGGCCTATAATGATTAAGAAGAGATAATGAGAAGCAGACAGACCTAACCAGGCTGCCGAGTTATATTGAAAGACTTTCAAATTCGTTAACAATTTACATGCCACGTTCTGCTTCTCATGATCACTTCTTAATCAGTATAGGCCACATTTTGATTTTAATTAGTCAGTTGGCTGAATAAATGGCTTGATTGCAAGTTAGGCAAAGTACACTGGAATTGATTTAAAGTTAGCTAATTATGCCAAGGCGACGGAAGCTGTCCAACCTCGCTGGTAATTCGTGGACTTCGAATCACAGTTTTCTTCCCGGAAGCATTTCAAATGACCACATTAGGTATGTGTTATAGAAATTAATAAGCAAGAAAGTCTGTCTGCCTCATAGTGGCAGTTACTTTTATTGCGCTGAAATTAATCGTGATTTATTAACGTGACAGCCCTAATTTCTTTATTTATTTATTACAGGACACTTATTTCTGAATGCCCCATTTATGCATTTCATTTCTCGCATTCAAATGACTGGGATCGCGATTAATTAACGCGACAGCCCTAAAATAAATATGAAATTATTAAATAAAAGTCTCCTGAAATAAATTAATTGCACCTGAATTTTTAATGACACCCCATACCACTTGAGTATAACTTTACCTGTATGAAGAACAAAGGAGTCCACATATTGTGATGCTCTCTGACACAACTAGATAGATAAGCACACTTTCAAAATTCAAATATGCGCTGTCACAACCCCCTCCCCAAGCTATCTACCTGACCATTCACACACTCACACACACACGCACACGCGCACACACACACACCCATAAATCCTCTCCTTGTTCCGCAGGTTATTTTATTTCGGCAGGTTGCTATTTTTTGGATATGCTCATGCACATTGGCAAATTAGCTGCGGGACCTTGGGGTTTGACAAGCCATTGCCCTCAGGAATGGAGGGAGGGAGAATAGAGAAGTGGTATGGGGGGGTTGAGCAGAGAAGGGAACAGAGTTGAGCTGCAAGGGTCACTCTAATTACAAAGTGCTCATCCCTGCTCTCGCTGTGAAGCTGCCTCTGGGCCTGCAGGACTTTGCACCACTGTAAAGGGCAGGATGTCCGTCATTGAAATCTGGCTTTGGGAAAAGGGGAGCATTCAATCTAAACTCTCCAATGCTGTGTTCATAACTGTGTGACTTATTTTTGGTCTCTTTCCAATGATTCTTCAGCATTTAGAACACAGTTAAAATTCCAGTGTTAATTCAACTCCTATAGAGTTTGAGTCCAAGATGGTTGGGTTGGTCTCATATAAACTTTACTGGAGTTGAATTAACGCAGGGATTTTTGCTGTGATTTAATTTGTCAGTTTTAATCAATTCTGGTCATTGATTAACCACAATGTTTAGCAGAGCTCTCCGCAAAAGAATTTCACTCCTTTCCATTGCTATTCAGCATGTGACCGATCTACAGGCTGAAGGCTGAAAAAAGTAGCATGCTTTAATGTTTTGTTGGAACCCTCTTGCTTTGATCACGGCACGCATTCGTCGTAGCATTGTTTTGATACGCTTATGCGCCATCACAACATTTATTTCCTTCTGAATTCTTGTACTGACAATGGGACAGTCAGATTATACTGTAAAGCCTTTCCCCAGCACATCATAAAGACTGTCAATGGGGTTAAGGTCAGAACTCTGTGGTGGCCAATGAGGTCGTTGCAAGTTACGCAAATGGTAACATGATCCCCGAAACAAAATGTAAACAGTAAAATGTAAAAATGTAAACAACCTCTGTTTGCTGATCGCAGCATAATAAAAATGGGGAAATCTTGTGCTGCCGTTGCTTTCCCCAATAATAATGCCATTCAGTTGTCTGGGAAATACGGTAAAATAAGTTTCCATCAATTTACACAAAATAATGAAGCCCTTTTGAAAGATAGGCTTGATAAATTAAGAATACTTGACAGTGGAAAGCCGTACAAACTAACAAAACATGAAGTTCTTTGCCCAGAGCACTTTCAGAAAAGCTGCTTCACAGAAGTTCACAAGTAAGTCAATGGTTGTGTTGCAGTGAAAACTGATTTTAAAGTGAAGATTTAAAGAAATTAATGGAAACTATATGTTCAGTACAAATATTAACCTTAAGCCTGAACACCCCTGTAATGGGGGCAATGAATTTGGATAGTAAATACAGCATGTTTCCTAATAGCAACCTCGTCATGCAGCATATCCTCTAAAAGTGACGAAACTCAACAAAAAGTTCTCTACTGAATTTGTGATATGTATACAAACGATACCTCAAATTAAAAAGGACAGTCCACAGATTCCAACGATATAAGCCTTGCCATTTTAAATTGACACCACACTCAAAGAACAGCAGGCATACATGCTACAGAGATGAGCAAAATTTTTTCTTACCTTTGTTATTTTGTCATAAAAGCTGTTTTTGGGTAAATCTGCGCTTGCTATTGTTTTAGCCAGTCTATCTGAGAGTACTCTCGCCATTATGCTATGCACTGGAAGACCTCAGCAGTATAATCACTTACTTTGTTTTTTTTTTAGTATTTTCACTATAATTAAAGGGGACCAAATATGCTATTTTTCCAAGTTTATATTTTGGTCTTTGACTACCCTAGAGTACTCCTGATCGCACAAAGTAAAAAAAAGGGTACTTATTTAGCTCATACTGCCATCCTCAAAAAAACCCATTGGTAGTCCATAATAGTCTCTGCCTGAAACGCCTCATTGGGATGGCTCTTTCGCTATGGCCCCCACTTCCTGTGTGCCCACTTTCTTCTGACTGGCCAGCTCTGCAGACGGCGGATTTAGGCAGGACGAGGCAGCAGAACGCAGTTTTCCTGGTCTGGCTACAGAGGAATCAACGGGAATATTCTGCAATCTAATGCAGTACATGTGTATAGATCTAATGAAATTAACTTGTTCTAGTAAACGCAATGGCGAAAGTGGTGGATGCAATGTGAAAGTCTGGCAGCTCAAGCACTAATTTGCTATCGGCTACAGTTTGCTACGGCAACAGTTGGTGAGTACAGCGGTTTTTCTACTCCGTAGCTAGGATGCCAGGGAAGCTGGAATCCGCAACATACAGACACATTTGTTGAACGGGTCGACACACCCAAGTTTAGACCGGAGACCGTAGAAATCCGGTGGGTCTGAGTTTAGAGGAAAACATGGACAGTGAGGAGCAGCTAAAAGTGGACCAACAGCTTATGGACTGCTTCGGTGTGTATTAGGACCTGCTGGTTCGTGTGCATAGCTGTGGTGTGTTGTTAGCATGGCAAAATGAACAGCTTCCGCGCTGGAATATGACGGCGGGGCGAAAGCCTTTTCGGAAATTGCCCTTGGTAATGGTTTACTTATTGCTTCGAAAGGACCAGCTTTTCCTCATGGAAAATGGGCACATTATGGATAGTGTTCGAGAGCTAGATAGAGCTCCGGTTATGCCATGAACATAATACAGGTTTTACAGACCGTAAGTTCCGTCTGAGTGAACTGTTGCTCATGTGGAGCTAGCGAATCGATCAGTTTTACGGAAAAGAATTTAATATTCAATTGATGGCAATACAGAGAAATCGTTTGTTATACTGAACACATTATAGCCTGTGCGCTTCCTTATTGCTTTCACCAGTAGTATCAGAGAGGTCGCCCAGACATTGGATATGTATCAGGATAAGTATAGCGATGCACCCAAAAACGCACCCCAAGCTCTGCAAAATCTACGTCTGTTCTAACTGCAGCCCAACTCGGCAGACACATACAGCATCTCTCCTTTCGGCTTTAACTGTAGTGGCTACATTCAGGCAACGTTATGATGAAACTGTCACATCGATTCTTACCGAAGTAACACAAGCATACCAATCATAATTGCTGCATATAAGTTAACCAGAAGGATTTTTAATTTGCAGAGCACGTGATCTAACATGCAGTAGTTGATAAGCAGTCATGACTTTGAAAGTACTGTCACGTGAAACATTCGTTTTGCGTCTGGTGTGAAAGCTGCTTAACGCGCCCATAATGCCTGTATTCGCGTTTTGCATTGACTTTGAATGTAGCTAATTTGTCCCACGAAAAATTTGTTTCACATCCGGTGTGAAAGTGGCTTGACGTGCCCATAATGTGTATTCGTGTCTTTGCATTGACTTTGAATGTAGGCTAATCTGTCCTGCGAAAAATTTTTGTGTCTGATGTAAAAGCAGCTTTATGGATAGTACGTGACAGCTAGAGAGTGCTCGGTTATTTTATGAACATATTTCAGGTTTTGCAGACCGTAAGTTCCGTTAGCGCGGAAAAGTTGCTTATGTTGAGCAAGCGAATTGATCACTTCTACAGGAAAGAATTACCTATTTAATCTCCGCATTTTTATTTATCATGGTTATGGTTTTTGTCATGTTTATGTTCATGTTCAGTGTTCATGATTTTGTTTTTTATTTATTGTTTTTGGTTATTGTAATACTCAGGTTTTAGTTCATTCCATTCCTCAGTTTCTTTACACTTGTCTGCCCTGTCTTGTGATCTAGTTGGTTCAGTCCGTCTTCCCGGTCTGTGTGCGCACATACTTCGGGTGATTTAAATGAATTCTGGTGTTTATAGTATTCCTTCAATTCTAGTTTACTTCCTTTGCCTTACTGTTCAGATTACTCACTAACGAGCACTCTAGTTAAATCTGTTAAGTTGCACCGCAACTAATTAATACTAATTCCCTCACAGCAATCGCCCTGTTCTAGTCTCCGCCTCTTGCTCAGCTTTACCTGTCTTCTCCGGCGTTTCTGTGAGACCTCGCACGTGCTTAATTACTTTCCTGCGCTCGTTATCTGTGCACTTAGAACTCCTTGACCAGAGCCGTTTAAATGTCATAGGCTGTTTGTGTGATTCCTGTCCGTGTCTCAATTTTCGCCAATTTTCGTGGTTAGGGTTTCCTTCATGTGATTCTCCCATTGCAGTTAGTCTGATCCAGTTCACCTGTTCTCTGCATAGCATGTGAGTTCCCTCCTGTCTATTTAAGAGTCCTCACTGCAATGCTGACTTTGTCAGAACGTTGGTCAATATTTCTTTGTGCAGAGCGCCATGTATGCCATTCGGTATAGTTTTTCTTCCACTGGTTTGTCCGACTAAAATTCTTGCCATTGCCCATTTTGTACTGTTTTGTCTTTTTGGATTTTGACCCTCTTTTTGCATGACCACGATTTCAGTGTTTGGATGCCCTGTGTATGACCCTTGGATTAGTTCATCGACTACGACTTTTTGCCTACCGTTTTTGTACCTTTGCTCATCTTTCTTCCTGGTTCTGACCCCTGCCTGTCTAGTTGACACTGTTTTTGGATTTCGTATTGTGGCTTGGCAATTCTTGTGTTTTTTGGCTTTGACTCGAACCCCATTAAAGGCAAACTTTTTAGGATTTCTATCTCTTGCGTGTGGTTCCTGAACTGTTCCTCACATTATTAGCCACAACAATTTCTAAAGGGGGATGAAATTATGTCAAGGTAGTGCAGAGAAATCATTTGTAAACCGGTAGAGCTTCTGTGTTTCGCATTGCTTTCATGGTAGCACCAGAGAGCTTGCTCAGACATTAGTGAAGTATCCGGCTGATCCCGGTCATGGATAAGTGAAGTGATCACTAACTGTAGTGGCTACAATCGAGCTACGTTATGCTGAAACTGCCACATTGATGCTTGCCCAAGTAACACAAGCATACTGATCAGAATTATTGCATGTACATGAACCAGGTGCATTTTTAATTAGCATGACACACAAACTAACATGTAGTAGCTGGTAACCGAGCGGTCATAACCACAGAGACAAACCCTTGCAATACAGGGTTTACAGACAGCAAGTTCTGTTACTGTGAACAGCTGTACCAAGCATCCAAATTACAAATAAGTATAAAAAATTTAGCTTCAAATGAGGTTTATGTTCACACACCTTCTATAGAATTTCCCCTGATATCGCTCCTGCATATTTAGGACACAAACTTTAGCAACAGTAACTTGGCTACGTTAGCTGCTGTGCTACAGCCACAATCAACTGGCTATCACGTCTGGTTGGCTTATGCAGTAAAAGCAATTTACAGCTTCTGATTCTGAGTCATGGACAGTCGCGACCGATACAGGCTTTATCTTCAGATATTTTACGAAGCCTGCGTTTGATGCCAGTTGTCAGTGCTAACTATCGCTAGCGGTCCTGCTAGCCACCCGTAACACGTTAGCTTCACTTACATTATTTGCTGTTATGTGGTTACTACAGCTTGAGGCTTTGAGCGCTTGATCAATGAAACTGCGTCAGGTTTGAGAAGCTGCTGAAATGCTTATCCTGTGTCGAATTATCCTCAATTGACAAAACTGTCTTTGGTAAAATGCTGAGCACAAACAGCTAACATTCCCTTTGGCTGTGGCTGTTTGCTGTCACCAAACAAAAAAAGCTACCCACTGATTACTGGTGGCATTGTCTTTTGGAAGAGAAATATTTATATATCTTTGCGTCCAAAAGTAATCGGACAAGTAGCTTTGGGAGAGATACTGACAAAAAATTGCACCTCAAATGATCTGTGGTGGTTCTTTTGTATTTCCACAAGTGTAGACGTTACTGAGGCATAGTATGATCTGCCGTTGTTAGTGCCTGCTAGAATAGTTTCTGGTGTGGGCAGGTCCAGCGCAGTGGTTGTCTCTGGCTAGGTCTGTACGAATTGGACGGCATAACTTGACGTCAGGTTTTGCCCAGATCTCGTGAAGGTCTTGGGAGGAGCTGTTCAGAGAGGAAATCACGCTCACGAAATCACATTCTTGGATTAGGGCAAAATCCCTGTATCTTATGTTTAGAAACTTTTCAGAGGTTGAGCATGGAAAACCAACATTATAACATTGCAAATATGTCTTTAAAGAAGGATCAGCATGTTAGGTCCCCTTTAACCGCTATATATTCAACTTTTGTTTTCAAAACCGGCTTATGACTGAGAATCCTAGCGCCAATATGCTCAAATTCAAACACAGCACACCTATACAAGTGCAAAATCGACCAATGAATATCTGTTGAGCTGTCGTGGATAAGGCTGAGCATTTGGACCTGAGGTTCAATATCTGGTTATACATGGGATATTTCAGAGCAAGGAAATACATTTTTTTCGTATAAATTAATAATAATTAATCGATGCATTCCCATCCCATCAAGGCCATCTTCCTGAGTTACTTCGGGGATTACGTGACTTACACTACAGTTTCTGCATCCAGTGCAACGTCTCCATTCATGTGTGGGCATTTGTCATGCTTGCTGAATCTCTCTTTTACAATTTGAGTCCAGTGATTCTTGGCATTGTCATCTCAGAATATACCCTGAAAGACGGGGGATCAAGCTGGGGTGCAGCAATGGGCTGACGAACTGGAGGAGCCCAGGAACTGAGGCTCATCCTAAACTTCAAAGGACTTGTGTGGCCTGCAATATAACAACAAGTAGACATGGTCAACAACATCCCCCGCCAAATGCCTGAATCGCGTGCACCTCATTTTCGAACTCAATCAAGGCCTTGATGGTCTGAAGCTACACACCAAGTTTGGTTGTCCTATCTCTAATAGATCCTGAGAAAAGCTGTCCCTTTTTCGGACGGACTTAGCTCAGACCTATATCCCCCTCATACTTCGTGGCGGGGGATAATAACCTGTTTAGCCTCCCTCAGGATGAGTGGGCTGTTGATTCCCCAGAATGTTTGCTGAGTTGTGTCAAGGGAAATGGGGTGTTTATGGTTGTCTGTCAAAGACTGGCAGGGTTCATGACGGCAGGGGACAATAAACAGGACTCTGGCAAAGTGAAGGGGGTGACTATCACAATTCTCCCCCTGTTCTTTCCCTTGGCTGGTGCCTTTTATGATCCTTAATGGATCCGTTTAAATATTCTGAAATTCTGAACCTTTCTCACATGTTCAGTACATTAGTGTGAAATGACTTTCCCACTCATAACCAAAATCTCTTTTACAATAATTCAGTTTAAGAGTTTTTTCATGACAACTGCATCAGATTAATACATATTCATATCATGTTTGGTAATGATGATCTCAACTCCATCCAACTCTTTGGATTTTTCTGTTTCATACTAACTGAAATTATGATTTAATCACTATCCGAAATTTTGGTAAAAGTAGAATATCTTCTTTTGGTTTTTTTCTACTCTCTGCAAAATTGCTTTATTACCTCCAGCAAATGGTGGAAATGCAAAATCCAAATTTGACCCCCTTCCAGGTACTTTATGGCCATATTGCCTGGAACAAAGACGTGATTTGGTTCAAAGCAAAGAGTGACAACCCATTCCGGGAAGACTGTATTCAGCTTCTCGGGCGTATATAGCCAAACCAGGTTGGGTAAGATGCTATAGTGCTACTGAATTAGTTGTATATACAAATTCTAAACTGGACTTATGCCGTCTGAGGCGACGGCTGGGGATATATCCTCGAACGTCCCCAATCCTCCAATTCCCCAATCCTTGAATAGACCTTGAATAGACTTTCATTTGAACTTAATTTCAGGTCAATTGGTCAAATGGTTCTGAAGATATGGCCAAAATAGTCATTTTTCATCACAAAGCGCCACCTAGTGGCAAAATATTGAACCATACAGGTGTGATGTCATCATGTGACACGTTGTGAGGTCATGACCTTGCAGTTGCACATAGTTTCATGTCAGTTGGAGAAATAGTTCCAAAGATTTAGCAAAAATGGTGAATTTTATGTGACAAAGCTTCACCTTGTGTCAAAATTTTGAACCAAACAGGTATAATGTCATCGTGGGACATATCCCCAGGTCATGACCTTTTATTTGAACTTGATTTGAGGTCAATCCGACAAATATTTCCAGAGATATGATAAAAACTTTTTTTTTCAGTTTTTGGCCCCTGGTGGTCAATCTAGAAATTATACGTCGTCCAAAATCAAATCATTTCTTCCTCTTTATGATACTTACTTTTATGTAAAACTCGGAATTTCTAATTGAAATATTACTGCAGTTATCGCGTTAACATGTAAATCAGTTTTTGGCCCCAGGTGGCCAATCTAGAGATCGTAAATAATCCAAAATCAAATCAGTTCTTCCTCTTTATGATACTTACTTTTATGTAAAACTCAGAATTTCTAATTGAAATATTACTGCAGTTATCGCGTTAACATGTAAATCAGTTTTTGGCCCCAGGTGGCCAATCTAGAGATCGTAAATAATCCAAAATCAAATCAGTTCTTCCTCTTTATGATTCTTACTAATGTGCAAAACTTGAAATTTGTAATTGAAATATTACTGTAGTTATCGCGTTTAACACGTAGTGCGGCGGCGGCGGTCGGACCAAAAACATAATATCCCCGGGAAAGCCATTCGGCGTTCGGGGATATAATTATGCAACAGACTAACGAAATTTACTATGTGGACCTGGTGAATTAATTTTTCTTTCGTATTAATGAATTGTCTTGTTGTAATTTCTGTGGTTTTTTCAGCTGGGTGTACACAAAGGCACGATGTGTTACAAATATAATTTCCTCGTCATTCGTGGCACATTCATGACATTCGTAACGTGAAAACGCAACTGAATAAGGTACATAACAGCGTGTGTCAGTTCGTGATATTCGTGATATTTGTGGAGCATGATTTTGGCTGCCAAAAAATCTTCCACGAATGTCACAAATCACCCTCAATTCGTGGAGTTCGCAACTGAGCGTGTCGATTCGTGGTGATTCGTAATAGAGCGTGACAGCATTTGTAGTGTGTTCTTGCCATTCTTTGACCCATACTCTATTGCCTCGTTGCGAACCGACACGAAAGCTGCCAAGAACCGAACTGAATGACGCGTGACGCCTCTGCCCCAAATCATCAAATTCAATTCAAATTCATGATCCTTGGTCACAAATTTAGATTCGTGGCATTCGTGACTTGTCATCGTTATGTGTAAACCCAATTTATGATTTTAAACCCATCTTGGTTCCTTTTTGTCAAAATTATGTCTAAAATAATCAAGGGAAATGATGCGCTGACTAAGACCTACTGATGAGAGGCCAGTTGCAGCGAAAGTCTTTAGGGAGTTCTAGTAAATTAGAATGGGGGCTACGTTCGATTGCTAATGGGATTGGCGAGGTATTGGCTCTGGACAGGACCCATGGGCGTAATAAGTCGGTTCTTGTCAAATTCTCTTTAATGAACCTGATAGATACAAGCTCACCCGAGTACGTTACTGTGACAAATGTATAGGTTTTCCCGGTCAATTTCATTATTTTGTCATTCAATTTCAAATTCTGAGATTTCAATTTCACGCTCGCAGCACTGAATCAGCTTTCAAATTCCCAATCTGATCATTCAAATTCACTATACGAGCAATCATTTGTTCATTAGCCTCATTCAAATTCAAAATAGGAGCATGCATTTCAGCAATGAGCATTCAAATTCATTTCAAGCTGGCGGCGGAACCTCGTTGGTCATTCATATTCGTGAAAAGGCAACCATGTTCCAAATAAGTGCATTCAATCTATATGAATCATTGCATTTTGTGAGCTTGGGGTCTATGTGTGGCTTTTATTCCATTTAATTTTTAATAAATTGGCTTCATCATCAATACAGCTGCTTTGGGTAGGGCCTATATCTGTTCATCCTCAAGTGTAACCTCATTCGGGTACAATCGCAGCTCAACGCATACGCTACAGGCTCATTACAAATGAGAATAAGGGAAGGTTGATCGACGCCTTCGAGAATGACAAACTGACTACATTGCTTTGGCGGACACTCTTGGAATAAATCGAGCAACGGCCAGGTCGATGGTTTGATAATTTTTATCTTCGTAGGAGGGTTTCAAGCTGGAGACGTCTTTGAACATGTTGAGCTTGAGATTTTGCGATTGCGCGGGTCCGGAAACATAATCGTATATGGTTGGCAAAAGACCGAGTCTGGTATTAATATTCTGAACTCGACATAATTAAAACTAAATTATACAACCCCAATTCCAACATAATTGGGATGAAGTGTAAATTGTGAATAAAATCAAAATGCAATGACTTTCAGATTACATGAGCTAATATGTTATTTACAATTAAACATAGATAACATTTCAAATGTTGAAATTAAGAGATTTAAAAATTTTTTTCCTCAAAATGAGCTTATTTCATATTCTCTGGCTGCAACAGCTCTCAAAAAAGTTTGGACACAGGCAAAAGAGGGCTGAAAAAGCAATTAATATATAAAAGAATGAGCTGAAAGAACATTTAGCAAGTGATTAAGTTAACTAGCATCAGGTGTGTTACATGATTGGCTATAAAAGGGATGTCTTAGAGAGGTTGAGTCTCTCAGAAGTAAAGATGGCCAGAGGCTCTCCAACCTGTGAAGGCTTTGCATAAAATACTTTAAAAAACAATGTTCCTTAATGTCAAATTGCAAAGGCTTTGAATTTCTCATCATTGACAGTGCATAACATCATCCAAAGATTCAAAGGAATTGGAAAAATCTCTGTGCATAAGGGTCAATGCTGAGGAACTTTACTGGATGCCTGTGAACTTCGGGCCCTCAGATGCCACTGCATCACTCAACGGCACGATTCTGTCATTGACATTACTAAATGGGCCCAGGAATACTTCAAGAAACCACTGTCAGTAAACACAGTCCGCTGTGCCATACACAGACGCCGCCTAAAACTCTATCATGCAAAAAGAAATTCATTGTTGAGGATAAACCGGAAGCGCCGCCGTGTTCTGTGGGCCAAGGTTCATTTAAAATGGACTGAAGCAAAGTGGCAAAGTGTTCTGTGGTCAGATCAGCTGCGGCCTGTGACAAAAATTACCAAGGAAGCCAGAATGAACAACAAATTCAATTTTCCTGCAAAAAAATTAACCTACTGTTACAGTACCTTTATTCTACCGACTTCTCATTCATTTTTTTTACCTTTTTTTTTTCACTAAAGAGGACCGCGTGTGTGAGAGAGAGTGAAAGCGCGAGGGAAAGCTGTGGGTGCGCGCTGCGGGCTGTGCGCGTGCTCATGGCTCTGGCACACAGTAGTATGTGATCAGTTAGAGGAAGCCCATGCAAAGCTGGTTAACGTCTCGTAGCTTTACTACAGCAGAATGCGAAACACATAGCGATCAGACGCCAATTATGACAAGATCCAGATATAACAAAAACATTTTAGCCATTGCTTTCACAGACAGTATTAATGAAGTTCCGTTTTGTGAACAATGCTTCTCTCTGGGTCATATTTAATTAATTGGCAACAAAAGCATTTGCAAGACAGCTGTGGACTATTGTACAGAAACACAGGCAAACCCCTTCCACCAACATTAGAAGTAACAATGTCATATGTGGCAGCCTCGCAACTGAAATTAACAAATCAGAAGGATGCCCAATATTCATACATCCAAAAACACATTCAACATGAATGCATAACCCGTGCGCAACGTCTGAATTACATAAACTGAATATAAAACACATAGTTACAAAGGTTTATATAAAAATTGATATCAACTGTGCTGCAGCGCTATCAACTGTAAACCTTACAGCTGTCAGCCGATAGTGCAGCTGATGTCAGCGGACCTAAATGCAGTCTCGGTAAGGATCGAGAGTATAAAAAAACAGTACAGCTTAGCCATCATGCTCTGAAATCCACTTGACACGACAAGAATAATAAAGAATAAAACACCACATTTTATGCATCACATAAGAAAAATGTGACAACAACCCGGTGATCAAAAAGGCCACGGCCGGCCATGGGAGATATGGCATAGTTAGCTTCACAAAAAGAGCGAACTTTTCTATCAGTTCTCCCCTAAGTTAAATTGAGCTTTAGAGTCGGCCTACCATCCCGCTTGACTTTTAGTTGAACCTCAAAAGGAAGTTTTTATGAAGTCATTTTTTACAAGAAGCTCAAGGTCCCTGTCACCATCCATTCTCTGACTTAATGGCTATACTTTCTGTGTGGGCTGGCTGGTGCTTGGCGGGACAGTTGAATCAGTGCGTGCATTTTCCGAAACAGTTTGTGATTGGTTGGAAGCCAGATTTGATCTGGCCTCCCTAATTTCTTTTTTTAATGATGCATCGACCATTAAGCGACGAGCCTTGCTTCAATCTGATTGGCTAATACCGGCTGTTTTTTTTCCTAAGGGAGGCCAAGTGAAGCTGGCCTCCGAGCTGACAGACAGGGCGGAGGGCATGAGACACGAAGTGTAAGACATAATGAGAGCTCGACAGGAGGGGCGCTGTTCTGCTCCTCACGCTCAGCCAAAGCAGAAGTGCGCTGATGTAGTGTTTTGACAAGGAAATAACAACAATATAAAATACATTGTGGTGAAGCTTATTTATATTTTTTCTTTCTTGTGTAATGTGAATATAGGCCACTAGATGGCAGTATTTACCTTTTTTTTGTTAAGCTCAGACTGGAGTCATGTTTAGACATGTCCTGAACATGTCTGGGGCAAGTCTCAGAAAGTTAAAAAAAAAAGAGGTCTAAATGTGGGTGGGGTCTGCAAAAGAGTATATAAAGAAAAGAATTGAGACAGTAAAGTAGTAGGAGAAATTGCAAGAAGAAGGATACGTGTGACCAGACCTGTCATTTCTGTTCAAGACCTGTTAAGTTTCTTTTGTGGAATTTTCTCATCCAGGACATCACCAAGTCACCCCACAAAAAGGGACTGTAAATATTTCTGTTTTTTTTTATTCAATCTTGGTCATTAGTTGTTAGTTAGTTGTTATTGTCTTTGTCTGTTGATTAAATGTGTTTAAGTTTTTAAAACAGTTTCTGTCATCTGTTGCTGTTGCTGTTTGTGTTGTAAATGTAATAACAAATTGGGGCCATAACAAATTGGGGGCTCAAGGTCCGGGATAGATCATTTTGTGAGTCATTTATTAAAAATCTAACATTTCAAATTGTAAAATTGATTTTTTTTTAATTGAATACATATATATTGACAACAGCAATGGATGATTTCTTGGCATCACCAACCGTAGGGGTTTTGAAGTCTTTTAAAAAGACAGAACTGCTAGAAATTTGCAGACAGTTGGAGCTGACAGAGGTAAAACCAGCCATGCGAAAAGCAAGACTGGCTAGAGAGATAGTTGAATATTACATTGATGAAAATGTGTTTGCACCAGGAGATCTGGAACAGTTTCCAGTGGAAAATCCAAATATAGAAATGGAACTTAAATTAAAAATGATAGAGATTGAAAGGGAAGAAAAAGAAAAACAAAGGCAGTTTGAGTTGGAAAAATTAGCGAGGAAAGAGAAAAAGAAAGGGGGGAAAAAGAGAAACAAAGAGAATTTGAGAGGGAAGAAAAAGAGAAACAAAGAGAATTTGAGAGAGAGAAAGAGGAAAGAGCAGAAAGAGAGAGACAGAGACAGAGAGATTTTGAATTAGAGAAATTCGGTAGAGAAGAAAGACTCCAAATGGAGCAACTAAAAATAAAAATTCAAACTGAAAATAAATTTCGGGCTAGCCAGGAGGTAAAACTGGTGCCTCCATTTTCGGAAAAGGATGTTGACAACTATTTCCAGTGTTTTGAAAAGGTAGCAAAGAGTTGCCAGTGGCCAAAGGAACACTGGCCTCTGATGTTGCAAACTGTCCTCAAGGGTAAAGCTCAACAAGCCTATTCGGCTTTGTCTGCAGATGATTCCTCTGATTATGAGGTTGTCAAAAAGGTTCTTTTGAGAGCTTATGAGTTGGTTCCAGAGGCTTACCGACAGAAATTCAGAGGTCTGAAGAAATCTGAAAATCAGACTTATGTTGAATTTGCTAATGAAAAGCAGGTTTGCTTTGAGCGCTGGTGTACTTCTATGGAGGTCAAGGATGATTTCAACTCACTAAAAGAGATGGTGTTAGTTGAAGAATTCAAGAACTGTGTTAAAGATGATGTTAAGACCTACCTTAATGAGAAGCAAGCACTGAATTTGCAATCAGCTGCCAAATTTGCAGATGAATATGTTCTCACACATAAGTCCAAATTTCAGTCTAGCAGTAATAATAGATGGTCCCAATTTCAGAAAAAGGGTTATGGTGATACCCAAGATTCCTCACCCAAAGACAAATCTGGTGATGGTGCTCAGAAATCCAGTAACAGGTCTGATCAAAGTGTGAAAGCTGACAGTGACAAAAGTGGTCTAGTTTGCAGTTATTGCAAGAAATCTGGTCATGTTACAACTAACTGTTGGTTCCTTAAAGCTAAGAAAGAAAAAGAAAAGGATACCAAACCAAATGCCTTTGTGAAAACAAGGTTAGAAACCCCTGTAGTAGATGACCGATCTGCTAAATTGCCTGCTTCTTGTGGGGCTAAAAAGCCTGATACAGCTGACTTTGTGAGGGAGGAATTTCTTCCATTTGTGTCAGAGGGATTTGTGGCTCTGAATGAGCATACTACTCCTGTCCCCATTTATATCCTAAGGGATACCGGAGCTTCTCAGTCACTTTTGTTGATGGACTCCTTGGAGTTACGTGATGAGACCGCTTCAGGGGATTTCATACTTGTACAAGGTATTGAAGGGAGGACTGTATCTGTACCCCTGCGCTCTATATTCTTGAAGTCAGATTTAGTTACAGGACAGGTAAAGGTGGGACTTATGTCAAGTCTACCTATAAAGGGTGTTTCTCTGTTGCTGGGCAATGACCTGGCTGGGGGCAAAGTAATTCCCCCTGTTCATCTTACTTCACAGCCGAGCACTGAAGATGGGGATGAGGACCCATCTCTGTATCCTTCTTGCGCAGTGACTCATGCTATGGCCAAGAAGGCTAAAGAAGATGATGTTGTGGTGCCGTCCAGTACATTGAATAATCAGGACACAGGTGGTTCGCCTCATGACTCTGATTGGCCTACTATGGTTTCTCCGTTTGAGGACTTATCAGATACTTTTATCAGTTCTCTATTCAGCCAGCCGGATGGGTCTGGTGATTCTGATGTGTCTGGAGACTTGTCTCTGTCCAGAAAGCGGTTGATTGAGGAGCAAACTAATGATCCTGAAATTTGTGTACTAAAGAGGAGAGCCCTTCCTGATAAAGAAATAGATGCAGTTCCAGTTGGGTATTATCTCAAGGATGGTGTGTTGATGCGGAAGTGGCGCCCTCCTGATATCCCTGCCAATGCAGATTGGGCAGTGGTCAGGCAAATTGTTGTTCCGAAGGTCTATAGGAATGAGATCTTAACAATGGCTCATAGTTTACCTTTAGGAGGTCATCTTGGTGTTAACAAGACTGTTGATAAGATCATGAAACACTTCTTTTGGCCTGGGCTTCGGAAAGACGTTTCCAACTTTTGCAAAACCTGTCACACTTGTCAGGTAGTTGGAAAACACCAGTTAGACCCACCTGTAGCTCCATTGCAGCCTATCCCAGCATTTGGGGAGCCATTCTCTAAGGTCATTGTTGATTGTGTTGGTCCATTACCCAAGACTAGATCTGGAAATCAGTACTTGCTGACAATCATGTGTGCATCTACCAGATTCCCTGAAGCCATACCTCTACGCAACATCAAGGCAACTGCAATCTCAAAGGCTTTGATAAAGTTCTTCACGTTGTTTGGCCTTCCCAGGGAAATTCAGTCAGACCAGGGTAGCAATTTCACTTCTGGTTTGTTTCAGCAGGTTGTGTATGAACTAGGTGCAAAGCAGATTCTTTCTAGTGCCTATCATCCAGAAAGTCAGGGTGCCTTAGAGCGGTTTCATTCCACTCTCAAGACAATGATGAGGACTTATTGTTATGACCATGAGAAAGACTGGGATGAAGGGGTTCATTTGCTGTTGTTTGCAGCTAGAGAAGCAGTGCAGGAGTCTACTGGATTCAGTCCATTTGAGCTAGTGTTTGGTCATGAAGTGAGAGGACCTTTGCTATTATTGAGTGAACAATGGCAAGAGAAAGAGCCGCATATCAGTCTGTTAGACTATGTTGGCAAGTTCAAGGAAAGATTGCGTGCAGCTTGTGACCTTGCCAAAGAGAACTTGAAATCAAGTCAGGGAAAAATGAAAACTTGGTATGATCATAAGGCTAGAAGCCGTGAATTTAAACCAGGAGAAAAGGTCCTTGTGTTGTTTCCCTTGCAGTCCAATCCATTGCAGGCTAGATTTCATGGTCCTTATGAAATTCTGACAAAACTCAATGATCTCAATTACATTGTGAAGACTCCAGATAGGAGAAAACCAAAACAATTGTGTCATATTAACATGCTAAAGCCTTATCATGACAGAAATGCTAGGGTTGCAGCTGTCACTTCAGATTCTCCAATGGTCGAAACGTGTGAAGATGAGGAGGAGTTTCAAGATGATGAACCAAGAATTAAAGCTGAAGTTCTTTCATGTAAATTGTCAAATTCTGAAGTGTTGCAAAATCTTGATGTAAAACTCCAGCACTTAGAACCATCACAGTAAGATCAGTTTGAAAGGTTGATCAAGAAATATGAGGATTTGTTTCCTGATGTTCCAAAGAGAGTTACTATAGCCTCTCATGATGTAGATGTTGGTGATGCCAAACCAATAAAACAGCATCCATACCGGATGAATCCTGAAAAGAGAAAGATTGCTGAGAAAGAGGTTGAGTACATGTTAAAACATGATATTATCAGACCCTCCAACTCCGATTGGAGTTCACCCTGTGTGCTAGTTCCAAAACCTGATGGAAGTACTAGATTCTGTACAGATTATCGCAAAGTCAATGCTGTAACTAGAACTGATTTGTTTCCAATACCTAGGATTGATGATTGTATTGATAGTGTAGGGCAAGCAAAGTTTCTGACCAAGATTGATTTATTGAAGGGTTATTGGTGTGTGCCTTTAACTAAGAGGGCCAATAGCATCTCTGCTTTTGCCACACCATCTGGATTGTACCAGTATGAAGTCCTACCCTTTGGCATGAAAAATGCCCCAGCCACGTTCCAAAGGATGATACAGTCTACAATCGCCGGATTGCCACACGCGGGTGCATACATCGACGACCTGATCACGTGGAGTGACTCCTGGGAAGAACATCTAAAAGATGTAGAGACGTTGTTCCAGCGCCTGACCCAGGCTAACCTGACTGTTAACCTGAGCAAGAGTGACTTTGGTTGTGCTACTGTCACCTATCTTGGCTACGTCATAGGCCAGGGTAAGGTGGCACCCATAAATGCTAAAGTCCAAGCCATCGTGGACTTTCCAGTTCCTCACAACAAAAAAGCTTTGCGCCGCTTCCTTGGAATGATCGGGTACTACCGCAAGTTCTGCAAGAACTTTGCTGAGATTGCTCTCAGTCTAACTAACCAACTGAAGAAAGGCGTAAAGTTCACCTGGGATGATGCATGCCAGAGAGCTTTCGATCGCCTGAAGTCTCTGCTGTGTCACTTGTTATGGCCCCAATTTGTTATTACATTTATAACACAACAGCAACAGCAAGGGATGACAAACACAGTTTTAACAACTAAAACACATTTAATTTTTAACAAAGACAAAGACTAATAACAACCTAAAACTAAAGACCAAGATTGATAAATAATAAAAACAGAAATAATTACAGTCCCTTTTTGGTGGGGTGGCTTGGTGATGTCCTGGATGAAGAAAATGCTCAAACACAGGCAAAGAAATCCACAAAAGAAAAGTCACAGGTCTTGAACAGAATGGCAGGTTTGGTCATCTTCTTGCAATTTCTCCTACTACTTTACTGTCTCAATTCTTTTCCTTATATACTCTTTTGCAGACCCCACCCACATTTAGACCTCTTTTTTTTTACTTTCTGAGACTTGCCCCAGACATGTCCAGGACATGTCTAAACATGACTCCAGTCTGAGCTTAACAAAAAAAAAAGGTAAATACTGCCATCTAGTGGCCTATATTCACATTACACACTTCCCCGTGCTCAAATCTCCTGACTTCAACAAACCGTTCTCCATCGCGGTCGATGCTAGCGACCAAGCTTGTGGATCTGTGCTCCTACAGAGAAGTGACTCTGATGACATTGAGCATCCCGTGGCATACTTCTCCAGGAAGTTCGATCGCCACCAAAGGAACTATTCCACAAGAGAGAAGGAACTGTTGGCTCTGGTCCTTTCTTTACAACACTTTGAGGTTTATGTTTGTACAGGACAAACGCCAATGATTGTGTACACTGACCACAATCCGTTAATGTTTTTGAGTAAGATGAAAAACAAGAATCGGAGATTGTTGAATTGGAGTTTGATTTTACAGGAGTTTGATTTGGAAATTAAGCATGTGAAGGGTACAGACAATGTAATTGCCGATTGCTTATCCCGTGTTTGAATGTGTATATATATATCATGTGTTTGAATATTGTATGATATGTGTATATAGACAAGTGTTCACTTAACCATTTTGTATTGAAAAGAAAAATTTTACCTTTATGAGTCAAAATCTTTCCCTTTTGGAATGGAGGTGTAATGTGAATATAGGCCACTAGATGGCAGTATTTACCTTTTTTTTGTTAAGCTCAGACTGGAGTCATGTTTAGACATGTCCTGAACATGTCTGGGGCAAGTCTCAGAAAGTTAAAAAAAAAAGAGGTCTAAATGTGGGTGGGGTCTGCAAAAGAGTATATAAGGAAAAGAATTGAGACAGTAAAGTAGTAGGAGAAATTGCAAGAAAAAGGATACGTGTGACCAGACCTGTCATTTCTGTTCAAGTCCTGTTAAGTTTCTTTTGTGGATTTTCATTATCCAGGACATCACCAAGCCACCCCACAAAAAGGGACAGTAAATATTTCTGTTTTTTTTTTATTCAATCTTGGTCATTAGTTGTTAGTTAGTTGTTATTGTCTTTGTCTGTGGATTAAATGTGTTTAAGTTTTTAAAACAGTTTCTGTCATCCCTTGCTGTTGCTGTTGCTGTTTGTGTTGTAAATGTAATAACAAATTGGGGCCATAACACTTGCAATAATTTTTGGGGAAGCCAGGCTTCTCTTGGCCTCCGCAAAAAACCGCCATTGGGTCAGATAAGTCCAAATTTTATACTCTTGTTGAAAATCATGGGCGTTGTGTCCTCTGGGCTAAAGAGGAGAAAGACCACCCCTCCTGCTATCAGTGTTCAGTTCAAAAGCCAGCATCTCTGATGGTATGGGTATGCATTAGTGCATATGTTGTGGGACACTTGCATGTTTTAAAAAGCACCATGAATGCTGAAAGGTATATAAAGGTTTTAGAGCAACATATGCTCCCCTCCAGACAACATCTATTCCAGGGAAGGCCTTGTGTATTACAGCAGGACAATGCAAAACCACATACTGCAGCTATTACAACAGCATGGCTTCGTAGTAGAAGAGTCCGTGTGCTGAACTGGCCCTCCTGCAGTCCTGATCTTTCACCAATTGAGAACATTTGGCACATAATTAAACGAAAAGTCTGTCAAAGGAGACCCAAAATTCTCCAGCAACGAGAACCCTGTATTAAACAAGAGTGGGATCAAATTCCAATGGCTGAACTCAAGAAACTTGTCTCCTCAATGCCCAGACGCCTCCACTCTGTGTTAAAAAGAAGAGGGGATGCAACACTATGGTAAACCGGCCCCTGTCACAACTTTTTTTTCCAGACCTGTAGCAGCAATCAAATTTGAAATGAGCTCATTTTGTGAGTTAAATGGTAAAATTTCCCAGTTTCAACATTTTATACTGGCTGGTGTGATTTGAAAGTCATTGCGTTTCTATTTTGTTCACAATTTAAACTTTGTCCAAACTATTTTGGAATTGGGGTTGTATATTCACAATTTGATATGGAGTCAGATTTTACGCAACTGCTGTGGGATGAGCCCTGTACCTATGAGCAGTGAAAACAGGTTAAAATTTTTCGGTGCCCTGTTCTTGCAAACAGAGAAATTGATCAATGTTTTGTTATGAATCACGGCTAATAAGCTAATAAGAAGCTAATAAGAACGCGCCGAGCCTTCACCTCGTGCCATGTTTGTCGTTGGTATAGCTGTGAGGGTTTTCAACCCACACCGTCAGAAAAGTTAAAAATCCACGGAAGGGAAAATCTAGTCAATCATTATATTCTGGGAGTCCACTGACTTTTTTTTTTTTTGCAGCATATGGTGCTGAGCCAAGGGAAACAACCCAAGATCATAACTCCACCTCCTGAGGATAGAACAATAAACATTATGCAAGACGGGAGCATCGCTTCATTTGCTTCTGTTCCTATACCCTGTCAAGGCCATAATTTGGAAAAAGGGTAAATCTTACAACTTACCAGGTCATATCACCTTCTCCCATTGCTCCACAGTTTAAACCTAAGTGCCCTGGCAAAATGAAGCTGTTTTGAAGCTGTCCGACTAGCCTCACCAACAAGTTACCTTCTTGTGGCCACACAGCTGCTTTGTCCCAATCTCATAAATTCTCATTGCATTTTGCTTGTGGAAATGCTCATGTTATCACAAATAAACTATGATGTAAGTTCTACTACAAATTTTTTTGCCATGAGAAATCGCCAAGCATTTCAATCTGCTTATGGCCCAATCACACAGCCGATCACGCACAAATCACTCACAAATCACGCACAGATTGGGTTAGTACGTGCTTGTGCGTTGAGAAATTGACCAATTTTTCGGGGTGTCGGGGGGTAGAAATCTCTGACGAATCACGCATGAACCACGCATGTATCACTTACAATCACTGACGAATCACTGACATATCTCGCTCGTGACGCATACTAGCAAATACGGTGCAGTATTCCACGAACATTCGACGCATGAATCACCGACGGAGCACGTCCAAACACGAACGCTTCATGTACGTTCCACGTACAAGCACTTTCGTTCCGCGCATGTCGACGCATGCCCCACGCATGAATCACTGACGGATCACGCACAAAAAACGCACCTTCGGCATCACTATTGCTTCTGTTCAGCGCATTTAAAAGCGGTGAACGACGGGAGTTCCTCAGTACCTTTTGCCAATCAAGAACACTTCAAGAGATGCCACCCAGGAAAGCTCGCTTGCCCTCAAAGTCAAGGGTGCAGAAGAAGAAAGCTGCTGAAGAAGAAGTCCATGTAGATCCACCAGAGGCTGCTGCTGCTGAAAAACCTGCTGCTGGTGCTGCTGCTAGGAGGTCCCGTAGGTCGCCTACCCCTCCACCTCCTGATCTGTCAATCCAAGTGGAAGTCCACGCTGCGGATTCAGATGAGTCTGCCCCTCCTGCTGACCCTGCTGCTGATACTGCTGCTGATGAGACGTCTGTAGAAGATCCACGCCCTGTGGGCAAGGGCAAAGGTAAATCAAAGGGAAAAGCCATAGCCAAACGTGACTTTTCCCTTGAAGCTAAAGTGGAAGAAGAACTAATGGAGTGGATGGCCGAGCACGACGAGGTGTGGAGGCGGGGGCATCGTCTGTACAAGACTAGGAAGCAGATCTGGGCTGCCAAGGCTGATGAGATGGGGCTGCCATTGGACCACATCATGGGCTGGTGGAAGTCTATTAAAGATTGGAATGTCAGACTCACCAAAAACAAGTCTGGCCAGGCAGCAAAGAAGTACACTGACCGGGAGAAGTTCATAGTGGACAGTCTGCAATTCTACCTGACCCAGCTGCCATCCACCAAGTCTGAACCCATGAAGAACTTGGCCCTGATTCCAAGCCAGGCTAATAAAACATCAAGGGTGAGTGACAGTGAGGCAGACAGTGATCAGGCTGTCTCACAACTTGAAGAAGATGATCTGGAGATCGTTGAGAGAGAATCAGCCAAGGAAGCCCAGACTTCCAGCCAGACTTCCAGGATGACTTCCAAGAAGAGGAGGAAGAAAGAAGTGGATCAAGAAGAAGAGTGGATGAAGGAGCTCGGGGAGACCATGAAGGCAAACCAGCAGCTCTTGTCGCAGCTCATTGAAGAGAAGCCGGCTGCTTCAGAACGGGAGGCCTTCATAAAGTATGTGGCAGACAGTCTCCGTGCAGCCCCGGTGGATGAGTACAGGAAGATGAGGATGAAGATCTGCACCCTGATTGACTCCCAAAAAGATGCCCCCGAGCCTCCACGACCTCCACAGGCGATGTCTGCACCTCCTGTGATCCACCAGCATGAGATCTACCAGCAGTACCAGCAGCCCGTCCAGCAATACCAGCAGTACCAGCAGCTGCAGCCCGTCCAGCAGTACCAGCAGACACAGCCCGTCCAGCAGTACCAGCAGCCCGTCCAGCAACACCAGCAGTACCAGCAGCCGCAGCCCGTCCAGCAGTACCAGCAGCAGAGCCAGAGCCAAAGCCAGATGCCAAGCACTTCCAGTGGGAAGCGGTTGTCTGCCGGATCTCTGACCCAGCTTCTCTCCGGCAGCCAAGATGTCCTTGATGGGTCCTTAAACCTGTCCACTTTTAGTGTTGACAGCCAGCTCATGGGAAGTGTATCGAGTAGGACAAGTGGCCAGTCTTTGAATACGCCCCCTGCTCCAAGACAGCAAGATCAAGACTAGACCTGCTGCAGGAAATTCTTTGTACATATGTAAATAAATTTTGTTATTGTTCTTTATAAAAAATTGGTTGTCTTAGTTTTTGTATGAAAGGTTCAAAATTGAATGGGCAATGAGAAATTGAATGAAAGTTAGCCAATTTGCCCTAATCCTCCTGAAAAAAATTAAATAATTAATAAATATAAGATTAAGAAATTAGCAATAAATGAAAAGGAAATTCTTAAGTAATAAGTAATTATAGAAGTTAAGAAAAAAAATAAAGAAAGAAAAAATATAGAAAAATAAGAAAATATGAGGTGAAAGAAATAAGGAAAGAAAAATCTATAAGAAATTAGCATAAACTAATATTCCAAAAAATATCAAGAAATTTATATAAAATTTACATACATGTTAAATGATGTGTCTTTGCATTGCATAAATAATGCTTTGGACCGAGTACTTTGTTGGTTATATGAAGGGGACTGATTATTTAATTATTATAAGTTTTGGAAATAACTGTACTTTAAAACATTTCCTGAAGAAACAACAAACTCCAAAATATAAATTTAAATATTATTTACTCAACAAAATACATGCATTCGTCCTGCATTCATTCACAAATTCACATCCACCATGCGGTCCTGCCAGGGCACAGCACCAGCTGGAGAGTTGCAGCAGTGGCGTAGCAAGTTCCTCTGCTTCTTCCCTTCCTTTGAAGCTCTGTTTGGGGCCTGCACAAACCTGGTGTCCTCCAAGTTCCGTCCCTGTCGCCAGGCACCAGGCTGCATGTTTCCATTGGCATCTTGGACATCAACCAGTCGATTCTGGAGCACTGGGTAGCGACTTCTCATGATGTTGTGTAGGAGTACACAGGCCTTCACAATAACTCTGACAGTCTCATGATGATGGTTCATGGTGGTCAGCAGGACTTGGAACCGGTTCGCCAGGATGCCAAACGTGTTCTCCACCACTCTTCTGGATCTGGACAGCCTGTAGTTGTAGATGCGGTACTCCCTCTCCAAGTTCCTAGCTCCATAGGGCTTCATCAAGTAGGTCCTCAGGCTGAAGGCATCGTCTCCCACCAGGAAATAGGGCACATCTTGAGTGTCATTAGGCAAAGGTGATGGACGTGGCCAACCCATTATGGTGCTGTTCTCCAGACCTTCTTTCAGCTCACTGTTGTTGTAGAACTGAGCATCTGAAGCTGAGCCATTTCCAGACACGTCCACCCACAGGAACTTGTAGTCAGACGTCACCAAGGCGAACATAATCACACTGAAGAAGACTTTGTAATTGTAGAACTCAGATCCAGAATTAGGGGGAGCCTTGCACGCCACATGTTTACCATCAATTGCACCAATGACGTGGGGGAAGTTCCATGTCTCGTACCAGTCATTTGCCAGCTGCAGCCAGCCCTGCTCAGTGGTTGGAGGTGACAACTGCTCATCCAGATACTCTTCAATGATGGCCTCACACACTTCTCTGTCCACAATGCTGATGGTGTTGTGGGGGACTCTCCAGGCATACTGCATGTCATGGTACTTGGATCCAGATGCTAGGTGACGAAAGGTAATGGCAACCTTCAGACCAGGCTCTAGGGGAGATCTCCAGTTTGTAGTCTTCTTGGTGATCCTGGGGGTCAGTCTCTGCACAAGCTCATCAAACATGTCTGGAGGCATTCTCATGAAATTCTGGAAGGATCTTGGGTCTTCATTTCTGAGCTCCACCATCAGACGGTCATACAAGCCCTGCTCTGGTCTTCTAGTGATCCAGTTTCTGGTCCAGACAGCCCGGATCTGTTGTCTTCTCCTGCGTCTTCTTCTCCTGGCCAACATCTGATGAAGTTGCACCATCTGGGCATTCTGGTTCAGCAGCAGGAACACCATAACATCTCTTCTTTGAGGGTTCATAGCAAGGGCGTAATAATGGTGTTGACATTGGTGGGGACATAATTTGCCTCCCATACCTCCCTATGTCATGACCTAACCTACTCAAAATACAGCCTCATCAATCAGCAATACAGTGTGTTGCTTAATTTCCACATGAAATATACCTGTCTGCCTGATGGAGACTGATCTGCAGAGCTGCTGTGTTGTGGCTGTAAAACAAAATTTATGATCAAGAAACACTACCTATTTTTGTCTCTTGTTGCATTATAACAATAATAATAATAATAATAATACATTTTAGGCCGGCTGGCTGTTTATTGCATTAATAATACGTTGTCCTTCTATATTATTATTCATCTAACCATTCCATCTAAAGCCCTATTAGGACGGGACTAGTTTTATGGGGGGACGTGGGGTAAAAATGCATTCAGATGCATCAACATGCATTGTGGAGGTGGCGGGCACGTGACAACTGTCACAACTCACAACAGTGCGTGCGTGAAGATCTACCCCTCTCACGTTCTGTTCTCTCGTCCGAATAGGGCTAAAGATGAGCGGATTCTAAAAATTATGTAAAGATTTTCTGTTCTTATTTCACTCCACTCTAAGAGACTTTTAGCATGATTAATGTTTCAGTAGAATCCGTGTCAGACTGCAACGCACCCCCCCTCCAAAACGACAAGCATGGGAATGGGAAGCACGGAAGTTATTAGGCTACTGCATGTTGAGGTTTATGCTGTGCTACTGGAAAAACAATGAAATCGAGCACTTGGAAGAGAAAATGCGTTGCGGTCTGAACAGGTTTTTACAAGACTATTTTGTGTGAGTAACTTACCATTGACTGGGTGAAATAATGTCTAATGTCCGCCTTTTTTCTTTTCCTGCCCGAGTCAGACATGATTCCCCGAGCCAGCGACAGTAGACGCTGTTATTACGCTGTTATTTTTTATTTTCACCGCGTAGCCTACCAACTTACCAATGACAACCCAGTCATGATGATGGATACAGGAAGGGGAGCCAATCACAGATAGCAAGGCTGTCCCCACCAATGACACGCCGTCTTTAAGATGCGGAACTACAGAAAGGAAAATTAACCTTTTGTGTCCCGAATGCCGCATTCAAAATTGGTATGGTGGACATTTTAAACACATCAAAATATTGGTATGGACACGTCCATAGCGTCCATACGCATTTTTACGCCCATGGTTCATAGTGATATGGACCCCTTTGCAGCAAGGTCTGGAATGGCAAAAGTGCCCGAAATGGCTGCTTCTATATGCCAAAATACATACGTTGAGTTGTCAGTGGTTCGTCAGTGGAACATCAGTGAATCATCAGTTTTCTGTCAGTCAGTCGTGCGTCAGAAATGCGTCACTCGTCAGTGGATGTGCGTCGTTATGCGTTTTCCGTCAGTGATATGTCAGTTATTCGTCAGTTTTATAATTGATTGTCAGTGGATGTCAGTGGAATGAAAGTGATACATGTGCGTTTCATGCGTGATATGAACGTGGGGCATCAGTGGACGGACGTGGACGTGCGCGGGTTCAAACCAGTTCTGACACATAAGCACTGACGGCCGACGAGTGTCCCGCGCATAGTTACGCATTCTCGACGCATAAACTACGCATGCCGACTCATGAATTATGCTTGTTCAGCTTGTTCTGAAATAGGTTGCTATTATTTTTCTCCTTGGTATCTTTTTGAGTTATTAATTTCTATTTTCATATTTTTGTCGCATAGGAAACAATGAAACCGGTTTTTACATATTTAGCTATTTGGATAATTTATTTACCTTTCAACTTTTTTGTAACTTGTAAAATTTTCTAATTATAATCCAAAAAAAATTTTTTACGATTAATTCTGGGAACTTAGAGCGTGGACATATCACGGTTATAATTCCGCCTACCCTAACTGACCTCCGGCAGCACGTCACTGCACACAATGCAAAACGTCTGAGGTGAGTATTGTTAAACATGACATGCTAGCTTGAAAGCTACTATAATAATATAGTTAACTAACAGGTCAGTGAGGCAGAGTACCATCCAATAGGTAGTCTTATTGACAGCTTATATCGTAATTTGGGGATGGAAACTCCAAACAAGAGGATGGCACTGTTCTGTACAGATGTTGTAGACAAAGCTGAGCTGTCAATCACCAGCCAGTGGCTTCCGGAATAACACCCAAGTGAAGTGGATACTTCACTAACACCTTCAGTTCTACAGGGAGGATGGGGTAATTTGACGGAAACTTGACTCCAATCCTGATATCTGTGGAAGAATTGGGAGCTTTTTTATAACAAACTGGACAGAGGAACTGACTTAGAAGGATCGACAGGAATGCGTTCCCAATCTTGGAACCTGATGAGGCTTGGGAGGATGTTCCTATTAAACTGGACAGATGAACTGACGTGAGCTGTGTTCACTTGAATGCAGTCTCAGGCTTGGAAGCTTGTTTGATTCAACTAAGTAAAGGGGAAGGCTCCTGGTAGTAGCTTCATACCAGATGTAAACTAATCAAAGGAGGTATATGGAAGAAGAACTGTATTAATTGGAAGTATGCTGTCAGATGTTAATAAAACCAGAGGAAATTGGATATTATATGTATTAGTATGTATATGTTTTAATATATATAATTCTATGTACGTCTATGGAATGTGTATACATATATATTTTATGTGTAATAATACTGGAGATACAATGGCTATATATAATTTACATTAGAGAAAATCATATAATCCTTTGATGAAGAGTCAAAAAGGGGTAGGATAAAAAAAAGTGTATACTTCTTCCTACTTCTTTTTCAAACAGGGCACATTATGATTTGTTTGTTTTTTCTTTTTGTTGTCTTTATGGCTTTTGAATATAATTTGAAATGAACAGATATTTTGTTTTTATACTTGTTTGAACTAAATCATTAATTAATTCATTCATAATTCTAATCAACATACAAGTTGCTGAAAATGAAGAGACATGTAGGACATTTACACAAGGGTTGCGACAGCAATTAGCAACCCTCCATTAATATAGGCGACGATGGACCTCAATAGTCTCCATGAAGCTCTCCAAACCTCCAAAAATGCTTTCTTTCCATTAAAAAGCATTGAAATTTGTCTATTTTTCACCAGAGCCCCATTAGCCAGCACACATTCATAAAAAAAGCTTATTTTATTCTCAGGATGTTTACCTTGCAAGGAAACATTGTGCTGTTACTACCTGCTGTGCCATGGATAAGGGATTGGACTTATGGAGGCCTCCAGAAGGAAGAATAAAAGTAAAAACTATTTGCAAGGAACACCGGGCTGCATATTCACACATTTCACCTGCATGCAGTAAGAACAACAGACATGCAGGTGCAACGACTCACTCCATGTATTTGAACATTATTTTTTTTCCCATATTATACAGTGTATTCTGGTTCTGGGTTGTTGCATTTCCCCGGATTGTGAATAAAACACATAAATTGTCACACGCCAGTTTAACCTCAAGTCAGTCTGCCACGCCTGGGTTGCTAAACCGCAGGCAAGTCATCGCCAGCGTGATTTGGTGCAGGATTGCATTTTTATGCATCATTAGTTGCACTCGCCGTGGAATCTCGGTAATAGGCAAACTGGCCTCATGCTGGTCTGACACTGTCATGCATGAAGCTGTTGCCTGATTGCTGAATCCTGGGAATGACATATGGACCTAGGACCATATCTAGGTAACGGTAAGCTGTCAGTGTTCCGCAGATGCGGACATGGTCTGACCGCCATCTATCAGCAATCATGACACCACCAATAGTCCAAACAGTCCACTTCCTGGGTATATGCTGCAATATGGTGTTCCCCATGACGACGATACACACACCCATGACCATCAGCTCTGCAAAAGTTCAATCTGGACTCATCACTAAATGTGATCTGCATTCACTGTGCAATGTGCTAATTACTTGGACCATAGGTACATGCCCATGTCAGTCTGGCATGTCTTCTTGCTGCTGTCAGTACCATGCCAACCTGGAAACAGTATGTTTAAACCATGTTCTCTCAGACGACGTTGCGTACTCTGGACAAGTAATTGTTTACGGAAATCAAAACATCTACTTTTATTGGCCGAGCAGTGAATTAAATCAATTTTTACACTCAATTCAACTCAATTAATCTCACAATCGACACAGCAAGACATTATCATCCTGATTTTTCGATAAAAAAATCTCCAGTCAGAAACGTGGCCAATGGATCAACTTCTGTGACTCAAATGAGCCTAGGTAGGAAAACAACAAACAGACGACTAGGAAAGGCCAAGAGTTGGCGGCTAGGCTAGCCGAGCTGTAGTAATCATCCTCCCGCAGACAGCCAGGTTAGGCCTGGTTAGCGACAGGGCTTGGCGTTCCTACTCTACAGCCCGGGGCCATGTAGGCCTGTGCTCTAGCGTTACCTCATAACCAGATGAGACCCCCTTAATTATGCAGAAATTTAAGTCTTTATATAATTTAAATAGTAGAGCAAAAATTGCACTCTCCCCAAAGTTTTCACGACCAAAAACCGTATTTTCAACCAGGCTGAAAACATGTTTATTTTTGCTGTAAAATTGGGCTTTTTAACATGTAGGTCAATGGGGATTGACTCCTTTCTGCAGTCAGCCTCAAGTGGCCATTTGAGGAACAGCAGCCTTTGGCACTTCCGTATTTGCTTCACTTCAGCCCCGCACGTTGCCGCTTGGAAGCGACGTGACGTCGTGCTGAGAAATGAAAGAATCGTTTCGAAGAATCAACAACATTGGAGGCGTACAATTCTGATGGAATCGATCAATTGGAACCGGTTCTAAGTCGGAACTGGTTTTTGATTCCCACTGCTACGTAGGAGGTTCGTGGGTTGAACCAACTAAGCACTGGCACTAGCAACAGCACGGCACTGGCACCAGGTTCTTTTTGAAAGCGGCCCTTCCACCAGCGTGGCCATAAGCTTGGCGGGGGACATTGCGTTTTCCACCCTCTCAGCCGTCAGTGTTGAGGGATTTGGTGGGATTGAGGTTGGCAGTATGGGTAAGGCAAACATATTTTCCCACTTATAAAGACATTCATACAGTATTTAGTTACCTATATTTAAACCCCATGTTATAAAGATAATGCTGTGCTCTGTGCACACTACTTAACAAATACCATGCGTGACGCGGATGAAATCAGAAGCACCTGTGCGTAAAGGATGCATTGCCAAGCGTTTCTCTTTTCTTTTGAATGTTTTGAGATTAGAGAAGCCGGATATTTACGCACTACCTGATGCCGAGGCAGTTTGTGGTTGGCTGAGAAAGATGTGAAGTTGTTAATTTGCATCACAGATTCAGCTGTGTTGTTTAAGCCAGGTAGAGTTTCCATTACGCGTGCCAACCATCTTTGATCTGACATCAGGATAATTGATATAGATGCTATAATTTATGTCCTGATTCAGATAGTAACATTAAATAGTGGTTGCTGTAATTATTTATTGCATTGAAATGTGCCTGACATTCTGGGAACCTGCCTGTGAGGTTTCGGTGACTTCTGCGCCCTGTGCGCCGGACAGCCAAATTACCTCTGCGCAGTGAATCAGGTTGGAGCTGGTGAGCGCACTGCGCACTTTTGGAGGAGCCTTTGCCACAAAATTGTCACTGCGTCATGATGAATGTGCGACACCTCCCCCTACTGTGCTGCCACACCCATCTTGGCGCACGTTGGTCTACCAAATTGCCAAAGTGGCTGTGCACGGGACAAAATTACCACTGCGTGGGCTGCGCCGGACGAAATTACCACTGCGCGGGCTGCGCCAGCCTGCGCTGTGCCAAGAAATTAGAGCCCAAAGACTATAACTAAGAAGTAGTGACTGGATTTAAGCGCACAAAGTGAATTACAATCCAGCAACTTTCAAAACAAAGGAGGGGGTTTAAGTACAGGTCACAGATTCAAATGGTGAGAACTAGGAAACAAGACACAGCCAGAGATAAGGCAACACACAAGACGTAAACCAATCAAAAAGAGACATTACCTCTAGTTATTTAAGTTGCTGAGTGGGAGGAAACACTGAGGGCATTCACACAAGGGTTGTGACACACGCTGTCATTTGGAAGTCCATGTCATCTATGTTTCACGCCCAGGATTCCAGAGGTCTGGTCCTGACATTGTCCAGATTCTATTGACCTGACATCTCTGTCCCTGGAGGGAATGAAAATGTCCATTCCATGGTACTTCCACTTCCCAAAGGATTGACAGCTAATGCTCTCACACTTCTGCGATAAAAGTGCTCTTTATTCATAATTAAATAGGTGTGTGACACAGGTGGATGTGGGCAGAGCTGTGGTAATACATGGATGCATTTAAGTGAGAAGGTATACCTTTCCCAGAATTTATGTGAAAATATTTGCTATTTATATGCCTGTCCACATCTATTGTCTAAGGTGTTTGCATTGCTGACACAGCATTTGCACAGATCAGGCATTTGTACAGATCAATATTAAGGCAACTCCTTGCTCTCAGTGTAGTAGTAGAGGCCACTGTTGGATCTCATTAGTGATGCTAACAGAAATAGAGTGTATTTCAATGTAATGTTAATATTTGTCCTCTGTTCAGTATTTTATGTAGTTTTTCTAAACATATCAGAAGGATCGTGATTTGTGTATTTTCCTGTTTATATATAATGTAGTTGTATGTTCATTAGATGTTTTTTCATTGTGCTCCATTTCTGCCATTGAACATAGCTCTATATTACATTTGTTGACATTTTTGTAGTTAAAGTGTCTGACAACTAATTATTCCCTGAAAATGCACTTATTGAAGTTTAATTTAATATTAAAACTAAAGTACTTAGTTGCTGAATTATTCTCTGGATATTCTGCTTTGTAATTAATAATTAATGAAATTCACATTCATTTCTGAAACAAGGACTAATTCAGGCAAATAATGATTATTTTCAGTCAAATAAGAACACCATATTAATAGCTTTTGAGACAGGAAAGCCTCCAGTTTTTGTGGGGTGTTGCAGTGGACAGTTAAAACGGTCTGTGTGAAGCCTGTTTTCTTACTTTTATTTGGCTTTTTGACCTTTGATTTCAAATATTGCCAGAATTGCAATTTTGGATCCACACTCACTAATTGCCAGTTCGGAGAGGGATTTTGTTCTTTAACCTGCAACATCTTACTTTGAACTTACTTTTTTAAATCATATTCTTTATAGCGTGCCAAAAATTAATCATCGCATTTGGTAAGAAAAGAGAGAACAGTAGCTACTGCATTTACTGCATTCAAGCCATTATTACTGAATAAAATGCATTATCCGGTTACACTCAGTTTTATGAATTAATCAACCCTTGCTTATTCCCATCAAAAACCGAGAATATATGGCAAATTAAATGGCCATTTATGAAGCAATATCAATTCATTGATTTGCATATATAGATTATGCGTCTATTGTACGAGTATATGCAGTTTTCTAGTGGTGAGGGCCTCATTCCCAACACATTTTCAAAAGTCATCATGCAGCAAAGGACTCAAGATCAAAACCAAGTATTAATGAGGACATTTTATGACAAACTCACCTTCTCACTGCTTGTGCAAATACATTTTGGCATCTGGAGTACCAACCAGCTCACAAACTTTTTTTTTAGTAATGTTCCGCGGCAAACAATGACCTAGAAATAGACCACATCAGTTTTGCCAGATTGGTCATATGGTTTCCAGTGCAAAGCTGATTAAAGATCCGTCCTACTGTGCAATAACACAACAAAACTAATAATGCTTATCAATTTATTATGTAAGCACATACAGCGCCCTCCATAATTATTGGCACCCCTGGTTAAGATGTGTTCTTTAGCTTCTAATAAATTCAGTTTTTTTCTAAATAACATAGGACCACAATGAAGACAAGAGGAAAATCCAACCTTGCATTTATTCAGTGGGAAAAAAATAAGAAATAATTCTTTTGTATCAAATCATGTGTGCCACAATTATTAGCACCCCTGATGTTAATACTTTGTACAACCACCTTTTGTCAACAAAACGGCACCTAATCTTCTCCTATAATGTTTCACAAGATGGGAGAATACAGAAAGAGGGATCTTCAACCATTCCTCTTTGCAAAATCTCTCTAAATCATCCAGCGACCTGGGTCCGCTCCTCTGCACTCTCCTCTTCAGCTCGCTCCACAGGTTTTCAATAGGGTTGAGGTCTGGAGACTGAGATGGCCATGGGAGGAGCTTGATTCTTTGTCTGGTGAACCATTTCTGTGTTGATTTGGCCACATATTTAGGGTCATTATCTTGCTGAAAGACCCAGTGACGACCCATCTTTAGCTTTCGGGCAGAGACCACCAGATTTTGATTTAAAATGTCCTGGTATTTCAAAGCGTGCATGAAGCCATGCACCCTAACAAGGTTCCCAGGATCTCTGGAAGAGAAACAGGCCCAGAGCATCACCGATCCTCCCCCATACTTCACAGTGGGCATGAGGTACTTTTCTGCATATTCATCTTTTGTTTTCTGCCAGACCCACTTTGAGTGTTTGTTGCCAAAAAGCTCTATCTTGGTCTCATCTGACCGAAGCACACGGTCCCAGTTGAAGTCCCAGTACCGCTTAGCGAACTCCAGACGTTTGCGTTTACGATTGTGAGTGAAAAAAGGTTTTTTCCGTGCATGCCTCCCCAACAACTTGTTGGCATGTAGATAGCGCCTGATGGTTGTTTTGGAGACTTTGTGACCCCAAGATGCTACCATTTGTGGCAATTCTTTAATAGTGAGCTTTGGAGAACTTTTTATTTCTCTTACCATCCTCCTCACTGTGCGTGGTGGCAAAATAACCTTGCGTCCTCATCCAGTCTTGTTTACCACTGTTCCAGTTGTTTTAAACTTCTTAATGATCCTCTGACAGTAGATATGGGCAGGTGCAGGCGAGTGGCTATTTTCTTGTAGCCATTGCCCTACTTGTGAAGGTCGACACACATCTGCCTTACTTGAATGGTGTGTTCCTTTGTCTTTCCCATGTTGAAGAGTGGATAAGAGAAATGGCCTCTGTGTCAAGTCATATTTATACCCCAGGGAAACAGGAAGTGATGAATTACTAATTAAATGTTCCTAGAGACTCTGATCAACTTTGTAAACTACTATAGAAATGACCGAAATACTTCAATTACATTTATTTCCTAGGAATTGTTAGGGGTGCCAGTAATTGTGGAACAGGTGATTTTATGAAAAATAATTATTTCTTAGTCAGGTATTTTTTTTCCCTTAAAATTCACTTGAGTTGAAGGTTCATTTTTTCTACAATTTTCATTGTGAGAGTATGCTTCTGCAATAAAAATTGAATTTATTTTAAGGCTTTTAACTCATCTTAACCAGGGGTGCCAATAATTATGGAGGGCACTGTACATTATACTATCCTTCAACAGGTAACCTTTAGCTAGCTTATATTCTCTGCTAATGCATGGAAGGATTCATTGGGTTTATTTGCGGCAAGTTAGTTAATAACTTTACACCTGAGGTCCATGAAAGGGATGCACTAAACTTATAGCCTCACCAGTAACATTACATTTATTCAAACAAGTGCAAACTCATACAGAGTGGGAGAGAGAAGACAATTGCAACTAATGTAAGGCTGGGAATTCCATGGTATTCATTTTGTTACAAAGAGGACATTTAGAGAAGTAATTTCATTGCAGCTACTAATGTGTGTAATGGCTGATAAAATTGAGAGGCAAAGTGCAGCGGCCAGAGAGAGAACGAGCAGCATGGAAACAATACAAACACAGAATTATGCAAACCACCAGAAAGTAGTTGCGTTTCCAAAGGACGTATAATAGTCCAAAAAAAAAGGAAGCAACGTGAGAGAGAAAAAAAGTAGAAAAGGGAAAATTCCTAAAGAAGAGGAAACTCCAATAATAACTGGAAGATTTAAATTCACACAAGTCCTGACAAGAGATATCTTCGGCTATACTGCTTAGCTACAAACAGACATTCTAGCAAAGGAGGCATGGCGGAACGCATGGTCCGCAACAAGAAGGGCCATCTCCCGCACTGAAGGCAGCTTAGGCAGCGTGATAAAGTGGGCAGCCTTAGAAAAGCGGTCGACCACGACCAAGATGACCAAGTTGTCTTCAGAAATAGGCAGACCCGTAACAAAATCCCGAGCGATATGGCTCCGCCGTCGCTTGCGGACAGGCAACGGCCACAACAGACCAGAAGGGGGGAAATGTGAAACCTTATTCCTAATGTAGATACAGCATGCCTCTACAAACTCCCAGATGTTCTCAATCATGCTGGGCTGCCAAAAACATCAGGCCAAGAACTGCTTGGTCCAATGAACCCCCGAATGACCCGGCAGGCTGGAAGAGTGCCCCCACTGGAGAACTTGGGACCATACCACTACCAGAACAAACAAACAGCCCGGCGGCTCCCCACCAGGCCCGTATAGGATCTCAAGGCATCTCGCACAACAGGCTTGGCGTCCCACTGAATGAGAGCCACAATCTGAGCTGCCGGGATAACCGGCTCAGGAATAGGATCGCGACCAGAGCGGTCGTAAATCGGCGACAAGGCGTCAGGCTTGATGTTTTTAGAACCCAGGCGATAGGTAAACATAAAGTCAGAGCGACTGAAAAACAATGACCACCGCGCCTGCTAGGAATTACGTCTCTTAGTCTGTTGGATGTATTTGAGATTTTTATGATCCGTCCAAACCACAAACGGATGTTCGGCCCAATCTATGGCGGCACTCTTCTAATGCTAACTTTACAGCTAACAACTCCCGGTCACCAATTCTCTAATTCTGTTCGACCGCGAGAAGTAGGCGCATGGGTGCAACTTAATGTCCCAAAGCGGGTGCTAGGACAAAATGGCACCCACCCCGACCTCGGACGCTTCCACCTCTACAACAAATGGGAGGGAGGGTCCTTCAAAGCAAGAATGGGCTCCGAGCTAAATAGTTTCTTCAACTCCTGAAAAGCAGCCTCAGCTGCTGGAGACCAAGCAAACGACGGGGAGATATGCTTCATAGTGAGCGCGATAATAGGGGCAGCTACCTTGCTAAAATTACAGAAAAACCTCCTATAAAAATGAGCAAAGCCCAAAGACAGTTGAACCTCCCTGACATTTTGGGGGCAGGCCAATTCCTGACTGCTGCCACCTATTCAGGATTCATGCGGACTGACCCTTCAGACACAATGAAGCCAAGAAACGAGACTGTCTTGGCATGAAAAATGTATTTTTCAGCCTTGAAAAAAAGCTTGGCTTCAAGAAAGGCATCAAGCACTTGTGTGACATGTTGTTTATGCTCCAAGAGAGTTGAAGAAAAAATCAGTATCTTCAACGTAGACAAAGACAAATTTTTCCAACAACTATCGGAGGACGTCATTAACGAGTGTGTGGAATACAGAGGGGGCATTAACCAATCCGAACGGCATGACCAAATATTCTTAGTACCCGTTGTGTATTAAATGCTGTTTTCCACTCGCCCACCCCCCCCCACACCCCCTGGATCCGAACCAAGTCATAAGCATTTCGGAGGACTAGCTTGGTAAAAAATGACGCCTCTTGCAGACATTCAAATGCAGAGTTCATTAACGGAAGGGGTTTTTAATGATGATATTATTCAAGCCCCTGTAATCAATACAGGGTCTCAGGCCGCCGTATTTTTTGCCCACTAAAAAGAACCCAGCTCCGGCAGGAGACGTGGAGGGCCGAATAAATCCATTAGCAAGAGCCTCCTGAATATATTCTCACATGGCCCTTCACTCAGGCCCTGAAAGCGAGAATAATGAACCCCTGGGGGGAGTGGTACCTGGGTAGAGTTGGATCTTGCAATCGTATGTGTGATGAGGAGGTAAAGTCGAGGTCCGTTGCTTGTCAAAAACCTCCATGAGATCAGCATAATCGTTAGGAATAATGGGAGGCAGACAAAAGTTCTGAGCAGCCCCCAAATTCTCACCCTGTTTGGAACCTGCCATCTCTATGTCTCATTCTGAGTCAGAGAAATCCTCTGAATCGCAATCTTCCTATAGCTGCCGCCAGTCAAATTGAGGATCCCACTCCAACCCCTCCTCCGCCCCTTTTTCTAGACTAGGAGGGTTGTGTGAGACAAACTCCTCAGAATCACTCCAGTCGTCAGCCTCCCCCATAGGTTGATGCCTGGGATGGCACGCTGAACCCTTCCTACAGTGGGACCTACAATCAGTGCCTCACTGGACAACCTGGTTATTCTGACTCACCCAAAGGATGCGAGACCTATGTTCTCGAAGCCAAGAGTGTCCTCAAACAACAGGGAAAACAGAAGAACTGATCATTAAAAACTGGATCTCCTCAGAATAACCACCAAAAGGGACGAACATAGTCAAAGACTTGGAGACCTCGGTTATAAATCCAGTTCCCAGCAGGCGACGGTCCAAAGATCTTACATTGTGTGAATGTAAAAGAGGGGGCGCATGGGAATGGAATATCTCCTAATCCACTCCGCATCCATAAAACAGTCCACAGCTCCAGAGTCCAAAAAATAATTCAATAATTCTGTCTCCCCACAGTAATTCTACAGGAATTAAAGTTTGGAAGGGAAATTGGGTCTGTCCCTCTAGAGCCCCCCACACCGCTAGAGGGACTTCCCATTTCCCTGAAACTCAGGGCAGCATGGACGATGTCCCGGTTTGTTACAATTATAGCAGATTATAAGCCTGCGAACGGGCTTATGAGCTCGGCTCTCATATGAGCCATCAACCTGTAAAGGCTCGCCAGGAGTGGAAATTTCAGTGGACGGAATTGGAGCTGTACGCACGCTGTGAGGAGCATTAACCCCATAGTCAGTTAGAGCGAATGCAGTACATTTCTCCCTGTTACGTTCACGGATGCTTCTATCAATTCGCACCGCAGTACGAACCAACGAATCCTGAGAAACACAAGGCTCCAATGTAGTCAGAGCGTCCTTTACCTCCTCAGCCAAAGCGTGAACAAAAACTGTCATAAGAGGAACTTCTGGCCAGCCTGCCTCTGTCGCCAAGGAGCGAAATGAGATTGAAAACTACGCAACACTTTCTGACCACTGCCTCAGATGCATTAAACGCGTAGCCGCGTCCTGACCACAAACATCCTGATCAAACACCAATACCAATTCTCTAACGAGTGTCTCCACTGTATTCACGATTGGTGAATTAGATTGAATAAGTGGTCCGACCCAAGTGAGTGCAGTATCGATCAACAGGGATAAAATAAATGAAACCCGAAACTCTTCATTCATGAGCCATGAAGGCTGCGCATTAAAAAATATTTCACTTTGGGCAATGAAATCTTTACATCTTCCAGCCTTGCCTCCATATCTTGGGGGGAACTGGAGTTTCGGCTCTCGGGGAAGGTGTACGGATTGTGTTAGTGCAACAGTCCGTAAGATCTGAGTGGACAAGGCTCTAATTCTCTCAGTGAGACTTAACAGAACGTTTTCCTCTTTCTGCATGGCATACTCCTGAAGGCGGACTCTCTCCACCACCCCTGCCTGCTGACTGTTCAGGCTAGAAAGACCCTTGCCATACCCAGAGAGAACTGCTTGTTGATTAGCTACAACTTTCTCAAACGCAGCCACCGCTAATGACTTTATGCTGGCTAGAGTGTTCTGTAATGGCTGGTAAAATTGAGAGGCCAAGTGCAGCAGCCAGAGAGAGAACGAGCAGCACAGAAACAATCCAAACACAGTGAATTATGCAAACCACCAGAAAGTAGTCGCGCTTCCAAAGGACGTATAATAGTCCGAAAAAAATGGAAACAATGCAAGAGAGAAAGAAAGTAGAAAAGGGAAATTCCTAAAGAAGAAGGAACTCCAATAATAACTGGAAGATATAAAGTCACACAAATCTTGACAAGAGATATCTTCAGCTATAGTGCTTAGCTACAAACAGACACTCTAGCAAAGGAGGCGTGGTGGATGATTTATATAGGGTCTGGGGAAGCGCCACCCCCTTTCAATCATCCAGCTGGGTAAAGAATCCGATTGAAAATGAATTCGATCTCGTCCCGGGATGAGAGCCACAAAGAAAAGTCCAAAACACACGCACGCCTCACAAATAATGACGTGTTGGTCGTCCGAACTGTTTGAATGGCTGAATTTGAAGTACTCTGGGAGTACCTCATGTAACTAATGAATGTCATAAACGTAATTAATGCACTTAATTACATAAAAGAGAAACTGTTAGGGACAGGACAGATTGCAGTATGAGTTTTTTTATAAAGTGGTTAAATCAAAAGTTCTCTTCATTTAGGTAATTATTCTTGAAATTCAACCATCCAGCGATGTACTGTAATATCAACGGAATATAATTCAGGAATTTTCAAAAAAATATCTGAACAGATGAATTCGACTGGGGTGTCAATGTGCGTTACAGTCAGGACAGGGCGAAATGTTACGGACAGGACACTTTTATGACTCCATATAAATATCAATTAATTGCCACTAAAACTTGTATTGATCAATATTATTGATACATTTTCTTTGTGAGAGAGAAGGCTACATATATTTTAATAATAACCATGTCATTTTAATTTCAAATATCAAGACTCGCAGCCTCATATCTATGAGCATGTACAAAATTGTTACTCAACATAAATGCACGCATCTAAGTCCACTGCCTGGCATGCCTAACTTAAAAAATGTAAATTCACATTAAAAAATTCCATATGATGATGCCGGTCAGTCATGAAATTGACAAGGGTACGCAATTCAGACAAGTAGGTGATTGCAAACATTAATCACTTTATGACAGAAAACAGCAACTGACCAATGTAAATACTCCATTTTGAAGTTTGAAGAAATGCTGTATTATCATAAAGACTCTCGAGAACCATGGTGGAGTTACTCAACATCCCACTTCTGAGGGCACGTGTGCACAAATGAACGATACATACTGCAGTTGCTATAGCATTTGCTGCTGTAGCACCTTAAATCTTGATTAATAGGTGTGTCAGCAGAGTATTTTTATCCTGTTCCCCTGGTGGGGGCACATTCACAGCCCTTCCCCGTGTCCTCCAGTGTCCTACTGAAAGTCATGTGATACACAGTTGGGGTACCACCTGGAGAAGGCCGTCCCATCATTGGGAAGACATTGCGGTGTCCCACATGGAAGCTGTCACTACCCTACCTCCAGTACACACTGTACACTAATTTGTGCTTCATATGAACTTGCATGTGAGTGTCTGTTTTGATGTTTGCAGTGCAGAATGTTTTATCAGCAATATTAGTGTGAAGAGAGAACTATAGTGACTTGGTTCTTGTAGTGTGAAGTTTGTGCATAGATAATACTTTGGGAACTGTGCATGCTTTCAGTTTGGTGTAAATGCTATACACTACACTCTATCTTCTACTTAGTGCAAAGTTGTGCCAAGTGCAATGCAAAATTTTTTTGCAAGTTTCAGAATGAATTGGTCATAATTTTTTCTGTCCAGTGCCCATGTTGTTTAAATAGCCAATGTACTTGTGCCCATCTGAGTGTCCATGGGCAAATGGTCTTAAAACAAAGTGTAGCGATGTGCATAGCTATCTTGAGGCAGCGAAAAACGATTGTGCGATTGATCAACAAAACCCTACTCTAAAGTCAATGGTCAGTAGAAGAGGACGACCAATTATTGGCAGAAAATATTCAGCATTTTTAAGATTATTATTATTGTTATTTTTTAAATCAGATTGCCGATAAATTTAAAAATGTTAGATTTTTAGATTTAGATTTATATATAGACTGGTAAACTTGCATTTATGAACTGCATGTCATTTACGAACCTCACCTGAATTGCATGTAGGTGTTTTGAGACACCCCTCCCCTGACCTAGCTTGATTTGCAAATGCATCTTTTTCAACAAAGAATTACATGTTACCATTCAGATGTTTCCTTCCTTTTCAGCCAATCACATGAGCACGAGAAACTAGAGAGGCCGTTGAGGCGAAAAGCTTAAGAAACCGATATGGTGTCCAGTGCATTGTAACTTTCAGTTACCCCATAGACTATAATGGATGAAATTCCTGCCATTGTTATTGAATGAAGTTGTATGCAATCATGTTGGCCATCTTTGGAAAAGTTGTTGTCTGGACGGCAGCATATGTTGCTCTAAAACCTTTATATACCTTTCAGCATTTATGGTGCTTTTTAAAACATGCAAGTGTCCCGCACCATATGCACAAATGTATCCCCATACCATCAGAGATGCTGGCTTTTGCTTTTGAGCTGAACACTGATAACAGGAGGGGTGGTCTTTCTCCTCTTCAGCTTGGAGGGCACAGCGCCCATTTCAACTTTAGACCAAAGGACACTTTGCTACTTTGCTACAGTCCATTTTAAATGAGCCTTGGCCCACAGAACACGGTGAGGAGATGGGAGAAGAGGCAGCAGGAGGAACTCACTGTCCCACACATGCAAGAGAGGAGGCTGGGAGAGCTGAACCCGAAGTGACAGAACCTGCTCCCAAAAAGACAGCACTTGAGGACCAGCTCGGGAACTCTTTCTCTACTGAGCCAGAGCAGTCCAACAGATCAGAACAGGCTGAGAGGGAAATGCAAGACTACTAAGAGCCCTCTATCCCTCTCAGTAGCTGCCCTGTGAAGTGGTGGCATGAAAACTGCTCCCAATATTCTTTGCTGTCTTACCTTGCCAAAGTATACCTTTCTGTCCCTGTTACCTCTGTTGCGCGTCTTTTCAACTGCAGGAGACATAGTTAGTACCCAAAGGTCTCAACTGCTGCCAGAAAATGTGGACACGCTCATATTCTTGAAAAAGAACATGACTATGGCTAGGCTGTGTAGTTTTAGCATGTTGTCAGTATTATGCTTGAAAAACAGGTCAGTCTCGACAGTTTTTTGCACTCTGTGTGGACTGAGTAGCACTTTGATTACAGTTTTGTTTGCACTTAAAAAAAAAAAATACTATTTACATTTATTTATTTTATTTTAACTTTTATCATTTTTAGTTTCAATTTTTGGAAAGAAGTTTAACAGTCAAAAGCTCAGGCTCAGGTTTTGCATGCAAAGTTCAGGGTTCCCACACTTTTTTACCAGTGATTTTTCAAAACTTTTCCAAAACTTTTCCATAATATTTTACCTAATTTCCATGACTTAGTTTAAAATAGAAAAGGCCTATAATAGCAAACACAGAGCGCCATAATGAGCTCCTACAGTGTGCTATGCCCTAAGCAGTGTAGCACAAATGTAGCATGGAGAATGGAGGGGAAGTTGTGTCTATCTACCACCTATCCTAGGGCATCAGACAATGGCATAAGGGCCTATGGCACCATTCTTGTATTTTCTCAATTATATTTAACAAACAAACAAACAACAATAAATAACCAAGTATTACATTTAAATGCTCAAGAAGGCAAAAAAACTGAAGAGGTGTTATATTATAAGCATAGGAGACGTGCTGGATAAGAAAAAAAAAAAACAACATATAAAAATTGGCTGTAATAATTAATAGGCCTAATGGTAATAATACTAGTATATATTTGTAATAATAATAGAAGGCCTGTATATTTTATAATAGTACATAATTGTAATATTAGTAGTACACCTTTTCCTGTTCAGTACGAGAAAATACGCATTAATTTGTGTGAAATGGCGACCAATTTCACCAAGAAACACATCAGCGCTAAAAATCGAACATATGCGCGTACCGCATAAAACCTTCGTTCAGAAAGTAAAAATCCCCCCTAGAACTTTGTTCCAACCACCTGGATTTACTTTTGACAGGAGCCTTTATGAGTGATCAGCTCATTCTGTGGGAGGGAGAAAAACTGAGCTGGATTTTTACTTTCTAACCCCTGGATTTTCCACCTCTGCCGCAGATTCAGTAATGTCATTGGCATTTTACTCTCTCCCTTTTGGACAATCTTTAGCGTCATTCGGCACGCAATACAGAAAAATACTTTCATTTGCCTTAATATGAAAAGCATTAACACCATCTTTAAAGTCATTTGTGACAATCAACGAACACTAAAGTGCATTTAACATTTTTATCACACCGTTTGACTATAATAAAAATTTATGGACCGCGTTAATGCAGATAACACAAATATTTACACGATTGTACAAACAATTGAACGTTCTTAACATTCAATCCACAAAAATCTTTTTTTCAATTGAACAGTAGCCCAAATTTTGCTCATTGTTGCACAGTAATTATCAAATTGAGAGCATACCTAATCTTACACCACACCGACGATGCGATAATGAGCCAAATTTAGGCTACAGTTAGATTGTAAATAGATTTTTTGCGAATTGAATGATAAGAAAGTTTGTAAAATCGCGTGCATATTTGTGTTATCCGCACAAACTCAGTCCAGAAATGCTTTTGAAAGTCAAACGGTGTGTTAAAAATGTTAAATGCACTTTAATGTTCCTTGATTGTTCCAAATGACTTTAAAAATTGTGTTAATGCCTTTCATATGAATGCAAATTGAGGTATTTTTTCTCTGTTGTGCGCCAGATGACGCTAAAGAATGACCAAAAATGAATTGTTAAAATTCCAATGATATTGCTAAATCTACAGTAAGCGGATTCGAGATGAGAGCCCGCATGCTTAACCCTAATTTAGAGCTTATTACCCTTGCTTGCATGCATTATTCGCAGAATCTGGGGGACGTCGTCGAGTTAGCTAAGTTCAAATGACGCTGACATGACATGAAACCATTGAAGACTGTAACCGAAGAAAGGTTTCATAGAAAAGCCAACCGAGGAAAAGTTTCATAGAACAGCCGAGTTTTGTGAGATTTTCTTTTCGTGAGATTTTCTTTTCGTATAAGCGATATGCAAAATTGTCAGTGCATTCGTCTGTAGGAAGCCCAGTGTTTACTGCAGTACAGAAAAAAAGTTGCCCCCCCCCCCCCGAAGATCATCTAAATCATTTTGTGCAAGTTTTCTCAAACGTAACAAATGCCACAGTCATGAGTCAAAGTGTATATATTGTTAAACATGTTGTGCATGTTCGTATAGAATTACCACTTTGAAATTTTGAGTGATTAGTGAAAAAATTAATTGTTTGTTTTAAGCCAGAATTGGGGTCCTTTCCTTTAGGTCCCATTTTCTTAGAAAATCAAAAATCTCTGTTTAAACGAGTATGCATCGCAATAATGTCGAAACAGACACGCTTTAAAAATACATAAAATATGTGATTTGGAATGAGAGAACTTGCAGGAGAATTTCAAAGCAAATAGTGAGGATATTTTTCGTACACTCCGTTCTGCCACAATTGGGAATCAGGTTTCTTTGGTCTAATCAATTTACATGCGTGACGTGTTCATCAACCTGAAAAAAGTCATTGATTTTTGCAAGCGAAGCTGGGTAATCAAACAAAAAAGAAAATGCCAGGATGGAGATGAAATACTTTTGAACTGTGTATGATGCATGAAAATGACTTGGAGAGAAACCAATTGGGCCATAGGTTGACGTCGACCATAAATTTAAATAAAGTTGCGTGTTTGTATTGAAATCTTATTATATACGCGTTATTTCATTCATTATTCTGATTGACATTGATTTTACACAAATTTGATGCGAGGCAGCGGGAAAGTTCAACTGGGGTTATTAGAAAAATGGTGCCCTTTGAATTCCGGCGAACAGCCTACCAAGTAACCACGTGCATAGGGGGTAAAGCATGTACGTCAAAAGGTAAACAAAAGCATGTGCTCGATTCTTGTTGGCAGTAAGCTAATGAGATATAATTGGTATTAAGGAGTCCGGCGAGGGAAAAAAAAATCGCTGCCCGCCAACTAGCTGCATATGTAATCTATGCACATCACCAAATGTCATGCTAGTTTCAACGGTGTTGTGTTCGAGTCTAAATAATAGCTTGTAGTTTTGCGTTAAACTCCAGACATCTTTTGGGGATATAGGGGTCTATTCTCCCATTCGCGAAACTCGAAAAAAGCGCGAAGCTACGCGCTTTTCAGCCTGCGCGTATTCTCCCCTCGACTTAAGTCTGTGCATTACGCGCCCGAAGGCGGTTACACACTTGGGGCGGAGCAAGGCCAAAATCGGGGCGTTTCCGGGCGTTTCTCAGGAAACATTTAACATTTTCACGTATTCTCCCCCTGGCTTACGCGCTTTTTCTGTTTAGCGCTTTTGAGGGCTGTTGGCAAGCGCCAACATAAGGCGAAATGGAATATTGCGTTTGATATCGGTTGTAGGCCGAATTTTAACATTTATTTTATTTAACATGGTAAAGGTTGAGACATTCAATATTTGATTGTTCATCCTTATTTCGAAACTACATTTCTCATAACCATAACAAATTATTAAACAAAATCATCATATGATATTACGCAACAGCCTGTTCTCCAATTAGTTCAATTACAAACACACCAGTCGTCATCAAGGTCACAACTGCGATGTCGGTCCTGGCATCTGGGTCGTTCCAGAGAGTGGCTCATGATGTCATGCACATATCACAGGCATCTGTGTCAAGGTGTCTGACACAGTTGGTTGACGCTATGCTGCACTACATCAGCCACTTTAAAGTTCCCCGAAACACCAGCTGAAAGTCGGGGAGTGAAGGTTGCCAGGTTCCCCAGTGTTGTGGTAGCCAATAATTGTAATCACGTTGCAATCAGAACCCCTTCCACTAATATGAATATATTCAGAGACCGAAGACGTCAGCACACCATTAATGTTCAGGTTGTGTGCGATCATGATACGCGCATATTAAGCATCTGCGCCAAATTCCCAGGCTCGGCCCATGACGCCTACGTACTGCGCAACTGCTTGAAATGCCAGAAAATATGATAAATATTTGAAACCATATTAACCTTGATTCCACTATCTATCACAGTGATACTCTGAGTATAGGCAAATAAATATGACCATTTTACGTAACCCTCCTTCATCTGTATCCACTCCAAGTTATTCTCCATGCACTTTCACTGCAGAAAGAGTGGATGCCACCTCCTCCTCAGTGCAGTGAAATGCACCGTGATGATGGTTGCTCACCATCTGTTGCGTGCACACTTCTCCGATGTGCAAAGAGCCTGGCCTTTACAGTGCCCTGCAGATTTTTCTGCGTGCAGGGTAAGAATGCTTTGTTCCTTTGTTTGTTAAAGCGTTGCCTTGTCCTTTAGTTGCAAACCGGACAACAGAGTAGTTTGAAATTTCAAGCGCATAATTTCTAAATGAGATCATATAAATTGTCATTGATTGTCATTTTTGTGTGACTAACATGTTCTCTTTGTCTTCTTCCCTGTCTTCCATGGAACGAACAGGCTAGTGTAGAAGGGGCACATTTTCAATGCTCTGATTACGCTGGTTGAGAAGCGCTAAATTCTTTATTATATCATTATCGCGGCAATTAGTTTGTTTGCATAGCTTTAATGCCATGGTGGCTAGAGTAAGAAATAAAAAAGAAATGTCTGCATTACTTCATGTAATTGGCACAGACATACATAGGCCTACTATTACAGCCGCATATCGTGGGCCTGCTGATTAAACCTTGTACCTTCAAAATGATAAACTTCACAGGAAAATAAATAAATATAATATAAAATAAAAAATATACGTATGTAAATTTCTAAATATAATTTAAACTATAAATAAAATAAAACATGTTTAATTCTACATGAAAGAATAGTGGACATACGAGTTTTTGTTTCTTATCAGTTTGGAGATACGAGGTTTTATCAGCAGGCCCACGATATTCAAATTTAAAGTCTGGTTTGTGTTTTCCATGGACTACAACTGCATTTTTATGGTTAATCAGAAAATGCTTGTTCCTTTTTTTCCCGATACCCATAATCTGTCATGGATTGGAGGTATTGAGAGCTTTGTTGCTCTCGTCCGGGACGATATCGTTTTGCGCCCTATCAGATTCCTGGGCCAGCTGGCATTAATTGGGGGTGTTACCCGAACTCTATTTAAGCTCCTGTTCTGCCTCGCTCTCGTTGCTAGAGTGTCAGTGTTTCTATGGCGCTTTTGCCGGTAAGGTCTCTTGAAAGAGTATTGTCAGGGACTTAGCTGCATTAGTGTTAGTGAGCAAGGGAATCTTTGGTTAATTTCCCTAATCTTTTGGTTTCCTCGATCTGGCCTGTTTTCTACCACGGATGGTGTCAGGTCCGTTAGAAATAACGAGAATCGCGCTACCATCTGTTTTTAGTCTCTCAGCATGCTGCGGGTATTGCCTTTTATTTCTGGCCGCTGCTCTTGGCGTCCAACTTCCAGCATCCATCACAGTAGCCGCCAGCGGTGGCTGAAATTAAGAGGGCTATCGCCAGCCAACAAGAGACGTTGGCTGGGTTTTGGCAATCAGCGATCTGAACTTGTTGAGAGACTCCACCTACAAGAGACTGCTCTTCAGAATCAGGAGAGCGTTCTGTTAAGCTTGTCTGAGAGTATTAAATCTCTAACTACACAAGCTTCACAAAAAGTTGCAGAAGCACTATCCATACATCCTCACTGAGAACCTAAGTTACAACTGCCCCAAACATATAGTGGCGAGGCCGGAAAGTGTAAGGATTTTACCACCCAGTGTGAAAAATTTTTTGAGGCTCAGCCGTCACGTTATGTTAATGAGGATTCTCAGGTAACATTTATATTATCCCTGTTGGCTGGCACAGCGCTCAATTAGGTCGGCCCACTAATCAGATCTAACTCACCGGTCGTAAATTCTGTAGAGGCCCTTGTCAGGGAGATTGGTGTCTGTATTCAATCAAGACATTTCTGGTCAAGACGCAGCTTCGCGTTTAATGCACCTTAAACAGGGCAATGAAATCGCAGCTGAGTTTTCTATTGCTTTTAGTTCTCTGGCCACAGAGACAGGCTGGCCGGAGGCTCCTCTAATGACCGTATGCCATGCCCTCACAGAGGAGATTAAAGACGTGCCGGCTACTTTATAACCCTGTTCGACTTTAGTCTCCTTCGTACTGCGGTGCGAATCGACATCCGAGAACGCAACAAGGAGAAGCTAAGTAGATCACTGCTGGCTGAATTTGGGACTAAAATTGCTAGTGACGAATATGCACCACCAATTCCACCCATCAAAGATTCTACACCGGTTGAGCCCATGCAAGTTGAAAGTTCGTTTTATCGTCAGACTAAGAGACCAATTTGCAGAGGAGTAATCTGCTTTAATTGTTAGAAGCCGGGTCATATCCCTCCATGTTGTCCTAAGGTTCAGGGGAAATGGAAAACCCCACTAGCGATTCAGGCGGCGCTGGAGGGCCAGAGCCAATTTCCCTTCCGTACACTAATCCCCGTGGAACTTACTGTGGGGAGCAAGAAAGACATTTACTATTGAAGCGTTCGTGGACTCAGGCGCAGTTGATTGTTTCATGGATATTACAGTACAGTCACCGTTAAAACCGAAGAGAGGGTGTTAGTTCACTCCCGGTTCCCTTGGACATTTCGCCGTTCTCGCCCATTTCTAACCACGATCTAACCTAGGCCTATGTGCCGTATCACAGGACAATTTACCCCCAGGAATAACCACATGTGGCTCAGCGGAGCTGAATGTTGTACCGTGTGTTCGTTATAGAATAGAGGGCATTTTGACTGTTAGAATTACATTTGTGTTTGCCGTTATGCATTTTATCTTTTTTTCTCTTGCAGTGAAAGTGGAATTGAGAGCTTATGCGACCTCTGGAAAGCGTGTGGTTGATCATTTCCTCGGTTTAAAAAGCCTAGCATGCATAAGAAAAAAAATATTATGATAAATTCGACGGTGTAATAGGCCTATAAGCAATCGTATTCTTGAGGGAAATTTTTTTGGTATTTTAAATACGTCTTTTTATTGCAGAAACTGTCTGCGATTCTGAGGGTTTGTGGGTAGATCTTCAGCGAAGAGTGCCGCAATTGATTTATTGGTTTTGAAAAGCCAACTGCAATAGAAATAAACAAATTGGCAATATACAACTTAATAGCCTGTGAGATTATGATCACGTTATTCTCCGAAATTATGCTTTTTGGACCTGCAGAGGTGTGAGGTTGTCTCTTGCCAAGTCAATCTTCATCCTTAACAGTGGGGAAATCCGTCATATCGTGATAGGTTCCATATTTTTGAATGTGATGTCAGTTTATGGTTGGGCATTTTATATAAAATTTCTGCCACGCATTGAGCTGGTCATAAATTCTTTAGTAGGCTACAGTGAGCTTTAAGGGATTATTAGAGTGGCAATGAGTAATAAATCCAGATGACACAAACTGAGCTGTATTGAATCAGTGCCAGGTGAGTCCGCTTTTAATTCCGTGAAGTCGGTTTACGAAACAGCCTTTCAGTTTTAGGTGACATTTAAGTTATTGTCATTCAGAGATAAGATATTGAGCAGATCTTTTCATTAATTACGTTTTCCTCATTGATTGATATATAGCAAGCCTACTAAAAATAACCAGTGTAAGGTTCCGCAAATAGCTTATGTTGCTTCTTCTTCTTCTTCTTTTTTTTTTTTGGTGCATTCAAGAGTCGTTTAGGTCGAACTAAATTCATATTGTACACAATTCTTTTCTAGTTGCAAGCTTTGCGAACATTATATTTGAACATCTGAATGGTTATGAAAAAACAAATACAGACGATGCAATACGTTTTTTCATGAAAAATTGATTAAAAATGGCCTATTAGCATTTTAAAATGAAACCGTAGGCTATATATAAACGCATATAAATCGAAAAACATTCAAGTTCTTTTTCTGTAAATGAATTATAGGCTCTACTGAGACGGGGTGCGAGTTATCATCAATATAGGAATGGATAGGCCTATATAGGCCTAAGCTACTATATTATAGGTTTGTAACAGGGAAAATATTATAGCCTATTTCAGCACTTTAGTGTAAAATAATAGCACATAAAAGCACATAATCTCCGAATATTATAACTATTGCAGAAATGATACCTGACAAACAAAATCCTCACCAAAAATAGCATGATATTTAATAATCCAATTGCGTATTATACCGCACTAAAGTTTTAAATAGTAGCACAGGTTGAGCAAACTGTATTGTCAAATATAAAAAGGTTTGCAGAAATGATTACCGGCAACATCACCGCCGCCAAAGCAAATCAATATTTTATGTTGGCTAACGATACTCTTGCATTCATATATGGAAATAAATCGCCAACAAGCTGTTCCATTATCTAAAACGACCGTCCCAACCGCCCTCGTGGCTCAGGTATGATTAAACAAACACCCGGCTAACGGGCTGTCGCCCAGCTACCCCGTGCGCGGTAGGCGGCGGGAGGTCTTCTTTCGTCTTCATGCGCGTCAATACGCCGGTCCTACTTCGCAGCTCACAACGAGATTTCCCGTTCCTACTGAGAGCCTAATGCTCCCGTACTGGCGGATTAACAACTTTTTCTTTGGTTTTTACGGCGACTGTACTGTAAGTGGGCAAGAAAGCAATCCGTTCCCACTGTTACGCTTTCACAATCACCCTCTGTAAGAACCTTGTATCAGTTGGGGGAAACAGATTAATCCTATCGTCCACTGGGGTCCCAAGTGTAACACTCATTGTAGAACTTATAAGAATGGTTCTTTCGGACGTCAAGTGATGGGGCAGGCTGACGCCGAGAGCGAGTGTGAGGAGGTTATCTCACCGTACCCTCCTAGACTTGAAAAAGGGGCAGAGGAAGGGTTGGAATGAGATCCTCAATTTGACTGGCGACAGCCAGAGGACGATTACCTTTTGGAAGATTTTAGTGATTTGGAATCAGTTCAATCAATTCTGAACAGGGTAAGGAATTTGAGGCCACCCTGAACTTCGACTTGCCTCCGGATGTTCCCAGGGATTACGTTGATCTTGCTGAGGTGTTTAGTAAACAACGTGCATCTACATTACCTCCTCATCGTCCTTACGATTGTGAAATCAATTTCTATCCTGGGACAACTCCACCTAGGGGTTCGCTATATTCGCTATCGGGACCTGAGCGTAGGGCCATGCGAGAATATATTCAGGAGGCTCTCGCCAATGGTTTTATTCAGCCTTCTATGTCTCCTGCCGGAGCGGGATTTTTTTTTTGTGGGGAAAAAGGATGGCAGTTTGAGACCCTGTTTTGATTATTGGAGTCTGAATAAAATCACCATTAAAAATCAATACCCCTTTCTGTTAATGAACTCCGCGTTTGAACGACTGCAGGAGGCATCATTTTTTACGAAGCTAGATCTTCGTAATGCGTATAATTTGATTCGCATTCAGGTGTGGGACGAATGGGTTTTGTGACTCAGTTAAATAAAAAAAAGTCTGTTTGTCCAGTCATAAATTTTGTCATTGTAGTTTTCTTAAAAGTCATGTTAAAATATTGTCTCATCTCGTTCTCATGTACCCCATATCGTGTATTGTCTCGTCTCGTGAGCTGAGTGGATCGTCAAACCCCTACCGGTGAGTGATGTAGTGGTGTCTGAGGGCCCGAAGATCACGGACATCCAGTGCAGGTGTTTGGCCTTGTCCCTTATGCACTGAGATTTGTTCCAGTTTCTCTGAATCTTTGAATGATGTTATGCACTGTTGATGATGAGACCTTCAAATAAGACCTCCAATGCCTTTGCAATTTGACATTGAGGAAAATTGTTTTAAAAATATTCCACAATTTTTTTTACGCAAGCCTTCATGGGTTGGAGAGTCTCTGGCCATCTTTACTTCTGAGAGACAGCCTCTGTAAGATATCCCTTTTATAGCCAATCATGTCACACACCTGATGCCAGTACATGTTATTACTTCATAATGTATGTAATATACATAATGTTTCACCTGATTCTCTTATATACTAATTGCTTATTAAGTCCTTTCGTCCCAACTTTAAGATGTATTGCAGCCAGAAAATTTGAAATGAGCTCATTTTGTGGATAAAAATGTAAAATGTCTCAGTTTCAACATTTGAAATGTTATCCATGTTCTAATTGTAAGTAAAATATTGGCTCATGTGAAAGTCATTGCATTTTAATTTTATTCACAATTTACACTTCGTCCCAATTATTACCTCCGCCAAGGAGGTTATGTTTTTGCCTGGGTTTGTTTGTTTGTCTGTTGGTTTCCAAAATAACTCAAAAAGTTATGGACAGATTTTGATGAAATTCAGGGATTGTACAGATTTGTATAAGGAAAAAATGATTAGATTTTGGAAGTGATCTGGATCTCCGTCTGCATCCAGGAGTTTATTAAAGGATTCTTTTACATTGGGAGATAGGGCCATTTTCGACATTTATGCATATAACTCCACCTTAAAGGGTCAGGGCGCTTGGGGGGGAAAAAAAAAAAAAAAAAAAAAAAAACACACAGGACAAGTTTCAAACATGTTCTACAATATATCAAAGACTGAGCCTGAAAATGGAATAATTCCAGATACTATGATCCAGAATACGAAAGTAAGGGACCTTCGGAACTTTCATTATAGGAAGAGAACAAATGAAGCTACAAACACCATTATATAACCAAGATATCGCAGAATTAGGAACCGTGTCACCGGTTTTTAACGGTATCTTCAAAAGCCAGGGAACTAGATCCAGAAGAAAACCACCATTACGGAAAATTTGATTTTCGTGAATAACTACTGAACTAATATTGATATTATTATGAATTCAGTTGCTAATGGTATGTTTTTGTGGTCAGGGAATCTGAAAAAAATAGATGAAATAAATGTAGGGCTAATATTTGTGTGTAAATCACAACATGAGGGGAAATGTTGTATCATAAGAAAAAAAAAAAAAAACCCCCACACACAAATTAAGCTAGAAACATGAAACAGACATCTTTAAACAGCCAAAACGCTAAGGAACTAATATTGATATAGCATTTTGAATCAAATTGCCATGTTTTCATGGTCAAGGAATCTAAAAATGAAGATAAAATAAATGTAAGACTAATATCTAGGGTGGAAGTCGCAATATGGAGGGAAATGTGCTTGGCAGAGGTCTGCGCTCTCCTGTCATGGTTTGGTCTCGCCAGCAGAAGGCAATAAGCCGACGGGCACTGGGACCATGTACCCAAAACAGAAATAAGGGACCCAAACGCACAGGCTGAGTAAAATATAAATAAAGGTTTAATTAAAAACCATTAAAAACCCAGGAGAGCAGCAGTAGAGAACAGGACTCCATTACCCACGGCCAACAGAATACAGCTGCACTGCCAAACGGGCAGTGCAGCTCTTATATACCCTTCAAGTCACCTCCACCTCAACGAGCAGCACCTGTAGCTCGTTGAGGTGGAGGTGCAAACAGGAGGGGGAAAAGGCCTACCGGGCCAGACCATCACAGGACCCTCCCCCCAAGGCACGCCTCCTAGCGTGCCAGGAGCCGCTCTCCTCCCAGACACGCACCCACCTCCGGACCACACTGGGGCGCTCTCCTCCCGGGCACGCGCCGACCACCGGACAGGACCTCACCGGCGCCACATCCTCCGGACAGGCCCATCCAGGCAAGAGCCCTGGACAAACAAATAAAAAAAAAAAAAAAATACTGCCGCTGCTCCCCTGACTCAGCCTGGCTGGGTCCCATGCTGGCAGCTGTATTCTGTCATGGTTTGGTCCCGCCGGCAGAAGGCAATAAGCCGGCGGGCACTGGGACCATGTACCCAAAACAGAAATAAGGGACCCAAACACACAGGCTGAGTAGAATATAAATAAAGGTTTCATTTAAAAACTCAGGAGAGCAGCAGCAGAGAACAGGACTCCATTATGCACGGCCAACAGAATACAGCTGTGCAGCTCTTATATACTCTTCAAGTCACCTCCACCTCAACGAGCAGCAGCTGTAGCTCGTTGAGATGGTGGTGCAAACAGGAGGGGGGAGGGCCTGCAGGGCCAGACCATCACATCTCCGGGTGCTTTTCTAGTTTCAGAATTGGGGTGGTAAAAAAACTAATTTGAATGTCTTTTTTTACTCATATGCAGACTGTTGAGCTTGCATTTACAAATTGCTTGTCATTTGCAGGTGGGTTTTTTGACACTACCCTCTTGATTCTCTAATGCAGTGTTCCCCTACCCCCTCCTGGAGGCCCACCTGTCCTGCTTGTTTTAGATCTCTCCCTGCTCCAGCACAGGTGATTCAAATGATCAGGCTGTCATCAATCAGCTTTAGGAGGTGATTAACGAGCTGATCATTTGAATCACCTCTGCTGAAGCAGGGAGAAATCTAAAGCATGCAGGACAGGTGGGCCTCCAGGAAAGGGTTGGGGAACACTGCTCTAATGTATTTTTTTCAACAAGGAATAATTACATGTAGCAAATCATGTCTATTTCTTTTTCAGCCAATCTCTTGGTGCAAGAAACCGTACAGGCTGTTGAAGCAAATAACTGCAGATCCCAATGCGGCATCCAGTGCATTGTACCTTCCAATTTCCCCATGGACTTATAATGGACAAATTTTGCAACATTTTTCCCATCTTGAACAGGGAATCCCCGGCTCAATTTTTGAAACCTCCTGGGATAAGGACCATGACATGAACATTTTCTGCTCGATCAGTTGTTACAACTAAAATGTTGTATATTTTGATATTAGCAGTAACATGCTGTTAGTAGTGAGTGAGAGTAGGCAGAATTCTCGCTTTTTAATGCACGACTGCTCTCAACTAGTTACTGTTAACCCCTTATCACTCTGGGAAAAATTTGCCTAAAATGCCTATCCAATGGCTCCGTATGTACTCCGGAGCTACGACTACAAATACAGCAGACTGTGGATATCCACCGGCTCATTTCAAACGATGCAGGAGCCGTTCTTGGATATTTACTAGTATAATAGTGTGCTTTGGACTAAATACTTTCCTGGATTGGATTTACTGGAACTTTGTGGATGTAACAAGACCATGTTTGAGGGGATATGTTTGACTGGAGGAGTAATCGGAGGCTTCCTTGGTGAGTTGCATCAGTTTTATAACTGTTTGTTTGTTTGTTCGTGGTCTGACGCAGGCGTTGATTAAAGCTGCTGTGATTATATTTTGAAATGGTTGTTGAATCACAAGAATCTTAGCTTTCCAAAGCTAAGTGGCATGAGTATCTCACGTTACATACAAGCTGTGTAAATGACGTAGTTTGTTTTTAACTTCCCTGAAGGCCCATGGACGGGCTGTCGGAGTCTCAGTTAACTAGGGTAGCTATCAGACAATTGATTGACTAGATTACATTTCAAAGATTTAATGACTTAATTTAATGACTCACTTTATACATTTGCATTGAAATACTGCTCACTGTATCTGAACTTTTAATGTTCAGGTGACAGCAGACACTTGCATAAATTTGTTTGGAATGCGTAAATAGCTGCTGCAAACAGGAAAGGCACTTGCAAGAAATTATCAGCTTGAATCCTATGAAAAAAAACTGGCATGCACAGAGGGCCCCCATAATGATGAGATAACCGCTGCATTTAGGCTGTGCATTGAGATAGTTCAAATAGAGGGCCCTGCATAAAAGAAAATTAAAGGGCACCCACCCAGCACAACCTAGATACAAAACTCAGAATATTAAAAACAAACTACACTGCTAAATTACATTACTGTGACACAGTTGAAGAACTTTAATTTCTAGCGTAAAAAGCAATAGGTGCATGGAACTTAACCATTCTGCAACCATTTTACAGTTATCAATTATATTTTAATCATTAAAATTAAAATTTGAACCTTGAAAAGCCATGGACTTGAACAGCTGCATACCCAGCGCCAGAGGCAGGTGAGGTAAACAAGAGAACCAGATTAACTATGCAATAACTCCTGAATGTAGTTTATTACAGAAACTATGTACATAAACATCAACCGTGGAGGTTGCATAATCATGAAATAACAAGTTAAATGGTTAACCAATCAATTTCATCTTAGGTCCAGTACATGCAGACTCTAAGAGATATTCAATGGTCTTCCATGTGCTTAGGCTTTCTCTGAATCAGGTAAGAGCATGCAAACTGACTTGAAGCGGCAATGTGTGGTTTACAGAGAGCTCCATATTGTCAGGATCAGTGTTCAGCTCTGTTTGTAGAATTTGCTTCTTCGTGGAGCATCCCAAAGTATTTCCTGGACAGTTGGGCCCCGTTCATGCAGACTCCAACTGAATATCATCCTGGTAGTTGGTAGGGTTGTCTGTATGCAAGTGCTTCTTCATGACATACTTAGAGCCTGCATGAACGGGGCCTAAGTCAACATTTAACAATAGCTTTAATCTCCACTGAGTTCATTTCACATGGCAAATGAAATATATGTGTCATAAGTGAAGAATAACACGGGTCCAGAATAAATATGAAAGTGACTAGTCAAAAATTACAGCCTGTAAACCAGGGGTGTGAAACTGGTTTGTAAATGGGCAAGGGGCTGCAGGTTTTCATTTCTACTGAGCCACAGCACACCTCACACAACTAGTCAACCATGAAAGCTGAGATCAGCTGATTAAATTGGATGTATCAGGTGTGCTTTTGCCCAGTTGGATTGAAAGCCAGCAGCCGCCCGACCCTTTTATGAAGCAGTTTGACATCTCTGCTGGGGCGCGTCCACAAGAAAGTGTCTACGTACGCGGAGGCGGCAGCAGCGGAGACGACACGGATGAATCTATAGTCCCCAGCCGACTTTGTCTGTGGGCTACAATGATTGTAGGTGGTACTGAATTGTTGCAAGTCAAAAATTGCAGCCTGTACTACATCAACATGGAAATCTCTACGTTTCGCCACTAATTCGCGTATTATTCGGCCAATACTGTCACCAAGGCAACAAAATCGATAGTTGTCTTAAGCGACGTGTAACACGTCCATACAAAATATGACTGTAATCAGTCAAAAATTACAGCCTGTATGGCTTCCACAAGGAAGTACCCACAGATGCGGACCTGGCGGCAGCAGAGACAAGGCATGAATTTATAGTCCCCACCCGACTTCGTCCGGGGGCTACAATGAATGTGGGTGGTACTAAGTTGCAAGAAGGCATTTCGTTCATCTGGATAACACTATCACACCATCGTGATAACACTATAAACTGTGATAAAATCCCAAACAATTATCGTGATAGAGAAATGTATTATCGGCACATGCCCATAAGAGACAACACTTGTATTTGCTCTACAACAGATATTGAAAGTTACTATGGCCCAGTTCATGCAGGCTCTTAGCATTTCCAATGTTGTCCAAAGAGAGATAGGCTTGGTACCAGCCATTTTCCACAGTAGAACTACAAGAAAAGTAAATTGGCCATATTCAGACACATAGAAGAACTTAAAAGAATGCAAAGGACAGATATACATGTTAACAAATATACACATATACATACTCGCAGTTGTCGGTTTATTAGGTGCGGCAAATCAAAACAAATGCAGTCCAATCCAGCAGTTCAATAAGAAGTCATCACAATCTGATGGTTGTAGCCAATTTTGAAGTTACATTAAAAATGTTTTAAACAGGTAGATAATCAACTGCACAAATATCTTGAATATCATTTGAGTGTAGGCTGGATGACAAAGACCTCTGCATAATACAATACATTTCATTCATTGATTTTTGTAGGGCTGTGGCATTGGACTTTAGGTTTTACCTGGGAGCACCTAATATACGGTCAAATGACTTTAAACAAGCACAAATATTCGACACATACCGGTAATACAAATTGACAGGTATAAATTCCAATGGCATGTACACACAGAGACAGAAATGACCAACCACATTTTCCTTAATCTCCATAAAAATGGATTAATTTTGAGAGTTTTCTGTGTACTACCTTGCCTTCTTTTATTTTGTCTGTCTTCCTCTTTGCTATATGATTTAATCTAATTTTGCAGTACCACGCAGAGGCCATCTTGACCAGAGTATGGACATAGTTAGCTTCAACACACATGTCAAACATGTGGCTGTGCAGTTGGGGGAAGAGATTCTTCTCAGAACAATCAGAAAGAACCTGGGTGACAATGGCTGCTGTTGTTCCTCTTCCCTAAGGAGCCTAAACCTCAGTGGTTTTTAAAAGTTGCTGGAAGCATCTTTCTGTTGATTGGCAAACTGCAGTGATCCCTGCTGATGGTTTCTGCAGCCCACCTCTGTCCTTCAAAGTCAGAAATTGATGCGTTGAGTCATCTGAGGTCAGTGCTTGTGAGCAAGGCACGCAAGTAACCTGTTTCATCTTTTTTACGATGAAGCCAGTGATGTAAGCAATTGCAGCTTCCTTGTACTCAGACAGATTATCAACATCTGGAAGGTCAGAGAGGGAGTCTCTGCTCCCACACAAGCTCCTCCATGGGCGCCACGTCCACCCTGCGTGCGATGTTCTCAGGTGCAGGTGTTGAGTCGAGGATGGTTGTGTTGTCAAGAAGGAGACAGTTGCTCGTTCCCCTTTTCACCTGGTGCCTAACAAGAAGGCGCTTGTATGCCCCTCGGAGCTGCCTTACATTAGGGTTGTTGTTGTAGTAAACTCCGCAAGCTGTAATTGCAGAGAAAACAGCTCCAAGTGGTCCTGACTAAGTTTGTAGGTCAGAAGGTATTGGCATGGGGCAGCTGGTTGCTCTACCAGATCTTTGTAGATGCCCATCACACTTTGCAACAAGCATTGAAACCAAAGCTAGGTGTTTTTTCTGAGTGGAATGCACATGTGCTAGTTTCTTGTCTCTATCATTTACTTTGGGCCCATGGAGAAGGGACTCCATTTCATCTAAGACAGCCTTAGCACAATGTTTGGTTCCAGGCTTAATGGGTGCTTTGAGTCCTTTACTAAGTGGATTCCGGTGTTTAAGACATCAATGGCCGCATCAATTGTGCACAGAAATTGAACTGTGGCCACAGATCCACTGAACTCAGGATATCTCAGCTCCTGCTCACAGGACTCAATGGCATCAGCCACACTGCTGCTGAAAAGCTGGGCTGCAAGATGGATCTTCATTTTCTGAGTTCGCCACTGAATATGCGGCATTTTTAGTTTATTGCCAAGATGCAAGCCTTCTTTCTCCTGAAATTTGTGGAGCTCTTTAATATACTGCCATCTGATCTGGTGGTGATCATCTCTGAAAAGAACCTCAACTGTGGAAAACACATTCCGAAGAAGCTTAAGCATGTGATCTTCAGGATGGAAAAAGTAGGATCTGAGGTCCATGATGTCAAGATTGGCACCAAGCTCCCAGATCATTGTGAAGTTTTGGGAGGGGTCGTCACATGTCAAGGAGGCAACCCTAACTCCAATTTCACAAGACTCTCTCGGATGATATTTGCTCTCTCTGCTCCTGTCATGCTGTTGATAAAAAAGTAAGCGATGGGGATCTTCCAAGACTCATTGATTGCAACAACCATGAGGACCAATGCTTGTGTAGCCGTAACATTTTCAATCTCACCAGCACCAATGTCATTTCATCCATCATCAATGAGCAAACTGTGTCCTTTCCTGCTTTCTTCCTCTCAGCAACGTGACTTTTTAAAGCTGTGAATGAAGCAACAGTAAAACCAGGATCGGCAGAGATGCTACTGTACCATTTTCTTATGGTCTGAGGATGAGGCAATGACAAATTGAACTTCTCTCTAACATTGTCACATGCCTTGGGAGAATAGAAGTGCAGTGTAGTTGCAAACTGCTTCATGTTTTCAGAAAACACTACCTTTTTCTTTTTTGCTATTCCCACAAACATTTCTCGGGAAACAAAATCAAGACCTTCAAGAAGCGAGGCACATTCAGTAGAAATGAGAAGTTTCTTCTGAATCAATTTTATTACACCTTTCATGGAATAAACTCTTGCCTTCATTCTCCTTGACTGCTGGCTTTGCATCTTCAGCTTTTGGAGCTGCACACAGCTTTCTCTGTACTAGAGAGGCTTTCCTTTTAATTGTTCTTGGAGACTCCATAATAACGTAACAATGATCAAACAGAGAGCTAGGCAGCTGTGTTGACACGTTGCAAGAGTGACCTTTTGCGGAGTCTGCCAATTCTCCCTGCAGATTACTTTGTTTATCGCTGTTACTTGAACCAGTACCACACACATTTGCAGTCAGAGCAATGCCACCATGCAGGACATCTTGAGCAGCAACGGCCAGTGCAAGAGTGTCTTCAATAATGACATTGCTTTGAATGGCAGCAAGGCTGTTTGCACTATTCCCACTGTCTAGATCTGCAACCTCCTCATTGGTACTTGCAACAGAAATAGAGCTGGCTCTGACCTCATTAATATACTCAGCAACAAAAGTTTCTGTGACACCATTTATGTGTATGTTATAAATGACACGCAAAGATCTCAATGCAATCAATATGTTTATTTAACAGGAGAAACACTGACTTTTCAGTGCCAACGTCACTCAAAACGAAAAATGTCATTTTCATGCGTCATGAAGCACTTGTCTGACGTCTAACCAATTGTGACCTTCACACTTCAATACCGGGTGTGACTTCCTCGTGCCATGATGCAAGCAACGCATCTCCGGCGCATGGACCGAATCAGATGTGCCAGAAATTGCTGTGGGATGTCATTCCAAATCAGATGTAGACGACGTCGCAATTCCTGGAGTGTAGCTGGCGGGTTATCCAACCGCCGCAAACGTCGATCCATCTCGTCCCAAAGATGCTCAATTGGGGACATGTCTGGGGATCTGGCTGGCCATGGCAGGACATTGACATGTTGTTGCATCAGATACTGCTGTACAATCCTTGCAACGTGTGGTCTGGCGTTATCATGTTGCACCGTTATTCTGGGACCATGTTGCATCAAAAACGGTACCACCAATGGCCGTAGCACTTCATCGCGATATCTTTGACCTGTCAGATTTCCATCAATAACAAGCAAATCTGTTCTGTTTCTAGCCGTGATCCCTCCCCAAATCATGACACTACCACCTCCAAAACGATCAAATTCCTGAACACAGTTGTTGGCATAACGTTGGCATCACATCGGTTAAGCATGAATCTTGATTCATCAGTGAAGAGTACAAGATCCCACTGACGTTGGATCCACCGTCGATGTTGTTGTGCCCACTGTAGACGCAGTCGTCGGTGTTGTACTGTGAGTATTGGACGTCTTGCTGGCCGACGTGGGACAATGCCAAAATGACGGAGACGGCGACGGATTGTCTGTGCAGACAGTCGCCTCAAACCAGGTATCGTTCTTGCAGTTATGGTTGCAGGTTGGAATCGATTTCGGAGATGGGTTGTTCGAATCCAGTTGTCCTGTCTGGGAGTGGTTACTCGTGGACGTCCGCTGCGAGGACGGTCTCTGACATGTCTTGTCTGCTGATGACGCTGCCATAAGTTCCAAATGGTGTTTCGGTGGACATTCAGGCGATGAGCAACTTCCCTCTGCGAGGTTCCGGATTCAATCATCCCAATGGCCCTCCACCGATCATTTTCAGACAGTCTTGGCATTTAGAGGGTAGAGTTCCTGATCCGAAAGGGCTGTGTTTTCGATAAGCGATGCTTCCGTCGTTCATCAGGCACAATGTGAACATTCCAAAAATTCTCCTCTTTTATTGCCATCCACAAGCATGATTTACGCACATTTTCACGTGCAAAGTCATTTTCTCGCATTTTCATGATTTCCATTTCAATGTTGTGTTTACGTGTACTGTTTCAGTCTGATATCACCATGTATGACAATTTCATAATTGCGTTATGAAAAATAATTAACAATATTGGTGTCACAGAAACTTTTGTTGCTGAGTATACTTACCCAGCCTCTACTTCTTGAGTGCTGTTCCTTGCTCTTGGAAAGGGGAAAATGGTGGGAAACCCTGTGTCCTTTAGGCAAGTCCTTCCCTAAGAAACATGTAAACAAACAATATAATTAAAACATTTGCGCATTTTTAAGTTCTGCAGCTTGGTATCTGATAGTTTTTTTTAAATTTAAACTGGATTAAATGAATGTACAGTCAGCAGTTCAACCTCATCAAAAATTCTTTGAGCATGCAACCATTCAAAGATTACTGCCACTGCAGAATCGTGCCATTGTTTGGTTGTGTTGAAGAATATTTTTTTGCAGACAGAATGTGAGAAAAAAAAAATGCATCAGTTCTCACTATGATCAGGCATCTTCGCATTAAATGCACTTGCAAGTGAAAGTTAGCAATTAAAGCGTTACATGGCATGAATTATAAATTCATGAAATTCTAAAATATTTTCTCGAAATTTCCACGGAACATCTTCCAGAGGTTTCCATCACCATCAATGCGGCATACACGTCAAGTTAGTCACTCGAATTAGCCTGACTGGGGAGACGCTCCGCACCCTGAGGTGGAAACGTCCCCCAACTGCACCCAGACACAACACCCAAAATTAAAACATTAGTAATAACGAAAATGTTCGATTTCGGTTCCGACCGGTTTCGTGACTGTGGGGCGCATACGCTCCGTTAGCAGAGCAGGGTGTCTTGCTTGAAGGGTAACTGAAGCCTTATTCTTTAGCAGGCTAATATTGAGCCAACACTGACACCTGCTATTAAAAACTACAATGCGACATTAAAAGAAATAATGCCAGAATAATGAAGCAGCAGAACTATGTACAGAGATTATCCGAATGAGTGTTTTTCCGTTTTCTTAATTAGGCTGCACAAGGTGCCTGCAAAATTTTTATGCAAAGGTGCCACATTCATGAACTTGCCACAACCTTAACTGACAGCTGCAAACCATCTCAGGGCATCTCACGAAACCTGGTCAGATCTCGTAACCTGAACATTGATACCAAGTGAGTGGATATATAACTACATTAGCAAGCCAGCTCACAATCTTCTCTAAGCATCTTAATATGCAGCAACGCAATCGCAGCCGCGACAAACGCCTCGAGATGGACCACCAACAATGAATTGGACAAGCCGCAAACCAAGCATTAATCGGACTGGATCATGTTTGATTTATGATTATGCATTTCTTTCATTTCCCCCACTGAGCCAAAGTTGGTTGGGACATCTTGACTTTCAAAGGTTATATTTGCTGAACATCATGAGACTTACTTTAATGCTTTCCTTATAATTCCACAGATCAAGTCATAATTATGACCTCACCTGAAGCCCTGATACATTTGTATTCCTAACAGCTTGCTCTGTTTCTCTAGCTTGCTGCTGTGGTCAAGTACCCCTGACTGCAGGCCGCGGAATGGGGCGGGGTCAGACAAAGAGGCGGGGACGGACATCCAATAGGTGTGGTCTATGGCAATGACAAGAACAGCACCATCGGCTGGACGACTGCAAAAAGTACAGATACTCATCTGTACTCTATGGAAATCGTAAATGTGCGCGTAAATATGTTAAAATTAAAATTTTTGCTTTATTTATTTTATATCCCTTAAGCGCAGGAGTTGATAGGAGACACAGGAGAGAGCGGGACACAAAAGGAAAACAGTGAAAAGGCATGAAAGCGCAAAGAGGACATGCTATGGCCCTGAGAGCTTGGGTGGGGGTGGGCTTAGCCCGGGGCGCCAGGGAGGACCCCTGGAAATGACTGGGGAGCAGGCCTGGCCCCCTGGAGCCCACTGGGTGGAAGGGGAAGGTGGCGGCAGGTGGTGACTTGGGCCTTCCCATCCTAGGGGCTGGAGCATGTTTGCGGCCGACCGGCACCGCTCCCCAGGTTCAGCCGGGGCTCCACTGAAAGGGTTCCCCCCCGCCATTGCCACCTCCAAATCCAGTCCTTATAGCTTGCTGCAGTGCAGAGTTATTTGCCGAAAAGCCCCCGCCCCCCCTTAGTTTCCCTGCCCTGCCCCGTGGCCCTGCAACCCCCCCCAGGGCGCGCCTTTCTCTTCCAGGTGACTCCCCCCAAAAGGCCCCTGGGGGCCAGGCTCAGGTGCTGCAGGGAAAGGGGTGAACTGGTGTCACGCTCTTCAGCTGGGTGGTCGTAATGTTCTGGAGCAAGGAATCTGATTTTAAAACTAATGCGGTGATACCACCAGCTTTCAGAAATTTGACTAAGTCCCACAGCGGGTGACCAATTTCTCATATTTCTGAAATATTAATCCCGGACTGTGTCTGGCTAGTCAAAAAAATTATGTCCTATCCACAAAAACCTAACCACTTCTCTTTAACCTTTGAGGAAAATGTCATAAATTAAAGGACAGGTGTAAAGGGGAATTCCAAACGAGTTAGGAAGAAAACCGCGCTTGAGAATCCGAATGCACTTACACTAAGCAACGTAATCATCAGTCCCCTGCCCATCATATCCTAACCCAATTCCAAAATAGTTGGAACAAAGTGTTAATTGTGATTAAAGTCAAAATGCAATGACTTTCAGATCACATGAGCCAATAGGTTATTTACAATAGAACATAGATAACATTTCAAATGTTGAAACTGAGACATCTAACATTTTTATCCACAATATGAGCTTATTTCAAATTTTATGGCTGCAATTGGTCTCAAAAAAGTTGGGACACAGGCAAAAAAGGGCTGAAAAAGCAATTAATATATAAGAAAAACAGCTGAAAGAACATTTAGCAGGTAATTAAGTAAACTGGCATCAGGTGTGAAACATGATTGGCTATAAAAGGAATGTCTTAGAGAGGCTGAGTCTCTCCGAAGTAAAGATGGCCAGAGGCTCTCTAACCTGTGAAGGCTTGCGTAAAAAAATTGTGCAATACTTTAAAAACAATGTTCCTCAACGTCAAATTGCAAAGGCTTTGAAGGTCTCGTCATCGACAGTGCATAACATCATCAAAAGATTCAGAGAAACTGGAAAGATCTCTGTGTGTAAGGGACAAGGCTGAAGCCCTTTACTGGATGCCCGTGATCTTCGGGCCCTCAGACGCCACTGCATCACTCACCGGCATGACTGAATGGGCCCAGGAATATTTCAAGAAACCACTGTCTGTAAACACAGTCCGCTCTGCCATCCACAGATGCCACCTAAACCTCGATCATGCAAAAAGGAAGCCATTGTTGAGCATGATCCAGAAGTGTCGCTGTGTTCTATGGGCCAAGGCTCATTTAAAATGGACTGTAGCAAAGTGGCAAAATGTCCTGTGGTCAGACGAGTCCAAATTTGACATCCATGATTTCCAACAAGAGTGTTGTGTCCTCCGGGCTAAAAAGGAGAAAGACCACCCCTCCTGTTATCAGCATTCAGTTCAAAAGCCAGCATCTCTAATGGTGTGGGGATGCATTAGTGCATATGGTGTGGGACACTTCCATGTTTTAAAAAGCACCATGAATGCTGAAAGGAATATAAAGGTTTCAGAGCAACATATGCTCCCCATCAGACAACATCTATTCCAGGGAAGGCCTTGTGTATTTCAGGAGGACAGTGCAAAACCACATACTGCAGCTATTACAACAGCATGGCTTTGTAGTAGAAGAGTCCGTGTGCTGAACTGCCCTGCCTGCAGTCGTGATCTTTCACCTATTCAGCACATTTGGCGCATAATTAAACGAAAAGTCCGACAAAGGCGACCCAAAACTCTCCAGCAGCTGGAAGCCTGTAATAAACAAGAGTGGGATCAAATTCCAATGGCTAAACTCAAGAAACTTGTCTCCTAAATGCCCAGATGCCTCCAGTCTGTGTTAAAAAGAAGAGGAGATGCTACACCATGGTAAACAGGCCCCTGTCCCAACTTTTTTGAGACCTGTAGCAGCTTTCAAATTTGAGACGATCTCATTTAATGTAGAAAATTGTAAAATTTCTCTGTTTCAACACTTGCTATGTTATCTCTGTTTTATTGTGAATAAAATATTTGCTGCTGTGATTTGAAAGTCATTGCATTTTGATTTTATTCACAAATTACACTTTGTCCCAACTATTTCGGAATTGGGGTTGTACCTTTCTTTACGCAGTTGGCCAGCTGAATGGTCGTCGCTTTAAATATTGCAGCTGCGCTGAATTGTGGGATAGCATTATCTCCCTTCTTTTTGAAAAGGATGGTTCTGTGTACCCTGTGGGGCACCTTTCCTTGACATTTATAGAATTCGAATCCCCTTGTCATGGCTGCCACGTAATTTTTTCCGGATCATTTATCGGGAGTTTGGCACTTTCCCAGGCAAAAAAGACTATCAGGCCTCAGCCCCGCTCCTTCGAAATTTGGGATAAACCTGGACCGTTTGACAACAAAATTTAGGGGAATTACCGCCGCCAAATGTTATGGAATGTGCAGTGTCGGGACATCAGGGGGCGGGGTCGGACATCAGGGGGGTGGGGACTGATGTCCTGCACTCTGCAGCGAGGGCTCACTCGCTGTGGTTCCTGCATATAAAATAATTTATTAATAACGGCACCTTTGCGGGATTTCGCCACTGAAATTCACCGCATAATTTGACATATCCAGCTGGCTTATATGTAGCTACTACTGCTAGCATCCGATCACTAACCAACATGTGACAGAAACCAGGTTTAATTCTCTAGTTGAAACTTGCGAACACGTTTAATTAATATTCGTTGACATTATTTTCCAGTAAAAACTAATTTAAGGTAGCTAGGAACTTTTGACTTTAGAGACTGCACCTCAACAAAGTATATTTCAGCGGTAGGTAGAATAGTTGACATGTCTAATACGCATAGTTTTATAAATTTTAATTCGGTAATGATCCAGTGCAATGCATTTTTAATCCAGCGAGTCTTCAAATTGGCTTCAATACCAGGGGGGAGGCATTTTTACTTGGGGAATCTTCTGATTTTGAATTTGATCTTCAGAAACTTCACCTTTAAAAAATATTTAATAACCTAAACCTCTGGCTGTTCACATCTCCCAATTAGCCACAGTTACTAATTGGTAAAAACCGACAACAGTCTAATTTACTTTTGATAACATTGTAATGCATTGCACCACAAAATTATGAGGCGTCTTCCGCATATAAATGATGATGTAAAATATCAATATGTCTTCATAATTTCAGCGCTCGTAAAGGAGCACAGATTTGTGGAAATTAGTTTGCGAGGCTGCGGGAGTCCGTTCTTTATTTTGAATGTTGTCATGGCTAAAGGGCGCTGTAAGGTTGCACAGCTGTGTGACAATCCCAAGGATGGTGAAAATAAATGCTCCTAAGTCAGCAAAGGTTTTGGATTTACAATGCCATATCAATTATATAAATGTAGGCAATGGGAATTTACCTTTCATTACCATTTCTAATCTTAGGTCATGTATTGGTCTTGGTCGCTCAGTCGATAAATTGTTTGATTGTTATTCCGGTCAGCTTAAATACAAGCAGCTTGCAGACAGCCAAGCCATAAAGGGAGAGCTTAATGAAGGCCCTTTGAACTACTCGATGGCCTGGATGAAAGGGAAGAGAACAACTGACGTCACGTAAGAGCATAACTGATGCACAAGCACTGCGGCACTGACGTTTGATTGGATGACTTAACATGGAGCGACCTTCTTTCCCTTACGATCTCAGACAATGAAATGTCCACAAAGGCTATACTTACCGAAGCTAATATCAATGTATGTCATAAGTTGGGCCATGGGAAAAGTGCTATAGTTACGCGATTAAGAAAAATCTGGAACAAAGGCCATATTACAGTTCTCTTCTACATGTAAGCCATTGCAAACACGTAGTCAAAGCTTGCGATCCAGTTACGCATCTCAGGTCCTGCTTTGGACAAAAATTAATATTCATGACCTGAATAGCGTGGTCAGTTTACTCTTGACTTTTAGCCTTTGGATAGCCCCGCCCCTCCAACCAATCAAATGCTAGTATGCATGAATAGGTTATCTTGTAGACGTAGACCACACAGATGGGTCCTAATAGCCTGTCTGGAAAGATGATAAGAACGAGTCCGCTGAAATATGGGTAGGGACAATCTGGCCTCCCAAAATATTGCTAGGGACATGTCCCGACCTTCCATACACAAACCTACGCCCTTGTTTTCAAGACATGGTACACTGGATGAATGTAACAAAGGGAATGCAGAAGGAAGAGCTTGACAGCAGATGAAGATAAACCCTTAAAATTGTGATTGGGCTAATGATCCGAGGAAAGAGCTTCTTACACGTCTTGCCGTGTGGGATATCCTTTGTCGTGAGCCAGTCTTTCTGTCCCACTTGTTAGGCAGGACCTGGCCGGCGGTAAAGTTTGCTCTTGCTCCTGGATATTTCGAAGAAGAGGCTTGGCTGGGTTCCAGCCTCCAACCAGTGCCTCCATTCTTTAAAGGCAAGTTTAACTGCCAGCAGCTGGAGTAACTGCCGAGCAGCGTCATGGCTGGAGCTAGACTTGTCAAACACTTTCCTCATCTCCTTAGAGAAAGCTGCATGAGTTAACACCGCAAGATCTCCCACCTCTGAACAGGCGACATATCCAGAGAGGCAAGTGATGACAGATGCCACCCTGGAACATTCAGTGGGGAATGCTGATGGCTGTAGTTTGAATACTATCAAACACTGGGTCAGGAAACTGCAGCAGGTGGTAGGGTTACCATTGTAGGAATAGTGCATCATGAGCCTCAGTTCCCAATGGGTAAGAAAAGAGGTGGCGGCTTGAAAGGCAGTGGCAGATTCTTGTAAAATACTGTTGTGCTCTGACTTCGTGGTGAATTGTAATCCTTCGTGCGTGGGTGGAAAGTACTTCACACAACAAGGAATCTTCGCTTGCAGCCTTTACTGAACATCTACCGGTAAGTACAGAATGCGAGCATCGTAGAAAACTAACTTTCTGTTGGGTTGTGGCCTCTGACTCGGGCACAGACAGCGAGCTAGCATGTCCCTGCAGTGAGCCGTGAGTACCGTTCAACATCCAACTATATACTAACTAACATGAGAATCCCGTCACTTACTCACATACACCCCCGTGACTCCCCAGACCCAGCAATGCACAACAGAGCATAGCATCACCAACTACTGTGATCTGCCTTACACTACCCCCCTCCAGGAGTACTGAGTCCCTTCAGTACAGGTGACTCAAATGAACATGTTAGAATGGAACTGAAATTACTGTTGCGTAAATTCTTGACTTAGAAAACCTAAACAAGCTCAACAACATTAGACAACCTCAAATTACGCCTAAATAGATAAACCAATAACTTAACAGTTTCTAACAACTACTTCCAGTATCTCTCTGGTTTATGAACCACCCGCCCACTGGAAGTTCTCACAACACTTTCTGGACTGTCTTTGGCTGCTGGGCCTCTTTCCTGCTGACACCTTGGAGCTCCATGCTGAAGGGCTTGCTCTCGATCATGTGACCTCAAATATGCCTCATCATCTGCTGGGTCTTCAGATATGTCCTCTGGCCATGGCGGCTCTGGCAGCGTCAAGGAATCCACTTCAGGTTGCAATATAGCTGAGTTCTGGCATGACTGCAGCACTTGGCTCCGTAGTCGCTGGACCCAAACAGGTACCACATCACTGTTGTATGGCTTAAGGCGATCATGATGCATTATCTTTCCGCGTTTCCTTCCCAGAATCTCGTAGAGGACAGGACTTCGGCATGCAGAAACAATCAGGGGGCCCATCCAGGGGGCTTGAAGCTTGGGGCTTTGTCCCTTCTTCTTGGCGTCATCCTTTACATAAACCAAATCTCCAACACTGTAGGAACGTTCTCCCGCCCGAACATCATACGTCTTCTTCTGACGTTCTTGTGCCACGCGGAGATGCTCCCTTGCTGTGTTCTGTGCCTCTTTGAGTCCTTCTGTTAGATTATGGAGGAAATCTGGTGCCTCAACTTGGTCAGATTTCAGCTCTGCAGTTCCAGACCAGATATCCTGCGGTTGATGAACCTCTCTTCCAAGCATCAGCCTGTTAGGTGTGAACCCAGTGACTGCGTGCTGTGAGCTGCGATAGGCGGAGGTGAGGAGTGGCAGATGCTCGTCCCAGTTCTTTTGATTCTGGTCCACGTAGCACCGGATCATCTGCAGCAGGGTTCTATTGAACCTCTCCACCTGCCCATTGGAGGCAGGGTGGTATGGGGTGGTCCGTGTCTTTGTGACCTGCAGGAGCTTGCATACACTCTTGAACAAGGAGCTCTCAAAATTTCAACCTTGGTCGGTGTGTAACTCGAGGGGGGCTCCAAACCGGGCAATAAAGTCATACACAAGCCTCCTGGCTGTCGTTTCCGCCCCTTGATCAGGAACGGGGAAGGCTTCAACCCATCTGGTGAACTGGTCAATTATGATGAGAATGTACTTGTTACCTCTGCTGGATATTGGAAAGGGGCCAAGGATGTCCAGGTGGAGGCGGTCCAGGGGCGCTCCAGCTTGGTAACCTTGCAGTTTAGCTCGTTTAGCTGGTCCTTTAGCTTTGCATGCATTGCAGTGCCGACATCTTTTTATAAACAGGCGGACGTCCTCGCCCATTCCATGCCAGTGATAGCTCTGACGTAGGCGCTCGAGGGTCTTTGCCTCCCCCAGATGACCGGAGTGAGGGGGATCATGGCAAGCCTGCAGAACCTCTTGTTGCATGGACGCCGGGACTAGTAGCAGCAGAGCTGGGTGTTGTGCGCCGACTCTCTCCCAGGAATAGAAAAGGACTCCTCGTTGCAGCACGATCTGGGGCCAGCAGAGCCAGAATTTTCTCACTGCAGGACTTTCAAGCGCCACCTGGTCTTTAGTAGGAAGAATCCCAGATGTTTTCCACGTGAAGAATGGAGAGGACAGGGTCAGCTTTTTGGATTTTGGCCAGCTCTTCTGCGCTGGCTGACTGCAGCCAGTTAACTTCAGGAGTCCCCACAGGTGTAGGTGATGGACCTGTTTCCATAGGCTGAACTTCAGCACTTATCGTCTTGATACATCTTACTGCTAGTGGCACCACATCATCAACGTCATCCTCAAACCTTGCCCACTGCTCATGAAGTCTTTTACAATGCTCGCACCCTTGACATGGCAGGTCTGACAGGTTTTTCCCAGCTTGGTAGCAGTTTCATTCATTTGAATGGTCTTTAGTTTGCCTAGACATGGCGTCCGCATTTGAGTGTTGGCGGCCTGCTCGATGCTCAATGCTGAAGTCGTATTGGCTCAACTCTTCCAGCCAGCGAGCTAGTTGACCCTCCGGGCACTTGAATCGAAAGAGCCAAGTGAGGCTGCTATGATCGGTTCTCAGCAAGAACTTCTTGCCCAGCAGGTAATGACGGAATTGTCGAGTGAAACGCACAACAGCAAGCAGCTCACGTCTGGTGACGCAGTACCTCCGCTGAGCTGGTGTGAGGTGGCTGCTAGCATATGTGAGAACTCGCTCTTCCCCCCACTGCAGCTGTGACAACACAGCCCCAACACTGTGACCTGAGGCATCCGTATCCAGAATGTACTTGCCTTCAACAGTGGGGTATCCCAGCACTGGTGCAGTTGTTAGTCTTTCCTTCAGCTGCGCAAAAGCGTCCTGGTGCTCATCCGTCCACAAGAATGTGGCGCCCTTCTTTAGAAGATGGTGGAGTGGGCTTGCTAGTTCTGCAAATGCTGGGACAAACTTGCGATAGTAATTACACAACCCAAGGAAAGCCTGCAGCTCCTGCACATTGTCAGGGGGCTTCCAGAGCTGTACATCCCTGACGAGAGCTGGGTTTGGACGAATCCCATCTCCCCCCACAACGTGGCCCAGGAAGAGGACTTCCTCTGGAAGTAAGTGGGACTTGGAGGGTTTTAACTTCAGCCCATAGTTATGGAGACAACCGAAGACTTGTGCGAGCCGATCCAAGCTTTCGTCCACACCTCTGCCAAGGACAATGATGTCGTCCAGATAAATAAGCAATGTTTCCCACTGAAGTCCCCTAAGTACGAGCTCCATTGCTCTCTGAAACGTGCTTGGGGCATTGCAAAGCCCGAAAGGCATACGAGTGTACTCGTATAAGCCCCATTTGGTGATGAATGCAGTTTTCTGGCGGTCTTTGTCGTCCACTGCTATCTGCCAATAGCCAGACTGAAGGTCGAGTGTCGAAAACATAGTAGCTCCTCCAAGAACATCAAGGCACTCCTCAATTTTGGGCGGAGGATATGCATCCTTGATTGTCAGGCTGTTTAAACAATGGTAATCCACACACCACCGCACTCCTCTGTCTTTCTTCCGCACTAAAACAACTGGAGCGGCCCACTCTGATGCAGATGGGGTGATGACACCTGCCTTGAGCATAGCGTGAAGATGCTTTTCCTCCTCACTTTGGAAACCAAGTGGTGTCCTTCTCACTGGCTGGCGTACAGGCTTGGCTGTTCCTGTGTCAATTTTGTGCGTGATGATGGACATATAGCCTAAGTCAGAGTCACTCTTAGCAAAGAGAGTTTGGTAAGTCAACAGCAGCTGGAGAAAACGCTGGTGCTGCTCCTCAGTGAGCAGCTCACTAGTAGCACCAACCAACCCTCGGAGATGGTCAGGAAGGTCAGAGATGGTTGCTATTCTTCCAACCCTCAGTGGTGGTACACTCTCTGACTCTTTCTCTGTGCCAAGTTCTGCACCCTTCTCAGGAAAACATGATGGCTCCTCAGGATAAGCTTCGACTAAGAGCCCCAGACATACTCCCTTTAACAGCGCTGCTTTGCTGGTAGAAAAGTTGCACAGCCTGACTGACACCCGCTTCCCCATGGTGACGGCAACACTTCCAGAGGTTACAGCTCCTGTGACAGTCAAGGGTTCTAGTACAGCTGGGACACCTGGCTTTGGGTTCTCCACTTCGCCCCACACTACGCACTCAGATGTAGGTGGTATGGTGGTGCCCTCTCCTAGGGTCACCCTGGTAACACAATAGTCTGCTCCATCCGTTCCCTCCTTGGAGGGCACAAGTTCATCACCAATAAAAACTTTGCCACGGGCGTGGACAACAACATCGTGGGCCTTCATCAGATCATATCCAAGAAGAACAGAGTCACGTATTGGGGCCACATGTACATCCCAGTCTATCAATTTGGATGCAATTTTAAAAGTGACCTTCAACCCACATTTTGCCTTCATGCCATCTCCCACTCCTGCACTGAGAAGATAGGTCTCGTGCAGGTTGTTGGGGCCCTTTGCCGAGAGACTCCGATACAGCCCCTCAGAGATGACAGTTGTCTGAGCCCCAGTATCCACCACAGCCTGTGTGGAAATGCCATTTACAGTCAAAGGAATCTGCAGACTCTCACCTTTGTTTTTGGTGCAGCTAATCTGTAGTCCCTGTAGTTGGTTGTCTGGGCTTAGTGATACTCCAGATTGCGTCCGTTGGCCTATGTCTTGGTCACTATGGTTCCGTGCACCTGCTGGACTTGGTGACCTTATGCAATCCTTCCTTAAGTGGCCGGATCCTCCACATTTGAAGCACGGACCAACTGCACCACGGGTTGGGCTTGGAGACTGGGAGCGCATTCGGCTGGGCTGCACTTGGAAATGGTTCGGCTTCCTCTCCACCAGTGAGGACGTGGACTGGAAGCGTTCAAACTGTAGCTGTAGCTTCTCCACTGTATGAATAAGGCTCTTGACTTGGTCTGTCAGTGCAGTGAACTGATCTGTTGTGACATACTGTGGGGTCTGCACCCTACAAACAGTAGCAGTGGTATCCTCACAGGCGTCCCCGTCACTGGCCCACGAAACACGCCTGGCTCTATTCTTTGTTTCAGTTTCACGCCCCACAGTGGCTCTGAAGTTGTGCTCGTGGGCTTCGACACGCTGTTGAGCCTCTGCAAGGGAGCATGGATCTCTATTCATGACTTCATAGGCCACCTTTTGGTTCTTTAGACCCTTTAGGAAAGCATCTGTTGCCAGCTGATCTTGCAACTGGAGATCCACGCCTGGATATGCGAGCGTAATAAGGCGCCGCACCTCTTCTGCAAATTCGGCAGATGTCTCCTTCCCTTGTCTGAGCTCCCCCAGCTTCCTTCTCACTGTGGTAGGGGGGTCCTTCCTTCCAAAACGCTGAGTGAGTTGCTCCACCAAGAGAACATAATCCTCCCTGGTACGTTCGGGCAGTGAGCAAACATATCTTATTGCAGCTCCTCTCAAACATTCATGCAGCCTGTCCACCCTTTCTGCAGCGGTCCATCCATGCTTCCTCGCCTGGCGCTCAAATGGCATCAAGAAAGAATCCCAGTCATCATTTCCATCAAATGTGGCAAGTCTAGGTCTTTGCGCCTCCTGCAAGGCGAGCTAGTTGTTGCGGACAGTGCTCCTTACCCTCTGCTCATCATGGTGGGACAACAGACGTGAAGTCTCACGTTCAGTCTCTCTGTTATCTCTCCGTCTGACGTCAGGCTCGGGGTTTGCACTCCCCCTGGGGAGACCAGGGCTGCGGGCTCGCCTGTTGATGACTTCCAGCTCAGCTGCAAAGGGCCCACCAGCTTGATCTCTTGGCTTTGCTGGCATTCCCCAAGATGCTAGAGGTGCCTCATCTTGTCTGTCTTGTAAGGGCTGCCGTAAAATCTCACCTCTCTCTCCACTGGAAACAGCAAGTGATTGTAAGGCTTGCGGTGCAGATTAATCCATTCCAGTCATGTGTGTGAGGACTGGAGCCAACATCACTTGCAGGCTTTGAATTTGGTGATCCAATAAAACCTTCAACCATGGTGGGGCTTAGTCAGGCTCAGAAAGACCTGCTGTAGCTCCTTCTTCAGTCATTTTATGTCTTTGAATGAGTTTTTTTTTTTTTCTCTCTCTCTCTATGACCTCAATCTAATAATTATTGAATAGATAATTCTATTAGCTAAATATGCAACATCACCAGCAGGTTTTATTTTTCAACGCGATTCGTAATAGCTTCAATTATCTTATTTACCATGAAACACAGCAGTTATTTTCTAAACCTGTATTTCTTTCTTTTTTTTTTTTTTTTTGCAGTCCACATTAGAAACAGTAAAACACTCTCTCAAAGGACTTTCGTGAAGAATCTGTTTTGGAAGAATACATTAAAGAAATTTAATATTGTTGTATGTACCGGTAGCATCCAGGTAGCGGCGCTGCTGTGCCACAGCTGACGAGTTGATGACAGCAGAGCAGCAGTGTCTCTCTCAATGCAGTACGCAGTTCGGTTGATGGTTTGGGCACATTAACAGTCCTCTGTCACGGATAACCACAGCTAGCAAACGCAGTGTCCGGACAGCGGCTCGTGTTGTCATTCGCCGGATCGTGCAAGTCCCAGTGAGCTTCCGTTAGCTTCCGCAAGCTTCTACTAGCTCCGACTGCTTTAGCTCTTGTTAATTAGCTCCCGTTAGCTCCCGCTAACGTTCGCTAGCTCCGACCGCTTTAGTTAGCGTTTATTAGCTCTCCTCTCCGTCAGATGGATGTACTCACGGTTGTAAAAGTCCACATGATCCCACTTCTGACACCAGTTGTTGTGCTCTGACTTCGTGGTGAATTGTAATCCTTCGTGCGTGGGTGGAAAGTACTTCACACAACAAGGAATCTTCGTTTGCAGCCTTTACTGAACATCTACCGGTAAGTACAGAATGCGAGCATCGTAGAAAACGAACTTTCTGTTGGGTTGTGGCCTCTGACTCGGGCACAGACAGCGAGCTAGCATGTCCCTGCAGTGAGCCGTGAGTACCGTTCAACATCCAACTATATACTAACTAACATGAGAATCCCGTCACTTACTCACATACACCCCCGTGACTCCCCAGACCCAATCAACTCGCCAGGCTCAGCAATGCACAACAGAGCATAGCATCAACAACTACTGTGATCTGCCTTTCAATACTCTTAATGGCCATTAGTTGATTAGCGAGGGCTCCTATGCAAAGCTAATAGAGTTCTTCCTCCAGCTGACTATTATACCGCATCCCCTGGTACCTCATTGTTTCAAACAGGCTGGGCATCTCTGCTGACTCCATTCCCTTGGCTGGATAGTACTGTTACGATCCAGACCCGTAACCATATGCAGACACAGAGTACAATCCAATAGTAGAGTTTATTGATAGCAATACGGCAAGACAGAGAGACGGAGCCCAGAACAGAATGACTGCGTGGGCATATCTCGGACAGCTTCCAGATAGAGTGCACACTTTGTTGAAGTGTTGAATGGCTGGGGAGAGGAGTTTCGCTGGAATGCAGTCCCAATCCTGAAAACTGAGAAAAAGGCTTGGGAGCTTGTTCCTATTAACTGAACTAGAACAAGAATGTCTGTATAGGACTGTCATTAAAGTTTACGAATAATTTCCAAAGACAGTGAACTTCACTGGCAAATACTGAATGGTTGCAAAAGGGCGTACAGCAAGTGACAATCCAGCTACTTGCAAACTCAAAGTATGGGGTATAAATATGTAAACACACACATGAGGGAAGGGAACACAGTTGAGGAAAGTGCGCAGGATGTAAAACAAGCCAAAAAGACAATTATTCTAATACTGTCAGGAGAGACTAAGGGAAGAGGACGAGGAGCAGGGAGTTACTGCACGGAGCAGGGTCTATAATTTCACAAGACAAGTCACAAATACACTTGAATCAGGAAACAGGAACGAAAAAAGGCAACAATAGTTACGCTGGCAATGCTGGAGTTATACAGCAAAGATAAACATAAACACTTTAGAATAATGCAACAGGCCAAAAATATCTAAACGAACCCCGAAGTATCAAAGGAACAAAAATCAAAAATACAAACGTCACTCGCCGAAATGCAAAACTCGCAAAATACAAAGGAAGATAAAGTTTACAAAGCTCGGATCTAGGAGCTAAATGTGTGAGAGTACAATCAAGACTGGGAACCACTGGAGCTAGGAAATCGCTAGATGATGCCCAGTAACATACTGAGAAAACAGTGGATTTAAATAGGCATAGACACAAGTGAATACAATCAATATTCAGGGGAGTTGGAACGAGGAAGTGATGACTCAATAGTAGTGGGCGTGGTCACTGGGCTGCCAGGCGCGGACGTGACAAATACATAGACACGCAAGCTCCTGAATGGGAAGAGACACGAGGAATTCTCTCAAGGGTTGTAAAGCCGGTAAAACCGAGTACAATCCCAGAGATAAGTTATTGCCCCTCCAGCAGTAAGGGAAATAAAGCTGTGTACTGTTAGTGAAATAAAAATGATTTAAGTGAACACAATCCACTTTGCAATGATTACTGATTTCAGGCCAAATATGATGATGCACTGCACAAAACAAATGATAAATAAAAGATTGACCTGAGAAATTCTTTGGAAAAACACACTGAAGGATAATACATAACACTGCTCTAAAGAGAAGTGAAGAGCGAGCGTCACCTGTGACCACAGCTGATAGTAAGGACAGAAAATAGTTTCCTGCTGCAGAAAATGAAAATTATGAAATAAATCTGTTTTGTCAAGTTGAATCTTTATAAAGAATGCTTTATACGGTTCTGCTGTCAGTGTGCGTCTCCAACTATTTTTTAGGGTCCTTACAATGCAGACATATGATCATTTTCTAATGTGGTACCACAGTACTGTAAACTCTAACTCTCTCCGGGCTGTAAACTCTCTCTCACCTACTGTCAAGAAGGCAGAGGCGAGTTTGTTTCACTGTCTCTGGATATTATTTAAGGGGTTATGGTGGCGTGATCACATTAAAACTGTTTTCAGTTCTTTCTAGGGCTGTATCGAAAGTCATGTTTTCACATTCGATGCTCTGAAAGAGATATTTGAAAGAAGCTTCGAAACCCCCACCCCCCGCAAGCACACACATACGGACCCGAGATAAAAAAAATGTGCTTTATTAATGCACTCTTCTCTAAGGATTACGATAGGTAACATTAAAGTAGTGTAACCTGGGGCAAAATGGGGTATCGGGGCAAAATGGGTTCCTTTGCTTTGAGAGATCACTTGATGAGAGCACTGCCTTTCTTCCCAGTGCACATGATGACTGTTGAACTTGCCTGGGAGAGGGAAATATCCAAATATGTCCATTTTCATACTACTTTTCACCTGTACTTTTTTTGGGACAGTTTTTTTTTGTGGAATAGACACTGATATAAAGGTGACGTTCTGTTGGAGTAGTATGCTTCAGGCTACGGGAACGCCTTGTTGATCGTGACCTAAGGTCGCCTTGCTTTTCTTAAAGGACTGTATCGTGTACTGTGTGTGAAGTGGGGTAAAATGCGGTAGGCGTTGCGGGGCATAATGGGGTATTTCCCCGTTATGCTCCAAGTGTATTATTTTGTAATATCACAGATACTTTTGTGTCAAACGGGTGTCATGACAGAGAGGGAAAACAGCTGTACTCACATGTTCACCTTACAAAAAGTAGCTGCTGGAAATGAAAGAGTAGTGCTCCAAAAGTAAAAGGTTGCAAAAAAGAGAAAGCAAAGAAAAGTTCAGATGCACTGGAGGTTAATGCATGTCTCTATTGTGAAGATTTTTATTCGGTCAGTCATGAAAGTTGGGTTGCCTGCAGATGGGTGCACTACTCTTGTACTGGACTGGATGAAAGTAACAGAAACTCATTATTCATGTGTGAACAGTGTGAGACTGAAAATGGAATCAGACGTTGTTTTGTGATCATTTTTTGGACTTGCCACAATAGTTTGCTGGTTCCCCAATTTTCCCCACTAGCCACCCCTTGCATGGCATAAAACGGCGTTGCAAGCCATTGTTTTTCCAATCTTGAGTAAAAACCTGAACTTGAAATTTATGCATTTCTTGCTTGGTCATATTGTTCTTTATGTGCAAACCTTTAATGTTTGTACAAGTTTGAGTCCTTTGAATGAATTATGCGGATGCGAGGAAAGATCTTTTTTAAGTACCCCTTTTCCCCTACGATTAAAAAGGTAACTAAGAAATAAACCATATCAGAATATTTCTAAAGCGTTTTTTATTCAAACGGTCAGGTACAGAGCAGATGTGACAAACACGCACTCATTATTAAAGGCACGAGTGCATAACGCAAAGCCTACTGTGGCTTTTTTCACGTCCAGTGTGAAAGCAGCTTTACACTCCAGTTTCTGGATGGCATCTGTGAACTCTGCAAGTTGCTGTGTTATATTTGCTGCTGCGTGACATTGTCATTTTGGCTGTTTCAAGCACGCTATTGATATACTGACCAAAACTTCCAGCTCAACACATACAATTTTGAAATATTTGGTGTACATAAAATGGGATATTGGTTTTGAGCCATGATGCATCAACTACAACCTAAAAGCTCAGAAAATTGTTTTGATTTTATTGTGTGGGCAGCTCATTCCGCTTGATATTGCACATTGTTTAGAATTTTGCCTATCCCGTCAGGTTGAGTACAACTCATTGACCAATCCTTCGAGAATTTGGTCAGTAAACAGCCGTAGCAATGGGCAACTTAAATATTCCTTTGCATTATCCTGGGTCAACGTGTGACCATGCCGCGCCTAGGTCAAAATCAGCGAGAGTGAGCCGTTGGTATGGTCACTGGTGGAATGTCGCAAAGACGGATTGCAAGGAACCTGGGTGTCCACATGTCGACAATATCACGTCTCTGGAGCCGGTATAATGAAACAGGAAGCATCAACAACGTGCCCCCAGACCACGTGTCACAACCCTTCAGCAGGATCGCCATATTCGCCTCCAGCGCATGCGCAATCGCTTCCTGCCAGCTACAGTCACTGCTGCTCAGACCAGAGGTCCCCGCCGTGGTTTGGTGTTGACTCCTGCAGGTCACCGCGTCTGTCTGCGATGGTCAAGGGCACATTTGGGCTGGAATGCTCTCAGGTGGAACAGGGTGCTCTTCTCCAATGAATCGAGGTTCAAGTTGAGTGTGTCTGACGGAAGACTGCGTGTATGGCGTAGGGGATGGGAACGTTATACTGATGCTACCATCCTGCACCGTGACCGCTGGGGTGGACCCAGTGTGATAGTTTGGGCTGGAATAAGCAGTAGACACAAGATAGACCTCATTCTCATCGATGGAAACCTCAGTGCGACCCGTTACCGTGACGACATCCTTACCCCTGTCGCAGTTCCACTCGTCCATTGCCATCGCCTAACGCTGCAACAGGATAATGCGAGACCACATGTCGCCTGAGTACGTCAGGACTACCTGAGGCAGAATAATGTTCAGTGTATTGATTGGCCTGCGTATTCCCCAGATTTAAACCCTACAGAACATCTATGGGATATTCTGGATCGCCTGGTGAGAAGGCGTGATCCAGAACCAGCCGCAGTCCAACAGTTTCGTCAAGCACTCCAGGAGGAATGGGACCCCATCACACAGGCTGAAATTCAGCATTTAATTGACTCCATGCATCGCAGAATACAGGTTGTGTGTGACATCAGAGGAGGCCATACAAGATACTGACTTCGGTGATCCAGAATTGCACCTTCAACTGATGCAATGAACTGCACACCAGGAAAAATCTGTTCTTCATTCCTGACTCTAAAACTGTGTGGCGTTGGAAGTTTTGGTCAGTGTATGTTCCTAGCCTTCTGTAATCAGAGGGGCTGATACAGTCATGTAAGCTTTCATTTGATTGAATACCCAAGTGTCTATAGTAAAGCCTATAGCAGAGTTTTTAATGCTACCAGAGAATTTCTTTCACTGCTTTGTATTTTTTGGTTAGCTCTTCAATGATTTTTTCGTGATTTGTTATCATGTGCCCCGGCTCCAGCTGGTCAAAAAATGCACAAAACCTTCACCCCGAACAGTATTCACTGGCTACTTGTCTACTGCAATTTATTAATTGGTTATGTATGTCATTGCCTGCTTACGGTAAAAATGGCCTGCCAATATATCTTGTTTTGGCAGTCCTGTATTGGCTGAGTTCAGTACGTGCACAAGTAACCATTAGCAACTGTAGCATTCGCTCTCTTCAGAGAAGCAGATGACACTTGCGGACCTAGAATTTAGCTCTTTAATGAGTCTTGAAGTCACGTACTTCAGAAGTCATGGTCAAAATATTGTCATTATAGCACAGCATACTTAACCATTTAATAAAAATATTATAAATTGCTTATTTTCGCATTGCCTTGGTATCAGCCTTTCAGTCGCGGTGTAAGAAGAGGTCCAGGGAACACCAGATGCAGGAAGCAGAAGTGTTTATTAAACACAAAAAACACTAGGAGAAAGGGTTGGCAGACACGCCAGAAATAAAACACCGTGCTCAAGCACTGAACAATGGGGAGAACTAAGGTACACTGCCAAAGGCAGGGGGGAACAGAAGTACACTCTCCAAGAGAGGATAAACTAAGAAAACAAAAACTGAACCTAACTAAACTGACGGATACACTGGGAGACTTTAACACGGGGCAGACAAGACTAGAGCGCAGCAAACAAAGACTCGGGAACCATACACGGGAAACACTCAGAACGCACAAAGAGCTGAGACTTCACCATGTAGCACAGAGACAATACGGAGGATAAGTCTGACAATCGCATGTAAAGCTGGGACATTTATAATCACGAGAGGAGGCGGGGACTCGGAATGCAATCACTCTGAAACAGAAACACATGGGATTAATAAACATTCACACGAGGACCGGGTAATACTAATGACTCAAGACAAAACGCTGAGACGAGCAAACAAACTAGACGGTTTAGATTAAGGCAATCTAAACGTGACAAGTAAAAAAGCACCATAAAGAAAGCGAAAGGAAAGCACAGGGTTTCAATTGCAGTTAATCAGAAAGTTCAGACTGAAAGCAGAAAAGCCAGAAACACATTTGTTCGCTAAATGAGTTAATCAAGGTTAATACTAAGTGACAAAGTATTTACAATCACCCTTATATACGTGAAGATTAGTACGGGCTAGTAATGTCCTATCAGAGAACGCATTCACTCAGTTTTGCGAGACCCGGAATTTAACACAGCTGGAAGTAATGAATGAAATACCAAAGCCAAACCAAAAGTAGAAAGGTGATTGGACGACGGGACACAGGCACGCTGAAGGCAATCACGCGACACCACTGGAAACAGATTGGGAGCGATTGTCAGCCGGCTGAACTGAAAGCTGGAAAATAAACGGGAAGAAGTAAATCACAAGCACAAAGACGCATGGGACAACACACGAAAGGGCAGAATCATAACACGCGGTAACTGTGGCATCCACTCTCTTCAAAGAAGCTGACAACAGCCATGGACCAAGAGTTTAGCTCTTTAATGAGTCTTGAAGTAGCTCAGATGACATAGTCATAATATTGTCATTATAGCACAACATACTTAACCATTTAATAAAAATATTATAAATAGCTTATTTTCGTATTGCCTTGGTATAGGCCTTTCGGTCGCGGTAACTGTGGCATTCGCTCTCTTCAAAGAAGCAGATGACAGTCACGGACCAAGCATTTAGCTCTTTAATGAGTCTTGAAGTCACGTACTTCAGATGTCGTAGTCATAATATTGTCATGAAAGCACAAAACACACAATCAATTAATAAAAAAATTATAATTGCTTATTTTGGAATTGCCTTGGTATTTGCCTTTCGGTCGCGGTAACTGGCATTCGGCCTGCGGCCTCGGAGCAGTACGGCGACCCTCAGGCCAATACCAAGGCAATGAATATAGAATATCACACGCGCATCTGTTATTGCCTTTCTTTTCCTCTTCAGCAACGGAGGTTTTTTCATCACCTGCTCCAGGATTCGTTAGCTTGCCGCAGGTGCAGTCACAAGCAACGTACCCATGCTGCATTGCACTCATTCAGTTATTTTACTTGCTAACTTTTTTTGCCACTCCTATTCAGAGTTAGCTCATTGATTCATCACAGGCTTGCAAATTTGGATACTAACAATTTAACCATTGCCCTTATAGATGAAATAATCTCGTTCACTTATTAAGTTAAGCGGAGCAAATTACACTTCTCAAATGAGTCGTCATGTTCGTTACAAAATGATAGTACAACAGTTTCACCTTTCATAACTGGCACTGCGCTTTTTTGGCATTATCATATATCTCAAAATGATCCCAAGCCGCCTAATTCTTCGACGTCTTGTCTTAGTTATTGCTTTATGAGTCCTTGATGCATGTGATTATGACCGACTCGATGACAGAGTGCCAGCACCACATAAAAGCAGATACAGTCAATTATGTTTTTTAATAAGTTGAGTTGGCTAACAACAATAATACTGTTGGAGCTGAAAATGATTTTAGTTACTGTAGCTGTATAAATTAAATCTTATGGCTGTTGCAGCTAGACTGCTTTACTAAAGTGTTAAGTGCAGTGGGAGAGCAAAGAGAAATGCGGTTTCTGACAGGCCAGACACTAACAAATAGCCAATGAACTGCAGCAGAATTTGTACGGAAAAAAATATGTAGTGAATTCCGAAAGTTATTACATCAATCTTTTTCAAACATTTTCACTGTTGGGCTTTATAATGATCTGGAGGTTATGGAACTTAAAAGTTTGGATTAAAATAATATAATAGCCTACTAATAATAGCCTATTGCAAATAGACTATTATATTATTAGGATTACTATGTGGCTAAATCTTCATCTGCAACTGTGCAAAAAAAAAACAACCGGTTTAATGAATTATTGGTGTGGGGAAAAAAAGTTGTGAGACTCATACCATATTGGAGTCTAAACTTTGAACTTGATTGTGAACATCAGGATCAATGGATCAATACTTTGACGCGTTCAGTATAGCCCTAGTTTTTTCTCCATAGCTGTTTTTTTCTCACTCATTTTAAATATGATGCCCAGCTGGCACAAAATTGTATTTTCACCCCGAAATTGAAACTTTTTAATTTGCTTACGTGTGCTTTCAAATGCGAGTCCAGGATTCTCTGTGTGTGATGATTTTTTTCATCTTGATATAATTTAAACAATTTCGAATATTTTGAAAGATATTTTTGATTGGCATTTTGAAAACAGTGATCCATCCAGTTTTCATACTTTTAGTAGTGGTTTGCTTGCAGGCTTTCACTTTGTGCTCAAACATACCTGTTCCTCCGCCCTTATGATAGAAACTTGCCAAGGTGCCACTGGGCAAAGGCTGGGAGTGGGAGATCATACTCTGATTGTTTTATTTCATGAATAATTGAGTACAAACCCTTTGAACTATGCGCCCTACTTTATGGCCAGATATCCTGCTGTTAAACTAGTAAAAATGGATTTGAACACGCCCTATAAGCACTTCCGCCATGCGCTTGTTATGAATTGAAAATAACAACAAAGAGAACCAGCAATGACAATTTAAACAAATTTGATCTTCACTGATTCGGTCCATCTATATTATAATAGCATCGCTCATGTTATGCTGCAGGTACGCGCCCGGCGGAGTCTAGCACTGATTGACCGGACACAGTCGCCTGCTAGACAGAGCCAAACAGCGTCGCTCCCGCTATGCTGCAGATATGAGCCCGGTGGAATCTAGCACCGATACGCGCCCGGTGGAATCTAGCACTGATATGCACCCAGTGGAGTCTAGCACTGATTGGCCGGACACAGTCGCCTGCAAGACGGAGCCAAACAGCCAAATCTACCAGTATCCCCCACTCCTGGGGATTCCCCCTGCACGCTATTATAATATAGACATCACTCACGTTATGCTGCAGGTATGTGCCTGGCAAAGTCTAGCACTGATTGGCCAGACACAGTCGCCTGCAAGACGGAGCTAAACAGCGTTGCTTCTGCTATGCTGCAGATACGCATCCGGTGGAATGTAGCACTGATACGCGCCCGGCGGAGTCTAGCACTCACTGGCTGGACACAGTCGCCTGCAAGACGGAGCTAAATAGCGGTGCTCACGCTGTGCTGCAGATACATGCCCGGTGGAATCTAGCACTGAGTGGCCGGAAACACATGCACACACACACACACACACACACACACACAGAGGCCACTCAGCTATTATATAGATACCATCAGAGGGTGCTAAATGATGAACAAAATCAACAAATAGCTGACTAGTAAGGCAGCACAAACAGGATCCGACATCCTCCATTTACTAATGATATACAGTGCTTTACATAAAACACTTATACATAACACACTTCAGACATTCCCCTTAGATAATTAAAATAGGGCCCTTAGTGTCCTGATGTAGTGGCAGAATAAATCAAAACTTTCCTGAGCATGAAAAGTACAAAATTTCTTGAAAAATAAAAATTGGTTCACATTTTACTCATTTGAACAACAATTTGAGGGTGGCACCATATCACCAATTTTTTTTTGTTTTTTTTTTTTACCATTCGGCAGATAACAAATTTTTCTTGTTTTTAAATTTTTCAAGGACTTCCCATCCACCAAACTTTAGTATTTTAACCCTGATTAAGAGAAGTATTTTAATAATTATACTTGACCCCTATCACAGGACTGGGTGAATGAGCAGAGCCAACCAGAAATTAGGAAACTGAGCTTTATTAAGAGAGTGATCAACAACCAGCAGACAGAGCAATGTGGGCAAGGGAGGCATCGTTGATGAGGAGGCAGAAGTTGAGCAACAGCAATCAGAATCCAGGAGAGTAGTTGAGGTGGGGTCATTAGTCCAGTCCGGGATCAAAGTCAAAGAATCAAGAGCGAAAGCCTTGGGGGCACACAGGTGAGGAAATTTGGGCTAGGGTAGGACAGGACACATGACAGGAGACCACTCACAGATGCTGGACTTGGGAAAGAATTAAGTGACATTGAGGGAACTAGATGAATGCTAGAAAATGGAGCAATACTGAGGAGCACGTCGAACAATCTGGCACTCCAGAAGTCAAAAACAGGAACTTACGTACACCGAGACAATGAGGAATAGGCGAAGGGAAAGGTGTGAGGAATGCACGGAAGGAAGGTGAGTGTCAAGACAATAATTGAATAATAAAAACCAATTAACAAAACAAAATCAGAACTGATGGAGACAGCCAGATTGCAAAGAAAACCAATTAACCCCTAACTCCAGCAGACACTTGTGTGGGCACGTTTTCTTTTCCACAATGCACCAGTTAACACAGTGTTCCCAGTGATCTACGGTCCTCCAAAATTCATGCTTTTTTCTAACGATTAGGACTACTGTATAACCCTCCACCCCAGTTTCTTTTCAAAGGAGTAAATAAATGAACACCGATGGCATAGATAAAGTTTACTATCTTTACACTGTGACCTTGATGCTATCTAGAGAAGTGCATGAAGACGATCCTCTCAGCCAGCCATTCATGTATTATCTACCCTGCTTGTACCTGGGGTCTTGAGCCTGACCTAGCATCCAGTAGATTTAAGGTAAGAGTACACTCTGGAGAGCTTGAGAATTTTTTTGCAGCCTTATAAAGACTACTTAAATATATAAATAAATGAATAAATAAATATAACTCCCTTGCTTGTTTAGTTTTCCATCCTGATAGGGCTTATGAGATTAAAAACATTACTTCACTTCAATGAAAAATCTAAAAACATAAAAAAATTGCATTGGTTTATGTTAGAAAATAAGTGTTATTTGGCAAAGCACTATGTTTTGGGAATAAATTGTTGAATGGATCACAGGGAGGGATTTTATAAGCATGCGCATGAATAATATTATCACTTTTTTTTCCACACAGGGTGAGAGGCTTGGGACTCACATCAGCAAGCAGTGTAAATCCTTCATTTTATTCCAAAAATTGATGTGCCTGTATAACGGTCCATTTCTTCCAATATGATTTTCCAATTTCCATCACTTGTCATCTTTGTCACTCTGAGTCTCATATCAAATAATTACACAATCTAAAGGCTAAGCAGCTAAATGAGCTCTAAAAATAAAAATGTCACCAATCTAAAATAATGGTTTTGAGGGAGGACGTACCAATAATAAAACTACATTTAGTGTGTATATTGAAGAATCATGCATAAAGATACAATTTTATTTTTAGCATGTAGCTAGAGAAAGAGATTGCGCTGGGCTGGATTTGACTGCTGTTCATGAAATTGGTAGAGGACAGCTTGAGATGGGGAGGAGGGGGTTTTTGGAAACAGCTGACTCTGGAGCGAGCATAAATGTGTAATATTTTTACTTTTCAAAACCTCCGCAACAATCATGCAATTATCTTTTGACTGGGTTCAAACTAGCAAATGCTTCTTGTGTACATACCAGTGCTTCGAAGCACATGCATTTAGGGGGAAAGTTGACATGGCAGTTCACTGTGGATGTGCGTGTCGGTGTGGGTGCATTTGTGCTTTATGTGTTTGTGCATGGGTGCGCACGTGAGTTAAGTGTCTGTAAATGTGCACTGTATGACTATAATTATGTGTTCTGTCACATCCTTAGTGTTTCTCTGCAGTCCGGCTGTCAGTGTCTGTTGTGGTTTCATTTCTGTAATTGGTTCTCATTGTTTAATCACGGTCTCCCACCATTCCCCTCTTTCCTTGTTTCCCTCCTAAACCTTCACTGGCATTTTTCCATCTCATTGATTGTCGTCTTGTGTATTTCTGTTTCTGGTCCTCATCTTCCCTTTGTTGGATTGTTGTTTTGTGCTTTGCGTCCTCTGTCATCAGTGAATCTCATCCTAATTAATAGATTATAGGAAAACTCCTCCTGAGTTTTCAGTCTCGGCGAGTGGCTTCTTCTACACTCCTGACTGAAGGCACACGCACCTACTCAGTGTGCTCTGGCTCATACGGCTTTCCATCTCAGTCATTGACTGCGGACCTGTCCCATCGACTCTGCCTGGCCTATTCCTGCAGAATCCGTTTGCTCCCGCCTGACCACAGACTATTCTGCAGAAAAGACACTCCAGCTTTGAAGGCTCCTCTATGATCTGTTTTGTTTAAAAAGACCAATTTTGGCATTTTCAGTGATCCCGTGTTTGGCTCATATGTGATAGTGTTATATACATTTGTGCCTGTGCACAATACTCAGTACATGTATCCTGCGGCTTGGCTGTTCTTTACTCTTCACTCCAGATTTCTTTCATTCTTTGAGCTAAGATTGATTTCAGAGTAGCTGAAAACAAATGGTCTCACTCTCTGAAATGAAATGGAAGACTGACGAGAGAACAAAATGCTTCGCACCGATTAAGCACAGATCTCCTTCTGCTTGCTTATTGTTCTGCAGTGGGCAGAGTGATTACATAGATAATTAAAAGTCTGGGCAGATTGCCCACCCCTCACCAAGCCAAAATTCATGGTTGATGTGCAGCTTATTGCATTGCACCTTCTAGTTGCTTCGAGGAACCTTCTACTATGGTTTACTTTAATAGGAGCTCAGCATATGGGCTTATCAATCTACGAATGATATGGGCAAATATCGGCCTGCACAACTGCATGCTTTATGTGAGACAAATATTCAAATTAGTTATACATAGTATATTCATACCATGTCCATTTTTTACCCGCAGTAGAAAAACTGTTTTTTTTTATCATATTGATATTGTTTATTGAAACCTAATTCATGTTGTGTGGGGTTTGTACAAATTATTGACTTCAACAGTTATAAATGCCTTATATCCCTTAAATAGACTATTGGGATATTATGGATTTGCCATGGCTCCTGTGTTCTAACTTGGGATGATAATATACAACCCCAATTCTGAAATAGTTGGGACAGAGTGTAAATTGTGAACAAAATCAAAATGCAATGACTTTCAAATCACACCAGCCAGTATTTTATTCACAGTAGAACAGAGGTAACATAGCAAATGTTAAAACTGAGAAATTTTACAATTTTATCCACAAAATGAGCTTGTTTCAAATTTGATGGCTGCTACAGGTCTCAAAAAAGTTGGGACAGGGGCCTGTTTACCATCGTGTAGCATCCCCTCTTCTTTTTAATGCAGATAGGAGGCATCTGGGCATTGAGGAGGAGATAAGTTTCTTAAGTTTAGCCATTGGAATTTGATCCCACTCTTGTTTAATGCAAGCTTCCAGCTGTTGGGGTTTTGGGTCTCCTTTGACAGACTTTTCGTTTAATTATGTGCCAACTGTTCTCAATCGGTAAAAGATCAGGACTGCAGGCAGGCCAGTTCATCACACAAAGTCTTCTATTACGAAGCCATTCTATTAGCTGCAGTATGTGGTTTTGCATTGTCCTGCTGAAATACACAAGGTCCTCCATGGAATAGATGTCATCTGGAGGGGAGCATATGTTGCTCTAAAACCTTTATATACCTTTCAGTATTCATGGTGCTTTTTAAAATAAGTGTCCCACACCATATGCACTAATGCATCCCCATACCATCAGTGATGCTGCCTTTTGAACTGTACGCTGATAACAGGAGGGGTGGTCTCTCTCCTCTTTAGCCTGGAGGACACAATGCCCATGATTTCCAGTGACACTTTGTCACTTTGCTGCAGTCCATTTTAAATGAGCCTTGGCCCACAGAACACGGTGGCGCTTCGGGATCATGCTCAAAAATGGCTTCCTTCTTGCATGATAGAGTTTTAGGTGGCATCTGTGGATGGCACGGCAGACTGTCTTTACTGACAGTGGCTTCTTGATGTATTCCTGGGCCTATTTAGTTAGGTTAATGACAGAATCATGCCAGTGAGTGATGCAGTGGCGTCTGAGGGCCAAAGATCACGTGCATCCAGTGAAGGTCTTCGGCCTTGTCCCTTACGCGAAGAGATTTTACCAGATTCTCTGAATCTATCGATGATGATATACACTGACTATGATGAGACGACCTTTGCAATTTGACAATGAGGAACATTGTTTTTAAAGTATTCCACAACTGTTTTATGCAAGCCTTCATAGGTTGTAGAACCTCTGGCCGTCATCTGAGAGCCTCTCTAAGACATCCCTTTAATAGCCAATCATGTTACACACCTGATGCCAGTTAACTTAATTACTTGCTAAATGTACTTTCAGCTGATTCTCATATATTAATTGCTTTTTCAACCCTTTTTTGCCTGTGTCCCAACTTTTTTGAGACCAGTTGCAGCCGGAAAATTTGAGAAGCTCATTTTGTGGATAAAAATGTAAAATGTCTCAGTTTCAACATTTGAAATGTTATTTAAGGTCTATTGTAAATACCATTGGCTCATGTGATCTGAAAGTCATTGCATTTTTATTTAATTCATTTACACTTTGTCTCAACCATTTTGGAATTGGGGTTGTATTTGAACAAAATATTTCTGTGTGAGGTCAGAAAATAAAGGTTCAACATATTATTAAACTAACGTTATGCAATGTTAACAGTAAACTGGTCATACTCCAGTTAATGTGAACTTAATTCATGGCTTGGCATGCTTGGTATCTTAAAAGGCTTAGTCAAACCAAGCATCTCTCAGGGAATAAAATTACAGAGTGTGCCAACCGGCACCACTTCCAAGCTTTGCACTGCGTTCCACCCACCCCTGCACACAACGTCTCCTTTTGCTGCTTCCCTGGGGGGTATAGCCTAGCTTTTTAGCCATAGCCAACATAGTAGCATCGAGCTAGATTGGTGTGTTTCAGCAACCGGGCTGTTTTCAGCCCGCCTCAGCTCCACCAATGCTCCACCTCCTAGCCCACTTCTGGATTGGTTTATAAGCACTAGATGGAGTTGATGGATGGCCTGCCGCCAAGTAAGCACTTAAGGCAGCACTGAGATATACTGCACCAATTAATGTCAAGGAATTGAATGTTTCATGTTCCATTGAGATTGACAGTACGCAGTTTTGTTAATTTTATTTTGCGGTAACACCATGGCAACCACTAACGTAACTTATGCACTGAAATGATTTTATAACTTCGATAGCAACTGTGTTAGGTTCTTTAAGTTTGCCTAGGTTTCCAGCCACTCTATAAGATTGGTTGATGCTCCTCATATAAGAATATTAGTAACTACCATTTGTATAATTTTTTGGATGATTGAATAGTGAGCATTATTCTGAAATGAGACTTTGCATCTTAAGGTGTAAATTGAATCTACATTAAGACACCTTTGCTTAATCTAGCTGGCTAGCTAGCTATACGAGACTTCTAAGTCAATGTTATTTAGATATCTAGTAAGCGTTCATACTTTTCTTTTTCACAACCTTATGTAAAAATAGATTGTTAGCTAGCTACTCAGTTGACTGAATTTACAACCCACTGCTAGTTCGAAAGCAAATGTCTGTGACAAAGTGACTAAGTTAGCAGAGCAATAGAGTTAGCTCAATGCTACCATATAGTGGGCGCTAATGTAAATGACATTTGTTCTCGATTAAATTTCGGTAGTCTGTTATGTGATAAACAGAATCTTATACTCTTGGCCATGTCATAAGAAAGTTATGAAACATTTTGAGTAATTTTTTTTGGTTTATTGCTTGCTAAAGCTTTCAACAAAAAAAATTTTCCTCATCTCATCTCATAACTTTCATATGACAAGCCTACTTGTGTAAGATCCTCTATATCTCAAACATCATTAAGGAAAATCATATCCAACCTCCTATCAACATTTCTGGTGTATCAAGGAGGATGTTATTAATCGTGGTGCCTCCTTAATTTTTTTTGTGTAACGCCACCACAAAATGTAACATTTCCAAATGCAATAACTCAAACAGTTTCTGTGGAAATCATTTCACACTTCTTGTGATCATTTCAATGCATAGAAAAGACTTGTTTTTAATGTTGGTCACCGTTAGACCTTTGCTTAAGGTCCACCAACTGGCCAAAATCTTAAAAATAATAACTTACCATTTTTATAGGGATTCTGTCAAATCTGCTGCCAACATTGCAGATGCGCAGTGGAGGAACCTCATTAAATTTGCTGGCTGAATTACCTTTACTGTAGTCCTACTACACTCAACAAAAATATAAACGCAACACTTTTGTTTTTGCTCCCATTTGTCATGAGATGGACTCAAAGATCTAAAATTCATTCCAGATACACAATATTACCATTTCTCTCAAACATTGTTCACAAATCTGTCTAAATGTGTGATAGTGAGCACTTTTGCTTTGCTTAGACAATCTATCCCACCTCACAGGTGTGCCACATCAAGATGCTCATCAGACACCATGATTAGTGCACAGGTGTACCTTAGACTGTCCACAATAAAAGGCCACCCTGAAATGTGCGTCAAACTGAGTCCATGGGCCATTTGCATGTTCTTGAAAAGCGCGGCAATATAAACACATAGCTAGCTTGTTTGAGGTATTGTCTGAATAATTATCTGCTAAATACTCAAAATTTATTTTCAAAGTTGTTTTCCGACAGAATCTTTGAACTACTCCACAGAAATACTTACAACTGTACAGTACATATTTTCTGTACCCATTCCTTAAATGGGCAATTTGACCATCGTAATACAGTCAGATGGCGTAGCCTAATAGTTAAAATGCTGTAGTGCAAGAAAGACTATGAGGGTTTGATTCCTGGTTTAGGTACATTTTTTTGGGAAATAATCGCAGTTTCCGTCTACAAAAAATCACTGGGGTTTTTGTTCTTCTTACTTTTCTTGAACATTTTTTCACATTGCCTTTGTATTTATAATTTTATTTATTTGTTTTGTTTTTTAATAAATCTGCTCCAGTGGAGTCAAACTTTATTTCCATTGTATGTATTATTTCTTAATGTGATATTATATAGGCAACAAAACTGGCTGAAATGGTAATATTTTTTTTTTTTCATTCTAAAAATTAAAAAATGTTGTATTTGGATGGAATATATGCCTGTAGCGAAACATAAGTGAAATCAAACGAGTTTTACAGTTTTACAATCTGAAATGCAACACAAGGTACCTAAATTGCCAAACTGGAGAAGCCACCTAGACATTCCTATCTCATTTTGCTCTGATTTACCTGATCAGATAATAATGAGATTCTGTGCAGTAATGTTTTTTGAGGTTTAAGACTGCAACTAAACAAATTTACAAGGTATAGAAGTAAAACTTTATTAGGAGCAAAATGAGATCTTTCATTTATACTGAGTTCCATCTCCATTTACTCCGTGACTCCATGACATATATAGTGATTTTTACACCAGGTCAGAAATCCCAAATGGTTTTAGATTTATTATGATACCAAGATTATTAAAATGGACCAAGGAGTCATAGAGATATACTCATTTCATTTTGGGCTTGCCATTTTCGAAAAAGAGGCTCAGGGCTTAGGGAGTTAAAGAAGATCACATGACACTGTATTCACCAATCAAAAGGCAAGGATAATTTGTCAATGTAATAATAAATATTAATATCAGTTTTTAAAACCCCTTCTCACATATAAAACCCCCCAAAATATAGTATATTGCCGCCCCTTTTAAAATCGTTCAGGCAAAAAAAAGCATTTTTATACAACTCTGCACAACTATATACAGTGCCGTGAAAAAGTATTTGCCCCCTTCCTGATTTCTTATTTTTTGCATATTTGTCACTCTTAAATGTTTCAGATAATCAATCAAATTTTAATATTACACAAAGATAATGCAAGTAAATACAAAATGATGTTTTTAAATGATGATTTCATTTATTGAGGGGAAAAAAGCTATACAAACCTACCTAGCCCCATGTGAAAAAGTAATTGCCCCCTAGACCTAATAACTGGTTGTGCCATCCTTGGCAACAACAACTGCAATCAAGCGTTTGCAATAACTGGCAATGAGTTTGTCACATCGCTGTGGAGGAATTTAGGCCTTCTCCTCTTTGCAGAATTGTTTTAATTCTGCCACATTGGAGGATTTTCATGCATGAACAGCCTAAGGTCATGCCATCTCAATCAGATTTAGGTCTGGACGTTGACTCGGACACTCCAAAACCTTCATTTTGTTTTTTTAACCCTAGAACACTATTGCTAAAATTAGTAACACCATCACTAACGCCGGGTGATTTTTCCCGATATAGTAAAATACCCAATAAAAAGTACTTGTCATCAAAATATGACAATACATGACAAACTAGAGTAGTGTTCTTTTATTTTCAACTGTGCCAAGTCTAACAAATGAAAAAAAGTACCCTGAAGTAAACAAAACACCCATGCCTTCAAAGATGTCAAAGACAATGCTGAAGCTACCCAGGGACCCATAACACTCAGTCAAACGCGACATAATGAAAATCACGTAAACACGTTTGCTCGGGCGAAAATCACCCGGTGATAGTGTTCTAGGGTTAAGCCATTCAGAGGTGGACTCGCTGGTGAGTTTCTAATCATTGTCCTGCTGCATAACCCAAGTGTGCTTCATCTTGAGGTCTCGAACTGATGGTCGGAAATTATCCTTCAGGATTTCCTGGTAGAGAGCAGAATTCATGGCTCCATCAATTACAGCAAATCGTTCAGGTCCTGAAGCAGCAAAGCAGCCCCAGACCATCACACTACCACCACCACATTTGACTGTTGGTATGATGTTCTTTTTATGAAATGCTGTGCTAGTTTTATGCCGGATGTAATGGGGCGCACACCTTCCAAAAGGTTCAACTTTTGTCTTGTCATACCAAAGAATATTTTCCCAAAAATCTTGGGGAACATAACTCTCCCATGGATGCCATTTTTGCCCAGTCTTTTTCTTATTGTTGAATCATATACGCTGACTTTAACAGGGGCAAGTGAGGCCTGCAGTTCTTTAGATGTTGTTCTGGGTTATTTTGTGACCTCCTGAATGAGCTGTCGATGCGCTCTTGGAGTAATTATGGTAGGCCGGCCACTCCTGGGAAAGCTCACCACTGGTCCAAGTTTTCTCCATTTGTGGATAATGGCTCTCACCATGGTTCACTGGAGTCCCAAAGCCTTAGAAATGGCTTTGTAACTTATTCCAGACTGATAGATGTCAATGACTTTGTTTCTCATCTATTCTTGAATTTCTTTGAATTACAGCATGAAGAGTGGCTTTCTTAGATCTTTTTTGCCCTACAAAGCTTAAGCGCAGTAACTATACATTGGGTAAAATTCGACTTGAGCAGTTTACGGCCGGAAAGTATTTGGAGTTTAGGATTAATTTGGATAGAAACTATACCATGGCAAGTCAGTAAAACATAGTCTATCAAAGATGTGCTAACTATTCTTTTGCTGGAACCGCAAACAAACTCTGAAGCCATTTTTACTGTTTAAATTATTCTGTAGTTACTGCACTTAAGGCAGTAGGGCAGTTTTAGCCCACTTCACTTTGTCAATCAAGTTTTATTTAAGCGATTTCTTGATTCAACAGGTCTGGCAGTAATCAGGTCTGTATGTGGCAAGTGGAATTTAACTAGGTAAGTTTGGATAGCTTTTTTCCCTCAATATGTCATGGTTTGCTATGTGCTTTTTGCTTTCATTGTTACTCTCGTCCCTGACAATATTGTTTTCTTTCCTCATCAGATTTTTTACCCAGCTGGCTATGTACTCCTGGGCGGTCCTCCCCTGAATCTATGTAAGCCGGAAGTCGGAGTTGACTTTGCTCACTTCGGCGCGATATATCTCTCGTCAGGGGTTTGCCTATCTATATATATTCTCTTTGTTTCTGGGAAGTTTAGCTTATTTAGGTTATTTGGCAGAGTAGTTAGGTGCCTTAGTTAGAAAAAGAATTCTCATTAAAAGAGAAAACTATCTGGTTACTCGCTTCATTTCTGGAACTTAAGCCTTTCATTTATTCAGAAACGCAAGCTCGTCTCCGCTCTAATTTAGCCCAATTATTCTCGGCTGCGCCAGCTCTCTGCTTGATGCAGCTTCGCCTGCCGCGGCGTCTGAAACTCCACTCTTTCCAGCCATTACACAATAAATGAAATCATCATTTAAAAGCTGCATTTAGTATTTACTTGGGTTATCTTTCTGTAATATTACATTTTTTTTGGTCATCTAAAACATTAAAATGTGAGAAATATAAAAAAAAGAAATCAGGAAGGGGGCAAATACATTTTCACAGCACTGTAGATGTGTGAATAAATTTAGTTTATATGGCAGCGTTGGTGGTGTGCTGCGTAATAATTGCTGTAAAATAGAAAAATCTAAAGTACGTAATTGATTGATAAAGAACTCCCCTCTCCACTCTCAGTGGGGTGTCCTGGCGACAGGTCATCCCCCCATCGCCCCCTCCCTTCTCTTGAGGTGCTGAATGAGTGACAGTGGTTTCAATTGTCGTGTTTGATGCCCTCGCTGTCGTGATGCGCGGGTCGAGGTTTTTTAACACCCGTACCAACCCAACCCGACGTGACAGCTAACCCGCCCTGCCCGCCCCGCTGAAAACTTGCACTGATTTTCAACCCGAACCCAACCCGACCTGACACAAAAAGGAGGCGAGAGAAAAAGAATACATTGGGTCTGTGTGACATGATTTGCATGGAAAAAACTATTCCTCTGTTACGCTATGGATTTGAGTGGAGCACAAAATACATTTGGCTTTTGGCTGGAATTCTTAATACAAAGTTTAGGCGCTGTCTGTTAATTGAACCTTACCATGATTTCTGATCTTTGCTACCAAACGAAATGGCATCAGGCAAAATATTGCAAACAGGCTGTTTTATTGGAACAAAATTAACATGACAGTGGCGCACTGGCGCTATCGCCTACTCTCCTATACAGTGTTGCGATATCCTGTCTACAAGGAAATTTTATTTTCCTCGTATATTTATTTCAAGATTGTTTTGGGGGGGGCTTTTAGGCTATTTTTGCAACATAGCTTATAATGTAGGCCTAGGCATATTTTTTCCCTAACTATGCAAAAACAAAATCACGTCAACAGTGCGAGGGTTTAAGCGATTACGGCGCGCTTCCTGGACACGGCCAGCCGAACTGAAGGTTCGCTCGCTTGTTGCGCTAGTTGCTGGGACGCAGAGGATTGCTTTGGCCACCATGGAGTTTTACACGATTATTCTTTGTCTCATGGTATGGTAATTTATAAGAGCAAGACAAAGTTTATGACCATACATGCTCCAGTAATGATAAGTTACCTCTTCGTTTGGGTGATATGTGTATAGAATGGTGTTATAGAAATGTATATCTAAGAAGTGTCTTTACTGCCGATGGCAGCACACGCTCTGCTGTCAGAGAACACTGATAAACGGAAGCACCTCAAAAAGTTGATTTTATTTTTGAATAAGAATCGTGATATGCCTTTCACTGTGAAGTGGCGAAAAAAATGTTTTGTCTATGTGTTGTTTGGACCCACAGGTCAAAAAAATTACTACTACTATATAATATTTCGGTGCTGACTGCAGAACGATTTATAAGATGAGCTATCATTCAACCTTTAGATCCTTAGGCTAACCGTGGAGGATTAAGCCGCGCACCAGTGAGTGCGTGTACATCGAGAGTAGGAAGAGGGAGAGGTACAATTGGCGTTCTATCCTGCTTAAGGTAGCGTTACATCGTTTGACAAGAGCATATTATCTAGGCTGTATGTCTAGAGCCCTCAAGTGGCCAATAGCCTATTATACTTTTTATTCGCAATTGTGTGGGAATTAGATGTCGCCACTTTTTGGCCCAACCCGCCCGCACCCGCTAAATGTTATTAAAATATTGACCCGCCCCGCCCCACCCGACCCGCGGGTCAACCCGCGGGTTCCGGGCCGACCCGCGCATCACTACCTCGCTGACTTCCCCTCGGCACCTCGGGGGAATCCCCACTGCGATCTTTGTTGTTGCCCCAGTTGCGTGAAAAACAGAAGCAAACTAGGTGAGATCCACCCTCGAAGGGCTGAGGGAGCAAGTCAACAATGTTGGTCACTCCAGAGGTGTATATTGCCCACAATGCTTTGTATAATTTGCGCAGTTGCAAGAAGATTCATCCACGGCCTGGTGACAGTCATGTGAGTAAAACTGTGCGACCAAAGAAGTAAAGGACGAGTAAATTGACCGAGGTGATTAAATTGAGCAATAAATTCATTACACTACACCTGTCACGGTTTAACTTTGTTTAATGACCTACAATCATTAATTTGCTTAGCTGCTGAGACTAATGGTCAAATGACTAACTAGTTTTTTTTGGTGGCATTATTGTAAATTATTGCATCACAAAGTTATTAACCGTCTCCTAAGATTCTGAATGCGTGTAGCTCATAAAAAGGCATAGATTCGCTTTTTTTTTGCGGCTTATTGCGATTAAAGTATTTTACTTGTCAGTATTGTCTGATAAACCCAAGATCTCTTCCTCATCAAGTGTTTTCGTTTCAATGCTAAAAACAAAAGCCTAATTAAATAAAGAGCCATCTAACAATTAATTACCCTGCTTATAATGCTATAATGAGAGATTGTGTTTGGGGAAAGTTTATGATTTTTTTCCTTTTCGTCAAATACACTAATTTCTATTGTTACAATATCACATCCATTACATAGCGAATTTAGCCAATTGGAAATAAATTTATAATTATTTCTCAATAATTGTGGGCAGTGTATGGGTTTAGAGTTGTAAGCAAATTAATTGGTGTTAGTTAATCAAGCCAGTAAAAACGGGAGATATAAAGCAGCATCTCAGACAGCAGGCAATAATTTCTAAATCAGATACTGATGCAACTGATTAGGGTACTAAGTGCTGACGTTATAGCAGTTATACGCAGGAGGTAACTTCACACCACTGAAATGGGTCTGCAGGTATTTATGATGATTTGTAAAGCACAGTGTAGAGCGCAGGCAGCAATTGGTGGTCGATACATGATCGTTCGGGTAGGGCGTGGACAAGGGTAGGTGCATACCATTTCAATCTCCCACCCACCTTCCCCCTCTACGCTCCAAGTGACCTCCGTGTGACAGACGTTGCACAATACCAAGGGCTCAGATGGAGTGAATAAGGGCATGTGGAAAAATTATTGAAACGCAGCCAGAGACTGGCAGCCAGCACTCTGCCAAGTTGACTAGCGGGTGCCCAGGCACATATTTTAAATCCACTGACGGGAGTTATATTATCAAGTGGCAGCAGCAAATGAGCGACTTTTTTCTTTTTTTTTGCACTCCTGCAGGCACCCCCTGACAAGATGCTGCCCATGTCGCCCATGCGTATCTAAACCTGCCATTGGGTATGGGTGAGCAGCCACATTTTCATCTGTAGTGAAGGACTAGCACTCTTTTTTGCTTGAAATTTCCCTCATTTGTACAATGCTGGTGCTCAATATCCTTTGGTTTACAACAGTGTCCACAAGATTACCACTAACAGAATAGTCTAGAAATTTCCCAACAGAATGTGTCAGGCATGTAATACACTGATATTTTGAAAAGGATAAAACCAGTGCAATGTAATTCCCGACCAGCAAGACTTTTAGAGGGTAGGCTGCTCTTATTCAGAGTTACACAAATTACATTTTGATATATGATTCATTTACAGTGGAATATGATATTAAAGCAATTTATTTTAAGCATTAAAGGCACATCTGCCTTACTCAAGCTGGGATATGCTATAACCATTAAATAACCATTAAACTTTACTGCCTCCTTAGGTTAGAAGGTATATCCGAGTATTATAGTGTTGGGGGAGTTGGAGTAACTTATTTGTATTCTGGTTTTGAGGATGTCTGTGGGCTGCTTCAAAATTTGTCCGCAAAAATTCATTGCAGAGGACATGTGAAGCTACCTTTTGTATCAGCAACAACATTTTCAACATCAGAGTTTCTAGGAGCAGCTCTGAAGGTGATGGCTGCAGTGATCTTCTTGATAAATGGTTACAGCAGCCAGCTGGATAAATTCTCTATCCAACTGTTCAATTCCTGAGAGGCCAAAAGCTGCGAGGAGCATTGTTCTATTTCTCTTTGTGCGCCTCCTGCTTCTCTCTCCTGGGAAAGAAGTGGAGCAGCCCTGACTTGAGCACAGCTGAGTTAAAAAAGGGATTAAGCAGCTGACAAGTCAGCCTCTCACTGCTGGCTAAATTCTGCTCCGTTCACAATGTCACTGGTAATACTGTGCTGTAAAATTAACTGCCTATTTTTTCCAAGACTGTTTCTGCCTATTAATTTTGTTTGTTGAACCAATAAAATGCACTCATCAAACCCTGAAGTGTTCTGGTGGGCCTGCCATCCAAAATGTCAATATTTTCTAGCAAAGCAACAAATGTCACTGTGAGTCAATCATATCAGTTTGTGCATCATAGCAAATTTTAATGAGCAAGTTTTTTCTGACTTTGTTTTGAATGTATATTGTACAGGGATCAGTGGGCAAATTCTAGAAAGCTGCAGATCCATTGACATCATCAGTGTCACAAACCTCGTGTGAATTACTTTCTTGTCTCCTCCCATCCAGCAGCTTGCTTGTCTTTTAAGTATATTGACTTCTTTGTTTTGACGGCTCATGTGCTTCCCCCGCATTTCTGCATCCGTGTTCCCCATTCCCTTATGTGTGTGTGGCATCCAGGGGGGTGCAGGGTTGGGCTACGCCCCCTCAGATTTTTGCCGCGCCCCCCCAACTCCTCCTGACTTACTGACGTATACTTCAGCCCATTGACTGTGTGCTTCAGCCAAAATCTAAAGATCGGTCAATCTGATAAAAATTGATATCAACAAGAAGTTTCTTACCACTCTCATCCCGCCTCGAATAATTGTCCGGCATGTTGGATAGCGATTCCATTTACTTTTGATTGTACAATTAGTTTCTACTATTAAACACTAGCACTCCATACCTTAAATTAAGTTTATACCTTTATTTTTACTCTTCATATTTCACCATTGACATAGTCTTTCAGTTTTATTTTATTTAATGTACCTTTACTTAACCAGGAAGTTTCATTGAGATGCGAAATCTCTTTTGCAAGAGAGACCTGGCCAGAGTTGAATACATTAGCTTGCTCACATACAATTTTAAGATCACAAAAGAGATTTGAATACACTCGCTTTGGTCACGAAAAGCATTGACATGTTTCAGTTAATATATTTTGTATAGTGCTCTTAAAATCAGCCATGGGCATGAAACAGTTTAATTTTAGCTCTTTTTCTAACTTGTTCCACGACCAAATTCTAATCTCGTCCATTTCTGGGACAAGACTCCTAACATTTACATAAATATTACCAAGTCCAGTTCTATTTTTGAATTCTTGAGGAGTAGGTAAATGTTGTACTGGAATTTCAGGCCCAGGATTGGGGTGAACATTTCCAGATAACAATAAAATCATGACAATGCAACGCAATTTCACATTTCCTACATTAATTGAGTACGCCTTATTATCAGACTGAAAGGGAGTCTTGCAACACAATGAAATAGTTATTTAATAGCATTAAATTCTGCAAATGCATAATGTCCACCTGAATTTGAAACTGGTAAAACAAAAGTTCATCGTGTAGGCTGTTCAGCTGATGTGATGGCTCGCAAACCCTGGTCGGAGAAGACAGATTTCGGCAGGGGGACAAGATGAATTCACTCACTCAATGTTGTCCATTTTGTCCAAGCTGTCCAAGGTGAAAGTGTATAAGCAGCAGCAAGCACAGAAAAAAGTACACAATGCCTATGTGGCAGATGACCACTTTCTGATGGCTTTCTGAAATATATGCTTGGGTAAAACTGGCAGCTTAGTTACCGTGGTTTGCGTAGCCGCTAAAGGAGGCCAGTTCTGTATGTTGCCGGTTTGATGGTCCGATCAAGTCGAAGTCTAAAAGTGCAAGATTTACTAAATAAGAAACTTCATCTCTGGATGAGACCTAAAGTATACGATATGCCAGGGTCGATAATCTGGCAACCCAAGACGTCCTACGCAAGAAGCGCTGCTCTTCGCAGTAAAAAGTCACAAGACCCCGCACTCAAAGTGCAGGAGCTGCCCTGCCCCGTTTGGTGTATTCCAGCAGGTGAATCCAGGTAGACTTCAGAGATCTCAGAAAGCCCTGGTCTTTGCCCAGACCAGTATGGAGTCAATAAAATGGTTATTCACTAATAAATGCTTTTAGATCCAGAATGATCAGTTTTGGGGAAAAAAAATGTCCATGCATGCAGACTGTGACTTCCATAGCTAAACAATTTAAATCAATTTTTAAAACGAGACATAAAACAAAGAAACATAAAAGGTTCCAGTTTCCCACTTCAGGAACTGCCACATACAACAAACTGCTTGGCTGCCATCTTGGTGGAACCTCATCGCATTGAAGTATTTTTCCAGGACATAAATAGGTAAGCTAGTCCTGTTAGCTTGGCTACTCACAACCACCTTTTTCTTCCTTTTGTTTAAAGGAAAAAATAAAAAAATGATGCATTGATTCATAATCACCAACGCATCTATTGGCTCAGACACGTTGAGGGCAAGACCTACTCAAGAGCGCTAGCGTTAGCTTTTCTTCCTCTCATGGTGAGGAGAATAATGCTACTGTGGGTGATACAGTGAGCGTGGTCTTAACAACAGAGCTCCGATGCAGCCAATGTTAAAAACGTGCCTCATGCGGATTTTTCCCCAAGATCCTCGGGCATTAAAAATAAAGTTGGTATCGCTCTCGACCATGGTTAGAGTACTCAGTAAAGCTAGATGCATATTTCTTTTTCCCCCAGTTGAAAGTTTGTGGCTAAAAATGACAAAGACATCACATTCACTAGACACGGTATCACTAATTGGAAATATTCACATAATGAGAGAAATGCTATGCCTACCATGGGAAATGAAGCCCCATGTACATATTGTATACAAGTAATAGTACAAGTAATTGCACAAGGTCTAATATATTTACTAATCCAAGTCATACAAAAGTTAATTATTGTGCCCCTATTAATTGCTGCACACAAGCTTAATGTTCTGTTTTTTGTTTAATTTTTTATGACAATATAAACACAAAACAGGTGCTAATCATTGTCAATTGCTCTGCCTTCTAACTCCTCATTATCAAATAAATGGTTCAATTTAGTGAGTCAATAATTATACTAATCAAGAGCCTTCTGATATTTTGAGTTATTGGTACATCTGTTTATATTTTATTATTGTGCAGTTTCCCAAATAGCATGATGTGAATATGAAACTGTTCATAACATGCATGACTATATTGTCTAAATGGGTACTGAAGAAAAAAAAAGTAACAACTCATTAAAATTCTATGGCTACATTTGTGGTTGGAATGAAAACATTCAGTGGTTCCCCAGGACTGAGTTTGAGAAGCACAGCTCTAGCCATTGCCAAGTACAAGTCTCATACTCATGGGCAGAAATGAGAAAGAGACCAGCAATTGGAGGATCTATTGCTCACCTGTTAAGCCCAAACCGTACTGAGAGGAATAGATGCAGTGCTACATTAAGAATAGGAGAGACTGTAAGGTTTCTGGCGGTTATTGAGTTGCCCCTCTGCGGAAACTCTGAGAGCCCTAGAGCTGTCTATGAATGATGATTTCTCTGCTGGGCTTTTCCTGAAGCTGTGTTTACACACTCAAAGGTGCTAAGCTTAGAGAGATCAGTAGTATACCTCAAAATGCAAAGTATACTTCTCATAATTTGCAAAGATTAACGAATGACTATGCTGACACAACAGGGTTTTTCATTAAGTAATAGGTGCAACAAAGACAATCAATAATTAGTTTTCGGTCATTCTCTCTTTCCACTTTGACATTACCACTTAGCACTCTCCTCTTCTGGTGTGTGAGGTACAGTTCAGGAACCACTCGCGAGAGACAGAAATCCAAAAAAAAAACTGTTTTGACCAGACAGGCAGGGGTCAGAACCAGTAAGACAGATGAGCAGAGGTACAAAAACAATTGGCTAAAAGTCGTAGGCGATGAACAAAGCCAAGGGTCATACACAGGGCATCCAAACACTGAAACTGTGGTCATACAAAAATGGGTTAAAATCCAGAAAGACAAAAACAATACAAAAAGGGCAATGGCAAAAATCGAATTCGGACAATCCAGTAGGAGAGAAACAATATTCAACGGCATACAAGGCGCTCTGCACAACGTTCTGACAAGAGCCGTGAGTGAAATGACAGCTTAAATACTCATAGGGGAAGTCACATGCTACCAAGGGAAAGCAGGTGAATTGGATCAGGCTAATTACAAAGGAATGAACATGAGGAAGTTCCTGATTACAAGAAATTGGCAAAAGCCAATCACAGAGATCACAGGGATCACAGAGACAGTCTACTGACAAACATACGGCTCCGGTTAGGGAGTTCCACCGTGCAGAGAGTGAGAGGCAGAACAGTGATTAGGCAGATGCAGAAAATCTTCTAGAAGCACAGCAAAGTAAATTGAGTGAAGGCAAGGGGCGGAGACTAGAACCGAGCGAGTGCTGAGAGCTTGTTAGTCAGTTAGTAATGTCCAGCTATACAATGCCTAGTGCTTGTTAGTAAGTTAGTACTATAAACAATGTTATTCTTGGTTTGTAAGTGTAATTTAAGCAACAAACTGTTAGTATTGCTAGTAAAATAGAAAAGCAAGGTGAAGAAACTAAATGAGATTGGAAGGAATGGTTGAAATCCCAGAAACCAAGAAATCACCCAAAAGTGTGGCACACAATACTGGGGCAGTGAGCGATCACATGACAAAAGACCAGACAGGGGGAGACAAAGTGCAATTCATGGTATGAGACAAAACATGGACCGGAATATAACTGAGGGAAAGGTCTATGGGAGAATCTGCAGGAATAAACAGGAACAAAACATGCATGGATCAAGACATGGCAAAACATGAAGAGAACAAGACAGAAACCTAACATGGTGATGTGTAGCTACTCTCTTGTTTACTCAAGGTTCTTCATTGTGGCTTGCAATGTTTTCATAATTTTGTAAGTTGCTTTGGATAATAGCGTCCGCTAAATGTAAATGAATTAACAAATACTAAACATTTTGAAAAAGTAATGGCATAATTTTTTTTTTTTTTTTTTGCATGAGTGTATGAGTGTTTGGAGGGATGGATCTGGGGGAGGGGGTTTATGCCTCAGCATACCGACAACTAGAAACTAGACCACCACTGTGTACTGTTACACCCCCCAGAAATTTTCACTGGACCCCCAGTCAAAGCAGGCTGCATCCAGCCCTGTGTATATACCTCTTACTTTGAATGCGCAGGTAGCTGGATTGTCACTTACTGTATGCCCTTTCAAAAAAAAAAAAAAAAAACAGTTAGTTTGCTCCTAGTTTGTAACCTTTAATGATAGTTAAATATGGAAGTATTCTTCCCAGTATTTTTTTTAGCAACAAGCTCCCAAGCCTTTCTCTCAGTCTCCAGGATTGGGACTGCATTCCAGTTAATCACTCACCAGAATGTTACTCAGCCCAGTTTATTGGGAACACCTCCCAACCCTTCTGCGGTCATTGGGATTAGGATTGGGACTGCATTCCGGCTTGACTTTCCAGCCCTGCCATCTGACAATTCTGGTCTGGCGAGAGTGTTCTCCATCTAGCTACTGCCCTGGGATGCTAATGGTCAGGCAGAGACACACCCTACACTCAAGCTTATTGCCATCTCAGTTGAACTGTGCCATTTTGCTCTGGGCTCTGTCCCTCGCAGTCATTACGATATTACTGTTGGATTGTACTCAGTCTCTGCTTCTGGTTCTTAGTCTGGATCATTACAGCCTAAAGCAGTCATTACTGAATTGATCATTAATGTATTGCCAAATCTGAACTGTTGGGTTGGCAACTTGGATGAACCTGATAATGCAAGGCAGATTTTGAATGTCACAAGCATAAAAAAACACTCTCCTCCTTAAAGTCGTCACTCCAAAGCTGCTCCCTTGAAAGACACAACTGTGGACAGTGTAGTGCCCACAGAAGAACAACGGGGAACTGACAGAGGACTGCTATGCAGCGCATCAATAATTTACATCATCACAAACCTTAACCAACCATCTAATGTACGATTCACATGGCAGAAAAAAATCAACGATTTTAGTTGTATGTACACAACGTAAACATTATGGGCTTTATTTTAATGATATAAGCGCACAACCTGAAGAGCGTGGCACTAGTGCATTCAGGGCATGTCAAAAATCTATTTTTGCTCGTTTAATGGCGGGTTATCAGGGTAAGGCGCAATGTTCAAAGGGGTCGTATTTAATCTCTTCATTAATTATAGGCATGTTTTGGGTGTAACAGCCAGATGTCATTGCATCTTGGCGAATTGCTATTATAAGGGTGTACTTGCAGAGTAGCAGGGGTAAATAAAACATTACGCTGCAGATAAAGGGGTCTTCAAAGCGCAAGAACAAACCATTTCTTAAAGTATGGAAACTGGAACACAGTAATCTCCAAAAATGTAATTAAAACCATTTAAAATATATTATTTTGATTACACTACTGTAACCCCTTGAACAATATCTGACAGGAGTGAAAAGAACTTGCTTTTGATTGGCTGACAGTTGAAGGTCAAGTCTGACAATTGAAGGTCACAAATACATGAAAGAAATTTAGATTAATTATAAATGGTGACAATGTCTCCGTTGCTTTTACTGGTACTAAAAGGGTCGTTTTTTTGTGGTCACTTCGTTTTTCAGCCAAACTGTAAATAATAATGAAGACATTTAAAATGAAATGCAGGGTTTTGTAAATGATTATAGAGGCGGGACAGATGGGTTGCAACCAATGTATTAATGAATCAGGTTCGATTCAAAGTTGTTTTTTCAGATAACTGCCGATAATGGGTCATCCCATGCACGACTTTTCCAAAGATCTGAAGCACATTTTCAGCAATTCAAACACTCGTTCTGTTACAGCTTGTGTTTTGTTTGATGAACGGAAAATCCACGCACTGTTTTAGGCATGCTGTGTCATGTAAAGAATACTTAGGCTAATTTGTCCCCGAATTTGTCCTCCAGGAGAGATATTCTAGAGAACAGAAGGAATGACAGAGCTCATTTACGAATTAAATAACCCATATCACAGCATGCCCTGATGTGCGGAGATCGGTTGCACTAATCATTCTGGCATGCATTTTTTTTATATCTTGACAAAAATCTTTCACATCGTAATATCTTTATTTTTCATTGGTTGCATGCTGCTTGTTCCTGTATCGGTAGTATGTAACAAGCGGAGTGTACGGGTGTTTTGCACTCCCAATACAAAGACGTAGCAATACTGTCTAACTGTGCGCCCTGAAATGAGCAGTCAAAAACTAATCGTTGACTTTAGACCAGGTTGCGCGACCGCTTTTTACAGTCTCAAGATTGCAGTGCGCCTGACCACACCTCATTTTAAGACCAACACGCTCATGGGTGCTCATAGGCGCTTAGTATGGCATAATTACACTTCATATTAATGCAAACTGGGTGCTGGACAGCAGGGACGTATATAGACATTAGAAACACCGGGGGCTGAGCCCCAAAGACAGGACGTGATTTGGTACAAATTGGAATGAATTAATTCATCAATGGTATAATGAGGTCTCACACCAAGATTAAATAAAATTCAGTGTATTGGCCTAAAATTTCACATTTCAAAGAAGTGACTAATGCAAGAACCATATGTGATAATGGATACAGTACCGCACATTAACATTAAATGAAAAATGTCTCAATCAAAAAATCTAATGTATGCTTTAATGACCCTGCTATATTGTCTGTATTGAAGCCCTTCCAAATCATTTAAAGCCAAAGAATGTTCATTTACATCACCATCTTTTTGAGAGGCAGTGCATACAAACTAACAGTTCCTCAAAATTATTGTCCCTGGCCTCATCAGCCACTATTGCATACATTCTGGATTCTTTCAATTCAGCCAAAATTCTCTCAGTGAGTTCTGCTCTACACTGAATCATCTGTAACATTTCTTAGAAAGGTGTTCAAAATTTGACTAGTTACCAGGGAAAAATGAGGAACTAATGAGGAACGAACTGCCCGTGAACCACAATGAGCAGTTCTTGAGTAATCAGATTTTTCTAAAATGATGAGTTTATTGAAGAACAAATAAGGAAAAAATAGCTAGCTGATCTATAAAATTTGATTAGGAGTTACTCAAGAACTGCTCGTTAACTAATGGTGTACTGCCAGTTAGTTCATTTTCTGTTCCTCAAATAATAATCATATTAGCTACTTTTTAAAGGTGACTAGGAGTTCCTCAAGAATTCCATTTAACTAATGGTTCACAAGCAGTAAATTCCTAATTTCTTCCTTATTTGTTCCCTGGTAAATACTGAAATTTTATACCTTACTGTAAATTGAAATGAAAGAATCTCAAGTCTATGATGTGTTTGAAAGGCAAGTGGCATTAGAGGGCATGTTATTCTGAGGCAGAAAAAGTATTCTGGGACTTCATTTTGCCAATTGTGCTTCTCATTTTTGTTTCCTTTAAAAGAATGTATCTCATTAATGCTGAACAGCGAACTTGCTCACTTCATTCCAAAGTAGATCTTTATTTCCATAAGACATTAAATTAACTTTATCTCGTATTCTAATTTACTGACTTCAAACATCAAAATGACATTTGCTGCAAAGTTTGCCATCCCTATCACTGATCAAAACCATGTGTCTGCTACTGAGAGTTCTTACCACTTAACTGAATTTAAAAACGTGGTAGACAACCAACATAACGACAGATTTCACAAATGGGTTAAACTGATTTTGAATGTTTTAATCGCACACACTAACATTTCGTCAAAGCCACGCACTTGACGTTTTTATACTTCCTAAAGAAGTATATAAGCAGAATCGACTGCTATGTGCGCGTAAATATTGAAAATCGTTTAAATCTGTCGTAATATCCCAGGTTTTTAAAATTATTTTGTCAACGTCAAGGTATGAAAAACCTCTAATGTTAGAGTGCATGTCCCAAATCTAGCTAGCTGATGTACTGGTAGGTAGCCACGACGAAAGAAAGTTCACTGTTCACTTTGCCAGATGCAAATGACATGATGTGTTAATTTTTTATCAACAATGGAAGGCTTATATGTAATAAGTGAACATTACCTTGATCATTTTTTGTTTTTCACAGATCCTTTATTTATTTATTTTTTCGCTGCACTAGTAGCTAGCTCCCATATGTCAGGTTTCAGGCAACATGAACTTTATGGGCGTAAACATAGACATATACACGGGTGGAAGAGGGAGGCTTTCATGAGAAGAAACAGACACAAAAATGTCCCTGTAACTATGGTAACTTTCTAACGCATGCCATGAATAAATTACAATATAGGCTAAAGACTCAGTGATGGTGTGGCAGGCTGAAGGAGGGTTCAGGCAGGGACTTGAACCTCCAGACTCCAGGGTAATAGTCCAACACGCTGACCACACGCTGATACATTTCCAGTGACAGGACCCTTCAACTGTCACAATGGCAAGTGCTCAAAATTCATACTCCTCTTATTTTTTAACCATAAGAAAAGAGCCTGGGCTAAAGAAAAAATACCCCGGGCTATAGCCCAGTAGCCAGGCCCTAAACGCGCCCCTGCTGGACAGGACAAGGGCATCTGCACCAGTACATAAACTAGCAAACACACGTGTCACTCTTTGCTCCACTATGCCCCTAGTGGAAGATAAAGCTCTTTTGTACAATGAGCACAAACAATAAACACAAATGAAGCTATCATCTTCATCATAGCTGTCATGCAATTTAGCATGGGCGTAATAGGTAGGATAGTTGATAAGAGTTCATAGCCAGCAATATTACTTGGCTACCATGTGGTATCTGGTTGCGGTAATATTACATGATTAGCAAAGCTGAAATCAACAGGAATAAGATACTACACAGCACTAGTACTTTTTGAAAGCTTATTAGCATTTATAGCACATTTCACTGGAAATGTTTCCCATGAATCGACTGCAAGCAACTACCTAGCTATCTCGTTGATTACCAAGCTCCCTGAGCATTTTATTGTTGTTCATTGGTGGCATACTGAAGGACCAAAATTTTGCACCGAAGCCAAAGCGCGCCGTATGATGACTAATGCACATTTTAGAGCTTCAAGGATGCAAACAATTGGCTCTGATCTAGAATATAGCTACTCCAGAACCCAGCGCGTCAGGTCAAAAATGACAAGGTTGGGAAGGAAGGCATACAACAGGCAGGGTATTTAGTAATCCAAATGACTTTTAGCCATTGTCTTTTCTGCTTTGCTCTATCTTTTCGAATTTCTAAAAGTGTTACCTGTTGTAGGTACAGGTAAAACTGCTCGTTTTGACTTGACTTTCCGTGCCATTCTCATATGATGAGCTCCCTAGCTTTACAGAGATACCTTAAATATTTCCGCTCTGTCAACATTGTCCATGCATGTGCAATGATTGCACCCACAGATGCTTAGGTGCATGCCGGTAGAAAGGTCAGATAGACAGGTGGATAGGCAATCCAGTTATTTCATTTCCTCAAATTGAAATGACTTCACGGACTTAACACAGTCTTAGAACTACTACAGGTAACCGATTTTCACAGCAAATAATCAAGGAAGAACAAGCTATTCTTCTTCTATGATGTTTATTGGTGAAGGAAAACCAGCTGTACAACCAAATAAGAAAAATTTGGAAGGGTATGTTAAATTTAACTTAAAACTGAAACGATAGTTTTTAATTATCTTTGACCTGTATTATGTTGAAACCAATGCAACAGCTTTGATGTTTCACCACATTAAGTTTGATTTCTCAAAATAAGCACAACTTTCATTCTTGCAACATATTAAAAAAAATGGGACAGTAAAGAATATATCACTGTGATATTGTCGATCCTTTTCACAACACTGATAAATGTAAAGACCGAAGACATCAACTGATGAAGTGTTTCAGATGTCCCATTTTTCTGGCAAATGTGCATTAATGTGAGCAAAAGCACTGGATTTTCATAGCAGCTTTTCTCATTTCAAAATGTACCACACACTTGTGTATTTCAGACTAGCCAGGACTGCCGTCAGACTAGTCCAGCATCCCCACACAGTCACTTTTTTGTTATGCATGCAGTATGTGGTTGGACATCATCTTGTTGCAATATACACGAGCATTCCTTGAAAAGATGCCCCAAAATCTCAGGGTGCCATGATTAAATGATGCCCTCACAGATATGCGAGTTTCCCTTGCCAAAGGGCGCAGACATGACCACAAACATGACAGAGCATGGCTTTTGGACATTTTGATATTAAGAGTCTGGATGGTCGGCCTTGATGTGGAGCACATCCATTGCTTCCAAAAAGATCTCATTGTCAGGACTTTGAATAAAACCACTTCTTTCAAGTTGGGGTTGTACCATGAATGAATAGTGAATCATCATATCATCCTCAAAGTAAAATGAGCGATATTACTTGCCGTCATAATATCATGACTTCACTGTGAAGCCTGCATGCTATTTTTCACAAACAGCTCCACCCCTTCGCTGGGATCCAGTAGGGGTAGGACCAAAGTGTACTCAAAACATGTCAGCTCTAACATAAAGTGAGACTGAAAAGTAATCTGTTCACTGGTGTTTATTTGTTTCTAACCACTCAATTAAGAGCATCATTCTTGGAATATTTAGATTTGACTGACTCATCCGATCATGCCTGACACAATTTCCAGGAGGCAGAGTCTCTATTATCGTCAAAGTGTATACCATCAGAGACATCTGTTTGTCCAAGTCAGAACTTAAAGGGAATCTAAAGTCGATTCTCAGAAAGGACGTTGAACATCCAATGTTTACAAACAAATCACTTGCTTTTGTTGACATCTTGCATTGTCACATGACCAATTTTATTCATATAAACCAATGTTTTGGGTACAAGCGCAGATAATCCTTCTATTTCAGTTCGTTTGCGCAGCTGCCGCTCACTGATTGGCCAATAAACAAAAACAATGCGAATCGACATTAGACGTTTCAATGGGTCATGGTACATTTGTGATTCAGGAGATCCTAATTCCCTCTCCGATGCCGTCTATCTACAGTTGCCATGGGTAATTACAGAATCCACCTGCAAGTTCACAGAAATTATTCAATAATTAGATTTCAATTGTTGATTCAGGTACAAATTGTTTTGCACCTGTCTGTCTGTCTGTCTTTCTGTCTGCAGCAGCAAAGACACTTTAACCTTGGCCGTAACTTTTGATTGGTCAGAGATAGGCCTTTCATACTTGACATGAGTATCCCTTGTCACCAGACCTTTCGGATGAGGTCATCATTTTTCACCTTGTGACCTTGACCTTAGCATAGGATGCATTTTCCAAAAACGTTAACCTTGCCCATAACTTATCATTGGTCAGAGATAGGCCTTTGATACTTGACATGTGTATCCCTTGTCACGAGACCTTTCGAATGAGGTCATTATTTTTTACCTTGGCCTTGGTGTAGGACGCATTTTCCAAAAAAGTTAACCTTGGCAATAACTTATCATTTGTCAGTGATACCCCAGTGACGTGTACCCCTTAACACAAGACCTTTCGGATGAGGTCATAATTTTTCACCGTGTGACCTTCACCTTGGCATCAGTTTGATTTCACAACAGTTTCAATTAACAATTAATAATTAATTGTGATTTCAAATAACAATTTTATTCATTTATTTAACCCTTTGCAAGTCCAAGCGATTCCATCTGATCTAATATAAATTCAAACTGTGCTTATATCTGGGGTCATCAGTGTTTCACAAACACATCTTGTTTATTCTGGAACTTTGTTTTGGTAAAAAATTGCACAAGTTGATTTGGGCTATTTTATTGACTTATATTCAGAGAATATCAAGGGAGAAAGCTTTAACTGAATACCTGATTTCTCCAATCACTCAGATGGTACTGCACGAAGAACCTTCTTAAATCTATGAGTGATATTTCCACTTGGGCTCAGGATTACTTTTAAAAACCTCTGTAAAGTCACATCCACAAAGACCAGTTAAAACTTTCTGTGTAAAAAGGAAGCCTTAAATTAACACGGTCCAGAAATGCTGTTGACTTGTCTTGGCTCAGGTTTATCTACAACAGACCATCATCACACCATTGAAATGCGGTCAGACTAATTACTATACTTATTATACTTTATAATACATTATACTTTAGTTATTTATAAAAAATGTTTTTGGAAGAAATGGACTCCATGTGTTCTGGACCAATGAAGAAATCTAGACTGTTTTGAGCAACAAATCTGTGCTCTGTCATGGAATGGAATTGTATCAGTGCTCTTAGTAAGGGTAACTTGCAGTTCTGTAAAAGCACCATTACTGCTGCAAAGCACACAGAAATTTTGGAGCAAAATATGCTGCCTCCAAGATGACATCTTTTCCAGGGACACCCTTGCATATTTTACCAAGACAATGCAAAACTGCTTTCTGCTTGCATTACAAAGGTATGGCTCCATAAGAAGATGGTGCTGGTGCTGGTGCTGGTGCTGGATTAGCTTGCCTGCAGTACCGAGTTGTCCCTGACAGAGAGAGAATGGTGCATTTTGAAATGCGGCAATGAAGACCCCATTGTGTTGCACGCCTCAATACTTGTTTGCAGGATGAATGGGAAAAAATTACACCTAAAATATTCAATCATCTGGTGTCCTCAGTCCCTGAATGTTAAGGTATTGAACATTTTTTTTTTATTGATTCAAGTGAAAAGATATGGTTACATTGCAAAGTGGTAAATACTTACTGTCCCAACTTATTTTGAAATAAGTTGCAAGAATCAAAACTGAAATGTGTTTTTGTTGCCTCATCATTATTATCAGCCAGATAATAAAGTGGAAAACTGAAGCCAGGATCAAATTACATAGTCGCTGTTACTCAAAGCCAGTTAATCAAAAAGTGCTGTCTTTGCTCTTTGTAAATAAATGTTCATAAAAACTCCACAGACGCGTGTCAGTAGCTTTTGTTCCGCAATTTATTACAAATCAGCTTTCAAAGTAGTGCAGTATTTTGAGACATGAAACTTTAAATTTTATTGAGATGAATCACTTTGTTTAAAGACGTCATTTGAAAAAACACGCTGTTTTATCCGGCTGTTCTATGCAAAGTTCAGCTGCCAAGAAAATGCCACAAGGATGCACGCAACTGCTGGGATATACAGCATACTATTTTTAGCTACAAGTTGAAGAAGCATGTCGTTTTGAAAACTGACAGACCACAAACTGATGCTCTGTGGCACTTTTGAAGTTTCCTTTAGAGGGTTTTGAGGAGAAACAAGCTGTGAAGTAAGACTATAACAGTTATACAGTTTTATCACTTACAGCACTAGCAGTACACACCGGCCAGAGAGGGATAAGGAATATGGTGCCAGAATAAAAGAGCAGTGCCTCTTCTGTTCCTCTGTAATTATACTTGAAAACTCCTGGATCCATAAGCACGTTGATTCAAATTTCTATAATTAAGTGAAGATACACCAAGAGATAAATTCACATTTCAATAATTCAATTCAATAAATTTTATTTTTCATATGGGAACGCACCTACTAAAATTGACATTTCATGACACTTTAACATTTTTGACTCATAGTTTGTTGTATGTACCTATATAGTTTTTGATGTCGAAAAATTGAGTGATTCACCTAATAGTCTCAGTGGAATCATGTAAGAATTAAACCGCTATCGCAGATCAAGTAAAAAGTGCTCAAATTTAATAGGCTTTATCTCACATTTATCTCAAAGTATCAGAAAATGTCCATTTTTACTTGATGCGTTCACATATTGGAATTATACGTTACATTGAGTATTGCAGCTTTTAGGCGAGAGTTTTTTTATGACTTGTTTCACGGATCTGCCGACCCAATTCTGAGAAGCAAAAAAAAAAAAAACCTTCATTCATTCATTTTCTATACCCACTTATTCCTCACTAGGGTCGCTGGGCGAGCTGGAGCCTATCCCAGCTGGCTACGGGCAGAGGCAGGGACCCACCCTGAACAGGTTGCCAATAAAAGGAATGTAATTCTCACATTAAAAAAAAAAATACTATCAGAATTTACAATAGACCAGTTCAGCTTAAGTGACATCTGGATTTTGTGAATGATCTTTGCAGACTACGTATGGTAGAAGATAAACAAATTACATAGAAAAGGGGGGATATTATACGTTCTTTTGCTTTCCCTGTGGTAAAAGGCAGCTTGCAGTCTGGATTTGGGCTATGAAACGGAAGAATTTTGAAGAATTTTGTTTAGGAACATTGTAGGGTGTGCAGCGTACATTTGGTGTCCATGTGGTTAAGAATTCTGTATTCGACCTCAACCAATATCGATTGATGTTTTGGTACCCAGAGAAACATTGGGGTATGTAAACACGTTAAGCATACATCCAGTCAAGGAAATTTAGAGTTAAGTTTCTTGTGCTGTTATTAGTCGTAGCAGCGTTAAAGGCGGTTGCCATGTTACTGATGACACTCTTGGCTGATTGGGCAGGCGCAATCCATTCATGATTTTAAGTATTAAAATTAAATTCTAAACTGCTTTCTCACTGATAAAACTCCCCAAAATATATTGGCGCCCGCCTTTTAAGATCGCTCTGGCAAATAAAAAGCCGAAAAAGTGGAGGTTGGATACAGAATTCGTTCCCCCCAAACGATATAGACTAAGCTTCCTTAGTTTTCTCCTACAAACTGAAAGCATTGACTCCTTTGGCACGACGTAGCCTTGTAAGGTTGTATCAGCAAGATATTGGCAAGGAAAGTCCTTGACATTGTTATTTTCAGCACAAATGAAAATCGGAAATCAAATGTGTTGCGTTCCTGTCAAACAGTAATGATGTTGTTTTGGTATTTCTTGGCCCAGTATTTTACATGCGTGTCTGCTCACTTATCCATGTTGAGAAAAGATTAGGATCATGTGTGCTTGTCGGTTGTTTTGAACATTGCAAATTTTTCGTAGGAACACTATAGCCATTAGCTGACTTATGCCGTGGGACCCAATCATCATGGTGTTAATGACATTAATTCACGTCCCCAAAACTAACTGTCAAGCAAATTCAACTTTTTTGGCTAAATATAGTAAGTAATTACATAATCAAAATCACAAAGGAAACAAATGATTATTGCAAGCAGTGAAATGAAAACCATGTGTAACCCCTTTTTGGACGGGTGTTAATCACCCAGCACAGTACAGGCTACTTATAGTTACCCTAAATCACAATAAATAATGGCACAACAGGATCCGAAGTTCTCAGCGGTGGAATGGTGAGCTGGCTGAGATTCCTTATACCACAAGCGTAATTGAATAACTGTGTAGTAGTAGTAAATAGGAATATGAATACTTATAAATGATTACAAATTTAGTAGCGCGGTGCCTCCACTGTGGAAAAACTACACTTACCCTCAAGCCAGTGCAGGATGTATCTCCCCAGAATTCAAATACATTATGTTCAATCTATTATAATGAATGCTCTAGCTATGTAACTGTAGTGTATTCAATTACAATACACTCATTAAGCTACCTAAATAGCACTCTTCATGGCAATACCGTTAGCCAGGTGAAAAAAATGAGCTGCCAACACCCCAGATAGAATTAAATAATAATGATTATATTTATTAATAAGCAATAATAATAATAATAGGAAATATTATTGATATGTAACCATGAAAGTGAAAACATTTAATATACAACACATTAAGTGATTTCCCGTATGAATAACAAGTACAGCGATTTATAATTAACAAAGATCTAAAAAAAAAACAAAACACAGCGCACAGTTGGGGCCCGTATGTTGGTGCACAAAGGTTACGTCAGCTTTTGAGCAAACGTTAGCTCCGCCAAGGATCCACAGCTCTCTGAGCCGTAGGCAAAGTAGCAACCGCGACAGTGCCCTTGATTCGACTCGCTCGTAGCAAAATGTGTGGTGCGTAACTCACGAACAGTCTTCCCACTCAGTCCTGAAGCTTACGGCTGTGTCTTTCTGCCAGCCTCCAAACTAACTGCACGGAGGGGGGGAATTAACAGATCGCAATCTGCTCCGGCTCGCCTAGCGGTACACGCAGCTTGGCGTTGCCACTACGACCCCTGTTGGTCCAGCACCGAGTCCTCCTCCGACGCGGAGCACTCACGCCGCCAGTCCCAGGTCTTCAACAGCCCATAAACTTCACCTTAGCCTGAAGAAATCCGTAACCCTATCGCTAATATTTAGCGAGGTTATAAGAAACTTCAAGGAAAAAAAACAAGCTTAACCGTCGAATCACACCAGGCTCTGTCGCTGTCTCCGCTCCAAAAAAAAAACGGCCAACGTACCAAGCTATGTCTCAACGGTCTCCGGTAATCAGCACGAGCATAAAACATGTACTAATTATTATTGGTGGATTATAAAATTCAAATAAAAACAGAAGAAATACATCTGATTAGCTAATACAGTTTGTCACATCAGAACAGTGAAAATATTCCCAAACACAAAGCATTATGGTAAATGGAGTTTTGTAAAATACACAGTACACAGTATTGTTTTAGAGGACCTTACACTCTCCCCCCACCAAACAAACAGCATGCCCCCATGCTGGGTCAAATACATTGAAAAGGAAAGTACAGGTAACAAAACAAACAAAACAAAGTAGCAAAACAACAAACATAAACTAGTACGTTAAACTAGCAATGGGTGTCATGACAGTCTTACATGGCATAAGAACTGGCCTGTGTGTGCATGTGCTACAAAGAGCCTGTGGAGAACACCACCAGGCATGAGAATTATTCCTTTCAAAGGATGGTTGCACTGAGGCTAGAGTGGACGCTACTACAGTGTGCCCACTCTGCACTCCCAGTTTGCCATAATTCAAGCGATTAGTTGGCTGTCTTTCCCTATGTGACCTACGCACTGCAAGGGGTACTGCGACTGAGGCAGTTGCAGGGTCAGCTACAGAGTGAACATCAGGAGGACTACCATCCTGATCAGCATCTACTAAATCTTCTACCACCTCAGGGGACTTATGTGAAGAGGCAGGGAGTGCAGTGTTGATTGAAGCTAGCAAATTATCACTAGGCGTGTGTACTAAACTAGGGCTTCTAGATGTCGTGGAGACACACGGCGCAGGGGACTCCGGTGTAGGCTGGCTAACCTGTGTGCTGGCTCCCAAAGGAGTGTGTTGCACAGCATCCTCAATATAACAGCCATATTCCGAATCAGAATCAGAACCTACAGAGCTAAAATGTGTGGGCACTACAGGGGGCAACACTTCAGGCACACCAGCTCTGTGCTTCTCCTTAGTCCTCCTACGTCTCACAGCTCTTGGGCACAAAGCTGAGGGGGCGTCAACCACAGGGCCTAATCTCACCTCCTGTCCCAAAGGCAATATGTGGTTGCGGTGCAACACCTTGACTGGCCCTTTACCATCAAAAGGTTTCAGTCTGTACACCGGAAGATCAGACAGCTGACTGTCCACAATGTAAGGAAAAGAATTCCACCTGTCAGCCAACTTCTGCTGCCCTTTCAGACCCAGATTCCGAATCAAAACTCGATCCCCAGAATTCAGGCTATGATATCGGACTTTCTGGTCATAACGCTCCTTGTTGCTCTGGTTCATCCTATCCACTGAGGCTCGTGCCAGCTGGTAAGCAACTTGCAACTCCTCTTTCATCTGGGTCACATACCTCAAGTGTGACACAGATGACGCGTCCTTAGATGAAACACCAAAACACACATCTACTGGGAGCCGGGCCTCCCGACCAAACAATAAGAAATAGGGAGAGTATCCAGTTGCCTCATTAGGAGTACAATTATACGCATGCACCAAATGCGCAATGTGCTGACTCCATTTAGACTTCTGATGTGACTCCAGGGTGCCCAACATGTCCAACAAAGTCCGATTGAACCTTTCAGGTTGTGGGTCACCCTGTGGGTGATAAGGAGATGTTCTCGACTTTTTCACACCCAACATGGTCAACATCTCTGTTACCAGTCTGCTCTCAAAATCCCTACCTTGGTCAGAGTGAATACGAGTGGGCAAGCCGTAATGAATAAAATACTTCTCCCACAGGGTCCTCACCACTGTGACCGCTGTCTGGTCCTTAGTAGGAAAGGCCTGTGCATACCGAGTGAAATGGTCGGTAATGACTAACACATTACAGACATTGCGAGAATCAGGCTCAAGGCAAAGAAAATCAATGCATACCAGATCCATCGGCCCGGAACTCTGGAGATGCGAAAGAGGGGCAACTCTTTGTGGCAGCGTTTTCCGCTTGATGCAGCGTTCGCAAGTCTTACAGTGCTTCTCTACGTCAATTTTCATGCAAGGCCAGTAAAATCTGTCACGCACTAAGCTGTATGATTTATCGAATCCTAAGTGGCCAATGTCATCATGCAGCAGCCTAAAAACAAGACCATGAAACTGCCGTGGCAGCACCAACTGTCTGACCTGCTGATCACCGTGCTTAACCGTCCTGTGCAACAAGCCATTGTCAATAGAGAGCTTAGCCCACTCCTTTTTCAGGACCTTCATGTCAGGATGCCGTGTCAGGATGCTGCTAGCAGGCTCCTTAAGATTCACCGCATGCCAAACCTCCCCTATACAAGCATCATTCTTCTGGGCTTCTTGAAGCTCATCAGAACTAAACACAGGCAACTCATCAGGCGCTACTGCAGCAACATGCGAGTACGCCTCGGGAACAGCTGACCCGTGACTGCAAATCTGATCTGCCACACGCGGAAAAGAAGGGCAACCTGCCCTCTGTGTGGCCACCACCTGACAAATAGCTCGCACCCCAGGGGCTGGAATCTCTTGCCACTCATCATCAGGGGACAGACTGATGTGAGGGCGTCGTGACAGTGCATCTGCATCCAGGTTCCGTTTCCCTGGCCTATACTTCAGGCTGAAGTTGTAGGTTGACAAAGCTGACAGCCAACGGTGACCAGTGGCATCAAGTTTTGCAGACTTAGTTATATAAGTCAGCGGGTTGTTGTCTGTCCTGACTTCAAAGGTGGCCCCATAAAGGTAATCATGCAGCCGATCCACAATAGCCCACTTCAAAGCTAAAAACTCCAACTTGTGAGCAGGGTAATTCTTCTCTGAAGGGGAAAGACTGCGACTGATGAATGCCACTGGACGCAACCCGTCAACATACTCCTGGTACAGAACGCCACCCAAGCCGTCCAGGCTTGCATCCACATGCAAAACATATGGCGTTTGGGGATCTGCAAAAGCCAAAACTGGAGCCCGAGTCAGCCTTTGCTTAAGCTCTTGAAAAGCAGCCTCACACTGGTCACTCCACCTGGGACCAAAAGGCTCAGAGGGCCGGAAACAAGGCTTCCGGTCAGCAGCCTGTGAACTTGAGTTCGTCTTCCTGGACGGCCAGCCCTGCAGCAACTCATTGAGGGGACGGCACAATGTGGAAAAACCCTTCACAAACCGACGGTAATACCCACAAAACCCCAGAAATGACCGCAGCTCCGTTACAGTCTGAGGTCGAGGCCAAGATACAACAGCCTCAATTTTTGAAGGGTCAGTGGCTATGCCGTCCTGTGAAACTATGTGCCCAACATAGTTCACTGACGTCCGACCAAACTGACATTTATCCAGAGAGATTTTAAGACCTTCCTCTCTCAGACGGTCAAGAACCTTCAGGAGCCTTTCCTCATGTTCTTCCAGGGTACGGCCAAAAACAATCAAATCATCCAAGTACACAAGAACCTCTAGAAAGTTCATATCCCCGACGGTCCGCTCCATGACTCTCTGGAACGTGGCAGGCGCACCACAGATTCCTTGAGGCATGCGGTCAAACTGATAGAAGCCTAAAGGACAGATGAAGGCAGTCTTCTCTTTATCAGCCTCGCTCATGGGAATCTGGTAGTAGCCACTTCTCAAATCCAACACTGAGAACCACTTACTACCAGAGAGACAATGGAGGGCATCCTCAATTCTAGGAACAGTGTACTGGTCAGGGACAGTCCGCTGGTTAAGCGTTCTATAATCCACACACATCCTGACCTTACCAGACTTCTTACGCACTACTACAATAGGTGAGGCATATGGACTCCTGGACTCTGAAATAATGCCATGTTTCTGTAGTTCCATCAAATGCTGACGCACATCCTCCAAATCAGCCGGGGCCAAGCGCCGAGATCTCTCTCGAAAAGGCCGTGAATCATTCAACCGAATCTCATGCTGGGTGCTTCTCGAGCAGCCTACATCCCACTCACTACAAGAAAACACTTCCTTCCTCTGCAGCATTTTCTCACAGAGGCACTGCTTTGCCTCCTCTGGCATAGGAGAAGTGCCAAAGTCAAAAGAAGCAGAAGAGAGTGTACTAGTGTCTGTGGAACAGCAAGTGGACGGAATCAGCGGCACCATGTCTACAGGGAATATGTGAGCAAGGGGACTACCTCGTTTCACAAGAATATCCCTAGAAGAGACATTCCTCACATTTACCGTGATGCGACGACACAACACAGCAGAGACCGGATGTACTTCAGGCCTAACCTCGAGCTCCGGGGCAGACGCGCCATCAGCACTAACATGCTGATCTACAAGGACTAAAGAGTCATGAATCTCACCAGGAAACTTGGGCAGGCCGGAGAGCTGCAGCTCCTGCCCAGGCTTTAAAACAACAGGCTTAGTTCTAGTGAACCACACTGTGCCATGCTTATCCACATCCTCCGGCAAAACAACTGTGTGCTTAATGGACTCAAAAACCTCTTTCATCACTGGGTGTATAGTAAGCGTGTTAAGAAACCCGTCTCCGGCCTGTTCGTGACAAGAGTGGAACAGTTTCCGCACTAAGTGTGTGTTTGTGCCAACCAAAATGGCTATACCCTCTTTTGTCTTAGGGTCAGGACACACAAGAGCTAAAGCGTCCACTACCTGAGACACACCTGTGACAGCTTCAGTGAACTCCAACCTGAGAGCCAAATATCCATCATATGGGTATTTGTGAGAGCTCAAACCCCATATTTCGAGACTTTCCACTGGCTGCAGCGGCAGGTGCTTCAAGTATGTATTGTAAAAGCTACGATACAAGATGGTGACCTGAGAACCACTATCGAGCAAAGCTTTAGCATAAATGCCCTCTATCTGCACGGGCACCTCAGCCGAGGGCCCCACTAACCCAGATGGTAATTGTGATTGGCTGACTTTGATTGGAGGAGAGCAATGAGCGGAACGCGTCTTATGTGATGGAGCTCTGGGGAAGTTTCCCTGCTGCGTGACCCTCTTAAGCAGCTTCTGATTCACTAATCTCAAGTTCTCAGGACGTGTGCACTCTCGCTTGGTGTGGCCGTCTTCTCCACACTTATAACAGAAAATGGCAGGAACAGGAGAGGCTGCCATAGACTTCGGCAAGTTTGAAGAAGCAGAAGAAACAGCCCTTGTGGGGGCAGCTGGAGCAGTGGTTCCTGTGCCCTGGCTTGAGCCACACTGTGAGACTGGTGGAGTAGCAGAAGACGCTGTAGTAGCAGTCAACATTCTAGTTACTAAAGACGTCAGCTCCTTAACCTCTTTCCTCAGACTGTCCACATCAGACATTATTGAAGTAACAGGCTCATGGGAAAGAGTGACAGCAGCTGTCACAGGGACCTGGCGAACAGTGGAAATGGCCGCAGAAACCTTTGCATTCTCTCTAGCACTTACCCAGTGCTCTTCCTCTCTCACTGCTCGCATTAGCTGCGAAAAAGAAGGCGGATTTTGCAAAGTGTGCATCACACGCACACGCAAAGCCACAAGGTCATTGGTGAGAGCACCCTTGAAGAGCTGCTCCAGGCGTGCACGATTCAGACCTGCAGCATCAATCCCTCCTCTCAAAAGAGCGCGATGAAGAAGCTTGTCCAAGCGGTACAAGAAAGCAGACAGTTTCTCTCCATCCTCTTGAAAAGTATAGCGAAACGAAGCCATAAGGTCTGCTCCACACTCTGTGGACCCATAAGTAATGTCAAGAGCCGCTACATAATCAGAAGCTAAGGCAGACGGGTTACTGACTTTCAAAAATCTAATAATATCCGCAGCAGGCCCACGCAAACTCTCAACAATGCGTTGCCGCTTCACAGCATCAGTGCACTGCCACTCAGTAACCATCTGAATAGCCTGCTCCATCCACACCTCATACTCTTCCTCACCAGGAGGAAGAGGTCGTAATCCAGAAAACAGCCTCAGTTTTCTATAGCCAGGTGCATCAACAGATGCCTGATTACAGCGGTCTACGAGCTGACCTATGGCATTCACAAGATCAATGCTGACATCAGGCTTAGGAGGTTGAGGGCCCAGAACAGCTGCCTTTACATCACCCATGGACTTACCCTCCTTCTGCAACAATGCCAACAGCTTAGCTTCAAAATCATTCCCTTCAGGAGCAGGACTAGCAGGCAGCAAGCTACTCACTACATGAACAGCCCATGGACCTGCCTCACCTGCAATTCCCACTTCAGGAGGGACAGAGCTCTGATCCAACTCAGCAGAAGACTCCACTAAAATGTACAGGTGCCTACCAGTTTTGTCACCACGGCGACCACGGATCTGGGTCCTACCCAGAACCTTGACTGTACTGAGCACATGGGTAACCACATCATCACTAGCCTCCAGTGGCACTCTGCTAAGAACAGCTGCATGAGACAAATCAACATTCTCCTCACGGCTCCACTCAACAGCCTGACTAAGGTCCATGTTAAAAGGTGCACAGCAAAACAGCAAAAACTTGGGCTAAAACAAGACAAACACTAAGCAAAACACAGCTACCTACTCGTTCTGGTAAACAGGAAAATCCCAGCGGTGCCTCCAAAATGTAACCCCTTTTTGGACGGGTGTTAATCACCCAGCACAGTACAGGCTACTTATAGTTACCCTAAATCACAATAAATAATGGCGCAACAGGATCCGAAGTTCTCAGCGGTGGAATGGTGAGCTGGCTGAGATTCCTTATACCACAAGCGTAATTGAATAACTGTGTAGTAGTAGTAAATAGGAATATGAATACTTATAAATGATTACAAATTTAGTAGCGCGGTGCCTCCACTGTGGAAAAACTACACTTACCCTCAAGCCAGTGCAGGATGTATCTCCCCAGAATTCAAATACATTATGTTCAATCTATTATAATGAATGCTCTAGCTATGTAACTGTAGTGTATTCAATTACAATACACTCATTAAGCTACCTAAATAGCACTCTTCATGGCAATACCGTTAGCCAGGTGAAAAAAATGAGCTGCCAACACCCCAGATAGAATTAAATAATAATGATTATATTTATTAATAAGCAATAATAATAATAATAGGAAATATTATTGATATGTAACCATGAAAGTGAAAACATTTAATATACAACACATTAAGTTATTTCCCGTATGAATAACAAGTACAGCGATTTATAATTAACAAAGATCTAAAAAAAAAACAAAACACAGCGCACAGTTGGGGCCCGTATGTTGGTGCACAAAGGTTACGTCAGCTTTTGAGCAAACGTTAGCTCCGCCAAGGATTCACAGCTCTCTGAGCCGTAGGCAAAGTAGCAACCGCGACAGTGCCCTTGATTCGACTCGCTCGTAGCAAAATGTGTGGTGCGTAACTCACGAACAGTCTTCCCACTCAGTCCTGAAGCTTACGGCTGTGTCTTTCTGCCAGCCTCCAAACTAACTGCACGGAGGGGGGGAATTAACAGATCGCAATCTGTTCCGGCTCGCCTAGCGGTACACGCAGCTTGGCGTTGCCACTACGACCCCTGTTGGTCCAGCACCGAGTCCTCCTCCGACGCGGAGCACTCACGCCGCCAGTCCCAGGTCTTCAACAGCCCATAAACTTCACCTTAGCCTGAAGAAATCCGTAACCCTATCGCTAATATTTAGCGAGGTTATAAGAAACTTCAAGGAAAAAAAACAAGCTTAACCGTCGAATCACACCAGGCTCTGTCGCTGTCTCCGCTCCAAAAAAAAAACGGCCAACGTACCAAGCTATGTCTCAACGGTCTCCGGTAATCAGCACGAGCATAAAACATGTACTAATTATTATTGGTGGATTATAAAATTCAAATAAAAACAGAAGAAATACATCTGATTAGCTAATACAGTTTGTCACATCAGAACAGTGAAAATATTCCCAAACACAAAGCATTATGGTAAATGGAGTTTTGTAAAATACACAGTACACAGTATTGTTTTAGAGGACCTTACACATGTTAACCTACTTTTCAGTTTTAGGTGATCCAAATATCGGGGTATATCAGAAAGAGTGGGATGTATATGCGGATCGTTAGCCTGTCTGGTGCAAATATCTGTTTTGACAGCAGACGTTTTTAAATAATTGCTTCAAATAATTTTTCCCTTTTGAGCTTTGAGAGTGGTACATCCAAATTTGCCTACTGTCTATCAGACAAGTCTGATTAACCTCGTAACCATACCATGGTGTTCCTCAACTCGACAATAAATGTAAATAATATATTAATTTCATTTTTTCCTCTGTTGAAAATACAGGATGAATATTCTTCGATAACCCAAAAGTGCGGGGAAATAAAGATATTTTTGTCAGGGGGAAGCCAGAGGATAATATGGACATACGACCAGAAGTGCCTGTTGCCCTCTGTTCTTTTACATAGTCGGGTAATATAGTCATAAGGATCTATACTTCCTACGCAGCTGGCATCATCTCCAGTCAGGCATGGCTGGGAACAGTGGGGTAATAAAATGAGGTTTCAGACGTCCTCTGCAGCTGCCTCCCCAGTTCCATCGCCAAGATAAGAGGGCCTGAAACTGGACGCTTCAGCATGGGTGTGTATGTGTGTGTGTGTGTGTGTGTCTTGAGCACATCAAAGGTGGGAAAGGGAGCACACTGTGGGTTGGTTGCTGGAAGGAGTTTCCCTCACGGCGGGGTGTGACCTGTGCTCTCTCCCTGATAAGTACCACAGTGACCTCATCTGGACCCACTGTCACTGCACCCTTTCATTTCCCCACTGAGACCATTCTGATTTGAGACATTTAAATTTAATCAAAAACCAGTATTACACCGTTCTAACTGCACTCATGTCATCACTGAATTATTGTATTATATCTGAGGTAATAATGACGTGAATTTCATGGAAAATGGTTCTTTTGGGAAGGAATCTTCTTCTTTAATCTCTCCTTCCCCCACTTCTCTCCCCCCATTCCCATTAAAAAATTCCTACGCGTTTCCTGCGTGTCGTGTTATAAACCTGATAAGAATTATTATGTCTGATGTCATTTTTCGAAAAAGAAAGTGGAGTTGGCGGCGCGGTGCACGTTACAGTGGCCCGGAGCACTTTCTCTCCAAACTAATCTCGTTGTTATATTGTAACAATGACAATAAATTCATCTAATCTAATCTAATCTAATTTCATGAAAACTACATCATATTAAGTCTCTATGTCATCATGTTTGCCATGTATCTCTTCAGGCAGATTCAAGGAGTTGAATGAGATGCATTTCATATCCAAAGTATTTTAAGAAAGCATCGTTTAAAGGGAGTTCCCGATAACATAGGTCAATGATCAGGGCCACTCCCAATGTGCCTTCCTATTCGTCCTTACGCCTATTTATACCTCCTACATTACCACAATCCCTGCTTGTCTCGTTTCTACGTCCCTCCCACCCTTCCGCTCTCCAAGAAGGAAGCTAGAAACAGCCACCACCTGGGACCCTGGGGGGCTTGGGAGCTACATGGACTCCGAGAAGAGATGCGAGCCCCACCCTGAGTCTCGCCACCCGGGGGGCGCCCAACGTCCGCACAATCGCAGACCAAGCCCAACACCACACCCGCCCCGATCTCCTATCCGCAATCTCACCCAATACTCTGCTCTACTTTGGGAGTGGTCCAGAATTCATTAAACAACCCAGTAAAAAACTGCCTCGAAATGTGTTTTGTCTCAGTATTGTTTGGGTTTCCTCTCTCACCATTAATTGCATTATTACATCCTCCAAATGGTGGCGTCCCGATTCCAGATTTGGCTAATCCTCCAGGTTAATTTATGGCATTGCCGCCTGGATCAAACTCACAATTTGGCATAAAGGGAAAGCATGCAAACTCAACGGGGAAGATCGCAAACGACTTCCCTCACGTCTGTATGCTGTGTGTAGCTCATATAGTTTAGAAAGCTTTGTAATTTTAACTTCTCGCACGCTTGTTCCGTGTGTAGCCTTTTCGCCAGGTATGACTGTACTCTCATGGCCTTGAAGTTGATTGTAACTACTATTTGATATAAAATTGATTTGTTTGATTTCTTGCCTACCAGGTGAATAAATTACTGTTATTCCTTTAAACTTGCATGGCCTCTCTGACTCTCATCCTTCTACATAAGGGAGCCCATGGATGAAAAGTCAGTTTCCGTTAAATTTCATTAAGGAACCTGTGGGTGTCTGCATAGATCTGAGTTCATCGTCTCTGAGCCCAGATGCTATTGCTGCGGTGGTTCCTCCCATCCCCTGGTATAACCAACGAACCAAAGATTCGTCAATAATGCTAAAACCTGGGGGCATATATTGAGTAACGCACGCCTACACCTACGAGTCCGAGGTGTAATCACCCCGAGGTCTTTGCGTGTTTTGGCTAAAGTATATATCCTAATCCAGGTTTGAAATGAGAGTAAGTACAGTAACTGCAACACTTTATTTGCAGTGATCACTGATATGTCTGATATCCCGCCTCTCTCTGGTGTAATATTCTAATACACACATTGGATTATTCATCGCACGGTGGCAGATATATCCATGATTACAGCATGGCTCCGTTTGCGAACGTGAAAGTTTATTAATATTATTCTATTTGCCTCACAACAGCCTTAGTACACGCATGAACCTTCGCTCCCAGCTCTTCCGTTATTGGTTTAACTGTGTGAGCTCTGCATTTTTAAAAAAAAAAATTCCCTCCCTCCTCAATTAAGTCTTCAAGATAGAAGTCTGAAAAATAAGTAATAAAAAAGTCTGGCCTTATCAATGTATGTTCACTGATGAAAATTGTAAGCTGGCACACAATGTTATTTGATCAGCAATTGAATTGAAGTGCTGAACTTTGTATCTCTTCCATGACACTCAGTCCGTCCAGATCTTTGCATGAAATCCCATGCCAGATCCTCTGCATTCTAAACAGACAGCAGGCATACAGGGACTATTCTGAGTGGACCACACTCACATTTACCTTCTTCTATCAAATTGATAGCTGATTCAATTGCAGGATAGAGCTTTTAGTCGAGAGTGAGTAAGTTCTCGATCCAGAAGTCCAAATGATGTCATGATGACAGTGATATTTTCAAACTTTTATTGAGGTAACTTCAGCTTACCACTTTTGGTCTTGCATCATACATCAAGGTCACCGATCTGTGCTTGAACTATCAACGGACTGACTATCCGATACCACCAGTATTTTTAAAAATTGGCCTCAGCCAGTCAGTACAAAAGGAGGCATGTCACTGACAGACAGACACAACAGGGTCCCAATTTGGACTGCATGGGAGTCTTAGCTGTTTTCTAGTTTACCTGCTGTTTTGAGGTGGTCAGGACTGAGGAAGAAGAGATTTTTATGCCACAAATAAGCACTGTTACAAACAGTAAGAACATTGCTCCAATTATTTTTATGGTATTGTGTCTTTATCCAGTCATTTTTTATAAGCTTTCAGATGAAAAAAGTTCCATAGGCTGATGTTGAAAAAAGGGTTCGGTCAAGGGAGTGTTACTTTTTGAGTGCATTCTCACCGAGGACTTTTAGGTAATAATATATGTCATTTTTTTTTTTTTGCAAGTGTTAAAATATGTTTTAAAGGGGACTAATACCTACCTTTTGATGCATATTTTATAATTTTGCTATAATTATTTCTTAAGTCATGGGCAAATAGTGGCTCTGTGCATTTTTTACCCCTTGACTGAGCTCAATAGCAAAAGTACGGCATAATATACAAGTGCTGGTCAACGAATTAGAATAATTTGAAATAGCGCGATCGTTAAATTTTCTTGATGCATTTTTTGTGCAGAAAGCAAATCAGGTGTTCACCACGCCTGTCCTACTTGTTAGAGTAATCGCAGAACTCGCTGCCTTTAAAAAATTTGCTCAGCTGAGCTTTCCAAAAGGCCCATTTTGGCCATTTAACTGTGACAATGTTGTTTTATTGAATTAAAATAATTGGGAAACCGTTTCACTGAATTAGAATAATTTTTATTATAATTAGAATCATCACTTTCTCAGTATTTTGTGGCTGCCCCCTTGGCTTGTATGACTGCCTGAAGTCTCCGCGGCATCGATTTGACCAGCTTGTCACAAGTTTCTGCACTCACAGCTTCCCAGGCAGTGGCGATGTTCTGCTTCAATTGGTCCAGCGTAGTCGGCTTTCTGTCGTGAATTTTCCGCTTGACGATGGCCCAAAGGTTTTCAATGACATTGAGGTCAGGCAAGTTGGCCGGCCATGCCAAAACTTCAAGCTGTTTTTCGGCAAAACAATCTTTGGTCGACTTTCGCGCATGAGCCGGTGCAAGATCCTGTTGAAATATGAGGTCTTCTTTGCCAAACTGTCCCTCAACAGTCGGAATCAGGAACGTTTCCAGAACATCTTGGTATACGGCAGCATTGACAGTCTTCTTGAGGAAGCAGAGTATCCCTACACCCCGAGCGGACATGCATCCCTAGACCAGTACGCTCTGGGGAGACTTGACGCATCTTTTTACGCACTCGTGATTGTAGGTTTCGCCACCACAACGCTAGACACGAGGACCTTGGTCACCGAAGGAGATGCAAAAGCGTGATTCGTCACTGAAGACCACTTTCTGCCAGTCTTCAGCAGTCCATTCGCCGTGTTCTTTGGCCCACTTCAGCTGTTTCTCCATTTGTTTCTTGTTCAGCATCGGTTTTTCCTGCTGGAATGCGAGATTTGAAGCGAAGTTCGCGCAGACGACGGTAAGTGGTTAATCTCGAGACGTTAGCGCCGGTCTGCTCGTTCCACAAGTCGCTGAGCTCAGAAATGGACTTCAACCGGTTGCTGACTGCAATCTTTCTCAGCTGCTTGTTGTCACGAGCAGAAGTTTTTCGGATGCTGGAACAGTTGGTGCGCTTGCTGCAGTCTTTCTTTAGAGCTTTGCAGATGGAAGACTGGCTGATGCCAAGCTGCACAGCAATTTTAGTTTGGTTCAAGCCTTGTTAGCGAAGGGCTTGAATTTGAGTCACTATTCTCGTTGAGAGGTCGCGCTGCTTACCCATGATTGATTTTACAACTTAGAAATTCTACTCAACCCTGACTTTATACTGCACAGTGAACACTCTTCACAGAAAACAAAAATTCGAGCACTTATGAATTATTCTAATTCAATGAAACAACAGTGTCACAGTTAAATGGCCTAAATGGGCCTTTTAGAAAGCTCAGCTGAGCAAAGTTTTTACAGGTAGCAAGTTCTGTGAATACTCTAACAAGTAGGACAGGCGCGGTGAACACCTGATTTGCTTTCTGCACAAAAAATGCATTAAGAAAATTTAACGATTTCAAATTATTCTAATTCGTTGACCAGCACTTGTAAGCAACAATCTCTGCTCTGCAAATGAAGACCTTGCTTTTGTCTTGGTATGACACTTTGGGCTCTGTCTTACTCTCAGCATGAAGTGATGCCTAGTGCAATGCAGTTGTCATTATTAGTTTCAGACTGACTCAGTTGCTATTGTCTTGTTCAGCGCCTGCATTGTTTAAAAAGCTACTGTACTGGCACACATCTGAGTGCCAATGGGCGTGTTTGTCTTAACCCTCTCCAGGCTCATGTTGCAAATTTGCAACAATAAATCAATTGATGACTGACTATAAAATATAAAGACCACATGGGAAATGGTTTGATAAAGTTACCCTTCCAGCTCAGTATTGCAAAAATACAACGTTAGTTCCCCCTGCCGCCACTAGTGTATAAGAACTTTTCTCCATGAATGAAATATTTTTCATATCTCAAAATAAGAAATTGGGCTGGAGAGGGTTAAAATGAGGTGTCGTGAGTGTTGTGATTCTGGCATCTGCTCCAGCCTTGCTCATGTTTCATGCCTTGCCGTGTTTATTCTGACTGCCTTTGAGTATTTTTGAAATTTTGAATTTCACCATAGTCTCACTCCGGTCCATGTTTTCCATTTTGCTTTGCATTGGACTTTGTCTCCCCCGTCTGGTCATTCGTCTTGTCATTGCTCACAGCCCCAGTCCTGTGTGTCACTCTTTGGGTGATTTATTGGATTCTGGATTTCAGTCTTCCCTCCAATCTTGTTTGCTTACTTCGCCTTACTTTTCTTTCTAACTAACCATACTAACAGTTTATTGTTTTCGCTAGGAGTTACTAACACTAACTAACATTGTATATAATACTAACTTACTAACAACCACCAAAGGATTGTATAGTTTCACTTACTAATTGATTAACAAGCTCTCAGCACTCGCCCTGTTCTAGTCTCCACCTCTTGTCTCTCCCTGATCTCGTTTGCTGGATTTTGTGTGGAAGCTCCACATCTGATCACGCTGTCCTTCTCTAATTATCTATGCACATTAGAACTCCTTGACTGGAGCCGTATGTTTGTATAGGTTTGTCCCGTGATCCCCGTCCGTGTTTTGGCTTCTGCCAAATTTCATGTGATTAGGTCCTTCCTCATGTGCTGCTCCCTTGTAATCAGTCTGACTGTTTGCACCTGTGTCTTTGACCATGTGATCTCCCTGAAAGTTTATATTGGGTGTCTCTTCAGTTATTCTCTATCAGATTGTTTCCTTAGTCTTCTCGTGCCACTCTTCTCTCGCCTTGATTACTCAGTGTATATCTTTCTGACTGGACCGCCCGACTTTTCGATTTTTTGCCTTTGTGATTTTGGATTATTGCTGCATCTGTTTTTTGACCCTTTTTCTGCCCGACCAAGAGATCTATGATTGCTGCCCTGGTTACGATTCTGATTACGCCCGTTGGATTCTGGTTTTGCTTCTTTGACATACTTGTACCTGTGAACCAGACCCATTTCTGTCCGACAACGATTACTGTGATTGCTGCCCTGGTTTTTGATTCTATTTTTGCCCAATTGGATTTTATTATTAATAAAACAAGTTCTACTGCATTGCTTGGTTCTTGCGACTGGTTCCTGATCGCACCCTCACAGTGAGACGCATTGTTGGTGCATTGCTGTCTTGAGGCAGTCGAAATAGATTGCGTGATTGACCAACAAAAACCTTGTCTTAAGTAAATGGCCAGTATTTTAATGTTACAACATATTTTAAGGGTGTATTATTAAGATAATAATATGTTCCTATGTAAGTAGGTACACAAAGCTTGTCGGCTTTGCTTGGTACTCATACAGGGATGCACAGCAGCACATAAAACACGCAAAAGACTACAAAGAAAAAGATTACAATGTGAATGATTATTTGCTACAATTGCATGCACATACAAGTATGTGCCCATATGCAGACTGTATGGGATCCGGTCACAACCCTTGTGTGAATGCCCTCTGTGTGTCTTCTTATTCAGCAACTTGCATGTCTACTAAAAGTGTGTTTCCTTTGAATGGGTTACGTTTAGCATGTTTGCCCCTCCTCAGCTGTGTCTCATTTCCTGGTTATTTCCCAATGACCATGTGGTTTGTTTTTAAGGCCCTAGCCTTGTGTTGCAACTTGCTGTATTCCTTGTAGAAATTCAATTATTAAGTGTAACGTGCACTTTAATGACAGCAATTCCCAGAAGCCTTCCGTTTTTTCCAGATTACCATTGATAAAGAGACTTTGGTCTCGATTGGTTATATCTGGTTAAATAAGGGATTTATTGATTGATAGTTTACTGGATGTAGTTTACTCATATAACACCTCTGCAACCCCTCAAGTTATTACCGTTTACCTGCACGGGCAGGCAACAGATGTATGGGCCAGATCTGTAGGTTCGTCTCTCGAGGGAATAGGATGATTAGTTGACCAATAACTGACACACACGCACAATGAGCGACTGGAGCCACGGAGTATGTTCTCCTTAACTTTTGTATATTTTTAGTAGGAAATGGAGAAAATATTTACAATTCTTGCCTATCTAAGCCAGCTGGGTTGCGCACAACGCGCATTAACCTAGGGCCCAAAAAAAACATGGAAATAAGTCCCTTTTATTAGAAAACGTAAAGTTCGTAGTTGATCAGTTCGAGCTTGTTTCTGGTATGCAGCTCCGTTAGTCAGAACGTCAAGTCAGTCGCAGTTTGTAAGTGCTCTTTCATAAGGTTGTTATCTAGAATGTGGTTCCACAGGCCTACCAAATTAGGAAAGTTGAGTAAGGTTCTGCGGTGGGATCCAGCTCCTTGAGGTAAGGTGGTAGTCCGATTCTCGAGCGGTTCGCCATCTCCCTCGTGGAGGAGAATCCAGAATCCAAAATACAATGCGGTTTCCAAAAAAACCAAGCCGAGATGCATTTGAAAAGTCTTCTATAACTCCAGGCACACAAGTCTTCCGTTCCCTTCTCTTATCAAGAAGTGATGACATGCAGTAAGCAGATTCCCCAGACAGTCTTCGACTCAAACTCCCTTTACACATAAGTGTCCCACAACTGTATACTCACTGGTTTTGGTAAATATCAATCATACCACTTTTATTCCATTCCGTCTCTTCTCTGACAAATACTGCGTCCACACTCAGTAATGTCTCATGCTCATCTGACTGAAAAGGGTTGCATGCTTTCTGGAGGTATGGATCCCAACTAAACATAAGGCTGCTTCATGGCAAAAGTGAATACCCGGACGCGATTCCTTGAACTGGCTAACAAGCTAAAAAAAAAAAAAAAAAAACTATGTTTGCATATAATACAATACTCTCTAGCGAGTGGGTTGGCTACCCAGCTAGCAAGCAATAGTAATATTGAACTCCATAACGTTATACCTAGCACAACAATAGCTTGTATTGTTCTAGCTTGCCAGAATGATTCATTGCAATGTCATACCCAGCCCTCCAAGCTATCCGGCTAATGGCCTGACCCTTATAAATTTTACAACCAGCAAGTAAATCTTGGACAAAGTGACTCTGATGACACCATTATAAACAAAATAATTAAAGGCAAAAATAACCTCTCAAATGCTGTTCTAGCAATCAGTAAATAATCAATAGATATACTGAAATAAGTGCAACTTTATGAACCCAATTCTCTATTGGGTTACATCCTCTCCCTTTAAATATCACGCAAGTCCCTTTGTATGCTTACATCACTCAAGGATAGAGGTTGTTATCACATAGGCTTGACTTTGTAACCAATAGTTATTCATGGATTCATTAAATCAACCCAGGCTGGTCTTAAACCCTGGAACAGCGACTTTACAATAGTAACGAAGAGATGTCCAAGTTCAGGATACTCAAGTCTTTGCGTTGGTTGCCAACTCTCTGATCTCCTGGCAGGTTGTGAATTTCCTGCGCCATCGTTTTGTACGATGTCACTGTCTGACACTGTCTCCGATTGCTCAATGATCCCGTTTCTCATTTCTGTTCCATCCGTTCCTTGGTTCCTTCCAGATGAGTCAACTTGAGAAATGTCTGGGTTAGGCGGAGGCAAGTCTAAGTGACCGTGCTTTGCCTTAGAGTCAGACTTGTCCTTGGAAGAGGGTTTTGAACCCTTGTAAATTCCATCTCCATGTTCCACATCCAAGGATTCCATCTCATTTTCCACATCTCCATGTTCCAAATCTATTGATTCTATCTCATTCTCCACATCTTCTTCAGTTAGGTTTCCAGGTGCCACAACCAGTCAGCGCGATTCCTCATCAGGTAAGGAAGATTCTGTTTCTTTCTCTTTGTCAGGTAAACTGGACTCTTCTTCATTTGACTTCTCGTCATAAGAGGTTTTGGGAGAGAGCAGGTCTCCAGTTAACGTTTCAGATAAGTGGTTTTCAGGTTTGTTTTGATTTGGTTTTTGTCTGTCAAGTCTAGTCAATTTATTCATACAGCACATTTAAAAAACAACAGGATTTGACCCGAAGTGCTTTACAAAAGAAGCAGGGAGAGTAAAATCATTAGGATGAAACATAACTCAGCTTCGCTTAATATAGCTCAAAGCTAAGGCATCACAGAAGTCCAAAACAAGAAATAAAACATACAAGAGCAAATAATAATAAAAGCAGGTACAAAATTTAGAAAAGGCAAGTCATAAAAGGACAAGCACTAAAAACCAAACGAAGTAATAATAAATAAATAAAATAATCTAGGAGGGGGCCTCAGACTGAGTTAAAAGCGCAAGAGAAAAGATGGGCCTTAATACAAGATTTAAAACTAGAAATGGTGGGACATGACTTGATATGAGGGGGGAGAGAATTCCAAAGTTTGGGAGCAACTACTGAGAAAGCCTGGTCCCCTCTGGTCTTGAGGCGAGTACGAGGGACTGCAAGAAGGTTCTGTGAGGATGACCGAAAAGATGTAGGAGCAGAATGCGAAGATAAAATCTCAGTAATGTAAGATGGAGCTAATCCATTAAGAGCTTTAAAAACAAAGAGTAAGATTTTAAAATCGATTCTGTACTGTACAGGGAGCCAGAGCAGTCGGCTAAAACTGGAGCTATTGGATCATTTTTCCTGGTGCCTCTTAAGAATCTTGCAGCTGAATTTTGAACTAGTTGTAGTCTGGCTATGTTGGACCGACCAATACCAGCGTAAAGTTAATTATATAAGTCAAGTCGGGAGGAAATAAAAGCATGGATCAGTGTTTCCAGATTATTCTGAGAGAGGAGGGGCTTAAGTTTAGCTATTGAGCGCAGTTGATAAAAACTACATTTGACCACATTACTGATTTGTTTATTAAAATTCAGAGAACTATCCAATATGACACCAAGGTTTCTGACCACTTTATGTAGATTAGCAGACAGGGGACCAAGAGCATTATTTAGGTTAGCAACAGCACTTGGAGAACCAAATAAAATAACTTCGGTCTTGCTGTCATTGAGCTGGAGGAACTTGCTAGCCATCCAGGATTTAATTTTGTCTAGGCAGCTAAGTAGCTTAGTCAGGGCACAGGAGCCGCTAAGTGTGACAGGGATTTTGATTTTGAAGAAGTGAGTTTCTTTCAGTTCGGATGAAGGTTCAAGGAGAAAACTGACTTCATACTGCTCTTGAACAGAGTCATCTTCTTCAGCCTGGGTGGCAGTTTGTGGTCTTCGAGGCTTACTGAAACACTCTGGCTCTGGCTTTTTCTGTTGAAAAAAGGAACCCAAAGAGGAGCGAGAGGTCTCTATGAACCGTTCATAATGGTCCATCCTCTTTATTGTGGCTTTATTGTGTAAACAGGCAAATCTCCCCTTTTCTTGGTGACAACATAAATCGTTGGCTCCCACCAGTGTGCCACTTTATGTTTAGTTCTGAAATGGAGATTTTGCACTAAAACTCTATCGCCAGTATCTAATGTGGACTCTCGAATGACTTGGTCAAATCTCTTTTTGTTTTTGTCTGCCACTTTGCGAGAGTTTTGAATGGGTATTTGATAGCTTTGTTCAAGATGGGTTTTCAACTGCTTCACATACTGTGAATGTGAGTGGGGCTGTCTGTTGTCAAGTGGCAGCCCAAAGGCAATGTCTATAGGCAGCCGGGGTTGCCTCCCATACATCAGCTCATGTTATAAGCACATGTCAATGGCTTCACATAGTCACGCCAGTGGGTTTTTCCTTTTCCTTTAATATGCCCAACATACTCAGTAGGGTCCGGTTATATCGCTCCATCGGGTTTCCTCTAGGTTATACGGGCAGGTTCTAACCTTTTTTATACCCAGCAGGGAGTACAATTCTCAGATTGTATGTGACTCAAAATCTCTCCCTTAGTCACGATGAAGTCTCGTGGGAAAGCCATAATGGACCAAGAACTGTTCCCACAAGCACTTTGCTACTGTGCAAGCCTTTTGATCTCTCTTGAAGTGGTCAGTTATCACTATTACGTCTTTTGTGTTTTTACTGTCAGGCCCTATCAATAGGAAGTCCATGCAAACTAGCTCCTAGGGCCTGGTAGTATTAATGTTTACAAGTGGGGCTGCTTTAACTTCAGAGAGAACTAACTGCGTAGTAGTCTCCTTTTCAGACTGGCGCTTCCAATGAAGAAGATCATCCCGAATCTCAAGATGGTTCCATTCTTTTAACATCACCTGAAGGTCAGAGGAGTCAGTTTGAAATTTAGTAAGGGGACTAATACCAGCTTCTAACAAGCTGATAACTCTGCCAGTGACAGGGTCTTTTCTTTGTGCCTGCATGAGATCAGTGTGACTATACTTCGGCATGGTCAACATTTGTACAATTGCCCAGGCCGTCCTCCTCAAAAGCAGTGGGGATGGCGGCTGGGGACATGGCAAGAGACTGGACTAGACAAAAATTAGACTTATCATTGCAGATTCAAACAGAATGTCTTTGACAAGTTGCAGCGATGATGTCTCCATGAAGATGTTCGAGATTCATCATCACTAGCACATGACTGAAGATGAGACTTGAACTTTTCAATCCGATGGAATTCTTGTTAGGAAAACGAGTCATCCTTCAGCTCTGCCGGAGGCTTTCTAGGTAGGAAGTCAGCATCAAGGTTTTTTCGCCCTACTCTATATTTATATCAAAGTTAAAGGTTGACACTACTGCCAGCTAGCGATAACTAGCAGCATCCAACTTTACTGTAGTAAGAAGATAAGTTAAGGGATTATTATTAATTATTGGCATACAAATAATCCTGAAATTTGTCAGTTATGGCCCACTTGAGATCCAAAATTTCAAGTTTATGCGCTGGGTTTCTGGACTCACTGCAGGACTACCCACGCCTGGCATAGGCAATTACACGCGCGGTTCCATTCTGCTTCTGATATATGGCTGCGCCCAACCTAATGGTGCTGGCATTCGTGTGGAGGATGTACGGTAACTTTGGATCAGCATAGCCAAGCACAGGACAAGAGGTAAGTTTCTCAATTATGCCTTCAAAGGCTTGTTGACATTCATCATTCCAGCGTTCATTAAAAGGCTGTCTGGGGTTCGGTAACCAGCCAATTTAGTTTTGCAACCTTTTCACGTAGGTGGGTAACCAGCGGTGAGAGAAGTGAGTAGCTTGACTGTTTTTACAAATCTCCGGGAATAACCCGTGAATCCTAGGAATGACTGTAGTTCTTTCTGGGTTTGTGGTCTCAGCTAGGTTTTTAATGTTATGAGTTTTTCAGGGTTGGTCTGCACTCCCTCTCTGGACACGGTGTGGGCCAGATAATGGACAGAGGTCTAATAAAACTTGCATTTGTCGGGTGGCAGTTTGAGTCTGTACTCTCTCAAGCGTTCCATGCAATATAATTTTTGTGATTTTCAAATAATATACAACAAATTCACAGTTACACTGCACAAATATACACATAGAACAAATCTTAAAACAAAAAACACACCCATCTTGACATGTAAGAAAAAAAAGAAATTACACTCCACATCTTCTGCCTTCATGCTACTCAAATCTATCTATCATTGTGTACATCACCCCTCGTTTTTCCACAGTCCTTTATACAGTTTAACCTTCCTGAAGGTTTCCAAGTCATAAGAAAAGGAAAATAATCCTTTTCTCAATACAATAACATTTTCAGCAGGGAGATGATCCATAACTGGTTTCCATACCAACCATTACCTTTATGCACAGAGGTAATTCTCTCATGTGGCAAAACATTATAAATTTCATTGTACCACATAGAAACTGTGGGGGGGGCTTTCTTGAATCCATTTTAACAAAATGCATTTTTTGCTAAAGGCAGTAATTTATCCAACAGTTTGAACTTCAAAGATGAAATTGACAAAGCTTAACATGGTAAACCCAGCAGAAAAAGCCCAGGGTCTAGTTTTGAAAATATTACTAAGTTCCACAGCAACATGGGTCCAGAAACGAGATATGTATTTACATTGCCAAAAGAGATTACAGTAATTTCCTATTTCTCTTAGACATTTTAAACAAAGACGCAATAGTTTACAATCCATCTTGTTGCAGATAAATGGTGTAATATGTAGTCTATGAAGGATTTTATATCGAGTTTCCCTTAGCCTATTGCAAAAAAAGACTGTATTAACATAATTAATAGCTTCTTGCCAATCATTATCTGTATACACTACCCAAATCCCTCTCTCATTTCCATTGGATATTGTGTAAGCTTGTTTGACAAATGGAATATAATAGAGTATAAAAAGCAGGAATGAAATTATTCAAAATTTTTCAATCCAACAAAAAAGATTCTATAGCACTAAGTTTAGGAACATCAAGTATAGTGCCAGTATGTTTTAATAAAATGGCGAATTTGCAAGTAACCAAAAAAATGCTCCTTATGCATATCAAACTGTTCCAACACATGAGTGAACCTGGTTTCATGCTCCTCAAGGGTATTGGAGAACACAATTAAATCGTCCAAGAAGACCTCTGGTAATGGAGCACGACTGACGGACGACAGTAGGTTGGCTCGTCACTAACTTTCTGGTGAAATACTAGAAAAACGGCTTGAAATTAACTTAAACTGACTTCTATGTAAGGAAAAGCTCTGAAGAAAAATATGCCACCAAAAAACTCTAAACCTGGACAACAATCTTCGAAGGCAACAGCACAAAACAACACAGCTACGATCAACGCTAGCCACAATGCTAACGACAACTATGAGAGGCTAATGCTAGCAGACCGTCAAATACTGAGATACTGAATGCAATACGCTTGCTGAAGCAGGATTTCGTCCAACAATCAGCTGACATGCTGGGTGCTATTAACAGCATCAAGGGAGATTTGCTTTCCCTCTCAAGGAGAATTGGTGAAACAGAGGAGAGAATATCACAATCAGAGGAGGATGTCACCACTCTCCAGCAAAAAGTTAACGACTGGAAGGAACAACAGAGACATTGCGCAATAAAATTCAAGAACAAGAAGACAGGGCAAGACGCTCTAATCTGAGGCTGATTTGTCTCCCTGAATAAACCAAAGGCACTGATGTGCAGTTTTCTGGAAAACTGGCGCCCGTAGGTATTGGGCGACCCTCTCACTTCCACCCCAGTAATTGAACGGGCGCACCGGGTCGGCCAAGCTAACACGAGCCGGTCTTCAGCTCCCAGACCAGTCGTTATCCAATTTCTGAACTATAAAGACCATGAAAATACACTTCCAGCAGCGAGAAAACAGAGGGAGGTGTGCTACGATAACCAGCCGATCAACTTTTTTCCAGACCGGTCAACTGAAACCCGACAGCGCCAAAGTCTATTTGATGGAGTGAAGGCGAGGTTCCGCGCCCTGAACATCCGCTACGGGCTGCTCTATCCTGCTCACCTGGTCATCACCCATGACGGTAAACACTTGGTCTTCACATCCGTTTCTGAGGCAGAGGATTTCCTTCGCAACATTCAATCCACCGGCACCGTCACTCCGCGAGGATCCCCATGCTCCGAGAGCCGTTGATATACCCTCTGAACTTACGGTAATTCCACCGCCCTTAACATCACATTGGACAAATAAGGTACTGGTATTAAGAATCTGGATATATATATATATATAAGTAACGAATGGCTGATAAGCTCGGTCCAGAGCCAGGCCAAATAGCAATAAAACTTTTGTGGACTTTTCCCCCCCAGGATGCTCGCTCAGCCTGCAGATGGTAAGGGATTAGGCCTCCCGAACCTTATGCAGAACAGGCGGAGGTGGGGCTGCAAAGCTCCGAGGGCACGTTAAAAGGTGATATAGAGCAGGGGAGTAAACTGAAGGCCCTCGTGTCCAGTGAAGCATGAATTGACATATTGCCGTGGTATCGTCTAGTTGGCATGTTGTCGCATGTAAGTGTGTGGACATCACGTGGTACGTGAGTGATAGCCCACACCTAAGCTAAGTGGGGTAGGGATCAGACCGTCGGTTCCCACCTAGGTGGGTGGTGACCACTTCAGGGTTTGGGGATGGGTATTTTAGAACCCCACAGAACAATACCAAGGACGGACATTGCAGAGGGCTGAAGGTTTCACATATTCTTCTTGGCTGGCATTAATTTGAACAACTTCCTGGCTGGTGTGAATCACATTATAAAGGATAATTTTCTCCGTCCAAAGACAGGGCACAAAAACACAACGGTTACAATTAATCTGACTCCATAATACGTTTAGAATACCAAATTTAGTTACATCCTCATTAAATATCTGACTCCAAATTAGAATTAAAATAGATAGTTTGGGGACAGCATGCATGAATCTCAAGGCAGTTACGTCATCAGAGACTCGTCTGCGAAAAGAACTGTCACTCAGCAAAACGCCCCCAGGGTAAAAAAAACATAGCTGCCGGATCTTAGTTCGGAGATAGTTCTAGAGGATGGAAGAAATTACCATGATAGTAGCATCTAGGCATAAATAAAGTAGCACTGAGCATAAACATATCACGAACCCAGGTTTATGTACACGCAAGGGTCCCTTAAGAAAATTTAACTGGATAACGGCTTACGCGCCCAGGGGTACCTTTTAAGAGCTAAATCTTCAGGACCGGTACCACATAAACCCTTAGGGGGAGAACGTAATCTACAATCCCACTTAAGGCGAGACACGGCAGGCAAAAACATTGATTTTTCGTGCAATGGTCAAATTTGAGATTTTGGGCTAGTTTACTCCTTGAATATGTATTCTTTCAAACTGCAATAAAGAAAACATAAAAATTATACATTTAGACATTTATTTTATTACATTTTGTCTACTTGCGGCGGTGAGTTTCTTCCGAATTTACCAAAAAGTTAGCATTTCAACGCAACGAACAGCACTTTGCCTCTTCACTGAAGTCTGTCATGTCTGGTATCGTTGTAAAACTCTGATTCTCCTGCACAACTCTGTGTAATCCAAATAAGAGCATGTCCTTTCTGTCAGTCACGACTTGAGAAAGTTCATATGGGGATTTAAAGCTAATGACAAAATCTCATTGGCTACTGCTGGTTTCTGCTAACGTGATTCGCTCAGATGCATCACGTGGTGCCCTCTGACACTTCCGTCTTTAGCTTTCCGCGGAACCGAACCACAGAATCGAATAGTTGAATAATCGCATTCTGTCGTCTAATTCCGAACCACTTTTCTTTAACCTCTGTGTAAAACGTCATGAGATAAAGGAAAGGTGTAAAGGGGACTCTTTTACAATTTAGGGAGAGAATCGCGCTCATAAGAGAATCCGAATGCACTTACACTGGGCACAGTGATCACCCGCCTCCTGCCCGTCGTGTTTGTTTGTTTGTTTCAGATTTGGTGGCGTGCTTGCGTTCCCATGCCGTGGTCAGCAATTAGTCAATCAATGCAACGCATGTGTTCCGCGATTGTTCAAGTTGCTTAAATCAAATAGGACAATTTGAAACGTTTTTATGCAATTCCATTGCTTTCAACCCATGAGTAAAGTAAAGCGTGAAAAGTCTGGAGTCATAATTATCAACATGTCACTAGTGGAGAAATTCACCGAAATGCATGTGAAACTGATAAACCGCCATGCACAAGTAGCCTACTTCAGTTCCGCTTGAGAGTCTCTAACAAACGCGCTGGTTGAATGGTTGCTGACATACGGCACGAGAACGTGAATATGACACTTAAACAGCGAATGCGTGAAAGTTGATAGCCTTTTGGCCTAATTGTGCTGCGCCATGTCAATAAACGTTTATACAGAAAATCATGCAGCAGTTTAGAGCAGTAATTGCGAAAGGGACACTTGTGCAGACGAAGCGTCTTTACATCTAAACCAGTGGTTTTCAACATTGTTCCTGGGGACCCACCGTGTATGCTGGCTTTTGTTCTAACCACAGTTGTAATCGCAGGATTTTAACAAGCTGTTCATTAGTATTAATTAAGTGTATTTAATGCTTAGAGCAGTTATTTGCCCTCTTAATTCACAAGATAAGAGAAATATCCGTGTTTGCCATCCAGAATTTAAAAAATGCCATACCCACATTGCTATGCATTGGAAATATCAACATAAAATGAGAGAAAAAAATGTAACTAATCAAATTAAAGATGTACTTGGCTCCTACTTGGTGAAAACTAATTGGCACATCAAGACAAATTTATTCGACAATCAAATGGTAAAGAATCAAACCAGCTCTGTGTTAATCTAATTAATTCACCTGAAGTTTTTGGAAAGAACTTGAACTTGAAACAGTTGTGTCCCTCAGCCCAATTTGGCATTTACTGAGTTCCTCAGTGTCTAATTTGATCAGTTTCAAATGTTACAATGCTGGGAATTTCTTTCAGTATAGAAATAAAACCAGTCTTCAAGGATATTTTATTCTTCATAGCATGTATGGATGCTTCTATGAAACATTTGGCTAAAAATAGTAAGTAACAACCCGAAATATGAAAAACAACGAATTAAGACGTTAACAACTTGTTAAAATCTTGTAATAACAATTGTGGTGGGAACAAAAATCAGCATACACTGTGGGTCCCAAGGAACGACGTTGAAAACTACTGATCTACATGATTGTAGAGTGAGAGTAGAAGTGTTGTTGCATTTGACGTGTGTTTTATCTGCAAGTTTGTGAAGTGTAGGCCAATATGTTTATTAGTTGAATAACTACGGGTGTAGGCCTTAGATGCCTGTTATGTTATTAAATTATCAATTTTCATGAGCTTAAAATATACCACATTACTATTTTTAAGGGCCTGAACATTTATTCTGTTTGTGAGCAATTGTTTCCAGCAGCAATGCATTAAATTCCCCTATGTAAATCTTTGAATGCTTTTTTCTCAAAACAAGTTTTTTGTCATACTCCAAGTCTAACTTCTCTGCCTCTGCAGTACCTATGTATACCAAACTTTGCAGTTATACACTTAGCAATATTCTGAAGATATTTACACTGGGATTTGTTAATATATCATCCCTAGCCTGATTTATGAGACGTTTTATTCCCAAAAATATGGCGAAAATGGATTTTTTGAGGCCATGGACAGCATATTTTGATTTTCTCATTAATAAATGCAGATATCCTTAAATTCCTCTGTAATTGTTTTTTCATCTTATATGTTAACAAAATGAAAAAAGAATTTCTCACCTGACTTTATCAGATGTTTAGATTTATCTTACTAAAATATATGCAAATTAGCGCATATGTAATGAGATAATGCCTGATTTGCATATTTAAACATAAAAATTTCAAAAACTTGTAATAAAATTTTTTTTCATACTATTGCAAGTAATCAACTGAGGAAGTTTCATGATGATATCTATTATTTAAAATTTTTACCCTATTCGCCTGCAGTGTCTCGCCTTAAAACTAATCGCTACCTAGACATCAGCTAGCTAGTCTGGAATGGTAAGGGATCGCCCCCCTAAGTACCGGTCGTAACAAGGCTAGAAAGAATGTAAGAAGTGTTAAGAGCCACAGAGACCATGCAAGCTGTAAGGAATAACAATAATTTAATCACCAGGTAGGCACAAACTTGGATCAAACAAATATACGTTAAGCCAATTATCAGTTACACACAATTTAGAAAGAGAGAAGAAATTCATACTTGGAAAAAATGGAGGCCAGAGCGAGGCCGCACCACGTGCCCAGGGAGAACTTGGATCCCATCCCTCCCCGCCTACCTGGATCCATCACTTCCACACAGACCCAGGCCTGCAGGGCGGGCTGGGATGCGACCTCCCGAATTAAGAGACTACTCACCCCTTCCGCACGCAGGGAGATTGAAAAAATGGGGCTTCCTGGTTAGAATCTCTTGCTTTTAAGCCCCCAAAACCACACCTCCGATCAAGGCGGAGGAAGGGAGGGCCGAATCTGGGTTGCTGTATTAGCGTATTAATCACTTTGCTCCCCCTTGTGTGAATCAAAGGTTGAACATAACTGAAGTTAATTACTCTTTTTGTAGTTCACATGTACTTCCTTTGGGGAAGGGCATGAGTGGTTTTTGGGAGGGAATAGGATCACGATGCTATGTTTTTGGTTTTGTCTTTTCAGCTTTTCAGTTTTTGGGTCATGTCCTTCAAATGTGCAACTCTATTTTAAGTATAGATGACTACTAGATCAGAGTTTAAAATCTCTAGCTTGAACAATAGAGGGCTGAACAAATTGGTATAACTGAAACAGGTATTGAATAGGATTAAGCAAATGAAGGCCAATATAATTTTCCTACAAGAAACTCACTTGATAGAAAATGATATAAATTGAGTTAAAAACAGGTGGCCAGGGCAAGTTCACTCTGCTTTCTTTTCATCTCCCGCCAGAGGAGTCATAATATTAATTCATAAATCAATCCCTTTTCAGTTAAAAAACAAATACACAGATCCATCAGGGGGGTATATTATACTCAATGGTACCATAGTGTCCTCTCATTTCAGTTTAATATGTGTGTATGCTCCTAATGGTGATGACCCTTCTTTTTATCAAAACCTCTTTCTGTCTATATCATACTACCCTGGTCAATTCATAATTGGCGATGATTTTTATTGTGTGTCTTGGACTCGACACAGGATCGGTCAACTGGTATTTGGCAGCATCTTAATCCCAACTAGAAAAGTACTCAGAGAGCGCAGACCTCCGCCAGGGGGCAGCAAAACCCAAAAGCACGGTGATTGGAACTCCGGCCCATTGGAAAGACTTGAAATCTTGAACTTTGGCATATATCTCAGCAGTACTTTGGCCTGGATATGCCAAAATTTACTCACCTGTTTTTTGACTTAATATCCACCTTCTCTGAAAATTTCATCAAAATCTGTCCATAACTTTTTGAGTTATTTTGGAAACCAACAGACAAACAAACCAACAAACCCAGGCGAAAACATAACCTCCTTGGCAGAGGTAATAAAAGAGACTTTTCATGCTTTTCAAGCACATAAAAGACATTTCCTGTATAGATTACTTTTTAATTTCACACAAACTACTATCAAAAATTGAGAAATGTTGGTATGACTGTATACTGCTGTCAGACCACGCACCGATCTCTTTGACAATGCAACTACCTAATGTAATGTCCTCACTGCCTAGATTGCATTTGCAGGCTAGATGGCTTCAATTCCCGGACTTTGTAAAGTTTATTGATGGGAAAAAAGACGAATACTTCTCTCTAAATACAACTCAAACCAGCGCATCAGTAAAATGGGAGGCATTCAAGGCCTATCTAAGGGGTGAGATTATAAGTTATACTTCACATAAGTCCAAAAAATATAATTGAAAAAAAATATTATTATCCTGGCTAACTCTCATTCCTGCAGTCTTCCAGGGGCATCTACTCTGGAGGGATGCTTCAAAGGGGATTGTAGCTATTTACACCATGTAATATGATATCATGTCTACAGCAGTGCGTGAAGTCTCTTCAATCAAAAACACGCAAAAACAAAAAATGTTGTTGAAAGCCTATATAGAAACGCACTTCCACTTTGCCCACGAACGCACTTCCACTTTGCCCACGAGCAGATCACTTTCCTACGACTTGGCAAATCTACAATTACAATTGCAGTCCAACAAGGTGGAAGTGCGTGTGGCTTTAAAAGGGAATGGGAGATGACACTGATTGGATTATTTCAAATTATGCCCAAACAGGCCAATCACTAATTAAGAGACTAAGAACAACCCCTTCAAACCATGCAATTTACTTTGCACTCAGATTATCTACCTTTAAACTGTGGATTTGGACTCACTCTAAGTGCATTTGTGCCATGCACTTTAGGCCATTCGATCAGATCTTGAAAAAAAATAGCTCCTCTTGATTATTCATAATGATTCATGTACCCAACTATCAAGTGTTTACACATGCTTCTCAACTTGAAAGAGTTGGTTGTAATTTGGCACGACAGGCCGGAAAACCCTGATCATTTCTAATATGACTCGATGGATTGCACGATTGGCCAGGCGGGGGCTTTGAAGGGGAGGTGGTTGACCTACTTTTGGTGAGGATCAGTCATTTTCTCTAGATAAATGGCCAACTGCTCACGGAAATGGAATCCTGGATTTCATTTCCTTTTACTGAATATTCTTTATTGTGAGTGATCCTAGAAGAATCGTGGCCTTGCAACAGCACAGGTATGATGTAACATAAAGCAAGATAAAGTGGCTGTAACTATTGGTGCTGTCTATGAGAGATGGGTGGGCTCTACAGGCATCCTAAAAGGATACAGTGGATAAAAAGTAAGAGCCATTTATAAAACAAAGAGTTTAATGTGGATCAAAACCTGAGGTTAGTATTTTTTTCCTCATTTTTAAGACAAAGTTTTTTTTGATTGCAGGGTGGCATGGTGGGGCAGTGCTGCCTCACAGCAAGAAGGTGGGTTTGAATCTGACCTGGGCATTTCTGTGTGGTGTTTGCATGTTCTCCCCATGTTCACATGGGTTTCCCCTCAAAGACATGCACATCAGGCTAATTAGAAACTCTAAATTGCCCATAGATGTGTGAGAATGGTGTGTGTGCCCTGCGATGGATTGGCAAGCTGTCCAGAAGTCACCTCCCTGCAACTCCAGTGAGGAGGAAGCAGTATAGAGATTGGATGGATGCTTTTTGATTGCAAAGATATAAAAACTCCCACTGATCCCATGGACCCTCACAGATTTGAGGGATTCTCGTAAAATGTATGCAGTACAGTAAAGGCTTTCGTATAAACAATCCTATTTCAATTAGCTTTGCTGGTTGACTAGCCCAAGCGTGTGAAAAAGGTGACAATTTTCAATGGAGTCCATCTAATTTACCTGTGGGTTTTACTGTAGTGTAGGTAGTTTTGAAAATTATTTAAATATAATAATAAATGTTGTATATGGATGACCTTATAAAATGCTAAAATCTTGCTGAAAAGCTGGTAAGCTTGTAAGCAAGTACACAGAGGGGAAAAAGAGAACAACTGGGACAAAATCAAGGACATGTTTTTTTAAATTAAGCAAGCTTAAATCCTGTGGTAGAAATCTCTTAAGCACTGAAAACGATGTTTCCCATTATGATTTATATGTTTTTCATAAAACAAATATATGTAATAACCTGATAAATTGTTTACTGTCTGTCCTTTATGAGAGTATAAAAGTTAAAAGTAAAAAATAAACCCCATAAAATATACTCAGCAACAAAAGTTTCTGTGACACCATTTATGTGTATGTTATAAATGACACGCAAAGATCTCAATGCAATCAATATGTTTATTTAACAGGAGAAACACTGACTTTTCAGTGCCAACGTCACTCAAAACGAAAAATGTCATTTTCATGCGTCATGAAGCACTTGTCTGACGTCTAACCAATTGTGACCTTCACACTTCAATACCGGGTGTGACTTCCTCGTGCCATGATGCAAGCAACGCATCTCCGGCGCATGGACCGAATCAGATGTGCCAGAAATTGCTGTGGGATGTCATTCCAAATCTGACGTAGACGTTGTCGCAATTCCTGGAGTGTAGCTGGCGGGTTATCCAACCGCCGCAAACGTCGATCCATCTCGTCCCAAAGATGCTCGATTGGGGACATGTCTGGGGATCTGGCTGGCCATGGCAGGACATTGACATGTTGTTGCATCAGATACTGCTGTACAATCCTTGCAACGTGTGGTCTGGCGTTATCATGTTGCAGCGTTATTCCGGGACCATGTTGCATCAAAAACGGTACCACCAATGGCCGTAGCACTTCATCGCGATATCTTTGACCTGTCAGATTTCCATCAATAACAAGCAAATCTGTTCTGTTTCTAGCCGTGATCCCTCCCCAAATCATGACACTACCACCTCCAAAACGATCAAATTCCTGAACACAGTTGTTGGCATAACGTTCTCCACGTCGACGGTATACACGTAAACGACCATCACATCGGTTAAGCATGAATCTTGATTCATCAGTGAAGAATACAAGATCCCACTGACGTTGGATCCACCGTCGATGTTGTTGTGCCCACTGTAGACGCAGTCGTCGGTGTTGTACTGTGAGTATTGGACGTCTTGCTGGCCGACGTGGGACAATGCCAAAATGACGGAGACGGCGACGGCGACGGGTTGTCTGTGCAGACAGTCGCCTCAAACCAGGTATCGTTCTTGCAGTTATGGTTGCAGGTTGGAATCGATTTCGGAGATGGGTTGTTCGAATCCAGTTGTCCTGTCTGGGAGTGGTTACTCGTGGACGGCCGCTGCGAGGACGGTCTCTGACATGTCTTGTCTGCTGATGACGCTGCCATAAGTTCCAAATGGTGTTTCGGTGGACATTCAGGCGATGAGCAACTTCCCTCTGCGAGGTTCCGGATTCAATCATCCCAATGGCCCTCCACCAATCATTTTCAGACAGTCTTGGCATTTAGAGGGTAGAGTTCCTGATCCGAAATGAATGTGCTTTCGATAAGTGATGCTTCCGTCGTTCATCAGGCACAATGTGAACATTCCAAAAATTCTCCTCTTTTATTGCCATCCACAAGCATGATTTACGCACATTTTCACGTGCAAAGTCATTTTCTCGCATTTTCATGATTTCCATTTCAATGTTGTGTTTACGTGTACTGTTTCAGTCTGATATCACCATGTATGACAATTTCATAATTGCGTTATGAAAAATAATTAACAATATTGGTGTCACAGAAACTTTTGTTGCTGAGTATATGAAACACATACTGTAACTAGCTACATATTTACTCGATCTTTCACTTGTGCAATGAAAAAAATCGATCTTGCTAATAGCTGTATTAACAACTAAGGATCCTACTGCACTTTTAATGAGTCTGATTATACTGACGCATCTTATATCCGTTCTATTTACAAAATTGTGGAAATGTCCATCTCATTTAGTTGTGAATTATGGCTTTTTAATGAATTTTGGACTACTCCCAAAGTAGAGGAGAGTATTGCGTGGGATTGCAGATAGGAGATCGGGGCGGGTGTGGGGTTGGACTTGGTCTGTGATTGTGCGGACATTGGGCGGCCCCCGGGTAGCGAGACTCAGGGTGGGGCTCGAATCTCTTGTCGGAGTACGTGTGGCTCCCAAGCCCCCCGGGGTCCCAGGTGGTAGCTGTTTCTTGCTTCTCTCTTCCAGAGGGGAAGAGTGGGAGGGACGTAGAAACGAGGGGATTGTGGGAATGTAGGAGGTATATATAGGCATAAAGACAAATAGGAAGGCGCATTGGGAGTGGCCCAGTACATTATCCTACGTTATCAGGACTCCCTTTAATAATACCAGCTCATCAAGTGGTTCCATGTTTTCCTGTGGTTACCTCGAACAGAAAGGACTCTTCCTCACTTATATATTATTGGATGTCCCAGCTGTTTTCGAAAAGGGTAGGAAATGTAAGATATAGCATTTTCCCCTCTATCTGTATGATGTTTCCATTTATTTTCTGAACAATGCAAGAATGGCGTGCTCTGCACTGAATAGCAAATGCACAAAGCTGTCTCAAAAATAATTCCAATAAATAAACATGCAAAATGCTTCAGAGGTAACCAGTGAACTTTACGGTCACATTGTATCCAAGAAAAAATCTATGCACCTGTTACATAGCAGACAATCATTTTGAAATCATTTGACAATGTTTTCAAATAAGAAAATATTGCAATGAAAGGCGGTTGATCCCATCTAAGCTTGCTAGTTAGTTTGTAATCAAGTGAAAGTTTTGCATGTGTTGTCTCTGGTCTTGATCTCACTGAGTCAATAAAAAGAGTGACAGTGCATAATAATAGCAGTTTTATGACTTCAATGAGTTGCTAAAGTCTTGTTTCTTGAAATAGAATATTCTTTATACTGAACATTGTGCTCACTAAAACAGCTTCATAATCACATGGGACCGATGATTGTGTCACTTCACATAATGGAAATTAAGTGATACAGTTCATTGTGGGATCATAACTGTTGTTCCATTCTGCTGTTTCAATTATTTTCCTAATATGAGGTTACAATATAAGTCTTACAGAGGTACATATATCTATACAACAAAATGTAATCTACAGCGGTATTTTATTTCAGATGTGACTTTATTCCCAAATGATATTTTAATACACTGCATTTCTCCAGCATCACAAAACATATGCTCTCCTAAAATATAGTGCCAGTGGAGAAAATTTTGTTATGTTTGCCGTATACTTGAATTTGAAATAAGACAAAAGACAGTCTGCTTTTATTTAACCAGATATTTAATCATATTTACAAGGATATACCATTACATTTGACAGATTCAGCTGCCTTAGTGTGAAGTATCTCCATTTTCCCTGACTGTGAATGGCCCAATCTTACCCTTGGTGAAAACTTCATTTTTTATGTTGTGGTCTGATTTATACTGTTCTTGAAATATGACATGCAATATCCTTGAAATGGAAAATGAACATGCAATCTACATATTTACATTAACTCAGATTACTTGGAGCAGTATCAATTTTTACATCCGTGTATGGCATTCACATTTTCTCATGTTCAGCCCATTGTTTTCCTAAAAGGTATATTGAGCAAGTTGTCATCCCTATGAGGTGTAGCGCAATATAACGGTTTCTATGATGATTTCGGTCAAAACTGGTCACTACAGTATGTTTGCTGTTTTATTCTGCCTCATCCAGATGCTAAGTTCTGTCATAATGTAATTTTTCAGAATTTGAGCATTCAAGCATTAGATTAGGGCAAAGATCTCACTCAAACCAAGCATTAAAAAACCGCCGAGCTAAGCCAAGTGGATATGATTTCTGCTCACTCTGTTAAAATACGCTCTGCAGTTTTTCAGGGTGCATTCACCAGAATAAATGTTGGACAAAATATGCACTTCAGTTTAATTCAGGCTGCAAGGGGGAAAAAGAAACAGAAAGAAATGACAACACAAGGGCATGCAAAATTCTGTGCAGCATTACATGACCCAGTAAGGGAAAGCATTAGATCTACCAGTGCAGGGAGGCATAGAGTATGATGCAGCTACTGCAGCCTGTTAGTCAGCAACTGCAGGGGTGACATCACTGGCCTTCTTAATCTGCTTGCCAACAGACAGGGCACAGACACTCACACACGCACACACTCATGCACATTCAGATACACATACACACATATACAGTGCAAAAGCACACATACGCACGCACACACACACACACACACACACACACTTGGAAACTAACCTGCACACCACTACTCACACATGTGTACACACACATATACACAAGTGCAGGGACACACGCAAGGTGCAGTGCCAGATGCAATCTGAAGTTACCTTCCACCTTAAATGTAACTGTCCCCTTGACAGATCCGAACAGTAAATGAGGCAGCTGATCATATCAAATACAGAGGAAGATATGTTCTGATAAAGCATACACAGCAGACTGAGGATGCTGATGGGGTATGAAGCGTGATAAATGTAATAACCATGAGGCAAATCAGATGCTTTTGAAACAGATGCTGATTAATCTGTGAAATGTTGCATACTGTAAATGGACTGCATTTGCTAAATGAATGAACAGGTCACAAAATTCAAAAACAGAGAAGTGGGTTGAAGTTTTTTGTGTGGAATAAGATGTAGCACCAGGAGCAAAGGCTGGGCTATTCTTCCGTCACTCAATCCTTTAATGCTTTGCAGCCTGTCCTGGCTTGCAGGAGACAGCATTGGATGGAACACACGATTCTGTCTGTAATGACTGGGGATTCAAAAATGGTCTTTGCAAATCTGGGAGGAATAAGCTTTATTTCACAAATATAAAGTTTTAAAATCTTCATTATGCAGATTTTTATACAGAAGAAAGATGTATTGACCAAATATGTATTTTCCTGTCTCATAAAGGTAGGTATTTAAAACAAATAATTGTTCATGCCCTTTGGACATCAGATAAGTATAGTTGTGTTCACCATTGATATAACTGGAGAGAGGGGCATTCCCACACTGCTGGTATTACAGTTTTTTTCAATTGCTGAAGCACAATTTTGAAAACAGGGCCCGGTTTTTCAAAACACTACACAAAATTAGCACAACCATGCACCCAATAAACAGAACACCTCAGATCCTTTGCAAAATGAAACACTCTTGTAAAAAAAACTATACACTAATTTATAAAAACCATATTTTGTTTCCATATGAAACACACACATTTCACATAACTGAATTCTGTTTGAAACAGTTACACACTGCTGTGTTTAACCTAAAACACTTTTAGCATTTGCATTTCCCAGTGATTAGAGTACTGTAAGTAAAGTACACAGAAAAAGTGCAAATATACGTTAAATTCACCAAAAACTATATAAGACCAATGCTGCAGAGTGATGAAAATATAATTTAATCTCCATACACCCAAATCAGTCAACATCATGGAGAATCACAACAAACCATGTCCCAGTTTTCATACTGCTACAGTAGTGTGCATAACACTGTTAGCTAAGCAAATATCAGACAAGCATACAGTACTGTAACACTGTATCCAGAACAGGTAACAATTAAAGTAAAAAAAATAAATAAAAAATGTATGTAGTACAGGAAATATTAGACACTATGTTTCTCTTCGCCAAGCTGGATCTGGCCAGAGAATTTCATCAACGTCACAGGCAATATCCTCCTTGGCAAGACAACATGGGAAGAACCGTCTTGAATGTCGAATCCATCCTTGCACAGCTGCAGCGTCGATTTGGTCACCGGCCTCCTCCATGGCCTGAATGAGGGGTACCTGAGCCTGGGGCTTCAGATCGTAAACTTTCCACTGGCATGCTGAGAAAAACTCTTTGATTGGGTTCAGAAAAGGAGAGTATGGTGGAAGGAATAGTACTGCAAACTATGGATGGTGTTGAAACCAGTTCTGGACCAGAGCAGAGCGGTGGAAAGACCAGTTGTCCCAGATGACAATGTATTGCATCTGGTCTATTTGTTTTACTGTTGTGGTGATTTTGTGCAATCGGTTCAAAAATGTGAGGTGTGTTGTAAACGCCCATATTGGCATGACAGTGAAGGACCCCATTCTGTGTTATGGCAACGCAAATTGTGATGTTACCCCCACTTTGCCCTGGGACATTGATTATAGCCCTGTGGCCTATGATATTTCTGCCCCTCCTTGCTTTTGTGAGGTTAAACTCTGCCTCATCAATGTAAATGAATTCATGCAGGATTTCCTGAGCATCAATTTGTAAAAAAAAACTGAAATACAATGAAAGACAAGATTGTGTTGTTCAGCATTGATCAAGTATACACTTGTCAGTTGACATGTATATCTGCTAAGATTTGGCTGAACTCAGACCAGCCTCCCTTAGTGTCATTCTGTGGTTCATGACATGGTCAACTAGTGTGTCACGAATTTCATTTGATAAATTTGATTCTCTTTTTCTTTTAGCACATTCTCCTCCTGCTCCAGGTCTTCCTCGTCCTCTCTCTCCTCCTCCTTGGATTCCCCCTCACACCCTCACTTCTCTTCTTCTGATTCCTTTCATTTTGGCTGAGGACAGGTGAACTCACCTGCTGCATTTTTATAGAGCTTAAACCTGATTGGTGTGTCTACAATTAAGCAATCATGTGTTTCCGCACCTGACAGTTGTGTTTAACCATAGGTTTGGTCATTGGCATTGTGCTTACAGTTGTGCAAATCTGTACCAATGTTTTGCTCCTTGCAAGGTTTTGAAAATTGCGTAACACTTTTGATATTAGTGTTTACACAACTGGAAAAACTGTATGTCTAATTAAGAGACAGTCTGTCCATACACTGACATCCACTGTCATTTCCATGGCTGAAGCCTACCAGGGCTGGTTCTTCACAAACTTCAATAACCTGCTCCTCACACCCCAACTGGGAGCATAAACTATACATTTTAAAGGGGGAAATGACCCCCACGAATAGAAAAGCATTGATATACAGACTTTAGAGACTTCAGTGACTACAGAGATGTCAGACTTTATTTGCCATTTACACAAGTACTGAGTACCAAGTTAGTCAACCCATGTGGCCGCATGCTTTTTGCCCTATGGATGTGTCACCCTAACCTGTGTGTCCTTGGCTGCTAGTTGTACTGCAGAGGGGCAGAACTGTTGTTGAGTCTGCTATTATGGTTTATGAGGCTAGTGGGTCTGTGGTTCCTTAGGCTGCACTTGGTGTCCCTTCAGGTGAAATGGTATTTTCTAGTGTGGTGAAGGTCTTTTATGATCAAGAAGGCCCTCTCAGTGCTGGGTAGTCAATGAACATGGAAGGGAGTCCTGCACCGATGATTTTGTCTGCAGGAGTAATAGTACGCTGTAAGGCTTTTCAAATTAGAGGTGATTTTCCCATGCTTATTGTCAAGGTATCAGAAGTAGAGATATTGTTCTGCCTGTTTGATTATGGTTGTGGCATTTGGAGAGCAGTTCAGGCAATCTGAAATGGGTACAACCATAAACATAATCAATGTCACATGCTCCACCCGGATATCCTGAAGTAGAATAAGCGGAAGAGCGTGGAATTTCCTCCTGAGTCGATGATCAGTTCTTTCATCTCGCTGGTGTTTAAGTGAAAGTCATTCTCTTCAACATAAAGGGACAGAAACCTGAGTAGCTGCCAATTTCTGGACTCATCATAATTAGGGATGAAGTGGAGAGCGATTATGCTGTCACCACAGCCGCGGGAACGTATTTTGAACGGGGGGTGCTGAGGAAACTGGTGTGTGTGTTTTTGTTACTGGCAGGAATGACGTTATCTGTGCGCATATAAACGCTTAACTATCAATCCATAAAATATGGTCTACTGGTGGGCATGACTTTACTATGGAGTACTTGTATGCTGTCGGTGGTGCTTAACACCACGGCAACAGTAAACAATATATCGCAACAGGACACCAGAAGCTTTGTGTTTAATTTTTTCGGTCCCTCTCTGTAGAGGCTTTTTCATAATATGAACAAATACACACTTTCCTGAGCATAGTGCTTTACAAAGATGGGCAGACAGGATTAAACTTTCAAGATTGTTAATTTGATCACAGCCAACCTAGATACCATATGAAAAATGAATATCCACTCTTAAAACAAGAACATAGCTGAAGTCCAGTTTCTAAAAACAAGTACATGCTGTGCGGCAAAAAAAGCCGAAAGGTGCTGCTCTTATCCGATATTGGTGGAGGTTGAATATGGAATTCATCCCTTTACCCTTATACAGGAAATTCGTAAGTCCTCACATAATCAGCAGCCCAGTTATAAAACATACATTAAGTTGATCTTCATCTTACACTCAACTGTTTCTTTCTTCTGAGACTCTTGTATTGTCTTGGTGCAGGTGCAGTTCAGCCGTATCACCGAATACCCGTACCATCACTCTTGTGCACTGATGCTGCTCACTAAGAGTGTGTTGTTCACATTTCATCTTGTCCAATGTTTCCAACCCACTCAAAACTTCTACCCAATAAAGGTTGAACAACAAATACTATGTCTGTTAGTTCAGTGCTGTCATTTTATGCATGTACCGAACTTGCATAACACTCAATGCTTGTACATCTTAAATGTTGCTGAAAAGTTACAACATCAAGTATACATATCTGCTATCGGTTAATAAAGAGTGTGCATGCAATGATAAATGAATGACTAGTTATGCAGTTTTTTGGGCTGGTTTTCTACCGTGCTAAAAGTGCACACATGGAAGTAGTCAATACTACTTAGCTAGCTACATAGCTAGCACATAATACACGAAGCAGCAAAACAGTACCATGAATCAGTTTAAGATATTCAAAGTAATGGAAATATACAACTCAGTTTAGGTACATCTTGAACATTTTAACATGAAAAAGCAAAGCAAGTGTTAGCTACATGCACGATAATAGGATGTAACCATTATCCCGCATGAGTGAACCACCAACAATTTGCTTCGCTAGTTAACTGTTTATTCTGTAGCATAACATAAAAGCTAGGTGTAGCAATCGAATTGCGACATAACAAAGCCATTCATCAAATACAATAAACGAAAACATTCACATTGTTATGCCTGCTCACTTTACCAATTTGGCAATGACCTTTGACTGCACAGACTACTGCTGTCTTAGGTACTCTGATCCGCACTCTGCTACTGTACCACAAGAACGCGCTTTGAGAGTCAAGGTCCCCTTGGTGTTCACGTAGCCTGAATTAAAAAAAAAAAAAAAAAAGTCGCTGCCATGGAATGACCAATGATTTAAGTAATTGTATGACAAAATTTTGCTGTCATTTATGGCTGAATGTTGCACTTATACTGTTTCTAATGAATACTGATCAAGTTTCTTTAATTTTATTTAAGTTACAGCACCCTCAATAATTATTGGCACCCCTGGTGAAGATGTGTTAAAAGCCTTAAAATAAATTCCATTTTTATTGCAGAAGCATACTCGCACACTGAAAATTGCAGAAAATTGTAATCTTAAACTCAAGTGAATTTTAAGGGGAAAAAAATCCCTCACTAAGAAATAATTATTTCTCATAAAATCACCTGTTCCACAATTATTGGCAACCCTAACAATTCCTAGGTAATAAATGTAATTGAAGTATTTCTGTCATTTCTACAGTAGTTTACTAAGTTGATCAGAGTATCTAGGAACATTTAATTAATAATTCATCACTTCCTGTTTCCCTGGGGTATAAATATGACGTGACACAGAGGCCATTTCTTTTATCCACTCTTCAACATGGGAAAGACAAAGGAACACACCATTCAAGTAAGGCAGATGTGTGTCGATCTTCACAAATCAGGCAATGGCTACAAGAAAATAGCCACTCGCCTGCACCTGCCCACATCTACTGTCAGAGGAATCATTGAGAAGTTTAAAACAACTGGAGCAGTGGTAAACAAGCCTGGACGAGGATGTAAGGTTATTTTGCCACAGCGCACAGTGAGGAGGATGGTAAGAGAAATAAAAAGTTCTCCAAAGCTCACTGTTAAAGAATTGCAACAAATGGTAGTTTGGGGTCACAAAGTCACAAACAACCAGCAGGTGCTATCTACATGCCAACAAGCTGTTTGGGAGGCATGCACGGAAAAAAACCTTTTCTCACAAGCAATCATAAACGCAAACGTCTGGAGTTCGCTAAGCGGTACTGACACAACTGGGACCATTTTCTTTTGGTCAGATGAGACCAAGATAGAGCTTTTTGGCAACAAACACTCTAAGTGGGTCTGGCGGAACACAAAAGATGAGTATGCAGAAAAGCACCTCATGCCCACTGTGAAGTATGGGGGTGGATCAGTGATGCTGTGGACCTGTTTCTCTTCAAGAGGCCCTGGGAACCTTGTTAGGGTGCATGGCATCGTGAACACTTTGAAATACCAGGACATTTTAAATCAAAATCTGGTGGTCTCTGCCCGAAAGCTGAAGATGGGTCGTCAGCAAGATAATGACCCAAAACATGTGGTCAAATCTACACAGAAATGGTTCACCAGATACAGAATCAAGCTCCTCCCATGGCCATCTCAGTCCCCAGACCTCAACCCCATTGAAAACCTGTGGAGTGAGCTGAAGAGGAGTGGACTCAGGTCGCTGGATGATTTAGAGAGATAGTGCAAAGAGGAATGGTCGAAAATCCCTCTCTCTGTATTCTCCCATCTTGTAAAACATTATAGGAGAAGCTTAGGTGCTGTTTTGTTGGCAAAAGGGGGTTGTACAAAGTATTAACATCAGGGGTCCTAATAATTGTGGCACACATGATTTGATGGAAAATAATCATTTCTTTATGTGGGTTTTTTTCCCCACTGAATAAATGCACTTGAATTAAAGGTTGGATGTTCCTCTTTTTTTTTTTTTTTTTTTAAATTAGACATCTCCAATCCCACCCGAATCTGGAATGCCCAATTGGTGAACTATGTACAAAGCTTGCTGGTATGCAACCCCTTGCTGACAACACAGGATAGTGAGGACAGTTCACGGCTCTCCTCCGAAGCACGTGCCTGTGAACCACTGATTCTCATACACTCATTGGTTGAATCTTCGCAAGTTTAAAACGAGGGTGGAGGATACCTGGACATGAGCAAACCCAGAGTCTTCCTGACGAGCGCCCGTCTGGCCAACAGGAGGTGCTGCAGCAACGAACAAAGCTGATTTTTGCATCCCAAATCCGGCAGTCTCTTCCCAATTTGAAACCCTGTAGCGTGATGGCCAATTGTGCGCTACTCTGAAAAAACTGCCGACCCCTGCCGGTGGGTACGACCGGGGCACGAACCCGCGACGTGATAGTCACCTCTGCACTGCAGCGCAGTGCCTTAACTGAGTGAGCTATCCGGCAGCTTTCCTCTTTTTTTTTCATTGTGGTCCAATATTATTTAGAAAAAAAAACTTAATTTATTAGAAGCTAAAGAACACATCTTAACTAGAGGTGCCAATAATTATGGAGGGCGCTGTATTTCATTTTAAATAAATAATTCTTTGCCAACAGGGGGTGCTGCAACACCTCCTGCTCCCCTGCTTCCCACGATTATGGCTGCCCGCAAATTTTATTAACTCTTTGTTGTTTTGAATTGATAAAAATACATGTGTATAGTGAAAAAAGCTTGGGCTCAGGCAACAGCCTTCTGTATGGGTATATCCATAAGCATGACAGCCTCATTGGGTCACTGTCATTTTAATCAAGAAGATGAGGGGAGATGCTAAACTGCCCTGTTTATTTAGACATGTCAACCTGCTCTCCACTTCTCCTTGCTTTTTTCATCTCCTCTTTGGGCACCACTTGCTCTGAAGTCTGCAGTGGCAGACTTTGCAAGATCTGTCTCAGAGTATAGTCAGTCGCTCCAGGAATGCTTGCCAGTACTTCCCCTATATGCACTTAGGAGCGGTGGGTTGCCGCTGCTAAATAACGATTGTCGCAACAGTATTTTCATACTGTACATAATAATCACGAAAATCACAAACCACTTGCTCTTTCTCCTCTTCGTGCAGCTGTCTACAGAAATTGTTAAGGAAACTGAACAAATGTGAGTCCCCACAATGCACGCTCACATGAACATACAGTTAGCTCCAAAATTACTGGCACCCCTGACTGGCAATGCAAAAACAACACAAAAAACTATAAACAATATAATTATAGAGAAATGGTGTATACCAATGTGTGAAATACTTTACTTTATTAATGTTTTTATGGAAACAACCAAAATATAACAATCATTTTATACAAAATAGAATCTAGCAAAATCAAGTTTTCATAATAATTTGCACCTTTCATTTAGTACTTTGTGCATCCAGTGCTCAGATAACAACATGGAGTCTTTTTCCGAGAATTTTTGACAAGGATAAGGCACAAATTTATTTTTTTTTTGGATTATGGACCATTCCTTCAAGATGCTTCACATTCTTGGGTTTGCATTTATCAACCGCCCACTTCAACTTAGCCCACGGGTTTTCAATTGGATTGAGGTCTGATGACAGATCGCCATTGCTGAACGTTAATTTTGTTGACACAGAACCATTCTATGTGGGTCTTGAGGTATCCATTGGATTATTGCCTTGTTGGAAAGTCCACCTACGACCAAGTCCCAGCCTTCTGGAAGATGCAACCAGATTGTCAGCCAAAATCTGATTCTTGATGGAATGAATTATGTCATTAATCTTAACCAGTGCCCCTGGACCTCTTGAATCAAAACAACCCCAGAACAAGACTGGCCCACTATGAAATTTCACCATGTGTATGAGGTTCTTCTCGTTGTATGCATCTCTGTTTTGACGCCAAATATGTCAATGCTGTATCTGAGTACCATTTGTAATTTAAATGTCGTTTGGCAAACTCCAAGCACTAGCTTCTGTGTCTTCTGATCAGATAAGGCTTTCTTTAGGCAACTCTTCCAAAGAGCCTGCGGTTGTGGAGGTGGCGCCTGATGGTGCTTTTTGAACCCTGGTGCCACCAAGGTGTCACCAAGGCCTGCAATTCTTTCCCAGGGATTTTGTTGCTTCTCTCACTATCCTAGTCAGTATCCTGGCGGGGGCAAGATGCAGTTGTGTCCTCTACCCTTGAGGTTTTCAACAGTTCCACATCTTTGGAATTTTTCAATAATCGCCCCAACAGTGCTCAGTGGCATATTCAGTCGTTTTTGATTCCTCTTGTGGTCATTAACAGATTTATGAAGGTCTTTAACTGCCTTGTTTGAACTTACAGTTGTTTTGTTTTCTTAATGGCGTTGTATGACAAAGGGATATTGCCTGTGTGTTACCTCTTTTTTTACCCTAGTGAGACTCGAAGTGAGGTATTGGCTCAATATAGTTCTTTAATACTTAGATAAAACTTAAATAAGTAGAAGTTAAGACCTGGTTCAATTTTGGTGGATGTTATTTACAATTATCTTCAAGGGTGACAATAATTGTAAAACCTTGATTTGGTGGAAACTGATTTTTAATGTAATCGGTAAATTATTTTGGTTGGTTCCATTGGAACATTAATATTGTACAACATTTTTCACATGTTGTTATTTAAAGTTTCCCTATCAATATACTTTGTAGAATTGTATTGTTTGTGCATTGCCTGTCAGGGGTGCCAGCAATTTTGGAGGGCACTGTACAAATCCATACCTGCAAGTAAAGCAGTATTACAGCTAAACTGAGCAAGCAGCTGTCTGTTTTCTCCGTGCACGAAGACTAAATTTATCCTGAAGACTCAAGGCAGTGCACTTCAAATCTGCGTCCTGCAGCTGTCAGCTCTGCTGATTTTCCTGCCCTCTCTCTCTAGCCCGTCCTCATCGAGTTTCAGTTTCCCTGATCTTCTCTCATTTTGTTGAAATTAAAAATCTGCTCATCCGCTATATTTATTATAACTGGTAGCGATGCAGTTTCTTAAGGGTCCACCAGGTATGTTTGAACATACAGTCTGCAGTGTTACCATACTGACCGTTCTCTCTTCCAATTGAAAGGTCAGAATTGATGCAAGTGCATTCTGAGAATCAATTAGCAACAATGCTTCAGCAATGTACTGTTGGTATAAATGCTTTGTGACAGTGATAAATTGAATGGAACATAATAATCATACTTTTTCATCTCATATTCGGAAAGAGTATTTGGGACAGGCATAAGGGTTAAAAATGGGGAGCGGGTGGGGGGGTTATATTTTGCATTTCAAGAATAAAATCAGCCCTTTGAGAATAAAGATGAAATGTCGAGAATAAAGTCCTTCCATACTAGGACCAGACATAAGAAAAAAAAATCAAAGGAGGAAGTTTAACTATTGTTTCGAGAATAAAGGGGAAACTGCCACTTTATTCTAGTAAGGGTTTGATTCTGAGCACCCTGAATGAAAACCACGACAGCGTAACTCCCTTGCCGTAAATGATCCTGAAATGGTCCAGGAAAACTGAAAAATTTGGCCAAGTCAAGACAAGTCATGTTGTAGTAGCCTGACAGGTTCTGAACTAACTTCAACAAGTTGTGAATGTATACAATGGCAGGCATCCTTCACCTGTGAACAGCCAAGGCAAAATTGGGTCAATGAATCACATAATTTCAGACAGTGAATCTTAACTAAGGACATGTTCCGCAATCTTTCATAGAATCTCAAAGCCTTCTTAAGTGGAAACATGGCCGAAGCGTGTTCTCCAAGGCATCCAGCTTGAGGAATTCATACCTTTTCTGCGGAAATGAAGTTCTCACATCCTAAATCTGGAAACACAAAAGGTCAGTAAGACCTTTTCAGTTAGCCATGACATTCATAAGGTTTAAAACTGGCGAATGCACTGAGAGGCAGTCCTATCTGCAGAGCCACCACTCAAACTAATGTAATTACCCCGCAGTCTTAATTCATAGCGCGTGAAACATGGAAATAAAAGGCAAATGGGTGTGACTTGTGACAAAATTTCATAGTTTTGGCTTTATATTCCACTGTACATAACTGGAAATACAGGGGGAGGACAAGACAGGAAAAATGGCATCAATGATGAAGCATCCAAACCACAGAAAAAGCACCTACACGTAAAATTCTTCTGAATTTGAACACTAATCAGTTGCGTGATTATGCTTAAAGACATCCAACTGCCAACACTTGGCTAGGTAAGCATCCAAAGCATGATGAGGGTAAAGTTCAAAAGGGGCCAAATCCTTACTGCCTAAATTCCAGGTGTGCCAGTCACAAAAAATGCATATTTATTTAAGGTGGCAAAAAAGTAATGCAAAATCTATTATCTTCTGTTTTTAGACATCTCATGGGTATCTTATATAATTTTAAACTCTACAGTTATATATTTTTTCCAGGTACAGAAGAAAAGGCACTTGAATACAACATGACATCAGATCGAGGTGTGCCCTGGATCTCACCCATGGTGTTTGTGCCATTTGTTTGTGCCTTTTACTAAGTTTTGGTTCTCAGTGACTCAGCAGTGGTTACATCAAGATCCCATCTGCAGAGGCAAACTCTTTCACTAAAGCTCAGTTTCAAAAAGTTTAGCTTTTGACATCTTCTGCACTAATACCACCACATGCTTGACCTCCTGAAGGTCTAATCCACATAGACAGGCTGCTTCCAAGTCAGTGGCAGGAGATCAGATCATTCACAGATATATGTAATTCTCCAGCAAGGGAAAATTTACCCTGAGTTTAAGGAAACTATTGAATGTGTTTGCACACCTCCGTATGTGTACGTTAGTGCACAGTTGTGTGTGTGCACATAATTGTGTTTGTGCAGGAGCATGTCTGCATGTGTTTTTGTGTGCATACACGTGTGCAGTATTTTATATTGAGCTTGGTGTTTAACTGTAAAACCTGCGGTCTGGCCTCGTTTATGCAGGACATGGCTGCATCGACTGCAGGACTGAGCCCTGAAATAGCAGCACAAGAGTTCTGCAGCAACTCCAGTGAGCTAGTGCAGTGAGGCTGAAAACGCCACTTTCAGAGTGCTGACTTCTGGAACAAGATAAAAACATTGTGCGCTGCTCCAGAAAAGGACCAATTGTTTCTCCCTCACATCGGGGGCACTCCCCGTTCTCACTGGCAGTGCTGCATTCGCCCCTGCAGTGTGCAATCGAGCAGTAAGTGCACCCCAACCCACACACAAAACCTGGATCCCTGCAAGAATGCAAATCCTCGTGGAAAATAATATAACAGGACTCTTTAGTCCTAATGAAACCCATAACTGACTTGCTTTGGGCTCATCTTAGATCAGTTCATTTAGGATAGTGATTGCACTAAAGAAACATATGACACAAATAATGTTTCTTTTTCGGTTGAATTAAATGACTTTTTTCTCACTGTTTTACCACAGTCATACCCTTTTAACTACTCTACTTACATCTGCGATTCAGACCTTTGTCTTTCTTCAAAGAGGGGAAAAACATTCGAATAGCATCTATGTTTGGATTTAATGGTCTGAATATATATTTTCTGCTCAAGCCCATCTTTAACTAGCTCTCCGTAAAATGAAGTGTGACTTGAAACATCTAGTGTCTCATGGGATGTTGCAACAAGGACAAATGCTCCGAAGCAAACTTGTGTCAGACTGTAAACTGCTTCTCTCGCTTAGTTTGACAAACAGCTGCTTCATGCGCATCCTGCCATGTTTGTGCCTTCACTGAAGCTCAACATGGCATGTCATTTGGAAAAGATAAAAATTGCATTCCAGGAGTTTGTTTCGCTGTAACACCCTTCAATAAATCTGCTTGTGTCTGTTCACAGATGCATTGGAATATAATGCAAATTTTTTATTTGTCCTTTTAGTGTCGGCAGTCTTTGTTCAACTGATGGAATGCAAACAAAGGCAGGGGAGATACTGCATATAGATGTGATTATACTGAGAAATACAATGCTTGAATTAAATTATTAGTGGATAACAATTCACACTGGGTGGCATTTCAATACAGTAACTGTTGATGTTAATATGTGTTTTGTCTGTGTGTGTGCGAGAGAGAGAAAGAGAGAGCCAATCTTCCAAAGGCTACCCCTCATCTCCTGCATCAAAATGCTGCAGTCAGTCTCTGAATAAGCTATGGATTTACTCCCTCACCAGACGTGTCAGCATTCAGTCAGAATCCACCCTAGCTTAGCCACCTTCTTTAATGGGCATTGGTCTTACATTATATCAGCTGACAAAAGGCAGATCAAATGAAGTGACCAATGTAAAAATTTACTGCTCATTGCAAATAACCAGATTATTCAGAAGAGCTTAAGACTAAGTATTTACATAATGGTGGATACACTCAAGTAGGTCTAATGGTAAATGATAAGCCTAGACAAGTCGAATGATTTGTTCAGCAACATGTATTTAATGTCCTTTTGTCCTTATTTTATATTCAGAGATAATGAGTATATTAGTTCTGACATGTATGGAGAAAAGGACCAATGACATAAATTTATTCTATTGTAATCTTTGACCATTTCTTCATTGTGTCTGTGCAATCAGCCAGGATGCTAATTTTATTTAAAAAAAAAAAACAAAAAAACACATCTGCAAAAGACTCACTTTTATCTTATTGCGTATAATGTTGTAGCCTGGTAATACCAGACACTGCTACTTCACTTTGCCTTGTACACAGAGTCTGGCCACTTGTGATTGACAAGTGTTTACTTCCTGGTGGGTGGGCATCTGTCTGAAGTTTAAAATCATCGTTGTACCTGTAAACTAATCACTAACATTTGGAGATGACGTATGTTATGCGCCGGCTCAGCCACCTAGTACTTCCGCTGTAAACACAGTCCTTCATACCAGGAATGAAAATGAACGAAATAAAGTTAAGTGGTAATTGTTACGTTGGAGAGGGAAGTCACTGGGAATACTTGGGAAAACACGGAACTGGAGGACAAAGGGGAAAGACGCCAGATGCGGGGATCCAAAAATAATAATTTATTAAATAAACAGGAACCAGACAGGGGGGAAAACGGGGCACACCGGCCAACGGAAACACCGTGCTGCAGCACTGAACAAGGGAGAACTCAGGAATCCAGAAACTAAACACAAGGGGGCAGACTCGGAAGGGGCAGCTAGGGAACACTTGGAAGGGGCAGAGGGCAGGCACAAGACGAGACAGTGGGCACAGCTGGCAGATGGCTAACTCGGGCAGCACAGTTGGCCAGGAAAAGGGTAAGGGAGAACATCAGGAGGGGGGCAGACAGGACGGCAGGGATGCAGGCTCGGAAGCCGGTGAAGGCGGCCGGCACACTGGACACTGGAGACGGCGAAGGCGACTGGCACACTGGGGCACTGGAGAAGGCCAAGGCGACTGGCACACTGGGGCACTGGAGACGGTGAAGGCGACTGGCACACTGGGCACTGGAGACGGCGAAGGGGCCTGACACACTGGGCACTGCAGACGGCGAAGGGGACTGGCACACTGGGCACTGCAGACGGCGAAGGGGACTGGCACACTGGGCACTGGAGACGGCGAAGGGGACTGGCACACTGGGCACTAGAGACGGCGAAGGGGCCTGACATAGCACTGGAGACGGCGAAGGGGACTGGCACACTGGGCACTGGAGACGGCGAAGGGGACTGACACACTGGGCACTGGAGACGGAGAAGGCCACTGACACACTGGGCACTGGAGACGGAGAAGGGGACTGGCACACTGGGCACTGGAGACGGCGAAGGCCACTGACACACTGGGCACTGGAGACGGTGGAGGGGACTGACACAATGGGCACAGGACAGGTGGCACACAGGGCTCTGAAGACAGGGGGCACCAGGGACAAGGCAACAGGAAGGGAAGGCTGGGCTGGAAATGTGGCTGAAGAACACAGAGAGAGATGAGGGGACCAGAGGAAGGTGCACAGGGCAGGGAGTGGTGTGAACGGGAGCGAAGTCAGATCTGAACTGGCTTGCTGCAGGGGGACTGATATAGGGCAGGGGGCACGAGCAGACACAGGTGCAGGAACTTAATATAATTAACAAGGGGTGGAACACAAGGGAAACCTAATTACATGAAACAGATAAACATTAACACACAGACGAGGATCACAAGACAATTCCAAAGATGGGATAAATAAACTGAATAAGAAGACTCCTATGTGTACGGAATAAGAGCCAGAATAGATAAGAATGCAGAGGATCTGCAAGAAAACTTAGCAAAGCCAGTGAATAGAAAAGCAAGGGGCGGAGACTAGAACAGGGCGACTGCTGAGAGATCATTAGTCAATTAGTAAGTGCAGCTATACAATCCCGGGTGCTCGTTAGTAGGTTAGTATTATATACAATATTAGTATGGTTAGTAATTTTAGAAAAACAACAAACTGTTAGTAATTGTTAGTACATATAGGAAAGCAAGGGGAAACTAGCAAACGAGAACAGAAGCTCGTTAGTAGGTTAGTATTATATTCAATATTAGTATGGTTAGTAATTTTAGAAAAACAACAAACTGTTAGTGATTGTTAGTACATATAGGAAAGCAAGGGAAAACTAGCAAACGAGAACGGAAGGAAGGATGAAACCCAGAATCCATTAAATCACCCGAAACAGTCTCACAATCAATTAAGACAGAAACTGCTACAAACAACGACGCGACCGGGGAGAAGGCAAAAACAGTACATGGGTAAAACGTGGACTGGACTAACACAGGAGAGGAATAAAATGTGAACACTGAGACATGGGCTAAAAACTGACATCACCAAAATAATAAAAACCTAAAATTGACTAACCAGACACACAGACCCACAGAACACAACAATTAATATTAAAGTTAATACTTTACTGATACATACTGCCCTACAAAGCCTCAGTGCAGTAACTACATGTAAACCGAATTTAAATACAGCGTCCCTCCACTTTGTATGCACTGCGTAGTGATGTCAATTAATTGTGTGTGTTTGTGCACAAGATGATGGACGGAAAGTATAACCAATGAGAGGTATTGGATAAAAGTACATAACTGTCCAGCTTTCACCCATCAGAGATTAATGTTCATGCTTGCTCCTCTTCCTATTTTACCTTCACACTGCCTTCACCATTTCAATAAAAATAAATAAATCTAAATTTCTACAATAATTATTCTGTACTCAAACCCTTTAAACTTGTATATAAAAATATGTTTTGCACGACAATTTAGAGGTTACTGTGAAAAGTGCTTGATTAACAGGAATAAAACAGTGACTGATAGCGATAGTGATTTTATTGCTGCACCTTTGACGCATCTTGTTAATCTTTCATTGCTCAGAGATGAAATTCCTCCTGTTTGAAAATCCACCTATGGTCTCCCCTTGTTTAAAGAAGGTGACCCTGCAGACCTCAACAATTACAGGCCCATCTCCAAATGATCAGTTCTTGCAAAGGTTTTTAAATCACTTGTGAGTGAACAACTGAAAGAATCATATTATTCTACAAATAATATCTTATCCAATCATCAATCAGGTCTTAGAAAAGGACACAGTACAACTACCTCAGTTCTAAAAGTAATAAACAATTTTATTGAGTCCAAAGAAAAGAAACAGCACTGTCCAGCACTTTTTATTGATCTTTCTAAGGCTTTTGACTCGGTGGATCGCGCAATACTGAAACAAAGACTCAGTGTAGGAATATCTGAACATACTGTGGGATGATTTAAAAATGATTTATAAGACAAATTGCTATGTGTACAGATAGAAGGAATCACTTCCAGCCACCTCAGTGTAAAAAAGGGTGTTCCTCAAGGATCGATCTTGGGACCTCTTCTATTTATTTTATACATCAAGTATCTTGATCAAAATGAACTAAATGCTAAATTCCATTTTTATGCTGATGATACAGTAATTTTCTGCTCTACACCAACACCTAACCAGGCTCTCTGTCAGCTGCATCAAGCCTTTAATACCACTTAGCATACAGTGTGATTTAAAACTTGTTCTGAACGCCAACAAAACAAAACTCATGATGTTCTTAAGTGCAAAATCAAAGCTCCAGAATCTCACGCCTATCGTCACTATACAGGGTGATGAGATTGAATCAGTATTTCAAGTTAAATATCCTAATTGATGATTCTCTCGGGCGGCACGGTGGCACAGTGGTTAGCATTGCTGCCTCACAGCAAAAAGGTCGTGGGTTCGAATCCGGCCTGGGGCCTTTCTGTGTGGAGTTTGCATGTTCTCCCCGTGTTGCGTGGGTTTTCGCCGGGTACTCCGGTTTCCTCCCACAGTCCAAAGACATGCATATCAGGCTAATTGGAGATACCAAATTGCCCATAGGTATGAGTGTGAGAGTGAATGGTGTGTGAATGGTGTGTGCGCCCTGCGATGGATTGGCAAGCTGTTCAGGGTGGGTCCCTGCCTTTGCCCGTAGTCAGCTGGGATAGGCTCCAGCTCGCCCCGTGACCCTAGTGAGGAATAAGCGGGTATAGAAAATGGATGGATGGATGGATGATTCTCTCTCCTTTGCAGCTCACATTCAGCTACTGGTGAGAAAACTGAAATCAAAACTGGGTTTTTTCTTTAGAATTACAGTAAATCATGTCTTTCCTTTCAGCCCAAAAAGAGACTTGTTGTTGCCTCTTTTCTGTCTATATTGGATTATGGTTATGTAATGCTTACACACATTAGATACTGTTTATCGCAAACCTTAAAACTGTGAGACATCATTGCACATTATACATGCTCGGGTTGAATAGTCTACTTTGTCTCTTTGAGGAATCAAACACTGGCACATTCTCAATTATAAAGCTATTCTTGGTCTGCTCCCTGCTTATTAACAATTCTACATCCTTCAAAAAAATAAAGAAAATTATTGGCTTTGTTCCAAGGATTTAATTCTTATGTCTGTCCCCAATGTCCGTACTGAGCTGGGGAAAAAAGGCATTTAAATATGCTGCTCCTGCTGTTTGGAATCTACTGCAAAATCATCTGAATCTAAAGGAACTGGTTTCTATTAACAAATTTATGCATATGTTGAACTCATTAGAGGCAGATTTGTCTGTCTGTAAATGTTTTCATTGACTGCACTGTCCTTGTTTGGCTTGCATTGACTGTGGTGACTACTTTTTTGAGGACTTTGTTTTTATAAGAATTTTATAAGCTGTTAATGTCTAAGATTATGTTTCATATCTAATTCCTAGGATATTTTATATGTATATTTATTATTTGTACAGTGAGTGCCCACGTGTGTCACTTTTGCTGACCTGAGCTGCTGCCTATCTTGAGAAGGACACTCTCGAAAAACACAGCCGTGGCCAAAAGTTCACAAAGTCTGCTGCCTCCGTTTTTATGATGGCAATTTGCATATACTCCAGAATGTTATGAAGAGTGATCAGATGAATTGCAATTAATTGCAAAGTCCCTCTTTGCCATGAAAATGAACTTAATCCCAAAAAAAAACCCCATTTCCACTGCATTTCAGCCCTGCCACAAAAGGACCAGCTGACATCATGTCAGTGATTGTCTCGTTAACACAGGTGAGCGTGTTGACGAGGACAAGGCTGGAGATCACTCCGTCATGCTACCTGATTTAGAATAACAGACTGGAAGCTTTAAAAGGAGGGTGGTACTTGAAATCATTGTTCTTCCTCTGTTAACCATGGTTACCTCCAAGGAAAAACGGCAGTCGTCACTGCTTTGCACAAAAAGGGCTTCACAGGCAAGGATACTGCTGCTACTAAGATTGCACCTAAATCAACCATTTATCGGATCATCAAGAACTTCAAGGAGAGAGGTTCAATTGTTGTGAAAAAGGCTTCAGGGCACCCAAGAAAGTCCAGCAAGCGCCAGGACTGTCTCCTAAAGTTGATTCAACTGCGGAATCGGGGCACCACCAGTGCAGAGCTTGCTCATGTGTGAGTGCATCTGCACGCACAGTGAGGCGAAGACTTTTGGAGGATGGCCTGGTCTCAAGAAGGGCAGCAAAGAAGCCACTTCTCTCCAGGAAAAACATCAGGGACAGACTGATTCTGCAAAAGGTGCAGGGATTGGACTGCTGAGGACTGGGGTAAAGTCAGTTTGTTTAGGGCATTAGGGAAAAAAGCTTGTCCGGAGATGGAAAAGGTGTGCGCTACCATCAGTCCTGTGTCATGCCAACAGTAAGGTATCCTGAGACCATTCATGTGTGGGGTTGCTTCTCAGCCAAGGGAGTGGGTTCCCTCTCAATTTTCCCTAAAAACACAGCAATGAATAAAGAATGGTACCAAAACATCCTCCGAGAGCAACTTCTCTCAACCATCCAAGAACAGTTTGGTGACAAACAATGTATTTTCCAGCATGATGGAGCACCTTGCCATACTGCAAAAGTGATACCTAAGTGACTCGGGGGACAAAACATCAAAATTTTGGCCAGGAAACTCCCCAGACCTTAATACCATTGAGAACTTGTGGTCAATCCTCAACAGGGGGATAGATAAACAAAAACCCACAAGTTCTGACAAACTCCAAGCATTGATTATGCAAGAATGAGCTGCCATCAGTCAGAATGTGGCCCAAAAGTTAAGTGACAGCATGCCAGGGCGAATTGCAGAGGTCTCGAAAAAGAGGGGTCAACACTGCAAATATAGACTCTACTTAAACTTTGTGTAATTGTCAATATAAGCCTTGGACACTTAATAAATGCTTGTGATTATACCTCAGTATACCATAGTAACATCTGACAAAAAGATCTAAAAACACTGAAGCGGCAAACTGTGTGAAAACCAATACTTGTGTCATTCTCAAAACGTTTGGCCATGGCAGTAGATCTTAAATCTCAAGAGGTTTTATTCCTGGTTAAAATCTAAAATATGACAAAGAAAGACTTGCGCACACAGAAAAAAACGATTTGAGCTTTAATTTAACATATTTCTCCCGAAATTCATTCCAAGACTATTCAGAAAAAAAAAAAAAAAAAACTCTGCAGAGGTGCAAACGTTTCAGTCCAAATTGGACTTTCCTCAGTGCAAAATAAAGCATGTATACAGAGCCACTTCACGTAGAAGGTTTCTCTACAGCTGATTTGTAATCTAGAGCTTAGTCACACCTAAAACCAATTATCTGCAGGCCAAAATATCAAACGCACCACGGTGTATAATTTAGTATAAACCTAATAGTTATGTCAACACTGGCGGATATACATATAAGATAATGAGACCCACTGAAGGGAAAGTCACAGAAACAAGTCATATCCAAATCTTCATGGATGCAATGCTTTAAGATATATCTGCATTCACAGTGGAGTAAAATTTGATACACATTTCCACCACGCTGATTAGGAGTAATCATGTCAATGCCACAAAAAAAACAAATTTGAAAATGAATGTCTACCATCTAAAAAATGTCTTGCAACAGCTGATTTAGGGTCCGCGCAGTGAATAGCACTTTTGTGCTCATTAATTCTGAATCTAAGTTGACATATTATATTGAATGCTGCATTTGATGCATGCAAGCAGGTATGTAACATTGCTAGAGCTGCATGTGATTAATTTTTAATTTTTTATTTTATCGTTTCCATGCTGCAACGATATTTCCGTAACGATATTTCCTGGTTGTAGAATCGGCTCTACAATGCAGGTAAACCTGCTGCCATCTCACGGACACTTTCTGGCATCTCACCCAACTCGTCTCCATATGTACAGGAAAAAACATCTGTGAACAAAAGCAAAAAAGCTTTTAAGCTTCTTAAATCAACTTGAAGGGCCAGCATAATAAAATGCAAATCTCTCTTCCCGAACAAACCACCACTCACTCTTGAAGCTTCGTAACATTCTCTAGATCTGGACATGCACATCCACTCTTTCACTTGTGGGATATACACACCTCTAACAGCCAACAGAGGCCAAAAACATGAAGAATGCCACTCTGGTACCATAAGAGTGCCTTTCGCAACGCACTCATACATGTGTCTGATTGTTCTCGGTATGAGACAGACAGGGGGCACAGCCCAGTTCACACCTGTCCATTCAACAGTGAAACAGTCAACAGCCTGACAACCTGGATTGTAAAATCTGGAGTTAAAGTGTACATGCTTACTATTGTAATAACAGGCAAATCTATCCACATCATGTGGACCCCATTTGGCATTGATCTGCTGAAACACATTCATGGCAATACCCCAATCGTCATAATCCGTAATCTTACTCAACATATCAGCTACCTGGTCGTCCCCCGCCTCACGAAACGCGCGAAGCGGCGGGACATAGTATTTATGACCGTACGTCCCGAATGCTTGTCAGCAAGATATCTCAAGAACGAATTGACGAATTTTCTTAAAATTTGATGTCAACATGTATTAGGGTAATACCCCAGCGCCAGTTGATTTTGGTGACCTTTGCATCACTCTCAAGGTCACACCAAGAGATTGCTCATTTTGACATGATTTCACATTTTGTGGCGGGGGACAAAGACACGTTAGTGGCAAATACATGTTCTCTGCATGGGGTATCCACTGTATGCTAAGCGACACTTGATGCACTGAACACAATTCAAATATCCTCATGTCTACCTCTTGTAAGAGTGGCTTCATGCTGCCTTTTTCAACAATAGAGACTACATTCTGGTTATCAGTAAACCAAGTTATTCTTTGGGATCTCGAGGACGCAACAAAACTTTTGAACACCAGATATACCACCTCAAGTTCCCTCCAAGTAGAGCTTCGCCTGCATTCCTCTGTAGATCACTGACCGTGTGACTTAGCGGAATTCAACTCTACACAATACCCACCATACCCTGTGTCGCTCGCATCACTGAAAACACATTTTGAGCTAAGCGATTTCTGAGTCAATATCCTGCCATTCAAACGTCTTATGTTATCTTTCCAGTGTAATGTGGAAAGAAGCCACTGGATGGCAGTGTTGACCTTTTTTTGTTAAGCTTAATCTGGAGCTAGGCTTGGACATGTCCTGGGCGTGTCTGAGAGGGGAATGTCCCAGAGAAAAAAAAAGTCTAAACGGTGGGAGTGGGCTGCAAAAGAGTATATAAGGAAAAAAATTGAGAGAGTAAAGTAGTAGGAGAAAAATACATTTGACCAGACCTGTCACTCTTTTCAAGACCTGTGAAGCTTTTTGAGGATTTTTGCCTGTGATGAAGCATTTTCCTGTCCCAGGACGTCACCCAGCAACCCCATCTCAAGGGACTGTATATATATTTTTTCTTGTATGTATCAATCTTGGTCAGTAGTATAAAATGGTAGGTTAGTTGTTAGTTTGTTTAATTAAATCTGTTTGAGTTTTAAAATTTTGTCTGTCATCCCTTGCTGTCGTAAAAGTCATAACAAATTGGGGCCATAACACCAGAAACCCAACTGATGCAAACCTTGATCTGATAACTGCGTACTGCTGTACCAAGAGGTCGAGCATAAAATATCTACACTCAGAGATCGAGTCATCAGCTGACATAGAGGACCTAACACGAGTTTCATAGCCACAATTTGCCCCACTACACTGGCTGCACTCTTGATACAATACCAACCAGAAGTGTTATCTAACAACAACTGCAAACATTTCAGTAACTTGACTACCTTCCTCTCAGGTACTGATATTGTCACTGTAGTGGTATCTTTATGAAAACCTAGCCACTCTATGCTTTGTGACGGATACCACAAGGACTTCTCTACCTTTGGAACAAAACCAGATTTAATCAAATCGACCTTTATACACCCACTAAGCGACAACGCCCCGGTTTCAGAACAGGCTGATATAATACCATCATCAAGGAACGTAAGGATTTTCGTTCCTTCATCACGCCACTTTTTCACCACTGACGTGTAACCTTGGTATACACATAGGGCGCCGAGCTTAAACCAAATGCCAAAACTTCAAACTTATAATAGCGCTGTTTTCCTAACACATCCAACTAAGAAAAACCAAGAAATTCGGTGTGGGGTTCAAACACATCAATGTGATGATACACCGAATGAATGTCAAATTTGATTAACCAATCATTCATACTGATATATTCGAGCGCGCATTTCCAATCCTCGTACTTCACAGACTGTTTGTAAACATACTTGTTTACTATGGATAAATCCAATATCAAACGTTTCTTGCCTGATGATTGAACAGATACAGTCAACGGATTGACCACATGCGGAGCACGTTTGCAACTACGAGTCTCTTATTGCATAACTCGGAAATAGCACTTGTCACAAAATCAGAACGAGTCAATGCTGATTTGTTATTCTGTAACTCCATTCTAGGAGAAACTGAAACGAAAGGAATTTTATACCCATTTGAAATCAAATCAATAACAAAATCGGATGCATCCATATCACGCCAAAATCATAAAAAAGATTTCAAACAACCTCTAACTATTATTTCGGCCATGCCCTGTTCATATTCATAATAATCATACGTGAGGCCAATTTCATAAACATTACATGGATAAGATCTTGTTTTAACTGGGTAAGTATGGGGGTAAAGTTGGTGTAAAAAGGTCATTAAATTTCTCATTAAATTTTCACCAAAACCAAATCTCTTCAAAGTCTCAAAAAGGTGACCCCATTCCACACAGTCAAAAGCGATCCACACAATCATAGTCTCCGGAGAATCAGAAGTGGCGGGGTTATACAAAATATTAAATAGTCGCCTTACATTAAGAATAGGTATTCATTCCATAATGAATCCTGTCTGATCAGTGGAGATAATGAAAGGAAGTATCCGTTCTAGTCGATGAGCTAAAACCTTAGATAACACTTTAAAGTCAGAACGCAACGAGGAAATTGGACGATAATTACCACATTGGAGGGTGCCTTTGCCCTTTTTGAGAATGAGTGAGGCTTGGCGAAGAGTAGGGGGGAGTTGACCAATTTTGAGTGCTTCGTTAAACATATTAAGTAGTAGCAGGATCACCTTATCAGAAAGGACAATAAAGAATTCGCAAGGGAAGCTGTCCGGGCCGGGACACTTGCCTCTTTGCATTGATATTAAAGCTTGTACTAGTTCCTCAGTTGTGAGGGGTTTCTCCAAGTCCGCCTTCTGAGTCAGATTAATAGAAGGTATGATTACAGACTGAAAGAAAGGTTCATATGATATTGGATCATGATTCCCCTCTGAAGTATACAGAGAACTATAGAAATTTTTTAATTGAGTATTAATTATAAGTGGGTCAATTGAAGGACGAGTAGGTGTGTCAATTTGACTAATAAGATGTGAGGATGACGACTGACGAAGTTGGCGCGCAAATAGCTCACTAGGCTTATCGCCAAATTCGTAAAAATTGTACTTAATTCTATGAGGCAATTCTGCAGCCTCATTTGATACCAACAAATCAAAGTCAGCTCTGACTGTTAGGATTTTTTTGTAAAGATCAGGGGTAGGTGAAATGAAAGTTGATTCAAGATCTGAGAGGAGACTGCAAAGTATACCCTATTTTCAGCATCACTCTTTCTCTGCAAAGCTATGTATGAAATAATTTCGCCTCCCAGATAGGCTTTAAATGACTCCCAAATAACGGCAGCTGAAACATCAAAAGTCACGTTAGTATCAATAAATATATTTGTTTTGTTAGTGATAAAAGCCACAAACTCCTTATCTGAGGGTAAGAGTGAGTTAAAGCACCAGGGGGGACGTGGAAAAGCCCCACCTGGGATGGAAAGGTCCATAGTAACTGAAGCATGATCAGAAATTAAAATGGGACTGTATGAACAAGAGCGGACAAAAGGAAGAAGTCTATTGTCTATAAGAAATAAAACAATATGCGAAAATGAGTTGTGGACAGGAGAAAAATATGAATATTTAGTAGATTTAGGGTTAAAAAAGTGCCACACATCTGAAATGGCATATTGATCAGAGAAAGAGAGAATTGTTTTGGAAGATTTTGATAGCACAATAGATCTGTAGAAATAAAACTTTTTGAGGCACTCCTCAAAGTTAAAAGTTAAAAAGCCTTTATTGAACTATGGCTACATGCCTACGCGTTTCGACCAAGTGTCTTCATCAGGGCATGCCAAACAGGTGCAGGTGAAGCAAATTAATCAGGTAGGGAGATAGAGCTAGGTCACATGACAAAAACCACACCCCTCCAAACCCATCCAAGATAAAAACATACATTTTTAAAAAGTATCTATCCAACACAAAACAAATGCTATTTAAAATCACTTATTCTTAATCCACCATTTTTTACATCCCACAGTCCAAATTCCCTAATATATACAATAGTCCCCCCGGGAATCCGTGAGCAGATTTCAAAGCCCTCCGCGGAAATCAAAGCAGTCCGCGGAATATAGGGCGAGGTGCAGAATTTTATATTTTACATGTATTTTTCATCCCGGCTGCTAGATTTTGCGGTCAGATAAACGGGATCTAAGACTCACAGCTGGTGCTGCCGGTTACGGAAACTAATTTTTTTCTGCTGTATGCAGCATAAACTATATAAAAAGATGGACGCAGCACCCTGATTTGAAAAAAGAAGCCCATGTGGAAGTACCATAGAATGGCATTCTATTTAATGGCCAGCAGATGGCGACGTCAGTGGTTGCAGAAAGAAGTTCAATGCAATAGAAGTCTATGAGAAAATGATCCTACTTTCCGACCAGATTTTTAATTTAAATAATGATTTTTTCACATCATTTTATGTTAGCTATAGCAAGTTTCAGGTCTCCTTCGATATATCATGACATTCATTTTCGTGAATTATGGTCCCATATAAACTAGAATAAAGTATAAAGCCAGAATATGCTTCTGGGGCGTCGCTTTCCTCTGGTCCTCGTCCGATACGGTCAGATCCAGAGCCACGTTCCTCACCGGATCTTCGATTCACTTCTTCATCTTCGAACCAGTGGGTGACATCACGGTAGCTTCATCCATCTTTTTATACAGTCTATGGTATGCAGTAACGTTTACAATATCCTGAGGATACAGTGAATAGAGTACACTTTGTTTAAATCTTTACTTTGATCTTTGGCACTTGTTCAGTTACTAAGCCTTGTTCACCCATAGTTTGGTGAAATGTTTTGCACTTTATAAGTTATGCAAATAAATCTGCTCAAGAGGGACAAAAAGAATATTGATGCTGCTTATTTTATAAGCACAATGTTTCGCAGTGTTTTGGTATTGCAAATAATTTCATAAGAGAATTTTTGCTTCATTATTACATAAATTTGCTTTATAACTGGTAATTTTAGGTTTTTTTTTAATGCCCGCGGAAAATCAACTTTCAAGCCGCGGAATCAAGAATTGCTCTCCGCAGAATCAGGAATGTTCTCCGCAGAATCAGGAATGTTCTCCGCAGAATCAGGAATGTTCTCCGCGGAATCAGGAATGTTCTCCGCGGAATCAGGAATGTTCTCCGCAGAATCAGGAATGTTCTCCGCGGAATCAGGAATGTTCTCCGCGGAATCAGGAATGTTCTCCGCAGAATCAGGAATGTTCTCCGCGGAATCAACACTTTTTCTCCGCAGATTCCTGGGGGGACTAATACAAGGCAAAGTAACACATTATAATAGTGGAGAAAAATCGACATCCTCATTGAGGCCTGGAAATGTTGTGGCATTCAAGTTAACAATCCACCAAGTTTCCCTTTGGAGAAGCCTTTAAAGTCTGTCCCTGCCCCTTATATTCTTATTTACAACCTCTATTACCATTATTTTTACAGAGTTCAGATCCGTGTGGCCAGCTTCTCTGAAATGAACAGCCATGGGGTAGCTGAGATATAAAGTTACGCGTTTTGACCTAGTGTCTTCATCAGAGCATGCCAAACATGTGCAGGTGAAGCAAATTAATCAGGTAGGGTGATAGAGCCAGGTCACATGACAAAAAACACACCCCTCTGAACCCACAGAAAATAAGTACAAACACATACTTATTAAGTATCTATCCAACACAAAACAAATACCATTTAAAATCCACCATTTTTACATCCCACAGTTCAAATTCCCTAATATAACAAGGCAAAGTAGCACACTATAAAAAGTAACACATTATAAAAATGGAGAAAAATCGACATCCTCATTGAGGCCTGGAAATGTTGTGGCGTTCAATTTAACAATCCACCAAGTTTCCCTTTGGAGAAGCCGTTTAAGTCTGTCCCCGCCCCTTATATTCTTATTTATAACCTCTATTACCATTATTTCTACAGAGTTCAGATCCGTGTGGCCAGCTTCTCTGAAATGAACAGCCATGGGGTAGCTGAGATTTTGAGTCCTCATGGCGTATTTGTGCTCTGCCAATCTGTCAGGTAATCTGCGTTTTGTGCGTCCAATATAGAAGCAGCCACATCCACATTCTAATCTGTACACTACATGTGTGGTATTACAGTTCGTAAAGTGTTTACAGTAATACACCTTTTGACTGAATTCATCCACAAATGCACTTTGGCGAGAAATGTTATCACAGTGGTTGCATGAGCCACATCTGTACATACCCTTTGACTTTGGGAAATGGGAAGGAGGTTTGGATGCAGGGAGGTAACTTCTCATCAACCTGTACTTTAGTGTAGGTGCCCTCCTAAAGGAAAATAGGGGGCGCTCAGAGAACACTTGGCGTAGGGAGGGATCACAGAATGCCTCAGTTTTTATTGATAATCCATTTGATCTTGTAAAACAATGAACTGTACTGCGTGGTGAAGAACATTTTTTCAGATTTTCTTTTACGATGAGTTTTCTTTAATAAGTCCTTCCTATTTAGTGCTTTTGCTTTACCCAGTGCTGTATCCAGATCTTTTTTCTTGTACCCCCTATGTTGAAATCAGGAATACATGTCATCAGCCTGTACATCAAGTTCTACATCAGAGTCACAGATTCTGCGAATCCTTTGGAATTGGCCATAGGGAATATTTGTGATAAGGCTGTTGGGGTGAAAGCTGTCAGCATGCAGAATGGTATTCCTATCAGTTACCTTCCTGAAAATGGATGAATGCAGGCAACCTTGCTCATCCACTGTGATGTTAAGGTCCAGGAAGTGTATTTTCGACTGACTGTGTTCAAGACTCAGCTTAATGTTTGGATTTGAGGAGTTCAAGAACAGATGGAATTCAATGAGTTGTTCCAAAGGGCCTGAAAAAATAAAGCACAAATCAGTGATACATCTCCCATATCACCTAATGAACTGTTTGAATGGGTTCACATCACCAAAAATATATTGGTCTTCCCTAAGACCCATGAAAAGGCCCGCAAAATTAGGTGCATAAGCGGCCCACATAGCTGTACCCTTCCTTTGGCAGAAGAGTCGATCCTGAAACAAAAAGATGTTATTATTTAGTGTCCATTTTGCAAGATCAACAATGAATTCAGTCGGAGGTGTATCATCAGGTCTCTTTTGTAAGGCCGCCTCAGGGCCTCCAGGCCCTCCTCATGGTCTATATTGGTGTAGAGTGCCTCAACATCCATTGTAACAAGATATGCATTGTTGACATTTTGAATTCCATCCAATATAGAGAGCACATGTGTGGTGTCCTGTATATAAGCTGGTAGTGCCATCGTGAGGGGTTTGATGTGAAAGTCAATATATTTTGATGCTGGTTCAGTGATTGATCCCATGCCACTAATAATAGGTCTCCCAGGTGGCTGGAAAATGTTCTTATGGACCTTTGGTAGCATATAGAAAACAGATAGGGTAGAGTCATTGGGCAGCAAAAAGTCATATTCCTTCTTTGTAATCCACTCATTGTCTAGAGCATTGTCCAAAATAACCGCAAGATCAGCTCTCACCTGATTTAATAGGTTGGTAGCTAGAGGGGCATTGTATTGTGGATTGTTAAGCTGTTTCATGGCTTCTGCTATATATTGTGCTTTTCCCCAAACCACAACTGCACCGCCCTTATCTGCTGTTCAAATGACAAGGTCATCATTATCTTGCAACCATTTAATTGCATGTCTTTCACCAGCAGTCAAGTTGGATTTCAATTGCCCTGCTCCCCCCTTCAAACAATAGATCTATTTGAGGAATGGTCAAGGGCAGGGTCCAATCATCAGTTAAAATCCCCTCCCAGAATAAGATGATGAGAACCTAATTTGGGAAGAGAAAATAAATTGATTGAGATTGATAGCTGCTTAGCAAAAGCTTTTGCAGCTTCAGGATCCACAACGGATTGTATTTGTTCATCAGGAAGCGTAACTGTAAGCTTGGCAGGGTAAAAAAGACCAAACTTGAGGTCGGGATAGATGGAAACTCTGTTGCCTTGGTAATTCAGGGAATCAAATGCTTCGCTGGCCCAGCACAAGATAAGCTCCTTGGTTTGAAAGTGATGGATTCTAATAGTGAAGGGATGCGGGGGCTTCCCGTCTTGGGGCCTCTCTCGGTTAATTCTATGAACTCGGTTGAGAGAGGGTTTCTCTTCCAACTGCTACAGGTCCTGTAACAATAGGGCGATGAACTCCGTTGGTCGGGAGCCCTCTACACCTTCTTTGATGCCCAGAATACGTAAGTTATGCCTCCCCGACTGGCTCTCCAGATCCTCGCATTTAGTCTGTAGCTCCTTGATGTCCGATTCCATTTTTGCATGTTTGATCAGCAAGTCCTCCACCATGTCACCATAAAAGGTAGCTGAGTTCTCCAGAGCAGTCAAGCGTTCACAGTGGTCGGAAACCTGTAACTTGCAAGGCAGTAATGTCTTTTTTTGTCTCTTCTCAGATGGCGAAAATCTCTGTGCGAAGATCTGTAGCCACAGAATCAATCTTGGTACAAATGCCATCCGTAAGAGCTTCCAGAGCGCTTTTGAAAGTAGTCAAACCCTAATGTTTAAAGGAGCTAGCAACATTGCTACATAGCTCAGCTTCCATGTTTGCAGTCAGTCCCCGTTTCTTGCGCTTTTCTAGCACGTGGCATCAGAGTTAACGATATCGTATATTTAAAAAAAAAATCAGGTGGACGTACTTGGAATAAATCTGTATCATGACTTTATCTTGCTGTATAAATCAATCAAATTGGTCACATTAAAAAAAACTGAGCTAGCCAGAGCTCCGGCTTGCTTCCTTCATACGCTCAAATGTGGCTCTTTCTGAAGTCTTTTTTTTTTTTTTTTTTTTTTTAACAAATTTGGCATCTCTAATCCCACCCAAATCTGGAATGCCCAATTGGAGAGTGAAGACAGTTCACGGCTCTCCTCCGAAGCACGCACCTGTCAGCCACCGCTTCTTATACACTCATTGGTTGAATCTTCGTAAGTTCAGAACAAGGGCAGAGGATACCTGGACATGATCAGGGTTAGAATCTTCCTGACGAGTGCCCATCTGGCCAACAGGAAGCGCTAGAGCAACGAACAAGGCAACTATTATTTTCCCTTACAGGCAGTCCCCTCCCAATTTGCTACCCTGTAGCGCAATGGCCAATTATGTGCTACTCTGAAAAAGCTGCCGACCACTGCAGGCTGGTACGAAGCGGGGATCGAACCCGCAACATGAGAGTCACTTCTGCTTCGCAAACGCGATGCTTTACCGAGTGAGCTACCCAGTAGCCAATAAATTGTTCCATTGTTCATCAGGCGAACTTGAATGAGAACAGCGAGAGGACAGTCGAGCGGTAAAGGGTAAGGTTACTGTAGTCCCTCTGAACATGTGACCGCATGCCGCTGATAACTAGCTAAGCTCGCAAAATAGTAAGCTAACTAGTTTTCTAGCTTAGCTCGCGAGCTAGTTAATTCAATAAAACCAGTGAATCGCTATTATTTTGTTGGTTAGCTAGCACTGAGCAGCGAGCATTTAACTAGCTGGTATTTACATGCACAAAATATGATGTTAGCCAACTACCAAAGTGGGTAAACTAAGCCAGCTAACAGTTAGTTTGCTTGCTCAGCAAGCCTTACCTGGTGAATAGCAATTATTTCAGCAAATAACTAGCATTAGATCAACAAATAGGTATGAATTAGCTACGTAGCTAGGTCAGCTATGCGTTGACAAGGGTGATTAACTTGTTCGCTAGCTACTGAGTTTTTAAGCAAACACATGTTGGCCAAAGATAATTGGCTATTAAAGTAAATTGGCGCTACTTGTAAAACTTGACATCTAGCTAATCAAGCATAACTAAGGAGAACCTAGAATGGCCAACTAATTAGTTTAGTCCCACTGGGCTAAGCAAGCAAATAGCTGTAGCAAGGTGCTGGAAATTTCTAAAGCATTTTAAGCTTGTTCTGGCCGGGAATTAGGAGGATCATGGGACATGTAGCTTTTAGCCTACAAAGAGGATTAGCATGGTGGTGAAAAATTAAAATGAGTTGAATAATAGCTGACTACAATCAAGAAAAATTATATTTGTTGTTATTCGGGAATCTTGAAATTGATGGAGGCTTGAAAACAACAGGAAATGCTTCAGAAGTGAATATTTGAAAAAGTCTATGTGTAAAATGAATGGGAACTTTTACTTCTGACACGAGCGTGATGTCATCACTGCACAATTCTACGGCCATTTGGTGATTGGTGCATAGGCCCACACATAGCAGCTTTACTCGACCCAATTTACCATTTGTAGCCAAGGACCTCATGTGGAATGGCTATGGCAGCAGTTGCCAGCCCACACATAGCAGTTTCACTGGGTAGAATATTCCCTTATATAAGAGGAACTCATATGGTATTGCTATGGCAGTGGTTTCCAGCCCCTAATATAGAAGGTTCGTGTATATTCCCCATGTGGCCATGGATATATATCCATGGGGCCATGGGGAATAGTCATGTCAGGAGCTGTCAGGCCCACATATGGGTGATCCTAATTTCATGTGAACTTATCTGTGGGCAGTGATGAGATCAGAGTTTCATTTCAATGTGAGTTGACTAACTGAAATGAAATGAAGCCTGTAAGCTCGTTCATGCAGTCAACTTGAGCTGCTCTATTACCTCAATATTTTATCCACCACAAACACATCCTCCCAATATGGCATTCTATTTAATCTGAGAAAATCTCCCAGGTCTCCCTCTGCTTGTCCATGCATTACTATTTTGCACCACTATGGTAGCCTGCTCTTCAGCCCCACCACCACCCCAACATACACCTCAACGCTCCCGCAACAGGGGGGAATATAATTTTTTCACCACGCCTCGATATTGTGTAAACTTATCTGCGGCAAGTTATGAGGTCAGACTCCTGATGCCAAACCTCACTTATTTTCAACTGTTGTAGCAAACATATCAATGTGAGCTGATTGACTGAAATAACAGGTAATATTTAATATTTAAAAACAGACATCAAAAAGTGCAACACCAAAAAAAACCAAGGCACTTCTGTCTCCAGGTATAAAAATGGATGAAAAGTAAGAACAAAGGTATGAAAACAAAAAACAAAACAAATAAATGTGCATTGACACTAGATCCTCATCAGGGTTCTTTTTTGTTTAATAAACCCTAAACGGGGCCAGTCAAGGTCTCCCTGGTTTTGATAGAGTGCCTCTTGTTGAATGTTGTGATTATGCCTTAATTACAATGAAACTAATGAAAAGCTGGAGGGATACAGTGAACAGACAAGTTTATGGAGCCATTAAGTGACAGTAAGTACAAAAATCAGTTTTACGGGAAACAGACGTTAAAAATGGCAATAACCAGAAAGCAGTCAAGTTCTTATTTCATGAGAAAAATTCCAGGGCTGGGCTGAGCAACAGTGCAGATATTATGAGTGTGTGATTAAAAATGTACTTTCTGCTCAGCCTTGCCTGCTTGTTCAGCCACACATTATCCAAACTGGGTCAGTACCCCCCATTCCAACAGCTCTCCTCTCCCCTCATGAAACATTTCTCTGGTATTGGGAAATATTTACCTCACTGCAGCATTTCCAGCTGTGGGCTAGCAGCCTCTCTACGTCTCTCTTTCCTTTCTCATTCACCTGCAGAAATCACCTGGCAAAGTAAAGATGTTATGATGGTGGAAATAAAGCTAATGATTTTTTTTGCTCTTTGCTTTTTGGTGCAACCTTTAGGCATGTTATGTGCAGTTGTACTTCAGAATCTTTTTCTGAGCATAATTCAAAAGAATATTTTATGTTTTAAAGAGATACACAAAGTATATCCATAATATCACCTAATTTCCCTCATGCCTGCCATTTACATCACCAGAATGAACAGCCGGGCCGTAAGCATTGGACAGCAGTTAACTATTCAATGAGCAGACTTTATTCAGTATCAAGGAGTTAAAATTTCAGTCACAGCAGTTAGGTCTGCAGATCTGACAGCAAACTCAACCTTGTTCTGCACCATAAATCACAGCCTCAGATTCACAGCAATTCAGACGATGTGAATAAACGCAAAAAATAGGCGCGCTAACGGTGGCGAGACTCCTCAGCCCCATGCATAGTTGAAGCCTGTGTACCTAACGTGTTAAAATCTCCCCGCCAGCAACAGATTCGTTTGCTGAGAGAGAGATTTAACAAAGAGGCGATTGTACAGCTGAGGAATGGAGTTTGCTGAATTTTACCTCTGAAGGACTAATCACATCAGTGGGAGCCAAATTTGATTTTGGATCACGACCAAAATCGATAAGCTTGTGTAGTAACTCTACACAGATGTTCTCACCAAAAATCGTGATGATCGTTGCTGGCATTTTTCTGTTATCGCACCCACGGAATGGAAATTCAAGATGGCAGTTCTGGTAGTCATATTTGACTACAGATCACGACCGAAATCAATAGGCTCACGGAGTAACTGTACCCCAATGGCTTCTCCAAAAATAGTGATGATCAGTGATGCTGTTTTTTAGTTATCGCGCGGAATGGAAATTGAAGATGGCGGCTCTGGCAGCCATATTTGATTTTGGATCGCGACCGAAAAGATAGGCTTGTGTAGTAACTCTACTCTGATGTCCTCATCTGAAACCGTGATGATCAGTGATGGCGTTTTTCAGTTATCGCATGGAATCAACTGTGGACGGACAGAGAGACGAACAGGCAGACGGACGCCGTGCTATATGACATACCTCAGCCCCTTTCAAAGCTGACAGGCAAAAACTGCTTATAATTTATTGTAGTTAAAAAGTTGGCAGCATCAACTACAATCAAACACTTGCGATAACTGAAAATGAGTCATTTTCAAAGCTGTGGAGGAACTTGGCCCACTCCTGTTTGCAGAATAATTTTTATTTGGCCACTGTGGAGGGTTTTGAGCATGAACTGGCTGTTTATGGTCATGCCACAACGTCTCAATGAAATTCAATATGGGACCTTGACTAAGCCACTTCAAAACCTCAATTTTGTTTCTTTTGAGCCATTCTGAGGTAGACCTGCTTGGATCATTGTCCTGTTGCATGACCCAACAACGCTTGAGCTTTAGGTCACAAACTGATAGTCAAACAGGATTTTCTGGTAGAGAGCAAGATTCATGGGTCCATCAATTATTGCATGTCACCCAGGTTCTTAAGCAGCAAAGCAGACCCAGACCATCACACCACCATTACCATGTTTGACTGTTGGTATGATGTTCTTAATGTGGAATGCTGTGTCAGCTTTGCACTTGATGTAAAAGGACCAATGTCTGCCAAAAAATTTCTACTTTTGATACATCAGTTCACAGTGCACTGTCTCAGTAGTTTTGGGGGTCACCAAGATGATTTTTTGCAGATACTAGGTGACCCTTTTTGGTCAGTTATTTTTGGTCAGTAGTGGTTTTTGCCTTCCAGCTCTTCCATGGCTGCCATTTTTGGCCCAGTCCCTTTCTTTTTGTGGACCATTACTGGTTCAAGTGAGGCCTGCAGTTCTTTAGATGTTGGTCTGGGTTTTTTGTGATCTCCTGGATGAGTCTTCAATGCGTTCATGGAGGAAATTTGGTGAGCCAACTAACCCGAGGGAGGTACACCACCACTCCAGGTTTTTTTACATTTGTAGACAATGGCTTTCACCATGGTTCTTTAGAATCTCATAGCCTTACAAATGGCTATGTAACCCTTACCAGATTGAACAACTTTGTTCATCTGTTCATAAATGTCTTAAGATTGCAGCATTATGTGCTGCTTTTTGCCTAGTTGACGTTGTCAAACAGGTTATATTTTCTGTGATGTTTAGATTCAACGGGGCTGGCAGTAATCATGCCTGGGTGTGTCCTGTGAAATTGAACCCAGCCATCAAAGATATTTGTTTAGTTGGTTGTTTTTGCAACTGAAGGCACAATCACTTTTTCATATAGGGCCAGGTAGAATTAGATGTCTTCCTTTTTTCAATAAATAGAATCATTTTTAATAAACTGCATTTTATGTTTACTCAGTGTCTGATATTGAAATTAGTTTGATCTGAAACATTTATGAGCAACAATTATGCAAAAAAAAGAAAAAAGGGGGGTGAATACTTATTCCATTGCACTGACTATGATCAATTTTTTGCCACATAAGATTCCTGTCAGAAAAGGACATTTTTTGAGGAATGTTTTGTAGTTTTATCCTCAAGTGCAAGTGGTTGCTTTAGCAACTAAAACAAGGTTGCTATAATAGGAGGACTGAACCACGAAAGGCCAACCCATATGTCTGTATTTTTGAAGCAAAAAAAAAATCCGCTGCAGTGGGTTTGTTGCTAGGACAGCGACTTGTGTTTCCAACTTAGGACGTGGTATCAATTTTGCATCTAGCCTGGAGTTTGTATTGGTTTGTCCTGACATTTGTATGTTGCACCAAATAAGTGGAGATCTTTCTTGTAGAAGTCTTGAACTATTCAAGGGCATATTTCTGCTAGTAATACACATCTAATTGGCATCTTTGGCATTGATATGTTTTGTACTTGTCTTTAAATGGTTTGGAGTTGTATGCTGAACTGTTGACACAAGACAGGTTGATTCTCAGGATTCATCCTCTCGATGCCAAACTCTGACACCATCATCTGACGTACGCCTCACTAGAGACTTTCTCCAACAAGCAGGGGTCGATGTCCTACCTTGGCCGTCCATTTCGCCTGATCTTAACCCCATTGAACGCATGTGGGATGAACTGGGTTGTTGTTTGTGCCAGCATCAACGTCATCCAGGCAATGTCGCTGAGTTCACGGGAGCACTACGGGAGGAGTGGAGGAACTTTCCCCAAGCAACTGTGAGACGTTTGTGTGAAACGATGCCTCGCTGTTTACGTGCATATGGGCAAGCACAGAGAGGACACACTCACTACTGACGATTTGGGGAGGGTTTGTGCATTCTCAGTGGCATATCAGAAACATTTGTTGAGATAATGAGATGAAACTCAACAATGTTATGGACAATTTTATACTTTATTTATCCGTATTAAAATTGAATCGAAAAACATTGGATGCTTCTTCTTTTTGGTTATTAAATATGGGTGTTGTGTTTTCACTGTGTGTCAGTTTAAATTATTCACTTTGCTCATTCAAAGTTTCATGTTATTCAAACTTAATTTGTATAATACACAGAGTAGACATTAAAGTGCAGCTAAGCCCCCAGCTCTGAGGTGGTTGGTGGCGAAAACGCGCACCCGCTATGTCATCTGGCACTAGATCAGCCAATAGCAAAATTTAATTGCAATAGCTGGGTTTCAACCTGCGGAGGGCAGGCACCGCACCAGGCATATTTATGGTGCAAAATGTACATTCTAATACTTCACACTGAACTGTTAAGAGATGAATTTGACTCAGCAACACCACTAAGTACTCAAATATGTTGGTTTTCAGAATTTTAAAAAAGTGGTTTCGGATTTAATTATTCTGTAAAGCTGCTAAATGCAAGATATGGCGTGATTCCGGACATTGTACCCCCATCTAGTGCATGTGGGGAAATTTTTGCTAACAATGTAGGATTAAACCAGCAGCAAACTTACATTGGTAACATTAGTCATTGATGTTGGCAAACTACTAACATAGCTATATGCAAGCTAGATTGCAATGCCTTAAATTTATGATGTAAAAACATGAAATTAATACTCTTTTAGTTAAGATGTAAAAAACTAAGATCTTAACTCTATATCGCACATATTATAACTTGTGTAGATATAAGCTGACTTAGCTACCAAGCAAACCTTTCCAGTCAAAAAGAAAACCTACAACATAAGCGTGGCTTCTCAGTCCTTGTTCTTTCTTCAGCTCACACCAGTGAACAAAGACTGCGCATATTCACAATGAACTGGTCCTGTTCTTGTCGCTGAACTGTTGGCATTGATTATGGAATTACTAACAGGCAATTTTTGTGTTAAAGGACAACCACGGGAATCCTGCTATAGAGACAAACATGGTTTCAATGTTATAATGGTACTGGCTCCTTGCCACTAGTGTTTTTTTTCTCAACTTAATTAAGAGGACTTATTGTGGACCTGGAAAAAAGAAAAAAATTCTCAAAATCTGAATTCATATTAATTTTGTGGGAAAATAAATAGTTTTATTCTGCACTTTCAGGATGGCCAATTGATTTTTTTTATTCTAAACTTCCATAACATTTTTACTCAAGCTCTTTTAAGAGTAAATATCTTTTCTTAACCCCCATAGATTATACAGTGAAAAGTTTCTGTTTTAACAGTTAATTTAATTGTGGGCCAAGTTCTTGACCATTTTCATACCTCCTATACCATTCAATAGACTGGCTCTAAATTTAGATAGTGTTATGCTGAAGGCATCTAAAGTTACTGTGGCCTATTCAATATGGCATTGAGAGGACAGAACATATGAGAGCACAGTGGTGGAAGCATGTGGTGACAGACCTGAGTACAAAAATTATTTTCAGGTAAATCAAAAAATACTCACCTGATAGAATTCTGTTAGTCTCCACATACTAATGCAGCGATTGACAGCAATAGAATTACTAAATATAAAGGTATCACATCAGTTTGTGTATTACGAACGGTGTAGTATGCATAATGTATTTAATTCATTGTCATGGCTTATGTGAAATAAACATCCCAAAGTAAAACAGTTTCTGTAAATCTTACATTGCATGGTTAACAGGCCAGCTATTCCATAAAAAATGAATATAATTTAACATCCATGGCAAATTTTAGAAACATTTTTTATGAACCTTAATATCGAACAAATGATAAAAATTTTCACAATTTTTGAGCAATTTAATCACATGATAGAGTGTTGTCTTACTAGCTAATGTTACTTTTAATTTAATTTATTCGCTAAATAGCTTGCTAGCTAAGTAATGATCTAGCTAGCTAGCATCTGATAAGCTGCACTTGTCACAAAATAGAGGCTGTACAAATCACAGACCTGGAAGTTTCTATGAAGCCTAACATACGATATAGTACCCACAGAGGCAACTATTGTAACATCTATAATTTTTCAGAGATCCCAGATTTGCCATTTTCAGACCCATCAGACATTAGTAAGTAAAACTCAGTTTACACATTTTTGTATATCTAAGATCTCCAGTTCAGTGTCCGGTTGAGCTTTGTACAAAAACGGTGCTATATGACCTCAGGTGGCTCCTTTTATTCATTTGTCAGCAGTCTTGAGGAGGCTAAATGATCAAGCTGAGCATAGCATAATAAGTGAGGGCTGGACTGGGACAAAAAAACAGCCCTGGCATCTTTGGCTATGGAGGCCCAACCTGATCGTGACGTGATGGCCTGCCAGACGCGTACACTTTGCTGTTACCAAAAGTTAAAAATGAGCTCAGCCGTAGCCTACGCGCTCTGGAACTCCACACAGAAAGGCCCCAGGCCAGAATCGAACCCACAACCTTCTTGCTGTGTGGTGGCAGTGCTAATCACTGCACCATCATGACAAAGAAGAAGTTATTATTATTATTATTATTATTAGTATTATTAACACTTATATTTACATGAATGAATGTGAAAAAGGAATGTGACTTTGGGCCATTTATAATTTTTCAATAAGACCATTGCACTATTTGGATTGATTCATACATAACCTCTTTAAATAATTTTACATATCTTATAGACTCAACAGGGCATTGAATAGCTCACTAGCTTCAGAACCGCAGTGCTCGCTGGTTGCAAGTTTACTGGCAGGTGATTCTAAACGTCAAGACAGGGTTTTAAATAGGAAAATTCGAAAGTTTTGTTGACTGTATTCCAGGAAAAATTTTATTTGCCACCGTGCAACAACGAATCATAGTAAGTTATCAGCAGCTGGTCCATCCGTGAGGACCTTTTGTAAGCTCAAGGAAATTTTAACCGAATACATACTTGCGATACCCCATTTATTTAACGTCAGTCCTACCGCTTTCTGTGTCCGCCTCCAAATGAAAACTGCTTGCTACATGAGGATCATCGGTAATCTTTAATTACCTCTGCTAAAATTAAATTTTACCACATTAAAATCCAGAACTCAATCTCTAACCCTCGCTAATTGTTTTCTGTCTTCTCTTCTCTGCTTGTCACACCTGTGACCTCCATCACAGCAGAGGACTTTGCAGCCTTCTTCGAGGATAAGATTGTGTCCATCCACAACTCCTCCTCCTCCCTCCTTCCCCTCTCCCCCTCCCCCACTGTCCCCTCCCATTTCCTCTCTGCTTTCTCCCCCCTCTCACCTTCTGATGTCTCCCAGCTGCTCCTTTCTCGCCGTACTACCACATGCCCTCAACCCAATCCCTTCGCCCCTCCTCCAGGCTATCACACCCAACATCCTCCCTTTTGTCACTTCCCTTATTAACTCTTCTTTGTGCTCTGGATGCTTTCCCTCTCCCTTCAAACAGGCTACCATTACCCCTCTCTTGAAAAAACCCTTCCTCGACCCCTCAGTCATTCAGAACGCCCGCCCAGTCTCCCTCTTCCCCTTCCTATCAAAAACCCTTGCTAACCAACTGTCCTCTATTCTTGCAGGGAACAACCTCCTGGACCCTCACCAGTCGGTATTCAGAGCTGCCCACTCCACGGAGACCACACTCATCTCTGTCAGGGAGGCGCTTCACACTGCATGCGCCGCCTCCCTCTCATCCATCCTGATCCTCCTCGAACTCTCTGCCGCATTCGACACTGTCGACCACTCCATCCTTCCCTGTCTGCACTGGGGATCTGTGGTACAGCCCTCATCTGGTTGAAGTTGTACCTCTTTGGTCACTCCTACAAGGTTGCCTGGGCTGGTGAAGTATCAACACCCCGCCCACTTACCACAGGCGTCCCCCAAGGCTCAGTTCTTGGTCCACTCCTCTTCTCTCTTTATCTCCAGTCTCTCGGTCCTGTCATTTCTGCTCATAGTTTTTCATATCACTTTTATGCTGATGACACTCAACTTTTTCTCTCTCTTCTGCCTGATGTCCAGGTCTCGACCCGCATCTCCGCCTGCCTACAAGACATCCAGAGCTGGATGGACAACCATCACCAGAAGCTCAACCCAGCAAGACGGAGATGATCTACATCCCTGCTCCATCCTCCCCTCTTCTGGACCTGACCATCATTCTTGGGGATACCACCATCTCCCCCTAGTGGAGTGTAAAGAACCTTGGGGTCCTGTTTGACGACAGGCTCTCCTCTGCTGTGAACATCACAGCAGTGACTCGGACCTGCAGGTTCTTCCTCTACAACATCCGTTGAATCTGGCCCTTCCCCACCAGCAACTCAACACAGCTCCTAGTGCAAGCGCTGATCCTCTCCTGCCTGGACTACTGCAACTCCCTCTTTACTGGACTCCCAGCATCTGCCATCAGACCCCAGCAGCTCATCCAGAACGCTGCAGCTTGCCTGGTCCACAACCTCCTGCGGCACTCCCACATCACCCCCCTGCTCTCAAAGCTCCACTGGCTCCCTGTAATTTAAGTCATTGGTGCTAGCCTACCAGAGAGTCAACGGAACAACCCCAGCATACATTCACAACTGTTCAGACCTTACAACCCTGCCAGAGCACTCCGCTCTGCTACTTCTGGTCTCCTGGCCCCTCCCCCTCTCCGCTCCACCCCTTCCCACTCAAGGCTGCTGTCTGTCCTGGTATCTCATTGGTGGAATGATCTACCTATAGAGGTACGGACGGCAGAGTCCTTGAGCACCTTCAAACGCCGCCTGAAAACCCACCTCTTCAGGCTCCACCTTTCCCCTACTCCACTGTCCTGAATCCCTTGATTTGTTGCCCTCTTACATGATCTTGTTGCACTTAATTTTTTTCCCTTTTTTTCCTGATTTTGTTACCGCTTTACTTGATTTGGTTGCCCTTCATTTTTGTTGTACTCGATTACACTTGACTTTGCCCTTTCCTTGCTCTTGACTTTGTAACCCTTTCATTGCACTTGATAATGTTGCCCTTTTGTTACACTTGACTCTGCCCTTGTGTTGCACTTGATTTTGTTGCCCTTTCATTGCACTTGACTTTGTTGCCCTTTTGATGCACTTGATTTTGTTGCCCTTTTGTTGCACATGACTTAGTTGCCCTTTTGTTCACTTGACCTTGCCCATTTGTTGCACTTAATTCTGTTGTCCTCCTCTCAGCTTTGTTCCCAGTCTACTTGAGTTTTTATACTATTTTAGTTGAGTTTGTTTACTTGATTTGTTGCCCTTTGAATCTGTTGCCATTCTACTTGGTTTTATCAGTATCTTTGGTGATTGCTTATTGGATTTGATCTGTAACAACAGAAAGTGTTCTGTCACTTGCTGTTAGCACTTGTACTTGTCTCATAGGAGCTCTGCACTTTTGTACTGATCTTGTGCACTTTTGTACGTTCCTCTGGATAAGAGCGTCTGCAAAGAACCTGAAATGTAATGTAATGTGGCCAAACAGCTGCTCAATTTTCTTAGCGATTGAAAGCCTGAGGCTCCGATGTCTGTTTACTTTATTCTCAAAGCTTTTCCGCCTCTCCACTGCTTTCTGACATTTTTGTCTGAGCTCATAGTCGAACGCATTTTTAGACTGTTAATGCTACTGGGAACAAGCAAAGCCGATGGTCAAACTAATTTCCCAGAAAGCCTACCTTCTTAAAAGTTTCGGACGAAATCAACATCAAATAAACTGTACACGGCTTAAGCCTATGCATCTTTTTTTTTTATTGGCAAGAATATAGTTTTTGGTAATTCCTATATCATAAAAAAATATATATAAATAGATACTGTGAAATGGCCAAGATGCAAGATAACCGGAATAGTGAAGTAGAAAAATCAAAAGTGGTATATAAAGCATGTATCACCCTTTCACTGGAATGTGGATAATGTCCACAGAGGGAAAGCTATGCTGTTACCATGCTGTAAAGGGCGATATACAGCAATCACAAATAGAAATGCTCTATATGAAATTTTACTGAGAGCATATTTAAATAAGTCTGCCATTTGCTCTACTTAGTGTGGGCCACTGGCTGTCTACTAGTTGTACCCAAATGTGTTTTTTTTTCCCTGAGGAGGGAAGGCTCAGAGATTACATTGGGCTAGCCCTGTGTCAGTGTAGAAAATGAACTAATGGGCCTCTTTCCATGTTTTAAAAGCTGGCGCGGTCGTTCAAAATGATCAATGTTATTACAATTTTATAAACTATGATAGCCACGGCCCAAAATGTGCGTCAGCCCTCCCGGCATTTCCTGGTACGCCAGATGGCCAGTCCAGGCCTGGCAGCATCTAAATTTAAAAGTCTGAAGCTAGGGTGAGAGCAGTGTTGGAGTTGGTCTCAGCAGCCAGTTAATTAGCTCAATAGCACAGTGGTTAGCTTAGGTAAAATAACATTTTGTAAAATGTTGTAGGGCCACCCCTCCAGCCTTCCAACTCACCGGTCTATTAACTCTCTGGAGTCAAGGGTATAACTGCCCGTTTTTGACTACTTTTGATTTTATCTTTATGTCTCACCTTAAAAACTGTTTACCTTGCCTTTATTGGTATCATTTCTTTCAGCACAACTTCAGCTGTGTGAATTTACAGTTAATTTTTTCATTTTGACATACTGTATTAACACATTGGACCTAAAATTACCCAAAAAACATCAAATCCAGGTAGTAAAAAAATTGTTTTTTTTTACTGTGAAAACCACAAATATGTTTAACGAACCATTTTGATGAATTCGAATGCAAATATTAAGTGTCATTTTCAAAAACATATGTACAAATTTACAAAGCAACAAAATTAAATACAACAATTTACATAAAAATGTGGGGAATGCCTCAGGCGTTTTTTGTATAACTATTTACAAAACATCACAATCAGATGCCACAAATTTTTTGTGCCACTGCAAGAAACAGTTCCTATCCACCAGAAGACAGAGGGGCACATCACAGGCCTGACACTTCCAGGGTGAGTAAAATCTCCTGTTGTCCACCAGGAGGTAGCAAACAACATTACACCGCTTCCCCAGCAACCAAATACCATGCCATACCAATGAATTTTTGGTTGATGTTGTGCATTTTTCCATCAATAGGAAAGAGATGTTTTTTTTTTGTTGCTTGCAAGCACTTTCGACTTGCGAGAGAAGGCAGAAGAGCCCGTCTTTACTGTTTCTTCCTGCACCAATCGTGACAAAAATAATCAGGAAAATTGTGCTGTGATTAATTTATCATAAGTATTGTTTTACTTAGCTTAACAAAATAATTCAAAAATTAGTATAAAGTTTTGAGTCCGCGCTTTCGAGAAAAGTTTAAATGGACACTCTATGAGCCTACATCTTGTCGCTACATTCTCTTAAATTGGTCATGTGATTATCTGTAGGGTTAATTTGTAGGATTTTCTGTAGGGTCAATCTGACTCTGTAGGGGTAAGACCCGGACTGCATTCTTCAACTCCGCAATCATTGCATGCACCTGTTGTTTACTTCCACTGAACAGACTGGAGACGTTGGGATGCCCCCAATTACCAGCCGAGGGGATCAAGTCTAGCTTCTAGCTCTCCACGAGGGAGCTGCACCTCCACCTGCCCTGCAGGAAACTCAGTCCATGGTTGACTGGCCCATTCCATGTCCTCTGGAAGGTCAACGAAACAGCCTTCTCACAACAGTTGCCTTCACATTACCACGTTAGCGAAACTTTCCTTGTATCCCTGCTTGGGCTGGTGATAGCTGGATCCCTGGCAGACGTTACCCCCTTCAAAGACCCTCCCCTTGTCCTGGAGGTCGATGGAGAACTAGTCTACCAGGTATGCAGCCTGCTTAGTCCCAGACGTTATGGAGGCAGGTTGCAGTGTGTGCTGGACTGGAAGGGCTATGGTCCGGAGGAGAGGAGCTGGGTGGACTGTGACAACATCCTGGATCCGCTGCTCCTGGCCAAGTTTTACCCATCCGGACCGGTCCACTCTGCATCCCAGAGGACGCCCTCTTAGCCGAAGATCAGGCACGCCGGGAGCCGTACCTCGGGGGGGTATTGTAAGGCCACGCCTCCTGCCTTCCAAATCACCGGTCTATTAAGACAACAGAACTCGGACCGCATTCTTCAGCTCTACAATCATTGCATGCACCTGTTGTTCATTTCCACTGTGTGGTAGTGTTGTGCTATTTAAGACCGAGCTATGCTCTTAGTCATGGCAAAGTCTTATAAGCCATAAGCGTGTATTTACTCACTAGTCTTGTACAGACTTATCTCCCGTGTTTCACATGTATATATTATAACTGTTGAACTTCTTGCTGTTTATTGTTAATATCAGCACTTTAACTTTATTACTAGGAACCTGGATTCCTTGTTATTTTCTTCTATTTGTAGTACATTGTACTGTAGCGAAAAAGCAGTGTCTATATTACTGATAGTATTATCCAGGAACCTTGATTCCTTGTTATTTTGTATTGTATCCTTTTCTGCCTTCTTGCTGTGCTGAAGGTATAGTAAATACAACCAAGTCCACCTTTTCACCTGAGTCCAGTCCAATACTTCCTGTCCTCTGTGCACATTATCGGTGCTCAGAGCGCAACCCTTACAATAGCGAACGTCAGCTTACCAACAGCAGCCCACCGTCTGTTCGTCTTCAGCTGTTCTATTGCTGCACATTGCATGAGAGGACAAAAATAAGAATCTAATGCCCCTGTCACAATTATTCAAATCAGCAGGAATCAAGCAGAACCAGCCGGAATAAAGAATTCAAGCAACATTCAGGCGGGAATTTCAAATTGACCAAAATTCTTACACCTTTGAAAGAATGCCGTTCGAATACTTAGAATGCACTTCAAACCCGCCTCAAATGATTCTTGCTCATTCTGGGTGTATTAGCTCTCGACTGCAGCTTGAATGTAGTTGGAACGCAGTAGGAATATTTAGAATGCTGTTAGAATGTAGTCAGATTATTTAGAATACACTTTGAATGCCATACAAGTGCGGTTCACTTGTTGCCTGAACACCACCCGAAGTCTGGTTGGAAGCATAGACTGTATTAAAAAATGGACAAAGCAACTGTAACGTCACACATTGGTTTCAGCATGCCATTCAGGGAGCCTCGATTTTCGCAATTTGAACAGCACCATTTTGTCATTTTGAAAGCGGATGTGATTCCAAGTGGATGAGAGCGTGAATTGAAAATCCGGGGCGGAACTTGGCTCTGGATCTGACTGTATTGGACGAGGACCAGAGGATAGCCACGCCCCTAAAGCATATTCTGGCTTTATCGTTTATTCTAGTCTACTTGGGACCATTATTTTCAGTAACGATATATCGAAGTAGACTTGGAACTTGCGATACATACAATGATGTGGAAAATCATTATTGAAATGATAAATCAACTGGCAAAGTAGGGTCATTTTCTCATAGACTTCAATAGCATTGAACTTTTTTCTATAACCAGCTACATCGCCATCTGCTGGCCAATAAAAATAATGCAAATTTTTGAGATTTCCGCATGGGCTTCACTTTTCAGACCCTGGTGCTGCGTCTATCATTTTATACAGTCCATGGTTCGAAGATGCCACGAATGCTTACAAATTCATCTCGAATGCAGTCAGAATGCTTCCAGAACGCCCACTGAATATGGTTGGAACATCCAAGAATTCAAACAGAATGCAGCTCAAATATTCAGAATGTAGTTAGAAAGTAACACGAGTGTCCCATATGTGTTGATTGAGTAATTGCTGACTACAGCCATGGAGCATAAATATGGCACTAAAACCGACACCAAATGCATAAGAGTTAACAGGTATGCATTATTAATGAAAACTGGCCACACCTGATAAGGTTGAGAGTTTTCGGAGTTTCTGTAATGGTTATTTAAATGAATGAATAAAAACAGGTCATGTCCAATCATAATTTTTAAGGGATGGGTTTCGGCCTCCCCTATCGCCAGTTCACCAGCCGCCACTGATTCCAGTGGCAATCAAAAGATTCCAACTGTATTCAAAGTGCATTCCAGCTGAATTGTTTTAAAATTGATTGCCACAATAGATTCCTCCAGCAATCAAGATGCATTCGAGGTACATTCTGGCTCGTTTGAGGCGCATTCAGGACATTCTGGCAGGATTTCATGTGGCTTGCAGTTTTGATTCGCCCTCAAATGCAATCAAAATGTTTTGAATGCTGTTTGAATGCCGTAAGAATATTTATAATGCATTCAGAGCGCAGTTAGAATAGACTTTGAATGCACCTGGAAAGTTTTGAGCATGAACAAAACATTCGGGCCAGCCACAAGAATGCCCTCAGAATGCAGTCAGAATTTTTAGAATGCACTTTGAATATCCAGGAATATACAAAGAATTGTAATTCTGGCTCACTCTGTCTCAAGTGTGACTAGGGTTTAATGTAGTAAGTTTTACCCTCTCGACCCCTTCAGTAAAATCACTGAGAAAGCCAAGCCAACCAAAAAAGCCAGTGAGCACAATTGATTGGTCATCATATTTTCCTAGAAAGACATGAGGTAGGAGATTTTTCATAATATTAACTGAAAATATGCAGCCTAACGTTACCCACCATAAATTTCAATTTAAAAAAATCATTATCTAGGTGTGACATGAGCTCCAACAAACTCACATGAATATTAAACATAGATTGGCAAAAAACTTCAAAATGTTAGTCCTCATGAGGACGATCTGTTTGGCTTAGGCGCCATTTATAATGCTCGACATGTTGCAAGGAGGTATTTAATGTAAAACAATCTGTCACCTTATGATAAAAACAATGACACTGCATATGGGAAGACTGCATTGACTTTGTGGTGGAACAGTGACATCTACGCTACAGCGTCAACAGGCCCACATCACCTTGGGGCCCTGGTGCGACAGCGCCCCAGTATCTCTGCCACTGTGCAAGCATCATTTCATCAAATTGGACAACACTCGGGGAGTCAACATAAACACTCAGCTTTTTCATACAGAAACAGCAAGTTTCACAAATGTTACAAAAAAAAGAACTTTCTGCTGAAAGTCCTAACTGTAGTTGCTTTGGGCTGCAGACAGTTGCTTCAAATTTTAAAACCATGATGCTGCCCTGTAACTGTAAATGCCACACTTTTCCATGCTCGCGCATATTCAGAAATGCCTTAGGATCAACTCTTTCAGAAGAGAATCAACTTTCCTGTTGTCACGCAGGCCAGAAACAGGGGCCTTTGCTTGGCTCTTCAATCATTGTGTGCAGCTTTAATTAAAGAATGTTTTTTAAATAAAATTTTCTGCTCAGTTAATCAGTCTTGGAATATCCCTTTGCCATCTTGGACCATACAAAGCACAGCTGCGCTCCTTGCAATCACCATGCCAATTCAGCAGATCAGGAACCTCCACAGTTTTCCAAAACATACACTGTCCAACACCTGCCTCTTTTTGCGTTGCAGCAAAACTCACAAACAACTTTGACCTGCAATCTTTTAAGCCACGTTTACAACGAGTGGGATAAGATGTGAATTCCTGTTGACAAAACTCTCATTCATTCATCACAGCATGGCACCTTAATTAACTGAGCATTCAAGCAGCACTCAGAAAAGAAGATTTTAGCATTTTTCAAAACTGCTGGACACCTAAATGGCAAGTCACAGTTGTCAAGAAATATTAAATGTTTGTTATAGCACTAGAAGTAAAAAAAATAAAAATTCTGGAAATTTTCCATAACTTAAGTTTTTCACTGGTTCTGCATGAATTTTTGTTAATTATTGAGTGATTAGATAGTTAGAATAGCACTTATACTGTCTGGAACCAATGAAACATTATTAAAAACAAAGAAATGTTGGTTTGAAGACGCAGTCAAAACAGAAGCAATGACAAAGAGCACTAAAAGGCTAGACCCCATGGAAATAAAGAAATGAGGAAACAACAGAACTGCCCAAGGACATTTAACAGACACAGCTTGCAGTTGCACACAGCACATATGGGACAAGGCAAACGCGTACATTCACTATGTACAAGTCAGCCACGTTTGAGTACTTTTGTGAAGCTGTGGATTAATTGAGATGTCTGCTGTTATAAACAGCACTGTATTTACAAAACCTGTCCTCTGAAATAGGATGGCGTGCAGTAGTCGGTGGCGATGCGTAACTGAGTGGCTCGTGTGAAGCCAGGATGAGAGATGTTGAAAAGCTTTTCAACAGCTGGGCCTTGAGGAACTGCATCATCTGCATGGGCCCACACCTGCCCTGGGGGCAGCATGATCTAAAGCGCCTGTGACTGGGATAGAAAGGGAAACGGCCCAGTGCACAAACGCCTCCTTGGATCTGCCGCCTGTTACTCTAAGTCATGGATTCTGCTGACACAGTCCTGCAAGTGCAATTACCCGGAGCTCCGGAGACTCAATCCCAGGCTTTCTCATATGGCGCCTAATGATTCCTGGCAATCGAAGGACACTGGAGCCTGCTTGTATGCTGGAGGCGGGGCTCATATACATGAGAATCCAAGATTTAAGAATGGGCAGGGTGGGTACTGGGGGAAGCAGGAATGAGGGCTGTGATGTGATAATGATTTCAAACATGTAGCTGACCTGAGTGAAGAAATATCTCTATTTTTGAGGCAGATATTTTCAGTTTTGATATTGGTTACAGTATCCATAAGTACGACCAAAGTGAGGGACAAAAAAAAAACCATTCAAAGTATGTCATTAGCAGATTTGTGCTTCATTTCTGTCTTCATTTCATTAAAGCTGTAATATGAGGTAATGCAATGGAATGATCAAGAGATATAGTTTTGGCACCACACACTTCATTAAATAAACAACAATAGTTTACCCTCAATGAAAAACCAGTTTCCCCATTAGGAAATATTATATTCTACCCTATAAACACAGAGCATAAGAAGAATACTTGACTCCACTGATCCAGCTTTATATATAATGTTTAGAAAAATGTATATTTTAGGTGGTTTTATGTTGACTGACATCTAAGATAGTATAGCACATGTTTAATAAATTTGTTTAAAATATATGATGTATCTGACACTGAAGTGCCATGTCACCTCAAAAACCACATAAAATGCATACATTTGTTTTATCATTTGTATTTAGCAAATAAATAAATGTTTTTGGACAATTTCAATACTCTTTCTGTTTTTTTTTTTGGGGGGGAGGGGGGGGGGGGGGGGTCAAAGGCCAGTTGGTGTTTGAATCCAGGGAAATGCCAATAACGGCATTCCAGTTCAGAATACTTTGTATATTTTTTGAGGGAGAGACATTACCCTCCTTCATCCATGAACAGATGACCATTCAGTATCAACATTTCTGCTACAGTTTCTGCTGAACAAGGTTTGCAATGATTTGCTACAATATATTTGCAAATGTTATTCATAAATCAGTAAATTAAACTGCTTATCTTCATAAAATTTAGTATGTTTGCTCTGTTTTGCTTTATGTTTTCCGCAGAGCCAATTACCTACCTATGTTTGCATCTACAGTAGCTACAGAGACATCTAATGGGATTCAACTGAACTGCAGTCTGGATGTGAGAAACAGCAGGGTTCTGCATAGTATTCATCTGAGTATAGACTATTATTTATTTAAAAGTAAACTTGCAAAGGACAGAATTAAGAAATCCATATCAAAAATCAACACTGCAGTGCAAAGACATTCGTTATGCTTTATACTGTATTTATGTTGATTTTTAAGGTGCACCCATTTATGGAAACAACAAGTTAATAACTATTCTGTTTTGTACTTCTCTCACTGTATGTTGGCCTCGATAAGAGAGTCAAAGAAATGATGACAATGCAATATAATGCTTTATAAAATGTATTTTCATGTTTGAACGAGCAGCCAAACATTGCACATCTGCTCCCTCTTGTCCAAAGACGAGTGCCCGGTGAATTAGTAATGATGAATTCATCATGATAATGATGGCCTCATTAGACATGCATTATATTTTATTGTGGCTTGGAGGAAATAACTGCTGAAGATATATGTGTTTTTTTTTCCATTTTTGTGATGCAAGAATTGTATGTATTGATCAGGATGAGAATCTTTTGAGTTCAATCAAATGGATAGCTAGGCAGTGGCACAAGAGTCGCATAGCAGTTGCGTGTTTAGTTTATGGGTAATATTTTTTTACTTATTTTCTACTGCAAATGGCCGTGGCCCAATGCATTTAATGTGGGGTAGGCCAACAATACACTGCCCAGTACAGACACAAAGGAGCGGAAAGCATTGTTCTTTTTTTTGTTTATTTGTTTATTCTTTATTATGAAGTCTGATAAAATGTCTGGCATCATTGTGCTTACATCATTCAAATACTGGCTCAAAAATCTACAGGAATACCTCCCAGATATGCCTGGAAATAAGGATTTTTTGCAGCTGTAAAAACCTTAAATTCAGAGGATTTATTTACAAGTTTTCTTACAGTTTTCCATTTTAATTTTTTGCCTCCCTAATTTCAATTTATTTAACAAAAAAGAACACTGAGGCCAAGCTAATATACGCTCCTTCTACCTGAATTTATTTTTGTGCTACTCTTGAGAGTTGGAACTATTTAAAATGAAGCGACTGAAAAACAAATCTGTGGGACTTTCACGTGGGTACGATGCGCTATTGTGTGCTTTAGTCTGAAAACAGTGCAAATATTCTGGCCCGCAGAAGGTCATCCCCCAATTTCATCCAAATCCTTCCTTCCACAATTAATTGGGAGGTTGGCGCCCATTTTCCATGGTGAATGATCCACAGATTTGGAAAAATCTTTTGAATATTCTTTGTGCTGACCATCCAGCACAACAAGCCTATGTCCTAAAACTACGTTACGTAAGAGGCAGGCAGTGCATAACAATATACCAAAGTTAGGATCGTATTTTAATTTTTTTAACTAGTGTTTTTTTTCCACACTATTTTGGCATTGTCCCTGATATTATTATTCTGTTTGATTAATATGAGTACTGGGTTAATCATACCTGATTTTATTTAAAAAATGTTAATGGTATAATTGTTTTATCATAAAAGTACCATGCATTTCTGTTATTATTGCTCTAGTTTCTCCCAAGAAATATTGCCCACTAGAAACTATCTTAATTTTAAGCTAAATTAAAAGCTTCATAAAATCGGCATAGATTTTTGTCTTTTTTGCATGCAATAATTTCAGAGTGGTTGTAAAACAAAAGAGAATAAATATTCAGAAAGCGACAAGTGCTTTGGCATATTAATGATTAAGGGGTTGGAATAAAAAATTTAAAAGTCCAAATAATGGCTTTAGAAAGGATGGGCAAATGTAATAAATAAATAAATACTTTTTTTTACCTCAGTGTTGAATACTTGTATAGTCACTTGCAGCGGAACAGTGTTATCCATTAACAGGAAAAAGTTTTACCATTTTGAGAATGAAATAGGCATTATAACGTCTTCTCTGAGTGTAAGCAAAACATCCTACTTTTATATCTCTGAAGTTACATTGTAGAGATCCTACGGCAGAAAAAAAAATCATTTTTTAAAATTTCATGCAAATTATTTTTCCACTGCTCGTTTCTGAGAGGTTCAAGAACATTGTGCTATCGTTGTGTTTCATAGAGAAGCATGTCCTGAATAAGGGAGTTATGCTTCAAGTGGACTCAAAGGCGAGAATGCGCCTTTAAAGCAGGCAGACTCGTAGTGCTTGTTCAGGTAGGACTTCAGTGCAAATGTCTTGTTGCACCGTTTGCATTTGAAGTGCTTGAAAGCAGAGTGCGTCTGCATGTGCGCGCGGAGGTTTGAACGATCCGCAAATGCTTTTCCGCAGTGTGCGCATCCAAAGGGCTTCTCGCCAGTGTGTGACCTCATGTGACCCTGCAAGAGCCACGGTCGACTGAATGCTTTGCCGCATATGTCACACTTGTGCTTGAGGTCATGGGTCAACAGGTGCATAGCCATAGCTGGCATGGAGACGTACACTTTCCCACAAGTTGGACATTTTTTGGCCATCTTGCTGTCCAAGCTGCGATGGGTCTGCTTGTGTCGGCTCAGGTTGGAAGACGTGGCGTAGGTTTTTCCGCACTCGTTGCACGTGTGGCGTTGGATGTTCCTTGAACTGCTGAGCACTTTCCTCCGTGACCTTCCGTCTGTGATGAAAAACGCATCGACCGCATATCCTTCACTCACTGCGTTGTCCCCGTTGATGTAACCAGATGTGATCTCAGACTGGGGGCTGTCGGGCGGGTCGGAGTCCGGCGCTCCGTAATCGCTGGTCATACCGTCGTATAAAGGCTCGGGAGACGGCACTTTAATGGCGCTGTCGCTCTCTCCATCATATACTGAGGGGTTGATGTAGTCGCTAATGTATCCTAGCGGTGCAAAAAAAACAAGGTCTTTATTAAATTATTCATATTCACTGAGGGATTAGAGTGAGAACTGTCTGGTTCACAGATGCAACAAGATATTTCTGGCAGTTTTCCCACTTCATTTCCCGGCTACTGCTCTTCAGAACACCTTGACGCTTTAAGTCATTTACAGTAAGAGACTGAAGTGATTTTATTCATATCGACTTCTGAAGATATAGTTCAACAGTAGGCCTCTCATACAAATCTGTAATGAAATTTAGTTTTAAATGATTCAAGAACAAATTGGGGGTAACATTTGCAATTCAGAAGCAGAGTTTACCCAGAGGGCACGCAGCTATTAAAACCAGAGGATGCGTTAACTATCTACTTAAAATCTAGTGCCACAGCAGAGTAATATTGGACTGCTACATTTGCAGTCTTTGTTCTAATCACCTATTTGACCAAGTATAGTCATGAATGTAGCCTTCGAAGTAGATCACTAGAAACAGTTCAAAAATGCCTGCAAAACAACACCTGTAAAAGTGATACTTGTATGCATCATTAAATACATTTATTTTTTGCCATATAAAATCATGCAGGTTATATAAAAAAACCATAGATAATTACTAAATTCTAAAACAGGAAATCAAACTTAGAAATGTATTATTATTATTATTATCATTATTATTATTATTATTATTATTGGAAAATGTGCCACGTCATCATTTTTGGATGATTGAGTCCGTTCCTCAGAACAGTTTGCTCTTAAATTGTATTACAATGAAAGGTCTCGTTACACAAACATATGCATAGTCGACAAAATCCATGTGCCGTTCCTCTGATGACACATAGCGCCACTATACAGCCGAAAAATCATAACGGTTAAGAAACGCAGCAAAAGCAGTGTCATTTACCTTTATCATGAAGCCGGAGACTGAAGTCGGTCCTGGATCTACCATAAGAACTTTCGAGATCAGTGGTCGCGAAATCATCGAGCTTAACCTTTTTAACAAGGAAAGACCTTGGCATGTTTTTGATGTTGCCCCCCAAAACACTCTTCCGGTACGGATTACTTCTTTCTTCATGCAACACTGATGCAATCTCTTTCACAAACGAATGGCTCTCTGTGGCTTGGTTCAAATACCAGCTAAGGGAGACGCGAAGGCTCACTCCTTTTGCTTGCTCGCCGCTGTTCTGCCACGGCGCGTTTAGCTGGAAGAGAAATGCAAGTTCAGCACTGGACAGCTCCCCTCCAAAGGCTGGCGCATGTGTTTGCACCGGGTAGCTCTTTTTTCAAAGGAAGGTCCACTAGTGCCATCCCCAAGCAATCACGGCGAGAATACAATTCCAGAAACGGTGTGAGAGCTAAAAAACAACGCTGATAACCGCTTTTGAACTGGACAATTCGGGAGATAAGGGCGCGTTTAACCTTCGACGCGTTGTAGGCAGAAAACGGCCCCTCGCTTTCCCTCCTTAAATAAATAAAAAATGTAAATAGAAAATAATGATTATTGAAGTAAATTATCACAGTTCCGCACACTCTCACAGAACAACGCGTCTGATGGTCCTAGATTTCTGGGAACAGTTAGCCGGTTGCGGGGATTTATAGAGCGACGATCAGGTGGGAGATGGAGATGGAAGTACTTAATTTAATCCGTCAGAAACCTCCCGGGAATGGCATTGGGTTGGAAGAATTCAACTCAATGTTGTTACACATATCCCACTCACACTCCCATTTCGCCAGCACATATTTTTGAAAAATATTGCCTTATCGTGTCATTGCATTATTTGCCCACTTTCACAGTTTCACTTTATTTATTAAAACAGTCGTCTGCTCGTTAAAAAGCCTCTGTTCAAAGCATGAGGTATAAAAATAGGAAACGTTTTTTTATCGTTAGTTCGCTAATGCTATTAATGTTGAGTCCATTTTAGGGCCCGTTTCAAATAAGTTAATAGAAACACGGAGAGATACGAGGTCAGAATGTGTACTTTCGTTAAAGAAAAAGAATAATTGGCATAATTTGCTTTTAACTGGAACATTCCTAAGTGATCTTACACTTCTCCCCCTACCTTTCAACAAATTTAGCATGCAAAAGGCTAATTATCCTAACCACAACCTTGAAAATTGGGTGCGTATGGCCTAAAGTTTACAGGTCATTTTTCCACATCACTTTGTATGAGCCCAAGCCCATGATGTTCTCAACACAACTGACTGGAACGTGGAATTTATTTTTTTGACCAAAAATATCTAATTTTTTTTTTTATTATTTGCAGAAAGTATTATTCATGCTCCAAATTCAGAGCCACGTGAAAGTTCAGCAATTTACCAAAAGATGCATAAAGCTTATAGTATATATCACTTTGAGAACACAGTTTTTAATAAATAAATTTTGTAGGATTTTCGACATTACATCCTTTACTGAGCATAATATAATTAAAAGATGGAAGAAATCTGGTTGTTTCTTAGCCCTTCATATCACAATATGGACTCAGAAAGCAGGACATGGGCTTGGAAATACTTTGTTAGGTCCTGAGTCTGTTTATTGTTTTTACCACTCTTCAACTAGGCTTGACAGTTTGTTCCTTCCATTTTCCTGACTGGCACTTATTATTCAATTATTGTATTGTAGTTCTCCTTTGCCTTTATGCTCTTGCCCCAAGTTGTTTCCTGTTGTTAATTGTTTTTGTGAATAATGAAGATCCCGGTCTGCATTCAGTCTTTGCTGGATTGTTTCTCTTGGAATCATGAAGAGATGCTTTGATCAGTTTATTAAGAATATCTTCCCCTGCAGTGCTGCTCAGCCTTGTAAGTACAGGCTACACCTCCAAGTCTCAGAGTTCAAAGAGTGAGCTTCATTTATCTAGCCCTGTACCCCCAGACTGCCTCCCAGGTACTGACCGCAGAACTGTCTCTGTCCATGGCTTGTCTTTCTCAATTGATCCTTTTTACCCCAAACCTGACCCAGACTGTCCCTGACCATTCATTTTCAGAGTCCTATTTGAGTTGTTAATCTTTGAACCATTAGTGGCAGCTACCATCATTAAACATTGATACGAGATCAGGTAGACACCAGGAGCGAGGTGAAGGGGAATATGGAATTTATTAAAACAAAAGCAAAACAGGCACGAGGGCCAACAAAAAACTTGGCCCAAAGGGTTGCCAAAGACAAACTAAAGATAAGCTACACAGAGCGAAGAACTAAAGAGCTAAAAAGGCAAGAACAAAAATCACTGGAAACTCCAGGCAGATATCAAATAAAAATAAATAACAAGACTATGGCTATGAACAAGACTTGGAAACAAGGACTTGGAAGCGTGAACATGAGCAAAGACTAGTACATGAAACGAGACTTGAGCAACAAAACTTGCACATGAAACGAGACTTGAGACACTGTCTGCCAAACAACTTCCACCGCATCCAGATAAAGGCTAGGAAATCAAGACATGAGAGGCAACACCTGGAGAAGGAGAACAAGAGGCAGGGCAAGATCATGAGACATGGACTAAGATTGGATAACAAGACTTGCTCATTAAGAGAATGAGCGTGCTCAGCTTAAGTACCAATTAAGTATGCAGCTTGGAAGCAAGCATGAATGTTCAGAACAGAAAAGCACAGCAAGATCTTGAAATAGCAAAGCAGGAATCATCACAATAAACTCCCTGTCTAAATTAGTAATATTAGTAATCTGCCTATCTAAGAATTAAACCACCCAGTGAATGTTAGTAAATGTTAGTAACTTAAAAACAGTTAATTGTCAATTAAGCTTTGAGAGCCCCGAATCAGCACAGCACAGAAGGAAGAGGGAAATACCAAAGCCAACCCAGAGCTCTGAAATGTGCAACAACGAAGGCACGGGGCGGAACGCAGACAAGCGGTGGAGTGGCTTGGCAGACCTGGCAAAAACAAAAACATGGAAAAGTAAAAACATGGACAATAAACATGAATTATGAAATGCTTGATCCAGATATAAGAAACTGTTAAAACTGTGACATGAACTATGAAACCATAAAACCTGAACTATGGAACATGAAACTGTTAAAACCATAAATGCTGTCCAGAACACAACAAACATAGCCCTTCTGGGTTTTTTGGGCATCTGCGCCTGGTTCCATCACGGCTGTTCATAACACTTTGGTGAACCTTTGTCAGTAAAAACCATTCACCAATGAATCCCATGGAAAAAAATACCATGAGTGCTGGCAGTGTGGTTGCACCCGGGCCTGGGTGTAACGAGGGCCTGTTGACAGGCGCACATGTGACTGTAGCAAAACTCCCAATTATGCAGTCATACGCAGTGATAGTATTTTCAAAAGCTATATTTGTGTTGCAGTCAGACGAAAATAAATTTTTTTGGTGAATAAAAGCATTTCTAGCTGTATAAATACCACCGAAGTCAGACAAATCATTTTCATAGCGAAAAACATTTAAAAGTATTTAATCAGTCTACGTCTAATACTCCAAATACTCGTGCAAATATTTAGGGATTTACGTTGGACCTAGGTAGAAAAAAAAAAAATTATTAGAATTGACAGTGGTGAGGCTGCATATTTTCTCTTATTATTATGGAAAATGAAGCACTGATTGCTAAAACCCCATAAGTCACACATTTGGCAAAATTGAGTTAAGACCGTTTCCATATCAAGTTTGACCTGGGCTTTCTTTTGAGCACTGAAACACTACAGTCACATCCCCATTTCTGCATAATTTGCAGTTAAAGGTATTATTGAGGGCTAAATGCCCACTAGTACAGAGCCGGCACGACTCAGTGAGTTCTAAAACCCAGCAAGATCTGGACATGTTTGGATTTTAGAACTCATTTTCTGAATAACCATTAGATGTCTCTACTTTCAAAATGGCTTAAGCAGGGGCAGAAGGTCAGAAGAGCTTGACCCTCGAAAGAGGACGAATGAAAGTACAAAACCCAAAACCAGTGAAGTTGGCACGTTATGTAAATCGTAGATGAATACAGAATACAATGATTTGCAAATCCTTTTCAACTTATATTCAATTGAATACACTGCAAAGACAAGATGTTTAATATTCAAACAGCAAAACTTTTTTTTTTTTTGCAAATAATCATTAACTTAGAATTTAAAGGCAGCAACACATTGCAAAAAAGTTGGCACAGGGGCCTTTTTACCACTGTGTTACATCGCCTTTCCTTTGAACGACACTCAGTGAACGTTTGGGAACTGAGGAGACCAATTTTTGAAGCTTTTCAAGTGGAACTCTTTCCCATTCTTGCTTGATGTACAGCTTAAGTTATTCAACAGTCTGGGGTCTCCGATTCATAATGCGCCACACATTTTCAATGGGAGACAGGTCTGGACTACAGGCAGGCCAGTCTAGTACCCGCACTCTTTTACTACGGAGCCATGCTGTTGTAACACGTGCAGGATGTGGCTTGGCATTGTCTTACTGAAATACGCAGGGGCGTCCATGAAAAAGACGTTGCTTGGATGGCAACATTTGTTGCTCCAAAACCTGCATGTACCTTTTAGCATTAATGTGGCCTTCACATATGTGTAAGTTGCCCATGCCTTGGGCACTATTACACCCCCATACCATCACAGATGCTGGCTTTTGAACTTTGCGCCTACAACAGTCCGGATGGTTCTTTTCCTCTTTGGTCCGGAGGACACAACGTCCACAGTTTCTAAAAACAATTTGAAATGTGGACTCGTCAGACCACAGAACACTTTTCCACTTTGCATCAGTCCATCTTAGATGAGCTTTGGCCCAGCGAAGTCGGCGGCGTTTCTGAGTGCTGTTGATAAATGGCTGTCACTTTGCATTGTAGAGTTTTAACTTGCACTTGCAGATGTAGCGACGAACTGTAGTTACTGACAGTGGTTTTCTGAAGTGTTCCTGAGCCCATGTGGTGATTTTTTTTTTTTTTGGATTGTTGTCGGTTTTTGATGCAGTACCGCCTGAGGGATCGAAGGTCACGGGCATTCAATGTTGGTTTTCGGCCTTGTCGTTTACGTGCAGTGATTTCTCCAGATTCTCTGAACCTTTTGACGATATTACGGACCGTAGATGATGAAATCCCTAAATTTCTTGCAATAGCTCCTTGAGGAATGTTGTTTTTAAACTGTTCGACAATCAGCTCACGCATTTGTTCACTAAGTGGTGACCCTCGCCCCATCCTTGTTTGTGAATGACTGAGCATTTCAGGGAAGCTGCTTTTATACCCAATCATGGCACCCACCTGTTCCCAATTAGCCCGTTCATCTGTGGGATGTTCCAAATAGGTGTTTGATGAGCATTCCTCAACTCTGTCTTTTTTGCCACTTGTGCCAGCTTTTTTGAAACATGTTGCAGGCATCACATTTCAAATGAGATAATATTTGCAAAAAATTACGAAGTTTACCTGTTCGAACATTAAGTAACTTGTCTTTGCTGTGTATTCAATTGAATATAGGTTGAAAAGGATTTGCAAATCATTGTATTATGTTTTTATTTACGATTTACACAACGTGCCAACTTCACTGGTTTTGGGTTTTGTAATTGGAAGAAAAATCTGATAAAATTGAAGAAAGTGAAAGGTGAAGAACACGTTTACTGCTGGGGAAACCTCATACCAGCCAGGAAACTCAGCCCAGATTGCAGGTGAGTTATCTCCTAAATAGGCCCAGTACTGAAACAACAGGCCACGATTCTGTGTAGAAGCACGTACTGCATGTGCTGCCAGCTTTTATGTAGAAATGAAACAAATACTTCGAGGGGCTAGTTTAGGCACATGCACTTGTATGTTCTATGATAGTGCTCCTAAACTACATTTTGTCACAATCCAGTGTTTTTATTCACTTTATTGTAAATTATGACATTTTGTTTAACAATTGTCAGAAAATGTAAGCCCAGTTACCCTGAATATGTGCCTAAAACCCCACAAGTCCAATTTATTTTGTCCGTTATTCCTCCAAGAATGAGAATATGTGACCAAGCTGGGTCCTTTCAATCCGGGGGAGCACCGAGTTAACAATGAATATTACATTAAAGCACTGTCTAACTTTTTTTCTGAATAAAAGTTTTTTCCTTGATTTTCTCAAAACTAACGATTGTGACTTGCAGGGGTTTTAGTAATCAGTGCTTCAAATATCCTTCCCTTTGCTTCCTGTTGTAAGGATGTATGAGAAATATGCTGACCAATCAAATGTCTGAGCTGGCAGTTTTGGTTCCCTCGCCATTCTTAGTGACCTAACGACACGGAAAATGTAGACATGAAACATCTAACTCACGAATGGGGAAAAACTAAAGCAGAGGGAAAGAGGATGCAAGAATAAAACTGCCTGAATTGGATTCTTATTTTTTGTTTCCCTGAGCACTGTACAGCAATAGAACAGCTAACAAGCAATGGATGGCATGTGCCTGTTGGTAAGCTGATATTTACCTTAGCAGCCATGGCACTATCTACCTTTCCTAGCTAAGTATGTGATCTGTGCTGCCATTATTGTCTGGCTGACATTACTTGCATTAGACTGTTGCTAGACCTTTAGCAAGCTTGCTATCTAGTGAATAAATTATAATGATAGTAACATTAGCTAATAATACAACATTCTAACGTGGAGTTTAATAATACACTGTGGAATGATTTATCAATTGCGCAACATTTCCAAGGTTCATAATACAATGTAAACATGAATAAGATTAACAACAAGTTGTTAACTTGAATATTTTTCTTTAGATGGCTGGGCTGCTAATCTGTAGTGCAATATTTTGGAAAGCTATATTATATGTACCCTATGCCACATCTAACTCTCAGAAATACAGACTGTTTGAAGTGGGCATCCCCTTTATGACATGAACTCTGTTCTCAGTGGCTAGTGAACAGAGCCATCAGCCCTATGTGTTTACGGAAAGGAATGACGTAAAAATTCTTTAGCAACTGGCAAGTCCCTGAATACAGATAACAAAATTGGTAGCTAGCTAGCTAAGTTGGCTTCTGAACGACACAATGAGTATGGAATGGTAATGCCTGCAGGCTAAGCAGTAGTTACATTCAGAAAGATGTGTGACATGCAGTCACCCTAAAAGTTTAACAGCACTTGGAATTCAGTGTCTAACAATTAGAATGATCATTGGCTAGCATCTGTGTAGAAGCAACCATTAGCTAAGATACCATTTAATGCCAATGGCAGCACTGTCCTTCTGAACTGAATTCCATTAAAATGGTAACCCACTCTATCTGTTCCTATAAACCTGTCTTCTACATTGCCTCTGGCTTAACTACCAAAGCTTTCTAAATCCAGTTAATTTTGTAGCAAGCAGAATAATGATTATGGAGAGGAAATGTATGTAGTATTGAGAGTGGCACTTAGTTAACCTGCTGACAACCAAGCCATATAAATTGATGTGAACTGTGAGGACACGCTATCTGACTCCAGAAGTGGAAGCAAATTTTATTAAAGCTTTATGCAAAAATCCTCCAGTTCTTTTACCTGCATCCTGTGATTTTATTGTTGAAAATTTTTACAGTAAATTGAAGTTAAGCCTCAATTTAGTAGCTCCATTTGGAACAAAAAAGGTCAAAGAAATATACTGTTAGATATATTTTTCCACTGTTTTTATATGGAGCCACTTTCAGAACTTGTACTGTTTTGTCAATATTGTCTTGTACTGTGTAACGAGTATGTAATACTTGTTTGTGACTTGCTGCATACCGCCAGATCACCATTGAAAAATACCCTTTGGCCTCGACTGATTTTATCTGGTTAAATAAAGGATTTGATTGATTGATTGATTGATTGAAAGCCCATACCCCCGTGGAGAAACGAGGAAATCAAAAAACTGAAAAGGAAATGCAGGATGGCCAAAAGGAAATGGAGGAAGAATAAATTAACCATAAACCAAATATTCCATGAACTGCTCGAAATATATAACAACGCAGTTAAACAGGCAAGGAATTCACTTTGCCAACATAATTTCTACTCATAAAAATAACTCTAAAGTCCTATTTTCCACCGTAGATCACTTAATCAATCCTGATTTTAATAAATACAGAATTTCTATTATTGACTCTTAATGCAAGCAATTTGCAGACCACTTCAGGGGCAAGATTGACTCTACAAGATCCAGCATTTTATCTAACCAGGAAACTGTTTCTAATAAAAAGGAAGGTTTGCTTTTACCTGAGGAAACACTGGACAGTTTTGTCCTGGTCGATGCTAAGATGCTTGGTAGAGTTTTCTCCTAAGCAAACCTGAATATCTGCCTTTCAGATCCCATCCTCACCTCATATTTTAAAACATTTTATGGATTCTTTGAAGATGAGCTTTTAAACATTGTGAATAGCTCTCTTAAGACAGACATCTTTCGCGCTGCCTTCAAAATGGCAGTAGTGAGGCCCCTTCTGAAAAAGAGCAACAAGGATCCTGATATTTTTAATGATTAAAGACCGATATCAAACTTGCTATTTTTAAGCAAAATTTTAGAGAAACTTGTTTTTATTCAGTTAAATGATTTCTTAATTAAAAATAATATTTTTGAAATATATCAATTTGGTTTTAGGAAGAACCACAGTACAGACACAGCTTTGTAAAAGATTGTTAACGATCTTAGCCGCCATCTAGATTTGCAAAAGAGTTCAGTGCTGGTACTTCTGGATCTAAGCGCAGCCTTTGATACAGCAGACCATCAAATACTTTCGAATAGACACATTTGGTCGGCCTCTCTGGTACTGCCTATAAACGCTTAAACTCCTATCTCACAGATAGAAGATATCTGGTAAGTATGGGTACATGTTCTTCAGGGATCTATGAAATTAAATGTGGTGTCCCCCATGGCTCAATCCTAGGCCCTGTAGTTTGTAATTTAAACATGCTTCCACGAGACAGGCTATCAATTTTCACAGCTATACTGATGATAGTCAGCTTTACATTGCCATGTCTCCTGAAGATACATACAGTTGATGCCCCTTTTAACTGTATTTTAGATATTAAATCCTGGATGGCAGAAAACGTATTGCAGCTCAATCAGGACAACACTGAAGTTTTAGTTATCGGTCCATAGGCTAAGAGAGAGAAGCTCTCGTCAAAACTACAGGCATTGTCATTGAAGTCAATATCATTTTTGATTCTGATCTTAGTTTTATCCCTCATATTAAGAATGTAGTTAAAACAGGCTTTTATCATCTTAAGAATATGGCCACCGCCTCGTCCCAACCGGCAGTGGTAGGCAGCTTTTTCAGAGTTTCGCACAATTAGTTAGTGCGCTACAGGGTTGCAAATTGGGAAGGGACTGCCAGGAAGAAAAATAATTTTGCCTTATTCGTTGCTCAGTCGCCTCCTGTTGGCCAGATGTGGCACTCGTCAGGAAGATTCTAAGCTTGTTCTTGTTCAGGTATTCTCCACCCTCGTTCTGAACTTGCGAAGATTCAACCAATGAGTGTATAAGAAGCAGTGGCTGATAGTCGCGTGCTTCGGAGGAGAGCCGTGAACTTTCTTCACTCTCCTGAATTGGCAGCAAGGGGTCGCCTACGAGCAAGCCTTGTGCCTTGTACATAGTTCACCAATTGAGCATTCCAGATTCGGGTGGGATTAGAGATGCCAAAAAAAAAAAGAATATAGCCTGCATCCACCCATTTCTCTCTCGGGCCAACACATAGATGCTCATGCATGCTTTTATTTCCAGCCGTATCGACTATTGCAATGACCTGCTTTCTGGTCTTCCCAAAGAGCTATCTCACACCTTCAACTGCATCAAAATTCAGCTGCACGTGTGTTGACTAGGACCAGAAAGTGGGCTCACATTACACCGGTTTTAAAATCACTGCATTGGCTCCCCATGTGTTTCAGGATTGATTTTAAGGTCCTTTTAACAGTTTTTAAATGACTTTATGGTCTTGCACCTTCTTATCTCTCAGAGTGGCTTTTATCATATGAAGCCTTGTGGACCCTGAGGTCCTCCGGCACCGGCTTTTTAGTCGTTCCCAGAACTAATAGGGAAACACGGTGAGGCAGCTTTCAAGCATTATGCCAGACACTTATGGAACAGCCTGCCTGAGAACTTAAGGGTTAAATAAATTTTTACTTTCCCTCCAACCAAAAATGGTTTAGCCTATTATACCATGTAAATTCAAAAGTTCTATTGGCCAACCCCGACCAAGTTGTGACTATAAACTGTCAGTATGGCCAGCAGCAACCGCTAAAACACAGAGCAGAGAAAAGACTGGAGCAAAGAGATAGAGAAAACAAGAGGGGTGCAAGGGATTTTTCAACCAAATTTTAAAAAAAGATGTGAAGTGGACAAAATGACTAGTTTCTGACAAGGATGATCTACTACAGCGTAAGACAATTAAGTACACAGTGCAGCCTCTGACAATTGAGATTTCAGCCTTGCTTCACCTCTTCCATCTGAATGATAAAAGCCCTGCTCTCACCTCGCCTTGAAGCGCATTACTTCTCAAAACCCGTTCCCATTTATGTTTCCTTATTTGCAATTAAGTGTCAATTTGTTTTGTTGCGAGGTAAAACTACTGGCCATTTCTCCTGATCTGGTATAACTGTTCATTGCAATAGATACCAAGTATTTTCCTATCCGCATTAATGGTGACATAACGGGCTCTAATTTCGTAGACCAGGCGCAGGGGCGGCGCAGGCGCGGCGCATGGGGGGTGCGCCGCGCCAACGGGGTGTGTCCAGGCGTATGTTGCAATTTCGTGCCCGGCGTAGCCTGGCGCAAGTACTCCTCTGTCCCGCCTCTGTCCCTCCTTCCAGTGCAAGTTGGCAATGAAGGCGACACAGCCGAGTCAAATCTTGCTCACTGGCAAGAGAAACGATGGATAGCGTGTTCCTATTTTTGGGATTAACATCCATGGACAACAATGCAAGATACGTTACACATTTATTTTCAATATGTGATCTTAACTCCGTACGAGATCATAGCAATCAGGCTGTATTCCTTTCTCCCACTGAAGACGATAAAACCTAAGTCACAATAATAGTAGCCTAGTATTAAACCGCTTGCACACTGGACGGGAAACGATTTTTTCGCTGGACAGATTGCGTCTTGTGTCCAAAAGTCTGACAGGGTTTTAATAAATCTCCGTGTCCGACAGTCTATTATTGTTTTTAATTTCTTCACATCTACTGACTCTTTTAGATCTTAAACGTGAATGTTTTAATAAGAGGGCTCAGTTCTTCAAGATGAGTACCGAGAATTTCAATGTTTCTGTTTAAGCTCCGCTTAATAAAGTGAGTCTACATTGGCGCGAGACAATGTGCAATGCCTCCGTGTCTGACAGCCAAAAAAAGGACGATTAGAACAGATTGATAACGAAATAAGGAATAAAAAGAAACATTTTAACAACAGAGCATCCAATGAACACTGCGATTTATTCATTGGCGGGACATCTTTGATGGATATCCTGTTCGTTGCTGATATATTTTTATTCATTATTTCATTATAAATTTGTTCTCATATCAATACTTTTACTTTTTGCTGGCGGGTGGACATGAAGTATTTTGCATTTCATGTCGGACAGTCTTGATCGTGCACGCAATGATTTCCTCACTCTGTCAATGGTCATGGAATTGATTTGCTCACGCACTATTTTATCTCTGCTGTGGAAATAAAGCGTGAATCTGTTCAATCCATCTGACTCATTTTCAAAAGAAAGACCGAATAAATACTGATGTCTATCTTCAACGGCAGAAAACAGATGAATAGGCTAAAAAGACCAAGAAAAGTCCATAGCTATCAATTTGCATTTTGTGAAGGTCGAACACAAACATAGCCAAGTTTGCACGTCTAATAATTCCTGGAATACACGGAAAAATTAGAACTTTTATGACTCTCGGACACGGAGCTATATTAAAACCCTGTCCGACTATCGCGTCTTTGCATTGACTTTGTCTGTAATCAGTCGTGCGAAAAATTCATTTCGCGTCCAGTGTGCAAGCGGCTTTAATGAGCATAGAATGCAAGCATTCGATATCAAAAGAAAGACCGAATAAATACTGATGTCTATCTTCAACGGCAGAAAACAGATGAATAGGCTAAAAAGACCAAGAAAAGTCCATAGCTATCAATTTGCATTTTGTGAAGGTCGAACACAAACATAGCCAAGTTTGCACGTCTAATAATTCCTGGAATACACGGAAAAATTAGAACTTTTATGACTCTCGGACACGGAGCTATATTAAAACCCTGTCCGACTATCGCGTCTTTACATTGACTTTGTCTGTAATCAGTCGTGCGAAAAATTCATTTCGCGTCCAGTGTGCAAGCGGCTTTAATGAGCATAGAATGCAAGCATTCGATATATATATATATATACATATATATATATATATATATATATATATATATATATATATATATATATATATATATATGTGTATATATACATATATATATTTATACAGTTTGTGGTTGGCTGAGAAAGATGTGAAGTCGTTAGTTTTCATCACAGATTCAGTTGCGCTGATTAAGCCGGTCAGCCAAATTACCACTGCACAGAAATTAAACCAGGTTGGAGCTGGCGAGTTTTCTGCGAAACTCCAGCGGAGACTTTTTCTACGAAATTGTCACGGCGTCTTGATGAATATGTGACACCTCCCCCTACTACGCCGCCACACCCATCTCGGCGCACCTTCGTCTACCGAAGGCTGCGCACCTCACGAAATTACCACTACGCGGGCTGTGCCGTACGAAATTACCACTGCGCGGGCTGCGCCTCGCTACGCCACCTGCGCTGCGCCAGGAAATTAGAGCCCAACATCTTAATGTCTTTCGAAGCTTCTGAATTCCCGTTGCTCACAAAACAGTACATTTTTTTCTGCTTCAGTGTTTGATTTGCTGCAATAGGCTAAAGAAAACGTTTTTAAAAATTAGTTTTTGCCAACACAGGTCCGGGTGTCCAGTTTGCTTATGTAAAAATAAGACTCTGTATACAAGCAGTGACATTACCATAATGCAAGTTAACTCGGACAATTAATCGGACAATTAATTGAATTAATTTACCAAGCAAATAGGCTTCCAATAAGCTGTGTTGCCAATAATGATAGCCTCAGGCATATAATATAGCCTGGGGTCAAAGTGGAAGGCTACAGTCTGAGATGGCATAGAAGGCAATTAACCGAAATTTCATAAAATTCTACCTTGTAGAATCTTATGTACCATCATAAAGTCACCTAAAGATGGTATTTAGATGATTCGTTTGTTTATAATTAATTAATTAAATTATTGCTGTCCATACAATCTCATATTGTAGCTTTCCAACAGACTGGACTTTTAAGGCCTAATCAATGATTTTGCTACCATGAAAGTTTGATGCATGGCATGCATTTAGAATTCAAACCTATACATGTACATACCAACAAAAGCCAAAGACAGTGGAACTATTGGGACATGGTTCTGATGAACACTGAAACCAGGCACGGCGTTATGGGTGGGCCCACTCATCTACAGGCCCACCCTAAACTTCAAAAAAATACTAATATATATTGTTTTAAATACATTTAATGATTCAATTCATTAATTTTGCAAATTTGTTAATTTTACAAATGATTTCAAAGGTTGGTTATGGTGATGCTTTAACCGTGGTCAACATGGCCGCTTTAAAACCAAGGACGGCAGTCACAGATAGGTAGCCTATGCACTGAAGCATTAAAAAAATGCGACAAAATATTTAAGTAACATTAGCAACCAAATTCAATATAAAGAGATGATATAGTAGTACATCTGCTAGACGTTTTTATTAAGAGAAGATTAAACCCGAGACCAAAGATTTGCGACGAGTCAGGTTGAAACTTCCAACTACGTGTGACGCACCGGTCTGCAATGTTTTGAAACCTGCCAGTTCACATCGATGCGACGAGATGAGAGGATGTATTGTTTCCAGAGCACTGAGTCTCAGCGATTCCATTTTAACTGCCAGGTTTTTTGGCCTATTGTCCCAGTGTTGAGGCGCAACAGTTGCATTTCAGCTATTAAGAAAACAGCGAGGACAAACAAAAAAGAAAGAATGGGGCTAAATTTGGAGATGTCCATGGCCGTGGCTTAGCCAGAACTTAAAATTGGGAGGGATCTAAACATCCCATTAAAAAAAATATTATTTCTGACCATGACAATCATATGCATTCAATCTGAAAACGCTCCGCACTATCAGGTGCTGCTTGTTCACTTCGTTAAGGCAAAACGACAATTGTTCATTTGGACGTGCAATTTTGTGCATTTCAAATCAGTGGCGTAGCCAGAACTGAAAAATGAGCGATCACACAACATTGCTTTACTACAATTATTTGTCCTAACTTGTTCTCGGCCTTTTTCCTTTGTTGAAATAATTTTCCAGTTATAAGAATAATCAATTGGCAATTAAAGACACAGCTTCTTTCGTGAAGCGATCTAGGGTGACTAATCAATAGGCGAAATCCAGACCAGAAAAATAAGTTACTCATAAGTTGGCCAATGGGCTACTTTTTGAGGTAAACTGCTCTGGAAATTCTGCACTACCTTTCCGTCTCATCAGGCGATCTAGCCTGTGCTTTATGATCGATTTAATTGTTTAAATTGAATCAAAGACAGAGATTTGAAATGCACAAAATTGCGCGTCATGAATGATTGATGTTTTGCTATAACGAGGTGAACAAGTAACACCTGATAGTGCGGAGTGTTTTCAGATTGAAGGTAATCAGAAAAATAAGATCGCGATTGAGTCAGAACTAATAATTGTTTAAAAGGGATGTTTATTACCCGCGCAATTTTATGTTCTGACTGCGCCACTGGTCCATGGGTGCTTCAACGAGATACTGAAGGCGCTGTTGCTAATCTCTGCCAGGAGCTTGCAGCGGTACACCTGCCCCTTTTGTAATTTTCTCCTGGTTATTCCTGGCGCAGTTCCAAACAGCTGACAGTTTGTAACTGACGGTAACAGCAGAATTTGCACCAAGCTGATTGGCTTGATGAGACAGGTTACGTGCTTTAAGTTCTAAAACCAGCCTCTTGCGATTTAACATGCTGAATCTCTCGTGACGCTACCAGCTGGCTTAAGTCGAGCTGCGACGGGCCAGTTCACACTGCTGCAATCCTCCCTGCGACATTCTAAAATGGTCTCTTCTCGTTGCCAATCTTTGGTCTGAATTGTGCTTAAGTGACCCAGGCCCACCCACAATTGGTCTGGCCCACCCCCAACTGAAATCCTGGCGCCGTGCCTGATTGAAACTCTATGAATGTCATGACAAGTCCTACTGGACAACATTTGTAAATCACAATAAACATGCCTATTTTGCACAATAATACTGCACAAAAGAGTCTCCGGGCATGGTATCTGTAAAACAATTAGTATTTGCTTTATATATTTTAATTTGACTGATTGATTGAAAAAACAAATTAGCCCTTTCACACCATGCTTTAACTCGACTGCCACTCACTGAATGCAGATATGTTCAAAGTATGTTAAGGTATGAAGTTGCAGTGGCGAATTGTGGGCGCTACAGCTGGGCCATCCCCTCAGCCATCACAGCGGAAAAAAGACGTCATCCCAGAAAAAAACAACATTACGATGAATTGAGTTTCGTTATTTTGAGGATTTGTACTTTACTTGAGTTTTTTTTTTTTTTTTTAACAAGGACTTTTACTTTTACTCCACTGCATTCAAAATATAAAAAGTATACTTTGTTACTTTGACACTGGTCACTTCATTACAAATTAAAACATAAATGTAATTCATCATTTAAGGATTATGTGGATTTGGCGTGTTCGAGAAGAACAACAGTGCTAGGCAGGGTATCTTTGTGCTGATGTGTCCGCCAGCAGACATGGAGCTGCAAATTTATGCACGCAGTTACAATATTCTATCACTAGACCGCACACCCGAATCAGTAATTGAACCTTAGCACCTTCGGTGCTTGGCCCCTAATTATAATAATAATAATAGTAATAATAATAATAATAATAATAATAATATTACTGGGGGGAAGCCAGAGTACTTGGCCAAGAATGTGACCAAAATGGACATGGAAAAAACTCTTGAGTACAGTCTATGAAAGGAATAAAAAAATAAAAGAAAATACAATACGCACAGCAGCAATTTTAGCAAAATTGCATTGGATCGCCTGAGTCTATGTTCAATATTCTGTTAAAAATGGTGAAATCAAGTATGTGACAATGTAAAATCTGTTTCAGGAGCTTACTGTTGTAATACCACAGAATATGTTATGCCATTGAGATTAGTATGTAGACTGCATTTATTGTTCTTCTGTCATCATGTGTAACTGGCTAGCCTCTGGCAGCAGCAATAACAGTTGTCATTGCTAAATCTTGTTCTCGTCAGGCACCTAACCTCACATATACATAGAGACAGAAATGCTGGAGCCTGGGAAAAAAATGCTTCCGCTTTCTCTCTGCTTTTATGATGACTACAAGCAAAATATAAATCAAGCTGCATTAGTAAATAGTGGGAAAAAATGTCCCTTCTTTTGAAAATAATGAGAATATTTCAGGAGAGTTGAAGATGAAGAGAAACATATTTTTAATGGCAGTTAGTTGGTGTGTGCAAAATATGATCACATGCAATGCAATTATTAATTATAAAGTAGGGTAAAATGCTTGATGGTTTTAGCTAAAGCAGAGGCTACCTGTCTATAATCTTTGAGCTCTGAAGTATCTAGAAGCTGTTCATATGCTGCTCTAAATTTGTAAACTGCATACATGCATATTGTGCCAGAATTTAAATGAGTGGGGAAAATAAATTCCTCGGCCTAGACAGGATAAACTAGGGCCTCTCCCACACTTCAATTTTTCTTTTTAGCAATGAATAAGTCAAATTATTACTCAAATTCGGCGGAGTGTGATGTAATTTCAGCTTATTGTATAACAATCTATCGGCATACAAATATTCAGGCTGATCAGTACTGGTCAATACAAGTATTCACAAAAACGACCCTTCTAAAAAACATCTCCCTCCAAACCAACTGCCCCAATTATTTACATCCCTCTTTCGTACTCCTCCTAGCATGAGCTGACAATGCAATGCTAACAAGGAGGCCCTGAGTTCCTCTCAATTTTAATGAAAAGTTTGATTAGGGTTAGAAGTTTACCAATCTGTAGTACAAAAGTATATGTCCATGATATTTCCCATCAGTCTGCCAGCTGCAACATTCCTCCTGTTTTTTATATGCACCAATTAGCTTCTGAACCCTTTACAACATGGTTTTTACTTTAAACATTGAATTCTGGCTTATAAAAATACTTGTTGTAAAAGTCATAAGTAAGTTAATTAACCTATATTCATTTACTGTTCGGCATTCAGCTTCCACATTACTAGTCCACCTGCTTGCAGTTACACTTCAGTCTAATCAATTTAGATTTTAACAAACACATTTTATTCAGGAAAGGTAGATAAAAATCATCACAAATGGCAGAAAATAAATGGAAGAAAACCAAACCACCAGGCATCATCATCTACTTGTTTGCGATTTCCTCATCAATAATTGCCCTAGCTTAGTATGCTCTTTTTGTGTAGCATCCTGAATTTGTCCTTAAAGGACAAGTACCGTTTTTACAGTTTTGACATTATTTGTGGCATAAAATACAATCGTTTACTCACCCATATAACTTTCGTGTCACTAACAGTCCTTTGCAAGATATTTAGATTCAAAGAGAGCCGCGTATATCTGTATAATGGGAGTGAATGGGGCACGGCAAGCGCAGCCTCTAATGCTGCATTATCTGTTGAGAAACTCATTCATTTCACCAATATTTTGTTACGATTCGCTAGTGTTGTTCCCCTTTTGAGTCCGGGTTGCCTGTTATCAGTCAATCAATTAATCAAACAATCTTTATTTATAAAGCACTTTTCATAACTGTAGCACAAAGTGCTTAACATGTTATAAACAGAACCCACCCATCACAACCCCCCTCCCACTCCAAACCCCCCTCCCCTGTTCCTTGTCCACAAAAGTCAATGTGAGCTGTAAATTAAATTGCAGTATAAAGAAATAAACAAATAAATAAGACAAATGCTAAAACTGAGAGTGGGGGAAACAAACACGCAATCACAGGGAGCCGCAGTCCCATCCCGACCCCAAGAAGCGTAAAGGGCCAAACACCACCCCCAGGAGGTGAGGGTATGGACCTCCCGGCCCACCAGGGGGGACCAGACCCCAAATCAGCGGTTCAGCAGCCACCCCCGATGCAGAGGGCTCTCACTGAGGAAATACTGGAGTTAAAAGCAAGTTGAGTTAAATAACATAAAATAATAAGATACAATTTTAAAGGAGATAAGTAAATGCAAATAAGGAATAAATTAATACATAAATGAATCAAAATGAGAGCAACACAAAAAAAGGTGAAAGACATCACAGAGTAGGGCTAAAAATGGTAATAAAAGAGGGTTAGCTAACAAACGAATAATACATTGAAATCAATAAAATTGAAGAAAGGGGTCTTAGTTAAAAGCTGAATTAAAAAGGTGGGTCTTGAGGCTGCTTTTAAAAATCTCAACGTTCTCTGCAGCCCTCAGGTTCTCCGGCAGGCTGTTCCATAAGCATGGGGCATAATGCCGAAAAGCTGCCTCACCATATGTTTTTGTGTTTGTCTTGGGAATGACTAAAAGGCCACACTGAAAAAAATGTTTTGTTGAATGAACATCATTTTTTTAAGGTAAGTGGTTGCACAAAATATTTTTATCTGAAGCTAGATATTTTTATTATGTTGACTATTTGAAATTACTTATATTTATTAAGTGGAATTAAATAAAACACCTATTTCTATTAAAATATGCTTAATTAATATATGGAACATTTACTAGGGGTCAAAATCACTTTTTTCAGTGCAGTGCCGGAGGACCTCAGGGTCCGCGAGGTACGTAAGAAAAAAGCTAATCTGACTGATAAGAAGGTGCAAGACCATTAAGACATTTAAAAACTGTCAAAAGGACCTTAAAATCAACCCTGAAACATACAGGGAGCCAATGCAGTGATTTTAAAACCCGTGTTATATGCCCCGCTTTCTGGTCCTCGTCAACACACGTGCAGCTGAATTCTGAAGCAACTGAACGTGTGATATCCTTTTTTTGGAAGAGTAGAAAGCAGGACATTGCAATAGTCGATACGGCTGGAAATAAAAGCATGCATGACCGTGTCTTTGTTGGCCCGAGAGAGAAATGGGCGGACTCTGGCTATATTCTTGAGATGATAAAAGCCTGTTTTAACTGCATTCTTAATGTGAGAGATAAAACTAAGGTCAGAGTCAAAAATGATGCCTACATTTTTAACTTGTTCTGTCAGCTTCAATGACAATGCCTGCAATTTTGACAGATGTTTCTCTTTCTTAGCCTCAGGATCGATAACTAAAACTTCAGTCTTGTCCTGGTCGAGCTGCTGCCATCCAGGAGTTAATATCTAAAATACATTTTAAAAAGGCATATGGCCGTATATCCTCAGGAGATATGGCAATATAAAGCTGAGTATCATAAGCATAGCTGAGAAAATTGATACCATGTCTCCTGATAATGTTCCCAAGTGTAAGCATGTATAAATTAAAGTGTACAGGGGGCTAGGATTGAGCCTTGGGGGACACCACATTCAATTTCATAGATCCCTGAGGAGCATGTATCCATACTTACTAAAAATGTTCTATCTGAGAGATAGGAGTTGAACCATTTATAGGCAGTGCCAGAGAGGTCGAAAACGTGTCTGAGTCTATTCAAAAGTATTTAGTGGTCTACTGTATCAAAGGCTGCACTTAGATCTGGTTGTACCAGGACTGAAATCTTGTGCAGGTCTAAATTGTGCCTAAGATTGTTAACAATCTTTAACAAAGCTGTCTCTGTACTGTGGTTTATCCTAAAACCAGATTTATGCGTTTGGTGCGCATTTATGCGTTTGGGTGCGCATAGATCTGGGTTCGCAGTATTTACGGCTATAGCATTATTGCCAAATCTTAGTTTTTTGGTAATACCAGGGGATGGAAGCCAATCACGGATGCAATAGCATCTTTTGCCGTAAATACTGCGAACCCAGATCTATGCGCACCCATGGGTTCCTTCAGGCGATTTCCACAGATAACAGACTTTTCCTTGATGGGTTTCTTTATGGTTAAAATCCCAAAACCAGCAATACATAGACCCTTCATGTGAGTAGATCGTGATTGTCTCTCCAACTTAATAAAGACAAATCCCATCCCAAGGCCGCTGATCAGTCAGTCTCTTGGTTAGGATAAGACCCCTAAGTATTCGTCGAAACGTAGCTGAAAAGAATGTAAAAGGATTTGAGTCACGGAGACCATGCAAATTTAATGGAATAACAATTATTTATTCACCAGGTAGGCAAGAGCATAAATCAAACAAACCAAAGTTAAATCAAACACAAGTTACAATCAATTTAGACAATAGTTGAGAGTAGAGTCATACCTGGCGAAAAGGCAACACATGGAACAAGTGTGCGGGTAGATCGAATTACGAAGCTTCAATAACTATATGGGGGACACACGGCGTATAGATGCACATGTGGGAAGTCGTCTGTGATCTTCCATAACTGTGTAGACTACGCACGGCATAGAGATGCACGTGTGGGGAGTCATTTGCAATTTTCACCATTGAGTTTGCGTGCACCGTTGATGGGCTACCCTTCCCGCCTTTGATGTCCCCAAGACACACATACACCCATGCAGAAGCTTCCAGTTTCAGGCCCCTTTATCTCAGCAGTGGAATTGTGGAGGCAGCTGCAGAGGACCTCTGAACCCTGATGACTTTATTACCCCACTGTTCCCAGCCATGCCTGACTGAAGACGATGCCAGCTGCAGAGGACGTCTTGGCCCGCATGATTTTATTACCCCACTATGTTAAAGAACAGAGGGCAAAAGACACTTCTGGTCACATGTCCATGTTATGTCCTAGCTTCCCCCTTACACCTCTCTCCTCATAAAACCTTCTCGGACAGATTTTGTACCCTGTCTGACTAATTTTTACCCAAAAGGGTGCAGATTGCAACCTATTCTACAGGACAAAACTGCAAAAAATAAAAAGTCCATCTTACCAAACATTTTAAAGTGCAGCCATTATGGTTTTTCATTATTTTAATGTGGTTGTGTGAATCATATATTTTTTATGTGCACCAAAAAAAGGTCTGCGTCGGAAAACCCCACATGGAAAGAACCTATAAAAACAAATAGGGCTTTAATCTCTTGGCGCAGTGCAGGGTGGCGTAGCGTGGCGCAGCCCGCGAAGTGGTAATTTTGTGCGGTACAACACCGTGCACAGTCATTTTGGCAATTTGGTAGACGGACATGTGCCGAGATGGGTGTTGCGGCGTAGTAGGAGGAGGTGTCACATATTCATCAAGACGCAGTGACAATTTCGTAGAAAAAGTCTCCGCTGGAGTTGCGCAGAAAGCTCACCAGCTCCAACCTGGTTTAATTTCTGTGCAGTGGTAATTTGGCTGACCGGCACACAGTGCGTACACGTGACCAAAATCTCACAGGCAGGTTTCCAGAATGTCAGGCACATTTCAATGCAATGAATAATTACAGCAAGCACTATTTAATGTAACTATCTGAATAAGGACATAAATTATAGTATCTATATCGATTGTCCAGATGTCAGATTAAAGGCGGTTGGCAGCATAATGGAAACTTGACCTGGCTTAATCAATGCAGCTGAATCTGTGATGCAAACTAATGACTTCACGTATTTCCCAGCCAACCACAAAGCCGCTTGCACACTGGACGCGAAACAAATTTTTCCCAGGACTGATTATAGACAAAGTCACTGCAAAGACGCGATAGTCGGACAGGGTTTTAATATAGCTCCGTGCCCTAAAGTCAAGTTCAAATTTTTCTGAGTATTCCAGGAATTATCAGACATGCAAACTTGGCCATGTTTGTGTTCGACCTTCACAAAATGCAAATTGATAGCAATCGAATTTTCTTAGTCTATTTAGCCAATTCGTCTGTTTTCTTCCGTTGAAAATAGACAACAGTTTTTATACAGTCTTTCTTTTGAAAATCAGTCAGATGGATCGAACATCAGATGGATCGATTCACGCTTTATTTCCACAGCAGAGATAAAATAGTACTTGTAGTCAGTGAGCAAATCAATTCCATGACCATTGACAGTGTGAATAAATGATCTAATTATCGCCTGCACGATCAAGACCTACCGACGCAAAGTGCAAAATACTCCAGCAGCCTGCAAAAAGTAAAAGTATTGATATGAGAACAGATTTATAACATAATAAAGAATAAAAATATATCACCAACAAACGGAACGTCCAAAAAAGATGACCCATAAATAGATAAATCGCAGCGTTCATCAACAGATGTTCTGTTGTTAAAATGTTTCATTTTATTCTTTATTTTGTTATCAATCTGTTCTGATTGTCCTCTTTTTTGGGGCTGTCAGACACGGAGGCATTGGACATTGTCCCGCGCCAATGTTGACTCACTTTATTGAGCAGAGCTCAATTTGAAGAAATTAAAAATAATAGCTTAATAGACTGTCGGACACGGAGATATAGGCCTATTGAAACCCTGTCAGACTTTCAGATACGAGACACTGCATTCATCGCAATCTGTCTTGCGAAAAATTTGTTTCGCGTCCAGTGTGCAAGCAGCTTAATTATTGTCACTTTGGTTTTATCGTTTTTAGTGGGGGAAAGGAATACAGCCTGATTGCTATGATGTAGTACTGAGTTAAGATCACATATTGAAAATAAATGTGTAACATATCTTGCATTGTTTTCCATGCATGTTAATCCCAAAATTTTAAGCAGGAACAGGGTGTCATAATAGCAACACGCAATCCATCGTATCTCTTCCCAATGAGCAACCTTCGTATTTCAATTCAACTTCATAAGTTTGAATGATCTGACGTAGTTTCGTTTTGAAATTCCATTCAAGTTCACTAATGGTAATAATTCTCGAATGCCCGAGCTAGCCAGCTGACTCATATATGTAATGCTTAAAATAGACGTAAGCGGTGCAGAAAACATGCCTGAAGCAGCAAAGTAAAACACAACATTAACGCATCATGCAGATATAGGACAGAGGCTTCTATATTCCAACACATTAAAGGTGAGAAAAGGAGCTCATTTGATTGGTGAAGATTTGACTCGGCTGTGTCGTACCCAAACACGTCTTCTTTGCCACTTGCGCAGGAAGGCAGGACAGAGGCGGGACAGAGGAGTACTTGCGCCAGGCTATGCCAGGCACGAAATTGCAACATACGCCTGGACACACCCCGTTGGCGCGGCGCACCCCCCATTCGCCGCGCCTACGCTTGCGCCTGGTCTACGAATTTAGAGCCGATAGGTTTTAATATTGGGCCACATATAGCCATATGGGCATATATGGGCCACAATTCATTAACCACAGTGAAATGCTCAAATAGATGTGGGGATGAAAATGACTTTTGAAAGGCATATTTACTTGAATGTGTGTTGATCTGCGTACTTTTGTTATTTTTATTTTGCTACATTTAGACTAAGGACCTCTGAGTCATATTCATCTAGAAACTGCATTACAGACAAGATATAAAACATTGCATTTGATGGATGTAACAGAGTAGTGTACAACCTTTCAATGGATGTGTATGAGCTGTAATGATGTGAAATTGACATTGCCACTGATTTGAAAATAACTTTGCTACCTATCTCCACAGGCTATTACTTACCATATTAAATGTACTAGCAGCAAGCAGCATGGGCTATAAACATGTTTATGCCACAAAACTCAATTCAAATCATGATTCAAGGCATTGTTGGAAACTAAAGGAAACTAATTATTTGTGGCTGGTCATTTTTTCTCTTGAAGAGTCAAACTGGCCGGCTAGTTGGGGCAAAAAGCCCACAGTTAGGCAAAACCCATGCCTACCATCCCAGCCCCAGAGGACTGATTTTTATCCCTCGCCGGGCAAAAGCCCAAAAGAGGGATTATGTCCGTCTGTCAGTCTGTATTTGAAGGTACTTGGCCGGTGACAAACTCCTCCTACAGTTTTCACAGAACATCCCTGAGACTTTACACATAGTGTGTTGCTGAAAGACTGATACGCATATTGCAATCGCGACTTCGGTGGGCGATTTTTGCTCTCAGAGCTCTCTTGTCATTCATGAGTGCATCCCAACAGATATGAATGCCAAAAACCAGTCCCCTTGAATTTTGTCTGTGCCCTGCCCAAATGTTTACAAAACCCAAAACCAGTGAAGTTGGCACGTTATGTAAATCGTAGTTAAAAACAGAACACAATGATTTGCAAATCCTTTTCAACTTATATTCAATTGAACACACTGCAAAGACAAGATGTTTAATGTTCAAACTGAGAAACTTAATTTATTTATTTTTTTGCAAATAATCATTAACTTAGAATTTAAAGGCAGCAACACACTGCAAAAAAGTTGGCACAGGGTGTTGTGTTCTAGGGTCCTGGCCTTTGGCCAGGACAGCATTTATGGTTTTAACAGTCATGTTCAAGATTCCATAGTCATAGCTCATGTTCATAGCCATAGTTTTAACAGTTTCTTATATCTGGATCAAGCATTTCATAATTCATGTTTATTGTCCATGTTTTTACTTTTCCATGTTTTTGTTTTTGCCAGGTCTGCCATGCCACTCCACCGCTTGTCTGCGTTCCACCCCGTGCCTTCGTTGTTGCACATTTCAGAGCTCTGGTTGGCATTGATGTTTCCGCCCTTCCTTCTGTGCTGTGCTGATTCGGGGCTCTCTAAGCTTAATTGACAATTAACTGTTTTTAAGTTACTAACATTTACTAACACTCACTGGGTGGTGTAATTCTTAGGCACATTACTAATATTACTAATTTAGACAGGGAGTTTATTGTCATGATTCCTGCTTTGCTATTTCAAGATCTTGCTGTGCTTTTCTGTTCTTAACATTCATGCTGCTTCCAAACTGCATACTTAATTGGTACTTAAGCTGAGCACGCTCATTCTCTTAATGAGCAAGTCTTGTCAACTAATCTTGTCCATGTCATGATCTTGCCCTGCCTCTTGTTTCTGCTTCTCCAGGTGTTGCCCTTCATGTGTCATGATTTCTAAGCCTTTATCTGGATGCGGTGGAAGTTGGCTGGCAGACAGTGTCTCGCGTCTCGCTCAGTGTTCAAGTTCTAGTTCTTGTTTGCAAGTTTGGTCGCTCATGTTCACGCTTTCTAGTCATTGTTTCCAAGTCTTGTGCATAGCCCTTGTGTATATATATATATATATATATATATATATAGCCATAATTTTGTTATTTATTTTTCTTGGATTTCTGCCTGGAGTTTCCAGTGGTTTTTTTGTTTTTGCCTTTTTAGCTCTTTAGTTCCCTGTCATGGTCTGGCCCTGCAGGCTCTCCCCTCTCCTGGTTGCTCCTCCATCTCAACGAGCCACAGCTGCTGCTCATTGAGGTGGAGGTGCTTTGCAAGAGTATTTAAGAGCTGCACTAGCAGTTATTCAGGGCAGTGGGATTCTGTCATGGTTTAGTCCCGCCGGCTAAAGGCAACAAGCCGGCGGGCACAGGGACCATGTACCCAAGAAAGGAGGGACCCAAGAGCACAGGCTGAGTAAAATATAAAGATTTAATTTTAAAAATCAACAAACATATGCCCAGGGGGGCAGCGGCAAAAAGGGCTCCATAATCAAACAGCCAACATAGACAAAGCCTACAGAATCCCACTGCACTGAAATACTCTTGCAAAGCACCTCCACCTCAATGAGCAGCAGCTGTGGCTCGTTGAGGTGGAGGAGCAACCAGGAGAGGGGAGAGCCTGCAGGGCCAGACCATGACACAGGGGCCATTTTACCACTGTGTTACATCGCCTTTCCTTTGAACGACACTCAGTAAACGTTTGAGAACTGAGGAGACCAATTTTTGAAGGTTTTCAGGTGGAACTCTTGCTTGATGTACAGGTTAAGTTGTTCAACAGTCCGAGATCTCTGTTGTCGTATTTTACGCTTCATAATGCGCCACACATTTTTAATGGGAGACAGGTCTGGACTACAGGCAGGCCAGTCTAGTACCCACACTCTTTTACTACGGAGCCATGCTGGCGTAACACGTGCAGAATGTGGCTTGGCATTGTCTTGCTGAAATAAGCAGGGGCGTCCATGAAAAAGACGTTGCTTGGATGGCAACATATGTTGCTCCAAAACCTGTATGTACCTCTCAGCATTAAATGGTGCCTTCACATATGTGTAAGTTGCCCATGCCTTGGGTACTAATACACCCCCATACCATCACAGATGCTGGCTTTTGAACTTTGCGCCTATAACAGTCTGGATGGTTCTTTTCCTCTTTGGTCCGGAGGACACGACGTCCACAGTTTCCAAAAACGATTTGAAATGTGGACTCGTCAGACCACAGAACTCTTTTCCACTTCGCATCAGTCCATCTTAGATGAGCTTGGGCCCAGCGAAACCGGCTGCGTTTCTGGGTGCTGTTGATAAATGGCTTTCGCTTTGCATTGTAGAGCTTTAACTTGCACTTGCAGAGGTAGCGACGAACTGTAGTTACTGACAGTGGTTTTCTGAAGTGCTCCTGAGCCCATGTGGTGATGTCCATTACACACTGATGTCGGTTTTTGATTCAGTACCGCCTGAGGGATTGAAGGTCACAGCCATTCAATGTTGGTTTTCGGCCTTTTCGCTTACGTGCAGTGATTTCTCCAGATTCTCCGAACCTTTTGACTATATTACGGACCGTAGATGATAAAATCCCTAAATTTCTTTAAACTGGTCGACAATCAGCTCGCGCATTTGTTCACTAAGTGGTGATCCTCGCCCCATCCTTGTTTGTGAATGACTGAGCATTTCAGGGAAGCTGCTTTTATACCCAATCATGGCACCCACCTGTTCCCAATTAGCCCGTTCACCCGTGGGATGTTCCAAATAAGCGTTTAATGAGCATTCCTCAACTCTCTGTCTTTTTTGCCACTTGTGCCAGCTTTTTTGAAACATGTTGCAGGCATCAAATTCCAAATGAGGTAATATTTGCAAAAAATGACAAAGTTTACCTGTTCGAACATTAAGTAACTTGTCTTTGCAGTATATTCAAATGAATATAGGTTGAAAAGGATTTGCAATAATAACCTTACCTTTATACCATATAATTCTCACTCACGTATTCCCCTAGCACATGGTGTCTACCCTGGTATTAACAGATGCAATAAAGAACTCAAAGCGCAACCTACATGGACTCCATGTAGCAGTAACTCTCAGCTCTTTGCAGTTGTCTCTTGAGAAAGGAGATGAGTACTCATCCTACACTCGCTCACCCAGAACAAAGGAGCACTGCAGGCGATGGGGTGCAAGTTTATATGACTGGCGTAGCATATAGCTGTTAGCAAAGTCTGCACACTAAAGGAAACAGTGCAACTGGTGTTATGATCCAGACAGGGAACCATATGCAGATGTGGATACAATCCAGTCGGGGTATTGATTCGCAGGAATATGGTAATACAGAAGAACAGGGCAATATCCTCAAAGACAGTAACAGTTCAGCTCAGATATACATGCAATTTGGGTACAGGGGGATAGCTTTCACTGGGCCAGTGGCTTCCCTAGCTGCAGCAACGTAGTTTTACCCTCGCCTCGCTAAAGCTGGATTGCTTGACAGACGAAGCCGGAAATCTCACAAGAATGCTGTCCCAGACCTGGAGATTGTGAAGGTTTGGGAGGTGTTCCTATTAAACTGAGCAGTGGAGAAGACCGGTGCAGAAGGTTAATACAGACTCACTCCCAATCCTGGAGAATGGCGGATAGGCTTGGGAGCTTGTTTCTAGTAACTAATGTACAAAGACTATTTACGTTTCAAGTTTCATACTGATACGTTAAATTCTGAAGACTAACTATACACAACATCTCGAAGATGTTGTGTCAGCCAATCAAAGGCCAGCTTGGCAGTATTGGATTCTGAATAAGGCAAAATATAATAACTCTTGGTCAGGGCCATGAGAGAAACATTTCTACCAAGTCTGATCCGACTCAACCATGTAAAACTTGAGAAGTAGTTTAAAAAAAAAGTTGATGGACAGATGGACAGACAATAAATGCTGCACCATGGCAATAGCTCACTTTATTTAATGCATGTCAGTGTCACTACATTTTAGCAATCTGTCCACTCTATAAATTACAAATGATTTGTGAGCAGAGTAGCAGCGCAATACGACTGTATAAGATCAGTGTAGCTTTTCATTTGCTTAGTTTCTCTAGAATATGGGATGGAAACAAGTACATTATATCTAGTGCATTCCCTATTGAAAGCAGTGACCCACAAACACAAATGACAGTCAATAGAACTGTGAAGACAAAATGATCGGCTGGATGAAACTTATAGAGTCCCTGGATTTTTGGAATGCACAGATGGGGAATGTCATATCTGCTCCACTTGAGTCCTGCAGTTACCTTTCAATCAACAATTGGTTCCCACCTGGGAGGCCAGGTGACTTACTTTCCTCGTCAAACAAAAGTCTCTGCTAAAATCTAATGGGACCTGGCAGCGTATGGTCTATGCCCATACTCTCTTGATGAGTACATCCTGGTAACAAGACAGACTAACATTCAAACCCATGCCCCCTGCACTGTCGGTGAATTTGAGACTAAATGGGGGAGCTAATTCCATGGCTATTTGGTGCTCCAGAATATTCACACACACTCACAAACACACTCCAATACACAACTTCTTCATCCCCAGGTGTTTGGAAAAACACAGTATTTTTTGTATTGAGCATATGGTGTGCAACAAAATGTAAATATCCTGTGATATGACAGGCTTTGATTAATTACCCTGCAATAGGATACACTGTGTCTCCATTCAGTTGTGGTTATAAACAGGCTTTCCTTTATGTAAGCTCTCTGCACTACTAACATTCCAGTCCAATAAAAGTGCTTGTGTGTGGTTTTTTCCTGCTCAGCGGGGAGTAAGAGGAATTTTTGAAATAATAATAATAATATTAATAATGAATGAAAAATTTCCCAATGTCACAGAGGACAGATTTCAACCATTACTTTTTATTCAACTCCATATCTTGTGAATGTGCAAGTAGCAGAGAATATGCTAGAGTGTAATTCCAGAGTTTTATGCACTAGTATGATTCAATTGACCTATGGCGAAGCCCCGCCCCCTCCACTGACTCGGACAAACAATCAACATTTTGGAACAGGCGCCAATGGCTGGTATCACAGTCGGAGATATTTTTCAGGATGCAATCGATGACTTTTTGGCAATAGAAGGCTCAAATATCATCAAGAAGTCAGCAAAAAGGGTTACACTATGCATGTGTAATGCGTAATGGATACATTAATGAATTTAAAGTGGAGAGGGTCAACGAAAAGTTTAAATTTGAAGCTAAAATTTTCAGGTCTCAGTGCAAACGCGATCAACCGCATCTCGTTTCCGTCATCCTGTCACACAACAAGATGGAGGATCAGCATTGTTTGTGCCCTGCAAAGTAATAAATTTAATTTACGTATTATTATTGCAACCCAATTTAAGAAATCTATCCTGACGTGACTATACTCATTCCAAGTAAACAAGGTGACATGGTGAACAACGCTGCCAGGAGCTCACATTAAGCTAACGTCCGTCAGGACTGAGAGTTAGAGTTTACTAACTTTAGCTAATGTTAAATAACTTAGCGATATAACAAATAACTTTACATTATTCTCCAGTGAAGTGACAAGATGTCGCTTTAAACAAGATGTTGACTTAGCTTGGAACAAATGTAGACATCCTAGTTGACCTTTGTTTGCCACGTTAAGCTGATAGTGGAGTCTTCTACAAAGCTTCAGAGAGAGGAGACACTTCTCTCAGTTATGATGTGGCTTTGGGAAGGGTATACAATACACCCCATCGCACAGTCTCTCGGGATACCTTGTATCAGATTTACATTTATCCCAAGCATAGCGTTTGACCATTTTTTTCACTGAGAAACTTTTAAAAAACCCATAAACGCGTACGATTTGGAGTTTCCGTAATGCATTTTAATGGAAGTTCGGGCTCAGAATGTCCGAGTATATGGGGAGAGAATACGCACTGTGATTGACTCCTCACATCTGAGGGTGGGGCTTAGCCATTATGTAAATTCAGGTGCTTCACAAGACGTTAGAATAGCCATACTACTGAATGGAATGGATGCATTTTACTGTCATCAGTTTTATAAACAACCTCTGAGCTGACACACACACACACACACGCACATATACAAAATAAGAATAAATAATCGCTTAAATAACACACAATAACATAGCATAACATAACATGTAACATCCTAATGAGAATTTTAATTGTCAACAGTCTACTAAGTACTTTGTTGAATCTGGAACTTAATCTTTCTCAATGCATAAATCTGAGGTAAGATGAGAATTGATTCAGATGAGAAGATCTGAATCCATGGTATAAATGGAAAATACAAAAAATTAGATATAGTTTTCGCCATTTTATGATTTCTGCTTTACCGTTACTTTTATGCAAAAAAGAACGGTTTGTATGCCCAACAGGTTTCCATGCATAGTCTATTTATTTTATATCTTAATTTTGGCGATTCCTATGGATGACCCTTCGCTAATAGAGATCAATTCTCCCAAAGGGAAAATACAGTTACAGGGTGCTCAGTGCCTATTATGGCATACATTACTGCCCATCACTCTGGATAAGAGCCTCTAATTGATTATGTTGTTATTTAAAAAGTACAACCACTATTCCAAAATAGTTGAGACAAAACGCAATGACTTTCAAATCACACCAGCCAGTATTTTATTCACAATAGAACAGATATAATATAGCAAATGTTGAAACTGAGAAATTTTACAATATTATCCACAAAATGAGCTCATTTCACATTTGATGGCTGCTACAAGTCTCAAAAAAGTTGGGACAGGGGCCTGTTTACCATGTTGTGCCATCCCCTCTTCTTTTTAACACAGAGTGGAATGCATCTGGGCATTGAGGGGACAAGTTTCTTAAGTTTATCCATTGGAATTTTATCCCACTCTAGTTTAATACAGGCTTCCAGGTGCTGGGGAGTTTTGGAGTCTCCTTTGATGGACTGTTCGTTTACAAACGTAATTATGTGCCAAATGTTCTCAATCGGTGAAAGATCAGGCCAGTCCAGCACACAGACTCTTCTGCTGCAGTATGTGGTTTTGCACTGTCCTGCTGAAATACACAAGGACTTCCCTAGAATAGATGTTGTCTGGAGGGGAGCATATGTTGCTCTAAAACCTTTATATACATTTCAGCATTCATGGTGCTTTTTAAAACATGCAAGTGTCACATACCATATGCATTAATGCATCCCCATACCATCAGAGATGCTGGCTTTTGAACTGAACGCTAATAACAAGAGGGGTGGTCTTTCTCCTTTTTACCCCGGAGGACACGACACCCATGATTTACAACAAGAATGTCAAATTTGGACTAGTCTGACCACACTTTGCCACTTTGCTACAGTCCATTTTAAATGAGACTTGGCCCACAGAACACAGTGGCGGTTCTGGATCATGCTCAACAATGGCTTAGTTTTTGCATGATAGAGTTTTAGGTGGCATCTGTGGATGGCACGGTGGACTGGGTTTGCAGACAGTGGTTTCTTTAAGTATTCCTGGGCTCATTTAGTAATTTCAATGACTGAATCATGTCGGTGAGTGATGCAGTGAGTCTGAGGGCCCGAAGATCACGGGCATCCAGTAAAGGTCTTCGACCTGGTCCCTTATGCACAGAGATTTTTCCAGTTTCTCTGAATCTTGATGATGTTATGCACTGTCGATGATGAGACCTTCAAAGCCTATGCAATTTGATGTTGAGGAACATTGTTTTTAAAGTATTCCACTTTTTTTATTTTGCAAGCCTTCACAGGTCTGGCCATCTTTACTTCTGAGAGACTCAGCCTCTCTAAGACATCCATTTTACAGCCAATCATGTTACACATCTGATGCCAGTTAATTACTTGCTAAATGTTGTTTCAGCTGATGTTTCTTTTATATTAACCCCTTAAGAACTACGGCTTGGTTTCGGGGTAGGTTATTACGCATTACAAATACAGCATGTTTAAAAATCGCGACACTGTCAAGCAGCATATCCACATTTCGCGAAGAAACTTGGCCAAAAGCTCATGTACACCATTTTTACCTCAACTGAACACAATTCAAGCACTAAGCAAGTAAATAAGCATGCAGCAGAACACAGGATAAAATCATATCAGCGCTGAATCGCCAATATTTCTTCTGAATTCGTGCTTTGCATAAAAACGATACCTGAAATAAAAGAGGAAAGTCCACAGAATGCAACGATGTGAGCCCTGTCAACCGACGCCGCATTGAAAGAACAGCAGGCATACTCTTTACAGTCTACAGAGATGAGCAGAAAAAAATTCTTACCTTTGATATTTTGCAATAAAAACTGCTCGAGGATAAATCTGTGCTTGCTATTGTTAGCCCAATGTGTTCGCCTTATAACGAAACTAGATCTGCCGGGATCCTAGCATGTTCTTTCCTAGGGCGTTGCTTCAAAGAATTCAGCTCTGTAGCATTCAGCTTCCTTGCAATGTATTTTCCTGTCTGCCATCGGCTTGTGATGCTGTCAGGAAGACTATGCCGGTAGGAATTTGATTGCATGAGTCCTGATGATTCTAACAAACTCTAAAACACCTTAATGGCAGAAACCTAGCCTGAGCTACAGCCTTGCGTTCCGAGTGCGTCAAACTGAGTCCATGGGACATATGCATGTTCTTGAATAGCGCGACAATATAAACGCATAACTAGTTTGTTTGAGGTATTGTTCGAATAATTATCTGCTAAATATTCAACATTCATTTTCAAAGTCGTTTTCCAACAGAATCTTCGCAGTATTCCGCACTTCCAAGACTACAACCATAGTGCGTTTCCCAAACCGTAGTTGCTAACTAAGTTAGCAACTTACTTAGTTTGTCCATTCACTGTCAACGGTTCCAACTATGTAAGTTAGCTTCTGTGCTTTCGGGAAACGCACTCCAGTACGTATTTTCTTTACCCATTCGTTGAATGGGCAATTTGACCATACACTGCTGTCGATTGGCGCAGCCAATTGGATAAAATGCCGCGCTGCTAAAAGGAAATTGTGAAGGTACGAAGGTACGATTCCTGATCAGGGTACCTTTTTTTTTTTTTTTTTGGAAATAATCGCAGTTTCCTTCTACAAATAATCGCTGGGGTTTTTGTTATTCTCACTTTTCTTTAACATATTTTCACATTGCCTTTGCATTTATATGTTTTTTTTTGTATGTATTTATATTTTATTTATTTGTTTTGTTTTTTAATAAATATGCTCCAGTGTAGTCAAACTTAATTTTCATTGTATGTATTATCTTTGAATGGGAAATTGTATAGGCAAAAAAACTGGCAGAAATTCTAATAATTTGTTTATTCTAAAAATTAAAAAATGTTGTATTTGGATGGAATGGATGCCCGTTGTGATATATAAGTGAAATTTTATAGGTTTTACAGCTTGGTGCCTGAGAAATCTGAAATGGAACACAAGGTACCGAAATTGTCAAAATGGAGAGGCCACCGAGACATTCCTTTCTTATTTTGCTCTGATTGACCTGATCAGAATAAACTTTGGTACATTTAATAATGACATTGTGTGCTGTAATTTTTTAGAGGTTTCAGGCTGCAACTCAACAAATTTACAAGTGATCGAAGTAGGACTTTGTTAGGTGCAAAATGAGATCTTTCATTTACACTGTGTTCCATCTCCATTTTCTCTGACTCTGGTACATATATAGTGATTTTTACACCAGGTATGAAATCCCAAATGGTTTTACCCTTATTACGATACCAAAATTATTCAAATAGACCAAGCAGTCGCAGAGATATACTGATTTCATTTTGGGCTTGCCATTTTCAAAAAAGAGGCTCTGAGCTTAAGGGGTTAATGGCTTTTTCCGCCCTTTTTTGCCTGTGTCCCAATTGTTTTGAGACCTGTTGCAGCCAGAAAATTTGAAATAAGCTCATTTTGAGGATGAAAATGTAAAATGTCTCAGTTTCAACATTTGAAAAGTTGTCTATGCTCTGTTGTAAATAACATATTGGCTCATGTGATCTAAAAGTCATTTGGGGCCAGGCAGTGAAAGCTGCCAGGAACCTATTGTTTTCGCCAGTATTCTTCTTTTTCTTCTTCTCCTATCTTCCTCCTAGGTAATCCTACTTCCCATACATAAAAAATCACCAAACACCAAAATCACACAAAGGTCCAGTCCCATGCCAGTTTGCCTCAGCTGAAAAAACTGGCCAAAAGTCCTGTTGGTGGCGCCACAGCAAGCCTCTAAAATTCAAAATTTTGAAAATTCACAACAAATCAACCATATGTGATACAGATTTGCAACTTTCACCAAAATGTAGCCGCAATACTAAAAAAAAACGTTTGTCCACTTAAGCTTAATGCAAATTATGAAGTCTATCACTCTGTTTATTTTTCAAAAACTGTAAAACTTCTAAAACTTTTCCTGCCCCACAATTTTTGCTCAACTGTCACCAAATTTGCTGTACTGAATCTTCAGATCGTTTTCCACAAAAATACTACCTGGCGTTTCTATATTTGAAAAATTGAGCCTTCAGTGTATGAAAACGTTTGACTGTAAACAGTACTTTTAACATATACCAGCCAATTCTTGATAAATACATTTTCAATCTTCTTGAAAAAAATTGATAATATTTTAGAGTCATGGTCAATGAAAATTTTTTATCAAAAATTGAATTTTTGAAACCATTTTGAATTCTGCTCTCATGGAACAATTGGAGTCAATGTAAGAATGACATTTAAAAAATTACATTTTCTCTTATGAAGCAAAACACATTGCTACAAATTACCAACATTTCTATGCTGTCAAGCTGAAATTTATGGATTATCAGATTTTTGTCTTGATAATAGAAATGTTGAAATTGGGACAATTTTTTAAATCTTCCTTGACAAATGGTGCCTGGCTGGTGACTCCCTGAGTTCATTAATGAAGCCGCAAACCTTTTCTCACTTCCAATAAGCTCAATGAGTTAGGAGTGGGTTCTTAATGTCATAGGTTGTGAGTTCAAGCCTTAGCTACAGCAGAAAGGATATTGTAAAGTTGATGTTCTTGTTATTTGCCTATTTAGGAGCTTATTGTTTTCCTCAGTAAAGCGTTTAAATTTAAAAACTTTGAAAATTCCTACCAAACCAACCGTACATGCTACAGTTTCGCAACTTTCAACAAAATGTAGACCCAATACTTTTCTAACTTAACTTTTTTCTAACTTAAACTCACTACAAACCTTCAGACCCAGCAACAAGAAATATTATTTCCTGATTGGCTGATAGCTCGCTAATTCAAGACAGCTGTATGGATGGAATAAGCAGAAAAACCTGTCTTGGCCTCTGAGGTTTCACGTACTTCTCAAAGAAAGAAGTGTCACTTGTGGAGTGTGAGTGTGTATCTCATGCCCAATGCATGAGACTAGAGAGCCCTTTTGTTGTTGCTGCACGTCTGCAGCAAGCATCTTCCTGTCATGTTGACGTCAATGAGAGGGACATCCTCAACTGAGCATATTCATGCCTAAAATAATCAATCCATTATGAAAATAGTTTTGTATTAACTATTATGTATTAAAATAACTGATTTATTGACAAATCATTGCTGCTTTATTTCTTATTTTAGTCCAAAAATGTGCTAGACTGGTAAAACCAGACTTTGCTACTTCGCTTAGCAGCGTGCACAGAGTCTGGCCAGTCGGGATTGACAAGTGTTTACTTCTTGGTGGGGGGCACTAGTCGGAAGTTTAAAATCATTGGTGTACCTGTAAACAAATCACTAACGTTTGGCGATGACGTATGTTATGCGCCGGCTCAGCCGCCTAGTACTTTTGCTGTAAACACAGTCCTTCATCCCACAAATGCAGCGAAAACAAACTGATCAGTACTTTAAAGTTAATACTGTACTCATACATATGCCCATCTATCAAATTTTAGCCTTCACTAATTCACTTAAAAGAACCTAAGTAGCTCTTTCTGTTCCCGTTACAAGAAACAAGCTGTTGAGCTATAGTTTTTCCTGCAGATACTGTTAAAAAAAACGAAAGAGACGTGAAACCAACGGCAGAATTGGCGAGAATAACGCATTATTTACATCAGGACAAAATCTGCGTTGACACGAATACTGAACCGTTAACCATACTTTTGCGAACATCATACCAAGCTTGCTATCTAACTTTATAGCAATACAGTTTGGCTCTACGCGTTTGGCTGTCTCAGACAGCCATTTCATTCATGGATAATGGCAACATAACACTGAGACAGCGAATAAGTCTTGTGACGCAAACAAAACACGGCTTTATTAAAGGTCACTGCTAATTTAAATAGTGTGAAATTCGCAGGCAATCTAACACTAGAAGCTAAAAGCTAACTGAGGTGGTTCAGCTATCTCTCACAGAGATGAAAAGGGTGCCTATTTCATGATGGCTATTAAGTAGATATGACAATCTGTAGGGAGTAGCGCTACAACATCATTTCCATTCAAAAAAATAACCAAACATTCATCTTGTTGTGGCTATAGGTCACTGATACTTGGAATTTTCTCCACGACACAGCAAATGGCCTCCCGTATATCTATGTCCGTAGCCATTGTTGATTTCAGAGACTACGATTTCAAACTCGGCGCAGCTGCTACATCATGGCTCTCGGCGACGCCTTCTGTTCGTTGGTTGGTCCGGCGTACTTTCTGCCGAGGTAAATGGAGCAGAGCTCCGAGTGACCAGACTGAGTACTGAAGCGAAATGAAATTAAGCGGAAGTACAAAGGCTGGCGGAGTCAGGCTAAAATTGCGCTAGAAGAAGTTTGAAATGCATGTAACTCTTAAATGTTACTTGCTAATTAGCTCAGTGAGACGAAGGATACTTTGCTATTTGGTGTGAGAGATTATTAGTTCAAATGTCAACCAATGCAAAATGTACGATGTAATCCCACCTTTCTTGTTATCCTCCATTTTTTGCCTCTTGTTGCTCAGAATTTGCCTGGCCCCGATATCACTGCAAAGCAGCTTTAATTGCATTTTGATTTTATTCATAATTTACACTTCTTCCCAACTGTTTCGGAATTGGGGTTGTATTTTAATAAGTTGTACTTGTGTGTGAAATGTTGCCGATGGGCTCACTACACTGCAGGAAAAATGCAGAGAAGCCTGCTAAACAGAAAGAGGCAGAGAGAGAATGAAAGAGAAATAAATCAGAGATGAGCCACAATTTTGGTAGCAAGGCACCCGTGAAAATAATCAATATGCCTCCCTCCAATTGCAGGATAAGAAGCAATCTCAAATTGCTTGTAATTTAAGGAGCTCCAGTGTGTCCCCTCTGCAATGACAATGGGTTCTGCCATGGGCTCGTAAAAACAGCTGCGAGGCCTGCGGTTCGCCCTCGGAGGAGGAAGCAGTATCTGCGGCTCTCTGCCCGACGGGCCTCTAATGATGGGCCTGTGCGAGCCCGGGCCGAACACAAACACAATCATGCTAAGCATCCCCGCACTGCCGTTACGGAGTTCATTACCTCATTACCTGCTGTGAGAGAGCCAGGTGCTGGAGCAGGATGACAGAGACGCCACAGGGGGTGCGGTGGAGGGCTCGAAAGAGGGCCGAGAGACACAGAGAGAGAGAGAGAGAACTTTCAATAGGCAACTGATTTAAGATAAGTGATCCTCTTGACAGAGGAAACATTTTGCCAGTTGTATATGAAAGGAACACCCACCTGCTTCCAGCTCTTAATTGGCTCTTGTGTGGCTTTTCACAGCTCTCGCTTTTTTCCTCAGTCGTGAATGCTACTCTGCGTGGCGTATTGAGCGGAGAGGTTGCGTCTGGAGAGAGAGGCGTCTTACACTGAAGGGTGGACTTCAAGAGCTTTCAAGATGTTTATTTTGCTTGGAATTAACAGCTCCTGTAAAAAAAAAAAAGGGGGGGGGGGGGGGGGAATCTAAAAACTATTTTAGGGTAGCTTGTTCTTCCTGTAGCCTTTCAATGGCCCTCAATTCTCTTTATTAAGCTGACATAATTCTGCTGAATAAGGTACATGCCATTACCACTTATTTACATGTCCATGGTTTTTTCAAACAGCAGGTGGACTGTCTGGTTTGAGAGGAAGCATTTCTAAGTTTATATTATCGCTGTCAAAATGTATCCCTTATACTGTACTGTCAGAATATTCTTTCGATTTCTAGATTTGAAGATTTCCATTCTAGATATATTTACCTTGCAGCACATATCCTTGCACAGTTAAACAAGAATATACAGTATATCTCTGCAGTATGTCAGTCAATGTCATTCTGCATGTCAGCCATTATTCATTTTACATGCTGTCAACAATCCCAAGACTTACTCTTAATGGATGTAGCCAAGGTACAAACTGAAATAGCTTTTAAGTTTTGTGCCCCTTTCAATTTGAATTTGAAACTTGAGGAGCTTGTCTCTTTGGGATTTTTAAGGCCATTGTCAGGAATATGAAAACAGAGTCTGTCAAGGTCTGCTCTTGCTTTTCTGAATTGGTATTAGCTGGTTTGCTCTTAATCTTAGTAACGTAAACTTTTATAATACCTGAACCCTCTCTGGAATGTCTATGTATTTTTGGAATATTTTGGAATTGACTGTGTCATTTTAGTTTGTTATGTGTAGTTAATAATGTTTTTTAGTAATACATTACAGTATGTTAATTTGTCTTGCGCTGTTGCTTCTTGGCCAGGTTACACTTAAATAAGACATTCTGAATTTCAATATGTATCATCTGGTTAAATAAAGATTTAATAATGGCAAATAAAAATATGTATGTGTAGTCATATAAACAAAAATAAGTGTATATCAACAAAAAACTTTGTTTGAAATAAATATCATGGAGTGCAATGATGATTTTAAGTACCCATAGAAGACAAGGTCACTTGGCATAAAATAAAATTGAAGATAAGCAAAAATACTCTTGAAAGCTTATTGTGTGAGTGCTAGTCACTGCAATATGTCATTTTCTGGAAGGAGGTAGAGTGATGCTTGATATTGCATTAAGATTGTGACAAGCTGTTGTCCCAGCAGGCAAATGCAGTAAGAGATAGTCCATTTCCTCTGATTGGCGCTGGCTGTCTCATGCAGTACTGCATGGCCCAGAGAGCCATGGCAGTATATTATTAATCACGTGTAATTTAGGCATACTGTAAGTCTTGTTTTGACTTGTTCATCTTTGCCTAGAGTTTGTAATGCAGGACTGTGTATTGATCCAATTTACTTCTGTGGTGTCATAAATAATGGCCGATAATAAAAGTCCAGTATGAGTTATACTTCAGCAGACAACACACTGCCCGGCCAAAAAAGTCACCGTTTTGATTTCAATAAACAAGTACTCAAAAGCCTAAATCATTATCGCAGTGATTCAAATTTTTCAGCTGGCAGTTATACTTTTAATCCTGCCTCGTGCCACATGTTGCCCCTCATTTCTTAAACAACCATGTCAGAGGAGGTTGGCTGCAGAAAAAAGATATTACTGCTTCAAAACAGGAAATTATTGGCCTGCATCAAGGAAAGAGAACTAATGAGATTGCTGAAATCAGTATAATAGGATGAGAAACTTTCCAAGAAATTAAAATCTGGAAGGACAGTGGTGAACCAGTTAGGAAAAACTAGATCAGAAAAAAGTAACTCTCACGATCAGAGAGCCTTAAAATGCTTGGTGAAGTCTCATCATTAAAAATCAACGGTAAATACTCATGGCTATGTTAAATTGTGACAGTAAGAGAATTTCCTCATACAGAATGAACGAGAACTTGCCACAAGAAAGCTGCTTGTTAGTGAAGTTAATTGGGAAAAATTGACATCAGTTAGCTTGGGAGCATGAAGATTGGACTGAATAGCATTGGAAAAAGGTCATGTGGTCTGATGAGTCCAGATTTACCCTATTCCAGAGTGAGGGGCGAGTCAGGGTATGATAGGAGCCCCAAAAAGCGATGCATCCGTCATGAATAGTGCCCACACTACAAACCTCTGAAGACAGTGTTATGATCTGGGGTTGCTTCCATTGGTCAGGTCTAGGCTAAATGTTTTGCAGCAATAAAATGAAGTCACCAGACAACCTGAATGTACCAAATCTACCATATCCAAACAATACATTTTTCAATCTCTGATGGCACAGGCATATTCCAGGATGTGTGAGAGACGGCTAGGCCTAGTTGTGATGAGGAGGACCCAAAAGCAGACTGAGGCAGAAGGTAGTAAGAAGTCTCTTTAATACACAAACTGAATTTCCCAGCAAACAGTAATTCAGGGCAGGCTGGCCACTGTCCAGAGAGAAAATAAAAGATCTTCTGCAGGGGAACAGGTAGGGCTCAGGCAAAACAGTGGTCAGAAAACGTGCAGGCAAAAAACACAGGCAAAGGTAATCAGGGTCAAGGCAAAAATCATTAATCAAAAACAGGCTTGGTTTGGTAACAAAGTTAAAAAATACAGAGGTTTCCACAAGAGACTATATCCAGAATAATGCCTTAGGTCACAACCAAAACAAAAGATTACAAGACTATGACAGGGTGAAAAAAATCAGGCAAATTTTGCAGATCCATCCATGGCTTATATGCTGTGACTGACGAGGAGAGTGGCAGCAGGTGAGCGAACACAGCCACTGATGATTGGTGAGATCCTTAGTCACTCAGCCAGTAAACAAGGCAGAGGTAATACCTGGCCCGGATCCTGCCAGGGGCTGACATATAGAGCTCGGCCACGCTGTCAGCGGCCGACAGCGTGGGGTATATCCCCCAAATATTCCAATCCTTGAAGCCCCCTTTATTAGATTTCCCTTTAATAGACCTACAATATGAGGCAAATTTTAGGTCTGTGTAAGTAAATGTTCCAGAGATATGGTTAAAAAACTGATTTTTTCAATATATAGCGCCACCTGGTGGCAAACCTAGGAGTGCATACTTGCTCAAAATCTTATCAGTTGATTCTCTCTATCATATCTACCCATATACTAAAAATGTGAAGCCAATGTAAAGTATTTTGTGAGTTATCACACTAACGGCAAAAATCTGCGGACGTGATGGTGGCAGTGGATGCGGTGACGGCGGGTGGGGCGAAACCATGATATCCCTGAAACTTTTATTTTGGGGATATAATTAGGCAAGCATGACACACAAGGGAAAATATGGATTTGGGGGTGGCTGTACTGGGCTGGACTGTGACAGCAGGATAATGCCAAGAATCATAGTGCTGAACTTGTGAAAGAGTGGTTCAGGAATCAATTTCACATGTTAACTGGCCACCATAGATCCCTTAGTTACAGGACTGTACCTTCAAATATTTGTCCCTTTAACTTCATTACAGAGCTTATGAAAGGTTGATCACAACACCCAGTGGCGGCTGGCCAGTAGCGGGCGCTAGGGCGCCAACCACCCCCCCCCCCGCTTATGAAAAGTGTGTTTGAATTTTTTATTATTTGTGATTATATTTAAAAATCTAATTGAGGATGTGTTTCACAAACCCAAAACCAGTGAAGTTGGCACGTTGTGTAAATCGTAGATAAAAACAGAATACAATGATTTGCAAATCCTTTTTAACTTATATTCAATTGAATACACTGCAAAGACAAGATGTTTAATGTTCAAACTGAGAAACTTTTTTTTTTTGCAAATAATCATTAACTTGGAATTTAAAGGCAGTAACACATTGCAAAAAAGTTGGCACAGGGGCCTTTTTACCACTGTGTTACATTGCCTTTCCTTTTAATGACACTCAGTAAACGTTTGGGAACTGAGGAGACCAATTTTTGAAGCTTTTCAGGTGGAACTCTTTCCCATTCTTGCTCGATGTACAGCTAAAGTTGTTCAACAGCCCGGGGTCTCCATTTTTGTATTTTACGCTTCATAATGCCCCACACATTTTCAATGGGAGACAGGTCTGGACTACAGGCAGGCCAGTCTTGTACCCGCACTCTTTTACTACGGAGCCATGCTGTTGTAACAAGTGCAGAATGTGGCTTGGCATTGTCTTGCTGAAATAAGCAGGGGCGTCCATGAAAAAGACGTTGCTTGGATGGCAACATATGTTGCTCCAAAACCTGTATGTACCTTTCAGCATTAATGGTGCCTTCACATATGTGTAAGTTGTCTATGCCTTGGGCTCTAATGCACCCCCATACCATCACAGTTGCTGGCTTTTGAACTTTGCACCTATAACAGTCCGGATGGTTCTTTTCCTCTTTGGTCCGGAGGACACGACGTCCATTTTCCAAAAACGATTTGAAATGTGGACTCGTCAGACCACAGAACACTTTTCCACTTTGCATCAGTCCATCTTAGATGAGCTTGGGCCCAGCGAAGCCGGCGGCGTTTCTGGGTGCTGTTGATAAATGGCTTTTGCTTTGCATTGTAGAGTTTTAACTTGCACTTGCAGATGTAGCGATGAACTGTAGTTACTGACAGTGGTTTTCTGAAGTGCTCCTGAGCCCATGTGGTGATGTCCTTTACACACTGATGTTGGTTTTTGATGCAGTACCGTCTGAGGGATTGAAGGTTACGGGCATTCAATGTTGGTTTTCGGCCTTGTCACTTACGTGCAGTGATTTTTCCAGATTCTCTGAACCTCTTGACGATATTACGGACCGTAGATGATGAAATCCCTAAATTTCTTGCAATAGCTCGTTGAGGAATGTTGTTTTTAAACTGTTTGACGATCAGCTCATGCATTTGTTCACTAAGTGGTGACCCTCGCCCCATCCTTGTTTGTGAATGACTGAGCATTTCAGGGAAGCTGCTTGTATACCCAATCATGGCACCCACCTGTTCCCAATTAGCCCGTTCACCTGTGGGATGTTCCAAATAAGTGTTTGATGAGCATTCCTCAATTCTCTCAGTTTTTTTTTTCACTTGTGCCAGCTTTTTTGAAACATGTTGCAGGCATCAAATTCCAAATGAGCTAATATTTGCAAAAAAATACGAAGTTTACCTGTTCGAACATTAAGTAACTTGTCTTTGCAGTGTATTCAATTGAATATAGGTTGAAAAGGATTTGCAAATCATTGTATTCTGTTTTTATTTACGATTTACACAATGTGCCAACTTCACTGGTTTTGGGTTTTGTAAATTCACAGTAAAGTATATTTAATGAAATAAAAATAAATACGTTAATTGGAATGGTGGGAAACTAGCATTCCAGCGCCCATAAAGCAGAGTATCAATACAGGACTGTAGCTGGGGTAAGATAGTCATATAGCATTCTACCATTCATTTCAGCGAATTCTGCATTTTCATTGGTTAACACCAGATATCTATTCACCGGTAAACTACCTTGCACTGGGTCAAAACCTCACATTGCATGAAGAGCTCTCGCTTCATTATCGCGTTGTTTCAATAGAAAACGTCAGCTGTTAACTTCCATGTCCAGAAAAGGCGTCCGCTATGGCGTCTGACATTCTCACTTCAAACTTCGACTTCGGAACTTTAGAGTGTTGACAAGAGTCATGATAGATTGGAGATAAACTTACCGTTTTTTTTCTTATGAACTTTTTTGTTTCTGATCAGTTTAGTACAGTTTACATAAATGAAATGAAAACTAGTTTTTATTTGTACCAATTAATGCTTCATTTGACCCTATTCAGTTTCTACAGAATATGAAATGTGATTTTCGTTCTGCTGTGTTGCCCAAACAATGTTGTTTCTGATCTGTTAAGTACGGTTTACACAAAAGAATGATAACAAGTTCTTATATGTACAAATTAATACTTGAATAGACCCAAGACACCTGGGATTTTTTATTCTGTGAAATTAAAAAATGCAATTATTCAACATATTTGTTGTTATTTTGAATCTTGTCAGGCAACGCAACCGCATTGTCAGGTGGTGCAACCAGGTAAAATACTAATTTAAACCAAGAAATGGGAGATTGACGTGAACAAATGTTTGGAAAATTGGGATATAAATAATCATTCTATACAACAATATACTTTTGAAAAGTATTTATTCACACTTTAAATCTAAAGTAGGATGTTGGAAAACCAAAAAACCAAAAAAGGGATACTAACTAAAAAAATCACTACAGAAAAAAAATGTTTTTTTTTTTACCAAGAAACTTGTGGTTGTGCCACCAGACATTTTTAGGCAGGTGAAATTGCAAATTCCGTCTAAAACAGTACTAAAACCCTGTAAATAATTTTCAACCATTAATACTTCTTTAAACACACTCCTCCAACTATAAATAAATGTATTCTGTACATTTTTAAAGATTTATTTAAAAAAAAAAAAATTATTTTTCTAAAGGCTTATTTGTCATTGACCCAAAGACATCAGTGGTCGCAAGCTGCATGAGATATGCTAGCTAGCTAGCCACCGTGAACCCACATATCGGCATAACTTTCTTGATAGCCAGCCTTATCTGTTAAAAGGATGATGTGCGGTCTGTAGCCACAAGTGTTTCATCAACTACTGTGGCTACAGGAGTGGCGTGCACCAGCAGGGTGTAAGAAAGTAAGTATGAACTCTTAGGATGGTTGTACCTACTTTAGACTTAGTGATTTGCATTTACATCAAGTCCATCAGGCCTGACGGAATGTGGTCTTGATGTAAATAGTGCAGGTCGTTGCTCAGCAATACACTTTCTGTAAATCACAGTCTAACTTCAGAGCTCAAAACAGCTTGCTTACAAGTTGGGGAGCTAGCCCGCCAATGGATAAGATAGAAGAGCAAAGTGGCAAAGTAAAGAAACTTATAAAGATGTGCTCAGTGAAGAGCAACGTTCACACAACTAAATTAAATTAATTATATTATTTCGATTATTTTTAACACATTTTTCCAACAGATTTGATCAATAAAAATACACAAATCAATTCATTGTTTTCAAGTTGTTTGTGCAGCTTGCAGTATATTGCTAGCTGTCCTTTTTTGTGAATAAATGACTAAGATGTTTATTACTGGAGTTCAGTAATTACCTACTATTCCAAAAAGCCTTGGTATCCTGGCGTTTGAGTTCAATCCTAGTGGAGTGGTTACTGAAAACTGAGTCTGACACACCCCACCCTGAATATTTTTCACCAGCCGCTCCTGATAATACCATATAGTTTGCACTGCTGTCCGCTAAGGAATTGGATTGCGTCATTTGTATATTCCTTGTAAATAAAACTCTAAGTAAAAAGTCTTTTTGGTATTCAACAGCAATCATGAAAATAGACTAGTCAGGTAATGGTAGTTGTGGAAATAAAGATTTGCTGACAGCAAATTAAGTCGCTTCTCTTTTCAGAAGTACATACCTAGCTATAATGAGTACTGCTAGTAGGCCTTGAATCCACATATCATTCATTTTTTTCATTTAAACAGAAGAGGTATATAATTTAGTTAAACATAAGTATCAGAAAAACTAAGTGTTTCTCATAAGCAGCAAGTGACATTTCAGATTTTTTTATTCTATGATACATTGAACCAAGAAGAAATCTTTCTTCAGTGAATTCATCGATTACAGGGTGTGCAGACTGAAAAAATACTACAAATAAGACTCATAAATGGTCTGCACTGAATTTGAGATGCACCTAAAATAGGCATAATTTATCAAGGCACATCAACAATTCATATGAGTCTTTATAAACAGGTCCTTAGTCTTAAAAGCAAGAACACAGAATAATGGCTGCTAATGAAGGGTTAGCTTTAGTGCCTTCCTTCCAAAGGAATATAGAGCTCTGAAAAAAAACAAAAACAAAACAGAGAACAAATGTAAGTCACAGGCGTATAAAGCCATTTGATCAAAATAAGAGCTTTCAGTGAATAGAGTGAGAACTCACATCTCAACTGCCATCTGGGTGCAGAAAATATCAAAGGACAATGAAAAAGGGGGCAGTTTTTAGATGGCCATTGGTTTTTACTTTTTAGAACATTAAATCTGCTTTGCACCAATTATATTAGAATGTGACTCATATATTTGAGAATATTAATTTAGACATGCTAATTATGTACACTCATATTTGACTACAGTATCTAATTGTTAGCAATAGCCTGTAGATGACCTTTTCAGTTGCAGTCTAATTATAATAAAATAACAGGATTGTTAGGGTTGTGCTTTGCACACCAGCAATGTACATGGAGTACAGGAAGTTGAGGACTGCACTCAGGGCCAAGGATGGACGTGGTTGTATTTTATTATGCCTACTGTGCAGCAGAAAGGCACACACACAGAAATATACAAAATGAACAGGCAATTGAGGTTCCCAAGAAATACTATTTGTAATGTGTGTGTGATACGAGGAGAATAAATCTTTACGAGACTAGGAATATAACACAGGCATGTGGCCAATGAGACTTTGCAAAGACAATGGGCTCTAATTTCTTGGCGCAGGGTGGCGCAGCCCGCGCAGTGGTAATTTCGTCCGGTGCAACACCATGCGCAGCCACTTTGGCAATTTGATAGAAGGACGTGCACCGAGATGGGTGTGGCGGCGTAGTAGGGGGAGGTGTCACGTATTCATTATGACGCAGTGACAATTTTGTGGGAAAAGGCTCAGCCAAAAGTGCGCATAGAGCTTGCCAGCTCCAACCTGGTTTAATTTCTGTGCAGTGGTAATTTGGCTGACTGGCGCACTGTGGGCACACGTCACCGAAATCTCACAGGCAGGTTACCAGAATGTGAGGCACATTTCAGTGCAATAAATTATTACAGCAACCACTATTTAATGTAAATATCTGAATCAGGACATAAATTATAGTATCTATATCGATTGTCCTGATGTCAGATCAAAGGTGGTTGGCACGCATAATGGAAATCGTAATTAATAGCTTAATCAACGCAGCTGAATCTGTGATGCAAACTAACGACTTCACATCCTTCTCAGCCAACCACAAACTGCCGCAGCATCAGGTGGTGCATATATATATTTATATATAAATAATGCTTGCATTCTATGCTCAGTAAAGCCGATTGCACACTGGATGCGAAACAAATTTTTCGCACAACAAGTCAATGCAAAAACGCGAATACACTTGCGCCGGCAGGAGGGACAGAGGCAGGAGAGAGGAGTACTTATGCCAGGCTGGAAATGGCTAAATACTGGATACTCCCCGTTGACGCGGCGCCCCCCCATTCGCCGTGCCTGCGCCCTGCCTGCACCTGGTCAACGAAGTTAGAGCCCAATGTGTGAAGCTTGATCATAAATTGCACAACACTTCCACATAGAGGAAATGACAAACAGGAGCAAGTAATGATTATGGAGCTGAGAATGCAGTCCGGGTCTTGCAGACCGGTGAGTTTAACGGCTGGAGCTGTGATCACACAAGGATTGTCTCCATTTATTCAACTCTCTCATGTTTAATTTATTCCACTTCTTGTATTTTTTTATTTTACTTTGTCATGGTAATACATGCTAAACTAGACAAAAGCTGGCATTGGATGACAGCAGAGTAGAACTGCAAAACTATAGCATTCTTATCATAGGACATCATACCATGTTCATAATTTTGCCGTTTGGGGGGGTACAGAGGGCTGTATACGGTCAAGAAAATTATTAGCAGAACTACTCTGGGCTCTGGCAATGTTCACAACAAATTTCATCTGACTCCCATAAGAACGGTTTGACTTGATGCATTTTTGTAGAAAATGATCTTAGGCTTAAAGTTGCTGCTCCAAAAATGGTCATAGAGTTACCAGAACAAGATAGAACAAGAACAAGATTGCTCTGTTATGCACCAAGATATTTGTAGCAAATTCGATCTGGTTCTTATTAGAATTGTTTGATGTAATTTACCTTAACACATTCGCACAGTTGTAGACGCCAGATGACATGGAGCTGGTCTATTTATGCAGGCATTACACTATTCTATCAATACGGGGCAGACTCCAAACGGTTACCGAATATTCTCAACGAAGCAATGCCTGAAAACGCTTTAGAATATGGATGAGTTCAGTCCCATCCCTGTCTCCCAGGAATTATATGAATAAACTCCTCAGCCAAGCCTGATGTGCAAACTGCCTAATCTAGTTACCCATAGTATCTATCCAGAAGTTGATAAAAATTACCTCTTGACAGAAAAAAAAATTGTCCTTAGTTGCAGTCACTTCAGCTTTAATCGGGCCATCAGTATTCCAATTAAGTCGGGGTAAAAACCTGTTTCCTAAATAAAAAATTCAACATGGTATTGATACTGTGTCGTTCTACTAGCAAAGACAGTCATCAGATATTAAAAACGCAAGATTCCCTACTATTGATTTACATGTAGATTCGTCTCTCAAACAATTCAATTGTCATTAATGTCCTCGTAGGATCTCTCACTGCACTACAGTCACTTTTATGCTTGATCAGGCTTATCTGCATAAAGCAGTTATAGTTCATGCCCAAGTAAAACTTTTCCGTTAATTATCTATTGCTTGGCATGTTTTTTTAAATCCAATTTCAGACAGTTTGAACTTTCCACAGTAATTGAGAGAGATTGTTCGGACCCTCAGAAAAGTATTTAAACCCTTGCATAACAGCAAGATAGGTTGTATTCTCTCAACTTTCCGCAGATTAAAATGAATTCCAGAACCAACCCTGGTGAGCTTAGGTCACATGTACAATCTCAATATGTGATACGGAGTTGGACAATGGCAGTTATTCTGAATGGAACAGACCAGAGGGCTGATAGTATTGATTCTCTGTAGAAGAAATTCAATGATGGAGAACTTCTCTTCTTGCTGTGTGATTACAACTCTGCCATACAGCGGAAGACTGCAGTGCTTTTGCTTGTTTAAAATGCAAACAGCTCAAAGACCTCGTTTAATCTCCTGCTACGCCCTTGCATGACCGACCCTTGTTTCTGGTAACATTCTGGATGGCCCTTTTCATCTTTGCTGTGGAGCACACAGCATCCATTTCTTCTAAAGACCTGAAATGAAATAGACCTCTGATCACAGTACATGTTCCATCTGAGTCATAGTCCATCCCAGATACCTCCGAGCCCATGATGCTTCTGTACACAGTTAATGTAAGGTTTCCTTTTAGCACAGTAGTTTTAAGTGGCATTTAGGGATATAGCTCAGTATTTTTGTGCTTGAAAAAGATTTGTCAAAGTAGGTCTGAGCCCATTTTAATTCATTGTATTTTGTATCGGGGACAGCAAAGGTCCATCTATCCATCTTCTGCCGCTTATCCAGGGCTGGGTCGTGGGTGTAACAAACTAAGCAGAGAGGCCTGAGCACCCCCCTCCCCAGCCACTTCCTCTAACCCTACCTGGGGGACCCCAAGCCGTTCCCAGGCCAGCCGGAAGATATAACTCCAGTGTGTCCTGAGCCTGCCTTGGGGACTCCTCCCAGTTGGACATGCCTGGAGAATCTCTAAGGGAGATATCCAGGCTGGATACTCAAACCACCTCAACTGGTTCCTCTCTACTCTTCTCGGAGAAGCAGTGGTTCAACTCTAAGCCACTCTTGGATATCTGAGCTCCAAATGTTATCCATGACCTCAGATTTGGAGGTGCTGATCCTCATTCCAACCACTTCACACTCAGCTGCAAACCACAACAGTGTGCATTGGAGGTCACAGCGTGATGAAGCAAACAGGACCACATCATCTGCAAACAGCAGTGATACAATCCCGAGGCCACAAAACTGAACATCCTCCAAACCTTGGCTGCGCCTTGATATCCTGTCCATGAAAATCATGAACAGAAGAGGAGACAAAGCACACCCTTGGCAGAGTCCAGCATCAACTGGAAACGAGTCTGACTAAATGCCGAGAATGCGGACACTTTGGTTGTAGAGGGATCAAATTGCTCAAATTAATGACCCTGGAGCCCCATACTCCCGCAGCACCCCCAACAGGATACCTCGTGGGACATGGTTATAAGCCTTCTCCAAGTCCACAATATACATAGAGAGTGGATGGGCGAACTCCCATGACCCCACAGCAAAGGTAATATATTTTATCACAAGGAGCCTGGCAAGAAATAATTGGTGTAGCAAATTTTGGGTACACACCCTGATTTTTTATTTTTGTCTGATAGAATATTTGAGCATTATACAATTCCAATTCTAAAATAGTTGGGACACAGTGCAAATTGTGAAAAAAAAAAAAATCAAAATGCAATGACTTTAAGGTCACATGAGCAATATGTTATTCACAATAGAACATAGATAACATGTCCAATGTTGAAACAGACATTTTACATTTTTATCCACAAAATGACCTTTTCAATTTTTCTGGCTTGAAATCATGGGCGCCTTGTCCTTCGGGCTAAAGAGGAGAAAAGACCATCCCTCCTGTTATCAGCGTTCAGTTCAAAAGCCAGCATCTCTGATGGTATGGGGATGCATTGGTGCATATGGTGTGGGACACAAATCGCTATGAATGCTGAAAGATATATAACAGTTTTAGAGCAAAATATGCATCCCTCCAGACGGAATATATTCCAGGGAAGGGCTTGTGTACAAAACCCAAAACCAGTGAAGTTGGCACGTTATGTAAACCGTAGATAAAAACAGAATACAATGAGTAGCAAATCTTTTTCAACTTATATTCAATTGAATACACTGCAAAGACAAGATGTTTAATGTTCAAACTGAGAAACTTTTTTTTTTTTTTTGCAAATAATCATTAACTTAGAATTTAAAGCGAGCAACACATTGCAAAAAAGTTGGCACAGGGGCCTTTTTACGACTGTGTTACATTGCCTTTCCTTTTAACGACACTCAGTAAACGTTTGGGAACTGAGGAGACCAATTTTTGAAGTTTTTCAGGTGGAACTCTTTCCCATTCTTGCTTGATGTACAGCTTAAGTTGTTCAACAGTCCAGGGTCTCCGTTGTCGTATTTTACACTTCATAATGCGCCACACACTTTCCACGGGAGACAGGTCTGGACTACAGGCAGGCCAGTCTAGTACCCGCACTCTTTTACTACGGAGCTATGCTGTTGTAACACGTGCAGAATGTGGCTTGGCATTGCCTTGCTGAAATAAGCGGGGGCATCCATGAAAAAGACGTTGCTTGGGTGGCAACATATGTTGCTCTAAAACCTGTATGTACCTTTCAGCATTAATGATGCTTCACTTATGTGTAAGTTGCCCATGCCTTGGGCACTAATACTCCCCCATACCATCACAGATGCTGGCGTTTGAACTTTGCGCCTATAACAGTATTCGCTTACGTGAAGTGATTTCTCCAGATTCTATGAACCTTTTGACGATATTACGGCCAGTTGATGATGAAATCCCTAAATTTCTTGTGATAGCTCGTTGAGGAATGTTGTTTTTAAACTGTTCGACAATCAGCTCACACATTTGTTCACTAAGTGGTGACCCTCGCCCCATCCTGGTTTGTGAATGACTGAGCATTTCAGGGAAGCTGCTTTTATACCCAATCATGGCACCCACCTGTTCCCAATTAGCCCGTTCACCTGTGGGATGTTCCAAATAAGTGTTTGATGAGCATTCTTCAACTCTTTCAGTTTTTTTTTTGCCACTTGTGCCAGCTTTTTAAAAACATGTTGCAGGTATCAAATTCCAAATTAGCTAATATTTGCAAAAAATTACAAAGTTTACCTGTTTGAACATTAAGTAACTTGTCTTTGTAGTGTATTCAATTGAATATAGGTTGAAAAGGATTTGCAAATCATTGTATTCTGTTTTTATTTACGATTTACACAACGTGCCAACTTCACTGGTTTTGGGTTTTGTATTTCTGCAGGACAATGCAAAACCACATACTGCAGCTATTACAACAGCATGGCTTCATAATAGAAGAGTCCACGTGCTGAACTGGCCCACCTGCAGTCCTGATCTTTCACCGATTGACAACATTTGGCGCATAAAAGTCCATCAAAGGAGACCCAGAACTCTCCAGCAGCTGGAAGCAAATTCCCATGGTTCAACTCAAAAAAACATCTCTCCTCAAGACCCAGATGCCTCCACTCTGTGTTTAAAAGAAGAGGAGATGCTACACCATGTTAAACAGGCCCCTGTCCCAACCTTTTTGAGACATGTAGCAGCCATCAAATGTGAAATGAGCTCATTTTGTGGATAAAATTGTAAAATTTCTCAGTTTCAACATTTGCCATGCTATCTCTGTTCTGTTGTGAATAAAATACTGGCTGGTGTCATTTGAAAGTCATTGTGTTTTGATTTTATTAACAATTTACACTTTGTCCTAACTATTTCGGAATTGGGGTTATATTTATATTGTTGCTCAGTAAATTTATTGCAAGCTTACAAGTGACAGTCCCACCTAAGTATTTCATCATTGGCCAGACTTTAAAAGTAAGATGCTAAAAATGAATGTATTCTGTAGGGTTTGCGCACACAGGTAGAGGTGGATATAGCAGCACTTCCTGACAAAATGAGAAAAATGCTGAGTGAAGCAACTCTTACCCCCAAAATACTGGAAATATGCCCAGAGAGAAATATGCCCAGCAACAGAGAGACTGCAGTTCTCAGGAAGAAGAAAGAAATTTAGCATCGTTCTCCTACTTGCCACCATCTTTATGACATACAGAAGAAAATGAATGAAATTTATTTTATAATCTCTTAAAATCTATGGTCAATATCATTATTATTATTATTATTATCATTACTACAATAATAGTATTCTTTTTTATAAGCAGTAGCAATACTTGTAGTTTTATAGTTCTCTTAGTGCTTTTCTTAAATGTGGTCAGTTTTCATCATTTGTTATTTTTTATTTATTGTTTCTGCAAATGGATTTGGCTAAACTGTAATTCAGGCAAAAACACAACATATGTTAAATGTAAAAGGGATAGGAACGTTCACTAGATTGCAAAGACCTTGAACTTTAAGTTCATTGGTCAATGAAAGAGCAGAAGAAAACAATGCTGTATGTAATATATTGCTGTATTTCCTCTGGAGACCACGTGACTGGTATTAGATGCCCGATGTGTGGAGAGTTTCACACCTGTCTCATAAGATCGCACTTGCATTATTTGTGTGCCCTTATGCACGGAAAGAACACATGGGGGTACTTTTATGTTGTACACAACCAGCAAAAGAGCTATCATTTTAATTAGCTTCTGTGATTCAGACCTTGCTGCAATCAGTGGTGGTGTTTTCCAACTGAAGTTTCCTGCAAAGGCAATCAAATTCCCCAGCAGAGCAGCCTAGGGCACTGCATCTGGGCTTTAGGATGTTTTACTTTTATTTTTAAGGCTTTGTATCTCAACTTATTTTGCTCACTTTCATCATAGTCTTAAATTCGATTTGCTGAAGTTTTGTTCCCAAGACAACTAGTTTTTGAGAATGTTTGTCAATTTGTGAACTGAAAGGGCAATATTTGTGATTATGTCAGAAGTGCATAGCCCTTATGAACATAGCGTAATTTCACCATAAAGCATTCTAGAGGGAAATCATGATATGTAAAAAAAGAGCATAAAAATAGAGTAAAAATACAAATCGGGGCCACATGGGAAAGTACAATGGGAGCATTTGTCACAGTGAGTTAAAAATTGGGTGCCAATAACCGTTGTGGTTGTGTTTGTTCTTGTTTACTGTATACAGAGAATGTTCATACCATACCTCCTGTAAAATGCCAGTTTGAGCCCTCTGGAATACATTGTAAACTTTTATTCTTCGCTACCTTGTTTCCAACAGTCTCCAGATGAAAGGATTTAGATTTTCTCCCTGGTCTTTGCTTTAGGCATCAACTTTAAGGAATGCTATTTCTTTTATGGCTGTCAATGTTTTCATATTCGTGCTGCTTTGTTCCAATGCTGAGACAGATCTGGGTATAAAAGTGTCCCCTCTGTTCTGAAGACTTACCTGTCACCTCAGGAACATGCCTTCACGTTAACATACTGCACTGTATCTGAACCTGAGATTCATGCATTATTAATACGAACATGAACACATTAATGCATTGCGTGAGATTAGCCATATTTATTGCTTCATAGAAATATTTCACTCTCTGTCTTTTTTCTCTCGTAATTCACACACACACACACACACACACACACACAGGCACACACACACACACACATACACACACAGACACGGATGCACACAATGCAAAAGCATGCACACACTGCGAAACACAGATCCACTTACATGTAATGTTTAGAAGACTACGTAAATATACTGTAATTGCATTGTATAATTACAAAAGCATATGATAAAACCATAGTCTTGTGTTGCTAAAAAATTAAACATGAAAATTCCATCTACATCAAGGATATATCAAGGCCTACTCGACAAATTAGCTGTTTATTACAAAATTATTTCACATTCAATTGGTTACAAATGTCCCACTTGGCTGATCTACGACGCCGTTTCACGAGAAGTTAGAATGATGTGTAAAATGCAAATCAAAACAGAATGCAATGATTTTCTAATCATTATTAGACTATATTTCACCGAAAATAGGACAAAAACATGTGAACAGAATTGTATTCTTTTTTATTGTTTGAAAAATATATGATCATTTTCAATTTTATGCTAGCAACCCTTTTCAAAAATGTCAGGACAGGGGTATGTTTACCACTGTGTTGCACCACCTCTTATAACAACACTCTGTAAGTGTTTGGGAGCTGAGGACACCAACTGCTGTTGTTTTGAAATCAAAATGTTCTCCCATTCCTGCTCAATGTAGGATTTGTGCTGCACAACACTTTGCAGCCTTCCTTGCCATATTTTTATTTCATGATGCGCCACATGTTTTCACAGGATGAGAGATCTGGACTGCAAGCAGGCCAGTTTGGCACCCAGACAATTGATGTCTGGATGGCAGCCTACGTTCCTCCTGTGTATATTGTTCAGCGTTAATGGTGTCTTCACAGACAAGTTTTCCGTGTCAGGTGCACTGATGTACCCCCATACCATCACAGCTGCTAACTTTTGAATTGTGAACTGATAAAACGCAGAAGGTCCCTTTCCTCTTTAGCCCAGAGGACATGACATCTATGATTTCCCAGAAGAATTTCACAATTTGACAGTTCAGACCACAAGACAGTTTTCCTCTGTGCTATCCATCTTAAATGAGCTTGGGCTCAGAAAAGTCGGCACATTTCTGGATCTTGTAAATACTGAATATGCCTTTATGCTTATATGGTAGAGTTTTAATTTGCATTTGTAGATGCAGTGATGAACAGTGTTTACTGACAATGGTTTTCAGAAGTTTCCTGTTTCCATGCAGAGAATTCCACCACAAAATACTGTCTGTTTGTAATGCAGAGACGCCTGAGGGCCTGAAGGTCTCGGCCATTCGCCATTGATTTTCGGTTGTATCCATTGAATACAGAGATTACTATGGAGTACCTGAATATTTTAATGATACTATGTACCGTAGATGTTGATATCCCCAAATGTTTTGCAATTTTATGCTGAGAAACATTATTCTTAAACTGCTGAAATTCTTTGCTACTGCAGTCTTTCCCAGAGTGGCAATGCCATCTTTACTTCTGAAAGACTGCCTCTTTGGGATGCTCTTTCTATAATCAGTCGTGTTGCTAACCTACTGACAACATTCCAACTTTTTTGGAAATGAGATTTTGATATCTAAAGAAAATGGAATATGACTATAGTTGTAATTTTTGAGTTTTACATCAGCATTTTACCACGAGCCAATAATTAGCCATTTTTGTAACAAATGTACCAGTGAAAATGAACAGCTTGGCATGAAATGCGGCTGTAATTCAGTTAGGGAACTCTTTACAGCTGCAGAATTGAAGAATTCGGATGTCCTCACATCGCATCACATCATGTCACAAGTCCTCTCACTACCCAATCATGTCAGCACACATCACTTCAGCAGGGGTGATTGCAAAAAGAATTCCAAAGCCTGAAAACATTTCTTTAGGTTGGGTCATGAGGAATGGGTCATTGATGGGCCTACATCCTGCATTTTGTGGGCCGGAATGAGGAAGTATTAGCTGAGCTTTCAACAGTGATAACTGTTGAGTCAAGCTAGGTTCATGATGGATTGGATTAGTAACCCAAGTTCCTCAATGGACACCACTATAAGGATTGATCAGACTTTTCAGCACAATATTATTTCAGAAAATCATGTTTTTCCACTGCTGTTGAATTCACATCGAACTACTAACTCTATATCTAGAATGATTTTTCGAACTTACCAACTAACTAATTAACACACTTTTAAAACATGCAAGACATTTTTTTCAAAATAATTAATAAACGTAACACTCGATGAAGGCTTAAATATATTTAGGAAAAACACTAATATATAAAAATGTTGGTTGGTTATAAATGGATATAAAATGTTGATAAACTATTATCTACAACAGGGAAATAAAATTATTCACTACGTCGCAAACAATGTCAGCAAAACAATTGACTTGCTGCTCTATAAGATGACATTTCAATCTCGTTTTCCACTCAGTTCAAAGCTATATGTATTCGTAGAAAGTGAAACGTTTGAGCATGTTAGCTTGCAACTGCCTCTATTCTTATTGAATTATCTTTAATTTTTATGCTTACTGTTATATAAAAAGGTGTCTCAGAAAAAAATGGCACACTCACCTTTTGGAGTGTCGCATAGTGCTGGTACACATTAAAGAAATTCATGCAAATGGCGCCTGTAAAGGGAGAATGCTCTCATAAGCACTTAACCTACAGCAGCTCAATCACAGTAATGCATTCACGTAGGTTACAGAGTTTAAAATGTGCCGTGTCCCAAAAATGGGACAGTGGCCATTAATGGGTGAAGTTACTGTGTGTAACCCACGCCACTTCTGTAACGGTATTCTAACTAGCCAGCAACTTAATGCTGTTAATTACTGCTTAGAATATTAAGTTGTGGTTTAAGAAACCTAATAATTAATAACACAACTTGTCACAGTTTCCCTGTAAGTTAATTAACCATTTTTAGCATTTCAAGTGTTTAAGTGTTCTTTAGATGTTTTCCCGGCAAAGGAAGCTAAAAGATAAAATAATACTTAGCAAACCTAAGATGAAGGCAAATGCAACTTGCCGGAAACAAAGTGATGACAGCATAATAACTGGGAGCAAGATCTGCGCTGCCAGAAGTCCCTGCCGATGGAAACCATTTATTCCGCCAATCTTAGTCCTTAATTTGGGATGGAATGAAACTATAGTTTGGAGTTTCTCTGCCAACTGTCATCACAGCCAGCTGCACAACATATCTCAGGCATATTGGATTATTCATCTTTTCTTGTCTGGCAGCTGTAACTTACGGCTGTGGTGGGCTGCTGTGGCCTTTTCGGTCACAAATATAGCGGTGCTAAAGCATTGTGACGTCACATGGTCTAGAATTGTACTGCGTGAACAGATTTGTTGCTTGGAAAAAGGAAGTAATCTAAAGAAAACTTGAAAATAAAGGAGCTGAAGGTGCCGTTAGTATACTTCTTTCTGAATTTCCTGGCCTTGATTCAGTAATTCTTTCTGTGCTTTCTTGGCCCTAACTATTAGAAATGTTTGTTGACTGTTTATCAATTATGAGTCAATAATTGGACAATTTTCTATTGTCTGCTATGGTACATGTATGATGGACAAAGCAGATATTTTAATTAAAAACCCTTTAAGATGGACTGAATAATTATGAAAATATTTTACCATCAAGATAAATATTAAGAAATTATAATCTTATTATCCCCTACTCAATTCAGTTTTATCAACAGATCATGTGTGTTTCCATAGTTTGGTACTGGCTTCATGCAATAGTTTATTTCTTCTCCTAAAGAAAAATCTTGTAGTGTTCACATCCATTTTCATGAATAGCAGTTTCAATAGTTAAAGGAATTGTCTTGTTTGCCTTATTTATGGCCTACGTGTTCAACAGAGGCAAGCAATGACGTAGTGAGATCCTTTGCAAAAAACAATTTTTTTCAGAATGTTTTGAGCCAAAACACTTTTACTCAGTTAGAAAAACAACGTCCATCATTTATCATCATGAAAAAGCATGTGAAATTGGTGTACCGCAAGAATTGCAAACATTATGTACCAGGCATCAAATTGCTACTACACTTACAAGACATTGTCCAGGCCTTTGGTAATTCCCAGAACATCCCTTTAAAACTATTTTTAGTCCTGACTTCTCAATGATTTTCTAAATTAACAATACATTCACTCTCAATACACTGCACACTAACAGGCTTTGTCAGTTCTCCCTGTTTAAGTAAGACAACAATTACAACATATTTATTTGGATGCGTACTTTGGAGCTTTTAAATCTACGTTATTTAAAATTGCATGAAGGTGTCTCAAATTGTCTTTTATTTAATTTCAACAATTTAAATGATAATGTACTGAAGCACAGGTTAGATTGTGCTGAAAAGGGAGCATGGAAGTTCCAGAGCAGTTTGTCTTTCGTAGAGCATAGCCCCCCCCCATTTCTGGTAGTTCTGGCGCTACCACTGTCATTAAGCGTAATAACTGCTTGAAGGGTTAAATAATCCTCCCCTATCTCTTTGAATTGCAGAAAGCTTGGACCAGTACTTGATCATTTTTGGCTTCATAGTGCTTCACTACTTCTCATACACATATCCTGTTTTCGCACCATTTTTGCGATAAAGTCTGATAGAGTAGCGACAGTTGATCCATCAGTGTTAATCATGTTCTGACTACACAATAGCATGTGCCGAATCAAATCATGCTTCTTAATCAGTGAAGCCTCGGTGATTGTAACTTCCTGTTCGAGTACTTTACAAGAACCACCAATCACATTCAGGATTTGAATTTGCTCCCATTTCTGACAGTTCTCTTGGCTACCTTCAATAGCTTCTCATTAACAGTCGCTCATGTGGCTAGAAATTGTTGAGCCGTGGGGTTATTACACAGCCGCCGGCAGACCTTATTGCTCCAGAAAAGAGTTCCGGGCGATCTTGACTAAACTGATTAGAAGGGAGATAGCTCAGTGGTGCTTGTGATGGTTTGTGAATAGGGCTTTGATAGTCTGGATGACAACAATAAATACAATGAATTTGGATTTGCATCTGGTATTCTACATCAAATTTCCAGCATGATCTTTCATATGCCTCATCCAGGAAAAAACCCCATCATGCCTTGTTTTTGACTGTTGAAGCTAACTTAAAGCCCTTTGCTCATGGATTCCTCAAATTGAGAATATCAAACAGATGGTCAACAATTTGGACGACTTTGACTGTTGCTTCAGATCCTTGAATTTGCTCCAGCTGGTGAGCAGATGTACAATATTCTATTGCATCGACAACACTGGAATAACACGGCAAACAGTTTCACTTTTCTTTGTTGTCGTCACTCAATATGAGCCATCTTCAATTGTTTCCAAGATAGTCTTTCTGACTCCTGAAGCTTTTGCAATTCAACAATATAGTGCCTAAAGATCTTTTTGTCACTTCCATCTATCAGGATTCCTCCCTCACCAAGAGCATTCCTACCCAGCTTCAGCTTGTGACAGACATTTGCGAGCACATGAACCATGCCATGACCATCAGTAGGATGTGTAAAATTAGGCTACATGCTTGCCGGAGAGAAGCAAACTCCCAACTTGCACATCATTGTGAAATAGCAAGATGGACCATCTCATGTAACAGATAAAACTTTGATTCTGGTATAGTCAATGAATAGAAAGACCCACAAGGTTTGCATATTCCATCCAGTCAAGGTCATCAGTTAAGAAATATCCACAAGGCATCTTCCAGGCACCATTGACAGTTACAACCAAAACTACTGCCTCTTTAGTCACCGGACCTGAATCATAAGCTTCCACCCTAGGGCCCAGAGCAACAAGCCAACAAAAATCCCTCCTACCCCAAGCCTAATTGCCATCTCATCTAGCAAAAGCGAGCGGATGACTAGACTGCCATTTCTCAAGGCATCCTCAGCTTTCAGCTTTTATGCCATACTCCGGGATGACCAGATGCCATGGAGGTGTGAGCCCAGGAGATTACCCTATCCTGCAGGTCAGAGGGGGCGAAGATCTTTCCAGTGGGCACAGAGGTTAGAGCGGGTTCCTTTTTTGACTTTCACTTCATGTCCTGGTCCTGTCACTACCGAATGGGGGCGAAGATGCAGCAAGGTGGTAACATTGGCTCGTCCGCCTCCGGGTCGGTCTCTACCTCACATTGTTGGGTGAGAGAGAGAGCTGAATGAAACCTTGCTGGAGTGCTTCCTGAACCAACTGCATGGCTTGAGTTTCTGCCGCCGACAGAAGGTATATGCGGCTTCGCGGAGGGGTGGAACTGGATAGCAGCTCTATGGCACAGTCCCACGGACGATGAGGGGGCAGCTTGGTTGCCTTGGTCCTGTTGAAGACCTCCCGGGGGGACCAGTACTCCCTGGGAATCTCAAGGTAGGTTGTGGTGTCCGGGCTTTCCACTGTAGTGGAAGCAATGGAGAGGGGGCTACAGTGCTGCCAATAATATCTGGACCGGAACAAGATGTGGTGGTGAACCCAGGGGATGGTGTGGTTGTGTCTTTTTTGCCATGGTAACACTAATATGATTTGGTGGTTGAAGATGGGGAGGACAAGCAATGGGAGCTCCTCCTCGTGGAGACCTTAAAGCCATTTAAACTCATCCTTTCCTGAGAGCACTCTGGCTCAAAACAAGCAGCTCTGTCATCTCTTTTGTTTTTCCCTCTTTATTTTCTGTGCACATGGCTTGAGAGAGAGACATTGCAATCCCAGATCAGAGGCTAATTGAACTATCAAGGCGTCGTATCTGCTGCAGTGGAACATAAATTGGGACCATGTGCCAAGTAACGACTCATAGGGGATGCAGGGTATGTTAAAACTCAACTGTCACGGACTTATAATCACAAGGTACATATTTTCCAGCTGGTCATTCTGAAATCTAGATAATGATAAGTTTATTATGACTATCAGAATGAGGATAAAATTCTGAATATCCAAATGTAGTATTTGAATAAAACTGTCACAATTGCTATTGGGAAATCTGACAAATTGTCAAACACTGGCTTGTACTTCTGGTAAGAGTATATGTCTGTCCCAGCTTTTTTGGAACGTGTCGCAGGCATTAAATTAAAAATGAATGAATATTTCCCCCCCCCAAAAAAACAATAATGTTTATCAGTATGAACATAAAATATCTTGTCTTTGGAGTGTAGTCAACTGAATATAGGTCGAAAAGGATTTGCAAATCATTATTTCACCCCAAGGAGTGGGCGGGAAGTACTGTTTTTAGCAGCGCTGTGTGTTTGTTTGTTTGTTTATTTGTCTGTCTGTTTGTGTTTCTGCACTTGCCAATATTTGCGTAAATGGGTGAAGTCTGCCATCTAGTGGCGATGCTTATTTGTTTGTGCTTCCGCACTTGCCAATATTTGCGTGAATGGGGTGAAGTCCGCCATCTCTGATTGCCTTGTTGTATTCTGTTTTTATTCTCGTTTTAAACAACATCCCAATTTCATTGCAATTGGGGTTTGTAATTTATGCGTAATGAAGCGGCATGACACGGGAAAAAGTATTGAACACGCTTATTGAAATTTATTTAAATTGGGTAATTAACTGGGCCATTCTAGCAGTTTTATTTTCTTTCTCTGAAACAAAAGTGAGAGTTTCTTTCGAAGTGTGTTTGGGATTGTTCTCTCGCTGAAATGTCCACCCTCGTTTCATCTTCAGCATCCTGGTAGATGGCAGCAGATTCTTCTCAAGAATGTCTTGATACATTTCTCCATTCAACCGTCCTTCAATTACTTTTGTATATGAAGTCTGCCAGTACCATATGCTGAAAAACAGTCCCACACCATGATGTTCCCACCTCCAAACTTCACGGTTGGTACGGTGTTTTGGGGGTGATGTGCAGTGCTGTTTGTCCTCCAAACATGGTGTGTGCTATGACATCCAAAAGAGTTCAATTTTGGTCTCATCTGATCAGAATATATTCTCCTAGCATTTCATAGGCTTGTCCAAATGTTGTGCAGCTAACTTTTTTATTTTTTATTTTTTTAAATTAGGCATCTCCAATCCCACCCGAATCTGGAATGCCCAATTGGTGAACTATGTACAAAGCTTGCTCGTATGCGACCCCTTGCTGCCAACTCAGGATAGTGAAGACAGTTCACGGCTCTCCTCCGAAGCACGTGCCCATCAGCCACTGCTTCTTATTCACTCATTGGTTGAATCTTCGCAAGTTCAGAACGAGGGTGGGGGATACCCGGACATGAAGAAACCCAGAGTCTTCCTGACGAGCGCCCGTCTGGCCAACAGGAGGCGCTTGAGGAAAGAACAAAGCTGTTTGCATCCCATACCCGGCAGTCCCTTCCCAACTTGGAACCCTGTAGCGCGATGGTGAATTATGCACTACTCTGAAAAAGCTGCCGACCACTGCCAGTTGGTATGACCGGGGCACGAACCCGCGACGTGATAGCCACCTCTGCACTGCAGCGCAGTGCCTTTACCGAGTGAGGTATCCGGCAGCTCGCAGCTAACTTTAAATGTGCTTCAACATTTTTCTTCTGCAATGGGGTCTTGTGCGGTGAGTGTGCAGAGAGGCCATGGCGATTGAATACATTACTTATTGTTTTCTTTGAAACAACTGTACCAGTCACTGCTGCCTTCCTGTCATCTTGAACTAGTCTGGCGCACACAGAATTGCTGCTCACTAAATGTTTTTTTGATTTTTGCGCCCATCTCTAAACTTTAGAGGCTGTTCTGCACGAAAGTCCCAGGAGATCAGCAGTTTCGTAGATGCTCAAACCGTCCCATCTGAACACTAACTGAATCTCCTAGCCATGTATAGATGCTTTTGTAAATTAAGTTGCAGCCACATGATTGGCTGGTTAGACATTTGCATTAATAAACAAGTGTTCAAGTTTACCTAATAAAGTGGCCACTGATTGTACATTTTTTTGAATTTAGCATTTTAACAAAACAACACAATATGTACTGTCACAGAGCTGATATTTCATTTTTCCTTGACCTCCAGTTAATCTGACAGGAATTCATGCCAAAGCAATTCATCAGATGTGAGTTGTTACATCAGTCAGAGTTGTTACCTTGAAGTATAACATTGAGAAGCCAAGGATAATGATCATAGTATTTAATTTCCAAAATGATTCACACATTTACTTCAGGGTCAAGTCTACTCATCAAAATTGGCGTGATGGAAAATATTAAATATTGTTTTAATATAATATTTGACACAAATGGAAAAAACCCTGCTTTTTTAGCTTTTGGCTGAAATATGCTATCTCCTGAGTCCTCTGAGCTCTTGGTCTACGCAAGCCTTCAGAATTCAGCCACTTTATATTTACACGAGGCAGAACTACAGTTGCAGTAGATATTTTGATGAGCATGAGGTGAAATGATGAGGCATATGTACCAATCGCCGAGGGAAGGTTTTGCCAGGTGGTTTCTTCTCTGGTTTACTTTTTCCGGAAGGGAGCTGGGGATACCGTTTCAGAAATGCCTTTGTCAGCTTCCATCTCTCTGTTCTGGGGAGAAACCAGATGCTTTCATAAGTAATTATTTCTCCCACTGTAATCGTGAGCTGACAGGCAGAGTGCGTGGCAGGCAAAAGTGCTTTCTCTCCACCTGCGCTTGTGTCCTGGGAGCAGGATACAGCCGAACTCTCGGCACAATATGTGGTGAAGCCTTAACCAAACTCAGCTCCCTCTTATGATCCGTATCTCATTGCAGTGCATCTAATTGTGTGATGGGCAGCCGTCCTACTGTGCTGCTCAGCAGTGAGAGCGACAGGAACTTTTTGCGAGTGATAATTGCGCTTCATGTTTCACTTCCCTCTCCTCTGTAACAAATACTTTTTTGTACTTTCTTGTATTTTCTGTATTTTTCTCTTTCCTTGCATGGAAAACTCATAATGTATCCTCTGATTCTAGGAGCTCTAGAGAACTAAACAGATTTCAAATCTAAACTGACATGAAAACAAATAGTGCTCAACTACCTGATCAGCCTGACTAAAAAAATATTAAAGCTGTGCAAAAATGTTTCTTTTTTCCATTTATCCCCATTGCTTCCCCCAGCTAATTTTATTACCCTCACAGTTCATGAAGAAGAAGGACTAAGCCTGTTTCGAGCCAGTGGCCCATCGGCCCATTAACCCCAGTTTCTGTGGCATGAAGCAACTACGTGTATAGGAGTACTATTAGGAGTACTATTAGTACTATAGGAGTAATATTCCCCCTGGGAAGGGTGCCTGTCCATCACAGGTACTCCGCCCAGCTCTTCGTCAGGTTTCCCTGACTATTTGGTGGTACCCATTTATACACCTGGGTGGAGTGAGGCAGTAAAGTGTTTTGCCCAAGAACACATCACGAAGGCCGTGGCCGGGGATTGAACTCAGGACCTTAGGATCGAGTCAAGCCTACCAGACCACTGCGCTACTTCACAGTTCATGACCCTGCTCTCAATTCAGGACAGAACAGACAATCATGCTCACTTCCAAAGCCCATCATTTCAGACACCAGTTCTTCACACGCTTCAAAGTGTGAGTTGGGTTCACAGGCACAGACATAAGTTGGAGAAAGACAAGTACAGTCTGATGCTCAGCAGTGTATGATAATACATTCAACCCAGCTTCATAACACTCTCAGATTGCCGGCAAAGCAATTGGAAATTCTGTTAACTGTGGAAAAATTATGCTTTTTCAAAATATGTTTGTCTTTAATATCTGTGAATTATAATTTACTGTAAACTTTCAAGGTGGCGCAGTTGTTGAGTCTCACAGCAAGAAGATCATGGGTTCCAGCCTGGGGCCTTTCTGCGTGGATTTTGCATGTTTCCTCGGGTTTGTGGGAGTTTCCTCCCTCAGATATGCATATCAGGCTAGTTAGCAACTAAGAACTGCTCATAGGCATGAGTGTGTGAATGAATGGTGTGTGCCCAGTGATGGATTGGCAAGTCGTCCAGGGAGAGCTCCTGCCTTTCGCTCATGCTCAATAGAGATAGGCTCAAGCTCCCCCGCAACCCGAGTGAGGAACAAGCGGTTTAGATAATTGATGGATGGATGCATACCTTACCAGAAGTAGCTGACAGCCAAGAGCTTAAAGCCATTCTTTTTTCTACTTATCAATAAGCTGTTCTGTATCAGGCCTCAAAACTACTGATAGGAACCTTTGTTAGCTTTTAGTGGTTCTCTCTTTTCATTTTTTAATTGTAGCTCAAAAAGCAGATTTTGCAAGAATAAAAATTCTGGCTATTAAAGCTGTAATGCTTTCACATGTGTAAATATACACTAATTGATAATGCGTGAGCAACTGTCTCTTACCCTTTAGACTAACACTCCTATGCATCAACCAATAGGTAGACAGTGTGTCCCAAAGTGCAGAATGAATGAGCCAATCCCTTGCATTTCTGCCATCTTCCATGTTGCCACTGAATGGATGAAAGGAATTATTCCTGTTGATAAGAGACACTGCCGGAGTGAAAGACAGTGGGGCATTAATCTTGAAGAGTTAGTGGAACTATCAGTTCTTCACAGCTCATGTATTCATCATTTTATTCAGATTATGGGGATAGCAATAAATGTCATACCATAAAACTTTCTATTGTGAAGTTAGAGATCGTAAATCTTACTTCAGCGGGACAGAGGGAAGAATACTTTTATTTATATCAACTTTATTTTCTTTTTTCTTGTCATGAGTATCATCATTTTGCCTGCAGAAAAACTATGAGGATGAGAAAAATGAAAGACTAAGAATATTTGAAATATTAGGGAGTTTATGGCTATGATTTTGTCAGTATTTATTTTGTTTGATGGTCTGGAGTGCAGGTGGTTATAGTCCCTTACAAAAATTCACATTGGGTTCCAGTGCTTTTATGTATATTGAGCAAAATTATGAATGCAGCACTTTTACTTTTTTAAGCATGACATAATCAACATTTTCAACACAATAGTTCAATTTTTCTGGAAGTACAAACAATACATTTCTCTCTAATTTTGCCCTCACATTTGTTGACAACGCTGTAAGCATTTTTCTTTTTTCAAGAAGCTGCACAGGTGTGTATAGCTGTGCCATATGAAGATGTTGATTAAAAGCAGTGATCACTAGACAGGTGTTCCTTATGATGAGGGCGATACAAGGAGCTTTTTTGTGCAACAATATGCCACAGATCTCACAAAATTCAATAGAAGTCAAATTCAATAGATGTCAATACATTCAATTGTGTAACAGGTATTTTGACTGCAGAAATGTCCTGCTGAGCTGTTGCCAGAATAATTGATGTTCATTTATCTACCAAAAGCCACCTGGAGCATCATTTCAGTGATTTTGGAGGTTTAATGAGTCAACCACTGGCCACAGGTAATCATACCAGAGCCGCTTATGTAAGATCACGCCTCCAGCTGTCCCGCTCACCGTTCCATTAAGACCCAGACTGCATTCCTGAACTCCTCATCATTACCTGCAGCTGCCCGTCATTTACACTGAGTGGTAGCACTGTGCTATGTAAGACCAAGCTTCGCGCTCACTCATTGCAAAGTCTCATAACCACATGTTTGTGTTGTATTCTAGTCTTTGTATAAAATGTCCATCCTCACTTTTCACTTGTATTTACACTTTTAAACCTTGCACTGTTTATTGTTTATCCAGCACCTCTACCCAGGAACTGCGCTTCCTGGTTGTTTCATTTGTTTTCTGAATGCCTGCTGCTCTGCAGTGGGCTTATTAATAAATACAACCAACTCCATCCTTGCACCTGTGTCTAGTTCTCAACTTTCTGTTCTCTGTGCAAAGCATGAGGGCACAGAGCACTTTGCTGGTCCAAATGGACTCCGCAAGGATTTCTCTGCTGCAAGAAGTGGGAGAGTTTGCTGCCCAGCCTCCTGACCTCTACCAACTGGCAGCAGAGGCAGATTGCCCTCCTGGATGCCATCCTGGATGAACAGGTTTGCGGGGTCCGCAAGCTTCATCGCTACCACCGACCTCCGTTTCTCCTGCTGGAATGTGGGCTCCCTCAGCTGTTTCCCAGGGTGATTTAGCCAGTGCGCCTGCCAAAACTGACGGAAACCTTCATTACCTGCAAAGGCTTCATTCTCTAATGTGCTTTATACTTCACGTACCATCCAGCCCTGAGTGAAGCAGAAAAGACTGCCACAGTGGTGACCCGCCTCTCTGGTAAGGCACTTGACTGGAGGAACTGATGTTCACCGCCTACGCCCATTTCCTCCAGCAGTTTTGCTCAGTCTTTGATTACCCCAGGCTGGGGACCAGCCACTGGACCTGAACCAAGGGAACAAGCCTGCAGTGGACTATGCCCTCTAATTCCCCACCTTGGCTGCAGCCAACGGCTGGAACGGCAGATGACCATTTTCCAGAAGGGGCTGCGTCCAGAGCTCAGGGCAGAGATGGCCTACCGAGACCAAGAGCTCTCCGTGTCATCATACATTGATGCAGCTATCAGCCTGGACCAGCTCCTGCAGGAGAGACTGCAGGTCCAGCCCAGCTGCCAGCAGAGGGGGCAGACCCTATGGAACTAGGGCTCACCAAACTATCAGAGCATTGCCCCTGAAAGAAGACCGCCCCTGCAACCAGTTTCAAGAGGGACAGCGTGCCCCCTAAGTTTTAAAGGTGTCATCTACAGCTATTACTGGCCAGTATTTCAGGATTCCAGTCAAAGTATCCTGTAATGGTGTGACCATTCACACAGAGGCCCTGATTTGACTCCAGTGCAGCAGGCAACTTTTTGTCTCCGGCCAGCTGCCAGAGATGGACAGAGACATGGTTTTCAGTGAACAAAACCGCAATGCCGACGGCCCTCCATCTCCTCCTCCTGGGAGACTTCAACCTCCACCTAGAGGCCTCTCAGTCTACCACCTTTCCTCCTGTCCACTCCTTTTAACCTTTTCTCTCCTCCAACTTTCACATCCAACCCACAAAGCTAGCAACCTCGACTTGGTCCTCCTTCACAACTGATCCTCCTCTGATCCCACTTACCCCTCTCCACCTGTCTGCTCATTATCTTCTCCCTCTCCCCCCCCCCCCTCCAGCCCCCTCTGTTCGTTTGCTGTGACCTCCACTCTCTCCCCCTCTTCTCTCACTTCCAATGTCACTGCTTCCCTCCCTTCCCTTGAATCCTTCTCCAATCTCCCCACTGTATCTGCTGCCTCTTCTCCTCCCACATCCTCACCTAACGCTCTCTCCTCTTGTTTCCAGGCCAGCCAGATCAGCCCCTGGATGTCAGAAACGCTCTGCTCCAGCAGGAAAAACCTCCAAGCAGCACAGAAGAAATGGAGGAAATGCAAGACCCCAGCAGACGTGTACCATAACCAGTCCCTCGTAGCTGAATTCTCCTCTTTGATTTCCTCTGGTAAAATTTTTTAAATTTTAGCAATCTAAAATCCATAACTCAATATAACCCTCACCAATTATTTTCTGTTTTCTCTCTCCACCTGTCACACCTGCAACCTCCAGAGCAGAGGACTTCAGTCTTCTTGGAGGATAAGATCATGTCCATCTGCAACTCTTTCTCCTCCCTCCCCTCTCCCCCTCCCCTACTGTCCCCTCCCATCATCTCTCTGCTTTCCCCCTCCCCTCTTCTGAAGTCTCCCAGCTGCTCCTCTCTCTCTCTATCCTACTACATGTGCTCTTGACCCTATCCCCTCACCCCTCCTCGAATCTATCACACCCAACATCCCTTTTTGCACCCCCCTTATTGACTCCTCCTTGTGCCCTAGATGCTCTCCCTCTCCCTTCAAGTAGGCCATCACCACCCCCCCCCCCCCCCCCTTCCTGAAAAACCCGACACTCCCACATCACACCCTGCTCACAAGGCTCCACTGTCTGCCTGTCGCAGCTCGCATCAAATTAAAGAAATTAGTGCTAGCCTACCAGGGAGCCAACGGAACAGCTCCAGCATACGTCCAGAGATTGTTCAGACCATACACGCCTGCCAGAGCACTCCGCTCTGCCACTTCTGGTCGCCTGGCTCCACCCCTCTCCGCTCCTGCCCTTCCCGCTCAAGACTGCTATCTGTCCTGGTTCCTCATTGGTGGAATGATCTACCTATCGACTTCCAAACGTCAGAGTCCTTCAGCACCTTCAAGCGCAGCCTGAACCCATCTCTTCAGGCTCTACCTTTCCCCTACTCCACTGCCCTGAATAACTGACATTACATCCCACATTGCTTAATTGCTTCTACTGGATTTTGTTGCTCATAATTTGTCCGTATATTTGATGTCTGCCTGGTTTGGACTTGTAACGACCAAATGTTCTGTAACTTTTTACTGTTAGCACTTGTCTCCTAGAGAAATGCAGAGCTCCTATCGATCTTTTGCATTTTTTGTATGTCATTCTGGATAAGAGCGTCTGTTAAGAACCTGTAATGTAATGGGTAAGACGTTTGTTCCTGATTGTTCTTTGAGAGCAGGTGATTCTGTGAGCACATACTTACATGTTAGCAGGACATCCTTGAGTGATCTATGGGATCTAAGGATATTAAAGGCAAGTGAAATTTGTCAAAATTGTCTAAAGTGATTTCAGGTATGTAATTCTGTGGATTTTTTTTGCACTGCAAATCTGACATACCTATTTCATTTTCAAGAATAAAAAGGAGTCTGCATATTGTAATGTGAATATAGGCCACTAGATGGCAGTATTTACCTTTTTTTTGTTAAGCTCAGACTGGAGTCATGTTTAGACATGTCCTGGACATGTCTGGGGCAAGTCTCAGAAAATTAAAAAAAAAAGAGGTCAAAATGTGGGTGGGGTCTGCAAAAGAGTATATAAGGAAAAGAATTGAGACAGTAAAGTAGTAGGAGAAATTGCAAGAAGATGACCAGACCTGCCATTCTGTTCAAGACCTGTGATGTTTCTTTTGTGGATTTCTTTGCCTGTGTTTGAGCATTTTCTTCATCCAGGACATCACCAAGCCACCCCACCAAAAAGGGACTGTAATTATTTCTGTTTTTTTCTTATTTATCAATCTTGGTCTTTAGTTGTAGGTTGTTATTAGTCTTTGTCTTTGTTAAAAATTAAATGTGTTTTAGTTGTTAAAACTGTTTGTCATCCCTTGCTGTTGCTGTTGTGTTATAAATGTAATAACAAATTGGGGCCATAACAAATTGGGGGCTCGTCCGGGAGAGACCATTGTGTGAGTAATTTATTGAAAATCTAATATTCCAAATTGTGAAATTGTTTTTGTGAATTTTCCTAGATATATATTGACAACAGCAATGGATGATTTCTTGGCATCACCAACCGTAGGGGTTTTGAAGTCTTTTAAAAAGACAGAACTGCTAGAAATTTGCAGACAGTTGGAGCTGACAGAGGTAAAACCAGCCATGCGAAAAGCAAGACTGGCCAGAGAGATAGTTGAATATTACATTGATGAAAATGTGTTTGCACCAGGAGATCTGGAACAGTTTCCAGTGGAAAATCCAAATATAGAAATGGAACTTAAATTAAAAATGCTAGAGATTGAAAGGGAGGAAAGAGAAAAAGAAAGGGAGGAAAAAGAAAAACAAAGGCAGTTTGAGTTAGAAAAATTAGCAAGAGAAGAAAAACAAAGAGAATTTGAAAGAGAGAAAGAGGAAAGAGCAGAAAGAGAGAGACAGAGACAGAGAGATTTTGAATTAGAGAAATTCGATAGAGAAGAAAGACTCCAAATGGAGAAACTAAAAATAAATTTTGTGCCAGTCAGGAGGTAAAACTGGTGCCTCCATTTTCAGAAAAGGATGTTGACAACTATTTCCAGTGTTTTGAAAAGGTAGCAAAGAGTTGCCAGTGGCCAAAGGAACACTGGCCTCTGATGTTGCAAACTGTTCTCAAGGGTAAAGCTCAACAAGCCTATTTGGCTTTGTCTGCAGATGATTCCTCTGATTATGAGGTTGTCAAAAAGGTTATTTTGAGAGCTTATGAGTTGGTTCCAGAGGCTTACCGACAGAAATTCAGAGGTCTGAAGAAATCTGAAAATCAGACTTATGTTGAATTTGCTAATGAGAAGCAGGTTTGCTTTGAGCGCTGGTGTACTTCTATGGAGGTCAAGGATGATTTCAACTCACTAAAAGAGATGGTGTTAGTTGAAGAATTCAAGAACTGTGTTAAGGATGATGTTAAGACCTACCTTAATGAGAAGCAAGCACTGAACTTGCAATCAGCTGCCAAATTTGCAGATGAATATGTTCTCACTCATAAGTCCAAATTTCAGTCTAGCAGTAACAATAAATGGTCCCAATTTCAGAAAAAGGGTTACAGTGATACCCAAGATTCCTCACCCAAAGACAAAGACAAATCTGGTGATGGTGCTCAGAAGTCCAGTAACAGGTCTGATCAAAGTGTGAAAGCTGACAGTGCCAAAAGTGGTCTAGTTTGCAGTTATTGCAAGAAATCTGGTCATGTTACAACTAACTGTTGGTTCCTTAAAGCTAAGAAAGAAAAAGAAAAGGATACCAAACCAAATGCCTTTGTGAAAACAAGGTTAGAAACCCCTGTAGTAGATAACCAATCTGCTAAATTGCCTGCTTCTTGTGGGGCTAAAAAGCCTAATACAGCTGACTTTGTGAGGGAGGAATTTCTTCCATTTGTGTCAGAGGGATTTGTGGCTCTGAATGAGCATACTACTCCTGTCCCCATATATATCCTAAGGGATACCGGAGCTTCTCAGTCACTTTTGTTGATGGACTCCTTGGAGTTACGTGATGAGACCGCTTCAGGGGATTTCATACTTGTACAAGGTATTGAAGGGAGTATCTGTACCCCTGCGCTCTATATTCTTGAAGTCAGATTTAGTTACAGGACAGGTAAAGGTGGGACTTATGTCAAGTCTACCTATAAAGGGTGTTTCTCTGTTGCTAGGCAATGACCTGGCTGGGGGCAAAGTAGTTCCCCCTGTACATCTTACTTCACAGCCGAGCACTGAAAATGGGGATGAGGACCCATCTCTGTATCCTTCTTGCGCAGTGACTTGTGCTATGGCCAAGAAGGCTAAAGAAGATGATGTTGTGGTGCCGTCCAGTACATTGAATAGTCAGGACTCAGGTGGTTCGCCTCATGACTCTGATTGGCCTACTATGGTTTCTCCGTTTGAGGACTTATCAGATACTTTTATCAGTTCTCTATTCAGCCAGCCGGATGGGTCTGGTGATTCTGATGTGTCTGGAGACTTGTCTCTGTCCAGAAAGCGGTTGATTGAGGAGCAAACTAATGATCCTGAAATTGGTGTACTAAAGAGGAGAGCCCTTCCTGATAAAGAAATAGATGCAGTTCCAGTTGGGTATTATCTCAAGGATGGTGTGTTGATGCGGAAGTGGCGCCCTCCTGATATCCCTGCCAATGCAGATTGGGCAGTGGTCAGGCAAATTGTTGTTCCGAAGGTCTATAGGAATGAGATCTTAACAATGGCTCATAGTTTACCTTTAGGAGGTCATCTTGGTGTTAACAAGACTGTTGATAAGATCATGAAACACTTCTTTTGGCCTGGGCTTCGGAAAGACGTTTCCAACTTTTGCAAAACCTGTCACACTTGTCAGGTAGTTGGAAAACACCAGTTAGACCCACCTGTAGCTTCATTGCAGCCTATCCCAGCATTTGGGGAGTCATTCTCTAGGGTCATTGTTGATTGCGTTGGTCCATTACCCAAGACTAGATCTGGAAATCAGTACTTGTTGACAATCATGTGTGCATCTACCAGATTCCCCGAAGCCATACCTCTACGTAACATCAAGGCAACTGCAATCTCGAAGGCTTTGATAAAGTTCTTCACGTTGTTTGGTCTTCCCAGGGAAATTCAGTCAGACCAAGGTAGCAATTTCACTTCAGGATTGTTTCAGCAGGTTGTGTATGAACTAGGTGCAAAACAGATTCTTTCTAGTGCCTATCATCCAGAAAGTCAGGGTGCCTTAGAGCGGTTTCATTCCACTCTTAAGACAATGATGAGGACTTATTGTTATGACCATGAGAAAGACTGGGATGAAGGGGTTCATTTGCTGTTGTTTGCAGCTAGAGAAGCAGTGCAGGAGTCTACTGGATTCAGTCCATTTGAGCTAGTGTTTGGTCATGAAGTGAGAGGACCTTTGCTATTATTGAGTGAACAATGGCAAGAGGAAGAGCCGCAAATCAGTCTGTTAGACTATGTTAGCAAGTTCAAGGAAAGATTGCGTGCAGCTTGTGACCTTGCCAAAGAGAACTTGAAATCAAGTCAGGGAAAAATGAAAACTTGGTATGATCATAAGGCTAGAAGCCGTGAGTTTAAACCAGGAGACAAGGTCCTTGTGTTGTTTCCCTTGCAGTCCAATCCATTGCAGGCTAGATTTCATGGTCCTTATGAAATTCTGAAAAAACTCAATGATCTCAATTACATTGTGAAGACTCCAGATAGGAGAAAACCAGAACAATTGTGTCATATTAACATGCTAAAGCCTTATCATGACAGAAATGCTAGGGTTGCAGCTGTCACTTCAGATTCTCCAATGGTCGAAACGTGTGAAGATGAGGGGGAGTTTCAAGATGATGAACAAAGAATTAAAGCTGAAGTTCTTTCATGTAAATTGTCAAACACTGAAGTGTTGCAAAATCTTGATGTAAAACTCCAGCACTTAGAACCCTCACAGAGAGATCAGTTTGAAAGGTTGATCAAGAAATATGAGTATTTGTTTCCTGATGTTCCAAAGAGAGTTTCTATTGCCTCTCATGATGTAGATGTTGGTGATGCCAAACCAATAAAACAGCATCCATACCGGATGAATCCTGAAAAGAGAAAGATTGCTGAGAAAGAGGTTGAGTACATGTTAAAACATGATATTATCAGACCCTCCAACTCCGATTGGAGTTCACCCTGTGTGCTAGTTCCAAAACCTGATGGAAGTACTAGATTCTGTACAGATTATCGCAAAGTCAATGCTGTAACTAGAACTGATGTGTTTCCAATACCTAGGATTGATGATTGTATTGATAGTGTAGGGCAAGCAAAGTTTCTGACCAAGATTGATTTATTGAAGGGTTATTGGTGTGTGCCTTTAACTGAGAGGGCCAAGAGCATCTCTGCTTTTGCCACACCATCTGGATTGTACCAGTATGAAGTCCTACCCTTTGGCATGAAAAATGCCCCAGCCACGTTCCAAAGGATGATACAGTCTACAATCGCCGGATTGCCACACACGGGTGCGTACATTGATGACCTGATCACATGGAGTGACTCCTGGGAAGAACATCTAAAAGATGTAGAGACGTTGTTCCAGCGCCTGACCCAGGCTAACCTGACTGTTAACCTAAACAAGAGTGACTTTGGTTGTGCTACTGTCACCTATCTTGGCTACGTCATAGGCCAGGGTAAGGTGGCACCCATAAATGCTAAAGTCCAAGCCATAGCTAACATTACATTTCCCTGTTTGGATAAGTAACCATCAGGTCTCTCTCTTCAACATGGGACAACCAATCTTGCTATTTTTTTTGTGCTTATTTCACAAAATTCATGTTCATCTGGTTCTTTTGTTTACTCACCGATACCATGCAATATTAGGTCATGTCCCTTATACTCAGCCTGGCAATACTTGAGATCGCTCCCTTAAAACACCACTCCTTGCCTGGCCCTGACTTAGTGACTATCTCCATGATTAAAAATGAGTCCCCGATTAAAAATGTGTCTTTAAAATATGAAGAATGTTGCTCATTGGTACTATGGTAAAGAGCCACTTTCATCACAGTGCGTTAGGAAAAAATCAGTCATACCAGAGGGTCGCGGTTCATGGAGTTTTATATCACTTTCCAACTAGCTAGTCTATAAGGGTAAAATCTGCCAGTTAATGCACTTTGTTTTCCTCTGTAATGTCTTGCATTTCTATGTTCTTTGCCAGTGCATGCTCCTGTCTGCGAGCGGTCACATTACGGGTGATTTCGGAGGTTTCCGGTGTTTCACAAGTTCCTTCATGCCTCGTTTACTTCTTTGTACACAGATTACTAATTAAGTACTAATCATACCAACACTGTTTTATCTTGTTCATCTACTAAACCCTACTAATATATTAATCCTGTGAATAACTAACATACTAACTTGCACATTTGGGTAATATTAATTCTGTACTGACTAACTTAACTAATTGAATCTCTCCACTTTCCACACTAATCTGTAAATTTGTCCTCTTTGCTCTCCCAGTGCTTTGCCTTTGTTCTGCAGGAACATGGCAACTATCTCTTCTTCTAATCTGTTTCTTCCATCTTTCCCCACTTAAGCACTCCTTGAATGGAGCCGTCGTTGTTTAAGGATGTCGTGTGAAAACTAGTCTTTGTTTCCCATTTTGTATTGTATAATTATCTCTTGTGTTTCCCCCTCTCAGTTATTGTTTAGAGAATTCCTCACACCTGTTGCCCTGCCTAGCTTGTTACCTCCCTTTTGTATATATAGTCCCTCGTTTGGTACTGTTGCCTGCGCTTTTTGGTTTTTGAACCCGTGCCTGTCTTTGGACTCTGTTTTTTGGATTTCCCCTCTGTACCGTCACTGTGTTTACCTGGCTTTGGACTCAGACTGAATTAAGACGATTATTTTGGCACTTCTGAACTACTTGCAGTTGGATTCCTTTACCAGACATTACAGCAAGATTCAAACTTCAGTCGCTTGCTTGGAAATCTGCGACTTTGTCATTCCAAGTGTTTATCTAATTGTTGCTGGATGAGTTCATTGCTATATAAAGGTGTCCAAGCTTGCAATTACGTTGGTTATACATGAATTATAGCACATTACTTTTTGAAGGAGTAAGCACAAACAGTGACTGCGAAAGTCCTCTGTAAGTTGATGCTCTCAATAGGCAGACGGTAGTGGGGCCCCTCAAGGATAAGGGTGCAGCGGGGATGTCCTGTATGCCAGTGATTATGCCACAGCTGTTCACCCCCATTTTCTCGACTCTGATGTCCGATCATTTTCCCATCTTGTGCTTATCATTACCATTGCTAGCTGGTTTGTTTTCCCCCCGAAGTTAATACATTTTCCTCCGAAGAAAGGAACCCAAAACTCCAACAGTTTCCAATGTGCAAAATGACTTGGTTTCATGCGATAAATAAAAAATGTCTCATTTTTTTTAAAGAATATTTTTTTAGGGATTTTTTTTCCTTTATTTGATAGTTATGCAGTGCAGAGAGACAGGAAAGTTGGGGAGAAGTATGGGGGGAGACATGCGGCAAATGACCTGAGCCGAATCGAACCCAGGTTGCTGCGGGAAGGACACAGCCTTTATGGTACGTGCTTAGACCGATGAGCCACCGGGGCACCCCTAATGGCTCCCAACTCGCTCTGCTCCGGCTGCATGGCCGAAGCTAAACAGGTGTGGGCTTGGATGGGAGACCACCTGGGAAAACTGCTGCTGGAAGTGGAGTTGGTAGGCCATTTGATGGTAATCTTCCCTCTGATAAAATAATCCCCAAAAATAATCCCCAGTGCAGTGATGGAGATGCTGGACTGAAGAAGACGCCATCTTTCAGATGGGTCCTCAAATCATGGTTCTGACTCACTGTGGTCATTAAAAATCCCATGATGCCCTTCGATAAGTATAGGGGGCTCCCTAATGTCCAGGCTAAATTCCCATACTGGCTTTTTCAACCTGCCACCTAATCATCCACTGATCAAATTAGCTATGGTATTTGTCCATTCCGTCTTCACCTCAAGCTGTTGTGCAGCGAGTGTTCTGGCAAAGAGTGGCATTGTTATCCATTTTGGCAATTGCTTGAAGACTGCAAGGGAAGCTCAGCTTCCTCTAAAATATCAAAAAATGGATGGTCAAATATGTGCTGTTTTGTTTATAGTTCATTGACTAAAAATGCATTAGAACACGATCAACTCTAAGACGAGTTCATTCAAAATCAGCTATTTTTTGCAGGTCGCGTCACAGTGCATTAAACCTGTTGAAGCTAAGCTTCTATGAGGCAGTCTTAGGCTGTTTTTTCTTTTTTTCACTGCAGCGAAACTAGATGGTTATCGAATAAATGCAGCAACTTTGTCCCTCCCACGGATGCTCAGCATCTCCGAGAGTCAATAGAGCAGTGGGCTGGCCTGGTGGCTGGGCTTCTGCATGATGATTGGAGGATCTGTCTAAAGACTGATTTTGAACCATACAGTAGCACCGACGCATATTCCAGTTCAGGGGCTGTTTCAATAAACCCGACAGATGGTCCGACCAAGTGACGGACTACCCCCAATTGGATCGGACGGTCCGTCTTTTTCTGGGTGTTTCAATAAACAGCCCATCATCCTCCGATCTAGTCGGACTGTCCGACTTTCAGGGACAGCTTGAGATATGTTCTCAAACCTGGTCGGACAAGACATTTCTAGCGTTATGGTTTGATGTTACCTGGAGGCATAGACAGCGAAAACATTTCAAGAAAGGAATGTCAGTATAACCAATGCCTGCAAAACCGATATATACCCAGAAACGGGGCTCTGTTACATTTGTAGATGGATTTTTCGAACAACCACACACAATTTACATACAACATATAAATATTTCAATTTTAAATCATTATGTGCTGCTATTCTAAATAGCGACAAAAAGGTGTATTTTTTCAGACTATGTGAGCAGCAAAGGGACGTTGCCTTAAGAGTGGTCTCAGCATGGATCTCTGTGTTTGTTATAAATCATTGTATTTGTGGTGCTTACGTGTGATCGAGAGTGGAGCTCTTTTTACCGCCTGTCTTTAACTTAACTCAAGACTGTAAAATAAGCAGTCATGACGATATGAATGTATTAAGTTCTTTTGTTTGATGAATAGTTTTGTTATGTTGCAATTCGATAGCTTCTCATAACTTTTAGTTCAGAATGCGCAGTGAGCACAAGCGGCTTTTGATTAGCTGGCTAGCTTGTATTCGGTTAACACTAAAATTGACCGTGACAGCCTATAGCAATGTGCGCCGTTAGTTAACTTCTTAATAGTAGTTGCAGATCTACCCAGTCAGAATTATTTGCGTAGATCTCTAGTCGAAGTTGTCCTGTCGAAGGTCCAAATTTTTACTCAACGAATGTTCTGACTCGGTCGGACAAGTTTATTGAAACAGCTCCCAATGTCATTGTGGAGTTTGTAAGAGAAGTTGAGACAAACTATACAGCTCATTTTTAGGTCTTTGCTTGGCAATAAGGCCTATTTTCGCTGTACACTTCACACACTGTAAATGAAAAACAATTATAGCATTACCTTGTTGCAATTTAACTTAATTCTCACATTTCCTTGTTCAAGTTTAATATAGTTTATTTAGTTCATCTATTTATTCAGGTCTTATACTCTGAACACAGTGGGCCCAGTCCGATTAAGTAGCCTAGCTCTGCTGGCCATTGAGAGGACACTGGTCAAGTCCTTATTAAAGACGCCCAATTGGAATGAGAGGGTCACAGACCATTTTCTTGAGAGGGAACAAAGGGCAGAATTTATGTATAAATAATTGAACATATCTTATGTTGTATGCCAAACATGAGCTTCCCCTCTTTGAAAAACAAGCAGCCGCCACTGCTGCATATCCTACAGAGCATATCAAAAAAGTAAACAGCCTGTAGAAGTCCACCAAAATGCAAATTTATCAATCTTCTGATGATTTTTTTTCCTATATATTGACAAGTGAAGGTCTCTCAGATGGCAGTCTGAGGGTTGACAACATGACTAGTGCCAAAGTCCATCGGGGTGTGGAATATATGGAAAGAATCAGTGGAGGGCGCTGAGACGCACCCCCCTTCAAATATCAAGGGATGAAAATTTACTAAAACATGTTAAATATAATTTAGTTGTATAATGCAAATAATTATGAAATAAACGTGTTTTTCAGTCTGTGAGCACCTGTCAACAGCCACTAAATATTGGGTCCAAATGGTATTTGGTTGATTTCTCTGTATACAAATACTTCCTGGGTGAGGGACACTGGTCAAACATACCTTATGTGACCCGAGGCTGCAGCTTCATTGGTTACTTCAGATTTCCTTACCACTCCCACTTTTATTGGCAGGGAATTGTTATTGTTTTAATGTTTTTTGCTCTAATGTCATTGGACAATTCTCGTGGCTGTCAATCATGTTCATTCCCACCACCATGCTTCATCTCGACTGTCAAATCATCCACCGCCTGGTATCATCAACCATCAATCATCAACCTGGTAGATGAGTGAGATGGCATGTTCAAGTGGAAGCGCAGAAACTGAACACAATTCGGTTCTTTCCTTACAAAAACAGCCTTTCTTAAGGCATTCACTGGAGGAACAAAGGCAAGTAAAGGAGCTTGGCCCAGACCGACCGGATTTGAAGATTCAGCAGCAGGCAAGTGATCGTGGACGAGCTCACACCCGGGGCTTCTCTCGCACTTGTTACGACAACCTTGGCTTGCTGGATGTGGCATTGCAATGCCTTTTATTGCTTTCCCTGTTTGCTGTTCCAATTTGGCAGATTCCATTGAAAGTGCGACCAATTGACAACTTTTATTTTTGAACCAATATAAAATGTTACATCTCTCTGTATTTTCAATAAAATCTGTCAACAGAATAAAGAATAAATGTTTTACCTGTAAAAGCATGGCTATTGTTGTTCTTTTGTTACTTTAGCCTAAAAAGATGACTTTATTCTGGAATTGGGCGATATCAGGACGGAAAATTGTCCCAGTCAATGATTCCAATGCATTTATCCAGTTGTGAAGGTTATCCGCGTTTTGCCTAGTCCCGTAACGTTAGCAACAGGGCCACTGTGAAAAGAACAGCACATCTACTATAGAAGTTCTGGCCAGGAATATGTTCCCCATTCTTTATTTTACCATGCGAGATACTGTTTTGAAATATCATGCCGTGAAGCCAGTTTTGGCCGCTAACGTAATTTCTGTCCAATGTGTGGTCGTAACGTTCGCTCTTCATTCCACATTTAAGTCCCTATTTTATAACAACCAATAGTCTGAAAGCGGGGAAAGAGCATGCGCCAGCAGATGTTAACTTCCTGGCCTTCTAGAATTTTCACCAACTCGCGTTTGTGTCCCTCATCAAAAAGATAAAAATTTCCGTCCGCAGTAATAATGTTAGCAACAACCTGTAATCTTAGTACAGCACTGCTGTGAATGAGATTTGGCGGCTGATGGCAGGGTATTTAAACCCTTTGTGCAGATGTGTCCGCCAGTGGACACGGAGCTGCGGAATTATGCACGCAGTTTCAATATTATATCACTAGATGGCACACCTGGATCCTTTATTGAATTTTCACAACCAAGCAGTTTGAACACGGTTTATTATCCACCTTTTTCATGGTTGCCCATAAATCACAGCGGCTGCCGGTTTTTCTTTTCCTGCTGATATGTGTTTGTTCACGTTTGTATAGCTGGAAAAGACTGCGTTTCTCAAACACAAATGGAAACAAAACGGAGGTGGATACACAGTAGGCCTACGGATGTTTTAAAAAGTCGTAAGGACAATTCTGTTACAGTGCCTCACCTGTCACTTCTCACGGAGTGGGTAAATGACATGAAACAATGGCCGATGTTAGTTACATCCACATAGTTAATTATTAACCTCCACCAAACGAAATTGGTAGGGGCTATACAGGATCCTACTAGAGTAAGCGTGTCATATAGAAATTATTAAATGAGTTTAGTGAGCAACAAACCTAAAATTTACAGTACGACTTTCATAACTTTCTCATTCTGTTTATCGGATAATTTCATGGAAAGCAAATTTAATTTCCCTTCGCACCCAATGTATGTTAGCACTGTGCTAACTACTTCGCTCTGCTTGCCCAGTCTCTGAGTCACAGACATTCGTGGCAGAATGAGCAATGCTTCATAAATTCAGTCAACTGAGTAGCCAGCTAATGTTATCTCGTTGGGTACCAAACTAATATTGGTTTTGAAAAAGTATTGCATGCACGCTACCAAGCTAAGTAACGTGAACTTAGTTATGTCAGTGGCGCTTAACTAGCCTACTGCAGTGCTGAGCCATACCGAACCCATGTTACACTCAATATTCAGTTTGGCTTGGTAGAAACAGCGATTTCTTCCCCCCACCCCTCCACTCAGCAAGATTGTGACTGTGCTGCCATGGCAAAAGTTTGCACTCGAGTGCCTCCAGTTACATTGTGTTTTCGGCGAAGAATTGCGAAATATAAAAGCACGGAGGCATATAATTACCTGCTTAGTAACAAAATAGGTAGCCTAAAGTACTGCTGAAGTCGACTGCTCATGAATTGCCTGGCTAGGGAAATCATGTATTCATGCAGCAGCTATTCTGTGGACGGCAGTGCCATTCATTAAACCAAAGCTCCCTTCAGTTATCCAAACACTGGAACAATTAAATATATTTACAAAGACGTTATTGTGCTTTTATTACCGAAGATATATAAGCTTATGTTCAGCCTTGAGTGGTTTAAACAATTCTTACCTTTCTGGCATGCAGCACAGCACTTAGTAGAAATTTGAACATGAACAACTCCGCCTCCCTTCAAAGTCCCACCCTCTTCCCCCTGCCAAACCTCTGAGGCTCCCCTCCTCCCCTGACAAATAACAAAAAGGAGCCCATTGTTGATCATGATCCAGAAGCGCCGCCGTGTTCTGTGGGCCAAGGCTAGTTTAAAATGGACTGTAACAAAGTGGCAAAGTGTCCTGTGGTCAGACGAGTCCAAATTTACATTCTTGTTGGAAATCATGGGCGTAGTGTCCTCTGGGCTAAAGAGGAGAAAGACCACCCCTCCTGTTATCAGCGTTCAGTTCAAAAGGCGGCATTTCTGATGATACGGGCATGCATTAGTGCATATGGTGTGGGACACTTGCATGTTTTTAAAGGCACCATGAATGCTGAAAAGCATAAAAAGGTTTTTGAGCAATATATGCTCCCCACTAGACACCATCTATTCCAGGGAAGGCCTTGTGTATTTCAGCAGGACAATGCAAAACCAAATATTGCAGCTGTTACAACAGCATGGCCTTATAGTAGAAGAGTCCTTGTGCAGAACTGGCCTGCAGTCCTGATCTTTCACCGATTGAGAACATTTGGCGCGTAATTAAACGAAAAGTCCATCAAAGGAGACCCAAAACTCTCCAGCAGATGGAAGCCTGTATTAAACAAGGGTGGAATGAAATTCCAATGGCAAAACTCAAAAATCTTGTCTCCTCAATGCCCAGACGCCTCCACTCTGTCTTAAAAAGAAGAGGGGATGCTACACCATAGTAAACAGGCCCCTTTCCCAACTTTTTTGAGACCTGTAGCAGGCATCAAATTTGAAACGTGCTCATTCTGAGGTTAAAATTGTAAAATTTCTCAGTTTCAACATTTGCTGTGTTGTCTTTGTTCTATTGTGAATAAAATACTGGCTGGTGGGATTTGAAAGTCATTGCATTTTGATTTTATTCACAATTTACACTTTGTCCCAACTATTTCGGAATTGGGGTTGTATTCGGATCGAAGAAAATGATTGGTCAGACTTTTATCAGAAATACATGAGAATTGAATATTGAAGAGTTTCAACACCTGGTGGATTTCTTTAACATTTTAGTGTACCATACGCTTATTAGGAGCATTTTAAGATTACAAAAGAAAAGTGTAAAAATGCCAGAAAGGTAAGAATTGCTTTAAATGATGAACATCCCATTGATGTAATTATTTCTGATGTTTTTGTTGTTTGGGCTAGCTGGCTCTGTTTGTTGTTCGGTAGCATCAAGGCTACCAAAAACACAAAATCGTATTGTCATGGCAGCGCCCATGGGCTTCTGATGAAACTTGTGGATATGGATGAGTTCACTCCAATCCCTGAATGGATCAAGCCAACCTTGGTTTGACTTAAAGTGGTTGGCACATCCATACCACAGGGTGGCCCAAAAAAGTGTCCCCCCGTCCTCTCATAACTCCAAGGTGGATGAGGAACTTGGAAATGAGTGGGCAGGATTGACTCTTTATCCAGTGTATGAATTTTATTGCCACTTAATAATCCTGGGTAAAAACTGTGCATTTCAGGCCACTGATCAAGGGTAGATATACAGCCTTTAACAAAGCCCTGCTCATTGTGGATTAGCGGGTTGGTCACTGGTGTGCCTTCCCTTTTCTCTGCTCATCGTGCAATTATTGGCGTTGGCTCAGATAATTTTGTCACCGTTTGAGTTCCATCCTGTGAAAACCAATTTTCCATCGATGTAACAGTAGTAACAAGATCAAATTTTTAAATTCACTTTTTTTTTTAACCAAAACTGCAGTAATCCAGGTCCAAAACTTATTGTGAACATTTGTTTTTATGTTATCAATGAAATAAACCACATGTCTGTCCACTACACCTAGCCTGACTTGCAGTCTACCTGTCTGCTCCCGCTAGACCTCGGACCAACTTCTGATTATCCTCTTCATTTGCATATTACAGACTCCTGTCCTCAATTTATTAAAGCCCCCGATCTGACTTTTCTGCAGTCTGCATGTAACTCCTTTCTTCTGAAATTTGTGACTAACGCAGATGAACAATATTTTGTCTTTAGCCAATTGAAGATTTATTTTTTAAGGTTTTTTTTCCCCTGCAGAAATTCAGTGTTGTAAAAATCCTGTTATTTCAATGATCAGTTCTGAGAAGTATCTTTGGTTGGCCGGACGGAACCAGAGTATGTTTTTAATTTTACAAACATATTATGTCTTCATTTGATTAGCTATTCATACTCATTTATCCAACATCTTGTAGCGGCTCAGTGCCTTTGAATGTCCACCATTTGTAGGATTAGAACACTAAATGTGCTTTGTGTGTCAATTATTTTACAATATGCGATGACAAATAAAATTTGATTGACAACCTTTGTACGCCCATTCACACTGAGGAACTGACCAAACTGGCATACAGAGAAGGGCTCCAGGGACTCCACAGTGTACCCAGCTCTCCCACACAGTTTTTCAGACACCTATCTTGTACAACTGCCAGCGGTCATAGCTTCCAGCGATTTTAACTTGATGGCTATGCCTCAGTTATACAGTAAACCTAGTAGCTGCGCTGCTTAGGGAAGTCGACTCTCTGACTGTGAGATGCAGACCACACTTTCTCCATTCAACTTGTTGCCATATATATATATATATATATATATTGACATCCTGTTAACTCCAGTACTTCAGAAATAAAGTTATTAAGGAAGTTCATTGCTCATAGACACCACATGTATTTTGTGACAGTTAAAGTCAGGGGAATATTAAGCTAGTTGACATTATGATCTCAAGAATTGTCCCATACTTCCAAATCATAATTGGACTAGAATGGACTCAGAGAACTTTTACCTCAGCCAACGCATTTATCATTCAGAACTGTGCAAATAATGGTCATAACGGCCATATTAAAGTTTGAATCCATCCCAAAATTTAATAAATTGTTCCCTGGGCCATGGCCCAGAAATCCACATAATATAATTGAAATTGACTGTGAAATTTGAGAGATATTATTTACCTTCTGCAGTCAGAATGTAGGAAAACAGTTTGCCACTGGAGCTGTCGAGTGCTGGCCAGTGGCTTCCAGGAAAACAGCCTGGTGCAGTGCAGACTTTGCCAGCACCAAACTGTCCCACGGGCGGTTGGAGTAGCTTGAGGGGAATTTGTTCCAATCCTATTGAACGTCAAAGGATTTGGAGCTTGTGTCTAACAAACTGGACAAGGAACAGACTTGGAAGAGTTAACAAGAATGCAGTCACAAACCTGGACCCTGCTTAGGCTTTGGAGCTTGTTCCTATTAAACTGGGCTGACAAACTGACTTCAGTCGATTAACTTGAACACGGTCCCATTCCTGGACCCTGATTAGGATTGGAAGCTTGTTTGAATTAAAATGAGTAATGAGAAAGAGTCTCAGGAACTTCTATCATTAAAGTACATGTGCCCTTAAACAAAGATAAAGAAATTTTACTGGCCATACTGACTGGTTTCTAAGCACAAATTACAATTTAAAATCCAGCAATTCGCAACATAGTGCAGAGGGCTTAATTACCCGTCACATGCCGATTGGAGGAGAGCCACGTTTAGAGATGCAGCCGAGGACGGGGGAGACACACAAGTCATAAACCAATCACAAAAAACAAACACCTAATAGACACGCAAGTTGCTGTATTAAGAAGAGACACTAAAGGAATTCACACAAGGGTTGAGACTATTTTTTTTACTGACAGAGTTGCTCAATTTTCACTCCCCCTCTCTATCTTTATTTCCGGAGTTTGGACAAATAAAAATTGAATTTGCGAATAATTCCTGCAAATCAGCACATTCTTGTCTTTCTGCAAGTATACGGTTGGTTAAGCAATTTTTTAATTATTATTGCAGACTAAATTGAACTTTTGCTTTTTTTTTGGAGGGAAAATGGAGTCTGGTCATCTTTTAACTATATCTAACAGATAAATAAATAAATAGTTTTCTGTATGTACATATATACATGTAGGTTACAGGACTCTTGGTCCCTGGATTTTTTGTCCCCAGACTGTTCGTCCCCGAGGACTTTTCGTCCCTGAGGACTATTATATAAGGGTTAAGATTAGGGTTAGGGTTCATGTTATACAGGAAGAGGGGAATGCATTATTGGGGATGAACCATCCAGGGATGAGGAGTCTGGGGATGAAAAGTTCATGGGGCTAAAAAGTCCGGGGATATATATATATACATCAGTGGCGGCTCATGAACTGGCAACAGGGGACGCTCAAATAATCCCTTAAAATGAATGATTGGTCACGACCTGTTTTCAATCATTAATTTAAATTACCATCACAGAAACTCAGAAAACTCTTAACATTATCAGGTGTGGCCAGTTTTCATTTATTTTCATTTTATTTGGTCTGCCCATCCTCATTATTGCTTTTATATGAAAATTATGTTTCATGTTCAGGACATTTGTAGCAACAATGAAATAACATGTTTGGTGATTGGCTGCAAATTTTTCAATTTTTTTCCATTTTTTTTCCTTCCACCATAAATTTTCAAATGGATTGAGATCCAGATTGTTCGCTGGCCATTTCTTTAAGTTCATATACCTTTCCAAAAGAAAAGCTTTTAAACTCTTTGCACAGTCACAAGATGAATTTTCATCCTGAAAAGTCACCACCAAGCCTATTTTCTTTTGATGAAATCAGAAAATGGTCCAAAATTTGTATGTTCACCTGCGCATTGAATGTTGAGGCAATGATTGCTATTTCCACCAGTCCTTTAACTGATATGCAACCACAAATCATAAATAAATGTGGAAATTTGCTTGTTTTCCTTAAGCAATCATCTGTATAGGTTGCACTGGGACGACACCAGGCAAGAGTTCCAGCATCATCACCTTGGCCAAGGCAAATTCGTGATTTATCATAGCATATTGCTTTCATCCAGTCATCCACACAGCATGATTACTTCTCTTTCGCCCAGTGTAACTTTGCTTTCTTCTAGTGTTACTGCTGGTTTTTGTTTGGCTTTTCTGTACTTAAAGCTGCAGTTGGTAAATTTTAGAAAAGTAACTTTTTGTCATTTTTGCTAAAACTGTCACTGTGTACAGACAGTATTACATAAAACTAGTTCTCTGTAATTAAAAAAAGGGTCATTTAAACCCATCTAATGCTCCTACTGCAATTTAAAAGAATCGTTCGGACCGACTAAAAAGAACCAATTAGAGCCAGGATGGTGTGGTGGACATAATATAAAAAGAAAATAATTTAATTATAATTATGTCTATGCACCTGCACTCGGCGACGGCATTTCAGACTAGTAGATGGTTTCGTCCGTTTACATTTTCCAATCGGACAAATGTCTATTTTTTAACACAAATTGAGCGACCGTGCCGCAAAAACAGGTGTATGTACTTGTCGCCGAAATTACCTTCATTTGCGGAAGAGTTATGAAATGCCATCACCGAGTGATGGTGCATAGACCTAATTATAATCTAATTATTTTTCGGTACTGAATGTAGCCTATTATTTTGTCGCTTTTAGATTGCATGGGGGAGATAAGCCATGTCTTCAACTGCCGCTTGATTATTATTGAATTGGAAAACGTGTGAATGAAGGAATTTGCCAGGACTAGCTAATTATCATCCGCGCGATTAGCGCAAAGCGGGGGATATAGGATTGGGCTCCGTCCGTACGGACACATAAAATTGAGGCGGCGGGGGATATTGCCATGTTAGTGGCAAACACTTGTCTTCAATAAAAGGAGGGATATTAGCCCCAGAACGCGCCGGTTTGTTGGCCTGCAGTGTTAACTGTTCGCAACAGAAACGTCTCGCCTCGGCAACTTGGCTGCTTTCATAATGTGAACGTGCAAATTCTCTCCTCAGTTGCATGCAACAGTTTGCGTGCTTTCGCGGGCACGGTAGCTTTCTAGGTGAGGGTCTGAGGAGTGCAGTGGAGAGGGAGGGAGGGGGAGGGATCTGAGAGTTGCTTTTTTCAAATTTTTGTGCGAAGTCCTCTCTCTCCTCAAAGTTACAGACTGCAGCTTTAAATCCCATTTAATTCAGCATTTTTCATACAGTTCTGTCACAAACATTGACTCCTGTTCGTTTTTTTATTTGTTTTGTTGTTCATTTTCTATTTTCAAGGCATATCGCTTTGGGATTTCTGTCCTGATGCTTTGACGTCTTTTGTGGTCGACCCATATGTTTTCCTTTTTTAACCTTCGTATTTTGCTTATACTTACACCAAATTATAGAGACAGCTGACTGGGAACAACGAACATTGTTTGCCACTTTCCGTATTGAATTTCCCCCTTGTTTCAATTGACTCTTTTGTTGGTGCCAAGCTTCCTCATAATAAGCCAAGTCTAACTTCATGGTAAGCAATCGACAAGCATTTTCTTTCACCTGTGGCCTAATTTGCATATTCATATTTGTGCTATTTCTTTTAGAAATGTCAATTACAAGGCGATTCCACAATTTTCTCCCTAAAATTTGAATGATTCCATACTTTTTTCCTGTGTTTGATTATAAAATAGCAATGTCTTAAAATAATTTAATCTTATTTGTGTGATGTGTTTCACCTGAATGTTAAACGAACAAACAAACATTGTTTTATGTCATATCTGTGATTTATTTGTGATGAAGTAAAAAAAAAAAAAAAGCTGGATGAATATCCTCTTTGTGTTTTTGCCAGGGGTTGTATTAGCTTGCTGTCTATTAAAAAATTTGATGACAAAAAAAATTTGATTAGTCTAAAATATACCTGTGTTCAAAAATTAACCTTCATCTTGGCAGAACAGTAAGTGACTGAATGAGCAGTCTGACACTGAGTTTATTTTCAGCAGCTGTCGCTTATCAATTTTTATTTTGTATTATTAATAGGCCATGTTACTCATCATTAAATGCTCTGAAAAGTGATGCACATTTTTCCATAAAAAAACAATAATTAAAATAATAGACATATATATATATATACACAAAAGTATATATATATATAAAATATATATTATATTGTTACTACCGTAACAATATAATAAACTGGATAACATAATTTGGAGTTTTTCATTTAGGGTATAGATGTCTTTTTTTAACAGTCACCATAGATTCTACTTCTCTATATTTGCCCTCCATTTCTAACACATGAGCCATGAAGACTTCTGATATGAACTTGCAAGATACATGAGATTCGTATCTGTGAATTTGTAATTAAGCCCTCTTGAAGATGAAAACAAATAATTGAACTTCGAATTAAGAGTCAAATATATGGTCATACTGGTCCATCGTGGTGAAGGAGCGGAGCGTAAAAGCAAAGCTCTTAATTAACTGGTCGATCTACAATCCAAGCCTCACCTATGGTCACAAGCTTTGGGTAGTGACTGAAAGAACAAAATCACGAATACAAGCGGCCAAAATGAGCTTTCTCCGTAGGGTGGCTGTGCTGACCCTTAGGGATAAGGTGAGGAGCTCAGATATCCAGGAGCAGCTCAGAGTAGAACCGTTGCTCCTCTGCGTCGAGAGGACTCAGTTGTGGTGGTTTAGGCATCTAGTCTGGATCCTTCCTGGACGCCTCCCTTTAGAGGTTTTTCAGGCATGTCCAACGGGGAGGAGGCCCCGAGACAGGCCTAGGACACGCTGGAGGGATTATATCTTCCGGCTGGCCTGGGAACGGCTTTGAGTCCCTCAGGTACAGTTGGAGGAAGTGGCTGGGGAGGGGGGATGCTTGGGCTTGGGACTCTACTTAGTCTGTTACCCCTGCAACCCAGCCCTGGATAAGCGACATAAAATAGATGGATGGAATGGATGGATATATAAGTAAACACCCTATATTGTCTGGAAAAACAAACAAACTGACATGAATGACAATATAACCTCCATCCAACTTCATTGGCATGGGTAACAAAATCAGCCCATCCCTGCATTATCAAAATGTTCCTCTCAGGTGAGGAGAATGTATTCCAGCGTGCACTCGGTGAGAGGCAGTAAAATGACCTGGACGGTTTTCAAATCCAACAACAACAAGAAGCACAAACACTACACTGAAGGGGCCAACTCTTATGCCTTAAATGTCATCATAACAGTCAACCATACAATCTTTCAGAGGCCAGTGCCAAGTTCCTGCATTGTAATACCAGTTTTTGAGATGATGCGAAACTGAATTTTAAATTCCCTTTAGCTGCTCCGCCAACAGACAATGCAGCATTAATCTTAAATGGTTAGTGTAATCCTCAACCTTGCAGGAGTCACCAAAAGATACATTCCTTCTACAGCCAAGGTATTCATCATCGGTTGAAATGATTAGGACAGCAGAATGTGTCACACTGTAGAACTTTTTATGCTGTGGGAAGTTGGGAATCATAAATCTTATTTGAAGGAGAAACAGCAAAGAGGAGCAGGGCTTTACTTTTCTCTACTCTCATTAAATTTATGAAAAACCTGAGGGCATATTTGCACCATGGAAGAACATTACTTTTCTTTGTTAATACCTGCACAGAGAGCGGTAATGTAATTTAAAGCACCAAAATGTTTCTTGGTTTATGATGCTCATCCAAAACTCAACACCTGTATATTAACTGGTTACAGTGTGAGAGCATTGTACATTTCATGTCTCAAGAAATATAATATTCCACAAAGGTTTAATGTTCATAATCTTTTCAATAACATCTTCCTTGCATTATTATCATTATTGTAGCATAAAACAAATCTGTACTAGCTGCCTTATTATAACAGTGCACACAAGCATGAAGTCAGATTCTGAAGATGAATAGAACTAAGGAATTAGATACAAATTAGAAAGCTCAAGACCAGAACAGAGCCAGTATTTTAAAAAATTATTTATTTATTTTTATCAATGACAGGAGCATGAAGCAATTCTTCCCACTCCATAACTCATGACTATCACTCTTTGCATCTCACTTAATCCCCAGTGATTTCATTTATTAAGAGTCAACATTCTCCATTGCAGCAGATTAGCGACTGGTATGATTCTGTTCCCAGGAAAATTTAAGCTCTGAATAATTTTTCCATTTGAATTTTTCCATTTCCATTTTAAAATGCAATCATTGGCTACCTGTGACCTGAACAAGAAAAGCTTTCACAGACCAATTTTGAGTACAGATTTGTAATTAAAACCACTCCTGACTCGATCCCAAGTTGGGATCATCTTGGTGAAGTGAGCAATTAATTCATAGACTCAGAAAGAGACATTAAGGTCACATGCACACTGAATGAATGGGCTTCCAGTCTTGCACCAGCCATTCCTTCCATTCCTTTGTGAGTTAATGTGTCATCTGCGATTGCTGTCATGGTTTGTGGGGTGGGCCTGCGGTTTAGACTTTTCTTCGCAGCTCTCATGCCGGGATGATATCGAATTCCTGGGCCATCCAATTCTTTACCTAATTGATTGATTGAGCTGGGGTGGCGCTTTCCCAGAATCTATATAAGCAGGAAGTCTGGCACGCCTCCTTTGCTAGAGTGTCTGTTTTTAGCTTTGCACTATAGCCGAAGATATCTGCAGTCAGGTTTTGTATGATTTTCTATCTTCTAATTATTGAAGTTTCTTCTCCCTTTTTCTATCTCGCTTTGCTTCCGTGGTTCGGACTATTATATGTCCTTTGGAAGCGCGAGTTCTTTCGTTTGGTCTATATTATTTTCTGTGTTTGTACTGTGTCCAAGCTACTCTCTCTCTCTCTGGTCGTTGCGCTTGGCCTCCGTATTCTTCCGGCCATTACAATTGCAGTATAGCAGTGTGCAGATGCCTGTGTATATTATGTAGTGTAGACCCTTAAGTGCATTCTGAGAGAAAGTTGTGTGACGGACAACCCCAGCTCCAACAGTATGCAGACAACATAATTAATGTTTCACAGGTGATGGATGAAAGATTTGGAATGTTTTATCCTTATTTGATGTGTGCAGTGAAGAGCTGCTTGAAGCACACACGCCCTCAATGGGTTGCCTTTACCAAAGCATTGCTTGATTACGGCCTACAGGCTTCATTTGATAGACCTTACGGGTCATTTCATGGGCAATAAACATAAACTTATGCAAGCATTTATTTAAGTGTTTCACGTCAAGACATTGTTTTCTTACTCGTGTTAGCCAAGACTTATTCCACTACAGCTTATGTTTGGCGACTCGATACGATTACACAATGACTTCTCATTGGCATAGATCGATTAAGTTGAAAGTTATGCGATTGAAATGCTTGTGTGTTTCCCACAGAAATTATTCTGCTATTGTTGTTGGCAAAAAGCACATCTGGATTCAGCACAATAAACAATGGTATAGCACATGAAGCCATCAGCAAACTTAGTCTGTTAACCATAGCTAATGATGTTGGTAAGCTATAAAATGTATCTATGCTAGCCTAGCTTGCAATACCTAAATGCAATGATGTAAAAATATGAATTCCATACTCTTTCCGACTGTGAGGAGGCAACAAATATGCCATGGTCTAAAGTCAAATTTGCATACATACAAAATGAGCTAATCGGTTGTTAAATCTGCGTCACTTCTCAGCCCTTGTCTGTCCTTCAGCTTTCACCAGCGTCCATAAGCTGTGTAAATATTCATTGCAGGAAATGTTCCTATTTTGATTGCTGAACTGTCGTCATCAATTATGAAACTTCCTCGAAGCAATCTTGTGTTTGAGGGCAGTAGTGAAACAGGGTACAAACAGCAAGGAAAATAAGTATTCAACACCTCAACATTCTTCTCAGTAAATATATTTCTAATGGGGCTGTTGACCTGAAATTTTCGCCAGATGTTGGTAACAATCCAAGAAATCCAAACAAATAAGTCCATAAATTAAGTTATGTGTAATAAAGTGGAATGACACAGGGAATAAGTTTTGAACACATGAAGAAAAGGAGGTGCAAAAACGCATGGAAATACAAGAAACCAGCCGAAATCTGTCAGTCTTTAGAAAGAAATCCTGCCCCCGATCAGTGCAAATTAAATACCAGCTGGTTTAGTCCAAATTGATGGCCTATAAAAATGTTTCACATTTCAAGGTGTCACACATGAAGCATCTCATGATGGGTAAAAGCAAAGAACTCTTTCAAGATCTTCGCAACCTTATTGTTGCAAACCATACTGATTGCATTGGTTACCAATGCATTTCTAAACTTCTGAATGTTCCAGTGAGCACCATTGGGGTCATAATCCGGAAGGGAAAAGAACATAATTTCACCATAAGCCGGCCATGACTTGCAAGATCTCTGACAGAGGAGTGAAAGGAATAATGAGAGGTGTCATCCTCAAACAAAGGACCACTTGCACACAGCATCAGAAAGAGCTGAAATTAGCAGGTACAGTTCTTCCATAGAAAACATTAAATAATGCATTCAATCGCCATGGTCTCTATACACGCTTACCGCGCAAGACTTCATTGCTGAAGAAAATGTTCAAGCTCGTTTAGAGTTTGCTGTATTTCATTTGAACAAACCTACTCTTTGGATGTCATTGCACACACCATGTTTGGAGGAAAAATGCCACTGCACATCACTCCCAAAACAGCATATCAACAGTGAAGTTTTGAGGTGGGAACATCATGGTGTGGGGCTGTTTTTCAGCGTATGGTAGTGGCGGACTTCATATAATTGAAGGAGGGATGAATGGAGAAATATACCAAGACACTCTTGATAAGAATCTGCTGTATCTACCAGGATGCTGAAGATGAAACAAGCATGGACATTCTTAAATTGGTTTCAGAGGAAACTCGGAATTGGATTCAGAGAAAGAAAATACAGCTGCTAGAATAGCCCAGTCAATCCCCCGACTTGAATGTGATTGATAATCAACGGAAAAAACTGAAGATCAGAATTAACAGAAGAATCCCCCAGAACCTTCAAGATTTGAAGACGGTTTGTGTGGAAGAATAGGCTAAAATCACACCTAAGCAATGCATGCGACTAGTTTCTGTTATGGCTGACAGAAAAACCAAACACAAGTCAGGAAATCCAAAACCGGAGTTGTTTATTGAAGCAATGGGTCCGGAAGCCAGGGGTAGCACAGAGACGTAGTCACGCAGGCAAGGTTCATACACGAGAATCAATAAATGCAGCAACCAAAACAAAAGGGCTAGGCAAAAGAGTAATCAGTCAGACACAGCCTATAGTTGTACACGGGAATCAAAACAAGAATACTGGCACTAAGCACAGGCAAAGGAGAAAAAGGAATGAAGATCTGATGGAAATCTGTAGTGAACTGAGACATTATATACCCAAGGAAATTACTAAACCAGGCGGGAAATAGGATAGGTGGGAGTTGCTAAACAATAAAATCTAATAAGCACACGAGGGAAAGACAAACCATGATAACGCATCACAATTTACAAACCAATCCTAAACATGAAAACAGACTCCAATCAGGGAGTTGCCTTAGTGCATAATAGAACCGGAGGCAGCTTGAGGTAAAACAGGTGCAGGAGATTGCAGTAATCAGCAGAGTCAGGGATAGGAAACAGGTGGGCGTAGTTTACAGACTAGTGCGAATGCAAAGAGTATTAGTAAAAAAATGAAAAACGTGATATTTACACACCATTCCATGACAGGAGAATATTATTACACCAAAGTACTCAGGATGAGTATATTAGTCTATGTTAGTAATGACATAACGTAACATGAAGTATAAGTCTTAATTAATATGTTAATACGTGAATAGCGGGTGTGATGGCCCCAATTTGCTACGACATATAAGACAGCAAGGGATGACAGACAAAATTCCAAAACTCAAACAGACCCAATCAAACAAACAAACAAGCAACCTACAATTCACACCACTGACCAAGATTGACACACACAAGAAAAAAAGCATCCACAGTCCCCTGAGATGGGGTTGCCTGGTGGTGCTCTAGGTGAGGAAAATGCTCCAACAAGCAAAAATCCACAAAAAGCTTCACAGGTCCCGAAAAGAGCGACAGGTCTGGCCAAATGCATCCCTCTCCTTGCAATTTCTCCTACTACTTTACTCTCTCAGTTTTCCTCCTTATATACTCTTTTGCAGACCCCTCCCACCTTTTAGACTTTTTAAAAATTCTCTGGGACTTTACGTCACAGACATACCCAGGACATGCCCGAACCTAGCTCCAGTCAGGGCTTAACCAAAAAAAGGTCAATACTGTCATCCAGTGGCTTCTTTGAAGAATTTCGGAAACCACGGCATATAGGGGGCTTCTTGTAGCTGTAATTACCAACAAAGGCTTCTCTACTACAAATCTCACTTCCAAAGAAATTGAGAGGTTGTATAAAACGTGATAAAAACAGAATACAATGATTTGCAAATCCTTTTTGACCAATATTCAATTGAGTACACCACAAAAACAAGATATTTAATCGTCAAACTGGTAAACTTTTCTTTTGTAAATATCCATAATTTGATGCCTGCAATATGTTCCAAAAAAGCTGAGACAGGGGCATGGGTACCACTGTGTTACTTCACCTTTCCTTTTAACAACACTCATTAAGCGTTTGAGAACTGAAGACACTTACTATAAAAGTTTGTGGGTGGAATTCTTTCCCATTTTTGCTTGATGTAAGACTTCAGTTGCTCAACAGTCCAGGGTCTGCATTGTGGTATTTTGCGCTTCATAATGTGCCACACATTTTCAGTGGGAGACAGGTCTGGACTGCAGGCAGGCCAGTCTATCACCTGCACTCCTTCATCACGAAGCCACGCTGTTGTAACTTGCAGAATATGGCTTGGCATTGTCTTGCTGAAATAAGCAGGGATGTCCCTGAAAAAGATGTCACTTGTGTTATGGCCCCAATTTGTTATGACATTAACGACAGCAAAGGATGACAGACAAAAATTTTAAAACTAAAACACATTTTATTAAACCAAGGCAACTAACAACAAACTACTCTACTCTACAGACTAAGATTGATTATATACAAAAACAGAAATATTTACAGTCCCTTTGGTGGGTTGCTTGGTGATGTCCTGGGTGAGGAAAATGCACTAACACAGGCAAAAATCCACTAAAAGCTTCACAGGTCTTGAACAGAATGACAGGTCTGGTCACATGTATCCTTCTCCTTGCAATTTCTCCTACTACTTTACTCTCTCAATTTTACTCCTTATATACTCTTTTGCAGACCCCTCCCACCTTTTAGGCTTTTTTATTTTTCTCTGGGACTTGTCCCAGACATGCCTAAAACATGCCCAAACCTATCTCCAGTCTGGGCTAAACAAAAAAAAGGTAAATACTAGTGGCCATCTAGTGGCCTCTATTCACATTACACTTGGATGGCAGCATATGTTGCTCTAAAACCTGTATGTACCTTTTAGCATTAGCAGTGCCTTCACAGATGTGCAAGGTACCCATGCCATAGGCACAAACACATCCCTATACCATTACAGATGCTTGTTTTTCGAACTTTGCGCTGACAACAATCTGGATGGCCCTTTTCCTCTTTAGCCCGGAGGATACAATGTCCATGATTTCCAATGTGGATTCGTCAGACCACAGCACACTTTTCCACTTTGCGTCAGTTAATTTCAGATGAGCTTGGGCCCAGAGAAGCCGGTGGCGTTTCTGGGTGTTGTTGATATACGGCTTTCACTTTGGATGGAAGAGTTTTAACTTGCACTTGTAGATGTAGCGATGAACTGTGTTGACCACCAATGGTTTTCCAAGTGTTCCTGAGCCCACATGGTAATATCCATTACAGAATGGTGTCAGTTTTAATGCAGTGCTGCCTGAGGGAACGACGGTCATAGGCATTCAATGTTGACTTTTGGCTTTGCCTATTATGTGTAGAACTTTCTCCAGAATCTCTGAATCTTTTGATGAAATTGTGGACTGTAGATGATGAAATCCCTTAATTCCTTGCAACTGCACATTGAGAAACGTTGTTCTTAAACTGTTGGACTATTTGCTCACGCAGTTGTTCAAAGTGGTGAACCTTGCCTCAACCTTGCTTGTGGACAACTAAGCCTTTTGGGGATGCTCTTTTTATACCTGTTTGCAATTAACCTGTTCACCTGTGGAATGTTCCAAACAGGTGTTTTTTTTGAGCTTTCCTCGACTTTCCCAGTTTTTTGTTGCCCCTGTCCCAGCTTTTTGGATTGTGTTGCAGGCATCTAATTAAAAATGAGTGAATATTTGCAAAAAATAGTACTCTTCAGCAGTTTGAACATTAAATATCTTGTCTCTGTAATGTACACAATTGAATACAGGCCTAAAAGGATTTGCAAATCATTGTATTCTGTTTTTCTTCAGGTTTTACACAAGGTCCCAACTTCATTGGAACTGGGATTTGTAAGTACTAAATAAATTCCAGTAAACCTGTTCAATATTCCCTGTGTCATTCCCCTTTAATACAAATAACCTAATTCATGGACTTATTTGTTTTGACTTCCTTGTCTGTGTGGATTACTTGGGTTGTTGCCGACATCTGGTGAAAATTTCATGTCAATAGCCCCATTAGAAATATATTTGCCAAGAAAAATGTTGACATGATCAATACTTATTTTCCCCGCTGTAATTCCTGTAATCCACCATTCCTCACTGACTATATGACAAACCGGCAGGGACAGGGACAGTGGTGACATTGCTGTCGGGGGCCAAAATGAACAAGGATTCATTTTGGACCTGACAAAAATGATAATATTAATGATTAAAATCAGAAAAAAATCCAGTTCATTATTATTTTTTTAAGGCATCATTTCCATACAAGTCTTGCTTCTGTCACCTTTAATGAATCAAATTTTACGTATTTTTAAAAATATACTTACTTCATATGCGATGCCTGCAACATGTACCAAAAAAGTTTGGACGGAGGTATGTATACTGCTGTGTCTCTGAGACACTCTCTCATTGCCATTTCTTTTAACAACGTTAAACCATCGTTTGGGAACTGAGGACATGAATCGTTGCAGTTTTATGGGGTTTGTCCCCTTGTTTTAATTTGATTCCACCCAGTAGGTGCTCAACCGGCCTCTGTGATCAGGAATGTGCCACGTTTTCAATGAGACACAGATTTCGACTGCTGACCGGCTATTTATGAACAAAGCACTGCTGCTGTTACATGTGCTAAATGTGGCTTGATGTTGTCTTGTTGAAATAAGCAAGGGCTGCCACCCAAAAATATGTATAGCTGCCCACATGTGTTGCTCCAAAAAGCATGTATATGCTCCAGGATTAATTGTGCATTTACAGATGCACAGTACCCTTGCCATGTGCACTAACGCACCCCAGAAGCATGGGAGACGCTGGGTGTTGAACTGTGTGTTGGTATCGGGGTGGTATTTTTGCATTTTGGTCCAGTGAACACAACTTCCATTATTTCTTTTAAAAATAAAATAAAATAAATTATTTTAAATGTGGACAGCGCAGTTCTCTCTATGCCAGTCCAGATCCCTTTGAGTCTACAGAAGTTGGCTGCATTTCTGGATTTTGTTGATATATGGCATTGATTTTGTGAAGTACAGTCTTACCATGCATTTGTAGATTCAGCAACAAACTGAATTTGCTGATAACCAATTTCTGAAGAATTCACAAGGCCACGTGGTTACATTGATGACAGAATTTCATGAATTTAAGGGAGTCTGTCAGTTTCTGGTCTTTCGTGTGCTCTTTCATGCACTGTGGCAGGGTGCAAAATTAACTTTATCATCAGCCAGCCACTTTTACCAGCCACTAATAGGTCACCATAATTTTTTTGGGTGGTGAGTGAAACAAATCTACCAGCCGCCAGCATATTTTACCAACATTTGGCTGGTAGCTGGTGATAATTTTGGCCCCTGCACTGTGGTCAACATTCTTTGCTCAGTGACAAATACGGTTCCTAAACTGTAGGCATATTTCCTTATGCAGCTTCATACAAATTGATGAACCTGGAATCATGCTAGCTTTTAACTCACTCCCAAAAGAATACTTTTATATAAAATTGTCGCGTTTTTACGGAATACTTTTCCCGAAAATTACACAATTAAAGCACACGTTTGTGTTGTGATTCTGCCTTTTGGTCATGTTTATGTTCAGGTTCTGTGTTCATGATTTTGTCTTTTATTTAATCTTTTTGATTATTGTAATGCTCAGGTTTTTATTTCATTCCATTTCTCAGGTCCATTGCACTTGTCTCCCCGGTCTTGTGATCTAGTTCATTCAGTCTGTCTTTCCTGTCTGCGTGCTCACTGACTTCGGGTGATTTAAATGAATTCCGGTGTTTAAAATATTCCTTCGATTCTTGCTTTCTTCCTTCGCCTTTCTGTTCTGATTACTAACAAGACTAACATTTGTATTTTGTATCATAGTCTTCTAACACAACTAATCCATGTATATAAGATTACTAACTGACTAACAAGCACTCTAATATGTAAAGTTGCACCGCTACTAATTTCGACTAATTCCCTCTCCGCAATCGCCCTGTTCTAAACTCCGCCTTAGCGGTTTCTGTCCTCTCCTGAGCTTCAGCGAGATCTCTCACACGTGCTTAATCACTCTCCTGCGCTCATTAGCTGTGCACGTAGAACTCCCGGACCGGAGCTGTTTAAATGTCATTGGCTGTTTGTGTGATTCCCGATCGTGTTTTGTCTTTAGCCAATTTTCGTGGTTACGGCTTCCCTCATGTGATTCTCCCGTTGTAATTAATCTGATTCTCTACACCTGATTCCTGTTTTGCATATGACTTTCCCTGTGTGTATTTAAGCAGTCACTTCACTCACAGCTCTTGTCAGAACGTTGATCAATATTTCTTTGTGCAGAGCTCCTCGTATGCCATTGAGTATTGTTTCTCTTCTACTGGACTGTCCGACTTAGATTCTTGCCATTGCCCTCTTTGTATTGTTTTTGTCTTTCTGGATTTCGACCCATTTTTGTATGACCACGATTTCTGTGTTTGGATGCCCTGTGTATGACCCTTAGCTTTGTTCTTCAACCACGACTTTTTGCTCATCGTTTTTGTATCTCTGCTCATCTGTCTTACTGGTTCTGACCCCTGCCTCTCTAGTCGACACTGATTTTGGTTTTCGTATTGTGGCTTGGCAATTCCTGTGTTTTTTGGCTTTGACCCGGACCCCATTAAAGGCATACGTTTTTGGGATTTCTGTCTCTCGCGAGTGGTTCCTGAACTGTACCTCACAGTTTGGTTAAACGCCTATATTTTCAAAAAAAGTTATTTAGCAGGTTCAAATGCAAATGTCAAATTGGCAGTGTCATTTTTGGTATTTTGGAAGCAGCTTGCCGTAGGGAATGAGTTAAACGACCAAGCCTTTTGTGAATACTCTTTTTATAATAACAATAGCATCAGCCATTACCTATAGCCAAAGTCACCGGGGAATGTTTCAAACCGGTGCTTTTTCGACATTCTTTAAACTTCCATGAGCTAAAGAGCCCCTATTCCAACTTTCCTGGAATATGTTACAAGCAATAGAATTGGAATTTGCAAAAATCCATAAATCTGATGAGTAAAAACTTTGATATTGTTTATTTTCAGTGTTTTCAACATCTTGGTGAGCAACAAGTTTCAAATGACTGCTTCCTGTTTTAATAGGCACATTACACACTGTCCCAGCTTTTTTGAATTCGTGTTGTTGATATCATTAATCTCCCTCATATGCCCAGGGTAGAGTTAATTTATTGAATATGAAATCACAATATGATAGTTTGGTTCTTTGCAAGAAAAAAATGGACCATTGGCTATTAAAAAAAAACTGTGGTCAGTCAGCAAACAGCTACTCAAATGAGTGGTGCTAAAAAGAGATATGACCTAATGTTGAAATGAGATTGGACACTTTGTTGTGGCTGACATCCAAAAAAGCCAGCTTTTTTTAACTTGCTGGGAAGAGAATGTTTATCAAATTGAAGTTAAAGTATCATGTTCAAAGCAAAGTCAATACCATCCCTGCTTGCCCTGAGAGTATCTGAAATGTCAGACTGCACATTAACATTTGGGGAATTTTTTTGGCGCGCAAGAGTTTGAAAATCATCAAGACTTCTAAAAATATATGGGTTGTTCACGCAAAAACACACACCTCCTGTTAATTTCTCTGCAATATATCAACTGAGATTCATTTTTGAGTTCATAATACACTGAACAAACATATAGATTCAACTCTTTATATTGTGAGAAATTTGACCATGGTCAGAAACTCACAGCACCTTCATGAGTAGCCTATTGACAAGTTGTACGAGCATATTATAAAACATTTCAATCAATGCTTTTGTTTATTCTGACTTGAGTCAGAATTTGAATTTGGAATTTTTTGAATTTGGTTTTTAAGTATCCCGTTTTTGTGTTTTTGCATGTGAACATCATATCCCTATTACACAACCCGGGATAAGCCCTCATCCCCAAAACAAATTTTGCTACCTGGAGAACTCCGAAATGAAACGGCATGCGTCTGCCTAACCCCGGTTTCTGACAGCTGCCTGCTCAGGCCTCAGTCAAATGGAGTATAAACAAAAGAAACATGGCAGCGGCAATGCTAGAATATAACTTCCGGTGCTACGATGACACAGAGTTCTGTCTCCTGGCCCGTGATTTTTATGACTTGTTTCATGGCATTGTCCACCATACCATGATAGTACATGTACACATTCTTTCTTTATTGTGCTGCTGTGAACTTCAAACTGGGACGCGTTTCCTAAAAGCACAGCTTAGTTGGAAACACTGACTGTGAATGGATGAACAATGCAAATTAGCAACTATGCTTTTGGGAAACTCACCCCCGGTACAATTCCTTGGCCACTCTCACTGGCAGCAAACCAGGTGCTTGAGCTGTTGTTTCTTCTGGTCTCAAAAACAGTTCAACTACACCAAACTATTTATCCTGAAGTTTTCTCTCCACTAGGAATCGATGAACTCCTTTAGGACAACCCTATCCCACCAGTCGCGGCTGCGTATCTTCAGCCACTGCTCTCTTGTTCTGTGTGGTGCAGGGCTCGACAAGTTTTGAAAAAAATTCACTGTCTCTATAGGGCCAGTGACTGGTCATTTCCACTGGCCTGAACCAATTTTTCATTGGCCCGGATTTTTAATGACCCTTTATCATGTGTACAGCAATATGAATGACCAGGTTTCTCAGTGTGCATATAAGCACTATATCCCAAATATGATCAAAACCAGGATAAGACTCATGACCGGGATACAGGTTCTGGTCAACGAATTAGAATAATTTGAAATTATTCCCCCCAAAAGGCACAACTAGACCATAAGGAGAAGCTCCATACCAAATTTGGTGTTTGTAAGTGGTATAGTTTGAGTTCTGGTCCGGAAACGATTTTATTAGAGACGGACGGACAGACGGACGGACGGACACACTGATCGCTATATCCCCCCGCATTATATGCCGGGGGGATAAAAAGCCATCTTAAGGCTCTGGTATCACCCTAATACTGGCTCACCACCTATCAGTTACATCACTTGAGTGCACAACTGCAGGTCTCAACAAGGCTAAGCCTAAAACCACTGATGACCCGGTCCATTCAAGACTTCCTGAAACAAACTAGGAACCAAGATTCCCCCCCCTTTTTTTTCTTTTATCCTCTAAATAAGACCTAATCTACTACTAGATTTTGTAACTGTTGATTTATGTACTGTATTGTTCATTTGTATCTAAAGTAGATTGTTATTTGTGTATTGTCAAAGTATGTCTCAATAAAAGGGAAAAAAGTTGATCACAAAAAAAAATATGGCACTGCATTGAAGCTTCAGTTAATGAAATGCAGTTAGATACAATGCCCATGGGATATACCTGGCCAAACTATTACTCCTCCACCATCACTAGTCTGCACACCACGCTGATGTCAGCATAATGTTCTGCTGTATAACACCAGACACATTGTCATCCGTCCGATCTGTGAAGCTGAAAACATGACTCGACAGTGAGGAGAACAGTCCTCCATTGTGCCGTTGGCCATCACACATTTGGTCAGCCAGTCAAGCAAATTTTTTTGACAAGCTGGGGTGAGGTCCAATCCGCAAGGAGGACAACACGTGTGAAGATGGACTTCCCGGAGACAATTTCACATGGTTTGGGCAGAAATGCAGCCATTCTGTAGACCAGTTGTCTCAGCAGTGGCAGATGCTGGTCTAAGACAGTCAGAGTGAGGGTCGTCACCTGGTTGTCATGCATGTGGGCAGTTTGCTGTCTTACCGAATTCCTCAAAACAGTGTCCTAGGCAAATTATTGTTGAAACATTAAGAGCCCTTGTGACAGCCCTGAAAGACATTTCCGATGGCACGCTCCCTGAGGTTCCAAGTCATTTGTGGTATTCTGAAAACTGGCTTTTGGGGTGGGCATGAGGGCATGAAAATGACAATGATGCACACAGACCAGTCGCACACAACCTAAGTCACGTACTAATTAAACCCTACTGTAATATGAAAAAATGCCACTAGATGGCAGTATTGTCCTTTTTTTTGTTAAGCCCAGTCTGGAGCTAGGTTTGGGCATGTCCTGGGCATGTCTGATAGGGGAAGTCCCAGAGAATTGAAAAAAGTCTAAAAGGTGGGAGGGGGCTGCAGAAGAGAAATTGAGAGAGTAACCATGACTTTGACTGCCAGGATGGTGTTCTCACTGTGGAATGTTGTGAAAGCTTTACGCCAGACGTAACAGGCCCCACTTTTGACTCCTCAGTCGATAAAATACTATCCCATAGTTCTTCGGGGTCATCAAGATGTTTTTGGCAAATGTGAGATGAGCCTTTGCCTTCTTTTTGGTCAGCTGTAGTTTTGACCTTGTACCTCTCTCATGGATGCCATCATTGCCCAGTCTGTTTCTTATTGTGGAGTCATAAACAACCATCTTACCTGAGGTGAGTGAGGCCAGCAGATCTTCAGTTCATCAAGTTCTGCTGTGGCTTCCTGGATGAGTTGTTGATGCGAGAAATTGCTGTAAGCCAGCAACTCCTAGGAAGGTTCACCACTGTCCCGTGTCCTCCATTTGTTGATAATGGCTCTCATCGTACAAACCCCAATTCCAATGAAGTTGGGACGTTGTTTAAAACATGGATAAAAACAGAATGATTTGCAAGTCCTTTTCGACTGCTATTCAATTGAGCAGACTTCAAAGACAAGATATTTAATGTTCAAACTGATAAACTTTATTGTGTTTTTAGAAATATTCACTTATTTTCAATTTGATGCTTGCAACATGTTTCAAAGCTAGGATAGGGGCATGTTTACCACTGTGTTACATCACCTTTCCTTTTAACAAGACTCATAAGCACATGGGAACTGAGGACACCAATTGTAGAAGCTTTTAAGGTGGAATTCTTTCCCGTTCTTGCTTGATGTATGACTTGAGTTGCTCCACAGTCTGGGATCTCCATTGTCGTATTTTGCACTTCATAATGCGCCACACATTATCAGTGGGAGACAAGTCTGGACTGCAGGCAGGCCAGTCTAGTACCCACACTCTTTTACTACAGAGCCACACCGTTGTATCACACGCAGAATGTGGCTTGGCATTGTCTTGATGAAATAAGCAGGGATGTCCCTGAAAAAGATGACACTTGGTTGGCAGCATATGCTGCTCCAAAACCTGTATGTACCTTTTGGCATTAATGGTACCTCTGCAGATATGCAAGTTACCCATGCCATGGGCACTAAAACATCCCCATACCACCACAGATGCTGGTTTTTGAACTTTGCGCTGATAATAATCTGGAAGGTCCTTTTCCTCTTTAGCCCGGAGAACACAACGTCCATGATTTCCAAAAACAATTTTAAATGTGGACTCGTCAGACCACAGCACACTTTTCAACTTTGCATTAGCCCATCTCAGATGAGCTCGGGCCCAAAGAAGCCAGCGACGTTTCTCCGTGTTGTTGAGATATGGCTTCCGCTTTGCATGGTTCTAAAACTGCTGAACTATTTGCTCATGCAGTTGTTCACAAATTCAAAAATGAGTTTATTTCCAAAAAAAAAAAACAATAAAGTTTCCCAGTTTGAATATTAACCCTATAATGCCCCCGGTTTCATATATGATACACCAAATTTGAAGGACTATGTCCACCTGGTAAGATGCAACACAACCAAGCTTGCTCACTGTATCATACCTGATACACAGTGCTGCCACCTGGAAGGAAGAAGTGAGATTACCGAAGTAGTCTCTCTCCTAGTCACTCATTTCAAGGTAGTAGCTCCCATGTGAATGGGAATTCATGAATTTCCTTGGACTTTGGCAGTGAAGTTGCCATTCCAAGGTCAATATTACACAAAACTCATTCTTATACATGTTGACGGATAGCTATTGATAGTAGAGAGCATACAAATAATTTTAAATTTCGAGTGTTGAGTTCTGGAGGGGTGCGGATTTTCGGCTGTATCAGATATGATACCCCTGGAATTAGAAGAAGTTCTGTACAGCAATGTATATTTTGCGGTCACAAAACCTAATGATGAACAGTGGATCTGAATACTACCCTTCAATACTTCAAAAATATTACTGGGTCATATTTTTTCTATAATGATGTCTGTGTCTGGGCATTATAGGGCTAAATATTTTGGTTTTTGTAGTGTACTCCACTGAATATAGGTCAAAAAGGATTTGCAAATCACGCATTGTTTTTATTCACGTTTTAAACAATGTCCTAACTTCATTGGAATTGGGGTTTATTCTTTAGTGGCATGTCAGAGCCTTAGAAATGGCTTTGTAACCCTTTCAGGGATTTTGTCTCACCTATTCTTAAATCTATAATATATTTGAGGTCGATGTCTGTCTGTCTTTCTATGTGTACCCGTTCTTCTCCAACATTTCTCAACCGATTATTACCAAATTTGGTGTGAATATCTACCAGGAACGACTTGACATCGCCCAATTTTTGAAAAACGGTCATGCACGCAAAAAAAAATGGCAATTTCACTCCGGGTAGCGGGTAGCAGCTAGTTGTTTATATTGTGCCATCATGTGCTGCTTTCTGCGTACATCACAATGCCAGACAGGTTGTATTTGGGTGACGTTCAGACTCAACAAGGCTTGTTGTAATTATGTCAAGGTGTGACCAGTGAAATTACACCCAATTTTCTATTAAATTGTTAATTTGCTTGATTTAGCAAATTATGAGTCAATTACTTTTTCCACATAGGGCCAGGCAGGGTTGGGTAGCCTTTTTCCTTCAATTAATGAAATCATCATTTAAGAACTGCATTCTGTGTTTGCTCTAGGCATCATTACTGATGATGGGCGTATGAAAACTACATAAAGGGAAAAAGTGAAAAAGAATAGTATGACCCTTTTAAGCACTTCAGTGCAGCAACAAACCAAAGCCAGACTCAACAGCCCACCAGGAGCCAGTATTTGTGGGAGAACGGTGGGTCTAAAGCTACAAAAGCTGCAAATGGAACAACTGATGATGAGGATTTTAACCAAACATTAGTCCTTCATGTCACTGTCATGATGACTTTTTCCATCTCATGAAAATTAATCCATTATCTGGATTTATTTTACTTATTTATAACATTATACAACAAACAAAAATGCGTTTAAAAAGGCTTATTTCAGAGTGCCAAGATATTTTATCTCAATATTTGGAGAGGCTGATTGCAGTTTACTTTATTACAATGAACATTAGCTCCCCCCAGTGGAATTCATATATTAATTTGTCATTCATCATATTAATGTGTTCTTATATTGACAAACATAATATCACAACAGTTAAGCATATTCACACAGTTCATGCGTAACATCAAAATATTAGCAGGGTAAAATGATGTGTAAATATTCTTCACTGTGAAGCAGCGTCTTGCCTGCCTGTCTGAATATTGTTGTGTCCGCACACGCATCCAATTTGGATAAAGCATTGTATGCCTGATAAAAAAAGTAATTCTTGCCATGTTTCTAAATTCTGTGGTTCATAACTATTACCAAAAAAGGGTATTTACACTGTCATCCGGAATAATAACTTTAATAATTAAAATAAAAAAGATGACAATAATCACAGTCTATAGCCTGCTCCCCATCATTGTGGAGACAGAGACATTACCATAGTGCACTTTAAGACAATTTAAAAGTAAACAAAAACAAATATAACATTTGCCAACGGGGGAATTCCCTCCAACTGATGCCTAAAGCAGTGCCAGAATTTCACTGTTATCATTTTCCACAGCAGAACTGTAAAACCTCTAAATATGGAGATAAACATTAACTTTCACCTTGACCACATCAACTGTACCCAAACTGCCCGTGCGGAAAGCTCAAGCCAAACTAACGGAGCATATTTCTAAAAATCCCACTTTTCCACATCATTGATGAACAACTGAATGTTGATTATTAAGACAATAAAACACTGGCATTTCATTTCAAGACAGTGTACTGTGCAGTGGAACATACCATACAGAAATTTAGACCATGATCTCAGAGCATTCAAGGAGAGTCAGAGTAAATCCTGATCTGCTTCAAATAACGTACCGTACTAGCGAGAAAACACAAATCCAGGAAAAAAGTTATCAAAAGACATACTAAAGCGGTGAGTATTCATTAATTGATGGGGACCGAATGAGAGAAGTACGTATACAAAGGAAAACACTCTTACTAAAACATTATTGCATTTTTTTTCCCCCCCCCCATCTGAAGCATCCTCATGTGTCTCATTTGGCACTTTGTTGATGGGAGGTCTCCATAGGAACACTCACTGGGTCAACATTTCTGGCCTGGTGTCACAAAGAAGTGCTGAATGCCTATGTATGCAGTGCTACAGTATACCACGGACATTTGCCCTACGGCAAGAGCTGGATGTAGATACATTTCTGAGAGAAATTTACACCTTCTTATCACCTCTTCTTTGCATGGGCGGATGACATTAATATTGCATTCGAGAGAAAGAAAATAGATTCACTTCCCATTATGATACACCCGCAACCCACTGCTCCTTGCTTGCCTGATATGGGTAACTGCAGATGTCTGCAACATGAGTTATCATCCCCAGCAGAGGACAAAGGCTTAGGGATAGAGGGAAGGAGAGACTGTTGAAAAAGGGTTGAGAAGGCTTGAAATCAAGACGACATGGGCAGAAATGGACGCAAGAGGCGACTGGGGGGGGGGGGGATCGAAAGTGCCTGATCAGAGAGGGAAAGAATAAAGGGATAGCAGAATCATCTAGATTTAGACAGATTAATGTCTGTAATGCACAATAAAGTTCAGCCCCCAGAAGACAGGGTCTGGGATAAACAGTTTAACTGCCTAGGTCACAGCTACCATACTTTCACTTGCCCCACCTCTGCAGACAAATGCAGGAAGAAGCATTGCATAAAACAACAAAAGAAATGAAAATCTCCAGCTGCTTTTCACATTCAGAAATAATGGACTAGAGCAGAGGAATGGAACCTCTTATGTGGCAAATAAAGGCGCGGAGCACGCAGTCTTTGGTCGCTAAATTCTTTTAAGGGTAGTTCAAGTATGGGCTAAGTTTTGGATTGTTGTCCTTCTTAAATAAGCTGCTGCATGGGCTGGATAGTGTTTCAGTGGAAGCGTCCCATTGCCTCTGCAGCCTTCGCTCGAACCACAGGGTCAGGATCCTGTAGCAACTGAACCAAACCTAACAAGGAAGAGCATTAGAGTCAGCGGTGAACCAGAACACACCTCGCCCAGCCAGGATACAAACACCCTTAAGGGGATACAACATAAGGGGTGAGTGACGCAGACTCGTAGTACATTACCTCACAGTCTGTCCTATTAACTCTACCTCTAGTTTTCAAATGAAAGGCTTAAAAATTCTATGCAAAAATTAAAAAATATAAGCAAATTCATTATAATTTCAATGCTGCAATTAAGCTCAACTTATCTGATAAATACATCACATTTTTCAAACAGTCTGCTAAAAAAAAAAAAAAAAAAAAAATTATATATATATATATATATATATATATATATATAGCTATATCTGTATTCATCTCAATATTTCTGGAGCTAGCAAAACAGTAAATCCAAAAGTGCGTGGACACCTTACCGGCTTACATAGAAAAAAAAAAAAGAGAACATTTTAAATTTTAAATATCTAGCATTTTGATTGAATCTGGAACAAATCAGTCAGTAAAGGCCAATAGAACAGACTTTCGTCTTTCATTTTAGGGCATTTTAATTCAAATCTGCTCCATAATTTGGAAATCGTAGCCCTATGTGGGTGTTCCCCTTTCATAACTCCAGTTAGTGTCCATGGAGCCTCCACTAATGGAGGGGGTGAAGGGATAAAGAAAGTGCTATAAAATCCTACTGGTAAAACAGATTTGAATTTCAATACCCCAAAATGGAAGCTGCAGGTCTGTCACATCAGGCCACACACACCACTTTGGTGAAAATTCAATTTAAATTTCAGATATTTAAAAGTTTAAAAATGTCCTTTTTCAAGGCGTATGAATGAGGTTTCAGTGACATGTCCACGCACTTTTGGCCATGTATATTAAATAATAACAAAAAAACAACATAATTACAGCAGAAGTGACAGGATGAGGTTTGTGTGGACAACAACAGTACTGCAAACATGAGGTCTACCTTTCGTTAAATTCCCCATGTTCATTTGTGAGAAGTACTCCTCCGGAAGATTACCCAAAAGAAACCCTAGAGAAAAAAAATTGAGATATCATTAAAGTCAGGTATTATGTTTGACATTATAGACAGATAGATAATACTTACACACAACACATCTCTTTGTTTACAAACGCAGATTTAATATTGAAGGCGGATGCAACTGAACCAAAACATTACGACCACCTGCTTAATACGCCATTGCATATTGATATCTCTTGTTTTCATATCATCAAATGTCAACACAATTATTCTTCGTGTGCTTTTCCATTGTAAGAATAATTTCCTCCTTGTGTTTGGGCTGCAGCAAATATTGAAATTCAGGAAATGAAATGACAAGTGGAGCATCGCCCTGAGATAAGCCCCTCATGCATAAAGCTCACCAATAAACATTGCAGCACTGGCTCGAACTTCAGCCCAGTTGCTTTTGAAGAACTGGATGACAGTGATGTGGTAGAAGTTGAGCATGGCAGGAAAGTCTTGAATCTGTAGGGTATTGAAAGCTTTACGGCATTGCACTGATATTTGAATTCAGGGCTTCGGTTAAGCAGAAGTGTTACTTTGCATGGAGTTTCAGGGGAAAACCGTGACTCACAATGTATTTGGTGAGGTCATTGATGAACTCTCCATAGTGCAAACCTTTATCCTCAAGTAGATGATTCTGGAACATGGACGTTATCTGCTCGGAGCCCATCACTGGAGCACATACTCGCATAGCATACTTACAGGCCTACCAAGACAAAAAGCGCGCATATTAATAGTTGTTACTCTTCATACCATGCATTTGCTCAAGATCGCAGTGAAATCGCAGTTTCAAATCCCAAAATGGCTGGCTAAGCCGTTAGCTTGTCTTAAGCACTCAAAAATACTTTCGATTCTTAAAAAAACTTTAAATCTTTGTTGGATATGCAGCATGACACAACCATGCACATACAGCACAATACTGTATTTAGTCTTATAGGTATACCTCAGATATCATCATATGGTAACCCAGATGGCCAGCAGTTTAGAGCGTGTTCCATAATCAACTGAAGGGGGACAACTTGCGATGCTAAAATTACAGAGCAGTTGACCATCTGGTAAGTCTCTAATAATATCTGTGCTCTGCACTCTTTTTGTCTCTTAGAAAGAGCTGGGCCAGCAAGTGATAGAACTGAAATCTATAGCTCTCAGGCCTACAGGCAAGATTGCTACTATTTTGCTAAGTGCAATAGTATCTCAATGGGAATGGTTATAGCAATTCTGAAAATCAATAAAAAAAATGGGCCTCACTGAAGAGGGCAATACACCTCAGCCCCGAAGTTCACTGCTGCAAGGTCAAAGGTCAAACTGGGACGAAACCTCAAAAAGGCATACCTACCCCCCATGGGGAGTCCACATATGCAATATGAACTTCCTAACCCAAGTGGTTACAGAGAAATAGCCCGAACAAAATTAGCAGCCGCTTGCCCGCCGAAGGGACGACAATACCCCTCATGCCCTTGTCGGGCTGAGGGGTAAAAATTCTTAAAACTATGCGGCATGGGGAATGACTTGCATGATACAACTGACTCGATGCACTTGAGATAAAACTGTACCTGGGACCAATAGCGGCCTTCATGCCACACAACCTCACCTTGACCACCTGTGGGCTGGGATCGCTGAGGTGCAGAAGCAGGCTGACCAGAACGTTGTGGATCTGGTCCTTGAAGATTGGTTCTCCTGACCCAAACATGGACAGGTTGCCCAGTAACATGATAGAGGCACAGCGAATCTCATCATTCTCCTGCAATTTTAATGAGAGGTGTGAGAACAGTGCTGCTACCGACAGGTGGAAATGTCACAACATCCTAAATCGAAGCATTTCACAGCCGTTTCGGGAATAGTGAAGAGCTTGTACATGCAGGCCGTACAATTAAATATTTGCCCAACTATTTTAAGTGTTATCCAATCAGCAAAACTATACATCTACCATAAAAACACAAGGAAGGAAAGGATCAGTGAGAACCGATTGCTTGTCCATATTATGGATGCCAAGAGAAGCAGACTGATCCCTTTTCCCCGTAATGGCTGATTTGTTCAACGGGACTGAAAATGAGTTGAAATCGCCACACTAGAAACCACAGGCCATTGGGAAAATAAGGAATAACTGCATGCCCAGGTTCAACACGTTATTTCTGTAGGACATTACATAAACAATTTATGTGAAATGGTATCCAAGAGGCCCTCGGAGACAATTTTGTTACGGCCGCTTTATCTGATGGTGATTGAGTGTTCCGCCGGAAAACGTTTTCTTGCAGTGACACTGCATTTGAGAGAAGGAAAGGACTGGGGCAGTCAGCCATCAGAAAACACTCACACTCTCTAAAAAAGGCTTGATCTTCATGAAGATGTAAACCACCAACAGCTGCACGTTCTTCTTATCCAGGTACAGCAGGACTTTGGAGAGGCCGGACATGGCCTCCAGCGTGATGCGTTTATCAGGATCGTCCTTCTCCTCCATTCCTGAGCTCATGGCTGCCAGGAGCTCCTTCGCATACTTGTTCACCTGCCGAATGATTGAATTCATTTAACATAACACTGCTATTAACCCCTTTGCGCAGATATAGACGCCGGCATCCGAAAATTCCAAAATTTAATTCCTAAATTATTCCGCAACTGAATTTCCAAATGTCTGGCTTCACTGGAATAATTTTCCACAGTCTCTGTGACACAAATACTGAGTTATAAAGCCTCAATAGGCTCGTGCATAACAGAAAAATTCATGAGCAAGGTTGAGTACCACCAGCATGAAAATTGATCATTGGGCAGTACGCTACTGTCCTTACATTGCACATAATGCTAGTCAAACATATTGTAGAACCTGAAATTTTCATTTTGCTTGATTTTACTCAAAACATATGCCAAAAATCATATTGTTGGAACACATGCCCATTATGCATGTAAAATCTGAATGTTTGGTTAATCTGGCGCAGCTCAAAAAGTCAGCAGTAAAGTTTTATAACCCTAGAATGGTCTTTTTGCCTGCCTGCGAGAGTGGCATCCTTTGTTCCCCACGGCAGGGGGTGAGAGCCATCAAGTCTAGCAGGCCCAGCATCTCTGGAACTCAAATTCACTGGTTTCATTGAAGTTAAAGCGCAGCTACTTCAATTGGCTTAAAACAACTTAAACCTCTACCAAATTCATAATATATTTCTGTTCAATATCCTAGGAAGGAACCTCTTATATATTGATAACGCAATTGGGCTATAATATTCCATTTTAAGGCTTTCCATGACAACTGCATCATTTTAGCTCACATTCCTATCATGTTTAGTCTCTTTATTCTCAGGGGAGTCCAAGGAGTTGAATGGAACATGTTTCATTTCCCTTGGAATTATGGTTCGTTTGTAAGATTCATTCAAGCAACTACCCTAGTCTCCCTGTGGAAATTATCTTATCACCTAGGCCAGTAAAACTCTGATTCGGCCAACCTTCCCTCTACCTTGTTCGGAGGTGTGGTTTGGAGCCTTTAAAGGTATGAGATCCTGAGGGGGGGGGCTTCTTTTTTCGCTTCTCTTCTTGCTCTCTTCTTTTTCTTGCTTCTCTTCTTGCTTCTCTTCTTTTCTGTCTTCTTGGGGTAAGTCACATGTGGCCTTGTTCCGGAGCCGGGAGGCATGTGAATTCTCCCCGACCACGTGGGGCGACTTTAGCTCCACGTGGTCGTCCATCTTTTCCAGGTATGAAAATACTCTAAATCCTTCTAAATTATATGTAACGGTAATTGGCTTATCATTGATTAGTTTGATTCAAGTTGTGCCTACCTGGTGAATTAAATTATTGTTATTCCTTTTCCAGCTTGCGTGTTCTCATTGTATATTCTTTCTGGCCTTGTTGCGATTGGGACTTAAGGGGAGACTCCTACCAAGACATGTGTAGGTAGCGATACTTCTAAGTTAGATTGAGATTGGGTTCTACCTATTAAGGGGATATGAAATTACCGGCTCTTAAGATTTAGCTATTGGTTAATCTTTCTAAGGGGCCCTTTGATATGCATAAACCTAGGTTCGTGGTACGTTCATACTCAGAGCCATTTGCCTGATGTTGCTACCATGACAGTCTCTTCTATCCAATGGATTTATCGTCGAATTAGACCAGGCAGAGACGCCTATTTTAACCCTAGGGGGTGTTCTGCTTAGTGACAATGGTTTTCGCAGACAGAGTTTGGGTGCGTAACTGCCCTGAGATTCACGCATGCGGTTTCAAAATTATCAATTCTAATTCTAATTTGGAGTCAGATTTTTAACGAGGATTATAGCTAAATTTTGTATTCTAACTGTTATATGGAGTCAGATAAATCGTAACCATTGCGCTTTCATGCCCCGTCCTCGGACGGTGAAAAATATCCATTATATTGTGATTCACACCAGCCAGAAGAATGCTCTAATTAAAGTTAGACTAAGAGAACACGTGAGGCCTTCACCCCGGCAACATCCGCCTTTTGGTTATTGCTCTTTTGGGGTTTTACAATATCTCAGACATCAAAAATGATAATTCATTCGTTCATCCAAGAGTGATACTGGGTGAATAAGGTCTACCTGAACCTTTGATAGGCAAGGAAAAAAAATAAACTCCAATTACTTTCCAATACAGACTAAATAGTCCAAATGACAACTAAAACGCTCCCGGAGAGCGCATGACCTCCGCTGTGTTTAAATTTGGTGGAGGATGTGGGATGCTCATTTCTCCAAGCATAGTATTCGTGCAAAGAGGTAATCTGAGGGCTGATGTGAGCGTTAGTATCACGTGACACCGGTGCATGATAGTGCTGTCTTTATGCGCAAAGAAATTCTTTTGGATCCTCGATGAAGAATATGAGTTAGATCTTCACCAAAATTTCATATCTTCCACCATAGCACAGAATCTATCAACACACAAAAAAATCATTGATAGCCATCCATAACTTTTTGAGATATCCCTTTTTCTGACGAACGAAGAAACAGCGGTGAAAACGTATTACCTCCTGGCAGGGGTAAAATAAACTTCATACATGCTGTCAATCAGAAAAAGTCTCATATTGCTATTTGACATAGCGAAGCACCCCAGAGAATTCTCAGAGCTGCCAACAGGTTGTGGTTGTGTTACCATGCAGAGAAAAAGAAAAAATGTGAGTGTTTAGATGAGGCCGGGCCAACCTTTTCAGGGGAGCCAATGGCGATGTTCCCAAGCCCCCTGATGGACAGCATACGCACGGTGCCGCAGGGGTCCGAGATTCGCTCCATCATGTTGTTCATGAGGACGTCCATCATCATGAGCTCAGTGACCACGTGGTGATTCAGCAGCTAATCGATACAAGTCATCACGTTATACTAACAAACCCACACACTGTAACAGCGAGCCAAAACACATAATGCTCACAGCATCCAAATACACAGAGACAGCCAAAGACCTGAGAGCAGAGCACCCGTCTCACCTCGGCGAAAAACGCAGTTACTGTGATCCTCTGACACTCGTAAATGTTGCTGAGACTGGGACACAAGCTTTCCACAATGGCGGGCAGGCGTGGTCCCGCGTGCTTTGCCATGGCCCTGAAGGGAGTTTTATCACAGACAGAGATGCAAGCGCTATTACTACCCTTTATTTATGACCCCACAAGGGTTTTGCCAGTCAACCTATCTCTTAGAGGGGCATTTTAAAATTGAGAAAAGTTTAGATGGGGAAAAGTCACATTATACGTGCAACTTCAAGGTCCCGTATAATGTTATTAATTATTACTCCCAATAAGTTATTACAAGCCATTTCAAAATCCTTCTTTTTTTAAATTCGCACATGTGAAAGACACATTACAAGAGAGATCACTCTGGAAGAGTGAGTTAAAAAGAAGAAGAAGAAAAAAATGTGCAGGTGAGGTCTGAAGCCCGATAGGGCTTATAGAGCTGCCTCACCCTGACCTTATAAATGCTTAGTCAAGAAAATAATTAATGTACATCCTATGGGAAAAATTAAGGGTAAGTAATTGATAATAAGATGAGAACAATAAAATACAGGACGGCAGAAAAAAAACCACAAAAACGATGAGAAAGAAAAAAAAATAACAATAATAAAAATAAAGGTAAACCTGAACAAACTGAAATAATCAGCAAACACAGATTGCACCACAAATGAACTGGTCCTAGAAGACCGCAATACATGGTGTTCTAATAATTTAAAGAACATGACTCTTGACTTCACATGGGGAAATAACCAACCAGAGGGCAGAAGAGCAGTCGATCAGATTTCATTAATCTGGGTGGTCACCCCCGGCCTTGTGATGTCAGGATGGGAAGATTTTGAACTGGCTCATAATGGCTAATTAGCTGCGCGCCTGATGGCATAATAGGGGATCTTTAAACACTCAGACACATCCAAACCCGTAAAAATTTTTAAGAGCTCCTCTGACCCTTTAATAAATGGGTGGAATAGTGCCTGTATAAACCCCTGTTCCCACATCTCAATATTGATTCACTGCTGCATTGTGGAGTGGTGAGCTTTTCACTGTTCATCACTGAATCACTTGGCATACTCGTATATGGCTTCAATGTACTAAAGGTATATAGTTAAAGACATACCTTTGCCACAATCAGGATAAGTACATTGAGTGAGGATCTTGTTCATTTCCTATTTACTTCGCAAATACAAAGCTAGCTATGCGGTCGCTGAGGCCTATACCTCAGTAATTTTTTGCCTTCTCAAGCTGATGTTTTGCATTATGCTATGCATGTGTGAGTCAACACAATTTTATACCGAGAACAAAAGCGTTTTTACATCTGTATAAATCCCCTGGTGACACATTTATTAGGTTATTGCTATAGCATAGCTTAGGCAGAACAGCCAACAAGCCTGAGCAAAAAATAAATAAATCTCTACAGTCCCTAAGGCCATTTTGATTTGCCAAATAAGACTTCAGCCAATGAGGATGCATTTCTCAGTAATATAAAACCGTGTTTCCGTCACATCTGATCAGCTGATGATAAGAACTGCCACAGCCCATCAAGAGTGAGTAACATTTCACATCTTGCTAATTAGCATCCTCTTTTTTGAAAACCACAATATGTTCACCCAAGGTAAATATTAATATTACATACAGTATTTACCATGTTCATAAATCTGTTGAACCGGTTTGCTCACAATCTATGGGATAGAAGTGCTTCCCAGTGACTAACTCACTAAAACCTACAAAAATGATGATAAAAATATAAACAATTATTGAGCTCAACAATTATTGAGCTCGTCCGTCTGTCCTGTTGTAAACTTTTCCTTTGTCGCGCTCTAACATGGTCATACATAGGGGATGAGGCCTATCAATTTTGAACTTGCTCCACCAACCAATATGGCCGCCACAGCAGCCATCTTGAAATCATTTGTCACTCTCTAACGTGAATACCGTTCAACGAAGGTTTATTATTTTTGGTAGGATGAATGGTCATGCATAGGGGAAGATGCTTATCAATTTTGAGCTCACTCCACCAAAAAATATGGCCGGAACAGCAGCCATCTTGAAATCCTTTTTGCGCTCTAATGTGAACATTGCTCGACAGAGGTTTAGGATTTTTGGTGGGGCGCATGTTCATACATAGGGGACATTGCCTATCAATTTTCAGCTCGCTCTGCCAACCAATATTATCGCTACAGCAGCCATTTTGAAATCTTTTGTCGTGCTCTAATGTGAACACTGCTGGACGGACTCTCACTTTCTGTACATGTTCTTCAACTGTTTCAGTCGGGGGCATATGCCACGCCCTGCGTTGCTCTTGTTTTTTATTGACTTATACCTACAATGCAATATTATAATTAGACATTTTTCTGTTGTCCAACTGAATATTATTTCAGAACTTATATCGCTAATATGTGCAATATGTAAATCTTAAAAATTCACTGGGATGCAGGATATCACGCCCAAAACTCAAATTTTCCTGAGAAGTAGTAAGAGATAAGCGTTGATTGATACGGACATTGGATATCAGTCCAAACTGACTCAAACAGCCGGATCAGTTATCGGTGGAAATGGGCCGATCTAGAATCACGTACCAGTATTTAATGAATACCAATTCAGCATATTTATATTTATGCTTATGTGATACTTTGTTTCACAAAGTTAAGAAAGCAATGTATAAGACTTGATGTTGCCTCCTACATAAAAGAATGATCCCAGATTTTTCCACACAGTGAGGCACATAGCCTATCAATTAAAATCAGGTATCTTTTAATACCCAAAGCCCAGGCATGTTGGATCGGCCGCACATTCCAAAAAGAAGTTTTCATGAAGTACAAATGTATAGCTAGAAATTAAACCGGCTCTACTCATGCTTTCGGACCAGAGTAATAATTTTGGCAAGGGTCCTGTGTGGAGTGGGTTAGTTAGTTTCATCAGCTGCCCAGAGTCAAAGTTGTTTGGTCTACACAAACATTCCGGAAAGAACCGCTGTTCTCCTAGCTAAACTTACATAAGGGCACAAAGTGTGTGTCCTTGTGACACCGGGGCAGGGGAAAGAGGAGTACCTGGCCAGCATCGCAACTCCATCGATGTGGTTCTGGGGATCCTTCAGTTTATCCCAGGCCCCCTCCAGGTCCAGGGGCTTCACCACTTCATCCAGCTGAGCTCGAGCCAGCAGGATCCGCATTGCCTCCACTGCCACCCTGGAGCCATGAAGATGCATGCCAACTGACAACTTTTTTTTTCCTTTTTGTAAACCAAATGCATACAGAACGATAATCACTGGCATATTGACAAAGTGAATAATATGAGAGCCATTGTGCATGCTGACATCTCCACACCTGCCATAGCTTACATGCATGGTCTTAAACGACAACTATAGTTGTGCCGTCTAATATTAACACCCATGTTAACAAGCATATGTAAATTCTTTATGTTCGTAATTAAGGGTCTCGACACCGGCATGCTCCCAATAAATATTCATTCAGCAGGGCACACACTCAGCAACACCACCCAGGCAGCATGTGTGGAGGACTGCGCCTCCGCCCGAGGACCACTCACCCGCACACGTCGAAGGAAGAGGGCAGCTTGCTGGGTGCTCTCCTCTCAGGCCCAATGCAGTTGCTGTTGATGTCTTTGGGGACCACCACTCCAACGCTGGAGCCCAGCCGCACCAGGATGGTGCTGAAGAGCCGCGGGAAAAGTGACGCCACCGCATCAAGAGTCTGGCCGTTCAGCATCATCTCCCGCAAGGCACAGGTCATCTGCGAACAGCCAGGGGAGAGGCCCGCTCAGTTTCACAAGATATAGCAAACCTCCAAAATTTGGCATCGAGAAGTGAATTATCTGCAACGATTAGCTGTAGACCTATGCTAGATGATAGGGTGTTGTGAAATCGATGGCCTCATGCGTAGGTGACATTTTACAAATTTTACAGGAGAGACAAAAAAAAAAAAAAACTGCCACAGCAGAACCTGTTAAAAATGTGTTAAAAAAAAAAGCATTTTAAGTCCTTTAGGATATGAATTGAGACTTCTGACTTGGTCAGGAGATGAGCTAGTCTTAGTTCTTCCAAAACAACCAAAAAAGTCATTTTGAATGAAGTGTCACTTACACCCTTCTTGCGTGAGGCCATCGATATGAGATTGTGTTCTTGACATTAGCCTAGTTTGTGTCCTTCTGGCCGGTGACCAAGCCAAGTACTCACAGCTAAAGGGGGACTGGTAGCCACTTTGTTGGTGCCGGATCTCAGCATGGACTCCTTCTTGTCCACATAGGGCACCATAACATTGAGCTTCTCTATTATAAGCTCCATGATCTGAGAGGCCAGTGTGCTGTCAGCCCCAAGAGCGATCCACATCTCACAGCTCCAGCTGCACACAAGGAGGGACACAAGACCTTCAGACAAGGGTCCACTGATCAAGGCCACATAATCATAATAATAATAATAATAATAATAATAATAATAACAACAACAATAGCAGCAAAGAGAATGTTCCTACGCAAAACACAGCAACAATGAATGCAGAAAACTCTTCGGGCGAGAGTCTACTCCACAAATGCTGTGGAAAGCCAGACTTTCACTACACTACACTGGCACTACTGGAGAGGTCATTAGGTCCACAAAATTAAAAAGGTCTTTGCTTACTGGGGAAAAGAATGTGAATAGCAAATTTCATGTTAATCAGACTATTTATTTTCCAGATATTGAAAGTTTGACCTAAAGTTAACACGAGAGATAAGGTCATATAAAGGTCACCAAACTTTCTTTCCATTTGGATGCGAAGAAAGGACAAACCATCCAAAAGGACAAACAAATGCCAACAATATTCTCAAATGAACTCTTCAGCAAAGGGAATTGTGAAAATACTCATTGCGACATTGCGAATCTGCAAGTTCAGCCTTGGAACGCATGTAAGCAACTCTCATATGAATCTTCGAGGTTTGAAATAAGAGAAATTGAACACGGTGTGTTGCAGATCTCACTTGTCAAAGGGCAGGGGGTAGGAGACCAGAGTGTTGACCACAGTCTGTAGATGCTGAGTGGCGAGAATGAGGATAGACTGAGCCACGGCCACCTTCACCTGCTCTTCAGAGATTGCCTGCAGGCGGATGTGCAACACCTCCAGCATCTCCGGCACCTGCAGTACAGACACATGGATTAAATGCCTGCAGACCTACAGTGCATGTGCAAGCTCATATAAGCATGTGCTGCGGGTTCACTAATGGTGCTTCTGAGCATGTCTCCCTACATATACATCATTTATTCAAACCCGCATCTAATAATGAAAGTGGGCCACAGTTTCAACTTTGACATCAACCGATCAGCCATATCATTATGACCGCTGACAGTTTAAGAGAATAACATTGATTATCTTGATACAATGGAACCTGTCAGTGGATGGAATATATTTAACAGCCCCAGAATATTTGTCCCCACAGTTTATATGTTGGAAAGCAGGAAAAATTGGCAAGCGTAAGAACATGAGCGACGTTGACACGGGACAAATTGTGATGGCTAGGTGACTGGGTCAGAGCATCTCCAAAACTACAGCTCTTGAGCGGTGTTCCTGGTCAGCAGTGGTCAGTACATGTGGAGGCTCCACCTTGCAAGTTAGAAGACTTAAAGGATCTGTTGCCAAGGCCTTGGAGCCAGATACCACAGCACACCTTCAGAGATCTAGGGAAGTCCATTCCTCAATGGGCCAGGGCTGTTTTGGGCAAAAGGAGGACCTACACAATATTGGGCAGGTGGTCACAATGTTTGGGTCGAGCAGTGTATACTTGCTTGTCTCCATTTGTGTCTCAGTGGGAAAATGGACACGGAATGTTTCCCCTTATAATTTATATTGCGCAGGCTTTCTTAGCACAGTGAGCGAGCAGCAAGCAGAGCTTTACCAGATCCTGCAGGCCTGCTCCCCTACTCTTCAGGAGGGTGTTGAGGATGACGCTGGAGGCACGGGAACAGTCTGACTGGGAGTCCACCAGCCCCTCGAACAGCATGAATATCAGCGTACTGAGCTGCTCCTGAGGCAGGCGCTTACTGATGATCTAAAGAGGGGAGGAGTCATACAGTCTCAAACAGCAGGCAGGGGAGGGGGGAAAAGGGCGTCATGGCTGACAAACACCTGACTGACACCTTTATGCAGGTGCCCATTCTGTTCAAAACTTTTATAAGCATCCACTGAAATAGAATAAACTCAAAATGCATGCTGAACTCGCGACCCTTAATTGAACAACGAAACATAAATTATGCACTAGCAAATGTGGAGAAACGGAAAAAGTTTACATCTACAATTTATACCCACGACTCGGCAGACGTTGAGATATTACGATAATTCTATCAAGCAATAAGCGAAAAAGCAACTTGAAATGCATCTTTGTAAGCAGGTCTGATATCGGAACAGGCAGTCAGATTCACAGAGTACCTTTGTAAGCTCAGAGCATGTCCGATACAGGACAGCGTGGTCAGGATTGTTCAGTTGCTCTCGCAGGGTTATGAGGCTCTCCACGGACTCGTCCTTGTAGTCGAGAGCAAAACCTGAAAACCATGATCAAAAATTCCCCAGTAGAGTGGAGTAACGGACGGGCTACACCAAGCATTTGATTAAGCTGTGCTGCTCAGGACTTTTCCGCTATATAACTAGAATGAGACCAACACAAGATGTCCTTCTTTCCGAAATAGCGTACATTTAGTACAGGCTTTGCTGAGGCCCACAGTGAAAGTGATCTGGGGCAGTGCTGCTCAACAGATCACGGCTGTGCCCCGTGGATACCTCAACATGACGTAAATCGTAAGTACACAGTATGAGACGAATTCATGATTAAATGAAGCTCCGTTTGACAAACTCTTTATTTGGAATGAACCGTAGTTATATTTGCAGCATGTTGTGCAGTTTTAGCACTGGTTTACATGTAAGCTTTGAGGTAAACTTACAGCTGACTTGACTGCATTTTCCAAGGGATGTTGCCGATCTTGTGCATTTATTGCACACAGATGCAATGTTTGAAATCACAGTCAATATGAGAACAGAAGACTGATAATAGGAAGATATGATGACCATCAGCGGGATAATTACCACCACATCGCCATGTGCGCACACTCACCTTCATAGCGCAGCTGGATATAGAGCAGGTTGTAGATACAGTCTATGGCTGCCCTCCGCACCACAGGGCTGGGGTCGGTGCAGCGGGGAGCTAGGCGTCCCAACAGCGCCCCCAGGTTATGGAATGACACCATGGTCTACACAGACAGACGTACGCCAACGAGGGATCAAAAGAGACTAGCGAGTCATTCCGGTTTCATGTGACGCCAAGCAAACATTTAAGGCAAACTTTTCAGCAGTCCCTGGGTCTTAAAGAATTATAGTTTCATGCTCTCGCTCACCTTGACATGTAAGCTGTCCAAGTAAAACTCCAGGATCTCAGCCATAGTGTTCACTGCCCGCTCCCGCTCATAGTCTCGCATGGAGCTCAGCCAGACTTCGATGTGCTGCAGGACAGGGAGCAGTCAGTGACGGCACCACAGCAGCTGTGCGGCAGAGCTCACTTCGACAGTGAAGCCATGATTTCAATATGATTTATGTTTGTAAAAGCAATGAAAAAAGCATACTTCTCACCATGCAAATAAAAATGTGACTCTCAAAATACCAACTCGTTTCAGCAGTATACGTTCATTGGAGAGCAGTGGTAGCAGCAGTCCAACAATATACCACATTTCGAGTAGGTGGGTAGAAACAATGGAAAGAGTTTGGAGGGGACTGAGTAATGCTTGTACGATGGGGATATTGATGTTTGCAGTTGTCACGACAGGATCAATGTATGGGCTCGTTATGTTTGGTGGATTGAAAAACTTGACTCATTTGATATGAATATTTTTGCTTCTGAACACACTCTATTGACATGGGAAAAAAATACTGGTGATTTTATTCTATGATTGGTAGGGATGTTAAAAACTTGTCATTATTAAGTTCTGGAATTTTCATAGATATGACTGTAAAAGTTGTGGGATGGTTTTGTTTTATCCTCTTACTTCAAATGTGGTTATCAGCTGGGCCGTTGCCATCACCACACCCAGACAAGGGCACACTGCCGAAACCAGTTGGTGTTCTGACTGGCACGTTAAAGAGATTTTAAAGTGAACAATTTTAATTACTTTTGTCTGGATTACCGACTCCTAAATCAGCACCCTTTTTGGGTGTGCGTTCCAACTATATCATTTAATTATACATACAAATTGTACACAGATTCAAGGCGACTTAATAGTTCTACATACTGTACCATGGCTGCCCAATAATTTAGCCATGGATACACGGGCCTAATACTGTCCAGTGATTCAGTATCATCTGCATCAACTTCAGGAAGGAAGCTAGGGCACAGTGTCCAGGAGCTGACCTTGAAAATACTCTGAAGTCCGTCAGGGCTCAGGTCTCGAGCCAGAACATTCCTCAGCAGATTGTGTAGAGCGCGGAACGTGTCTGTGTACAGCGCCTTGAGCAAAACAAAGTTTTCACAGCTCTTAGATATACAGCACATGACACTACATTCATTTGGCACACGGTCTTAGCCAGAGTGACATCCGAAACAAGAAATACACGTTACTGTATCCACACAATTTCGTAATGTGTTCTGCTTGAAAGTTTTACAAACAACTGGCATTCAGCTAGCCCAAATCAGCTCAGGTCACAGAAACCAAAAATACAGGGAGTTGCAACAGTACATATCACTCCTTTTGAAAGTGGCAGACTCAGAAATCACTCTTGCTGAAATTGTGACAGTGGGTCCGTCCTCTACCGTAGCTGGGAATCCAGGACATCATAACATATGCCGCAGCTCCACGGGGGCTAGCCTGGCCCACCCACCGTGCAACCCTACCCCACACCTGTCTCTGCTGGGCATCTGGGACATAGTCTTCTTTTCCCCTGCCAGGGCCTCCACAGGGGCCAGCATAGCCCACCCACTGTCCCTAACTACCCCTCACCTCTCTCTGCTGGGGATCCAGGACGTCCTCTTCCTTGCTCCCTTCAGGGTCGTCCAGGGGGGCTAGCCCATACACGCCGTTGAGAGAGGTACGCAGCAAGTCAAAATTTTCACTCTCTGTAAGCACAGGGTCTAAGTTTCTGCGGCACGAGTTAAGGTCAAACGCAAACCCCTCAATCTCCTCCATCATCCATCAAGTGCCGAGACCACGCCGATGCACGCCGTGAAGTCATTAAAAACATTACAACTTTCATTTATTTTTGACCTGCAGACCAGCAAAGACAAGCAAACCTATATCTCATAAGGATCTTTCATATGCATGAAAAAATTGTTGGGAAATGATCATGAATATTTGACGATTTACACTAAAAACGAAGTTTGAGGTCTGTAATTGCAATCACTGAGTCTTCCAAAAACAGAGGCACACACATGCCACATGCACATTGTGTGCACACACAACATCCAGTCTAATGCTATCCATTGCCATCATTTTCAACATTTCAAAAAGAATCTAAATGATAAACAAGAGAAAAATGTCACCACTATCCCCCGCCACAATCAAGGGCCTGAACTCCGTAAAAAATATGCTCAGACATCCATTTTCAAACTCAACGGAGATCACGGGTAGCTTATTCTACAAAATTTATACAAAATGTCACGCATCTAGGTGTAACAGAAATCTTTTCTCCATTGTGATCATTGTCTTCATGAACACAAGAACACACATCCAAAAATACATACAGATGCGGGCACAGAAACACACAAACATATGACAGATTGGTAGGATACATGAGGTTTGCACACGTCGTCATGGCTAAATGGCGAACTGGAGTGCGCATCACTTCAAGTGGTTCTCCTTTAATAAAATCCTGTGATGGAAGGGAATATATGAGATGAGATGAACAAGGAGCAATTTATCTCCGTCTCCACGCAGCACATCCACTATAACATGTCAGCAATACTAAAATCTACAGAGAAAAACAATTCCCTCGCACCAGTGCTAAAACAGCTTGACTCTGCAGCCATATCAGCCATAATAACCCAGCAGGTTCTCACCAACTCTGCAAACTGCAGACTGTGGTTAGCAGCCTGATTGGATCAATACAGCAATCATTTTTCGTACCTAATGACTGCACAGCTCAGCATCAGACATCCCCCACCTTAAGTAAAGGCACAATAATCTTTGTCAAAAATAAACATAACAATGTGGTTCTCTTATGATCTGAAAGCTTAAAACTAAGATTATCCAAAACGCAGACAATACTACTACATAGTTAAACACGCAAATTTGGTTAAGCTTTTCGTCCTTAATCCTTAATTTGAGAAAAACATGTCAAATCAGTTGTTTATTTATTTCATTTTATTATTTTTTTTTTTTTTGCAAATTCAATTAAATTCTGCCATCAAAAATACTCTTGTTGCGTCCACCTATCAATTGAGCAATGACAGACGTGAATATATGATTGGTAGGTCAGTCATCTAAGATATGAATACATTAAATCCTATACATTTCTTTTTCAGTGCTCTCATTTGTTAATGACTGCATGACAAAGAAACAAAAAAAAACCTGTGCCATCAGAAAGGCAAGCAAAGTGCACACTGTGCATATGTTGGGGTCTTAATTTTTAAAGCAAATGGTGAACAGTGGATGATGCTTTCAACATCTGATATTGACTTATGCAGCACTTTCAGCCACTAAAATTGACTATAGATTGATGCCCATGGAAAGAAAACTGTTCATAAAAAGTAATAGTTAAGCTTAACCTTGTTTGTAAGCTTTCTGCAAATAAGTGAATGAAACTGCTGTGCTCGTGCATCTTTGAAGAAAATATCTTTGTCTTTAGCCAAGATGGGGGTCCAGCATGGGTCAATTCTAAGGGTCCTGGTGTCCTGGATGTTTTGTCATTCTTGTTAGTCGCGCAGGTTAACGTGTAGTATAAAAAAAAAAAGAATGTAGTTCAAATCCAAACTGGGAATGTGAAAAGAGTGATTTATTTCCGAAGGAAAGCCCCAACCAGGACTTACTGTAGAACATTCTACAGCAATGGAATCAAAAGAGCCCAGATTCTGTGAACAGAAGTGTTTTTACAGCACAAGGTAACTGAATTGAGACACTGAAGGTGACAGGCACTCACCAGCATGACTCCCATGAGCTCCTGCTTGCGAGTGAACAGGTAACTCTGCTGGCGCACACAAGCGCTAACAGCCTGCGCAATTAGCCCCACACTTTCTATCAGACTGAGCTTCATCGTCAGATCCTGGAAACAAAAAACACACGAACCATGTACACACACGCATACACAAGTGTGCAGGCAGACAAGTGCAAATATACAGTACTGTGCAAAAGTTTTAGGCGCCTTAGTTTGAGGGGTTTCCCCCCCATTAAAATTTGGGCATAAGACTTCTTCTTTTCCATGTTCATGTTGCTGAAGATAAAAGCACGTGTGAGATGGCTAATGTCAAGCTAAAAACAATTTAACAAACTGCAATATGCTTACAACACGCAAAAAGCCAATCATCCTTAAACTAAAGAACTACAGGACAGTGTACTCAAATTTTAGGCAAAGGGTAATCGCACCAAATATAGATTCAATTTATTTTAAAAAGTTCGTGGCTGTTTAAGGTACATCTTTCAACATTTACAGTGCTGTGAAAAAGAATTTGCCCCCCTCCTAATTGCTTTTTTTTTGTTGCATATTTGCCACACTTCGATGTTTCAGCTCATCAAACAAATTTAATTTTAAACAAAGAAAACGCAAATAAATATAAAATGCAGTTTTTAAATAATGATTTCATTTATTGAGGAGAAAAAGCTATCCAAACTTACCTGGCCCTATGTGAAAAAGCAATTGCCCCCCTTGTTAAATCATGAATTAACTGAAATTAGCCACATTTTCTGAGTTCAATTTCATGAGCCACACCCAGGGCTAATTATTGCAGACCTGTTGAATCAAGAAATCACTTAAATAGAAGCTGTCTTACAAAGCGAAGTAGGCTAAAACATCTCAAAAAGTAACATCATGCCACGATCTAAAGAAATTCAAAAACAGATGAGAAGTCATGGACATCTATCAGTATGGAAAGGGTTACAAAGCCATTTCTGAGGCTTTGGGACTCCAGCGAGCCAGGGTGAGAGCCATTGTCCACAAATGGAGAAAATTTGGAACAGTGGTGAACCTTACCAGCAGTGGATGGCCTACCAAAATTACGACAAGAGTGCAATGACGACTCACTAAGGAGGTCACAAAGGTATCCAGAAAAACATCGAAAGAACTGCAGGCCTCACCTGACTCAGTTAAACTCAGTGTTCATGATTCAACAATAAGAAACACGGCATCCATGGGAGAGTTCCACTTTGAAAACCACTGTTGACCAAAAAGAACACAAAGGCTCATCTCTCATTTGACAAAAACACCTTTATGATCCCCAAGACTTTTGGGAAAATATTCTGTGGACTGACAAGACAAAAGCTGAACTCTTTGGAAGGTGTGCATCCCTTACATCTGGCGTAAAACTAACACAGCATTTCATATTAAGAACACCATACCATCAGTCAAGCATGGTGGTGGTAGTGTGATGGTCTGGGGCTGTTTTGCTGCTTCAGAACCTGGACAAGCCACCGTGATTGATGGAACCATGAATTCTGCTGTCTACCACAAAATCCAGAAGGAGAATGTCTGACCACCAGTTCGTGACCTCAAGCTCAAGCGCACTTGGGTTATGCAGCAAGACAATGATCCGAAACACACCAGCGAGTCCACCTCTGAATGGCTTTAAAAAAAAAAAAAAAAAATGAATGTTTTGGAATGGCCTAATCTACGTCCAGACTTTTATCCGATTGAGATGCTGTGCATGACCTTAAACAGGCCTTTCATGCTCGAAACCCTCCAACGTGGCTGAATTAAAACAATTCTGCAAAGAGTGGGCCAAAATTCCCCCACAGCGACGTGAAAGACTCATTGCCAGTTATCGCAAACGCTTGAATGCAGTTGTTGTCGCCATGGGTGGCACAGCCAGTTTAGGGGGCAATTACTTTTTCACATAAGGCCAGGTAGGTTTGTATAGGTTTTTCCCTCAATAAATGAAACATCATTTATAAACTGTATTTTCATCTTTATCTTTGTCTAATATTAAAATTTGTTTGATGATGTGAAACATTTAAGCGTGACAAATATGCAAAAAAATAAGAAATCAGGAAGGGGGCAAACACTTTTTCACAGCGCAGTTGATACCTTTCATTTCATAATTTTTTGAAGCGTCCTTGTCTCCCTAAATATTTTAAATGTGGCTACAACTTTTGCAATGTACTGTACATGAACAAACATACACAGGCAAGATCAAAGATAACCGCAATACATTTGGTCCATAATGTCCAATAGCAGTATTTAGCCATGATGAGCTCCTCCCTTGAACTATTTCACATAACTTAAGGAAGAGCACTTGTCAAGAAGCATTATCATAGTCAAACAGTTAGGACAACTCACTAAGTTTAAACTAAATTCAGCATCTAAGTGTCAGAAATGGTATGACCAGCTCCTTCATTCACTAGTATTGTTTTCTTTATGCTGGAAAAACCCAAAAATAGGAAAAATATTTCATTGAGATTTTAACTTTCATTTAAAGGATGTTTCCATGCACAGTACTGCACATAAGTTAATGCAGAAGGGTGGGGAGAGAGAAACCATGGCAAAGAGTGATTGGATTCACCAGAAAAGCCTGAAAATTCTGTAATCAGGAAAAAGAAATGTATTATTTTCAGGGTGAATACTTGATTCAAATATAATGAGGACCTCAAATCAGAGCCAGAGACGAGTCCCTGCAGGAAGCTGAAAATCAATCATCAGGACAGATAAGAAGACCTCTGTAGTAAAGTTGGGAAATTCATCAGGTTAGTAAGAGACTCATTACATAAAAAGACTTTCTGAACTTCTGAACTGAAAACTAGGTAAAGTCAACGAACTTACAGTACCAGTGAAAACTTTTTTAAACAAGCCCTGTGCTGCCATCCTGCCAGTAAAGGGTACATCAGTAAAAGCCCCAAAGCAAAAGGTCCCCAAAATGAAAACCTAGCTGCAGTCTTGCCCCAGACTGCATGGAAGACAAGAGTAACACCGCAAGAAAATGAGCTTTCCGTCCAAACATTGCAGCATCCCTTCAAATTATTATAAACTATACCCAATTTAGATATCCTCAAATTACCCATATGAAGTCATTAATAATGGGAAATACACTTGACTATTTTTTCTGAGGTCAATAATAATAAATTAATAATGAACTAATTACTAAAATCAACCATTTTTTCTTATTACATTATTACAAACTGAACCAATTTTTATCATATGCCTTCTCAACTGGAAGGGCATGTTTTGCAATCCCCCGTCTGTCCGTCGGTCTATCCACAATTTGTTGTACTCACTTTACTGACTACAATTTTTGTAGGATTCTTCTCATTTTTGTTTTATGGGTTATTGGTGATATGCAGAGGATCTCTTGATTTTGGCAATGATTGGAAAATTTTTAATCAAGTAAAATGTCATCGACAAGGCTGCTATGCGGACAAATTACCATACTTTGCGAGGCTCTTTACCTTCAATATGTTTAGACTGTCTATATTTACTCACGAACAATGAAAAATAGACTTTACAATTTTTTATGAGGTCAGTAATAAATGCGACTTCCTAAATCCCAACCTCTCCCTGGCAGTAACACAGACATTACAGGATTTTGAGAGCCGTTTTGTGAGCCTATGACCTTTAAAAACAAAAAAATTGCTTTCAAGCTGTTCCTGTTTAAGATCACTTGATTAGTAATCACACAATTAATAGAATGAATAATCCAGACTAATGTATAAGCCTGTAATTATTAATAAATTATTATTTTTAAAAAATCACTGAGAACCAATGCGCCATATTGACAACGTACTTAACAGTGGTATTGTTGGGACTGAAAAGAAACAAATATTTAAATTTAACCATACTTTCCCTAAATTCCATCTCCAATTATAGCAATTTTTTTAAAGACTGCACTTAATCAAAATGTTTTCAGCGTTAAAAATGTTTTCATTTTATTTTTACATACACAAACTTAACACGCAGACCTGAGTCTGCAAAGCAACATATTTTCAAACTCTTTGTCAGGTGCATCAAGCTGATTGGACGGAGACACAGAAAAAAAAAAAACATTTTGTGAGCTACAGGAATTCAGAAGCTTCGAAAGAGATTGATGTTTTATGTCACCATTAATGTGGATAGGAAAATGCTTGATTACAATTGCAGTGAACAATGATACATGCTAAGAAGAAACGGACGGTAATTGTGCCAATTGCTCCCTGCAACTGAACAAAGTAACACACAGTTGTTAATTAGAAAATGTAAATGGGAATGGGTTTGGAGAAGTAATGCGCATTAAATTTAGGTGAGTGTAGGGCTATAATCCCTCCAATGGCAAGTCCAGGGTGGAAGTGGTTTTAACAACTTAACTTATTACTTTATCTATTGATATTTTTGCAATATTATTCAGCAATAATTGAGTGAAAGAATCAAATAGCAATCAAGGTGATTTGGCTTACATATCAGGCAATATGATGGAACTCAGGTTTCAAGGAAATTAATTAGTTAACTAGAATGTGTTTTTACATGTAAAAACATACGTCTCCCCTCCCAGCCCCCTTCCCTGCCTAGCCCAGCAAATGGACAGACAGACATTTGTCCAAAACGCACAACTGTAGTAAGAATGCACAGTTTAGTTAAGATCATGTTAACGAGTTATGCTCTGGCCAAAATTGATCACATCCGGAGAAATGGACGGATAGACAGGCACACACCAAAAGGCACCACTTTAGGATCTGAGTAGTCAGTATGCAAAGTTTCATTAAGATCATGCAAACGGCTTTGGAGGTATGCTCTGGAAACGAAGAGGGAACGCTGACGTGAACGTGAACCGAGCCTAAAACAATAGGTTTCCCCTCTCCCTCTGGGGTGAGGCATAATTAAATATTATTAAAAAAACAAGGCCCAAATCAATCCAGTTCTCCATCTTGTGAGATCTGAAGGCATATAAAATTTGAAAAGGATCTACAAAATAGTTTATACATTATCGTGTTAACAAAAAGGATTTGCTACAGACGCAGCTGCAATGATGATTCCTCAATATTGACAAAATGTATTTCCGTCGCTATAACAAGCAGATATTAGAAAAACAAGTATATCAAGTTCAAACCCATGACAGATCATACAGCTGTCATATGTCTTTAAACCAAATATTTTTCATTATACTGGCACTGTAGCAAGCAATTCTTCTATATAGTGTCAAATACGACTAACAACAATATCTGAATTGAAGACTGCTTCCATCGGTCAGTTCTCAAGCCAATATTATTGCAGCCATTGACACAGCCCCCAGGGTTCTTGTATTGAAGAATGTGACCCTTCCCCTCACTTCAAATGGAACCAATCTATTTCACCATAGCAAGAATTCCTCTGAGTAATTTATTACAAGAGAACACTCATTGCAAGTAAGATATTTCTCCTGAGTTCAAACAATTGCGTTTCACTTACAAATTAAAGATGCCATTCAATGGAAGTTGCAGCATGACGAGCCTCCTTGATTTTGAGCATATCAAAATGATACTAACCACTGGGAGGGAAGTCAGTACGATTGATTTTAAAAATTAATTCCCATTCTTAACTCCTATGGATTTAAACAGGTGTGAAAACAACAGTTGATTGAAAGGGGATGAATAACTGAGATTTTTATTACTAGTAGGATTTAATCAAGACAAAAATTGACATATCAAATATAAAAAGGTAACCACAAGAAAATCGGGTGTGGAAATACACTAATTTCACAGTTTTATTATTTTAATGGTATATACAGCACAGTGCAAAAGTCTTCGGCACATTTCATGTAATTCAGTAGGCTTGATTAAAATAATTAAATTAAAAGTTTCTAATAAGTGAAAAATGTACTATACAGAGGTGTAAACCTGTAAAAACCAAATCAAATAATAATTGGTAGAACTACCCTTTGCCTAGAAATCAGAGACACTGTCCTGTTGTGCTTTAGTTTTATAAGATGATTGGCTTTTTGCTTGCTGCAAGGAGTGCAAAAAACTTGCCACTAATCTTCTGCAGACTGACTGATTCATTTGCGTCTATCCCTCCAATTAATTGCAGACAGCCATAATGATGTTGACATCAGTTCTAACAAGACTATATGACGTGTACTAACTGTTTTAATAAAATACAAATATTTCTCGATAAACATTTTTTAAATTAGCATTTGGAATTTCAAGTGTACTTTTTAACGTCAGAAAAAACAATGTAGAATGCAAAAAGCTAACATTTAAAGCCAGATTTAAACTTTTTAAAATACAGGGTGCTTAAGACTTGCACAGTGCGGTATATTATCAATTGTTTTCATATGGTACTTTAGAATTGACTGAGTTCAGAAAAAAAGTGGATTTTGATTCCAGCTCCTCTCTGAAACTGTAGCATGATTATGTGAAGCTTAGAGTGAGAAGTTCAGAAAGCTGTATCTCAGGTGCTACCCAGCATGTAGAGATGCGGAAAGTAATGAGAGTTAGTGTTCAGCGCAGGAGTACAGCGGAGAGGCCTTTTGTCGGGGTCCTGTCACTGTACCTTAGTCTCTACTTTTATTCCCAGAACCTGCGCAACATAGAAGTAACAAGGAGTTTACAAAAAGAGCAAAAAGCCCACACTAGACATTAGAATTCAAACACAGAACTGTTCATAGAACCTTCTTCATTTTAATTTGCAGTCAGTTATTATTATTTCTTTTTCAGTAAACACACATTAGCTGACATTGATTCATGAACATCACTGGACCCAGTAGGATTAACAAGGGTGATATACAGGCATTTTTATAGGCCCATTATATAAAACATCCAACAAAGAAACCTCCCGCCCATTACTGCAATATTGGCATGCAATTCAGTAGAACCATTTAAATATGATGAGTGTCAACAAATGTACATACCCATTTGGTTACGATATAAAGTCATTTATGTGAGAATCAACAGCAGATGGTTTTCAAATGCATGATTTAAAAAGCAGGCTAGGAGGCCAATTGACAAGTTAACTAAGTTTACCTGTTGCAACACAAAGACAGCACTGTGGTGCTGGAGTAATGTATCCCATTTAGCACTTGCGTTGCAAACGCATTCATCCAGGGACACTGACAAGTCACATTCACTATATTTCCCATACAGCAGGGGATTGGAATATATTCAGTATTTAAGTCAAACAGTACACCAATCAGTGATTTATTGAAGCTTGTTTTCAAACTGGTGCTATACACTTCCATTCAACCAAGAGACATGCATGACCAGCTAATTACAAAGACGACAACACCATTTCCAAACGTGACTTAAAATTGTGAAGAAATGTCTTGTTTTAGGGAAAAACCTCCCAAAATGCGGGATTCGATTGCATTCAAGTCACTCTGTAATAGTTTGGCAGGTAACATATAAAGTAATTAAAAATTATTCCAGAACTTAATTGCCCGTTTCCCCAGTATAAGACATTCTTCTCATATGTAAATGGCACAAGGCCAAGATGGGTCTTAGTGGGAGGCCATTTTTTTTGAAGGGAGGCTTCCAAATATCAGCAGGAAAATATTTTAAGGTGGAGAATAAGAATAGCCAAGTTTTTGTGAAGGACTACGATGGCCAGGGTTTGGGGGAGGCCCTCCTGAACTCAGGGAGGTGCAACTCTGGTGTAAGGAGGATGGAGTGTACAACCCCCATTTCCAGAAAAGTTGGGAAGCTGTGTAAAATGTAAACCAAAACAGTGGAATGATTTGCAAATCATTATAACCTATATTGAAGTGAAGATACTGCAATGACAACATATCAAATGTCAAAAGTTAAAACTGATAAATTTTATTGGTTTTCAAAAAGCAACAAAACTTCTCAGTTTCAACATTTCCTGCATTGCCTTTGCTCTATTTTCAATTAAATATAATGTTTAAATGAAAAATTTTTTTTTTTTTTTTAAATTTACATTTTACACACCGCCCTAGCCTTTCTGGAAATGCAGTTGTACATGAGTGGGTATCTTTACAATGCAATGCACATAGGTAAGGTATAAGTAGTGGTACCTTAGTGTTGAAGTGCTTGCTGATACTCCTCAAAATATCAGAGTCAATTCTGGCGAGTATAAGGTCTGCAGGAGCGTGTAGGGCCACGTAGCCATAGCAGAGGATCAGGGTGCTTTTGATCTTCTCCACCTCCACGTCATTCTTGTCCTATGACCACAAAACAACCCGCATAATTAATTGTGCTGATGGTGGGCACTGCATGGATGAGACACTTCAGTGGATTCATGGAATCATAAGCTGATGCCTGGACACAACTGGGGGAAAAGACACCTCATGAACCCCATGGGTAGAGCCAACAGGTGCTGTGGACACCAAATTTCACGAACCTAAATAACGCTCTCCAACCAAATTTGGGTCACATGAAGCCTCCCGTCACAAACCACAGGCAATGATGTAAATTTTCTAATAAATTCAGTGTACTAGACTGTTTGATGCATCATCTCTGGCTGACCTACTTTTAGCAGACTGAATATTCCTGAGGCTTTTTTTACGGCATCCGATTTCCCAAAATCTTCCAGCTTCGCCAGAGTGCCATCGAGATGACTACAGGCGCAAAGCCCAACTCCTACAGCAACCCCCTGAAAAAAAAAAAAAAAAAAAAAAAATTACCCAGGATGAACCACACAACAACTATTTAATCGGAGTTAAAGTAGCATCAAATTTATAGAACATCTGTGTGCATCAAAAGTGATTCATGTATATATATTTAAAAAAAAAAAAACCAAACCAAAAGCACAAAAACCCTACTTCTCATGGAAATACTTGGAAGAGACAACTTTTCGCGAGACTGTCCGACAGCAGGTCAGTGAGCCCAGGACCTTCAGCACAAAGAATCTTTGTTCTCGTGATGAATTAAGTCAAAGAGGAAGTGCACAGCGAGTCACAAGGGAATGTCTATCCTAGATAAACAAGAAGTTTCAATCAAGCAGAACCAGCAGAAGTGATGCAGAACATCACAGTATAAGAGTATGAAAACCTCCACACTCAGGAGACATTGTCAGACAAACAATATATTTTTCAGGCAATGTCTTGAAACCCATTTTTGGGAGGTTCTGTGGGGAAAAGTAACTAGAGTCACTTACAGTTCTTTCTATGGCGTCGTTGTGATGCGCGCCAACCAGGATCTCCTGCAACAGCTTCCGAACAAGATCCTTACTGTTGCACTGCTGCAGTGTCACCCCGATGAACTTGTAGAGAAAGCTCTGTTCAGGACAATGCAAAAAGTAAAAAAATTATAATCATCTAAATAGAGGGCAGCCTCACAATCTGAAAGAACTCCAGAGTTCAAAGTTCAAATTCTGATGCATAGGAGAAAGATTAATAATGCTGCAAATTGCATTTTTTTCTCAACTCTCAAGTCCTCGAAAACCCGATAATAATCTTAATAGCACATTGCTCCCCAAGGGTATCATTAAAAGATTTAAGGTCTTATCTTCACAGTCTATGCACCGATATAAAGTTGCATTGCGCAGTGTACATTTAAAGAGTAGCGAGATGTAGTTCGCCACTTTAACACTGCATGATAGATGGCACAACTTTCAAAACATGGACTGTAAGAGCCAATTAATTTATATGTCAGTTCTGGCATGTAATGAAACAATAATAATACCATCTCCCATTCCGTACAAAGCCAACAGTGTTGCCCCCCCCCCAGCAGATATGCAGATTTGTAGGCCAATTTTGCCGAAAAATAGCATACAAACCTATGAACTACAAATTTTTCTCCAAATTTAGCAAAATACCCCAAATTGATGATAGGGCTTCATGTTTGACATTTGCGACAGAAATAAGGTAGAACATCAAGTAAGAAATACTGCTTCAGCCAAAAATACCCATGTGAATCAATGGCATGATTTATGACTTTAAGGGGTAGTTGACAATACAAATGAAAAATAATCATCCATCAACTTCTGTTATTAAGATGAGAAAGTACATTCAAAGGGCAATATGAAAGGGATAATCAACAGCAAGCTACTCATTATTGCAAAATAAACCCTGACTGAGTGATACATGCCACCAACGCGAGATGGATGGGTCTTGAATCACCCTGAAACAGTTTACACCACAATAATGACTAACTTTCCGTACATTATCCTGCTTATTACCCGGCTGATTAAAAAATAATTTAAATGAGCTGCCGGGTGGCTCACACGGTTAAGGCACTGCGCTGCAGTGCAGAGGTGATCACCACGTCGCGGGTTCGAACCTCGGCGTACCCACCGGCAGGGGTCGGCAGCTTTTTCAGAGTAGCGCACAATTGGCTATCCCGCTACAGGGTTACAAATTGGGAAGGGACTGTCGGATTTGGGTAATCGATAACAGCTTTGTTCGTTGCTCCAGCGCCTCCTGTTGGCCAGACGGGCGCTCGTCAGGAAGACTCCGGCTTGGTTCATGTCCGGGTATCCTCCGCCCTCGCTCTGAACTTGCGAAGATTCAACCAGCGAGTGTATAAGAATCAGTGGCTGACAGGCACGTGCTTCGGAGGAGAGCCGTGAACTGTCTTCACTATCCTGAGTTGGCAGCAAGGGGTCGCATACGAGCAAGCTTTGTACATAGTTCCCCAATTGGGCATTCCAGATTCGGGTGGGATTGGAGATGCCAAATTTTGTTTTAAAACAAAAAAAAAAAACAAAAAAAAAAATAATAATTTAAATGATTAGAAATTGACTAATTCTGGGGAAAAAAAAAACCTCAGCGTAAAGACACCAACTGGCTGGTAATACAGCCAGTTGGTGGCTACAGAAATGAGTTTGGCTGTTCAGGTGCCCTTTTCTCACCTTTTCCTCAAGAGAGCCGTTATAGGTAGGGAGATAACGTGTTGCCTCTACAGCCAACTGACAGCTCCAATTGCCATCCTCAATGCCCACCAGAGTTTTGGACAAAAGCTGAACCAAAACAAAACAAAACAATCTCATCACAATGAGCCATTCTGTTGACCCACAGTCATACACATGGATAGCGAGGAAGTACCCCTGGTAGTACTCCAAATTTTCATTAGGCAAATAAACAAACCTCTAAAAGACTCCCCTCCCACTGCTTCCTGTTCAATGTTTCTTCCGTGCAGTCTAAAAGAGAGATGACGTGAGAAGTAGGGATAGGAAGCAAAGAGAAAGAACAAACAAAATGAAATTTACAGTGTATTAGAATGTGTAAGCGGCTGTCTTTATTGCACCGCACTGAACAAGGTAATGCTGAATGCCTGAGCTAGTGAAAAGCACTGGAATACAATTCAGTGGATCTGCTGATTACACAGTCTAATTCACAGCTGGGTTAATTACAGAAACAAAGAGAAAAATGCTGTAGTGGAAATTGTTGAACTGGATCTATGGGCATTTTAATGCAATCAGCAAATGATCTTCATGCGTGAAAGTAGCAAATGATTCCTGACAGCAGACCAACAAACTTCAAGCAAATGAGTGATGAAAAATGTTGCTTTAGGTTAATCTAAAAACAGAAAGTGCGTCATTATATATAAACGTGTATATACAGTATCTCACAAAGTACTCAAAGTCGAAATGTGAGTACACCCCTCACAATTCGACAATTAATTGATTAGATCTTTTCAAGGGACAACGTTACAGAAATGAAACTTGAATATATTCCACAGTAGTCATTGGACACTATGTGTAGCAGTGTAGATTTACTGCATGGTCCAAATAACTGAACAAACGGTCATTATTTCCAAAATGGAAGGCAACAAAAGCAAGTACACACCCCAATTGAACGTGTTTTATTCATCATTTTCATGCTTTTGTCTGTGCGACACGGCCATATGAGGTTGTGTAACATGTTGAAGGTTTAAATTGTGGTGCTTTGGGTGCAATGTTCTCATTCTGGCCACTGAATGGTCAACATGGCACCTCATGGGAATGAACTCCCTGAAGATATAAAAAAGAGAATTGTTGCTCTCCACAAAGCGGTTTTCCAAGACGTGTTCTACTCGGAATAGGCCTCGTCAGGGTCGACCGAAGAGGTTGAGTCCTCGTGCTGTGCATCACGTGCATAAGTAGGCTTCAGAAAACAGATGCAGGAGTGCTGGCAGCATTGCAAACGAGGTTGCAGCAGTGGGAGAACAGCCTGTCAGTGCTCAGACCATACGCCGTGCACTGCACCAAGTCGGTCTGTATGGCCGTCGGCCAAGACGGAAACCTCTTCTGAAGCTAGCCCACAAGAAAGCCCGACAACAGTTTGCTGAAGACAACCAGTCCAAGAACATGAACCACTGAAACTCTAAATTCTATGGTCTGACGAGACCAAGATAAACTTGTTTGGCTCAGATGCGGTCCAGCATGTGTGACAGTGCCCTGGTAAGGTGTACCAAGACAAGTGTGTACTGTCTACAATCAGACATGGTGGTGACAGCATCATGGTCTGGGGCTGCATAAGTGCTTCTGGTCCTGGGGAGCTGCGCTTCATTGATGGAATAAAGGATTCCAACACATAGAGTGACATTCTGAAGCAGAACATGATGCCCTCCCTTCGGAAACGGCAGTTTTCCAACATGATAACGACCCGAAACACACCTCCAAGATGACAAGTACCTTCCTGAAGAAGCTGAAGGAGAAGGTGATGGAGTGGTCAAGTATGTCTCCAGACCCGAATCCAATTGAGCACCTGTGGGGCATCCTCAAGAGGAAGGTGGAGGTGTCCAACATCCACCAGCTCCGTGATGTTGTCATGGAGGATCCCAGCAACAACCTGTGAAGCTCTGGTGAATTCCATGCCTAATAGAATCAAGGCAATGCTGGACAACAATGGTGGTCACACTAAATATTGATAATGGACACAATTTGGCAAGTTGACAGTGAGATGTGCTCACTTTTGTTGCCACCCGTTTTGGAAATGGTGACCGTTTGTTCAGTTATTTGGACACTGGTGCAGTAAATCTAAACAACAACCACATATTGTACAATGACTACTGTAGAATATATTCAGGTTTCATTTCTGTAACGTTGCCCCTTGAGAAGATATGATAGATTATTTGTCAAAATCTGAGGGGTGTGCTCACTTTTGTGAGATACTGTACAAGGGATGAGAGAAAAAGTAATCCATCATGAGGTACAATAGGCTCCTGGAACAAAAACATATGAAATATTCATATTTTGAGGTTTTTTTTTTGCGCCCGGGGGGGGGGTGGGGGAATCAGGGTTCAAGTCCAAATCTCAAAGCAATAATTGCACCTACAAACACTGACAGGAGTTTGTCACTGAAGTGACTATATCTCCCACTGTTAGGTCACTGAAACAGACTGGTGTCTGCGCATTCCCAGTAGGAAGTTTGGTACCAAAAAGAATTGAAACATCCTGATGTGTGGTTATACTTCAACTTTTCAAATACAATGGCAAAATCTGCTAAGCAGCATGAAGATGAGGCTCTGAACAGAGTTTAAATTTTTAACCAATCGACCAACTGGAAAAAAAATGGCCTACCGTCTGTCAACCAAGATATGGTTTAGTCGGAGAAAGCCCTGAATAATAGGTTGACTCCTTCTTGAGATATCACGCTGACAATGTTCGGGACGTACGTACGGACGGACATACGGGCGGAGCTGAATACTATATTAATCATTAATATTAATTTGAATGATAATTAGCAGCACTGTCAGCTTGAAACATGTCTGACTGGCAGCATTTTTCTAGTTAAGTCACACCCGCTGAATGATACTAGTTCCAAAAGGACAAAACATTTGGTGGTCAAAATGCAGAGGCATTGGTCACAAAAATTGACGGGTGGCTGGAAGTCACAGCTCTCCCATCAGGAATGAGCAGATACTTGGTAGACGTTGCTAATAACTGCAGAACTATAGGTCTAAAAATCCTCACAGAGTAAAATCAGTCCTCATTTCATTCAGTCTCAATCAAAAGAGTACGTCGTGAGCTTCACGAAGCTAGTATTTATTGCAGTGTTTCTGGGGTGTGGCCACCTTGCTTCAACCAAAGGCAACCAGATTAAAAAAAAAAAACAACAAAAACAAACAACAACAAAAATAAAACAGTCTGCTAAGTAAAAGGATACTATTCGTGCAACTACATCCTAAAATCAAAACTTAGTTCATTGAATAGATACCATGGAAGTAATGTCCTCAGCAGAATCTCAAACAAGCATGTTATAAGCAGCGAACAACACTCTATAAAACATTCCACATGCATCGGTGGACTTTACCTTCCAGATAGTTAAGGAGCAGGGGGATCTCCGTGTCCCACACCTTCTCTGTTCTGGGATGAATGTTGGTGCTCAACACCTTCAGAAGACACAACGAGGGGTTACCCTGTCCACGTCTCCAGAAGGGGAAGCAGGCATTTACCTGATGGGAAACCCCAACATACAGTCATAAGAATGTCGCACTGACACCATTCATCAAGAAAATTTTTGTTCTGAGATATACTGACTTACCAGAAGCCGAGTAAAGAGTACATATGGTGTAGGAAGACAACCTAACAATAAACAGAAAACAGAAACCCTTAGTTTCAAAGTTCAAACATACTGAAGATCGCTCCTCTCAGATTTTTTTTTTTTTAAATAATAACACCATGTATTAGTAAAACTAAATTCAAGGATTGTACAGCATTATATTGAGAGTAGCTAGAGACTCTGGGATGCAAATGTATCACCACAACTGAGTGGTTATGCATCAGCCATTTTGTTCCAGAATAGTTACCTTACATCAACAAATCTGCAGGAGCAAAGACTTGTGACCCACTTGAAGTGAGGAATAAACAAATTGCCTGAATGATGACTGGGAAATCTGCCAGGACTGCAGGCTACAGGGAACACCTCGGTGCCATGAGATGCTTAATGACCACAGAGAATCAGTACCTCAGCTAGAAAGCTCTCCTGTATCATGAGTCCAAGAAATAACACACTTCGGCCACTGCTTATATCAGTATATTAAAAAGCTGCTATGTTGTTCTGAGCATACACACAAGGGGTAAGCTGATGGACTCTGTGAGAAATGCTGAAGCTAAAGAAACTGTATACATTCATTGTAATCCTCAATTATAATACAGTGAATGGGTAAAAAACGAAGCTCTTTTAAACACAAAGAATATTAATGAAAATGATATTGAACAACAGCACGTTTTTATATCCAAATTCCAGACCAAATTTAAAAATGATAAAGGTAGCACCACACATACTGTTGCACAGCCTCTTGGGAGTGATATAAGGATTGTTGTGAATAAATATCTTTTTTAGTCTGCTTTTGGCTACTGTGAGCAGATGCACCATTTCTGCTGACCCTTACATTTGAAGAATCTCATGTTAGGTGATTCCGGACGCTGCTAGCCTCTTACAAGGAATGAATGAATGAATCCATCATACATCATCACCTGTGGACGGCATCATCGGTATTACTATTTATAATACGAGGTCTGACCCAATTTAGTCCGCTGGTCGATTGTTTGGTTGATGGGCTGCTGGCTGACCAGGATTTTTTTGGTGGTTAAGCGATCGCAAATAATCGAAATCCACAGATAATCAATTCTGGCTGCTATGGTATATAACAGTGACAGTTGTTTTCTCTCAAGTAGGCCTATGTTCAGTTTAAATAAATTACATTTGGAAATTATGAAAATATTAATGTTGTGAATAATTCAGCAAACATAATAGAAGCAATCTTTTATTGTAATTGTTTTCATATATGTAAACCTAACGTGTTTTAACACCCATGTGCATTTTAACTGTAGCCTTACATTTGCCCTAAGAGAAGTAGGCATACCTTAATTGCTCATTTAGATATGACCTTGTACATTACCTTAAAGAAAAGAGCACGGCATCGTTTCGTTTTAGTTGCCGACTATGGAAAAACTGGAATGACTTTGCAAGCAACATTTCGCTTTTCTCAGTTCAACAACGAACATGCTCTACCACATGAAGACCTTAAATCAGCCCACTATATCAACTTTCAATGCATAAACATGTTTTATGCGCTTTACTGGTGAACATTGAAGATTGAGACGGAGTTGTTATATGTTGACTCTTAGTAATCCGTACAGAGGTTCTTATAGGCTACATAACTTGAAGTTGTATTCATAAGTACATTCCCATTACTTCATGAGCAGTCCCACTGCGACTTCAGTTTTAACGCAGCTGAAGTCACTGCTGTGTCAGAATAAAGAAAAGAGATTGTGTTAACTGACGTTCTTGTCACCAAAGCTAGTCTAACTAGCCTAATCCAAAAGAGAAATTTAGAGCCAGCTTAACAAATAAAACTTGTATTTTTTTGAATGTTTAATTTATTAACATAATTCTATTACATCAGAGAAAATTTCACACCACAGAGGCATATGTAGCCGGTGGCATTTTTAACTCACTTTATTTGTTTACCAAGTGACAGCTCTTGAAAATGGTAAGTGGCCTGACAGTCTCCGTGTGGGAAAAATCCTTACAATAGAGGGCACTTTGTTCACTCAGCATTGCAATATTCAAGTTGCGATTAAAGGCATTATGCGAATGGGAATTTGTTTAATCCAATACATTTTGTTAGTAATCGATTAGTAATTTTGTTATTAATAATGCCTACTTAATATTGTTTGATTTTAAGCATCCTTCGACTGGTTTAATTGCCTTTTACATTTCAATTAATGTTGAAGGCGTTTGTTCTAGTTGGCTGTTGGTATAGTCTGTATCATCTGCTGTTTTGTTTTATCGTGACTTAGCCCAACAAATCAAACAGTGAATAACTAACATCCTAAAGAAAAATATAAACAATTTTTGAACCAACCCTATACTTTATTTTATATTATTCTCATTTCATGTGAAGTTGAGATTCTTTCCGAGTCCATGAGAATTTTAGAGTTTTTAGATATTGTTAAAGCTGAGGAAAATAATAAAATTTTTGCAAGAGAGATTTTAAATCCTAAAGAGACCAACCAGGTTTCTAAAATAAAAGATGGCCTATGCACTAGAATGTGTTATGGTTCAGTCAAATAAAATAATCCACCTGATGTGTGGTTATACTTCAACTTTTCAAATGCAATGGCAAAATCTGCCAGAGCAGCATGAAGATGAGGCTCTGAACGGAGTTGAAATTTTCAACCAATCGACCAACTGGAAAAATGGCCTACCGTCTGTCAACCAAGATATGTTGTGGTCAAAGACAGCCCTGAATGATATATTTATTACAAAATATTTACAAATACTCCATGTGGGATGGCCAACAAAACCACATCTTTCCACGAAAGGCAACATTTACCCAACTCCCCCGGCAAATTGACACAATAAGGCCATCTGTAGCAGTGACAGCAGCTTCATAAAACAGCTAGCCTTCACCCCAAAAATTTCTTATCACTATCTACTGTGATAATGGGAGAACCTTGATCCTTGAAGTCGATGCTGAAGTTGGACTCCTGCGCAGCCTTCTTCTTGTTTCCCAGAAGGATTAAGCTTTTGCATAGGGGTGTAGTGGCATTGGCATACTGCATTGGCGTCAGGTAGCACAACAGAGAAGGCCACAAAACCTAAGAAGAAAGATGACACACATTATCTTTATGAGAATAATACCAGCATTTGGAACAAAAGATCTGAGGCAACTGCTCAAAAAATCACCCCAGCTGAAGCAACACAAAAAAAAAGATTCTCAATCGATACAAGCGGGATGTGACGCACGGAAAGAATGAAGCACACATATATAACATCAGTTGTCAGACAGTGACCTCTAAATACACCGAAGTAAAGAAAATATCTTCTATTCTTTATGATTCGTTTTTACATTTTTGGTCCGAAATGCACTGCATACCAGAGAATCAGTCAGGCGCGTCTCGCTCAAAGGGCAGAAAGGTTAAAGAGATTTGAGATTAAAGTGCAAAAATGTCACATAGGATCAAATACAGGCAAACTTGTGATGGAACAAAAAAGGAGAATGAGGTTAAGGCCTGGGAATAAGACTTCAATGGGGGAAGGTCTTTTAGTAGGAGAGAAATGGCAATTTTCCACATCAAACTCAGAGAACAATGACTTCAATGTAGAAATGAATGGATTACATGCAAAAAAAGTCAAAGTCACACTGCTCCACTAAAAAAACTTAAATATCTTTACGAATTTCTAGTGAGTCGGTGAATCCATAGTTTGCCATGAAAAGAAATTCATAACACTCCAGAAGAATGACTTTTCTGTCTCCAGGAAATAATACGTTCAGGTCTCGAATTAGCGGGTACATAGGTGCACGTATGCACCCGGTTTTCGGCTGGTGCACCCAAAATTTAAATTTGAGGCTTCGTATGTGTTAATATTGGCTGATCGCGTAATGTACATTTCAGGATCAGGGAGTTTGTGCACCATGTGCACCCAGTCAAAAAATCCTAACGACTCCTATGAATTCAAAAGAGGTATAGGGCTTACCTGACAAACAATATGTATGTTTTAATAATCAAACTACCTAGACCATTTTCATTATAACTGAAGTTTATTCTGTTTAACCTTGCAAATTAATTAAGTACACACTTTGTACAAGTTTCAGCACAATAAAGGAATAAACATAAAGGGCTCCCAACCCAATGCCTATCCTCAGTATTGCGACTGAAAATAACTGACAAGGATTCAGTCATTCCTGTCCATGTTGAGAATCAGTTAAAAGGCTTCGACACACTTGACTCATGATACTGTTTTTTTTTTTTTTTTTACAGAAACTTAACTTCTGTGACTATCCTAAAATGGCACAAATTAAGAGGATAACATTTTGAAGTTAAACACAAGCAACTTCAAAGAATATTGTCAAGGGCTAGAGGCATTGTGCCTCACCTAAACATTCCAATTTTCCGCTGGATCACTGCAAACATTATTGACAAAGAGGTCAAAATGGCATTTTCAAGATGGCTGCCATGGCAGCCATATGGATGGCAAAGGTTTATGTAAACTTTGGTGTCCTCACTGGTTCAGAAATTTTTGTAAAGTTTCGGCTTAATTGGTCAAGTCGTTTCAGCGAAGAAGATTTTTGAAGATATCTATGAAATATATGGGCATGGGTCTGATGCCAGAGGTCAAATGAAGGTCAAAATGTACTGTACAGAAAAATCTGTAAGGCATGTTTTGACTCATGCTGCTTAATACCCAAGTAGCATATTTCAGCTGAATTGTTGCAAAATTATTAAAAATGCGTCACAATAACACTTTAAAAGATGGCTGTGGTGGCAGCCATACTTGAAAAGGGAGCATAATGATTTACATAATCTTTGGTGTCCTCATTGATTAATTGGAATGTGTCTGCTATGTTTCAGCTTTATTGGTCGAGTAGTTTCAGAGAAGAGGATTCTCTAAGCAATTTATGAAATATACTGGTAAAAAAAATGATGCCAGAAACCAAATCAAGGTCAAAATGCGCTGTACAGAAAAACCTACATTGTGTGTGTTGAGTCCTGCTGCTTAGTACCTAAACAGCAAATTTCAACTGAATCTTCACTGATATTAGTGTCAAATGGGTCAAAATGTTATTTTTAAGATAGCTGCGGTGACGGCCAAATTTGAAAACAAATCGCAAAATTCATGTGAACTTTGGTGTTCTTATTCATTTGAAGGCGTCTGTAAAGTTTCAGCATCATTTACTCAAATGTTTTAGAGAAGATGTTTACGCATGATGCCGCCCCAAGGGACAAACAGGCCATGACATAACTGGTCCAACAGTCCAGTGGGTTAACAAAAAATTTTAGAATTCATCAAAAAGCCATATCCTGAAAAAATAAATGGTTCAGCAGATTATTTCCATTTTCCAACAAGAGAATTGAAATCTACCCAATTTGGGACTTATCGGACAGGAAGGTCTAGAAGAAGAAACCTACAGTGCAACCACTGTGGCTGTGCTGGTGAGAAATCCTTAAATGATATAAATTCTTTCTACTAGGGCATTCATATCAGAATGTACAAATACAGCAACTGTCATTGAATGGTGGCATCTTGATAAATATAACACTTACATTTTTTGAAAAACACTAATTTCCTTATTTAATCTGAGACTGCCTGAAAAATGTGGGTACACCAACTTTTGAATGGTACAGTAAATGAGACATTGAATTTTAATATCTGCACACATTCTCAAACACCCCACCCCCCAGTGAAGTCTGGTCTACGAAACAATGGACAGCAGTGAGCTGTTGCGGAAGTGCAAGGAAATCAGAACATGCACAGAACAAATGCTTTTGTAAAAAACAGAACTGAACAAGACAGAAGCATTATCTCCTGCAACCCAGGCAAGGGCTAAGGGGACTCACATCAGCCAGTCGGCCAACAGTAGTGGTGAAGAGGTGTAGGGTGTTCTCGCACATGGATCTTAGGGACTCATTCGTCACTGCCTCGGGGTCAGACTGCCCCTGCCCAGGCTGAAAAAGGCAAATGGCTAATGTCAAATATCAAGACACACGGAAATGTTTTTCATCTGAAGTAACCCGGATCTGTACACAACTGCAGCCACTCATGGCAAAATATGGTTAGGATTACGACAGTAACTATTGCCCATCGAAAATATGTCATGCTGACTGCAATAAACAGTTATGTCCAATATGTAACATCTGGACATAACTGTTTATTGCAGTCAGTCCTCAATATATATAGGATCTCCAAAGATTGAGCCCAAGACATCAAATTCATGCTAAGAGAGTACTAAGTATGCCCCGCAACAACGTTATCATTAAAATGGCATTAAAATGGCCATAACTCAAGAACCAACTGTCGGTTTTCAACGAAATTTCACAGGCAGATACATTATGACATCAATGGATCATGCTGAAAAGTAGGTCACCAAATCAAATGTCCGTCTGTCTCTTGCTGTTTGTTGAAATTTCCAGCGCTATTCTGTCATATATTCCTGTCTGGGCTGTGACTCGTTATTTGGCTGAGCGCTTTTAATCATGACAGGTGAACACATAAGGACCTAAAGATGCGTCCTGAACCACAACTAGGTCACTAGGTCAAAGGTCACAAGGTCCGTTAATCCGTCGCAACTTCTCGTATTCAGCCATCTCCTAATGCAATCTATTCCTGTCCAGGCTGCTACTCTTTTGTGGTTACAGGGGATATAGATGACAATGTCAGCTTGTTTTCATTTATTCCAAGCCTTCGGCGAGGAATAATTGATTATCACCACTCGAATTTCATAAATTTGATATCTCGGGCTCACTCATTGGAGATTCTATGCTAGCTATGCATGCTAGCTAACAAACTTATCGACTTGAATAAACTGTCAACAAGAAGCTAACGCCAGTAAAGTTGAACAGTTACCAGCAGAATTGGTGAAGTTACCTTTGCAAACATATAAGTTGACGTTAGTGATGGAACGGAATCTCACCAATCAGGACGTGAGAAAGCAGTATCACGCGTATGTGATAACAAACCTTTATCTCATGGCTTGTATCACACTGATTTTTAATCAATTGTGGGTAAAAAATGAGATTATACACGTAATCACTGCTGTCTAATTTTATTTAGACTCAGAACATGTATTAGCCCATGCATATTTTTAGTGTAAATGAACATCTCAAAACCCTTATGACAAGCACGTTATGTCTACAAGTAGAACTGAGGACTGAGTTTCACATGGCTGAAAGAGCATGTCTTTGCACAAGTATTGTGTGTGGATGTAAACGAAATTTATATATACCATGGTCTGGGTGAATACTTTTTTCTGATTGGCTGGCAGGTATGCATTAAAACCGTGGAACCGCACAGGTAGTTCGGCTACGGTTGTTTCACCATTCCAAATTCATCCACAAGCCAACTTGTAACCCTAGCAAAGTTAGACCTGGTATTCAGCTAGGTACAACGGTAACTTAGCTGCTCATTTATCTCCAGTAAATTTAGCGGCATCAAATAAGTTGCGTCCTACGGGGCGGTTAACTATAGGTACTCAAGCGATAATAACCGGAAATATTATAGCAGCGAAGTAATCAGGCTTTATTCATTAAACGATTGTAATTGTGTACGGTTACAAAGGAAGCTAGCATGTCCACTTCATGTGTCAGCAACTGCTGACAGTTCGCTAGCTAACTGCTATGCCAGCAGACTTCAGCTCGCTGACTGCGGAAACAGTCTTAAGTTCATTGTAATTGTGGGTAGCAAGTTAGCTAAAGTCTGCATAATCGCACATAATGTTGCGTTATGAATAATCTCCATTTCAGCAGGAATCCGTTATCAAATCAGCTGGTAAACGGATGTAAGCGTGTGCCAAAAATTCTTACCCCATGAACGTAAGATGAACTAAGATAGCTGGTTCAATTTAACTTGGCCTAAAGTAGGAGATTGGGTATGAGAAGGTGCGGCGCCTGTTTACTGATTACCAGCTCGTTTTTTTTTTTTTCAGAGCAAATGCAAAACTTTCACCAAAAATTTCTGAATGTTGCGAGTTGATATTGCTGGCAATTGACAATGGTATAAGCGGGATAATCTACTCAAAGGTGAGCATTCCACGGTTTTAATGCATTGTGGAGGCAACCACCCGACGCGAAGCCTCCGCGTTGTGCATCAAAACCGTGGAATGCACACCTACTCGTTAATTATCCCTTACACACACACACACACACACACACATATATGCGTGTGTGTGTGTGTGTGTGTGTGTGTGTGTGCGTGAGGCGTACATACCTGGGTGTTGGGGAGGGCACAGTGCTGCACTATATACTTGACCAGGGCTTCTCCACCCTCCAGCTCAAGGTAACCATGATGAGCCATGGCACTTATCACCTGAACCACCATCTTCTTCACCTGAGGCACGCAGTGTAAGACACAAGCAGCTCACTGTACAGCTGTTCCATATATCAGTACATTCTCATGGCACTGAAGACTATACTAATACCGCATTTTGTCCCATTGCCATGCCTCAAAAATGTAATGCTTCTTGTCTAAAAACATGGCTGAGGTGATGTGCAATTAAAAATTCATTGATTGAAGTTTGATTTCATCAGTGCAGCTCTTCGGGAAACAGAAGCCAGCCCAACGGTACTGTACGGCATAAATAAAAATGGCCACCACTCTTACCGTCTTGGAACATTGATTTGAATGAGATTGGCTGTTCTATCCATTCGAGCTTTGCGGTTGTACTCGTCATAAAATGTGAAGTTCTATCAAACTACAGCGCACAGACCCAGGCTTAAACACAGAAACATACACCTCAACTGTAAAACAATAAATTCCATGTTATACAGGCTTTCACAGCTCATTTTATCAGTTGGAGACATCACCACAGCACACAGACATGTATACAGGTGTGTCTGTGAATCTCTGTGATCCAACTCCCGGTATTCTTATCCTGATGAACTTCCGCAGACAGACAGACACACAGGCAGACAGACGGCTGTGTGATATCACCCACAGCCAACATAGCAATACTCAGAACTTCACACAGACATACTGAACAGACACAAACATGCATGCAAACCTCTATGATGCCACTGCACAGACACACACTAACATATACTGTATGATCCAACTAAAGTATTCTCTCCTTGTCCACATCAGCTCTGATTAGTTCCTATACCACTGCCTGAGGTCAGAATGGTACTATGAATGAGTCTGAAGCCTGGGAACCATGCAGGGCTCCCTCATATCCATGCAGCATACAGTGGCACTTCCAAATTTTCATGCAAAAATTCTCATTCCAAAATATTCCTGTTGTTGTAGTTAGACATTTAAAATGAACTACATTTATACCTTATTGCTGTTGTCAAGTAGTGGTACTCTGATGCTGGCAAGAATAATGGGCCTCTTAGCCTCCAAGATTGCTATTGACAGAAAAACAAGATAAATTCAATCTTCAGTATAATACCTTTGTAATATTAAAACATATTGGGCCGGATTTACTAAGACCTTTAGCACATGCAAAATCTTTGTGCCCGTGCAAAACCAACAAGTCGACATGGTCTACAACATCCCCCGCCGTTTGTGCGCTTCTTATTTTCGAACTCCATCAAGGCCTTTATGGTCTGAAGCTACACACCAAATTTGGTTGTCCTATCTGTAATAGTTTCTGAGAAAAGTTGTCCCCATTCTCTCGGATGGACGCACGCACACACGCGGGCACACACGCACACACGGACGGAGGTTAAACCTATATACCCCTCACATTTCGTGTTGGCGGGGGATAATAACATTGCCCGTGACTGGCCAGGGTACTTGCCTTGCACCAATCAGTGGCAAGGTTTCTGGTTTTGCAATGGCAAAAGGATCCTAGATTACTAGATCAGAATCCTGAACTCTTACTAAACATAATACACTCACAGTCAATGTTGCATTTGCCATGAAAATTATACTATGACTCATCAGCTGAGAGGAAATGAGTTTTGTCAACGTCATGTCTGAACCCTAATATCAGTTGCTTATAGCCCACAAGATTCAACTTAAACTGGTCTTAGCATTCTTGAACAGTAGCCCACTAGCGCAGGCTTTTACTGATCCTTAATAAATCTGGGCCATTCAAATTTGGGGTCTTACAGGAGGCATTGATGAGGTGTCTGAGCACTGCCAGGGACCCCATACGGTTGCGTTCATTGTTGTTCTCCAGTTTCTGAAGGACGAACGCAGTCAAGCGATCCGGGAAAGTGTTTGCTGGCACGAAATAAGGAAAAACGGAAAAACCCTTCATTTCTGACATCTGCTTCCACTCAGTTCAGTAGATATAGCATTTTATAAAAAGCACAGCAAAATAATCTACAGTAATCTTAGATTCAATTCACGAAACGTAAGCAGGGAAGAAACGCCAAGTAGCGCAACAAAAATATGAAAACTCAAGAGACATATTCATGCCTGTTATGGCTAATGTGGTCAGGCTTGTCAGACCTACCCATTATGCTAAAACACCGGAGAACCTCATTGTGGTTCTTCACAGTTGGAGGGTTGCCATAGTCTGCACGTGTACACACCTGAAAAACATGAGCACCATTCACAAGAAGTAAAGCTGAAAAATGGAATCTCTCTCTTGGGATTTTGCCCAACTGAGGATACCAGCGAAAACGCTTACCGTACTGCTAGTGTCCCATCAATAAACATCAGAATCTCCAGAGTAGCGCAGGGTGCATCAGCCAGTGTAACAAAATTATTTATTAGGGCGACTGAGGGTGAGGACTTCTACCTGATGGTGTAAACCGATCAGCAGGCTGTCAATCTGAGTCTCCAGCACCCTGCTGCCCATGTTCACAGAAGCATCCAGAATCTGGCACAGGCTCTACAAGGAGAGAAAACAAGCATACACAGAAACTGGAATCATGGCACAAAAATCTTTAGAGCAAAAAGACAGGCACGTGGTGGACAGACAAAGCAAATGAGGTACACAGACAGAAGCGCTCTCATAAGCAGGAGAGCATGAACAGCCATATTGACAGGTTGATGTATAGTTGTTCTCTATTATAAAATGGGATGGTAATGCAGCTGGGGAACTGAACATGTCATCACTGGTTTTTGTGGTGAGGTGTCAGCTGGAAAATGTCAGTTGAGCACCGAATTGAATACGTAATCATATCAATCATCCATCAAACTGCCATCCCCTTGAATTCTTGGATCCAGAGTTCCCGGCAGAATGCTTCCCAGGGCACATCACTCCATCCACCAGCAACTTCCCACAGAGCATTCTGGTGCCATCACCTCCCCCAGGTAAATGATTCACGTGTGCCCAGCCAATGCACATCATGTAAAAGACTCAAATGACCAGGCAATCTTCTTCAATTGCTCCAGTTCCGATGCACAAGTGCCAACTGTAGGCACTTTCAGCGGGGGAGTGGGGTTAGAATGGGTATTGTTTGTAGCTACAAAGCGCAGTATGTGGCAGGGTACAATGCACTGATTTGTGACACATTCCTCACATGAATATCATCAAAATTCTTCGCAACTTGTGCCACAGCGTCTCTGCTGTTAGTCTGGACTAGAGGAGTTAGCCTTTGTTGCTCTTTTGCAATAATGAGCCTTAGGCACCGGACACCCTGTTCCTGGTTGGTCCCTCCTCAAACCACTGTCTACAGGCACTCACCACCCCAGAACCCTCACCGCTTCGGAGATACTCTGACCCATTCATCTGGCCATAACAATGATTTAGGCTCTTATCAAAGTCACTCAGGACCCACTTTTCCCACATCCAACATGCCAACTACGAGAAACCAACTTTTTGCTTACGGTCTCAGGTCTGATGGCAGACCTTGACATGCAAAATTGTTACAAGAAAATGAGCACTACTTGTTTCATCTGTAGGGGGCTTTAATGTTTTGGCTCATAGCATACAGTAGTGTGCAGTGATGATTATACACCACCACTTTCATCTAAAAGGGGTCCTTATATATCACTTCTGAATAATTTTTTGGTGAAAATGAATTTAAAATGCTGTTGTAGGCATTGAGACCAAAAAAATAATTCCTACGAATATACAGAGGTAAAATTATGGGTAATAAACAAAAACGCTGAAGACATCAATTTATAAAACAATCGATTGTTGAAAGTTTGTTTTTTTTTTTATAGCATGATGCATGTTTGAAGGGTCATCCCATGATTACTGATGAAAAAAAACTTTTTTAAACTGATTTGAGGCAACATTATTCTGCAGAATTACCACTGATGGTCAGCTGTTCCAGTGTATATAGTAACATGAACTTTGAGCAGTGTTACAGTGTTAAAGATGTTCAGAAATGGCCGTTTGTCCTGCTTCCTTCTACGGGTTTCCCCAAGTTTCTGCACGAGTTTACACGAGTAAGGAAAACGAATTTGATTGGGTGTTATCAAGCGGGCGGGATATTCAATGTTTGGGGCGGAACACAGCGTTTCAAAATCTTCATATCGAACGGTTTAAAATCTGACACCGTACACTTGACTATGAAACCTCAAACATCCGCAGACAGTGCATGTGGAACATAAACTGTACATAAAAGAGGCGCGGAGTCTGCGCGGCTCACAGTACATGCGCAGTACGCCTGAGTCTGTGGGGGCCGTTAAAAAAAAAAAGACTGGAGGGACGCCGCACCTCCGCATCCAACCACCACAACACCACCGATTATGAATCATGAAATCTGAAGTAACGAGACATCTTTCAGCCGGGAGTAACGGTAGGCTAGCTACGTAGGTAAAACTAGCGGTAGCTAACATACAACTTACAATGTATATGATACTGGTTTATAAAAGAGTAAATGTCTACGTTAGTAGCCTAGCTAGCAACCTACCGGTACTTTCGAAGAAGGTGCCCAAACACACTGTACACTGTCGGGACCGCTGTGTCCGTCAGGATAAGATCCTTTGCCAGCCCAGCCGGGTATTGCCCATAGTTTGAGAGGCAGGATTGTGTGAAGTGCCTTCCACACACCCTGGATCTCACTGACAGCCTGCTCTCGTCAAAGTGCAGGAATTCAAGCCAACTGGCTCGTATCCCTGCATCCGAAGGGAGGCTGAGCAAATTAGTTTGGGTGGACAGACACCCAGACACTCAAGCAAACACTTCCTTGCTCCTCCTCCAGCCATGCGAGCTCACGCATTCCAGGCTACCTAACCACTAACCACTACACCACTAACACTCACACACACGATAACTCACAATCTCAGCACACATTCACTCACCCAAACATGTCTCTCGCTCACTCTCTTGCAACTGCACACTAGATACTTACTCTCTACAACCCACAAAACTGCGCACTAAAACTCGAAACCACTTACTCCTGCAAAAACCACTACTTGCCATCAAAGCTTCCCAGTTTTTCTCAGACGTTAATATTGCAACGACGGTAGCCATTTGATTGATGCATGACGGATCCTGATATCATTGGCTGATGAATCTTGAGCAAATTGACGCATCATATTTGCGCGTCTGCATTATCCAATGCAAAAAAAAAAAAAAAATACCCCACTTTCACCCGGGATTTAAGTTTGGGCTACATCGTCTGATAGATGAGTGATTACACAAATTTTAAGACCCATAGTCGGATCAAATTCATATTTCTTTTCTGAACACCTTTAAACATGATGGCATGGTGGAAAGAAGTCTCTGAGATTGTTCGTAGCGGCACTGTGGCTTTACATGATGCTGAAGAGGTTAAATGCTGCCAAGGCACTGTAAGAAACACCATCGAGCGCTTCAAAGGGACTGGTTAGCTGAAAACTAGTGGCAATAGAGGTAAAACAGAAGTAAAGTGCCTCTGATGTTTGTCATCTGTGAATGTATGACAAGTATAAAACATAATGCGTTGCTGAATACCCCTTGGCCCGGACACGATTTCCTGCCTTAAGGTCACAGTGCAAAGGTCAAAGGTGAAATCCAGCAAAATAACATGACACTGCACATGTGTGTGAGACAGTGAGTTCCCATACCAAATTTAGTGGAGCTGCGATAATTAGTTGCCATGTACCGACCCGGAAAAGATTTCCAGGGTCATGGTCACAGCGGTAAGGTCAAAGGCCAAATCCAGCAAAAAACCTGGCGTTGCTAATCTATGGGTCATAGTTAGTTACCATACCAAATTTGGTGAAGCTGCGAGAATTAGTTGCCGAGTACTGGCCAGGACAAAAAGAAATAAAAATTGCCGATTGGCAGCGGGACAACTCTATGATGATATTAATAGCGCCAGCGTTGAAGAGATCAAAGTATCAAGATCTACTGTTTCCAGACACCTGTGTGAAAATGGTCTGCTTTGTCATGCTGTTGCCAAGGGCTGGCAACAACAAAGAAAAACTTGAGTTTCCCATGAAATTTAAGGATTGGACACCAGCAGACTGGAAACAAGTCCTTTAGACCAAACTATCAAAATTCGGAATTTTCTGACCCAAACACAGATCATATGCGCTGTAGATTTGGAGAATGTTTCAAAAATGACTGTTTAAGCCCTTCAGTAAAACATCGAGGTGGTAAAATTATGGCACGGGGTTCAGTCTCCTCGACAGGAGCCGGTGATCCCATAAAATTGACGGAATCATAGATCAAAAGAAGTATCACAGCATCCGTGTGAGGCATGCACTGCCATCTGGAATGAGACTGATCGGTCGAAGATATTATGTACAGCAAGATAATGATCCAAACATACTTCTGAGTTGCACAAAAATTCTCAGACAGAAAGAAACATCTGGTAACATAAAAGTTATGACTTGGCCAGCTTAAAATCCAGACCTTAGTCTGACTGAGCAAATCTACTGTAACACCTAAAGAATCTCTTTGGAAAACCAAGTGGAATGGTTTAACAAGTGAAAAAATAAATAAATAAATAAATAAATAAAAAACATGTAAAAGCAATGCTTGAAAGATTAAATGCTGTAATCAAAGCAAAGAGTGGCCACACTAGATATGGATTTTTTTTAATCCCAAAAAGACATTATTCTTGTTTTTACTAAAAATTGTCATGTTACTTATTTTCATGTAAATGATCCAATATTACATGAAATAAATACTTGAATAGTACTTGGTACTTGATTTATCTTCCTTGAATGTATAATCATCACTGCATGCTACAGTTCGTCCTGATTATCAATTATAAAAGATCAAGTTTTAAATCATACAACTAATTAATACATTTGAATATATTCACAACAAGTGTTCGCCACTAACATGGCAATATCCCCTGCCGTCTCAATTTTGTGTGTCCGTACAGACGGAGCCCAATGCTATATTCCCTTCTTCGCGCCAATCGCGCGGCGGGGGATAATTAAAGCAGAAATTGAGGGGGGAATAAAAAATAATAAACATTGACCTCAAAAGTGGGGTATTAACTGAGTGTTGTACATCATTTCAAACATCACCCTGGGATCTGTGACTTCTTTAATGAGACAAGCAAGAAGGAAGGGGGGGAAAAAAAAAAAAAAAAAGAAAAAAAAAAAAACACCAGAACCTTGCTGATGATGTAATGCTCTGTATTCTTCTTGTAGAGGGACAGCATTGTGGGAATGAGCTTGGGGAGCTGTTCCTCCAGCTTATCTTGCGCCATCAGATGACTCATTGGTCCCAGAGCCTCGGCCACAGTCATGCGCAGCTAAGACAGACAGCAGAGGGAGCTCTATTCAGAAGATGCGTCAGACAAGAACAAATATGATTGGCTGAGCGATGAGCACAGAGGGTGTACCACAGAGATATAAGAACACTAGAGTGGACAATCCCGTCGTTTCTGTGGCAGCATGCCGCCACCATCTTGTGTATGTTTATAGGGGCAGACGTTCAGTGGAAAATGCAGTATAACTGGCCTAAACCGTGCTCGAAAACGAAAAGTCGCTTATACAGAACAACAGCTGAAGTTTCGATTTCTTTGTAATGTCTTCCGATAAAATAAACATCAAATACACGGGATTTAAAAAAATATATTTTTTAAGATAAATTTTGTTGTTTGATTATGATTCCTTATTTGTGTCCATTTTAAGTATGAAAGGACAAAAAGAACATGGAAAACAGGTCTCCAAGTTGTCGACACCCATGTTTAGCCTACTGTTTACATGTGCCTCATTGGACATTTATACATACACAAGATGGCGAAGCTATTCTGCCATTTCCGCTTTGGTCCAGCCCACACGTCGCCCACTCTAGTTTTCTTATATCTCTGCGAGTTGTACACTGAAGCTGAAGCTCAAACTAACAAAATGGCTCACAGGATACTACAGCTGTATGGAAGCTTACAGCTATCAATACAGAAATGAAAATGCATTCTCAAAAATGATTCTTCTTCATGAATTATTTGTAGTATTATGAATATTCAAAAGTAATCTTTAACTTCTATCCATAAATCCTTTCAAGACCATGTATGCAATTTTTTAAAAGAATTTCAAAATGAAATATCATTCCCAATTAAATTTTTCATACTCAAAAAGTTTCCCACGATACTGCAATCAAAAATCTTATCATTTATTGTCAAGACTCAGGACTATTTGCAATTTTACGTTAAGAATTCACAAAAGAAGTTATCCAAAGGTGACTCAAAGCTGTGACAGCTGTTTGAAATACAACCTAAATTCCAAAAGAACTGCGAGAGACTGTAAATTACAAATAAAAACAGAGAAAAGTGTTTTTCAATTCTCTTTTACCCACATTTACTTGAATACAGCACAAGGAAAATTGATTAAAATCCCACCTTAGGGTCATTCCATGTCAAATCAACGAAGAATTTTCTGTGACCTCTGATTTTTTTCAAATATGGGGATATGATTGAGACCCACAAATAACGGCTGGAACTGGAAAAATTTTTTGCTTTAAGCCTCTCAATTAGGGAGATATGTGCTAACGAACTTTGCGCTAATTAGTGATACCTCATGACTTTATACGCCTGCATCTCCGAAAGTATAGCAGCTAGAGAGCTGATTCAGGTGTCATTTTGAAGCTTTTATCAAGCCCTATAAGCCTCCACAAGCTGACTCTTGGGGCCTACTAAAAAAAGTTATCACAAATTATAAAATTCAAAGATGCACCTCAAAAAATCGAATTTTTCAATTTTCCTGTAATTCATGTCAGAGGTACTTTATGATGTAAAGAAGATTCCCTGTAAATTTGGTGATTGGCGCTCTAGCAGTTTCTGAGAAATGAGCAATTATATACGACATATCCATTCTAAAATGCTCTATTCATAAGGCAATACACATTGCATTTTTTTTAACAATCGAACCAGACTGCTTAATTTCAAGGGGGTCATTCCATACCAGATCATCAAATTGGTCTCACCACCACCTTCTCAATTTTACAAATTTTGGTATGCAGCTGGATAAATATAAATCACTGACAAAACTAAAATTTAAGCTCATTTGGATCAAAAATGAATTTTTGGTGAATTATTTTCTAAGAGTACTGTCCTTCAGTTTTTTTGTCAATAGATATTTTTCTTGTATTTAACATGGCATAACTTTTTTATTTATATTCAGCAGACACAATTGAATGGAAAAAAATGCCTGAGAGCCTATGCTAGATTTTATATTCGTGGTGCTTTGGGGACCAAAACATGGAACTGCCTGGGAAAAAAAGGCACTTTTGGAATCCTAATAGCTCCACAACCAAGAAAAAATAAGTACAATGGACTGCATTTTCTGATTAAGGAATATAACATTAGCTTAGACGCAAAGTTTCAAAGCCATAGGTTTTATAATAAAAAAGTTATGCCATGTTAAATACAAGAAAAACGTCAATTGACAAAAAAAAAAAAAAAAAAAAAAAACTGATGGACGGTACCCTTAGAAAATAATTCACCAAAAATTCATTTTTGTTCAGAAGGAGCAGAACTTTTGGATTTGTTCATCACTAATACATATTTATCTAATGTGAAAATATGGAAGCAATCTATGACTATATGGTGAAAAATGTTTTGCATATCTCATGATTTGACAATGACTCCAGGGGAAGATCAGAAGGCTTCAGGGGAGGCCCATTCAATATGGGGTGGGGGGAGCAAAAAAGATTTTAGATAAGTTTCCCAGCTTTTGTTTCTTTGAAACTACAAAACCCAAAACCAGTGAAGTTGGCACGTTATGTAAATCGTAGATAAAAACAGAATACAATGATTTGCAAATCCTTTTCGACTTATATTCAATTGAATACACAGCAAACACAAGATGTTTAATGTTCAAAGTGAGAAACTTCTTTTTTTTTTTGCAAATAATCATTAACTTAGAATTTAAAGGCAGCAACACATTGCAAAAAAGTTGGCACAGGGGCCTTTTTACCACTGTGTTACATCGCCTTTCCTTTTAACGACACTCAGTAAACGTTTGGGAACTGAGGCGACCAATTTTTGAAGCTTTTCAGGTGGAACTCTTTCCCATTCTTGCTTGATGTACAGCTTAAGTTGTTCAACAGTCCGGGGTCACTGTTGTCGTATTTTACATTTCATAATGCGCCACACATTTTCAATGGGAGACAGGTCTGGACTACAGGCAGGCCAGTCTAGTAGCCGCACTCTTTTACTACGGAGCCATGCTGTTGCAACACATGCAGAATGTGGCTGGCATTGTCTTGCTGAAATAAGCAGGGGCGTCCATGAAAAAGACGTTGCTTGGATGGTAACATATGTTGCTCCAAAACCTGTATGTACCTTTCAGCATTAATGATGCCTTCACATATGTGTAAGTTGCCCATACCTTGGGCACTAATACACCCCCAAACCATCACAGATGCTGGCTTTTGAACTTTGCGCCTATAACAGTCCGGATGGTTCTTTTCATCTTTGGTCCAGAGGACACGACGTCCACAGTTTCCAAAAACAATTTGAAATGTGGACTCGTCAGACCACAGAACACTTTTCCACTTTGCATCAGTCCATCTTAGATGAGCTTGGGCCCAGCGAAGCAGGCGGTGTTTCTGGGTGCTGTTGATAAATGGCTTTCGCTTTGCATTGTAGAGATTTAACTTGCACTTGCAGATGTAGCTACGAACTGTAGTTACTGACGGTGGTTTTCTGAAGTGTTCCTGAGCCCATGTGGTGATGTCGGTTTTTGATGCAGTACCGCCTAAGGGATCAAAGGTCAGGGGCATTCAATGTCGTTTTTCGGCCTTGACGCTTATGTGCAGTGATTTCTCCAGATTCTCTGAACCTATTGACGATATTACGGACCGTAGATGATGAAATCCCTAAATTTCTTGCAATAGCTCGTTGAGGAATGTTGTTTTTAAACTGTTCGACAATCAGCTCATGCATTTGTTCACTAAGTGGTGATCCTCGCCCTATCCTTGTTTGTGAATGACTGAGCATTTCAGGGAAGCTGCTTTTATCCCCAATCATGGCACCCACCTGTTCCCAATTAGCCCGTTCACCTGTGGGATGTTCCAAATAAGTGTTTGATGAGCATTCCTCAACTCTCTCAGTCTTTTTTGCCACTTGTGCCGGCTTTTCTGAAACATGTTGCAGGCATCAAATTCCAAATGAGCTAATATTTGCAAAAAATTACAAAGTTTACCTGTTCGAACATTAAGTAACCTGTCTTTGCAGTGTATTCAATTGAATATAGGTTGAAAAGGATTTACAAATCATTGTATTCCGTTTTTATTTACGATTTACACAACGTGCTAACTTCACTGGTTTTGGGTTTTGTAATAATACTCTGGCTCCTATATACCATGGTTGGTCAGAGCAGCCATGGCACCCTGAAAAACAGCAAACACCAATAAATATTCCTGTTCTGTCTGAAAAGAAATAGAAAAACTGAATGTGTGCTTCAAAATATTCTAGCTTGACCAAATTTTACCCCACCCCCCCAACCCCCATATCAACATTTAATGGTGGGCCCCTTCGTAGAATTCCCACAGGAATTTTGAAGTGATACAATGTTTCTTACTCCAAAGTCTCGCTGAGAATTCTAGTGGGAACCCGAGGTGCTGCCCTTCCTTTCTCAGCAGAAAATTCCTGGCAATGGTCGTCTTAGTTGTGTCAAAGTATTTTGCACAGTCACTTCTGAATTCACTTCAAGATGTCGAAGTCTAAGTCACTCTTTCTCTTAAGGCAAACATACTGCTGTGACCCCTTTGGGGTCCATGAAAAGAGAAAGACATCAGGTTTAAGGGATGTAACTGAAAAGGCTATTGCGGACTACCCAAGTCTCAAAATAAAACGTGGGCAGAAGATTTGGACACAACGTCAGAAGAAACTTGCAAAACAACCACCAGATTTGGAAGAGCCTGAAGTGCTAGTACCTGTGGCTTTCTCTAGCAGCAGTATAGAAGACAATGATGCCAAAGATGATTGTCCCATCCCTGCCCGTTCCAGGGATTTCGAATTACATTCTCCTGAGAGTAACCTAAAAATACTGAACACATCTTTTGAACTGCTAGCAGAATCACCAATTCAGAAAAAAATAACAAGATGCAGATACATACATGAAATATCAGAAAAAAAGTGGTGAAACTGTCGAAAAAACTTGGAAAGTACCATGGAAGGTCAGTGACTAAACTCCAGGATGCCAGAGAAGCAATGATTCAACACCTTAAAGAAAACTTTGAATCAACGTTGAAGAAAAGTGAAAAAAGTACAGGTGCTGACTGTTCTCCCAAAAAGCTGGACAGTTCGTGAAGTCCAAGAGAAATTAGATGCATCAAATTATATGACAAGGAAAGCTAAGGCATTGATCAAGGAACAGGGGATTCTCGCAATGCCCAATCCCAAGTGAGGTAAACCAATTTCAAAGGAAACTGAGGAAATGGTCAGAAATTTCTACTCGTCAGAGATTTTAAGCTGACAAATGGTATGAAAGACTACATTTCTGTTCTAGTGAATGGGGAAAAAGCACCATGTTCAAAAATATTTGGTGTTGTGTAATCTGAAAGAAGCATATGAACTTTTCAAGGAAAACCATCTGGACACCAGGACTGGTTTTTCAAAATTTGCTGAACTGCGTCTAAGGCAGTGTCAACATTGTGGAATACACTCTGCCTGTGTTTGTCAACACACCAAAACATCAAACTCATGTTCACTAGAGCCAAATTAGATTCAGTCACTGAGGGAGAATTCAAACACTATCGCCATCGTCTTGCAGCGATTCAATGCGATCCTCCTCGGATTGACAGTTTCCTTGGCAGGTGTGCAGAGTGTCCTGGAAGAAGTGGTCTTGGAGACAAGCTCGAAAATACATGCAAGGCAATATGATTGATCAGGTCCACTATAAACAATGTACTTCAACAGATCCTTCAAATCTTGAGGCCAAAGTTCAGACTGTCGCAGAGTTTCTTATCTCATTCCTAAGTGGTCTTCAGAAACTGTTACCACATGATTTCATTGCCAAACAGCAGGAAAGTTACTTTCAGGATCTGAGGAATACACTTGAGCCATGAGCGGTCTTTGTTATTGCTGACTTTGCAGAGAACTAGTTTTGTAGTTCAGGGTGCAGCTCAGTCCTTCCATTGCAACAATCTCCAGGCAACAATCCATCCCTTTAAGTGTTACTTTAGGTGTGACATGCAAGATGAAATCCCTGAACATACAAGTTATGTAGTCATATAAGAATGTAATAGACATGATACTGTGGCAGTTCATCTCTTCCAAAAACTGCTCATTGAGTTCCTCACAGACAAAATGGGACAGCAACCGATAAGGGATTTGCCATTTCTCTGATGCTTGCGCTGCCCAGTATAAGAATAGGAAAAACTTCATCAATTTGTGCCTCCATGAGGATGACTTTAGTGTCCCAGCTGAATGGCACTTTTTCCACCACATCACATGGGAAAAAACCATCTTATGGCATTGGGGGCAGGATAACACGCTTGGCAGCCAGGGCGAGTCTGCAACGCCCATATGATCAACAGATCCTCACTCCTCCTCAACTTTTTGAATTCACAGATACACAGAAAATGTAAACTGCCAGCTCACAACAGCAGAACAGTATGAGCAAGAAGCTGAACGACTCAAAGAGAGATTTGAAAAGGCATGCGCAATTACAGGCACACACAAATTACATTCTTTCATTCCAGTCTCTAAGGAAGTGGTCACGGTTTGATCTTTTTCATCATGACCTGACAAAAGACAGGAACTGGTAAAGTTGAGATGAGTGATTACAGTAGTTCAGCCTTAAGTGGTTACGTAAAAGTGGCTTATGACAACCTATGGTGGGTAGCATGTATGAAGAAATACAATCCAGCGAGGCATGAAGTTGAAGTTACCTTTCTTCACCCACATGGACCATCACAATCATACACATTTCTACACCCACCAGACTCTCTCGTCATTGACCCCCAGGATGACCTAACCACTGTACAGCCAACCACAGCAACAGGAAGAAGATACTCAAAGAAAGAAACTATGGCTGCTCTTTCTACATTGGAAAAGAAAATCCAAGCTTAGGAATCATCACATTGGAGAGAATGAACTTCAGGGACATTTTAAAGGTAATCTGCTTGATATAATTATAGTATGGGGAGAAAGAAAAGCTACCAAAGAAATGCGCTCATTCTTCAAAATATAGTGTTGCCACATTTCACTTATCCTCTGTTGGATGATAGTTTTAGGATAAGTCTTTTGAATATATAGGAGGTTGGCTCACAATTTTTGTCCTGGGTACAAGTGATTCCTTTTATAGTATAATAATCATTATATTCGAATTGTAAAACTTGTGTTGAAATGATTTTTGTTGGAGCTTAAGCTAAAATCTCACAGTTGGAATTGCTTAATCATTCTCATTTCAAGATTATTAGGAAGTCTTGCATTCATCTCAGAGATATGTCCATACTGACAACATAAAACAATCGTGTTTCTTCTGTTGCACTAATGGCATATTATTCTGTTGGTCAGTTGAGAAATCAGTAGGCCCTCCTCTTGCTGGCACACTGGCATTTGATAGCAAGAATATTGTTGCAAGGCCTTGAGAAAACAGGGAATCGAGATGGGTTTTAACAGTTTGGTATTTGTATGTATCGTAGCATGATAAAGGGTAGCACTGTCGCTGGATGCAATAATGAATTTCACACAGAGAAAATATAATTGCTCATTTCTCAGAAACAGTTAGAGTGCCCACCACCAAATTTACAGGAAAGCTTCTTTGCATCATAATGTACCTCTGACATGAATTACAGAAAAACTGAAACATACAATTTTTTGGGATACATCTATGAATTTTATCATTTGTGATAACTTTTTCCTAGTAGGCCTCAAGAGACGGCTTGTAGAGTGGGCTTATAGGGCTTGAAAAAACCTTCAAAATGACACCCGAATCAGCCCTCCAGGTGCTATGCTTTTAAAGATATGGGCGTATAAAGTTACAAGGTATCGCTAATTAGCTCAAAGTTTGTTAGCACACATCTTCCTAATTGGGAGTCTTGGAGAACATTTTTTTCCAGTTCTGACCATTACTCCTGGGTCTCAATCATTCCCCCAAATTTGAAAGGTCAAGAGAAATTCTTAGTCGATTTGACATGGAATGACCCCTTATCAACTGTTAGACTGTTTTGTAAATAATCATATTCCAAATTTGATTCCAGAAACACATTCCAAAACTATTGGGACAGGAGAATGGAGAGACCTGAAAAGTTGTTGAATGTTCAGAAAAACATCAGTTTACAATATTCCACAGGCATACAGGTCAACAGGTAATAAGCTTTTCAATTATTTTTGGGTAAAAAAATAGTAGCAAAAGGCATGGTTGTTTACCAGCTAGGTATAAGAGGTTCACCACTATGCCAATTACAGCATGAACAAATAATCAAACAGTTATGAATTTTTCCAAAAAGTGATTCCGCAGAAATCAGGGATTTCACCACCAACAGTCCATAATATAAATGAAAAGCCCCAAAGAATCAGAAGAAACTGGAGCACTCTCGGCACTGCTTTACAACCTGACATGCCTCTGTTAAGGACTTCACCATATTGGCAAGTAAATACATCAAAAGACCCATGTCAGTGAACACTGTTTGTTGTGGCATCATCAAATAGTTACTCTGTAAAGATGAAGTCATGTCCACATCCAAAGGCAGCATAAACTTCTCTGAGCTCAAGCTCATCTGAAATAGACTAGACACAGTGAACATGAGGGCTGTCATCCATCTTTCAAACTGTATTTTGAAATAATGGATTTCATCTTCTCACAATCTAAGGGGAAACGAACCATCCTGACATTTCGGTCATGGACTAAAGGCAGCATTATTGCACTTGGCACTGGAAACTTACACATGAAGGAAAAATTGATGCTGAAGAGTACCCGCACATTTTGAAGCAGCATATGAGCCCTCAAGATGTTGTCTTTCAGTCAACAAAAGTAAGAACTGAAATGCTGCAAGCAGTTTACCAAATGACTTGATAATCACTCTTTACATCCGAGCCAAATGGTCGTAGTCAAATAGAAGTCAGATAGCAAAGACTTCATCACGTCCAGGCCATTAAGAACAAGTACCCCAAGCTGACATACCACTAAAAATGGCGAAACACCCTTTTGTGCTGTGCCTTCAAACAGTCAATTGACTTGCTGGTTTGGGATTTTTTTTCTGTCATTACAAGGAGTCTAAAATTACTTCTTAAGTAGGTTGTTTTCAATGCCTGCATTACAGGCTATAAAACAGACTTGGCCAAGGCCCCAGCAATAACCTATTTGATAGGCAATAGGGTAAATTTATAGGTACAGTGAATCATTTATGTACCTTAAAATTACCAGGGTCATTCTTTGCCTGACTCAGCTACCCCAGGAAGCTCCCGGATAAGAATTTTAACTGAACCAAAAGTCTTAACAGAGATCGTATAGAAATAAAAACAATGAGCAAATCAGCTGAGGCAAGCCTCTAAAACAAAACTTCAAAGAGTGCTTACTCAGGCAGTGAGTGGCATACAACCCGTTTTGAAAGGCAGAATATCTTAAGGCAGCTCATGCTATGCTCTGACACTTAACCTCGGGCTTCCCCGTTACCTTAAGTGTAAAGGAGCCAGTTTGTAGGATACAGTATTTCAAGGCAAGTATGGCCAAGAGGCACAAAGCCAACAGGCTTCTCTGACTCACTGTTCCAAAACAGAGAAGTAGTAGATGAGGACAGAATAAATTATCGCAGAGAGGTCTCTGAATGTCACACAATTTTCTTACCTTGCTCTCCCTGCTCTGTAGCCAATTGGTGAATAGAATGTCATAGGCAGCAAAGATCTCAGTGGAGAATGTGTCTTTCCGCACCGTGGGGTCTGGGGCCTTGTCGAGGTTAGCCAAGTACTCCAGTATACTTTCGCTGAAGCGGCACAGGGCTGGGACAGATAGGAGAACAGTGACCAGGCCAGCAGCTTTCACAAGTCCACAAGATGCAGAATATTCAGTGCTGTTCCACAAGATTTTCTCTGCACAATGCAACAAAAGTCCTTGCACATGCTTCCTCACTGCAGTGTACTACACTTGGGCCAGACTTCAATTATAGAATTTAATTTCATGGCACTGGCTCAAGTATAGCATGTGACACATGCACATTTTCTATACCATAGTCACAACATTTTCCAGTCTCAAATCCAATTTAAGCGATTTACACATGCAGATGCATAGAATTCATGGTTACAAGCACAGTACTGCACATTAGTCTTTAGCAACCGTCAATTTGTCACAATCTCAGTCCCAGAAATGTTGGGACGGTAAGTAAAATGTGTATAAAAACAGAGTGCAATGATTTGCAAATAATTGATTCATACCCCAACCAATTTTTGTTTTTTTTGAGATATTTGACAAATCAAATTTATTCCTGCACAAATGACACAGTAATTTGACATAAGGCTGTAAGAAGTACAGTAAACAATTTTTTAAGAGGTACAATACTTTTTGGTATTTTATTTGACAGATTTACAAAAAATGCCATTCATACCCTTTTCTCGGTAATTGATGGCAAAGCTTTCACGATTACAGCCTTCAAATGTTCCCTGTGGTTGATCACAAGGTTTCTACATGTTACTACGGGGATTTTGGCCAACTCCTTTTTGGCAAACTTCTCTGGATCCTTAAGTTTTGAGGGTTTCCTTGCCATGACCTTGGTCTTCAGTTCCCTCCACAGATTCTCCATAGGACTGAGGTCGGTGCTCCGGCTTGGCCACTCCAGAACGTTCACTTTGTTGTCCACTAACCATTTCTTGACAGATTTGGCCGTGTGTTTAGGATCATTATCCTGTTGGAAGATCCATTCCTGCCCAAGCCCAAGTTTTTTGGTGGATTGCTTAATTTTTTCACTGAGGATCTGACATCAATTACTGAGAAAAGGGTACGAACAATTCTGGGCATGGCATTTTTTGTAAATCTGCCAAAAAAAAAAAAAACAAAAAGTACTGCATTCCTTGAAAAATTGTTTACTGTACTTCTTACAGCCTTATGTCTACTTACTGTGTCATTTGTGAAAGAATAAATTTGATTTGTCAAAAAATGTCTCAAAAAAAAAATGGGAGGGGTATGAATTATTTTTGGCCCGACTGATTATATATAAAATCATATACTAGGAGGCATTACAAACGCAACAAATGGCAGTGTTCAAAATTTGTTATAAATAATGTAATAAGGAAAAAATAAATACAAGGATATTTAAAGTATTACCGGACAAATGGTGAATACAAACAAACTAAATTCAGCCGGCCACATGCCTACAACAATAATCTAATACATGAGCCACTCCCCAAATGATCCACAAAAAGAACAGTGAGCAACGAAATGTTGTATGCATTTCTCAATATTAAGCCTGGTTATAGCAATCCTGGCTTAAAAACTTGACATTTGTAATCAGTCACGATGCCACGATTGTGCAACAAAGCAGAAATTAGGCCATCGGAATGCTGATGAGAGCAGTCACATTTGCGGCACACCTTGGAGTGCATCGTGCAGGCATTTCATGTCTGCAGATACGATACAAGCACACCAGAAGCAACCAAGATCGACAGTGGCTTGGGCAGTATGCACATTTGTGTGATCCATCTTAGAGACCGTTTTTGTCCAGCAACGTTGACCGCTGCAGAGGTTACTGGAAGACACTGTAACCATACCAGCTCCCATACAGAGTGAATATGGCTCAGGGATTAAGGCATCTCTTCATCTAGAGCGCATGCTGGGATGGTTCTGCCGGATTGCAGAAGTGCCACGCGTTATAAGCAGGGATCGGTGCATTCCAACAAAAATTGGCCAAATCGTCTATGGCGTCAGATTATTTTTAGGGAGGAGCCAAACTACCTATATCGCAATGGGAGGTGACGCATGTACCGTAGACCATAGGTGAACAGTTCGCTGATCCGCGCATCATGCAAGTGGATCGATTCGGCAGCATGTGTGTGAAAGAGTGGGCAGCAGTATGGCTGGAGGTCTCCACTGGTATTTGTTGATGGAACACTGACAGCACAAAGCTATGTGGATGAGATCTTGGAACCACATATTGTGCTCCATATCCACCAAAACTGTTATGTAAGCTTCATGCATGATGTAATGCGAATAGAAGCCACTAGATGGCCGTATTGACCTTTCTTATGTTAAGCCCAGACTGGAGCTAGGTTTGGGCATGTCTTGGGCATGTCTGGGACAAGTCCCAGAGAATTAAAAAAAGAGGTCTAAAGAGGGGTCTGCAAAAGAGTATATAAGGAGGAAAATTGAGATAGTGGAGGAGTAGGAGAAATTGCAAGCAGAAGGATACATTTGACCAGACCTGTCACTTTTTTCAAGACCTGTGTAGCTTTTTGTGGATTTTTGCCTGTGTTGGAGCATTTTCCTCACCGGGAACATCACCAAGCAACCCAACCAAAGAGACTGTAAATTTTTTTTTGTTGTATATAATGAATCTTGGTCAGTAGAGTAGATAGTAGATTAGTTAAAAGTGTTTGCTTAATTAAATATGTTTAAGTTTTGAAATTTTGTCTGTCATCCTTTGCTGTCGTAAATGTCATAACAAATTGGGGCCATAACAATGACAACTCTGAGAAAAACATTCTCAAGCAAGAAAATTATTCTTCAGGTTGGGTCATGAGGATTGGGTCGTTGATGGGCCTATATCCCGCATGTTGTGGGTCAGCATGAGGAAGTATGAGCCGAGTTTTCAACAGTGATGTAATAACACTGGGTTTGGGCTTTGGCCTCATAACTAGGAAATCAGTGCCTTCAAAATGGCTCAAGAAAAGTCAAGAATGATGGGTTATTCTTGGATTAGTAACCAAAGTAGCACAATGGTCACCACACAAAAGATTGATCAGAATTTTTTAGCACAATATTATTACAGAAAATCTTATTTTTCCACTGCTGTTGAATTCACATCGGATGACAAACTATCTAGAATTATTTTTCGAACTTGCCTACCAACTAATTAACACACTTAAGACATGCAAGGCTTTTTTTTTTTTTTTTAAATAAATGAACATAGCACTTGGAGAAGGCTTAAATATAATTCGGAAAAACAGTTTATATATAGGCCTATTAAAACATTGATACACTATTTTTATTTAATAGGGAAATACAATTATTCACTACGTCGCAAACAATGTCAGCCAAACAGTTGGCTTACTTCTCTATAAGATGACAGTTCAATCTCATTTTCCACACATTTCAAAGCTAAATGTATTCATAGAAAGTGAAACGTTTCAAGCTTGTTAGCTTGCAACCTCCTCTATTCTTACTGAATTCAAGACAATAACCCTACCGTACAGAGCACTGCGCGTGCTTTATGAACTGATACTTTTAAAGTAGATAACGTTAATTAAAGTATTTAGCCAATTCATGCAAATTTTGTATCTTATCTTAAAAGTTGCTGTCTGCAATCTTTCTGCACGGACGTATCTCACATTTTATTTTTTCCCCACGCCAATCGCCGCATGCTGGAAAAATCGGCTTGGTGCCGGTTTCCCATGACCTTTGTGTATATCAGTCCTTCAGTCCATCTTAAATGAGCTCTGGTTCAGAGCAGGCAGCAGCATTTCTGAATCTTACAGACAGTTTTATTTCTACACGATAGATTTTTAACTTGCATTTGTGGATGCGGCGACAAAATGTGTTCACTGACAACAGATTTCCGAAGTGTTCTTGAGCCGATGCAGTCATTTCCATAAAGAATACTCTCAGTTATAAATGCAGTGCCGCCTTAGGGCCTGATTATCACGACCATTCAATACGGTTTTTCGACCATGTCCCATGCATACTGAGAGGACTCAGCATTATCCAAATCTTTTAATGAGATTATGCATCATGGATTATGAAATCCCCATATTTTTTTTACAACTTTACGTTTGCCAATGCGGTCTTTCACAGAGTGGTGAAGTACCGCCATCTTCACTTCAGAAAAACTCAGCCTCTCGGAGATGCTCTTATCATACTACTGACCTGTTGCCAATTAGCCTAATTAGCAGAAAGATATTCCACCAGGTGTATTTTTAGTATCATACAATTTTTCCAGTCTTTGGTTGCCCCAGACCCAACTTTTTAGAAATGCGTCGCTGGCATCAAACTCAAAATGAGCAGGTATTTTTTTAAAAACAATAAAATTTCTCAGTTGCAACATCTAAATAAAGGGTTTAAATGATTTGTATTTCACTGAATTCCATTTTTTTAATGTATTTATTTATTTTATTTATTCAATTTTACACAGAGTACCAGTGTTTTGAGAAACTAGCTGGTAAAATACATTTTTCTTCGGCAGAAATATATAGTACATCCTTCACACCGCTCTGATTTCATTATTACTGATGAAGTCAGGGCTCTAGGTTAACCTTGAGAGACAGATTAAGTCAAAGAGGACTGCCAGTCCGGAGGGGAACAGATACAATTTCACCATAATGTGCTTGGAGCCACCCAACAGGTTTTTTTTTTTTTTTTTTTTAAACTATAACCATACAGGTCAGTATACCCAATTTCCAACTGAATATTTTGATCTGATATAATACAACCCCAAGTCCGAAATAGTTTGGACAAAGGGTAAATTATGAATAAAATCAAAATTCAATGACTTTCAAATCACACCAGCCAGCATTTTATTCACAATAGACCAGAGATAACATAGCAAATGTTGAAACTGAGAAATTTTACAATTTTATCCGCAAAATGAGCTCATTTCAAATTTGATGGCTGCTTCAGGTCTCAAATAAGTTGGGACAGGGGCCTGTTTACCATGGTGTAGCATCCCCTCTTCTTTTTAACACAGAGTGGAGGCGTCTGGGCATTGAGGAGACAAGTATCTTGACTTTAGCCATTGGAATTTGGTCCCACTCTAATGTAATGCAGGCTTCCAGCTGCTGGAGAGTTTTAGGTCTCTTGACGGACTTTTTCTTTAATTATGCAGCAAATGTTCTCAATCCGTGAAAGATCAGGACTGCAGGCAGGCCAGTTCAGCACACGGACTCTTCTACTACGAAGCTATGCTGTTGTAATAGCTGCAGTATGTGGTTATGCATTGTCCTGCTGCAATACACAAGGCCTTCCCTGGAATAGATATTGTCTGGAGGAGAGCATATGTTACTCTAAAACCTTTATATACCTTTCAGCATTCATGGTGTTTTTTAAAATATGCAAGTGTCCCACACCATATGCACTAATGCATCCCCATACCATCAGAGATGCTGGCTTTTGAGCTGAATGCTGATAACAGGAGGGGTGGTCTTTCTCCTATTTAGCTCAGAGGACACAACTCCCATGATTTCCAACAAGAATGTCCAATTTGGACTCGTCTGAACACAGGACACCCTACCACTTTGCTGCAGTCCATTTTAAATGAGCCTTGCCTCACAGAACACGGTGGCGCTTCTGGATCATGCTCAACAATGGCTTCCTTTTTGCATGATAGAGTTTTAGATGGCATCTGTGGATGGCACAGGGAACTGTGTTTACTGACAGTGGTTTCTTGAAGTATTCCTGGGCCCACTTCATAATGTCAATGACAGAATCATGCCGGTGAGTGATGCAGTGGCGTCTGAGGGCCCGAAGATCACAGGCAACCAGTACAGGTCTTCGGCCTTGTCCCTTATGCACAGAGATTTTTCCAGTTTCTCTGAATCTTTTGATGTTATGCACTGTCGATGATGAGACCTTCAAAGCCTTTGCAATTTGACATTGAGGAACATTGTTTTCAAAGTATTCCACAATTTTTTTTATGCAAGCCTTCACAGGTTGGAGAGCCTGCGGCCATCTTTACTTCTGAGAGACTCAGCCTCTCTAAGACATTCCTTTTATAGCCAATCATCTTACACGCCTGATGCCAGTTAACTTACTTACTTGCTCAATGTTCTTTCAGCTGATTCTCTTAATATATTAATAGCTTTTTCAGCCCTTTTTTGCCTGTGTCCCAACTTTTTTGAGACCTGCTGCAACCAGGAAATTTTTATCCACAAAATGAGTTCATTTCAAATGTAAAATGTCTCAGTGTCAACATTTGAAATGTTATCTGTGTTCAATTGTAAGTCACAAATTGGCTCATGTGATCTGTCATTGTCATTGTCATTGTCATTGCATTTTGATTTTATTCACAATTTACACTTCGTCCCAACTATTTCAGAATTGGGGTTGCAGTATATAGCTCTTTTTAGACCTTTTTCTGTTGCGAAAATTTTCATTTCGCCATCTTCGAAAACATCTTCACCACATGAAATTGAATTAAACTTGCCTAAGAGTTTTGTGCAGTATTTGCAGTTGACATAGCTCAATCCTGAGCAGAGAAATACATATGACATTATACAGTAGATGATTCCGTGATTCCAACAGTTTCAGGAATTTCCTTTAGCGTTTCAGTATGAAAAGACCCTCATGCACATCCAGCACGCTCTAAACATGGTTTCTTGAGACCACAGTATATGAACCTCACTGGCCATCAGAGAGCCATGACAACAAACCCACTGAACGCCACTGGGATCAACTGCAAAGCAGACTATGAACCATTTCCCCCAAAACCACTGCCTTCACAAATGCTTTTTTGGAACAGAAGCAAATCACCAACGCGAAATTCTAGTGGAGCTGCCACAGAAGGAAGGGGTGGATCAAGTACGCATGCAGGCCCCTAACTTTGTAACGAGATGTTGATGCTCCGTACGTCCATGTTTTATTTATTTATTTTACAGCATATTCCACATGTCTGTGTACCAGAATTGATCAGTACTGCACCGTCAACACGGTATGAATGGAAATTGTTTTTTTTTTCCTCCCCAAGAACCCAGCCTCCATTATTCCTGCATAAGTACCATGGTAGTATGAGCCATTACATAATGGCCAGTTCAGCGGGGAATGTAACTTATTTTCACCCTCTAAAGGGCATGCGCATAGCAAACTTTAAATTTAGCATGTCACATTTCGCCGCCACTTCGTTCACTGCTTCAGTGAGGAAACAATTTCAGATCACTAAAATTAGACATCAATGATACCTGATTTCAAGTTAAACGAATAAATGATTTTGGGCTTACCAGAAGAGAAGACCCACTTCATGTTGTCTTGCTTGGCCATGCTCAGCATTGGAAGCATGGTGCCCAAGATGGCATTCAGGAAAGGCACCATGCCGTATGCTGAAATCAACACATTCACTTGTTGAAACACAACAAAACATAAATTGTTACAGATTTAAAAAGAAAAGAAAGGGGGTTAAATGCTAATTTATAAATTACATTTTTCTGTGGTGTGCCTAGAAATAAGTACAGTGAAAAGGACGCAAAAAAAAGACAGAAATGAAAGTCTGAATTCTATTAGGCTGTTAGCATGACTGCAAAAATAAGAAAAACTTCAACAGCTGTGAAAATAAATATACACTGTGAAGTTTTTTTGCATGACTTATGTATGTACAGTATCATCAGAATGCTACAAAGAATTCCCCTTCTCAAAAGTTACATTGAAACAGTTCTCCTGCCAATGAAAAGTGTATATCGTCTCCTCCCATCCAGTTTATTAGTAACAACCTCCTGAGGCTTCTATGGTCATCAGTGTTGGCTGCTCAAATCAAGCCATCTGACAGGATTGCTCCGGCGAAATGTGCACTTCTTCTGGTAGTCATCCCCAGTGGCTGGGCATTTGTGACACCCACACTGCTTAGCCTGCAATATCTGAACTGAACTGCGCTATTCTCCTTTGGGCTCTGTCCCACTGTCTAAAGTATGACTATCAATAAACAGTACTCTTGTGTCTGCACTTGATTCCGGGTCAGGATCATATCAGCAATCAAGCCAAACAGGGAATGGAATCAGTGGAGATGCTTTGAAGCACCACGGTGCATAGACTGGACAGCGGGAGGAAGAATTCTGCCAATCCACTGGAGTTCCATTTACAGCGGCCCAGCCTGACTCCCGTGGGAGCTCTGCTGCCCAGCCCTGACATAGGGGCCGCCCAGTTATTCGGCCCGGTGCTAGGGGCCAATTTTCTGTGCAGCCAGGCTCCTGAGGGGCATTGCCCAAGTGGGCGCTCCATCGCCCTCCCCAAGGGGGTGCCCTACTGCCCAGCCTTAGAGGGTGCTCCATCACCCTGCCAAAGAGAACGCTCTTGAAAACTGTCCAAGGGATGCTTTGTTTCCTTCTCCATTGCCCTCTTTCATTCCCCACCCCAGGCTCACTAATGGCGACCTCGCCTACACCATGCACTTGTGTCCTGGGCCCACCACGTGGTCGCCAGGTGGCACCCATCGGGGAGGGGTATACTGTCACAGCCCTCATGTGAGTCACTGTCTAGTCACCTCCCATCCTGCAGCTTGCATGTCTTTTAGATTTATTCTCTCCTGTGACTGACTTACATTGCACGTGTGATTTCAGACAGCTGTTTCATGCATTTGGGTTCTCCATTTCCTTACATATGTGTGGGCGTACATATGCCCCTTAGTTTGAGTTCACTCGCTGCAGAACTGTCGCATTTGCTAAACGGCCGTTAGCACTTAGTCAGTTTCTTCCTAAAATTAGTTTATCGTCTTTGGATGTTAAACCGTAATCTTTCATGAAAGTAATATACGGAAGTATTCTTCCTAGTTCAGTTAATAGGAATAAGGCTCCTAAGCCTTGCTCGGGGTCTACAGAATTGGAGACCGAATTGCTGCTCTCAATTCATTCTTCCACCCAGTTTATTAGGACCAAGCTCCTGAGCCTTCTACGGTCAGGATTCGGACTGCGTTCCGGACAACTGCTCCATCAGGGCATCTGACTGTTCGCTCTGGTGAAGTTTGGACTCCATCCAGCAGTTATCCCAGAAACGCACTGGCTACACGCACACACATACTGTCTTTGCCTGTAAAACATGAACTGGACTGTGCCATTCTCCACTGGGCTCTGTCCCACAGTCTACATACCATAATCATTAAAGCCCGCTATTGGATTGCGCTACGTCTCTTGATTCCTGTTCAGGATCATAACAGTATATACTGCATGCATATGTACGCATTTCAGACATCAAATTTAATTTGAGGACATTTACATCCAAATCAGATGAACAGTGTAGGAATCACTGCACTTCTTATACAGGGTTGCCCCCTTGTAAAGGACGAAAAGAATCAGACAATTGTTGCCTCATCCATTTCAAAGCCAGGGCTGTGTCCTATTCATTTCATTTCCATGTAAGCAGATAAAAAGTCTAGAATTGATTTGGATTTTGTTGCTGTTACCTCAAAATATGAAGTCCAAAGTACTGTCACTGCCAATGAAGAAAGCCATCACTAGGCTGAAAAATCAAACAAAGCCATCAGCAAAATGGTAAAAAAAAAAAATTGATTTAAAAAAAAAAAAAAAAACCCCAATCAGGTTTCTTCAAATAAACTATCTGCGCAAGTGAGCTCAGGAACATAAAAAAACCCCTGAAGACCACAAATAAAAACTGTGGGGGATGACAGAGTAATTCCATAGAGAAGAAAACCCATTCCTAACCTATGTCACATCAAGAACATCCTTAATAAGGCGGGTCTATCCCTTTCAAAGCCAGCAATTCAGAGAAGACTTGAAAAAACCGATGCTCCACTGCAGAACATTTATGTTGACTGTGTCAATAACAAGATGAGATTATAGTTCTCCATAAAATATCTAAAAAAGCTAGGACTGTTCTGGTACAACATTCCAAGGACAGATGACACAAGGATCAACTTTTAACAGAATGATGGGAAGAGAGAAGTACAGAGAAGGGAATATTCCAACATCTGAAGCATACCGCCCCATCATTGGAGAACGGCGGAGGTAGTGTGATGGCGTATGGCTGCCAAGGGAACTTGTTCCCTTGTTTTTATTGATTATATTACCCCTGACAAATGCAAAAGGATGACATCTGCATTGTATGGAGGCTTTTAATCTGCTCATGTACTGGACAGCGCTTCAAAGAGCCGACAGAGTTTGACCTAAAGTCTGCTTTTTGAGGGCCAAAAGTACAACATTCAACAATGGACAAGTTAATCACCTGTCCCAAATCAAGTTGAGTATGTATATCACCAGCCAAAGGCAAAACAGCTGCACTGTTGCACTGCAGAAATTGAAGACAGCTGCACTGAAGGTTTGGCAAAGCCTCAATTGAGAGGCAACTGAGCATCTGGCGATGTCCACGATTTCCAGACTTAAGACAGTCATTGGCAACAAAGAACTTCAAAACCAAGAATTAACAAGCATGACATACTCAGATCCCCCACCATAGTATGAATGATATCTGGCCTGGAAATTAAACGCAATGGAGCGATGGACAGATGGACATGAGGATGGACGAAAGTATGGAAAGGTACACCTACATAAAAAGATGGATCCATACATAAATTGTTATGGCCCAGAAAAGAACAGGACGGCTGATGTCTGGCCTGGAAACTAAACGCGGTGCGGGAACAGACAGACAGACAGACAGGAGGACGAATGGTAGTCGTAAAAGGCACCTCTACACCAAAAGATATTTCACATAAGACATTTCGTTCAGAAATATTGAATGTTTTTAGAGTTCACCCTTCAGAGAAGGGTGACTGACTGACTGACTGACTGAAATACAACCTTCATTCCTATATCCCTAAACACTTAGTAACAGAGGGTAAAAAGGCAATGTAATTTACCATCATGTTTGTCTGTCCAGTTACTTTTGAGCCTGAAAGGGGAGGGGTGACCATGTACAATAGCTGTAATTCCTACACAGTTCATACAATATATTAGACATAATCCTAAATTAAAGCTGAAAGTCCACACCTTATTTCCCACTTAAGTGTTTTAATTTGAACCAATTGTGATGGCATTCAGAGGCAAAATAATAAAAATTTTGTCACTGTTCATATACTTACAGACCTGATATAAAAGTCATCAGAAACACAGAGGCAGGATACATAATCTATGAGTGACAACTGCCTGAAATGCATATTTGAAATGCAGTATGGCCAACAAGTAGAATGGGGAAGTGTAGAACAGTAAAAATGAGTGAAAGTGACATGTCAGCTACTGTTTAGTGCACGTTTGAAGGGAGATGTGTTCATACCATTGGAATAGGACAGACTCGCCAATGTCTGGACTACAAAGAAATGAGGGAGCACCCCTGGTTGGAATTTGCCCAGAATCTCCTCCATGATGTCATTGATATACTTATTGCCCACAGCAACCAAAATATCACTAGCTGCCTGCTGCCAATCTGGCACCATTTCCTGTAAAATAGGGAGGAGAAGATTAAATTATACTGAATAACATAAATGTCATTAGAAATTGTATGCATAAACATGAATAAATCATGGAATCAAAACCAGGTCAGCAACTGCATCCAAGAAAAGCTTATTCTGGTTGTGATACCTTTTCATGTTAAGAATTCAATTGTAAAACCAACCATACCTTTGATCTGGTCATTTCATCAGAGGCAAGGGAGATTATGCTTTTTATTTTTGGACAGCTGATGTCATCAATCTTGGACTTCACAACCAATTCAATGGTTTGCAGTATGACCACTCGATGTGCAACTGTAAGCTGTGAGAGAAACAGTGAGCACCAGAAGTGAACACCTAATTATCAAAGATAAGGAGAAAGAGAGAGTCTGTTTGGGTTCGACTGCAAGGGTGTAGTCCCCGAAAGCCTGCCTCTTCCCTGTTTTGCGCATTATTCAGCCAATACTGTCGCCATGGCAACCAAAATCGATAGGTCTCATAAGTGAAGTATTGATACATCTCCATACCAAATATCAAAGTAATCCGTGAAAAATTTCAGCCTATACAGCGTCCACAAGGAAATCTCTATGTTTTTCCCAATTTTGCATATTATTTGCCATGGCAACCAAAATCAATAGGTGTCAAAAGTGAAGTAGAACACATGCCCATACCAAATATGAAAGTAATCGGTAAAAAATTACAGCCCGGAGAGCGTCCACAAGGAAGTGTCTACAGACACGAACGCGGCAGGGGAGACGACACCCATGAATCCCTAGTAACCACCCGACTTTGTCCGGGGGCTACAATTATCTTTGCTAGTGCAATAAAAACAAATATAAAGCACATTAGCTTTACAGCTGTGCTATGAAAAGGTTAGCCAAAACCTTAGTTATATTATTTTATAAGACATTTTTAAAAAATGCACTTTTTGTCCAATATTACACCAGAAGTCGTCCAGATGGAACATACACAACACTTTGTCTTTCGCTACTTTGCACTTTTCTAATGGAATGGCCCACTACAGTGCTTAGTCTTCTCTTTAACTTTACTCTCAATTTGCGGAGTACAACATCCGTCTCAAAAACAGAAACCAGTAGCAACTCTTCACCACACTGAAACTTTCAAATCAGACTCAGGTGTGTCATTCTTAACCATTAATCCAAAAGAAAACTGAATAGAAAATATCAATCATAATTCTCTGAGATTCAACAGGACATCTGACAGGATTCTGTGGTGCAGACTCACACAATTCTCTAACCTCTGTTTTCTTCATATTTTTAGCATAAAACTGAAAAAACTGCCCAATAGAGATGAAGCAGCTGCTTACCTTCCTTACAAAAATTTAAAACCAAAGAGATTGAAGCAGTTTTCACCTAAACATTCATAAAAACATGTCGCTTTTTTGCAAGAGATTTTTGACTTCCAGGTGCTGAGAGTCTTCAGGCAATGAGCCTAGATACAAGTCTTGTTGATACACAGTCAGGCTATCGAAAATATAAAAATTTCAAATGGCAATCAAACCCTTTCAAAAATGAATGTATTTATTTCATAAAAGCCTAAGTTTGAACATTCCAACATTAACTACAGTCCGTTCGCTCACACGCTACCGCATGCCCCCCCAATTGTGATACCTGGAAAACTCTGCCCTCTAGAGCATCCACAAGCCACACACTGAAACTGGATCATTTCCAATACAAAATTTAGCTTTATTTCACCAATTCTGTTGCCATGGCAACCAAAATCGATAGCCGTCATGACCTAAACATAACCTATTCCCACACCTAAAATCAAGGAATCGGTTGAAATTTGCAGCCTGAAGGGCGTTCATAAGAAAATCTCAATAGGCACGGCGGCAGAGGTGAAAATGACGACCACGAATCCATTGTAACCGCCCAATTTCCTCCAGCAGCAACAATTCATTTTACCACTTATTTCATGCAGCGAATCGTGTTTCCTGCAGGTACAGTTAATTTTGTTTCCTTTGCCAACCCACTTATTCCGTTACTTCCTTGGATTAAAATGGGTTTTGGCCAGAACAGATGCAACTTCTTTTGCGCACTTAAGTCTAATCTTAATGGGAGCTAGTAGCAATACGTTACCTGAACAATAAATAAAAAAAAAAAAAAAATGATACATTTAATTGTTTTTAGGTTTGTAATTTAATTACCGACATCAATATTGCGCAATACTAGAGAGCATCAATATTGCGCAATACAAGCAAATACTAGAGAGTTTATGATCGAATCATTATTGCAGCGATTAAAACATTTCACCTGGCAAAAATTCTTATAACCGTAATGCAGTGTACCTTCTCATTTCTAAGACAACCTTTTTGGAAGACGTATCCCATGATCATGGAAAGAATGCTGTGGAAAGGCCCAATTATCACTTTTGGACATCTATTAAATTTCCACATTATCCAATGCATTTTCCCAATTAGCAATATGTTTTTCCATATAATATGTACTAAAATTAACTAATTCCCCCCCCCCATCACAAACTCTGATTCAATATACAGCACATGTATACTTAAAGTAAAGCCATGATTCTTCTTTGCCTGACCCCAAATCACTGCCTAATCTGGGTCTTATTCTGACTTGGATGATCAAATGAAAACATAATAGTAACCCTGTTGCGGTACTTAAGAGCAAATTACTTTTCATGGGTACAGCATCTTCCATCTTCCCTTTCATGCAGTTAAAATGGTGGAATTGACGCAGATGACTGATGCCATGAAGCAATACCACCATCACATTGCCAAATCAATGTCAAAGCATTAAGCCAAACCCATTTACAATGTTTAGTCTAATTCAATCTGGGCCAGTAATTCAATACTAATGTGGATTAACCATTTTACAGCTGTGAATTACCGTTCAGAATTTCAGCATGCACCCTGTGGTGCGATAGAAAAGGATTTTCAGCCCAGAAACAACCATCAAAATCTCTCAAGCCAATTAAGCCCCCTTCCCCATTCAACCATGTCATACACAAATCTGCAAGTCATTTTCAGAAATCTGCAAGAAATTAGCATGATGAAGCATGGGGATTTACCCTGTAAGGCTGCAGATGACACACAATCACAATCTAAAATTTCCACAGCAAACGCATTGGACAATCAAGCTCTTGCCCTTTGGATTATCCACCTTTATTTCAGCATGGTACTGGTAATTATCCATCACAGAAACTATGCTTAGTGTGTGATTCCAGCATCATTTAACAGCAATTCAACAGTCAACGAAAACAATAAACATTCACTATTTTGTTACCAAATTAAGACTGCACAGAGCATCAACTGCTGGGTAGATGAATAACTTGGCAAAAAAGAGACAAGGAATTGGACTCAGGCAGCAGCTACTGGCAGCCCATTATGAAGTATAATGGTTTCAGCAATTAGCACAGTGAACAAGAACCTGGCATAAACATCTTCGCTGACCTTGGGATGCTTCAGCAGGTAGTCTTGGCACATTGACAGGATCTTGTCAGGCTGGTGCTTGCCGAGTGTCAGCATGGACTTCCTGACCTGCTCCTGGACTACAGGATCCCGATCATTGGCAGCATCCATGAGAGCCAAAGACACCTCTGGAGGGAAGAGCAGGGATTAACAAAGAGACATACAGACATTCTGGCTTTCTATTCACCGGAGCAGAAAGAAAACCAATGCCAGCATAAACACAAAACTGAGTCACGATGAAGCATGATAGTGGGGCGGTAATGGTGTGGAATTCCAGACCAACTAAGACTTTTGCTCATCAGGAAACAGTCAGGAGACAAATTCTGGATTTGGAACTGGATTATAAGATTCAGCAAAAACAACACCGGCACATGGAAAGGGTGGTAAGGGTGTGAGGATGGAGTAGCACCAGTGATTGACAATAAAGCCATTTAAAGCACCAAGTCTCTGGTGACTGCTTTGTGGATCCAAAAACAATCATTATTTCAAAAGACAATGATTATTCATTCATTCATTTATTTATTGACAACAGATTAACTATATTAAATATGAACAAACAAAAATGAATGCCACCTTACTGTACACAAGCTAACTGCTAATCGTGAAATAAAGTCTCAGGCCTACTTAGTTTGATCCTGATTGCCATTCTATTATGTAGTCAGAGAAACTCACGCTCCACATCCGACTCCTCCATCTTGCCCGTAGAGAGGCTTCAGGCAGACGATCAGGAATGCATCTGTTGCACTTGTGTCCCAAACTCACTTCTTCAGATGGCATAGGTTCAAAGACAAATTTTGATTCAGAGAAATTTTAATTAAAATACTCAATATATTTTTACAGGACACTTACAGTGTGTAAATGTGACCAGCACCATCAGACTAGTTCTCACTGAATACGCATCAAAAGGCTTGTCAAAGGACCAGTCAAGGTTGTTAAGGGAGAACGCACTGGTAGCATAACCATAGGAGGCTTAAATTAGGCATGCAAGAGATTTCTCTCATTGATATTAGGTGTCCCCATGATGGTAACTGTCTCAAGAGCTAAACGTTTTCAGCATTAAGGTCAATGTCATTAGTCCAACAGATGGCTTTGACAATGTGAAGGCCCACGCAGTCTCAGCATTGGCGTTGTCACATCAATGGTTACTGTTGCTCGAAATCAATAAAGAGCAAGTAATGTTTAAAAACCGTAAAAACTGTCGATGCAAGGACATGTATCACCTGAAAAGTATTCAACTGCGTCGCGCAATGTTAGCCATTTGAAATAACTGGCATAAGCTTGAAAGCCAAGTCAGCTGCTTTGGCAACCTGACTTGGCTCCTACATACGAAACGTTGGCCTATTTGGTAATTAAGTTAGCGACTAATTAAATAAATTAATCAGACAGGTCAACGCAAAGCCAACTCACTGAGAAGAAACCGAGAGATGTCAGCAAGAATTGACGGTTTCTGTCGGCTAGCTAGCAAACTGCCACCTTGTTCACAAAACGTCGTATACGAAGCAGCTTCTTCATGAGCCGGTCAGCTTATTTAGAACAAAAATATTTGTTGCAGGGTTTAAGTTGAGTGATATTGACCAGCTGGCAGCACACATACTTCCGCGATTGCTACTGCGCTCTTGCTAAGCATTTTCTTAGCGTATGTTAGCCAGCATGCTGTGAGGCACGTCAGAAACAATGATCAGGCTTGATAAGCGGCTACGGCAAACCGGAGATCTCAAAGAATAAATGGACCCAAACTTCACAATCAATAATTGCCGCAAGCCATAATAATAGCAACCGTAATACTGATACAGGAAGTATGTCTCACCTTTTGAAGCAAGTTAGCTCCTCCCGAGCTTCACTGCCAGACAGATGCCAATTTCCAGCTGTTTTCAAACAAGCTTTCGAAGGGTTGGAGCGAAATAAAATTATGGTTGCTACAATCCTTATTTGATGTAAAAGTACCACAAGTATTTCGCTCTGCCTGTCAGGTTTCTACACAACTGAGTTCAACGCACTTTTCTACGGCTGCATGTCGCTATCACTGCATTGCATTGCAGGTAAACACGCCTAGTCATGTGTTCCAAGTCAGCAGGAACAAATCAGGAGAGGCGTGTCGATATCAGTCTTCCAAGCGTGATATAGTACCATAGAGTTCAAATGTGACAGGATTGCAGGTTGTGATATTCGCAAAAACGTAATTTCAGAGAACTGATGATGCAGCATAACTTGATTAATATCGCAATTTCTTCTTGTTCTTTATCTTATAATAATAATTATAATAATTATTATTATTGTATGGGCTTTCATGCTTGTAAGTTTGCAACCTCCTTTATCCTTTCTGGATTCAAGACTACAACACAACCGCACAGAACATTGAACATTGAAAGACAAAAATAAGAGAATAAGTGACAAGAATAATTACAGACCAATTGGATTATCTAATGTTGTTACAAAGATTATTTAGGGTGTTATTTTTCATAGAATAGATTCGTTTCTTGGTACCACTGATAATCAGTTTGGTTTCAAATCTTACCATGGTACTGATCTATGTGTATTCGCTCTGAAAGAACTTATCCGGTATTATGTCAAACATGGCTCTCAGATGTTTGTTGGATATTTAGATACTTCTAAGGCATTTGATCGTTTGAACCATCGCAAGCTACTGCAGAAACTTATCCTATGTGGAACCCCTTCTTTTATTGTTAGAATGATTGGATATTGGTATTCTAGTCAAATGTATAGAATCCGGTGGGGATCCTCACTCTCTGATAGTTTTTCAATATCCAATGGCGTTAGGCAAGGTGGTAAACTTTCTCCACAGTTGTTTAACTTTTATACAAAACTTTTAAGTATTGAACTCAATAAGACTCCTGTTGGTTGTTGCTGTTCGGGCTCGATTTTTAATCATTTTATGTATGCTGATGACATTGTGCTTTTGTCTCCATCTGCTAAAGGTCTTCAGCATCTGTTAGATATTTGTTCCAAATATGGTCAGTCCCATGATATTATTTTCAACTCCGAAAAGGCTAAGATTATGCAGTTTGATACCAATAATCATAATGTGTTCATAGATGTAGTTTTGGATAATGTGGTATTAGAATATGTTAAAAGTTATAAATATCTTGGCCATGTGGTAACTAATGATTTGACAGATGATAATGATATGTGTGCTACAGTCAGATCTCTCTATGGTCGAGGAAATATGATTTCAAGAACTTTTCACTTTTGTTCTATTGCTGTTAAGAATAGGTTGTTTATGTCTTTTTGTTCAAATGTATACCTGTGTTTTTTATGGGTTGATTTTAAATATTCCACATTTCATTTGCTCCGAGTAGCTTTTAACAATGTATTTAGAATAATCCATGGTTTTAGTCGAAGGTGCAGTGCTAGTCACATGTTTGTTTCTAATGGTATACGTTCATTTGCTGAGATGTTGAGGAAATCAATCTTTAATTTTTTATCTTGTTTACAAACTTGTGTTAATTTTATAATCTTTGCCATTGTGAATTCTAGTGTCTATTTTAGTTCTTCACTTGTTGATTATTGGCACAAAATGCTTTATACTTGTTACAGATTGTGAATATATTTCTACATATTGTACCTTCTTTATACACTATGGACTATTATGTCTGAAATAAATAAATAAATAAAAATAAATAAATTGCCCATGCTTCAAGAACTGATAAGTTCTAAAGTAGATGACGCTAATTAAAGTATTTGGACAATTCTAATAAGCAAAATTACTTTTAGCTTTTAGCTCATTAAATCCATCCATCCATTTTCTATGCCTCACAAGGATCGTGGGGGAGCTAGAGCCTGTCACAGCTGACTCTGGGCAAAAGACAGGGACCAATCCGAGACAGCTAGCCAATCCATCGCAGGGCGCAAACGCCATTCATTAAATCCATTCATGAAAACTTTTTTCATCAAATGTATGTCCACAGAAGGGATGCAATTTCAGAGTTTTCTGCCTAACAGCAGTATTTACTGTCTATTAAATATAGGCTTTAGGACACCATGCGTGCATACACCATGCGTCCAAAGCTGGATGTCCAACGTCGGGAACGTGGCCAGCAGTTACTTGTGGACTGGGAGGGGAACGAGCCTGAGGAATCCTCCTGGGTCCTGGAGTGGAACATCTTGCACCCCTCTCTGTTTCGCGATTTCCTATACTGGCATCCGGGGTCCACCACTGGGCCACCAGGTGGCGCCCATTGGAGGGTGGGTACTGTCACAGCCGTCTTGAGAATTTCTTTGATCTCTCTTCACAATGCAGCAACTTGCATGTCTATTAAGTGCATGTGTCATGTGATTGTTTTGCATCTTGTATGTCTTTCCCTGCCCGACTGAATCTCTTTAAGTTGCTACCTAATGACCACACGACAACTATTTCAGCCATTAGTTAGATGGGAAAGTTACTGGATTGCAAAGTCGCATTTCTCTAATGCAACTCGTACTTCAGTGAAAGCTTTTTCTCTGAGAAGTCTTAATTGTCATTTAGTTAACTCCAACAAGCTTCCAATCTAAATCAAGGTCCAGGACTGGGAGCAGGTTCAAGTCAACAAGCGTGTTCATCGACTCACCTGCATACACATACACACTCACACACACACACACACACACACACATATATATACTTTTGTATATAGTTGTCTGGATACTGCAAGCTTGGAACACTGTCCGATCCGGCTGACTCAGTACTTGTGAAAAGCACAACTGAGGCATTATAAGGGTCAATAATGTGTAACCTATTAAGTTTTGAATTATATAGCTCAATTTCTTTGGATGTAAAGTGACCAGTGAAGTCTGATGGCTTGAAATCGGCACTAGTACCATTTATTTCCACTCAGGCTTTTTGTGCCAAAGTAGCGGCGTAAACAGGAGTCACAGGACATTGGTAGCTCTATAAGAGCAACTCTCTTTTTCAACAGCTCTGCCCCCATTATCCCTGGCGAGGCTACGCCAATGGCCCATTCCAAAATACGGCAGTAAGTTCCGCCCCTCAGTTACTGTTGCTACATGCCACAAGCTTTGTGGACAAGTTAAATCTCAAGAAATCCTGTTTGCTTTTAGGTTTTTTTTTTTCCTAACTTGATATCAACTGTCATAAACTTTGATAACAAATGTTTACATTGTTTAAAACAAATATTGATGTCAGAATTGACTTTTATTGAATTATTACTGTTGATTTTCATGTGACTGAAAGGACTGTCAACTAAAGTATTTGTGATAATCATATATGTAAGTCTTGTCTGGCACAGTGGTTAGCACTACAGCCTCCCAGCATGGAGGTATTGTGTTCGAATCCGGCCTGGGGTCTTTCTGTGTGTGGAGTTTGCATTTTCTCCCCGTGCTTGCATGGGTTTCCTCTGGGTACTCTGGTCTCCCCCACCCACAAAACATGCAATATAGGAACACCTCTGTATGGCTGAGTGTGAATGCTTGGTGGAAATACTTTCCATAAATTTTGTATGTTCGCCCAACTAATGATTATTATGTTGGACTTACCCCTTGTAATTGAGTAATAGTAACACCAACACTTTATGTTGAACCAGCATATTTACATTTATGTCACTCAATAAAAGAATTTGTTGCTAAATTAACGTTTTATGATTAGGTGGAAATACTTTCCATAATTTTATTATGTTCACCCAACAAATTATTTTTTTGAGTGTAGATGTCAAGGTCACAGCGAAGTTCTGGCAATTTATGCAGAAAATTGAGCCCCTCAGAAACTACACATAGAAATCCAGCCAGACAAAACAGTGGAATCTTACTACACCTGACAAGCAGAGTGAATAGTTTTTCATATGGATGGATAGGTGTGTGCGACATGGCGACATTAGACCTTGAACAATTAGAATGTGTCCATGATCCGTCATTGCATGGAGACCGTTTGCATCGTGTGTCAGTGCATATTTTATCTGTTGCAGCTGTAGGCTCATATGATGGGGTGTGGTGGAGGGGGAACATGAGCAAACGGCGCCCTCCCACTTCTCAAAATATTAAAAATCAATATATTTGATCGGCTAATTGCCTGATTAACAGCTTACCAATTCATCAGATTCATGAAATTGTCCTCTTACGTGACTGCAAGAGAGTTCATGATATTTTGTGATTGAGTGTCAAGTTGACAATCTTTCTTTTCTGGGGGGGGGCTATTTGGGCAAGTACTGGGCAATATCTCTCTTGGGACTGTATGGAGCATGCCGCTGACAGTGCGGCAAAATCGAACGTGATCAGCCGAACAATGCAAGATTTCAATCATTTTTAAACTCAAGCAATCATCAACCTTAAAATATATAGATAAAAGAATCTGAACGGAACCATCTCAAAAATCATTTATGTCGAAGCAGTATCGATCAGCCTAAGCTTGCCTTAGTTCGCGATGACAAGGGTAAATTCTAAAATTACTTTACGAACTGCTTGCCAGCAAGTAGCTAGTTACATTCTGGCTGCTGGGGGAGTGCACTGCGTCAGGGGCAGAGCCGCTGGGCGTAGCCGGTGAGCTAATTTACGAAAGTGGCCCACCTTCTCAAGGTATCAGGGGATTGTTTGCAAGATAAACCTGTAGCCCGGAAGGTAATATAACTATTTTTTGTTATATTGCCTGTAATGTGCTGAAAATGCTTCATTTTGGTCCACTTATTTCATTCTGCTCTGTGGAATGCAATAGTGGCTTTGGGCTGACGGACCTAACCATATCTACCCCCCATTCAAGCCTTCATACTAAATATTTCATGTGGGTCGGCGCTGATTATTGTCAAACACAGACCTCTGCACAGGTCCTGGAATTCCCAAGCCCTGTGTTAAATTCTTAGTTGCTGCCTATCGCTCATCAGCGAGTGCATGAACTGGCTAAAATAGCCTAGGTTGCAATTGAAAACCCAGTTTTAGAAAATTAGATTTAGGCTATAGAGCGTAATATCGTTAGCGATCAAATCTAGTCAAATGACAGTGAAGTAATCCACTCTCGAGAGTGCTTACCGTGGCATAATGCATTCACTGAATTTAAACGATAGGTTGGCATTAAATGTGCACTATGCAAGTTTGTTTACTTTCTGAGCGATTATATTGTTGTCTCAATTCGCTGACATCTCTCCATGATCCGCCAGCTGCCTGCCCCTAAATTCACAGTAAAATAAATCTGGGCTCTGGAGACTGCAAAGGCATCACAAACTGCAAATAGACACAAGGGGCACAGGCTGTGCCCCATAACATAAAAACCGTCCCGGCCAATCACCGACAAGAGTTGACTGTTATGGAAGCATGGGAAGGAGGGAACTGTGGGAGGGAGGGGCTGGCTTCCTCTGTTTTGTTTGAGTTTGAATGTCAACAGAAGTGACAGTAAACAAACTTGCATGGTGCACCTTTAATTATAGTGAGCTTCAGTAGTCGCTGTTAATCAAACATAAATGGCAGCTTTCACCGAGACACTCTGCGATATCAGAGCATAGCTATGTTTTCTGGATGATAACCCCAGCGGTTTTTGTCTTAGACGGAATATTATGAGTAAGATGTGTTGCATCGCTTCATTATTGACGTGATGGCTTCAAATACAACTCTCAGTTCGCTGAATTCATGCCCTAATTTCTTATCATAATCAAATTGACCTTTATATTGTCAGCTAATGTTAATGCGCAGAATGGGTATGGCAGTCGGTTGAGAACAATAACTTAATCTGAAATTCGTCAGTAATAAACTGATGATGGGAGTAAGATGAGCAAAGCTTGACTGGAAATGCACATAAAATTTTCGGAGTAAAGTAACGGATTCTACAGAATAGGTGTTTGTGGCACTATCCTGCAACACAGAGTTGTGCCATCATATGCTTTCAATGTACCAGATTACGGACGAATCTCTATCATTAGTTACAAACTACTGAACGTTCAAATTGCTCTTAAAATACTATTTTTTTTTTTTTTTTGTATATGACGGTGATTCATTACTGTGTTTTTATTTCACCCTTATTCTTGTTGAATTGATTTAGGCCTAATTAAATATTGTACTGTCACTTTCACTCATACATTTACGACTATCGGTTCATATTTGCTTTGTCCTGCAAAAAGCCACAAAGTTTAAAGAGAACCGAAAACGAAAAGACAATGGGGCGAGAGGGCAGCCATTTTTTTTCTCGAACAAATCAGTTTGCTACTCCGTTCCCCTAAATACATGCAGATAAATCAATCCCAGCAAACATGTTGTGCCTTCTTCCATCCTACTTCATGACTGCATGTGCTGTGACTTGTAAAATAGTCTTAACCAATATGACAAATGAAAGAATTGTGATAAAATCGAGATTGTGATCTTGCCATAGAAAAATCGGGATGTGATATTTTTGCCATACCCACCCTGACAGATGGATTAACTATAATATACATCACAGGAACAGAAGGGAATGAGGCACACAATAGATTTCGCCTGAACAAGGGGAGGCACATGACACACCAAACCAACTGAGGAGACAATACCTCAAAAAGACTCACAGCTGGAAAGAGGAAGGAGACTATTGGGAAGAGATAAGGATTGTGGCTTTAATTTAAGGTGTGGAATGTGAACGCTTGAAAAATAATGGCTTTTCATTTACTTACAGTCTTAAAATGATCTCAAGGACAAGGACATTTTCTTATAAAATGTTGATGATGGCCAAATCGCCAAATTACTGAAAGCTCATTGGCCTGATTTGTTCATCTGCATTTAGAAACCAGAAAAACCCCGCTGACTGGAAAATTGCCTGCCCAATACTTTAAATTCTAATTTCAAATAAAAGTATGTATCCCACATCTTGCAAGTGGACATGCTGGCAGGCTTTGGTTTATACTTATGTGTATATTTCAGCACCGCTCATCATCTGTGTATAGGCTGCATGTCTCAGATCTATGGAAATTACTGTAAATGTTAAACATTTTAAAATGCATTGTCAAATATATTGAGAAACATATAATGAATGTTGGCAGTCAGTGCGCGGGGAAATACCTCTTGTGGATATACAATCTTTACAGCCCCCAGTAAAACTAATGAGCTGCTCGAGTGCGCTGGATTTATTCTCTGCTGATAAGCAATATGCCTGTACTTTTGTTAAGGAATTTCGAGGAATTTTTCATACCCAGCCAAGCACACTGAATTTGTTAAGCTGCGGTGGAAGGGCTGCTCATGCATTCATGTATATTTTAGTTTTATTACACAATGTGTGGCTTGGCATACAATTCAATAGCTCTGCAGTACATGCACTAGAATCCACAGTTCTGACTCCAACTTCACAGAAATACAGTACAATTTATTAAGGTGTAGTTTTCGTTTTTCCCTCTTGTGGCATGGTTAATTGTCATCATTGACAAGTCATTCTCATTATAAAATGAACTTTACTTGATTTTGGACCCTGACCACCAACAGGAGACTAAAAATGAATTAATTTTATCCTGAGCTATAGTTAGCATTATCATCTGTGCTATAGTTAACATTACCATCTATTGAACAATTTTGGGTGACACTTTACTTGAAGGTATCGTCATTAGAGTGACATGACGCAGTCACGAACGCGTCATAAACATTACGTAAATGTCATAAACGTTGTCATCAAGTGTCATTCAGTTTTTGTGATGACAAGTTGACATTGTTTGGGTTGTCTTGTTAATGACAAGTTTGTCATAAGAGTGACATGACACTGTCATGACTGTTACATGACACGTAACAGTTATGACAGTGTCATGTCACGATTATGACAGTACCTTCAAGTAAAGTGTAACCCAATTTTGCAATGTCTTGTTGATGTTTAGGGTGCAAAATCAAGTAAAGTTCATTTTTAATGAGCATGATTCATCATTAATGGGTAACACCCATACCACAACAGGGATAAGAACCCAAATTTCATCAGACACATTTATTTCCATGAGTTTGGGTTTGAAACTGCGGGTTCTTGTGCATTTATTGCATTGCTGTTGGCTTTCATTGGCATTCTTGTAATATGTGGTCGTCTGTCGCATAGTGGACACTCTTCAATCATATTCTCTTCTCAGTTAAGATGAGAAATGAAACAAGAAAAAAAGAAATGGGAAAGCTGTCAGTAACTCTAAGAATCATTGAAATAATATGTGAGTCCTGTATGACCAATATTTCACCTGTGTGGCAGCTGAAAGAGAACATTATGGTCATGGGAAGAATTTAATTTATTGCAATGATCAGGTTTTGGGTTTGTTCTGAAACCCTTTGGAGATCTGACATGTTATTTTTCTTTCTGCCCAATCTAGTGGAACGTGGTCTGGCTCTCCAATGTTTATTTTCAACAGCAGGACACAGACTTAATGACAAGGATGAAGTCGATGGAGAGTTTTCACAACTGCACGCTTAATGTTATCAAGAAGTCCACTGACTCTTTAAAGTGATATTGTTGTTTTCCAGGGTCCTGGGCCTTTGGCCAGGACAGTTTTTTGGGGTTTAAACAGTTTCTTGTGCCAGGTTTCATCATTCATAGTCATTTCTCTTATCACGGTTTTAACAGTTTCTGGTATCAGGATTTAACATTTCATAGTTCATGTTTATTGTTCATGTTTTTACTTTTCCATGTCATTTGTTTTGCCAGGTCTGCCCAGCCACTCCACCGCTTGTCTGTGTTCCGCCCCATGTCTTCGTTTTCCCATATTTCAGAGCTCTGGTTGGCTTTTGGTATTTTCCCCTTCCTTCTGTGCTGTGCTGGATTCAGGGCTGTCTAAGCTTAATTGGCAATTAACTGTTTTTAAGTTACTAACATTTACTAACAGTCACGGGAGGTGTAATTCTTAGACAGGCACGTTACTAATCCTTCTAATTTAGGTAGGGAGTTTATTGCCATGATTCCTGCTTCACTATTTCAAGTCTTGCTCTGCTTTTCTGTTCTAACATTCATGCTTCCTTCCGATCTGCATGCTTCATTGGTACTTGAGCACGCTCATTTTCTTAATGAGCAAGTCAAGTCAATCAATCTTTGTCCTTGTCACATGATCTTGCCTTGCCCATTGTTTCTTCTCCAGGTGTTGCCCCTCATGTATCCTGATTTTCCTCCCTTTATCTGGTGTCGGTGGAAGTTGGCTGGCAGACAGAGTCTCGTGTGTTTCATGTCCTCAAGTGTCACAGTGTTTAGTGCAGTATTTTCATCTTTCTCATAGCCAAGCCAAGCCAAGCCAAGCCAAGCCTTGTTGTAGTCTAGGCCTGATTATTTTTTTCTGTTTGTAGTTTTCTTCCTGGAGGTTCCTGTGGTTTTTGTTTTTTGTCGTTTGGACTTCTTAGTTTACAGCTCTGTGAAGCTTACCTTAGTTGGATTTTTGCAACTCTTTGGGCCAAGTTTTTTGTTGGCCCTCGCGCCTGTTTTCTTTTGTTTTAATAAATTCCCAGTTCCCCGGCATCTTACATCTGGTGTCTTACTGATCTCGCATCAGATATTTTTTGAAAATCTCTGAAAGTTAACATTCAAATTTTAGTATAACATTCAAATACAAATGCTAAACAATTTATCAATTACATTTCAAGACAAACAAAGCATTCATAAAATATATCAATGAGTGCATGTGTTTTAATTATCTGTTATGTATTATAAATGATAATTTATCTTATAGAATGAGTCACGTTAACAACATGGTTAATGCACTGCATTTGCTGTACATAAAAGCAGGGAAAAAAAAACATGTTCAAGCCAACCCTGCAAAAAGTTGAGACAAAATGGAAAATTCATATAAAAACAGAAAGCAGTAATTTATACTTTACTTTGACATATTTTACTGCAGAGATTAAGACAAGATATTTAATGTTTTGTCTGGTCAACTTCATCATATATATGTTCTGATCCAGACAGGAAATCAAGTCTAGAGGCAAAGTACAGTCTAATATTTGGGTTTATTGATAGTAATGCGGTAACACTGGGCCGGAGCAGAGAAGAAAATAGCACTGTTCACCTCTGATGTTAGAGGCGAAGCTGGGTAGGCATTGCCAATCTTTGCCTTGTGGCTTTCCGGGATGATTCCCAGGTGGAGTGCACACTTCCCTAGAGCTGAACTGTCCAAAGAGAGGGTAGAGTAGGTGGCAGGAATTCAGTCCCAATCCTGATGACCTTAGAAGGCTCAGGACCTTGTTACTAATGTCCAAACTGAGAATGGATTAAAGGAAGGCAGTCCCCAATCCTGGATAGGTTGAGAAGGGTTTGGGAGCTTATCCCTATGAACTGAACAAAGACGAATACTTCCGTTTATTACGATCATTAATGGTTTCTTTCTTCCCAAGACGATAAACTAATACAAGGTAGGAACTCACTGAATGCTAACGGCCATATAGCAAATGCAGCAGTCCAGCAACTGGTAATCTCTGCGTAAAAGGTATAAATATGTCAACACAGGACAGAGAAGGGAACCCTGAAAAAAAACTCAGCTTGTGAAGAAAGCACAAATCATGTAAACCAATCAAGCAATCTCAAATTGACACACAAGCAGCTAGATCGGCAAAGACATGAAAGGGATTCACACAAGGGTTGTGACAAAATGTAAATAGATGTCCATTTTTGCCATTCAGACCTGCAAGTAAATAAGGTAAAAAAAAAAAGAACAGTGATGTGATTTGGAACAGCTGATGTCAGCAGGTGATTTTAATCATGATTTCATACAAAAGTAGCATCGAGGAAAGTCCCAGTCCTTCAGGAGCAAAGTTGGGATAAGGACTAACGATTTTCTCACAACTGTGTTAGAAAATCATTGAGAAGTCTAAAAACAATGTTGCTTAAAGACAGATAGGAGGGGATTTAGATATTTCAACCTCTGGTGCATAAAATAATGAAAAGATTTAAGAAATTTGGAGTAATTACTATGCATAAAGGGCAAGGGCACAAGCCTGAATACTAGTGATCTCTAATCGCTCAGGCAGCACTGCATCATATACTGTCTTCTATCTGTAAGTGATATATTTAAGTGGGCTCAGAATTATTTTGGCAAACCTTTGTCTTTTACTAAAATACATAGTAACTGTTATGATCCAGACATAGGAATCAAATTACAGAGTACAATCCAATAGTAAGGTTCATTGATAGTAATACGGTAAAAGTCGGACAAAGTCTGGGAGAAGATAACACCGCTCAGTTCAGATGATGTGGGCAAAGTGGGCAAAGCCAGTCACCGGCCTGTGGTTTTTCAGGATGAATGCCAAGTGGAGTGCACTGTTTGCCAGAGCCAAACTGTGCACAAGGATGATGAAGTAGCTTGAGGGGAACTTATTTCCAGTCCTGAAGGCTGTAGAAGGATTGGGAGCTAGTCCGTAATGAACTGGACAGAGCAAAAGACTTGAACGTTGTAAACAAGAACTTGTACCATCCTGGACCCTGAATTCGGCTTGGGAGTTTGTTCCCATTAAAATGGACAAAAGTGCGGACTTGAGTAGGATTAACTTGACCGCGGTCCCAGTGCTGGACCCTGAATGGGCTTGGTAGCTTGTTCATTTTAACTAAGTAAAGCGGAAGGCTTCCACAAAAAACACTCAGTAAAGGTTATATTCAACTGTCCAAAGATGAAGTCCAAATCTTGCTGAATGAGAGCAAAGTTCAGTTATCACGTGTCATAGGATTTCAAGATGGCCGCTGTGGCGGCCATAATATTTGCTGCCACGGTGGCCACACTGTTTGACTGATCATGATGAAAATCAATAGGGCCAATTCCTGAAGTAATGGTGACCCACCCACAAAATTTCAGAGATATTTCAAAAAATTTCAAAAAGTTCATTACTTTTTGAGTTATCTTGTTCATAATCAAACACAAAAAAACAGAAAAACAGCAGCGATCACATAACCTCCTGCTAACTTCGTTTGGCAGAGGCAATTACAATCCAGAAACCTGCATCTCAAAGCTGGGGGTTAAAATACACATCACAGGTACATTAAGTAACAATGAAACAAGACACAGCTGGGGATAGGGGCACACGCAAGACATAAACATCAAAAGAGACATACTTCTAACAGAACGCAAGTTGCAGAATGGGAGGTGACACGGATGGCACTCCCTTTAGGATTGTGAAAGTTACATCTACAAATATGTGAAAAGAAAGCCGTATATTCAGTGTCCAGCAGCACTGTCGACTTCTCTGGGCTCGCAGGAATTGTCAATGGACCATTATGTAAAACACGTATTGTGATCAGACAAATCAATAGGTGAGGTCTTTTCAGAATGACATGGACATGTGCTCTGGACAAAAGAGGAAAAGTACTATCCAGACTGTTACCAGTCACAACTCCTGAAACTATGCTCTCTCATGGTAAGCAGTGGCGGTTTTCCACGGAGGCCAAGGGAAGCCTGGCTTCCCCAAAAATTATTGCAAGAAAGAAAAAATATAAATAAGCTTCACCACAATGTATTTTATATTGTCATTTCCTTGTCAAAACACTACATCAGCGCACTTCTGCTTTGGCTGAGCGTGAGGAGCAAAACAGCACCCCTCCTGTCGAGCTCTCATTGTGTCTTACACTTCGTGTCTCATGCCCTCTGCCCTGTCTGTCAGCTCGGAGGCCAGCTTTACTTTGCCTCCCTTAGAAAAAAAAACCAGCCAGTATTAGCCAATCAGATTGAAGCAAGGCTCGTCGCTTAATGGTCGATGCATCATTAAAAAAAAATATGAGGGAGGCCAGATCAAATCTGGCTTCCAACCAATCACAAACTGTTACGGAAAATACACGCACTGATTCAACTGTCCCGCCAGGCACCAGCCAGCCCGCACAGAAAGTATAGCCATTAAGCCAGAGAATGGGTGGTGACAGGAACCTTGAGTTTCTTGTCAAAATTACTTCACAAAACTTCCTTTTGAGGTTCAACTAAAAGTCAAGCGGGACGGTAGGCCAACTCCAAAGCTCAATTTAACTAAGGGGAGAGCTGATGGAAAAGTTTGCTCTCTTTGTGAAGCTAACTATGCTGGAAACGATTGGCTAACAGGAAGTGCCAAGCTTAACCGGCTTTTTTGATGACCGGGTTGTTGTCACATTTTTCTTATGTGATGCATAAAATGTGGTGTTTTATTCTTTATTATTCTTGTTGTGTCTGGTGCATTTCAGAGTATGATGGCTAAGCTGTACTTTTTTTAATACTCTCAATCCTTACCGAGACTACATTTAGGTCCACTGACATCAGCTGCACTATCATCTGACAGCGCTAAGGTTTACTGTTCATAGCGCTGCAGCACGTTTGATATCAATTTTTATAACTACCTTTTTAACTATGTGTTTTATATTTAGTTTATGTAATTCAGACATTGTGCACGGGTTGTGCATTCATGTTGAGTGAGTTTTTGGATGTATGAATATTGCATCCTTGTGATTTGTTAATTTCAGTTGCGAGGCTGCCACATATGACATTTTGTTACTTCTAATGTTGGTGGAAGGGGTTTGCCTGTGTTTCTGTACAATAGTCCACGGCTGTCTTGCAAATGCTTTTGTAATATGAGTCAGAGAGAAACATTGTCCACAAAACGGAACTTCATTAATACTGTCTGTGAAAGCAATGGCTAAAATGTTTTTGTTATATCTAGATCTTGTCATAATTGCTGTCTGATCACTATGTGTTTAGATTTCTGCTGAAATAAAGCTATGAGACGTTTACCAGCTTTGCATGGGCTTCCTCTAACTGATCACATACTACTGTGTGCCAGAGCCATGAGCACGCGCACAGCCCGAAGCGCGCATCCACAGCTCTCCCTCGCGCTTTCACTCTCACTCACACATGCGGTCCTCTTTTTTAACCTCTTTTTTTTCACTAAAATGAATGAGAAGTCAGTAGAATAAAGGTACTGTAACAGTAGGCTAATTTGTTTGCATGAAAATAACACGTAAACACTGAATTAAATTCGTTGTTCATTCTGGCTTCCTCTGTCATTTTTGTCACGGGCCGCCACTGATGGTAAGAGGTTGTTTCAGTGTCTTTAGTAAGGATCGCTTGCACTTCTGTGAAGGCACCACCAATAGGCTACTGCAAATTACACAGTAATTTCAGAGTAACATATGCTGCCCCCAAGATGACTTCATTTCCAGGGATGCCCATGCATATTTCAACAAGATGGCGCGAACCACATTCTTCACTCATTTCAAAAGGCATGGCTATGTGAGAAAAGGGTGCTGGACTGTCCTGCCTGCAGTCCCAACTTGTCCCCAATAAAGACTGTGAGGCGCATTTTGAAATACAAAATGTGTCAATGAAGACCTAATAGTACTGGACATCTTAAAGGTCTCCTATTATGTCACCGGGTGCACAGCCAATCTGTTATTACAAGCCATTTCAATTATTACAAGTCTTTCCTCTCTTGACATCACATGGGGAAGTAACCAACCAGAGGCAAGAGGAGCTAATCAACTTCAGCCAATCAGTGAATCAGATTTAATCATTCTGGGTGGTCACTCCCCCTTGTGATATCAGGAGGGGGAGATTTTGAACTGGCTCATAATGGCCAATTAGCTGTGCACCTGGTGGCATAATAGGTGACCTTTAATTACATATCTAAAAACTATAAGACATGTTACACATTTAATATAATCATGAAAGCATTGATAGCTCAGTATTTCATATTATTTCATGCACTATTTAAATGTGCAGAGCCAAATCGGTTGTGATAGGGAGTGAAGTAGAAAGCCAGCCTCAGTCAGCTTTCATAAAGTTTGTTGACAGTCTCGTCCGCAGATTTGTGTGGAGGCTGCTGTTAGTGGAATATTACATTTTCAGAGCTCCAATCATGTTCTCGCAACAGAAATTAATGGTCCAGTACAGCTGATCACCCCAGAACACTGAAAGAGCCCATAATGACTGATTTAAGGAGTCAGCTGAGACAGATGAAGGCCTTAGTAAACAACATTATAGAAATAAGAGGCCAACAGGCATAAGGACATGGAGACCAGTTCAAATAATGAATGCATAATGCCAAGACAATTTGGCCGGGATTTGACAAATAGTATTTTACGTCGGGGATTAAAAGCAATTTGAGTCAATCAGTTTCTCTGTCTGCTGGGAGACCAGCAAGATTATCACTTTAATAGCTTGGTTCTTTAATAGGTGCACTATGAATATTCTATCGTTCATAAGTTCAGAATCACCCAGAAATGGTTAAGCTTTCGAAATGAATGGATATTTTAATCACCTGGGCAGCTTAAAATTAATCAGAAAATAGAACTAAGGCGTTATAAATTATGAAATTTGTTTGAAATAATTGCTTTTAATTCATCATTCAACTATGATTGCAAAGCCAATTCTCAGCAGTCTGCCAACAACACACCATGCTACCCAATCAGTATATATTTGCTATACTATAATATTCTGTTGTTAGGCAAAGCACTCAACTCATATTAGGGGAGCAGATGCCAAGAAATATCTGTGGGTTACTACCATTGTCATGCGCTATGAAGCAGGAATTTAGTGTATAAATTATATTATTATATATCTTGCTGCCATACCATCTTGGTAGGATAACTGGGGCAGTTTACCTGGCACGCTGCCGTGAAAAAACTAATTGTAGACTGAGTCCTCTCAAACCATATCAGCTAAGGGTTTTGCTGCAATGGAATAAGATAAAAAGATTCAAACTTTCAGAAGCATTTCATAATGGCTAGACAATATTTTCTGATTTGTTAAATTTTAGTTTACCATATATGCTCATTGCCATCATTCATAAGCTATGATTTTAGGCATGCAAGGAAGCTGGGATCCTCTTTCATAGATAATGTGTTGAAAATTCAGATTATGACAAGACTTGGCCAGGAAATACAGGGCTTGTGTATTTACCAGTAAGACCTTGTCATTTAGCACCTTGACTGTCGATAGATTGGTGTCAGAATATACATATATCTAAAATACTGAATTCAAACCAATCAGCAGTATCATATAACAGAGGGGCATGGCTGTATGACAGTCTCTCTCGAAATGAATCTTTCCCTGAAAATGCAACTCCTCGGAGATCTTCGGCACTACCCAGAGCAGCTTGGACCATGTAGAGTTCACCTACAGGGCGGGCAGAGGTGTAGATAATGCCGTCAATACCCCACTGAATTTGGTACTGGGTCATCTTGAGGGGGCACATAATTTTGTACGTCTGCTTTTTATTTTCTTTTTCTTTTTATTTTTCTTCTGCTTTTAACTGTATACAACCGCACATTTTAGCCGACCGTCTGACCAGCATACATAATCTTAACCAGGGTTTAGTTTGCTGGCTTGTTGATTTTTTAATGAACAGGTCTCAGAGGGTGAGGGTGAAGGGTTTTTTATCTAATGCGCTTTTATCCTCCACTGGCTCCCCTCAAGGCTGTGTTCTTTCACCACTTTTATTCATTTTATACACAAATGAGTGTCGAAGTCAGCATGCCAATCAACATATTATTAAATTTGCTGATGACTCGGTGATTGTGTCACTGCTTAACAAAGACAGCAATCACGGTCCAGTGGTGAATGATTTTATTTGTTGGTGTGAGAGCTCATTTTTAAAGATGATTGTTCCTAAAACCAAAGAATTGGTTATTGATTTTAGGAAAAAGCCTCCACCAAATCCCCCTGTTTTAATTCATGGTCAAGGGGTTGAAACTGTACAACAGTACAAATACTTGGGCACCGTCATTGACAACAGTCTGACATTTGAGGCCAATATAGATGCGATTTGTGCAAAGGCCCACCAGCGCATGTATTTTTATCGCAAATTGAGAGGTTTTAATGTAGAAACTTCTTTTATGAGGATGTTTTATTCTTGTTTAATTGAGTCTGTTTTAAGCTTCTCTTTTATTTGCTGGTTTGGGTCCCTCACTGTGAAAGACAAGAACTGGCTTAACGGAATAGAGACGATGTGTGGCAGAATTGCGGGGACAATCTTGACAAGCTCTCTGTCCTGTATAGAGCCAGGGCTATCACGAAAGCAGGAAGCATCCTGACTGATCCCAGTCACCCGCTGGCCTGCCAATACAGGCTACTGCCTTCTGGTCGCAGGTACATGGTAGCAAAGGTCAGAACGAACAGATTTAAAAACTCTTTTGTACCAATGACAATTGGCTTCATTAATATGTTGTGTTGATCGGCTTCCCTAAGACATTAGGGCACTGTCTTTATTTATTTATTATTCATTACTTTGTGGTGAGTGTGCATGTTATTGTTTTTGTCCGTTTGTATTGCTGTGTTGTTTTTCTGCTGGCTGTACAGGCCTAAGACCTAAGATCTAAGTCCTATCTCATGACACCTTCATGGGATTCTCAGCAATGAGAGTGGAAACCCATCAATAATGCTACCCTTAATTTCACTTGGCACAGCGGTGCACCTTGTAAAACTACAACATTTACAGTATTTGGCCTATTCATTGTGGTTTGTATTCGACAAGACCTAGTAAGTATGTTGATTTCTGTTTGCGGTATCTATGTATTAATTACTGTTTTTTGATCATACATAATTCAAAAAATGTAATTATTCAACGCATCCTTGTGTTTGTGTGACATAAATTTCAAAATAGTTGTGCCTTGAAGGAAGTGAAGGAAAAATATCTTCTTCCTTGTGCGCTGTCGCCCCCTAGTGGAAAAGTATTCCATTGTTAGAAAAGGGAAATCAGAGATCTTCACATTAATCATAGTGAATATTTTCTGCGCAAATAAAACGGCTCTCCCACTCATACAGAGCCAGTAAAAAGTTTGGATATGCTTTACTTATATGTTCTCCGTCTTTGGTGAATTTTAAGATGTTAAACCACTGTATTGACCACAAATGACACGAGGTAAGGTGTACATAGTCTGTAGATGAAAAAAGAATAATTTACTTTCCAAAATCCCAAAAGATTTACTTTTGGGATAGTGCCCAAAATTATGGGACTGAAAAAAAAAAATAATGGGACTTTATTTTCCAAAATGGTAATTATAATAAAGCTAATTTTGGACAGAAAAGTAAAGGATATAACCAAAAGTGCAGTACAGCTGTGGGAACCTCAGCTGTTGTACTAGCAAGAATTCAAATAACTATATGACCGCCCTGAAAGCGAAAAATTATCAAAGTAGGCTCAGTGATAATGCTTCCAAATGGAGGTACTTGTCACAATCCAGACAGGGAACCAGGTGCAGATTCACGGTACAATCCAAGAGGAATATGTTAACTCCTTTGCGGAGATGTAGACGGCAACGGACATTGAGCTGCTTTATTTATGGATGCACGCTCGCAGTTATACTATTCCATCTGTCGATGGCACACCCAAATCAGTTATTGAATATTCACCAGTAAGCCAAGCTTGAACACGGTTTAGAGTATGAACGAGTTAAGTCCCATCCCTGCTTCCCAGGAGTTGCATGAATTTAACTCCTCTGCTAAGCCTGATGTGCAAACTGCTCAATACACTTGCCCATAATATCTATCCAGCCGTTAAAAAAAATGACCTCAGGTGACAGAAAAACAATTATTGTCCTCTGTAAAAACTACTTCAGCTATAGTGAGCTAATGGTATCCCAATTAAGTAGTTTAAAAAAATCAATTTCTGAAGCAAAAATTTGCCATGGTATTGATACTATGTCATCCGACTATCAATTTTAGTCATCACATATTAAAAATACGTAATTTTCTACCCAGGGTTTATGCATAGATTTGTCTCTCAATGAATTCAGCTGATTTTTGGAGCCTCATACGATCCCTCACCGAAATACAATCACTTTAATGGTATTTCAGGTTTATCTGCGTAAGAGCACAGGAATAGTTCATGCCCACATGAAACTCTCCCAACAATTACCTATTGATTGACATGATTTTTATTCAATTCCAGACAGAATAAGCTTTCCTCAGTAATTGAAAGACATTGATTGGACCCTCAGAAAAGTGTTTAAACACTTCAGTACTAGCAGTTAGGTTTTATTCTCTCAACTTTGTGCGGCTGAGAATGACATGATTGCATGGAAAAAAAAGACTTCCAGAACCAAGCCTGGAGTGCTGGGCTTGTATTTGCAGGATGGAAATGTGATTCTGAGATGGGAAATGCCAGATATTCTGAATGGAACAGACTGGAGGTGATTTTTTGGTGGAGAAATTCAATGATGGAGAGTATTTTCTCTTGAAGTGTGAGTAAAACTGTCCTTGTATCTATCTTAAGCTCTATCTTACTTTGGGCCAGCTAGCTAACTAGCCAGCTATTTCATATTTTTGGTTTACCATTGTAATCTCAGAGCTAGTTTGTCAAAGTGGGTGACAGGAGTCAATGATAGCCCTTGCTAATAATACTGATGATACTGCATGTGCTGGCATTTTGCTTAATTTGGCGATCTGTTCTAAAATTTATACCGCATTCAACAAAATAGAATGCCTTGGATTTCTGCTCGTTTAAAATGTGAACAGCTGTAAGACTTTGGTAAATCTCCAACTTCGTTCGTTGCACCGATGACTCTGTTCAATCTAGGGAACCATATTGCCCGGAATGTCTGTTTTGTTATAATAAGGTATATTTCGAGTATAACTGTGTTAGTGAGTTATACTTGCTCCTTATAGGGTGTGAAAAGTGTTGTTGCTAGCTTGCATTTTGCTTGGATGATTAGAATTGCAAACAAAAAGCTTTCCGTCTGAGTGAAAATTCCATCCGTAAAATAAACAGTTTTTAATGAGTGCGTGTGCTTGCTGATGCGGCTTTGTAGAAAAATGGATGAAACTCGGAACTTTATTATGGAGAAAAGGTATGTTTTTGGTTTGGAGACGTTACTGGTGACCAATGATGTCCAGCTGTGCCTATATTGATAAACTCATGCTAAATTCAACCAGAAAATCATGAATTCATATTGAATTTCATGAGTCAAAAGTTGATTTGTGTTAAAAACATGATTATTTTATGATTTGACAGTGCACCATGTTGAGGGAAGGGAGAGTTTGGGCAGCCACCCCGAGACCTGTCTTATTTGGCTCCAAAAGAGGAAGCCTAATAAGATTTCATGCTCAGATGAAGCATACTTGTGGTCTAAGAGTTTATGATCCCAGAAATGTATTGTTTTAACCCCCAGCTTTTATTCAATCCCCAGTATTTTTTTTTTTTTTACAATTTCGATGCTGAATTTTCATGAAGATTTTTTATGTTTGCAGCCCATTTTTCCATCCAAATCATGAAAATAAACAGTAATACAATTTTGCAAATGCTGCAAGTGTCTTGTCTCAGTTAAGACTCATTTCCCCTCTCTATGAAGCTTAAATCTTGAATGATAAAGCATTATATAGGATAACGCATAAGCAAAGGGGTTAATACCAATATGAGAATAGAGGGATGAGCTGAAGCCTAGAACTGACAAGAGGGCAGTCCAGCTAAATTAGTTATGACTGGAGAGTGTTGGTGTCATGATTGTGCTCCCGCCAGATGAATGCTGCAATCCAGCGGGAGCCAGGACCATGGGCCCAAAAGAAGAAGGACCCACATGCAAAGGCTGGATACACTTAAACTTTAATAAATAACATAAAACAAAGACTAAACCAGGGAGCCATAGCACAGAGGAAAAAAAACAAGGGAACGCAGCCACAATGAGGACTGGCAACAGCCAGCCCTACATACCTAACCCATCACCTCCACCTTAACAAGCAACAGGTGCAGCTCATCAAGGTGGAGGTGAGAACAAGCCGTAGGGGAGGGACTGTGAGGTGAAAGCCCTAAAGGTCCGGCTACACATTCGCGGATTACGCCGCATGTTACGGATTGGTGTAATTGATTTATAATGATCGGGTCCACACATTGGCGGGACAGGGAAAAAAGAATGCGCTGTCACCGCCGCATGAAATTTCAGAAACCTCCAAAGGGGTTTCTGAGCGTATCACGCAACGAGTCCAGTTAAGCGTGTTCCATAGTCAGCCAATAGAAATTCAGGAAACTCCCACTTGATCTGCAGGCTAGACAGATTTTTTTTTAAAAGACGTGGCTAATTATCCTGTCAAACTCTGAGACATAACCCTGTTCGCATTCATTTACAAGCAGAATGGGACGAAAGGAAGAAGACAATCAAACTGAACGTTTGATTATCGAAGTGAAGAAAAACAGAGAGTGAGTCTCCCCTAATCTGGTAAAACCTAGTAACTCATTTTGGTAGAAAGTAGGTTAGAACCATTTTTGAAATTACTAAGTTACTAATCATCAAATAAAGTGCCTAGTCACCAATTTGCTCTTTTTTATTGTTTTTTTTTTTACAGCAAGTTTATCCTGAAGGACTTCAGTTCTTTTGTTTTCTCAGTTTCATGAAAAAGTGAGTGACTTGGTTTTACCAGATTAGGAGAGGAGTTTCCAGCTAACTTGAAGGACAAAGCGTGTACACCCACTTTACCTGCCAAGGTGTAGACAGTTCACAGCTGCGTATTACGCAGCATCTGCTCCGAGCGTTTTTCGCGGCTTTTCATGCGTCAAAATCCAGTGGGCGTAAACCAAACCGTTAACAGCGCAGCAAACACAAAACTCCTAGTTGGGCAGAAAAGGGTTCAAAAACACAGATGCAACAATAATCCAAAACACAAAGCCAAAAATCAGGGACAGTCCAGTCAGAATAGAATCTCTGAGAGTACAAAGCGAGGAAAAGCGTGGCACAAGCAAACTGAGAGAAACGTTCTGACAAGGAAATGCTGTGAGAAGACTCCTAATGTACACATACGGTAAGTCACATGCTAAACAGAACACAGGTGCAGGAAGTCAGACTAATTACAACGGAGCAAACATGAGGGAGAACCTAATCACCATGAAATGGGCAAAAGCCAAAACGCGGACAGGGATCACAAGACAGCCTATAGACAGAACAAACAGATCCAGTTAGGGATTTCTATGTGCACAGAGTGAGTGGCAGAACAGTGATTAGACAGGTGCAGAGAATCTGCTAGAAGCACAGCAAAGTAAATTGAGTGAAGGCAAGAGGCGTAGACTAGAAAAGAGCGAATGCTGAGAGATCGTTAGTCAATTAGTAGAGAGCAGCTGAACAATTCCTAGTGTTCGTTAGTAAGTTAGCATTATATAAAATGTTACTTAAGGTTAGTAACTTTATCAAAAACAACAAACTGTTAGTATGGGTTAAGTAAAATAGAAAAGCAAGGCGAAGGAAGTAAACGAGATGGGAAGGAATGGTTGAAATCCAGAAACCATTAAATCACCCGAAAGTGTGGCACGCAGTACAGGGGCTGTGAGCAAACACAAGACAGAAGACCAGACAGGGGGAGACGAAGTGCAATGCATGGCAAAAACAAAAACATGGACCGGAATATAATTGCAGGAATGGAATATGGCAGAATACAAAACATGGCAAAACTAAACTAGACTAGACATAATCAAGCATCCAAATCGCAATACATATTTAAAGACATGGTCAGGCAGGGCAAAGGTCAAAATCCAAACAAGACAAAACATAGTGAAACATGGCAAAGCAGATCAGAATCATGACAGACAGATTAGAATCACAACAGGTTTTATTCACAATTTTATTCAAAAATAATAATGCTCAAGTTGCACAAGCACACCCAGTATACACCAAGCAGTGAAGCACAATCAAAAAACATAATACAATATGCTTTTTATACAGAGTAAATATTTACAGTGTTCAATGAGGCTGTGAATGTAATTAATGTTATTATAATATATGAAATATTAAGGTAAGGAAGAAAAACAACAGACACATATAAGACGAAGTTAGATTTCAGCTTTATTTAAGTATTTTTCACTATACAACATACTCGAAGTGCACACGCAAGTTGCATCAGCGTCACCTTTGCAAGGCTGTACAACAATCTCTGTGCCAGCAGATGTCACCCACGTGCTCAATGAATGAAGCTTCGAGTAGTGAACCAATTGTAATACAAAAGTCCAAAAGGGTCCGAAGCTTCATTAAAAGCCTTGTTTGGCCATCACTATTAAAATCTTACATATAATATAAACAAAAACAAAGTTTAAACCGAGGAGCCATAGCACAGAGTAAAAACAAGGGAATGTAGCCACAATTAGGACTGGCAACAGCCAGCCCTATATACCTAACCAATCACCTCCACCTTAACGAGCAACAGGTGCAGCTCGTCAAGGTGGAGGTGAAAACGAGCCGTAGGGGAAGGACTGCGGGGTGAAAACCCTAACAGTTGGGGCATGTCCACACTTAGGACAGTGGCTGTCCTGGGGCAGAAGCCAGGTTTTTCCCCTCGCTGAAGCAGGAGTATTTGACAGCAGCACCAAAGGGTTAATATGGACACAGTCCCAATCATGGAGATTGATGAAGGCTTGGAAGGCATTCCTAATGAACTGACTCAGAGGAACAGAGGATTAACAAGAACCAAGCCCCAATGTTTGAGACCTAGATGAAGGCTTGTTAGCTTAATCCTTATAATAAGACTCCAAAACACACGGAAGAAGAGCATAAATGAAAACAAGAAGATACAAACTGACTGAAGGCTTTGTAATGAATAGAGCATATATTGACAAACTTTGCAAAGGAACAGGGCATACAGTCGACAAACCTGGGAGCTAGGGGGTACACGAGACAATGAATCGATTAAACGAAATAAAACCGCAAAGTGCATGCAAGCTGCTGGAGAGGGGTCAGAACCTATTAAGAAAACATGAGGTTTGTGTCAGTGATTTCAATGAATTTAAGATTAAGAGGGGTTTTTTGTTTTGTTCTTTTCCCCCCTAATCGCAATTTGTTTGAAAAATGCACGTGTGTTGAAATTTTGTCTGGCACTGCATTTTAAGTGCAGTTCAAACAAGTGTTACAAATTATGACATAATGCCAAATTACACACTATTACAAATAAAATATTCAAAGTTTTCATACATGTTCTCGGTTACGTGCGCTGCTGTTTCTCTGGTGAAACAGGGAAATTATCAGGTGAAATATTAACTGTACCTCAGGGAAGCCAGGTGGGTCACTAGAGAGATGTCATAATGAGTTGTTGAGACCAAAGCAGTGAACCTGAGAGGTGAGGACAATATTACCTCCCGTTCCCAAGCGTTTTGATGCGTTTTCGATGGGTGACTGGAAATTCCTCTTCCACACAAGAGTGGCTGCTGTTGACTTTGGGGCTTTTCAACGGGGGAACGTTTATCGAGGGGAGAACTGAGGACTTTTTGCAGAAACTTCTCATCTGTTCTTAGATGAGGCTGTCTTCCAAATCCACAAATCAAACAGTCTTAATGAGACGAGCCAAAGGAGTACACCTGTGGAGAAAGTATTTGTAAATATAAAAGTGCATGCATCAAATAGACTTTAGCTCTGTGCAACAGCATAAAAAAAATTTCCCACTATCATTCCACACTTTAAATACTATGAGTGATGCAAAATGAATCATTAATAGCCTTATTTACTCTCAAGCTGAAACCAAAGCTAAAACTATTGAGAGATTGTTTATTCTTTCCAGTGGACAGATTCATGCTTTGCCATCAGTAATTGACATGGACTGCCCCAGAGGAGGTTGTCTGAAATTTATTCAGGAAAAATTTGAAAATAACATGGACAAAAGCCATTTAAACTTGACTGGATAAAAGGCAACATCGGTTAAATCTTTTGACAAGCATTTTACCATCTCACTTTCCCCCCCCCATGACCCACTAAAGTGACATCTGTAGCAGTGCTATTTCACTATGTTTATGGTCAGTTTTCATTGTCAATTCACTCTCATGCCATATGTACACATAAATGATTAAAAAAATAAATCAAGATATAAGTGAATGTAGCAGTCTGCAGGCGTAATATTCCGAAATGCAAAATCAAGCATCTATCATTCATCTTAGTGTGAAACATCAAGACAAATCTTGGGAGCAGACATTGATATCAGTATTTCAACTGAAGCCAGTGAACATTCTTAAAAATCTTTAATGATTTGATAAAATTAGATATCGTGTATGAACATAAGCAGTATATGTAATGTACCGATCAGGAACCAATCGCGAGAACCAGGAAATGCAGTAGAGCTTGTTTTATTGGCAAAGGGGGAAAACCCCCGCAGGGCAGAAGGCAACAGTACTGAGTCCACAATCCAAAAGTCAAAAGTCAAAATCCAGTTAGGCAAAAATAGTATTAAAACCAGGGCAGCAATCACAGTAATTGTAGTCGGACAGACATGGGTCTGGTACACAGGAATAGTTCTCAGTGAAGCAAGCCAGAATCCACAGGACGTAATCCGAATCGTTACCAGGGCAGCAGACAGATCTCGTAGTCGGGCAGAAAAGTGGTCAAAACACAGATGCAACAATAATCCAAAATCACAAAGGCAAAAATCAAAAGTCGGGCAATCCAGTCAGAAAGATAAACACTGAGAAATCAAGGCAAGAAATGTGGCACGTGAAAACTAGGGAGAGCAATCTGACAAGAAAGGGAACCAAACAAACATCTGATATACACATCCGGGGTAAACACATGACCAGGGAGAACAGGTGCAATCAATGGTAACAATGGTAACAGCTCCGGTTAAGGAGTACTAAAGTGCCAAGATAAAAGAAAAGGAAAGCACAAAGTATAAGAGGAAATCCACAGAAACTTGCAGCAGAGATAATTAGGGATAGGCAAGGAGGCGGAGATTAGAATTGAGTGACTGCTGAGAGATCGTTAGTCAATTAGTATGTGCAGCTATACAATCCCAAGTGCTTGTTAGTAAGTTAGTAAAAATATACAAGATTAGTGTGGTTAGTAATTAGCAAAAACAATAAACTGTTAGTATGTGTTAGTAAGACAGTAAAAGAGAGAGGAAGGAAGAACACGAGATAATGAAAGAAGATTGAAACCCAGAAACCAATAAATCACCCGAATGAGTGGCACACAAGACAAGTGACCGTGAGCAAAGATACACACATGACAAGACAGGGGAGACAAAGTGCAAAGCATGGAAATGAAAACACGGCATGGAAAACTAAATGATCGACACATGAAAAATAATAAACAAGAAATCTAAACTACCAAAAACACAATACACAATCCTAAGAATAGTCAGACAGGCAGTGGTCACTAAACACAAGAATCCTAAACATGGCAGAGCCAGGCACAGAACTTAAACATGACAAGCAGAAATCACAGATCACAACAGTATATCAACTGATGATTTGTTTAAAAAAAAAAACCAAAACAAAAAGTAATCTATTGCCCGTTTCTGTTAGACATTAGAAGTATCTCGTTTATGTAACTTCACACTTGCTTCGTCATCTCCAACAAATCCGAGTAGAGACAGCACCCAAAATTTGTCACATTTAAAATTTTCCGTTTTTTTTTAAAAATCATTCTTCTAAAATGTAATAGTCACCATCAGATCATAAGTCATGGCCAATAAAGCATCTGAGACGTGATTTCTGTATGGTGGTGACCATACACCTGGGTCCGTCAATATTATTCATCTGCTTTTCATTACAAGTGTATTACATTCTCTCCCTAACTAATTATGATGAAATAGCTTGGATGTTGGAACAGCTTATAAGTGGATTATTACTTTTCTCAAATGCACAAGAATAATTCTTATTGAAGAATAAATTAGTTCTCACTTTCCCTTGTTCATATTTCCCATGCCACTATGGCCTTGTTAACACGAGAGCTTTAATTCTGAATAAAAATAATTTAATTCAGAATAAAAATTAATTCCGCTTTAAAAAGACCATGTGAACACCTAATTTCGAATAAAAAATATTATACGGAATTAGACTTAAATCCGAAGTAAGTGACTGGTTTATTCCGATCTTAAATCCAAATTAATTAATTCCTCGATCATGTAAACGTTTATTCCTTTTAAAACAAGAGGCTCCTCAGAGCCTCTATACTTGGGCCGGGTCTAGGCCTGGGCCAATCCATAGATACATATATTTAGAACACTCGATTGCTTATGATGTAATATTTACATTATCCAAAGTGAAGCACCCTACTGCCATATTGATACTGTCATGATTCTGGTTTTTGATCATGTTTTATGTGCTGGTTTTGTGTTCATGATTATTGTCTTTTATTTATTCTTTTTGGTTTTTGTAATATTCAGGTATTTGGCTCATTCCATGTTTCAGTTCCATTGCACTTGTCTCCCCTGTCTTGTGATCTAGTTGGTTTAGTCCGTCTTCCCTGTCTGCGTGCCCACTGACTTCGGGTGATTTAAATGAAGTCCGGTGTTTAAAAATATTCCTTCGTATATCGTTTTCTTCCTTCGACCTTCTGTTCTAATTATTAACAAGATTAACATTTGTATTTTGTATAATAGTCTACTAACACAACTAACCATGTATATATTCGATTACTAAATTACTAATGAGCACCCCAGTTTAAGTTGTAAAGCTGCACCGTTACTAATAGACTAATTCCCTCTTCGCAATCGCCCTGTTGTATTATCCGCCCTTTGCTTTCCACCGTCCTCTCCCTATGTTCAGCGGGAATCTCTCGCACGTCCTTAATTACTTTCCTGCTCTTGTTTTCTGTGCACGTAGAACTCCTGGACCGGAGCTGTTAAAATGTCATAGGCTGTCTGTGTGATTCCCGTTCGTATTTTGTCTCTCGCCAATTTTTGTGGTAAGGGTTTGCCTCATGTGATTCTCCCGATGTAATTAGCCTCATTCCCCACAGCTGATCACTGTATAGCATGTGACCATTCCTGTGTGTATATTAGGAGTCTTTTCACTCACAGCTCTTGTCAAAACGTTGATCAATTTTCATTATACCATGGTCTGAGTGAATACTTTTTTCTGATTGGCTAGCAGGTATGCATTAAAACCGTGGAACTGCACAGGTAGTTCGGCTACGGTCGTTTCACCATTCGAAATTCATCCACTAGCCAACTTGTAACCATAGCAATGTTGAAATGATATTTGACTGGGTATAACAGAAACCTAGCTGGCCATCTATCTCCAGTAAATTTAGCAGCGTCATAAGTTGCGTCCTGCGGGGCGGTTAACAATAGGTACTCAAGCGATAATGACCGTAAATATTGTAGCAGCTGCAGCGAAGTAATCGGGCTTTATCCATTCAACGATTGTAACGGTTACAAATGAAGCTGACGTGTCCACTTCATGTATCATCGACTGCTGACAGTTCGCTAGCTACGTGCTATGCCAGCAGACTGATTTCACCTCGCTGACTCGTACTCAAGTGATAATGGCCGTAAATATTATAGCAGTGAAATTATCAGCTTTTATCCATTAAAAGATTGTTATTGAGTACGGTTACAAATGAAGCTAACGTGTCCACTTCATGGATCAGCGACTGCTGACAGTTCGCTAGCTACGTGCTATGCCAGCAAGCTGATTTCAGGTCGCTGACTCTACTGAAACCGTCATAATTTGCTACCCACAATTACAATGAACTTATCCACAGTCTGCATGATCGTGCATAATGTGGGTTATGCATAATCTCCGTTTCAGATTAATTCTGCGATTTGATATTCCTGGCAAATGACCAAGGTATAAGCGGGATAATCAACTCGAAGGTGAGCATTCCACGGTTTTAATGCACTTCGCGGAGGCAACCACCCTCCGCTTCGCGTCGGGTGGTTATTTGCCTCCACGTCGTGTATTAAAACCATGGAATGCACACCTTCTCGTTAATTATCCCTTACTTGTGCCGAGCTCCTTGTATGCCTGTGATTATTGTTTTTCTTCTACTGGATAGTCCGACCCTGATTCTTGCCATTGCCCTTTTTGTACTGTTTTGCTTTTCTGGATTCTGACCTGTTTTTGTATGACCACGAGTACTGTGTTTGGATGCCCTGTGTATGACCATTGGCTTTGCCCATCGACTACGACTTTTTGCCTCGTTTTTGTACCTCCGCCCATCTGTCTTACTGGTTCTGACCTCTGCCTGACTAGTCGATACTGTTTTTGGATTTCGTATTTTGACTTGGCAAGTTCTGTGTATTTTGGCTTTGACCCGGACTCCAATAAAGGCATACGTTTTTTGGATTACGATCTCTTGCGAGTGGTTCCTGAACGATACCTCAGATACACCCAACTTCTCCATTAAAATGAATGGTTTCCTCTGAGGCCAATTTCAAAAAAGTCAATATAAGCATTAAAATGCCAAGATGTGTGGCTGCCTTTTGCAGCAATAGTCATTTGAAGGGCTGTAATAAAACGTTTCATGCGTAAGATAACGCAGAAATACAAATCTGTCACTTTAAAAAATCGCGTTCACTTGCCAACAAGCAAATTAGCCGTCCCATTGACTTTAACAGACTGCTGACTAAAGCAAAAGCTAGCGATCGATAATGGTCTCCAGTGAGCTACCCTTACCATAGCGGGGACTGCATTGACTAAGCTGTCAATAAAATGAACAAGATGGCTAGCTACTTGTAATTGACATTCAAGGACAATATTTCTCACCTGCCTAATTAAAACTGTCTGTTTATACAGAGTTCCAAAAGACAAGGAGGGGAGAAAGGCTTGGTTGTCAGAAATCAGGGGAAAAACCATTCTCTATCCACTCGCTCCGTGCTGTGCAGTGATTAATTTTTGAGAGCAGTGTTATAATGGGACAGGGGCGAAGATGATGCTTAGTAAAGGAGTAGCCAGAGTTATCTAGAGCTTTATTTTAACAACGTTGGCATTAGCCATATGATTCAGTATGAACAATATAACGGCAAAAACTGCCAAGCAATTATCTTATCAGACGGTCATTAAAAGCCTCTGTCACCTTAAATAAACATTTGTTTGCACTTTAACACTGACACCGAGTAACTCTTCAATCTTTCCTTTGGTAAGTGTGCCGCTTTCCATCCTCCAAAGAAGCACACATTTAGGGAGAGAAAATGTTGCTCTGCACAGCGATACCAAAAACACCCCGACTCGCACGCAAGTGTTTTTGAAAATATAATTTTACAGTAAGCAAAAATGAATGGGAGTGTACGTGCAAATTTAACTTCCCGGTGTATACGCTCCTGGGACAGATGCTTCATTTGAGCGTACCCTAGCAGCAATGAATTGTATATCTATGGGCCAATCGCGAAACGGCACGCGAGCATGAGCAGGACAATCGCCACCCCGAAAAAAAAAGATCCAGAGCCGAAACTTAGACTCGTGGCCTACCGGCCCAAGTAATTAATTCCTGTCATTCTGCGCATGCACTCCTACGAGTTGATTATCCTGCTTATACCAACTTGCCAACTTGCTACCCGCAATTACAATAAACTTATGACCATGTCCGTAGAGCCAACCAGCTAAAATCAGTCTGTTGTCACAGCACGTAACTAGCGGACTGTCAGCAGTTGCTGATACATGATGTGGACATGTTAGCTTCCTTTGTAACTGTATACAGTTACTATCCTTTAATGAATAAAACGTGATTATTTCGCTGCTTTAATATTTACGGTCATTATCATTTGAGCAATTATTGTTTACCGCCCCGCAGGACGTGATTTAACGCCACAAAATTTACAAGAGATAAAGGAGTAGCTTGGTTTCTGTTATACCCAGCCAAATGCCAACACTCTAACTTTGCTATGGTTATAGATTGGCTAGCGGATGAATTTCTTACTTCAAACAGTGAAACTACCGTAGGCCGAACTACCTGTGCGGTTCCGGTAGACGTCAATACGTAAACACGTGCGCCCCCCTGTCCAATCAGAACCCTTCCCGACCCCTGGAAGTTAAGCGGAATTAAATAAAGGCGATTAAAAGTGTTTTCCATATAAACCTCAATTCTGAATGACTATTTCCATGTGAACTCGAGGAAGAGTATTTTAATACCAAACTATTTAATTCCAAATTAAAAAACATAATGTAATCGTGGCCTATGTGAATTTGCTTCTTTTCAACTCTGGGTCAGCTTTGTCCACTACGTTACACTAGTGCTACCCTGAGCTCATGTGTTTGGGTTGGGTTGTTCTTTAGCTGTTGACATATATAGAGCCATTTTGCAGTCATGTTTTGATAGTGAATCCCTTAACTGCTGGTTTAATTTCCAAATGGTATAATTCAAAATTAGCCCTTTTTTAAATAAAGCTATACTTTTTTACACTGGTACTTAACATTAAAATTACTGTTACTCATATGGTGCACACAGGCCCCATAAGTTCTTACTCTTCAATGGGAGCGCTCTGCAGCTGTATTTATGTGATTTTGGTTTCAATTGGGGCTAATGCCAGTTTGGCCAGGCAGGTCCAAGAGCCTCACTCAAACCAGTGTAACAGGAGTGGACCTGATGTGAGCCAGTGGTGGTTTTTTATGACAGTGTCTAAATCTGGCACTTGTAAATACATAAACGGTCCACAGTAGCTTCCCACTGAGGATTTTTGGAATTTTTTATGAAAACAAAACCATAAAATATCATCCCTCTCTGCGCTTTTTCCTGAGATGAGAGTTTGGTAGCCAGCACATATTAAAATGGTGTTGGACTAATCGGTACATAAAATAGACAGAAAGGAGTGAAAATACTACAGACATTAACCTCTCTCACATTGGCCTCTGCATCCAAATAACTTGGTGGTAATGTACTGTATATGCTCTATGTGCATTTTTGTATGATCACAATACTCATATTTCATATAGATGTGTTTGCCAATTTTCAAACAGTAAGGCTCTGCAAGCTGTTGGCAGAATTTTCCAATGAACAGAATAGATCCTGCGAGTTAAGTGCTGCACGGCCCCAGGGCTCATGTCTGATAGCACATGAGCATTGATAGATTTTGGGCAACTAGGCTGTGTTGGCTATATTACCTGATCTAAAGGTCTGTTCGTGTTTGTTGTCAAATTCTGATGGCTTCCCCACTAATGTGTAGAAGCCTTTTTAAAGGAGGAGACAGCACCTCAACAAAGTATATTTCAGCGGAAAGTAGAATTCTTAAAGTGTCTAAAACGCATAGTTTTATAAATTTTAATTTGGTAATGTGAGGCGTATTCTCAAAAGTAACTTCAAAAGTCTTCAAATCGGCGTCAATACCACAGGGCAGACATTTTTACTTTGGGAATCTAAGGCTGCGTTCGGAATGCACACTTGTCCACTCGCTTTCTCATTCTCTATATTGTTTTCAATGTTGAACATTCACTTCACAGTGCCCTATAGTGGGTGAGTGTGCATTTTGAATGCATTATCCAATCAAATGCCAGTGCCGCGGTGCTCGCGCGTCAGTTGTTCTCTTTCCTTTCATCCGGGCCATGGAGTAGTTCAAAGGGCCTTCAGTAAGCTCTCCTTTTACGACTTGGCTGCCCGCAAGATGTTTTCATTTTAGCTGGCCTGATTAACAATCAAACAACTTATTGTCTGAGTGACTAAGGACCAATAGATGACCTAAAATTAGAAATGGTAATGAAAGGTGAATTCCCTTTTCCTACATTTATATATTTCATATTGTAAATCCAAAACTTTCGCTGCCTTTGCAGCATTTATTTTTCGCCATCCTTGGGATTTCCACACAGCTGTATAACCTTACTGCGCCCTTTAGCCGTGACAACATTCAAAATAAAGAATGGATTCCTACAGCCTTGCAAACTAATTTCCGGAAATCTGAGCTGCTTAATGAGCACTGATATTATGAGGACAAATTGAAATTTTGCGTCATCATTTATGCGCAGAAGAAGCCTCATAATGTTGTGGTGCAATGCATAACAATGCTATCAAAAGTAAATTAGACTGTCGTCAGTTTTTACCAATTAGTCTAAGCAACTGTGGCTAATCGGGAGATGTAAACAGCGAGAGGTTAAGGTTATTAAGCATTTTTAAAGGTGAGGTTTACGAAGATCAAATTCAAAATCAGAAGATTCCCCAAGTAAAATATCTGCCCCCTGGTATTGCAGCCAATTTGAAGAGTTGCTGGTTTGAAAGTGCGTCGCACTGGATCATTACCGTAATAAAATCGATAAAACTATGCGTTTCAGACGCTTCAAGTATTCTACTTTCCGCTGAAATATACTTTGGCGAGGTGCTGTCTCCTCCTTTAACTCCTCTGGTAGAGGGGACCTGCCTGGAGAAAATACAAACACATGGAAACTGAATAATAATGTTGGTTTGCTTTGGCAGTGCAGATTGATATTGCTGCGGATTAACAGGAAGTCCGTCTCTGATATGGAGGCTGGACAGGCCACATACTGTAAGGGGCCAATCCTGAAGTGTTCTGTACGTCTCTCACAGGTAGGTATGACATCCTCTTCAGTGCAAGTCAGTGGGCTGGTTTTGACATGCCAAGCTGGGGTCATTTACAAGTTTCCGGAGAGCTACCAAACAAAAAGGACCAATTCAGAGCAGTCTGGCAAAATGCACAGTTGAATTTTATCTCAATGGTTTTGACTGCCCTGTGCTGTAATGTTGACGTAAACAATGTCAATAAATGTATGTTATGTGTGACATTTGTACTTCGTTACCATGCTTCAAAGTTCAGGATTCAAATGACACATTTATCTAGCAAAAGATTCTAACATTACAGTCCAGTCAAGATCAGAGCCTGCTATAAGTGGCTGTTTCAAATGGATGTTGCATAAAATGAATAAAATTATTCTCTTCACCGAGTCTACTCCAGACCCCGCAACCAGCTCGGCCACGGGAACCATCTCGTTCCTCGCGATTATCCGCTCCTTGCTTGCTTGCGTGAGTCAAGGCCACCCTAATTTATATTGCAAACAATCCTCGAATTTACAGATATCAATTTTTAAAGGTCTAGACTGAAACCAAGTATGAGTACCAATTTTTATGTTCCCATATGTAGGCTCATATATCTTCACCAAATACAATAAAAAAATGTGAAAAATATCGCTTGGTTTTTAAGTAATTGGGGTTTTATTGTCCAATTTCCGATGTTTTCCGAGAACAGAATTAAAGCTTCAAGTAGCTGTGATCGGGCCCTCGCACTCCTGCGCGACTGCAGGGGGGCCTGTGGAACGCGAGTGTCGTGGCGTGAAGCGAGACTAGACAAAAAATGGGAAGGAGCGAAGAAACACATTGTTTCGTTCATCCACTAGGTATTGTTCATAACAATGAAGAGATCCTCATTAAAAATATTTAAAAAGTTGGGATAATTGCTATACCTTTACCTATTTTATTTCAGCAGTTAATTTCAAATTTTAAAAAACCAAGACAGCCATCCCATGATTTTTCAGGATTTTCTTATGAGAGGAATCAGCCCAAATCTATAGGATTACATTGGGCACACAAGCTACAGTGAGAACAGAGCATGTACTTTTTAGACAAATTGATAGCCTGAGGGAACTCTGTGGCACAACTCAGGATGGCTGATAGCACTCTCTTCAGTTGAAGTCAGCCAGATGGAAAATTAGTTTGCCTGAACATATAAGAAGTGGTGAATAAGACCCTGGCTCAACTCCATAATTGCTTCTAGCATGAAATCACATTGAGGGAGGTGCAAACATTCTGCAGTTTGGTAATGCACAACAGATGAGTGATCCTCACTGTTCCTTCAACTTCAAGCAATAACCCACTGCCAATTAAGGTCCTTCCAGCTAAAAGACAATTCCCCAGCATGCTTCCATGAACACTGCTCAGTAGAGCTAGCTGTGACAATGAACAATACAGCACACTTCCCATTTTTGATGATCCACCATGAAACTTGTCCAACTGGCTGTTTCTGTTTGATTTTGTCCCTGCAGTAGAAAAGCAGTAAAACTAAACAAACAAAGTGAAACAGTCCATTATACTGATTCACGTTCCGTCAACCACACAGAACATTGACGGTCATAAGGCGGAGAGCCATATGAACAGGTCATTTGCACGAGGGGCCAGGAAAACCATTGACATTATATGCTTCAACAACAAAAAACATATGCAAGAGTGGAGCACATTCAGCAGCTCCTCTTACTCTGGCATAGAAATGAAGTCTGTCAACTGAGGAAAACTGGGATTTTGATCTGTGCAATATGGTTGAGGGTAGCTTAGGGATCAAATTGTCCCCAAGCTTCCTGGGGCAAGAGCACTTTCGGTGTACAGTCCAGGTATGGATTCAGGGGCTCAGATTTACAAGCCTACGGGGACACCACAGCTGGAGTGGGGATTAACAGAAGTTTTGAGAGAGGCGGTTGGGGTAAAATAAATCAGGGGTCTCTCTTCGGTAAAGAGGAGAAGCAAAACAGAGATAAACAGTGTGAGGCAGAAGAAGACTTTCTTTTCTTTGAAACGTTTCACAATTTTAAGGAAAGAAAATGTATGACACGAGAGATTGATTAAACTAAATCTACATTTACCATATTAGGTTGGTGTAAGGTTTCCAATGGCCATTGTTTAATGTAGAAGTCTTTATACTGACTGACTATACGGGGGCCAGAGTGGTTTGTCTGAGTTGGGTGCTACATGTTGACCTGCTCTTAACATGATTTCCTCCTGACTTTTGTTGTCCTTGCTATCTTTGTAAGACATTTACATTTAATAACCAAAAATGAAAGAATTTCAAAATGGTCAGAATTTCTAGATGGCCCTTGCATACCCTGGGGTGAATTTAATATTTTAGTGATTTCTTGCGGGGAAAGAAAGTACCTAATGAGGATTCAGATAAAGAAATACAGCCAGTGCAGTAAAGTGTTCACTTTCCTGAAGGATTTGAAGCATGTAATTGAATGATACTATGCATTAAAAAGTATTATACTGGCTACAGATGAATGCAATTAATAAAAGGCAAAACAACTTTTTTGTAAAACAGAATGTAAAAACTTGCATAAGGTGACCTTAATACTGTTCTGTCCGCCAGCAATTTGTAGTACATTACTTTAGCAGATGTTGCTGTCCAGAATGATTCACAATGGGGGAAACTCTAAGTGCATTCACTTGATTTCAATGAGTAATACTGCCGGATCGTCCATTAATACTCCCAGAATAGTGATTTCATTTGCAACATCAATATAAAGTGCAGGAACAAGTGCAAAAAGTATGTCTACACAAGGAGCAAAAATATTCATTCAAAGTAGGGAGAGATTATACCCATAACAAACCCCATGAAAAAAAATTGTGAAACCATGAAAACACTGGAATTGTCCCTTCTCAACAGAGAGGAGCCGTAGCGTTTGACCACACAAGCAGAAACTATAGCCACAGTCTGCTAGGTGGGATCTGTGTAGCATTTATCGTAAGCAGTAGATGAAATGAGATATGCAGATAATACCAAGACCTGCAAATTCATTGACATGATTGTTGTGTTTTGCTTGTTTCAATTTGCAAACTGTGTACTTTACTGGCATGTTCAATACTGTCTTTCTGTCAATTTGAAAGAGTGAAAGCAATTCAAGGTTTTTCACAAAAATAAGTCACAGGTGCCAGGATGGCCAACATGTACCACTAATGGTATGAACCTGCACCGCTTTTTGCACAGTCAGCCACCCAGCAGCACAAGATCCATTTGTTTGCACAGACACAGTACAGATCCACCTAGAAAGACAGAGGCCATTACTCACTTCTTTTACAACCTTCAGACACTGCTGATCATCTGACCGCACCAATCAATCTCTGACAGCCTGCCAAAATCTAGTCAACTTCTCTAGGGCAGTGGCTACTCTTGTGTCTTCAAAAGTGACTTTTGTCATCTGAGCATACCAGGAAGTATTAACTGTCAAGTCTGCACCCTCAGAGATTGGATCTTGCTTGCATTGAGATAAGATCGGCTAGACCACATGCTGAAGTGGCCTGGCTGGCATTGAGTTCAGATCTCAGTGGGGTGTGGACAGCATATGGGCGCAATCTACAATTTCCAAGTGTAGGCCTTGCATCAGCTTCCCACAACAGTGCGTAACATGAAGAGAAGATATTGAAAGATTGAGGAAAACTGGGGCTGGAGCACAGCTGAGACCCTCTGTCTTCTAGCTCTATGGTCTGACACCACTGTACAAGCAACACTAGACAGCAGTTACAGAAATGAAGCAATGTTTGAGAAAATTGCCAAAGTTCCAGCATTGAGGAAAAAAATAGTCGCGTTAATCACTCATCTACGCTGCTCTCCCCTCAACAAAGCACGTTTTGTTCCAGCCCTGCTGCCAATCCAAAATAAACAAAGAATTAAGAAAAGATGACGGGTCGAACTTGCACCATGAGCCATTTAGTGTACACTTATTGCATGGAAATGTACACTGCTTGGCCAAAAAATAGTTGCTGTTTGGATTTAAATAAGCAATTACTTAAGAGCTTATGATTAAATCATTGTTACAGTGATTAATGTGTCAGCGGGCAACAGGTTCTTCTTTGAACCTGACTTTTGCTGTGTGTTGCTCCTCATCCCTTAATGAAACGTATCAGAAGTTGTATCAAACAGTTGTAAAAGAGATGTTATTGTGTTGCAAGCGGGGCAAATTATTGCTCTGCTTAAAGCGAAGAAAACAACCAAAGAGAGCCAAAATCACTGAAATTGGCTTAAGAACTGTCCAATGAACTATAAAACCTTGATAGGTTTTAATGGCCAAATCATTTGAGAAAATGATGCCTCATGTTCACTGTACCAAACTTTCGCAATTTGAGCCTGATTAATCTCAACTTCGTCATCCTGGAATATTCCGCCAGGTAATAAATAATCTTTTGATGGGATGAGCCGGTTTTTCAGTACATTCAGGTGACTTAATTTTATTGCTGCATAACATTGCTGACCTGAGACCTGACCAATTCAAGCAACCCTAATCAGACCATTTTCATGCAGGCATCTGGAAATAGTAGATCATGATACTTTCATCCCTTCAATCCTGGCGCTATTAATATCATTACAAGGTTGTGTTGCTCTCAACTGCATATTTTTTTTTTTCCTTTTCATACACAGATAATGAACATCAAAGATACTTCACTTGCTTTTTCACCTCTCTTGCCACTAGTTTTCGGCGAACTGGTCTCTTTGAAATGGTTGATGGTGTTTCTGTGCCATGGCAGCATTTAACATCTTCCACATCATGCAAGGCCACAATGCGGCTACGAACAAAACATCCCAAAGTTTTTGGAATTGGGGTTGTACAAAGGCACCCGACAAGTACTTTTTTACAATGCATAAGACCATAATCGAGAGTTTCTAAAATGTTCTAAGGCCGTGTTGCTCAAAACTGAATAAGCTGAACAGTGCATGAAAAAACAGCCACCACTTTAAGGTTTATTAATAAACCACTATCAATGTTGAAACTATCAACATTGTATCAAACTCCCTGATCCATAAAGAATTTATGGAGTTTATGGAATTTTCTGAATTTTTATTTTTGTTTTTTTTTTTGTATTTGTTTTTGTTTTTTTCTTTCTTTTCAACTGATTATCTGCACATTGAAATCTTGAGTAACCATCTTCATGAAATCAATTAATCCATATAAAACAATTAGCTAATGTGCTAATAAAAAACAAAAAGAACAAGACACAACAAACAACGCTAAACATTAAAAAGATAAAAATATAAATAAAAGTAAAAAATAAAGTAAAAAGGCAACAAAAGAAGTACTGCATATGTTTATGCTCTTAAAAAGAAACAACTGTGCCATTGTGCCTTAACTGAGACTGACACTGTACAGTGCTGAACCTGGTATCGGACAAGACCTGAATGATCTCATTTTTAGAAGCATCAAGACGGCAAATAAATTTATACACCAGGTTTCTTATTACAGCTTAAAGTGTGTTAATGCGCGCTGACACAAACAACTGGCACTACACCATCTTGGCCTTTTAAGTAGAATTCTCAAGGCTTCATTATATGCTACGAGTAATCTCTGCATGCTTCCTCTCCTGTAGTTTGAGCACAAGTGTACAGTATGTGGAGGTCTTCAGTATGCTTTTTACAAAGATAACTTCACCGCCTCAGAACAGAAGCTGAACCTACGTGCAAGAATATTTGCTTGAGCGTAGATCTTGCAGCACTGCCTGTGAATATGATCGTCATCAGTCATTTTATCAGTAATAAAGTGTCCTAGATATTTTACTTTATTGCTGACATCCAGAGCATTGCCCGCCAGATTGAATACTGGAAATTTCAGTGTCTGATTCTCTTTGGTGCAACTGATCATCACAACCGCTTATATTTGATTATTATTATTATCAATCCCATACATAGAACAAACCCTTAACAGCTGCTGGAGACCAGCACTACTGGGGCTGAGAACAACTAGGTCATCTGTGTACATAAGATGGTTCTCTAACTTATTCCCAATCATGCATCCAGTATTACAGGCAGTCAGTTGATTAGACAAATCAATATCCCACCTTGTCTAACTCCATGCTCACACCAAACAGGGAGGACACACTCCAGGCCCATGTCACCTGCATCTTCTGATGGGCATATCAATAAGCCAAAATTCTTACCAAGGGTTCGGGAATTTCTCTCTCAACCATTTTAAGAAATAGCTTTCTGTGATTAACTCTATCAAAAACTTTAGAATTGTCAATAAAACACAACTGAATTTTTTACTTCTATGTTTGTTTACGATTTCCTTTAATGCATAGATGCACATATCTGTGCCTTGATGGGATTTGAAACCAAATATATACCAGTGGACTTAATGAACTCAGTTAGTTTAGTTTGTCAAGCAGAATTCTTTCCAGGACTTTAGATACTGTGCTGGCTACTGCAATGGGCCTATAGTTATCTACACTGGACAGCTTACCAGCTTTGTCTTTTATGACTGCTACCAACAAGACGGACAAAATAGTCTGGTAGTAGCCCATGAATCATGAAGCCACTAAAACAGATAACAAGAAGAGGAGCAATCCTTGGACTAGCATATTTAAGATGCTCAGCAGAGGTAAGATCCAGGCCACACGCTTTGTTATTTGACAGCTTTTTAATAGCCTCAATCACTGTGTGAATTGATCACAATAGAGTCATACCTCTCAACACTCCCAACTTTAAAGACTACATTGTTAATACAATTACAAAATAATGAGTAATAACGCTGTTGACATTAGTGTACAATGTTATCTGTACACGATATGCCATCCGCAGGAGATAGTAGAGATGTTTTGCATTGGCTAAGACTTCTAACTTCCTTCCAAAAATCTGTGACATTCTTGCAAAACAATTTCTTAGCTAAATAATAAGCTCTCATCATCTGCTCATTCTTATGTATGAATCGGATAGTATACTTGTATTTTGCATTGGTAAGTTTCTTGTGCTCAAGCTCTGGCCTCTGTCTTCGTCTACCAGCCTCCACCCATGATTTAAACGCTTCACGGGCTTCAGCATGAAACTCAGCAACAAATTCATTCCACCCAGGTCTTACATTATATGTCTTTCTTCTATGCCGATGCCAAGGCTTACTGTCTTCATAGAAAGAGCTTACTATAGCATCATACATACAGCAGAGATCCCTCCCATGCTCCGCATTACAACAATTCACATCACTACACATCATAGCATTTCTATTACTCAAGGATATGTCTGTGCGAGCAAAATAATCACAGATTTCCTTCATGATAAAAGAAGTCCAGTCAAGTTGTTCAACTTTATCACACTTTACGTCTCTAGATAGCACAGGCAGACATTCAACATTAATTGACATCTCTAATGGTATATGATCATACATAGTTGCACCATACAAAATGCTCATGCGCCCAAAGGAGGCATGCCCATCTGCAGTACTGATACAGTGGTCCAGCCAAGATGCAGCATGTCAGGCCTCACTTCTATAGATGTAACTGTCAGGAGGCAAGAGCTCTTTGCTTGACAGAATTAAATTATTTTCTTGACAGATGCGAGGCATATGATTAGCAAATATGGCGTTATTATCAAATATATCTGGATTCATATCTCCCATGATATAAATACCGGTACCATTAATATCTTGGATAAAAGAAACGATAAAGGCAAGCTTATTCAATTATTCATCCCCATTCTGAAGACACTCATAACGGGTATCCACATTAATAATAATGAATTCCTTGTCATTACTAGAAAATTGCACGGCAATACACCAGTCGACACCAAGTCGGAGCACCTTTATCACACAGGCTAGTATAGTATTTTCGCCAAAGTATAGATACTCCACCTGGTATCCTACCCCAGATGATTCCCGTACTTTTTGATTCCCGTCGGTTGTAGACTCCTGAGCGGTGGAAGTCAGAGTTTTGACAGTTCAACTTTTCCGGGTCTTGTTTTGAAAAAAAAAAAAAACATCTGTAAACACAAAATATCACAATTGTCCAACAGACATTCAACAACTCTTCAATGAGCCTTATCCCCAGCACTCTGACCTAAACACAGGCCACGACAGTTGTAAGAAATAATCTGTATAGACAACCTCAGAACATTCTGACATTACTTTAAATGAGCCAAATCTACAGTTGGCAGTGACGACCTTCTTACAGCTAACCTCCCGTCCAAGCTCTTCTCTAAGATAAGCAGATAAAGTCTCAGCTTCCAAATCAGGGTGAAAACGGATGGCAAACACACTCTTCAGTTTAGTCCGGACAGTTTTGATGTTACCACCACCAAGGCCAACAACAGAAGCAACGTTGCCGGCTTTATTTCTTCGGCTGAGAGAAGCAGAGCATAGTTGTAGCCTAGCAGTAGCAGAATGATCGACTTGCTGTCCCCTTTTCACTACTTGGCTCCACTTTGGAGAACCTAGTGAAGATACTGTGGCTTCGGGGCCCACCGCAGGCATGCTAGTCTCCACCTCCGTGCCCAGACCGCCGCTGTAGCCCTCTCTCCAGCTGCTGAATCCAAGCCACCCCCCTAGGCAGTTCCAGACGTGGAACCAGCCGCATCGTTGACACTGGCAGCTCCTGCTGTCTTCACCGGGACAACTGGACCGTCATCCAGCGTCAGGTGTGCAAAGCACTCCACACCTCTCACTCGTTGAGTAATATCCGTTATGATAGCAGGCAAATCTTCACTAAGGTTAGGCTGTAGTAGCATGTGGTGCTTCATAGCACAGACCTCAGTGCACAGCTACTCCATTCTCTTTAGTATGCTTGAACAGTCCATGCTAGTAAATGTGACCAGCGGCAGGTCATCCAAGTATTGAGATATGAATGCGGTTGAGTTCACCACACTCATTCATAACCTTAAGTCAACTCTTTATATTGTTGGTGTCTTTCTGGGGTCCTTTGTGAGAGATGCACCTCTGTGTAGTGGGGCAAAGTTCAAACAAAATTTTCTTTGAGGACTCAATCCATTCCGAGTAAAAAGTATTAGCAGCCAATAAGACGATCTTGTCCTGACTCAAAGTCTTGATTTTTACTGCCAGAAAGTTAAGCAGCTCATCCTCCACAATAATTTTACCCTCGGTAGTCTTATAGACGTCAGGTTTTAATTGAGTCCGCTTAAATTCTGTCACGGTTTGGAGGTATTGAGAGCTTTGTTGCTCTCGTCCAGGACAATATCGTTTTGCGCCCTATCAGATTCCTGGCCCAGCTGGCATTAATTGGGGGCGTTACCCGGACTCTATTTAAGCTCCTGTTCTGCCTCGCTCTCATTGCCAGAGTGTTAGTGTCTCTATTGCACTTCAGCCAGTAAGGTCTCTAGAGAGAGTATTGTCAGGGACTTTAGCTGCATAACAGGTTTAAGTGATAGTGAGCAAGGGAAATCTTTGTTTTATTTTTCCCTTTTCTTTTGGTTTCTTCAAGCTCGCCTGTTTTTCTACCACGGACGGTGTTAGGTCCGTTGGTAGCACGAGTCTCGTTATTTCAATCTGTTTTTAGTCTCTCAGCACGCTGCTGTTTTGCCTTTTACTTCTGGCTGCTGCTCTTAGCGCCAAATTTCCAGCAGCCATCACAGTACACTCTAGCCACCATGGAGACGCCAGCGGTGGCTGAAATTAAGAGGGCTATCGCCAGCCAACAAGAGACGTTGGTTGAGTTCGCTAAAGCACTTTCAGGTTTTGGCAATCAGCGATCTGAACTTGTCGAAAGACTCCACCTACAAGAAACCACTCTTCAGAATCAGGAGAGCGTTCTGTTAAGCTTGTCTGAGAGTATTAAATCTCTAACTACACAAGCTTCACAAAAAGTTGCAGAAGCGCTATCCATACATCCTATCCAAGAACCTAAGTTACAACTGCCCCAAACATATAGTGGCGAGGCCGGAAAGTGTAAGGATTTTATCGCCCAGTGTGAAATATTTTTTAAGGCTCAGCCGTCACGATTTGTTCATGAGGATTCTCAGGTAGCATTTATATTATCCCTGTTGGCTGGCACAGTGCTCAATGGGGTCGGCCCACTAATCAGATCTAACTCACCGGTCGTCAATTCTGTAGAGGCCCTTGTTAGGGAGATGGTGTCTGTATTCGATCAATACATTTGTGGTCAAGACGCAACTACGTGTATAATGCATCTTAAACAGGGCAAAGAAAGCGCAGCTGAGTTTTCTATTGCTTTTCGTTCTCTGGCCACAGAGACAGGCTGGCCGGAGGCTCCTCTGATGACCGTATTTAGCCATGCCCTTATGGAGGAGATTAAGGACGTGCTGGCTACTTTAGAACCCTGTTCAACTTTAGACTCCTTAGTTCGTACTGCGGTGCGAATCGACAACCGCATATGTGAACGCAACAGCTAAATAGATCACTGCTGACTGACAATGGGGCTGAAATTGCTAGTGGCTAATATGCACCTCCTTTCCCACCCATTAAAGATTCTACTCCGGTTGAGCCCATGCAAGTTGATGGTTCGTTTGATCATCAGACTATGAGACCTATTCGCAGAGGAGTGATCTGCTTTAATTGTAATAAGCCGGGTCATATCCGTCCACGTTGTCCTAAGCTTCGGGGGAAACAGAAAACCCCTCTTGCGATTCAGGGGGTGCTGGAGGAGCAGACCAAATTTCCCTTCCGAACACTAATCCCCATGGAACTTACTGTGGAGAGCAAGAGATTTACTATTGAAGCATTCGTGGACTCGAGCGCAGTTGATTGTTTCATGGATATTAAGTGGGCTACGAAGCACTCCGTTCCCACTGTTACGCTTTAACAATCATGCTCTGTAAGAACTTTGGACGGTCGCCTGCTGGAAACGGGAGTTATAACCGAAGTTTCGGAACCACTAAAAATGTTAATTTCCTTTGGTTGCCACTCTGAGGAGATTCGGTTTTTTATTATCAGGTCTCCCACTTTTCCTATAGTTTTGGGGCATTCATGGTTGCGGGAACATGATCCTTGTATCAGTTGGGGGGAACAGATTAATCCTATCGTCCACTGGGGTCCCAAGTGTAATGCTCAATGTAGAACTAATGAGAATGGTTCTTTCGGACGTCAAGCGATGGAGCAGGCTGAAACCGAGAGCGAGTGTAAGGACGTTATCTCATCGTACCCTCCTAGACTAGAAAAAGGGGCAGAGGAGGGGTTGGAATGGGATCCTCAATTTGACTGGCAACAGCCAGAGGACGATCATCTTTTGGAAGATTTTAGCGATTCGGAATCAGTCACGGAGTCATTAGATTCTGAACAGGATAAGGAATTTGGGGCTACCCTGAACTTTGACTTGCCTCCGAATGTTCCCAGGGATTACGTTGATCTTGCTGAGGTTTTTAATAAACAACGAGCATCTACATTAACTCCTCACTGTCCTTACGATTGTGAAATCAATCTCGATCGTGGTACAACTCCGCCAACAGGTTCGCTATATTCGCTATCAGGACCTGAGCGTAGGGCCATGCGAGAATATATTCAGGAGGCTCTCGCTAATGGTTTTATTCGGCCGTCCATGTCTCCTGCCAGAGAGGGATTTTTTTCCATGGGGAAAAAGGATGGCAGTCTGAGACCCTGTATTCCTTATAGGGGTCTGAATAAAATCACCATTAAAAATCAATACCCCCTTCCGTTAATGAACTCCACGTTTGAACGTCTTCAGGAGGCTTCGTTTTTTACGAAGCTAGATCTTCGTAATGCGTATAATTTGATTCGCATTCGGGAGGGGGACGAATGGAAAACGGCTTTTAACACTCATGATGGGTACTACGAATATTTGCTCTTACTGTTCGGGCTTGTTAACGCCCCCTCGGTGTTCCAGGCATTCGTCATTGATGTGCTCCAAGAGATGTTGGAGAAATTTGTCTTCGTTTATCTTGACGACATTTTGATTTTTTCTTCTACACTCTCGAAGCACAAACAACACATTAGACGCGTACTTGAAGCCCTGTTCAAAGCCAAACTTTTTGTTAAAGCCGGAAAGTGTGTTTTTACGCCCAAACTGTCTCGTTCTTGGGCTTTATTGTTTCTAAGGGGTCAGTAGGGATGGACCCGAACAAGGTGGCTGCGGTCAGGAATTGGCCTGCGCCACAGAGTGTTAAAGAGGTTCAACACTTTCTGGGCTTTGCAAATTTTTATAGGAGGTTTATCCGTAATTTTGGCGCAATTGCTGCACCCGTTATTGTGCTCACTAAAAAGAATTCCTCCTCAGCATTTTTTTGGTCTCCTGCAACTGATGCTGCCTTTCAGGAATTAAAAAGACGTTATAGCTCAGAGCCTATTTTGGTTTTGCCTGATCCCTCCCTCCCATTTTTTGTGGAAGTAGATGCTTCGGAGGTGGGCGTGAGTGCTATTTTGTCCCAGCGCCCTGGTTGGGATAATAAGCTTCACCCATGCGCGTACTTCTCCTGGTCTTTGTTCGCCGCGGAACGCAATTTTAGTATTGGTGACTGGGAGTTATTAGCGGTCAAGCTGGTCCTCGGGGAGTGACGCCACTGGTTGGAGGAAGTTGAGCACCCTTTTGTGGTTTGGACTGACCATGAAAACCTCCAATATATTCAGCAAACCAAGCGGCGTAATTCCCGGGAGGCGCGATGGTCATTGTTCTTTAACTGCTTTGATTTCACGCTCACATATCACCTGGGCTCTTGAAATATTAAGTCTGACGCCCTGTCACGAATGTATGATCTCACTGATCATGATCCTACCCCAGAGCCTGTTATTCCCTCTGCACAGATCGTGGCACCCATTTAATAGGAGATTGAGGCGGTAATTCAGGAGGCGTTGATATCCGATCCCAGTCCTGGGGGGAGCCTCCTGGCTGTTTATTTGTTCCGCTTGGGGTTAGGTCACAGGTCCTTCAGTGGGGACACTCTTCCTGCTTGGCTGGGCATGCGGGGACCCATCGGACCAAGACGATGAAACAAATTTTTCACGCGACAGATTACTTTCAGTCAATGCAAAGACCCGAATATTCAGAAGTTTCACTTTAAGAAAAACACGTTCATGTTTCAATCTTCTGAAGGGGAGGGGCGAGGGGCTCTGTTGTGTGTTGAGAATGTTTCAACTGTCAACAATAGTGACGTCATATCGCTGATACAGCCTTTAGAGAGGACCTATTATGCAGATCCTTCTTTTAATACATAGTAGTAATGTTATAATGTTGGTTGTCCATACTCAATCTCTGAAAAGTTTTGAAACATAAGATACAGAGGTTTAGCCATAATCCAAGAATGTGATTTCGGAAACGCGATTTTCTGTCTGAACAGCTCATCTCGAGATCTTTGCGAGATCTGGGCAAAACCTGACGTCAGGTAGTGTCGTCCATTTAGTACAGACCTAGCCAGAGCCAATCACGGCGCTAGACCTGTCCACACCGGAAACTATTCTAGCAGGCTCTAACAACGGCAGATCATACTCTGCCTTAGTAGCGTCTACACCTTTGGAAATACAAAAGAAGAACCGCAGATCATTTGAGGTGCAGTTTTGTCATCTCTCCCAAGCTGCTTGTCCGTTTACATTTGGACACAAAGAAAAACAACTATTTCTCTTCCAAAAGACGATGCCACCAGAAATCAGTGGGTAGCTTTTTTGTTTGCTGGCAGCAAACAGCCACGGCCAAAGGGAACATTAGCAGTTTGTGCTCAGCATTTCACCAAAGACAGCTTTGTCAATAAAGGATAATTCAACACAGGATAAGTCTCAGCTGCTTCTCAAACCTGAAGCAGTTGCATCGATCAAGCGCTCAGAGCCACAAGCTGTAAGTAATGATATAACAGCAAATAATGTAAGTGAAGTTAACGTGTTACGGGTGGCTAGCAGGACCGCTACAGATAGTTAGCACTAACAACTGGCCTGAAACGCAGGCTTTGTAAAATATCTGAAAATAAATCCTGGATTGGTCGCGACTGTCTGTGACTCAAAGAAACAGAAGCTGTAAGTTGCTTTTACTGCATATGCTAACCTGACAGCGGCTAACGTAGCCAAGTTTCTGTTGCTAATGTTTGTGCCCTAAATATGCAAGAGTAATATCAGGGGAAAGTCTACAGAAGGTGCGGGATCATAAACCTAATTTGAAGCTAATTTTTAATACTTGTTTGTAATTTGGATGCTTAGTACAACCAACTGTCCACGGTAACGAAACTTGCTGTCTGTAAAACCTGTATTTCGAGGGATTGTCTCAGTGCTTGTAACGACCGCTCGGTTACCAGGAACTGCGTTTGTTAGTTCGCGTGCCGTGCTAATGAAAAATTCTCCTAGTTAACGTATATGCAATAATTCTGATCGGTATGCTTGTGTTAATTTGGTAAGCATCAGTGTGGCAGTTTCATCATAACTTTGCCCGATTATAGCCACTACAGTTGAAGCTAACCAAAGAGGTGCTGTCTGTGTGTCCGCAAAGTTAGGCTGAAAAGCACAGTAAGCCCAGATGTAGGTTTTACAGAGCTGGGGATACGTGTTTGGGTTTGTTAACTGTTGCTTGTGATCGCTTCACTTACCCATGACCGAGATCAGCCGAATACTTCACAAATGTCTGGGCAAGCTCTCTGGTGCTACCGTGAAAGCAATGCGAATTGCAGAAGCTCTACCCTGTCTGGTATAACAATTGATTTCTCTGCACTATTGTGAAATAATTTCATCCCCCTTTAGAAGTTGTATTAGCTAATAAAAAGCCGAAAAAGGCGAAGATTAGGAAATTATTTTCTGTAGTAGTGGACGATTTGCTAGCTCCACATAAGTATCTTGCCCATGCTAACAGAACTTAGGGTCTGTAAAACCTATATTATCATGTTCATAACATAACCAGAGCTCTCTCTAGCTGTCGCGTACTAGGCTATCCATAAAGCTGCTTTCACATCAGACACGAAACAAATTTCTCGCAGGACAGATTAGGCTACATTCCAAGTCAATGCAAAGACGCGAATACACGCGTTATGAGCGCGTTAAGCAGCTTTCACATCGGATGCAAAACTAATTTCTCTCGCGACAGGTTACATTCAAAGTCAACGAAAGACAAGAATACACGCATTATGGGCGCGTTAAGCAGCTTTCACACCGGACACGAAACTTATTTTTCACGTGACAGATTACATTCAAAGTCAATTCAAAGACGCGAATACACACATTATGGGCACATCAAGCCGCTTTCACACTGGAGGCAAAACAAATTTTTTGCACGACAGATTACATTCATGTCATGACCGCTTATCAGCTACTGCTTGTTAATTTGCGTGCTCTGCTAATTAAAAATGCTCCTGGTTAAGCTATATGCAGCAATTCTGATCAGTATGCTTGTGTTACTTTGGTAAGCATCAATGTGACAGTTTCATCATAATGTTGCCTAATTGTAGCCACTCGCCCCTCCGTCATATACCAGCGTAGAAGCTGTTCATTTCTCCACGTTAACAACACACCACAGTTATGCACACGAACCAGCAGGTCCTTATAATACACACCTAAGCAGTCCATAAGCTGTTGGTCCACTTTTAGCTGCTCCTCACTGTCTATGTTTCCCTCTAAACTCAGACCGACCGGATTTTTATGGTCTCCGGTCTATTGGGTATGTCGACCCGTTCTTCAAATGTGTCTGTATGGGGTGGATTCTAGCTTTCCCTGCATCCTAGCTGTAGAGCAGAAAAACCGCTGTGCTCACCACTGTTGCCGTAAGCATACTGTAGCCGATAGCGAATTTGAGCTTGAGCTGCCAGATTTTCGCTCTGCGTCCTCCATTTTCGCCGCTGCGTTTATTAGAACAAGTTCATTTCATTAGATCAAAACACATGTTCTACATTAGATTGCGGAATTTTCCCGCCGCTTCTTTATCAGATGGCAGACGTGTCTCACGTTTCACTCTGGGGAGGCGGACCCGGAAAACTGCGTTCTGCCAAGTCCTACCCAACTCCACCCTCCACAGAGCTGGCTAGTCAGAGGAAAGTGGGCACACGGAGAGTGGGGACCATAGCGGAAGTGCCACCCCAATGAGGCACCCCAATTCAGGCAGAGACTACAATGGACTACAAATGGAGTTTTTTGAGGATTGCAGTATGAGCTAAATAAGGACCCTGTTTTGGACTTTGAACAGTCAGGAGTACTCTAGGGGAGTCCAAGATCAAAATATAACCTTGGAAATATAGCAAAATAGGTCCCCTTTAACTTTAGAGTATCTATAGAAGCTCCATCCAGTAGGTTTCTCTAGGTAAAGGTCAGCATTGTAGCAGTAATAATAAAATATTTAGAAAACTTACTTTTACTTTTGATACTAATGTATTTTAAAAAACAAGTGCTCCAGTACTTTTACTAAAGTAAAAATCTGACTGTAGAACTTGTACTTGTACTTGAGTAAAATTTAACAAGTGGTATTTGTACTTTTACTAAAGTAAATGAAGCTGTGTACTCTGTCTGCCTCTGACAAATGTGGCTGCGTGAAAAGGCTTTCAAAGTAGGCCTCTCCCCATTCTGCAAAATCCTATAGATTTCTCACTAAGGAGTAGTGCAGAGTATTTTAAACAGAGTCAAATGGAGTACAAAGTATTATACAACCCCAGTTCCAAAATAGTTGGGACAAAGTGTAAATTGTGAATAAAATCAAAATGCAATGACTTTCAGATCACGAGCCAATATGTTATTTACAATAGTACAGACAATTTCAAATGTTGAAACTGAAACGTGCGAACATATCTGTGTGTCCACACAAACAAGCATGCAAGCTCAAACTTCTTCTATTACGGCGTTTTATTAGTGGTGTGAGGAGGTCCTGACTGAGAATAATGTGTGTTATTTGAATTTTAATGAGATTGAGAATTATCAGGGGTCTCATTTGGTAGCTAAGCCCGCAGAGGCTTATATCTGCATAGCGAAGAATTGAAGTGGCTTTAACAAGGGCAAATTGAGGGGCTCCCACAGGACACCGGGCCTACCAGCTGCAGAGCTAGATGAGTCAACAACATCAAACAGACTGGGTCACTACCTCGGGTCAGCCTGAATTTTCAGTTGATTTCTTGGAGCAATGCAATACAGTGCACCCCATGCTTTGACAACAGGATACTATCTTAAAAATGATTATAGAGGATCCTACTGACAACTCAAAGTGCTTCTGAACCAAGGTGGCGACTTAGCCTGCCTTTCATCAGTGTCAGCCACAAAGAATTGACCCTGCTTTTTCATCAATTGAGGGTTCAAATGATGTTTCACAGACTTAGCCAGTTCCTCAGCAATCCTGTATGCAGGATATATACAATTTCCAAGAAAAGCCGCTTGGTAATTTAAGAAATAGTGAGCATGTATTCTCTGATTCGAAAATTAAGTAGCTCCAGAACTGTTTCAGAAGTGGGGGAATGAACTTGGTGCTTGCATGGATCATATCACTTTTTCCGCTCTCCAGCTGCAGTGACCTCTCTCCCCAAATTGCCTGGCCAGCGGAGGGATTACAACATAGGGATTACAGCATGGAATCAAAGCGCAGTGACTTCATATTTTATTACCTGTAAAAAGGACAGTGAAACAAGATAAAAATGGAACACTACCAACCTGTAAACATTGGGTAAAATAAAAGAAGGATAGTGAAAGTTGATGATAAAGGATTATCAGAACTTTATCCTTGGAGATTGGTGACTTAACACTGGGCAGAATTAACATTAAAGGGCAGCCCAGAATACGTTACTATATTTTCCACATACACATCAATGCTGGCACAAAAGCAAGCAGCCTTCTCCTGCCGTTCCCTTCCCATCATGTCTTTACTTTAATATGTGCAAGCACATCAAATGAACTGTAAAAACAATACACAGGTTATCACGCATACTTGTATGGGCACAAAACAAATGACTTCTGTGTTGGCAGGAGAACTTCAATCTGGTCATGAGGAACCTCCAGGGTGAAGTGAAAGGTCATAAGGCAAGATTACCTGTGGTGTGTATTTTCTGAGAAAGAAACTTCTCACTTGCCGTGAAAACCAATATTTACAAAAAACAGTAAGTCACACAACGTGTCTCACTCAGTGTGAGATATTAAATCATTCAGTTTCAACAGTCACAAATTGCCCCTGAAGAGCTGGAACCATTTTCACTCCTTGTAGGAGAGCAAATGTGAGTTCCTGTTTGGTTTTTTATTACCCCGAGGCCGACAACGGCCATCGGGGTATTGTCGTCTCCTGTGGCGTTTGTCCGTCCGTCTGTCCGTCTTTCCGTCCAACGTTAACGCTCTAGCTCGTTTATTATAGGGCGGAAACTTTTCAAATTTTCTGTACAGATTGGGCATCACCGTGAGAATTTCGCTATTTGAAATCAGCACATTTCGATTCTCCGTTTGGCCACACAACCACCCGCAAAATCCGCAAAATTAAACAATTAAAAATGTCCTGGGTTACTATATGCTTGCAGCCGAGGGGTCTGCAGTGCGACTAGCACGGTATTTTCCTTTCTTGTGTTCCTTGCCAGCCCTCCTCGGAAATATCTTGAAACATAAATGTCTGACTTGAATCCATCTCCATTCATGGAAAAATGTTGACAAAAATATTGCTCAAATCTCATAATGAGAGTCTAAAGAGGTTCAGGATTTGACTAGCACCTCCCATTGAAAAAAAATGAACATTGACCCATCTTTAATTTGTTGAGAAGTGTAGAAAAAGAAACTGAGAGATGAGTGAGAAAAGAGGAAAAGTGCTCTTACTTTCACAGAGCAGCATGTTTTTATAGAAGAGTTTTCAGAGTTTCTCCTGTCAAAAAGCCACTTCATTGCTCTTCTGGGAAATTCTATTTTTTCTCCAGACCCCTGTGCCGATCTCTCACTCATTTGTAGCCACTTCATTGAGCTTTTGTGGAAGTTGTTTTTGGAGGGAGAAGTCGCATTCCTGGAAGCTCAGCCTTTCAATTTATTGTGCCTAACAGGATGTGTTCTTGAAAAACATAACCTTTTTGGCGGCATATAATTCTTAAATTATTTAATGGATTTATTTTAAAGACCAGAGTAACTACGAGAGATTTTTTGTGAAAGGTGGACTCTTCATCTGCAGGATACTGGATGTGTGTAAGTAAGGAGGTCTGTTCCACCCACCCACTCAGGAAGAGGGAAGCAGGCTGTTTCCACTGCAGGTTAAATCATTATGAGTCCACAGGGATGAGACCATTACATTAAAACAGGAAGGAATCATTGCTAAGAACTTAGTTAAATTCTTGCATAATTACTGGAAAGAAATTTCAGACAGGTTTTCCCTGTTTCGTGTCATGCGTTCTGGGTAGGAGAATGGTTTATTATCTATTTATTTATTATTATCAACTTTTTGGTCAACTGATCTTCCTCAAGCCATGAAAAGACATTTTGATGTCTTGAGGAAGGTCAGTTGACCGAAACATGGACTATAATTAATTGCAAGTCAGAAGACTATGTGCGGGAGTTTTTTCTTTAATTTAGTCCACAATTGGTCTTTCCCCTACACACCTGTCTGCTTTCCGGGGTGTGCAAAAGTTTTTCTTCTTGAATTCAGTGTGTAAAATATCTTTTATATAAATATTTGCATAATTACAGTATCCTCTCAAATATTTTCTGTTAGATGAACTGGACTAACAACTCAAAGCGTCTGTCGTTAGGCATGGAGATGACTATCTCCGCTTCCCACTGGATAAAGGGCAATGGCATCTCAAAGTACATATTACACCTTGATGAAGTTCCCTCCATAGCTGTGCAGGAGACTTCACATGGATAGACACTTGGTAGTGAAGTGCTAGTGGAGAAAGAGCAGTTTGGGAAAGGGTTTTTGCCTTGAGTGACCTCATTTAAATGACCCTCCCACTGGTGCAATCTAATTCACTTGGATTACATCTCTTCAAGCACACCGTCTGGCCAAAAAAAAAAGACAAACGCAAAAATCCAGAAACTTTCACTGACTTCCTTCTCTCTTGGAATTTTTGCATTATTCATTATTGCATTATTTTTGCATTATTGCCATCCTTACAATGTCACCCCACTGTGCATCATGCCAAACAACGCCTTTTAGCTGTGACTACATTCAGAATATAAAATGGATTTCCTGCCTTATTACTGAATGAGCTTCACAAACTAATTTTTGCAGATCTAGACATACACTCCTCACATTTTACGTCATCATTAATGTGAGGAAATCACCTCATAACTTTGTAATTCAATGTACAACAATGTTGTCAGAAAAAAATTTGGCAGTCATTCTAACAATTAGTCCTAGCAACTGTTTCTTTTCAGGCTAAGTAAACTGCACAAGGATTAGGTAATTAAGCTTCGAAAGGTGAGGTCACTGAAGGCCTTCGTTACCACTGACGGATCGCTACTGGTGTCACTACAAGAAATGTGCCTTACACTGCTGTAAAAACAAGCTTAAGACTCACTTTTAAATATCCCTTTCATTCCTTATTATATTTTTTACAACCCCAATTCCGAAATAGTTGAGACAAAGTGTAAATTGTGAATAAAATCAAATTGCAATGACATTCAAATCACACCAGTCAGTATTTTATTCACAATAGAACAGAGATAACATAGTAAATGTTGAAACTGAGAAATTTTACAATGTTATCCACAAACTGAGCTCATTTCAAATTTGATGGCTGCTACAGGTCTCAAAAAAGTTGGGACAGGGGCCTGTTTACTATGGTGTAGCATCCCCTCTTCTATTTAACACAGAGTGGAGGCGTCTGGGCATTGAGGCGACAAGTTTCTTGAGTTTTGCCATTGCAAATTGATCAACTCTTGTTTAATACAGGCTTTCAGCTGCTGGAGAGTTTTGGGTCTCCTTTGAAGGACTTTTCGTTTAATTGTGCACCAAATGTTCCCAGTTGGTGAAATATCAGGACTGCAGGCAGGCCAGTTCAGCACACGGACACGCCATGCTATTGTAATAGCTGCAGTATGTGGTTTTGCATTATCCTGCTGAAATACACAAGGCCTTCCCTGAAATAGATGTCGTCTGGAGGAGAGCATATGTAGCTCTAAAACCTTTATATACCTTTCAGCATTCATGGTGCTTTTTAAAACATGCAAGTGTCCCACACCATATGCACAAATGCTGATATCAGGAGGGGTGGTCTTTCTCCTCTTTAGCCCGGAGGACACGACGCCCAACACGAATGTCAAATTTGGACTCCTCTGACCACAGGACACTTTGCTACATTCCATTTTAAATGAGCCTTGGCCCACAGAACATGGCGACACTTCTGGATCATGGTCAACAATAGCTTTCTTTTTGCATGATTGAGTTTTAGATGGGATCTGTGGATGGCATGGAGGACTGTGTTTACAGACAGTGGTTTCTTGAAGTATTCCTGGGCCCATTTAGTAATGTCAATAACAAAATCATGCCGGTGAGTGATGCAGTGACGTCTTAGGGCCCGAATATCACAGGCATCCAGTGAAGGTCTTCAGCCTTGTCCCTTACGCACAGAGATCAGAATCTTTTGATGATGTTATGCACTGTCGATGATGAGACCTTCAAAGCCATAGCAATCTGACATTGAGGAACATTGTTTTTAAAGTTTTCCACAATTTTTTTACGCAAGCCTTCACAGGTTGGAGAGCCTCTGGCCATCTTTACTTCTGAGAGACTCAGCCTCTCTAAGACATCCCTTTTATAGCCAATCTTGTTTCACACCTGATGCCTATAAACTTAATTACTTGCTAAATGTTCTTTCAGCTGATTCTCTTATGTATTAATAGCTTTTTCAGCCGTTTTCTGCCTTTGTCCCAACTTTTTTGAGACCTGTTGCAACCAGAACTTCTGAAATAAGCTCACTTTGTTTATAAAAATGTAAAATTTCTCAGTTTCAACATTTGAAACGTTATCTGTGTTCCATTGTAAATAACATATTGGGCTCGTGATCTGAAAGTCATTGCATTTTGATTTTATACACAATTTACACTTCATCCCAACTATTTCGAAATTGGGGATGTATATCAATTTTAGTTACCACCTTTAATCAAGTGAACAAACATTCCTGATATACAATGGTTGGTCTTTAATACAGAAGGATTTAATGAAATGCATTTTTTCTTTGTCATCTGTCTTTTTGTCAGATAATTTTTGTATGGGACTAGTGGGATGAGAGATGTGATTGGTATATACTGCAGTGTATTCAAAGTGCAATCCCACTAGTAGGAATTTCTTTTTACCTCATTTGCTTTTAACAGCATGACTAAACTGATCCAGCTGGTATTAATGGTGCAACTCACAAGGAAAAGAGAATCCATATTTCCCATCTCATTAAAGAGAAATCCTACTGTATTAAACTCCCGGAGGGCTCTGATATCTACACTGTCAGGGAAAATTACTGGAGTTTCCTGTCTCAATTACAAATCGAATATTTAAGGATTAAAAACTCCAAATCTGTCTACATAACCATCTCCTCTCAATTGACTGGCTTGAATAAGCCTTAAATGCTTGACAAAGGTTCCTGGTTGAACTCTTGAAATGCAATATCTCTTGAACCTTCTAGAATTTTATGGTGTGTTGGGATAGACACAGATTTGAGTGCCAGACTCAAAGAGACCCTGTGACCTCCACTGTAGTGGGTAACATGAGAACAGTGCACTTGTACGAAGGATTCTGTCAAGCAAAGCAGCTGAAGGCAGAGCACCAACTGTGTCCCACATTTTTTGAAAATGTGCAACGCCAAGCAGAGATTTTTTCTCAAAGCCTGCATGTGGGTGTAGAGTTGTTTTTTATTAGCAGTGCACTTAATCATTACCCCCATTATGTGCATTAAAATCATACCAAAAACAAATTCTTCCCTGATTTCTTGTGGATACCTGTCACCTCTGCTCCTACCATGAGTCCTCAACATTTCCTCAAAGAATCGATGAGGCAAATAAAGCACATCAGACCAAATCAGATTCACATGCTCCTTCAGACAGCCTGTGCCTGTCTGCTGCAGCTGAAAGGGGAGTGGAAAAGGCGCCAGACACTCCTACTGGCTATAAAATGTGACCACGCTGGAGCAGTCAGACAGAAATCACATGTGGATCTGTGCAGTAGGAACTGAATGTAGAGTCAGACCAACGCTCACCCTTCTCAGCATGGTTGTGTTTTATTAGGAATAAGCCACAAAAACTTTAGCTTGTTACAAACAGAGACAGGAAATCCAAGATGAGTTTTTAGAACTTGGAGCCTTCACTTGGGTCAGAAAGGATTTCTGGGAGGTCTTGGTGAAAGAGTTAACCCAGGAACGTAAAAATAATTCTTAAGAGATAAAGGACTGTCTTGCTGGGGAGGGGGAAGATGTCCTTTGTGATGGTGCGGCCAGTCCGCAACAGGTTCCTCTACTCTGATATCAGCAGCATGCTGTCTGAGGACGATGAGAACGGCAGCGAGAGCTCGGGATCGGACGAAAAGTCCCTCCGTCTGGACACCTCGGGCGTCCAGATCACGTTCGGCAAAAAGCTGAAGTACAGCAGTGGACCGATGGTGGCTGTGGCAGCTCCTCTGGTGCCTGATGTCCAACTGCGTAACACCGCCAACGCTCGGGAGAGGGACCGCACCAACAGCGTCAATTCAGCCTTCACCGCTCTCCGGACGCTCATACCCACCGAGCCCGCGGACAGGAAGCTGTCAAAGATCGAAACCTTGCGGCTGGCCTCCAGCTACATCTCTCACCTGGGCAATGTCTTGTTGGTGGGCGATGCCTATGGGGAAGGACAGCCATGTCATAACACCCCGTCCTACTACCATCATGAGGGCTTACCCAGCCAGGACTCTGATAACTCCCAGCCCAAACAGATCTGCACATTCTGCCTCAGTACCCAGAGGAAAGTTGTGAGTAACATGCTGAAATGTTCGAGGTCACACTCATAAACATGATTGTACTTTCTGGATCTTTGTCAAATTGCTGCTTTTTCAAGATTCATACCTTTAGAACTTAGCTCTGAAACTATTTTGAACCCACATTTAAGATCGTTGCGAAAAATATATTGCAATATTTTGATGAATGAAATGTAAAGTGTTCGCATTCATAGAAAACTTGGGAGCTGAGACCAGGGCACCATTGCTTTTCATAATATAACCCATTAGAGCATAGACTTCATTAATTTAAAATTTACAAGACAGATATTCTTTACAAATTTGTCAAACATTACTTATAAAAATTGAAAATCAGTATGGTCTGGAAGCTGTGTCCATATTTGAGAGCTTTCAAAAATGAAGATCTTCACTACTGTGAGGCATATTTGGCACACTGCTTGCAGAGGATATATTAATATGTGCACATTCAAATGGAATGGAGGTTGGCAAAAAAAAAACTCAGTTATGAGTCTTGGTTGATTACAGAGATATTTCAAAAATATTAGAGCAATTTAAAATTGTACATGAGAGTGTGGGAATTTTTCATCACAGCCACAATTAATTTGTTTTCTTTGCGACTGGAATTCTGCATGAGGCAAAAGAAAATGTTGGAATAGTCACTGCTACACTGTAAACCCTGATAAGTGTGGTGAACTCAAATGTTTTGTGGAAACCGATTACCTCAAAAAAATTAAGCATGCCAACTGAATGATCTTGCGTTCACAGCACTTTAAAACCTCTATAAATAATAACTACCTTATTTTCTTTAAGTTCCTTACAAACAATTTAATTAAGTTGGCCTGCAACAATTTAATTAAGTTGGCCTTTTTTGAGGTGATTGGTTTCCACACTATCAGGGTTTACAGTGTATATTTAAAAAAAAAATTCAGTGAGACTATCAATTCCATCTAATATCCTAAATTACAGGTTAGCAAACTGTGCTCAAATACATGCAGGTGAACATATGCTGAAGTTTTAAACCATAGATCTGAAAACCAAATTTATCTAAGTACCTTGCATCTATGCGTGAATATTCTGTGAACATCTGCTTTAATCCCAGGGTTACCTGTGACACTTCCTGAATGATTTTCACAGGCATCTTGTGTTGATCTAAGCCTCTTCCATTCCATATAATTAATAAAACTGTCAACTGGATTCAAACTCATGTCTTTTGCTTTTAATATTTTCTGTAGTGAACAGAGTCAGAATGAGAAAAAATGCTTATTTTCCAGATTCTGGTATTAATAAGAAGATGCGTTTTCTGATGATGGGTCACATTGACATTACTATTTCATTATTGCTTAACGTCATTCATAAACACGTTATTTAAATGTAATAGTTTTTATATATCACAGAAGCAATAAATTTAAGCACAAAATGCAAGCAAATTTAAAAAGAATAAAACGTGTCTTGATATTTTAAAATATTCCTGTTTGAAACCTCCAATGTAAAGCCAAGTGGAATGTTTTGCCTCATATTTTGCTTCTCTGCAGAGGCTAGACATCATAGGGCAAACAGCTGAAGACTTCACAGGAAAAACAAGTGTTTTGACATTTGACACCTTTTTGAATTATCCCTTTTGCTGCATAACTTGCTGCAGTAGTACCTACTGGCATAATAGTGGCGTGAAAAAATGATTGCCATCTCTCTTCAGAGGCAGAAGTAAAAAGCAAGCTCTGTGGATGAGTGAGAGATGTCCAAGAGTTACTGTGGAAAAGTGAGTGGCATCCATACATGTGACGTCCTGAAATATCAACTGACCATAATTGACCAATCAATGACTGCCCCATGTATTTTCCTGACTCAGTATTCTTGCCATGATTTACACAAGTCAGCATGGCTTATATAAATATAAAATGTTGTGATGATTTTTAAAAATATGCAGTTGGTCTTTCAGACAGTGAATAAAACATAATTTTAGGAGAAAGAGGGAGTGTATGGAGAAATATTTTGTGGAGTGTGTGATCATCTTTTGCAAATGATTTGTTCCTTGAAAAATAAGGAAATGCATTTTTTACTTCCCCTTTTTACTGTAGCAATGCTGTTTCATTTCAAACTTGAAATTTACAGCAGCGCACGACGAGCCATGAAATCAGTGCCAAAGATAAGAGACCATCAAATCCATTAAAATACAACAAAGTCAATGACAAAAACTTTCATCTTAATTAAATTTGGTATCTTTGGAGTAGCATTCTATTTAACACGTGAAGTGTGTGATTTAGATTTGATAAGTTTAACTCATATAACTATTCTAATGAAAAAAAGAGTGATGTCCATTAGGGGGAATTTTTCCTGAGAAGGCTATAATGACTGTAAAAATGCCACAAGCCATCATGGAAATTGATATTCCACTTTTTTATTATGTAAAAGTAGATAATGTGTCAGCTCATTAAGAACAATGGTGATTGGGTTTCAAAGTTTAAAATTCTGTTTTCTAAAAACGTCATATGTGATGACTCTTGTTTTTTCTGTGGGGTCTTCAGCTATTCAACTTATTTTAAGGCAATTTTTGCTGTTTTCAAACTAAAATATTATCACTTATAGTCATACTACTATACTGTATTGATAGTATAATTTATTGTAGGATTACCAACTATCACAAATTTTCCAGAAACATGATTGAAAATAGCATGAGGGCCATAATAATTTTTTAAAGAAATTACATGGATCCCCTCATATTCTATGACTGTAAAAACATAATTTCAGTATGTATAGAAGGTACAAATAACATCAAGAACGCAATATGCATTTTAGGTGTTACTGGCGTGCTTATTTAATCTCAGCTTTTACATACAAAGCAAGATACAGATTGTGAACTTGAACTACTGGAGGGATAAATCTCACTCATTAAACTTATTAATCTGGACTATATTTTTGTTTGTTTTCTTAGTGATTAATGACTCTGCTTACTATTCCAAGGCATATCATTGGCATTCTCTTACAGTACCAGTAATGTTGCAGGACAATAATAATAGATTATCTTTTTTATGGAGATTTCATAATTTAAGTGATCATAAACTTGGTTTTGGATCTTTTTAACCCCAAGCAGTGTTGTGCACACTCTGCATCCGTAGACGATTTAGATTAATTTTATGGCCACCTTTTGAAGTCCTTTTTTTAAAATGCATTTTATTAATAAGTAAACAAATAAAACAACACTGAGCCATCCAAAGAAAAAGAACTGTACTAACATCAAAGCAGAAAAACATATGTGACACTTTACCGATGTAAAGAAAAGGTAACACACATTACAAACACAGTGTACCCCATTTGCCCAGATTCTTCTGCACTTTTCCTCTCTTTGTTGCAGTGTAATATTCAACTTTGCAGAAAAAACTGACATATAGAATGAAATATTGAAAACTAACATGATTAGTCTTTCTACTTTTATGTATACAGATTTTAGCAAGTATAATAACAAGATTTCCTGTGATAGGGGCTTCAGAGGTCAAGTTTCCCGAAATAACGTTAAAGGCATTCAGTTGTAGTTTTTGGCCAGTTTTCTGATGAAACCAGATTTTGATTTAATCCCAGAAGATGTTTCTTCTTCTTGATGGCAAAAGGAACATAGTGGGCTGTCTACACATGTCCATATATACAATAATCTATTTGTTAGCAAAAATATATGCAAAAGTCTGTATTGAAAATATCTGGTGGTAGGGTCAATTGTCAATGAACAATAGAAGTGTAGACATGTACCCAGGGGATTGGAGTGTCAAAGAGGTACAGCCATGACAACCGCACATTATGTGATATATCTATCAGATTGTAACACAATAGAAGAAGTTATACATACTATTATTAATCTTAATATTCCTTAGCCAGGTAGAGCTGAAGTCTTAGATCATATTTGATTATGGATAACGGCAACCAAGTGATTAAGTTGCATAAATAATTCAAAATTCAATTATTTTTCTGAAAGGACACATTTCATTGAATTACTTTTGAATGGACTGATTAGTTTTTTGGTATACTATGAGAGTGATCTGCCAACTGTTGGAGCTCCATTTCCACATACTTTATTGTATAGTTACTGCACTTTCACAGATACTCTGGGCATTAACTGGTACTGAACTGCCTGTTATTAAGTACTTATTCTCCTGCTGCTGGGTGGCATGATGGTCATTTAATTGATTAAAAACTGAATTTGATCCTTACTTAAGGCCGTCAGAAATTCTAATATGAAAATGAGTTCATCGCTAATATCCAGGATCTGAAAGTTAAGTAATGCGCTTCCCTAATTCTGAGCACATCAACGATAACGGCAGTCATGTCGTTCTTGAGTCACCATGCCTCACTTTTGACTGTCACACAACTTTACCCCTCACTTCTTGTTTCTCGTGTGTTTTGCACTCATCACACTCACTAGCAGTAGCAGCTGTCACATATCCTGTGTATATATTTAAATTAATATAATTAAACCACTCCATTGTCTTATTCTGGAAGAAGCTAAAAATGTTGTTCCATGTATCGCATGAGAATACAAAAAAATCAGGCCCTGCGCATTAACCTTGGCCGTCTGCAAGCAAACATTTTTCCAAAATCCCGATTCCAAATACAAGTGTCTATTTCACCAAATGAATGAGGATCAATCATGCCTGCTAGTGACAAGCTAGCTGTTGCAAGTAATTTGCGTGATACCAAACCAAAAGCAGAGCCTTGCAGAAAAATACTGTCATGATTTTAAACATTAGAATAACTAGGTTCCTGCTCTAGAGATGATGGACAGATCCAGGGCGCTGGGATTTTCTTTTAAAATGCCGTACATTTCATCACACTGTGGATGCATGGCTCGTTTGCATACACTCCAGTTGAAATCAGTGCCTCTACACGGATATCTGCCAGTTTGTAGCATGTGGCATAGACTTGCATTTGGCTTGAGCTGAGTGTGGCATACTGCATATACTATAGTAAAAAAAAAAAGTTCCTTTTTTATGTTTTTGAGCTCATAGAGTGAGTGACACATTTACAGGCATGCAGCACAGCCTTTCCTTCCAGCCTCCTGGCAGCTTTTGGTTTTACCGCATGATGATATCAACGGAGTGGTAATTCAAATCAGATGTTGAAGTCACACAAAAGCCTTACTGAAACTCGTGAATATTTTGCTAAATTTTTGTTCGACAATATATTACATTGAAATGCATTTATGACATCTGCTATCCCTGGTCAATATTTATCTTCCCGTTGGGGGAATGATAAAACAATATGGTATTGATTTTACTTGAATAGAGTTATTTTGCACATCATAGTTTGACAATATTCTAAATATTAAATTACTTGATTGGAGCTTCATTTCATTAAATAATTGTGACAGATTAAAGAATATAAAGGATTATTTTTTAGAAAATGTATTTTTAATCTGTGAATCAAAATCCTGAAAAACAAACATTTCCTTTTCCATTTAACGGGGGCTAGAGTTTTTGCAAATTATGCAGTTAAATAGAATGAGCCAAAGGAAGATCATACATAAAGCTGAATTGGCTTTATATTAACTGAAGAGGAATTTTACCCAAAAGCAATTTATTGGAACGTGCTCTGGACATGGTCCAAAGACAGGTGGGTGCAAACAGGATTACTGGGGGGTCAGGCAAGGCATTGCTGAAACACTATCCAAAGCAATACAGCATTCTAGCATGGAAAAAACAAAGACCAAGAACTTAAATGTAGAAGAGCACAATTAACAGTTTGGGAACAGGTGTGCTATGCAATTTCAACTTTCATCGATGCTGCATTGCAGATTAAAAGAGTGTTTTTAGTGAGAAGTGTTCATATTGAAATACGGGCAATAGCTGCATTTCAATCCCGGAATGAATTATAAGTGACGTCATACTGTTTTTTGTTTTGCCTTAACCACAGACTACATCTAATGTTAATGATGTTAATATTCTTTCAAAACGTCACGAGACACAACTAGCGATGGCGTGAACTTCAGCAGTTATTTCTGATGATTGGCGATGGCTGCTGAAGGAGTGTGATGCAAGTTATCTTGATAACTACTGTTTGGTTTAGCGTGAATGACATCCTCTAAAGGAACAGAGTGATTTTCAGTGGCGGAACATATGGTCCAGAATGCAATATGAGCTGAGGGATCACTTTTAATCACAACCCAAAGGGATGCATTTGTTTAAAGGGTAAAGTTACTCGCCTTGAAGTCCGCAGCATATCCTCACGCCCAGCATGAGCATCTGACTTGTGCCCCAGATGTGATCTTTTATGGAACTGTCGTACAGACCAGGCATCAACCAATCATTCAGCCTTAATGCAGTTTGAGCAAGAATTTTGATGGGAATTGTATGAGTTGCCAGCCTGATCAATCATTTTGTATGTACTTTTAAAAAATGAAGCAATGCTTTTATGTGGTTTACCAATGGTTTCTGGCGCGGTTTAAGATCTAAACTTGAACAAAAAAAAAATAGAAATTATATGTGTTTTCTTTTTTGAATCGTGCAGGCGAATATTCTGCACTGGCTTAGCTGTAGTTGACTACCCTTTTATCTTAAAGGATGAGCCACTTAGATGTGGCACTTTTGGAGACTTTCCAGTGATTTCAAATGTGACTCCATTTGGCTTTCAGAATATGTTATGGCTGTGTGTGCTGGACTACCTCATTCATAGATGAGAAAACAATGACTTCCCAATTACTCTGGTTCTCACCAGAGCAGGGGGCGTAATGGAATCCAGGTGTGCTACAGCGTATGGAAAGGTGAGAATGGAAAATCTGAGGCAGATCATTTCCCAGGGTCCACTTCCTGGCCAGACAATCTGGACTTCAAGGAAGCAAAGGCAGCTCTGAAGGAGGATTTATCCATCAGTCCAGTGGTCTTTCAATTTTACGATAAATAGCTGTCCACAGAATCTGCCCATTTCAATTAATTCAAAAGATTATTCCATTGCCGATTAAAATGCCACACATCAAATTTTGGTTTACTGTAATCAAAACATTCTTGGAAGAATGATTTTATCTGGAACTCCTATGAATTGTGCTTGTACATATCATAGTACTTCAAGACATTTTGCTTTGATATATGTCAATATGCTGTCAGGTCCACGAAGGGTGCAAGAAGACTCGGACCAAGGAACCAATTTCAATCCACTTCAGGAGTTTATTAACAGACTTGAAATTGACAAGAAAACTCCACAGTTCCAGGCCAGGGTTCAATAACCAGACATCAGTTTGCAAAGTGACGGTGCATAAATGGCCAGACTGATCTCAATAAAATCAGGGGGCAGAACCAGAGGTCAAAAACACACAGGAGATCTGAGTTGCAAAAGTCCAATCATAGCCAGAAAATTAGTCCAGGGGCCTATTGCACAAAGGTGAGATATCAGCCTAGGATCAGCATGGGATTAGCCTGATCTCAAGCCCCATTTCAGTTGCACAGAGCATGTAAGCTAAGCCATGGCACTAGTTACCATGGGCAGGCCCGGCACTAGAACACGGGAATGGGGGGGCACAAACATGTCCCTTTACGACAATTAGGATAGTCCTAGCTAGTTCTCAATCATTTTCCTTTATTGACGCATTCTCAAACTATCGTAATTGGCAACTGAAGGCCCGGTGTCTCTCCATATGCGATCTAACAGTGATGAAATCATGGGGTAAATTCAGTCTAATTGTGAATTGGGGTGGATAAAACATCCGTTTTAAACGATTATTAGTCCTGACCTGTTCTCAGTCATTTTCATGATTAACAAAAGGTTCACTCTGAGACTCCACACTTAAAAGGTGTTGCTTGTTCTCCCCAATTAGGTAGGACGACAATCATTCATTTGGACGCATATTTGCTGAATTTAAATCAACTTTATTCAAAATAACTCTTGGTATTGAGTGAAAAAAACTGGCACGCGCCAGTGAAATAGGCTATAAAAAGCATGCGACTCAAGCTATTTGCGCAGGTATGCAGTTTTGAATAACGTTGATTAAAGCTGGCTCAGCCGCAGGATAAGCTTCTGGCTTCAGCCTATTTCACCTCACCTCAGTCAGCAGTCACCCACATTGAAAATCTATGTTCTTTACAGTCATTTTTTCAATTGCCCACTACACACTGCTATCTCAATTTAAGTAGGCCCAGAGAAATTCTTAAACCTGTGACCATTGATATCAGTAAAATAGCCAATATTCAATCATTTCATTCAAGTATCCATGTGACAGTCACCATCACAATTCAGTCAATCCTCTTCCATGTCACATTTTTAAAATCTGTCATTAACAGATTTGTCCTTATTCCTCAAGTTGAGACTGCCATTTCTAGTTCAAAATTGTTGCGGTAACCCCCACCATACAGCACTGAATAGTTGTAGCAGCTGCTATTTTTCTCCGTCTTTATTAGACTGCGACGGTTAAGGTAGAGTCTTTGCCTTAGCGCCGGATACGTGTGCCATGTTGCTCGCTTTGCGATACTGGAATCAAAAATTTTCAGGCGGCTCCTTGACATTATTCTCAGACGTTAACATTTTTCTTTGAATATGCCTCTCCGTAAGAAGTAACTAAAAGCAGAGAATAAAGTCAACTAGTCTGAAAACGTCATCTACGTTGTAGATTGGACTATCGTTTCAGAGTGTGTGCAGGACAGAAAAGGACTTGCAAAGAATGACTACACAGTGGGCTCTATAAATATATATGGGGAACAGTTGGAGAACATCATGGAAACAACAGGGGCGTGGAAACATGTAAGCAAACACTTATACAATAAACATAAAAATAACAAAAACAGCAACAATTATACAAAAATAAATCTAGCAATAACAGAGTATATAACATAATTAGACACAATGATGTACTTTGTAAGCATAGTGCCAAATGACCAAGTAAAAACAGAGAATGACCTGAAAGTAAATACATTCATGGAAACTGAAACAGACTAAAAACTGAGGGCATGAAACAGAAACAGGGTGGGATCTACAAAAAACTGACAAGGACTACATAACAGCTGATGACATATGCATTGTTTGGCATTCTTCAATACTTATAGATTTTTTTACCCCAACAAAAATGGATCACTCCTATTCAATTTCTGTTATTGATAAACTTTTTCCTACTTGATAAATTCTGAGAATATATTCCCATCGTAAAATTTGATATGAAAATAGAACGTTATTTTAGTAGTAAATGAATGTCAACTGACTTACCTGCTTTTTTTTTCCAGAACAAAGACAAAGATCGAAAAATTACACTAAGAAGCTAATACCGAAGAAGAATGGCAAAGAAGTTGTCGCTCTGCAAGTCATACCACATGGAACAAATTTTCTTTGTTCAACTGTTAATTGATCATAAACTCACGGGACTAAATTCTGGTTGTATATATACAAGTGTATATTTATATGTAGCACGTTATTGTAATGGAACTTTTGCTTGTTTCTCAAAACAAGAGTTCTGAATTACCCAGGATAAATGAATATCTCTCATGACTGTTCAGCAAACTGCATGTTGGTTCATGCTAATGAACCAACCAAGGGCAGGTATGTTATTAAGCTGTGACCATAAATGTCCCACGACTCAGTTGACTCAGCAGTTATTTTAACGTGTTTCTTTAAATAATCCATGCAGATAGCTTTTTTATATTCCACATCCAATGCCACTTGCCTTGAAAGCAGCAGATGAGAAAGCAGAAGCATGACGAGAAGGAAAGAGTCCAGCATTTAGGTGCTGTACAAACAAAAAAGAGGCCAAATATCTGCAACATTGTTTATGATCATGATGTCGATTCTCTGTGGGGTATAACGTTTCATCTCTTCACGCTGTAACCTCAGTTATTTGTTCTAATGATGCGTGTGAGCCTCATTAGATAAGTTGAAAGGTTTGCACAAGCTGAAAAACACAAGAAGGTAACTGGGTAGCTGACTAGTGAACCAATAACTATATTTACTTTGAGTCAGCTCACCTATTCACCTGATTGCTATTCAGCTGATTGGACTAAATACATTGTTTATTATTCCATGCTGTCTATGAGCTTTGTTTGAGATCATATGATTACTTTTATATATTTTTGATCCCTATTTCTAAAAAGTAAAATACAACATTTAAGAGATGTGATTGTTATAATTTATTTTGTTAGGTATTTGTGAATTATATTATTTATAGGATATAATTTTGTAAATCAATCCAACATACATATTAATCTGTCATTTTTCTCAGTAACACTGGCTATGAATCATTCCGGAATTGCAAGAGCAATTTTTCTTGCCTTTTTACAAAGTCATTATTACAGCTTTCAACCATGAAATCTTTATTTCGAACACGTTAGAAGATAAAACAGAGATAATCACCAAAACAAATGGCCACCATGCCAATACCAAAACAAAAACAAAAAGCAAACTGTTGATAACTGTCTTGCATGAGCAGCAAGATTGTATGCTTGAAAAGGAGTAGGAAGAAGTAAGAACTTTTTTAATCCTACCCCTTGTATTACCTTATTCTACAGTCAAGTTATTAAATTCTCTATTATTATATTTACAACATTCACCGTCTATTCAAGAACCAATGGTACCAATGGCTTTGTAAGTCAGACGTGTTGTCCTCAATGTTAGAATGCTGCGTAGAAATTTACCACAGCCATTTTTAATACTCCCTCTAACCACTGAGTAAAGCTGAGGGTCACAGGTTGTACAAAGCCATGGATGTAGCATAGTGAAAATTAATTGTTTTGGAAATAAAATAAAAATAAAATAATCCAAGTCAACCCAATTTGTAGTGTACTGAATCTGTTCTTTAACTAAGAATTCAACAGATCTAACTTGTTCTCCTCCAGCAGCAGATGAGATATATATATATATATATATATATATATATATATATATATATACATACACATACACATACAAACATGATGTATTATATATATATAGTATATACATATAATATACTTTATTGACAGGCTAAAGAACATTTAAATAAAATATATCAAGCAACACCCCTGTAAGAATCTTAATAGACACATTGTGTAGTGATTTGCAAAAGTTAATGATTCAGTTGTTTGAACCGGCATTACAACAGATGCAACAGAATACATTTTTGCTCATTTTCTTACATTGTTCTCAGCTGATAAAATCAAGATTGTGCTATTTATTCCCCTTTTAAATCGCAAAGTTCAAAGAAGCCTTTGCTGATAGAAACTGATGCACAGTAAGCTGCCATAAAATCATAGTTTCTGTGGACATGTCAGTAATACGGCAACACAGATGCTGTCACATTAGGAAGCAAGAAATAGATATAGTTGACCATGGCCTTGGTGTATTCTAGAGCAACACGATCAGACCTTTTCCTGTATGAAAGTGAATGGAAGGGAGAAAGGACAAATAAATTGAATAGCCTAGTGCTAAAAGTGCTTAAGTCACAAAATGTCTATTTTGAGTAAATCAACTTAAGAAACTACAAAAGATGTTTTCCTATCCTTACCTAACAGTGTGTGTAAGTGTGACTAAAGTACTTTTAGCACTAGGGTCTTCAATTCATAAAATAACATTCCATAAGCTATGTGATCAGCACAAATCACAGGATTTTCAATGGCTGCTGATTGTTTTTGTTCCTGTAAATAGCCAAACTATTTAATTGGCTAATCATTTGACGGACATTTATAAATCTCAATTAAAGCAATTAGTTACAAATGAGGCAAAATTACATATTGTTTAGTCATATAAGTTTGTGTGATTATGTCAGAAATATACATCAGTTACAGCAGGGGCTGTAGCATTTTGTGCACTGTGCTGCTGCGGTGAGCCAGTGCAGTTACCTCCCTGCTCCACCTGGGGACTTGCTCAGGGCACTGAGCCACTGTCTAGGACTGTATAACAAGATGGATGCAGCCCCCGGTGTAAGTGAGGCCAAAGACTCTGAAGTGCAAGAACCTTCATCAAGGAGTACTTTTCTGTATCAGTCACCTGAGTGCCCCGCCCCTTTAGGAGACTAGTGGGGAGTCTTGAGTGTATTAACTCCTATGGGAGAGGTGAACATGAGCAAAGATTATCACCGATTATTTAGTCCCGTCACCAAAGTAAATATTGGACTCACGTTTTACAGGCCACATATCTTCTGAATATTCTGACGCTACAATGACATTTTCAAAACCAACAGATCAGGAGGTAGTGAACTTTGTTCAAGACCTGCATCAGTGTGCCAGGTGCCATTGCCTTTAGGAGCAGGCTGCGCTATCCCAAATCCTCAACCCGAAACCCGTGATGGAGAGAGGAAGGTCGCAACATTTCTCCGAAGACAAAGTTAAATTGCCTGCGCATGAGGTCAAAACCAGACAGGGGAGGGTCTGTTTTTGTTAAGTTAATCATGAATTGTGTTTTATTATTATTATTATTATTATTATTATTATTATTATGTGTTGTCTATATTTGGTTCTGTTGTTCTCCATGGGGGCCGGGTCCAAACCATGGACCTAAGGCACCCGTGGGCTGCTGTGTGGAACCCACACCACTTATGACTGTAAGGAAAGGACTCTGCGTAAGATGTTGGCTGTCCCAAGTAGTGTGGTTTTCTGGATTTCACTGAGGCTGAGGTTACCCGGGATGCCGGTGAATACTTTGTCTGCACCTTTTTTGATCATGCCCAAGGCGCCTACTACCACAGGAACAGTTTGGGGTTTCATCTGCCACATTCTTGCAATTTCTAGTTCTAGGTCTTTGTATTTTGATACTTTCTCAGAAACTTTGGTAGAGATGTTTTTGTCAGAGGGGATGGCTACATCGATAAGAGTGCATATCCTATCTCTTTTGTTCTTAATGACAATATCAGGACGATTTGCAGAGATTTCTCTGTATGGATTGGCATATCATACAGGATGGTGATGTCGTCCTTTTCTTCTACCTGTTTTGGATTATGTTCATACCACTTGTCTGCAGTTTGTATTTCATACTCCTGACAGATGTTCCAATGTACATAAGTTGCCACTTTGTTGTGTCGGTGTATGTATTCTGTTTTTGCTAGTTCTGGGCAACCTGAGACGATATGGTCGATGGTTTCTGGGAATTTGTTGCAAATGCGACATTGCGGGTCTGTCTCATCCTTAATTATGTAGTGATGGTATGCTTTGGTAGGGAGGGATTGATCTTGTGCAGCTACAATGAATCCCTCTGTTTCAGCCTTGAGACCAGAGGATTTGAGCCATTAGTTTGTTGCCTTCATATCAACATCAACTTCTTTAAGTCGTGATGGGTACCTTCCATGCAATGCTTTTCCTTCCCAGTTTGTTAGTAGTTGTTGAAGAGCCTAGTGTTTTGCGGCTGTCTTCACTCTCTTTGCGTACAGTGTTGCTGCCTCATTATCTTCAGGTGGCATCTCTTTGAGGTCAAGTTCCTTCTTGAATTTTGCAGCTTCCTTTGGGATGGGCTTCCTTTGGGATGTCTTCTTGCTTTCGTGTTGTTGGACAAAATGGAGAAGTTGATCATTAGTTGATACCAGGTATGCTGCCAGGCCAATGGTGGTGGTCTTGTAAGTCAACTCTACTTGGGTAAGGCCTCGTCCACCTTTTTCCCTAGGCAGGTACAACCTGTCCACATCCGCTTTGGGATGGTGCATTTTACCCATAGTCAGCAACTTTCTGGTCTTAATGTCTAATTTCTTGATCTCAGACAATTTCCAGTTGATGATGTTAAAGCTGTATGTAACGACTGGTAGTGCTAAGGTGTTAATGGCCTGAGTTCTGTTCTTAGCATTAAGTTCACTTTTTAATATCAGCCTGATCCTTCTGTAGTACTCTTTTCGTATCTTCTCCTTCATTTTTGCGTGCTGGATTCCATCTCCCTCATGTACTCCGAGGTATTTGTAGGTCCCTTCTTGCTCCAGTTCTTTAATGGTGACAGAATTGTCAATGTGGATGTTGTTGGTGCAGGTGAGTTGACCTCTTTTAAAGGTGGCCTTTGCACACTTTTCAAGGCCAAACTCCATCTGTATGTCCCTGCTGAATGTATGCACGATGGTTAGGAGACCTAGCTGTTGATCATCATTCTTGGCAAAGGTTTTCAGGTCATCCATAAAGAAAAGATGATTAAGACTGCCATAGTTGGACATATATCCATAGCTGCTGTTATTGAGCAGGGAGCTTAGGGGAGAGAGTGCAATGTAGAACAACAATGGTGATAGAGAGTCCCCCTGGAAAATGCCACAATTGATTTCAATCTGCCTCGACAAGATTGACCCATTACGGTGATTGAGTTGCAGAGTTGTTTTCCAAGATGTCATATTCTCAGTGATGAACTTTGTCGTAGTTGGACAGACTTTGTACATTTCAAGTGTCTTCCTTATCCAGGAGTGCGGAACGCTATCGAAGGCTTTCCGATAGTCAATCCAAGCCATGGATAAGTTTTTCCTTTGTGATTTTGCTTCCTCGATAACAATCTTATTAATAAGAAGTTGATCCCTGCATCCATAGCTTCCTCGTCTGCACCCTTTCTGCTCGGCTGGTAGCAGGTTGTTTTCTTCGAGATATTGGTATGTTCTGTTAGCGATGATAGATGTGAGGACCTTATACATTGTTGGTAGACAGGTGATGGGTCTGTAGTTCTGTGGGAGTTTAGTATCTTCTGACTTAGGGAGCAGGTAGGTGATACCTTCGGTAAGCCATGTAGGGCAGCTTTGTGGGTCTTTAACAATTTTGTTGTACCCCTTTGCTAGGTCTTCATGTAGAGCATGTAAATTCTTGATCCAGAAATTGGTGACACCATCTTTGCCAGGGGCTTTCCAATTGCTTGTCCTTTTAATAGCTGACATGGTTTCGAGTAGGGTGATATCTATCCACCCCTGCCCTTCCAAATCTTTGTTGGCATTTTCCTGTTGTTCAATCCATGTTGCTTCCTTATTGTGTTCTTTGTTGCTCTCCCAGATATTTGCCCAGAACTCTTCAATTTCCTGAGTGGTTTGGGGTTCTTTCACATCAATCTGCTTGTTTCCCAGCTCACGGTAGAACCTCCTTGCATTTTCTTTACAGAGCTTATTTTGGTGGAAAAAGGCACTTCTCTTTTCAAATCGCTTCAGCCTCTGTGCTTTAGCTTTGATCTTCTGTTTGAGTATTTCTTTGGCTATGGGAAGGTCCTCTTTCTTCCTGATGTTTAACTTTCGTTCTAAATGTATTCTTTTCTGTGGCTTTATGTGTGTGCCTTTATCAAGTTCATGAAGGATGGAAAGGTCTCTTCAGAGTTTTGTTATTTCCGTTCTTAATTTCACTTTCCAAGTGGGCTCTCCTCTCCTTTGTGTACTGGGCCTGAGTGTTCCTTTCCCCAATTTTTCTGTGATAGTTGTTGCAGTAGCATAAATAAGCTGATTGACTTCAGTTAGGCTGAGTGGGGTGTTCATATCTTTTTTGATTTCAGTGATGGCATTATTTGCAAGTCTGAGGAGGTCTTTAGCTTGGTGGTAGTACTTTATTTTTGGTATTGGTGGTCTGTTGTTCACAGGGAGTTCCTTCGTAACTTCCCATTTTTGCAGGATGGACATCTTTATTTCAAGCGTTTCACTGCATTTAATTCTCTCCGATGAGTCTGATAGATGCTTCTGCTCCTCAACTGTCTCATAGACCTCTTGGCTATCAAAATCTCTTTGTGTAGTTTCTAAGCTATTTAGATCATCTCTGGAGCTTGGGCTCTGCCAAGTCTTTTCTTGGATGTTTTGGAGTTCTACATCAGTGAGCCGTTTATTCTTAATAATATCCCTTCGGACATTAGCAAGTTTGTTTGCATCTAAGTTAAGACGAGTGGTAGGATTTCTGTTCTGCCAGATGTTATAAGCAGTTTTAGTGGTAGTAGTCTCAGAAGGGTTATTCACAGCCATGTAGTAGGCTTCCATAACCAGCTTATACTCGTCCCTTGTCATTTCTGTCTTGTTTCTTTTGTGGGATTTTGGTAGGATGTAGCTACAGGGCCCCTGTGAGGGTTGACCTCGGCGGGGGTATCCTGTAGTGTTTCAGTGGGAGAGTCTGTTCCAGTAGCCAACTTTTCGACCTCAGCCTGGTTCCCCGCTGAGGGACGCGGTCCTTGTTCACCCGCGCGACGACCGATGCGGTATGACATTCTAGTATTATGACGTTTCATTAGGTGGATTTGTGACCCCAACAAGGGTGGCTAGGGGGTTGCTGGCACTTGCCAAAGGTGCCACCCCAGACTCTGGTGGGCGGGAGCGTCCAATTTCCCGTGGTAGGCTGAGGTTCCAACCTGTCCTACCCCAGTGCCCTATTATTATTATTATTATTATTATTATTATTATTTGACATTGACATATTGTTTAATGTTTGGTATGTCATTAAAAAAGCATCAAGCCTACCCCTTTTGTGATGGAAACCTCAAAAAAAAAAAGAAAAAGAACTCAAATTTGTTTTGCCATGCACTTCCAACTCCCTCTCCTGTCTCAAATGAAGCATAGAACAAAATCCCATTTTAGAAAAATAAAATTAGGTCTCTGCACTGGCACTCAGGGACGTAACTTTTTTCCAGCGAGTGCGGCAGTTCAGAACTCTTCAGCGAATGAAGGTGATTCTGGTGACAAGTACGTGGTTTCGTCCGTTTACATTTTCCAGTCGGACAGCTGTCTATTTTTTACAGAAAGTTGCGTGACCGTGCTGCAAAAACAGATGTGCGTACTTGTCGCCGAAATTACCTTCATTCGCAAAAGAGTTCTGAAATGGCGCTTTTGCTGGAAAAAAAATTACCGTTGCTGAGTGCCAGTGCATAGACCTATTTTTCTGTACTGAATGTAGCCCATTATTTTGCCGCTGTTAGATTGCATGGGGGAGAGAAGCCGTGTCTTCAATTGCCACTTGATTATTCTTGAATTGGAAAACGTGTTAATAAAGGAAAACCATCTAGAATTCTCCAGGACTAATTGTAGTCAACACAGGGATGGAATTTTTCCCCCAAATTTTCAGGTCTAGCGCCGGCCCTGATATTACACATAATATATATAATTAATTTATATTATATTAAATAATTATATACTATTATAAAAGCGGAAAATATGATTGATACAAAATACAAATAATATAGACTTACCTGAAAGGCCCAGGTAGCTGGTGTGCTGGCGGTACACGTGTTCTGGGCATCTTCTATCATTTAACTGGCGATCAAGGTGATTTAGTACAATCTCTGCCATTTTCTCAGGGGTTCAACTGAGGCTAAAGCAAGGTGGCTTTTTATAGGCAAGTTAATTCGGGAAGTGGAGCCACATATGCACGTCCACATGTGTCCAAGTGGACGCGCATTGAAGCCACCTGGGAGCGCTCTTGTAAAAGCCCAAATGGGTAGCGGGTGGTTTGAAGACCCGCTTTCCCTAACATGTGTGGTCAAGATAGCAATTGTAGGGAAAGCGCATAGACACGCCCACGGGCACACCTCCAGGCGCTAATAAGGGAGTCGACATAATGCATAGCGGGTAGTGTGGTCGCAAGATACTGTATAGAGATAGTGGCAGCAGCTAAATGCGTAATTCATGGGTAGCGGGTAGTGGCAACGGGTAGGGCTGTGTGAATGATGAGCCCTGCATATCTAAAACACACGCAAGCTGTTGAATGGGAGGAGACATGGAAGGAATTCAAATGAGGGTTTAGACACATGGGTCCCATTACATCTGGTGTAAAGCTAATGCAAAATTTCACAATGAGAACATCATACCAACTGTCAAAAACAATGGTGGTAGTGTGATGGTCTGGGGCTGCTTTGCTACTGAGCACCTGGGCAATTAGTCATAACTGCTGGAACCATGAGTTCTGATCCCATCCAGAGAGTCCTGAAGGAGAATGTCCGGCCGTCAATTTGTAAACCTAAAACTTAAGCACGGTTGGGCTATGCAGCAGGACAATGATCCGTAGCAAACAAGCTAGTGCAACTCCAAAAGGCTCAAGAAAAAAAAAATTACGTTTTGGGGTGGTCCAGACAAAGTCCTGACTTGAATCCAATTGAGATGCCGTTGCATGATCTTGAACAGGCAGTTTGAAAGTCCTCCAACGTGGCTGAATTAAAACAATTCTGCAAAAAAGAACGGGCCAAATTACTTCCACAGTCATGTAAAAGACCCATTGCCAGTTACTGCAAATATGTTGTTGCGGTTGTAGCTGCTGACAGTGGCAGGAACAGTCATCAAATTCATTTTATGACTTGCCTCACATAGATTGTGATATACTCCTTATCTTCAATAAATGACATGAACATGTAAAAGCTGCACTTTGTGTTTTCACATGTTGTCTCTGTCTTATACACTGAACAAAAATATAAATGCACCACCAGATGTTTTGTGAATTTTATTACATATGGGATAATGTGAACCTCAGCAAATTTAAAGACATGATAAAGACATCTATACTGATCATATTGATGTTCGTTACACCTTGATACAAGCAAAATCAAAAGTTTAGCAACAGTTTCAACAGGGCAGGGGTGGATACCATAAATTTCACAGTTTAGTATCGCGTATGTCCGCCACGCGCATCACTCAACGCGACACATCTCCTACGCGTGGAGTTTACCAGAGTGTCTATGGTGGCCAGTGGAATGTTGTTCCACTCCTCCTGGAGCGCTATCCGGAGTTGCCGGACATTACCTGGGACTGGAACACGGTCCCGGATATGCCGATCCAGAGCATCCCAAACATGTTCTATGGGCGACAAGTCAGGCGAATATGCGGGCCAGTCCAGCACTTGAATGTTTTGAGCTGTGATGAACTGGGTGCAGACCCTAGCGACATGAGGACGGGCGTTGTCATGCTGGAACGTGACATTATGCTGTTGGACAAACGGTACTACAGTTGGTGCGAGGTACCTTTGGGTGTTCAAGTTGCCATTGATGAAATGCAATGGAGTTCTCTGTCTGTGTGCAATCCCTGCCCACATCATGACACCGCCTCCGCCATGGGCGACTCTCTGGGCGACATTTGTGTCAGCAAACCGTTCACCAACACGGCGCCACACACGACGTCTCCCATCCGCGTGATACAAGTCGAATCTTGATTCATCTGTGAACAGCACATTTCTCCATCATGCCAAGGGCCACCAAAAGTGTGCATTAGCCCATGCGAGACGATTCCGGCGGCGTACGTCTGTGAGGTCCAGCCCACGGTGAGGGCGTCGAGCATGCAATTCTGCTTCTCGGAGGCGGTTGCGAACTGTTTGAGCAGACATTCGTCTATTGTTCAGACCGACTGTCCCATCGGCCGTGCGTGTCGCTGGTCTGAAACGTTCACGCAAGTGCACCAGCCGGATGTGACGATCCTGAGCAGGGGTGGTCACACGTGGACGACGCCGATGAGGCCTGTTCGCAGTGCTTCCAGTCTGTCGGAAACGCTGTCGTAGACAAATTATGGTACTGTAGTGAACATTCAGCTGTGCGGCGACCCCTCTGATGGACATTCCAGCATTCAGCATGCCAATGGCACGCTCCCGCATAATTTGAGACATCTGAGGCATGGCTGCGTCTGACAAAATCCAACATTTTGGTGTGGCCTTTTATAGTCCCCGGCCCAAGGTTTGTCGGAGTACTGCTCATTCTGTCTGAGCAGTGTCTGGGTACACCGCGCTCGTTTACTCATACCAATCATTACACCGGTGAAAAAAATACTCAATGTCTGAGCTGAACTCAAATTTTAGACATCAATCAATGGAAACATTCCTTTTGCAAATGAAAACAAATATATCTGGTATTTCATAACGGCATACTTGAAATGGTGCCAATATTTCAAGTGGTGCGTTTATATTTTTGTTCAGTGTATTAAAATTAGTTGAATGATCTGGAGCATTTAAAAATGACAATAAGCTAAAAAAGAAGATTTGCAAGGGGTCAAATACTTTTTCGCAGCACTATCGCAGGAGATGAATTCAGTACGATAGGATTACAGGGCTTGAGCCACAGAAGTCCTTGGATCAGAGCCCAGATATGTCACATCACTTCTGTGAACATAATGCCTTGATTATACACTGCAGTCCTTCACGATGGAGAGGCAGTAAGTAGGTCTGGAAGATGAGGTAGACAGTTTCATCATCTGCAGCGCCACTGTGTCAGGTCTGTCATCACAAAAAAGAGAGACATCTATTCATGAATATAAAATCATCAGCATATAAATATTAAGTCACTGTAAATCTATGAAATGGTTGAACCAAGTGTATGAATTCAAGCATGGAGGCCAAAATGCAGCTTGATGTTAACAGGGGTTTATACAGGGTGTTAAGGACATCCTGTTGCTCACTGATGAGACTGAGACTTCAGAAAGACAAGTCAATGAGAACAGTTTTCCACATGGAGCAGGGAGAGTTTGGGTAATTAGCTGTGCCTGCGCTCTGAGCGCGTGCTGAAATGCGATCACAAGTCTCTGAAGCTCCACTGTTCAGTAAAACTGGGGTTTCATCCCGTTCAAAAACCGTCACAGAGGCTCAGCCACATGTCCAAGCTGTTCATAGTACACACAGAAGCTTTGAATGACTAAACGACACAGTCGCAATTGTGTGATACTGAACCTCTTGTCATGCGTTTCTGACCTATGAATTCCCATTTGATGAATGACATTTCATGGAGTAAAGTAAAGCATCCATCAAAAAAAGAGATTTGGATAAAATTACAAGCTCGAAGTTACAAGTTGGATGTTGAACCTCAAAATTATTGGCCTATGTCTCGACTGAATTTATTTATTTTTTGACAAACCATGAGGAAAGCTGGGCATGGCGTGTACTGACTGAAAAATCTGCTTATACGACTGTAGAGCTTTCAACATGTTGTTTCCAAGTGCACCAGTTCAAAAAATGTTCCCAAACAATGCATTATTCCCCTCCTTTTCTGAGCATTATACCAAAACTATTCCAGATACATATACTGAAATACAAAATTCAATTTTTTTTTAAACTTTCATACAATACTTTCGGCCAAGTAGCCAGCGGAAAAATGCAATATAAAGAAATAATAATGTATGCTTCGTGTCAGCTTTAATATCAATCTTGTTCTGAAACTATAAGTGAAAAAAGCCATTCGCAGCAAATTTAATCAGAAGCAGATATGAGAGGGACTTGGCAGGCTTATAGAGTAGCCTCTCTCTGGCTATCAGGACAGCTTCTCAATCTCGGAAACACTGACTTTTTGAGAGGAAGTTTTAGCAGCCAAAGAGTGAGACCTGACAATAGATATTCCATTTAGTCCCATTCAGCATCACATCCTCGGAGTTTCTTGCTTCCAGAATGTACTGTACATGTCAGCTACTTTTACTTTATGCTGATTTACCCATATATACACATAAAAAGCACTCACAGATGAAGTACAGTAAATAACATTTAATATCTCATAACTATGTTGCAGATCAGGATCTGCTGAGAAACGAAAAGGGATAGTTCACTTTTTTTGAAGAGGGGTTGTATGAGCTACAAATGGCCACTACGTACATTAGATACAATAGAAGGCTCTCTAATCTCCCCCGGGTAGCCACAGCAGCACAAAGTGCTGGGTGGAGATGTAGGCGATACACTTGTGAACGGTCCCAAAGTAACAGCGTATTTTCGCGGCCTAAAAGAGGTCTTACCTGAAAATAATACACCACTTTAATTGTACGCTACATTACAAAAATTTACAGTGCTTTAGTTGCTTGGGAAAAACACAGTTGTTCTTGAACTAACCAACTGACGTCTTCCTTAGCGCGGGCGCATTGGAGTAAATCAGTTGCTTGGGTCACAATAACTGCGGTCGCGAAGTAGAGCGCTCGCTAAACTTGTGTAAACATTTCAAAAATGGTCTGTGTGTGTTGCTTTCCTTGGTCTGAAAGCAAAGCTGTATCCTGGTACACTGACAGCTTTCACCGCGTTCCTTTGCGGGATATTGGACTTCGGCAGCTGTGGCTTGTGCTCAACATGGATCACAAATACATCTAGAGAAGTTTCTCTATGCCACCCGTATCTCTAAAAGAGCTCAGTGTTTACAGTATTCATTTTTACAAAGAGGATTTTGTGAGGCCTCATTCAGGGAAATCTCAACGGTGCACGCTGAAGAGCACTGCTATACCTATGCATCAGGTAAGAGAGTGAAACACCTGTGAAAAAGTCTAATGTAATGTTGCAGTATAAATTGAACTCGCACAGGGCTTACATACTGTGTATCTACTGTGCTGGTTATAAAAGGAAAATTTTTTAACTTGAGATGTAATTCTATGCAATTGAAATGCTGTCTCTGCCACAAGCCGCTAAGAGTCTGACACAAACAGCTGATCGCTACAGCATGCAGTTTACTCCGATGGAATACGTCAGTTGGTTAGTTCAAGAGCAACTGTGTTTTTTTCCGAGCAGCTGAAGCACTGTAAATTTTTGTAATACAGCGTACAATTAAAGTGGTGTATTATTTTCAGGTAGGACCTCTTTTAGGCCACGAAAATACGCTGTTACTTTGGGACCGTTCATAATCGTGTGGTGCCTAAATTTCTACCCAGCACTATGCGCTGCTGCGGCAACCCGGGGGAGATCAGAGAGCTTTCTACTGCATCTAATGTACGTAGTGGCAATTTGTAGCTCATAAAACCCCACTGCAAAAAAAGTGAACCATCCCTTTAAGTGGTAAGCAAACAGGTGATTTTTCTTGTCAGCGTGTTGGATGTGGGAGAAATGGGCCCTGAGCAACTCTAACAAGGCCCAAATCATGATTGCCAGACAGAGGGTCGTCAGAGGGTCTCCGTAGTGGCAAGGCTTCTGGGGTCCTATCAGTCAGCAGTGGTGAGGACCTACCAACAGTTGTCCAAGGCGGGACAAACTGCAAACTTGAGACAGGGTGTTTAGCGCCTGAGGCACATCGATTAACAAGGTCAGTGAAGGTCTCCTCATCTGTTTAGATTCAACAGAAAGGCTTCTATGGGTCAAGTTACCACACATGAGCTCTGGAACTGGATCTTGGAACAATTTAATAAGGTTGTCTTGCTTAGATAATCTTGTATTCTCTTGCTTCAAGTGAATCAACTAGGTATGTGTGCATTATTTACTTGGGGAAGAGATGGCACAAGGATGCATTTTTGGAAAAATACAAGCTGGAGGGAGTGATCCTCTGAGAAATTAAATGTTGGGAATCATTGGGTCCAGGCAGTCAAGTTGTTTCCTGTCTGACAAGGCTGTTGTATACTTGGCAAACCAACAGTATATTAGGCTAGTGGTTTTATTGTTGTGGCTGATAATTTTATGCTGCTCCTCAATACAGTGCACATATGTGGTCACAAAAATTAGCTGTCCCCAATCCCCTGTATTTGTTGTTATTCTGGCAATATGTGTCCACTATAGCTTCTCAGGAGTTAGGTGCAGGGTACTCCCAGTATGGAATCCCTTGCGGGGTCACTCAAGGTAAACTTGACCCTTCCTACAAGATCAGGTCACTTCGTAGGTTAATCCACATATGGTTTTTAACCTCTTGTATTCAGAGAGATCTGCTGTTTCACAAGCACAGAAACCCACCCACATTTATGCATGCATTCTCACCTTGTTTAACTTTAAAACACCAGAGTACTAAACATGTTAACCCCCCCATTCATCTGCTTTTTACATGATTCAAAGCCATGGCTCAATCAAACAGACACCTGCTGGAAGAAGCTGGTATTACCTTTAAAACCATTGTAAACTCATAAAGGCTGAACTGGGTCTGACTGAGGATTTTAGCATTTTAAGGAAGTGACCCCAGCTGTTGAACTTGGAAAAGAAAATTAAAACACTTCAGAGGCATAAAGAAGCAGGGGCTCTTGGGTTTTTTCCCCCTACACTCCAAATTATTATAAACAGTCACTAGTTTAACATGTGTGGGCAAGATTTTGTTCCATTGCAGTGCAATGCCTTCAAACCCATTTTGTCTCAGAATCAGGAAGCAAATTTTATCTCTAATGAAGATATACTCTTACTCATGGTGCATGGAAGACAGCACGGAAAGAGTATGTAATAATCAAATAAGTGAAACTCAGTCCTTACTTAGAAACACAACACAAATTTGAATTTAACTCCTCTGATTTTCTCTTGAATGTCCCCTTTAATAGGTTAATAAAAACTGGAAAAGAATTTTTTTCCTGTATTGGAGGGTGATGCCACACACATACTCTGTATCTGCTGGTTGCAAACTTGTAGCACTTCACTGAAGGTACGTCGCACTTATATTGAGTGAAGCATTCAAACCCAGGACACCATGTTTTTACAGCATTACATTATCGCATTACATCAAATAGAAAATATATCTTGATCTTGTGCATCATTTTATAAACAATCCCTTGCAAAACAAAACATATTTGATATCTTTGGAAACACTGGGATCTTCTCTAGAATTTAAAATAGGCCTTTGTTCCACAGGTTTTAATAAATTGAATAAGCTGTATTTGATGAACTAATACATGGGTCAGTAGGTTTTATGGGTTTGAGGGACTAATGAGGCAGAAGACAGAAACAAAAAGATGGAAAGAGTTGGAGAGATATAGACAGAGCGAGAGAAGTGACTTCACCCTGATGACTCCCTTATCATTGTTGAATGGTTTATTTTCTTTGTTTCCTTGAATTGGGTTAAGATTTTAAATACTGAGGAAAAATTTCCCCCACTGTCAGTCCCGGAACTGAGAAAAAACAGATTGCAACTCTCAGGTCTCTCTCACTCTCATTATTCTCTCAGAGTGTGACCAAAACTGTGTCTGCACAACAGTGGAAATTCTCGCTTTTATTACCTCCTAACCAGTGCTGGAAAAATTTGGGATTGCTGTACAGATTCCATCTGGAGCACATTAGCACACCACCTGGAGCAGGACCAATTATGAAATCAAAATGTGGGATACAAAATAAAATAAAATGTATCCCCTCTGACAGCTCCTCTCTGTCAGCGCTGGTATTCTGTTACTTGTGTTCAGTTATGTTTTATTTATATTCTGTTTTTTATTTAAGTATTGTTTCATTATTCTGTTTATTTCCTTTAGTTTCTTTTAGGTTTTCCATGTCCCCTTTTCTTGCCTTCCCTGCTGTTTTCTTTTTGATCCTCTTTCCCCATTTGTAACCGTGCCCTCTTGTACTCTGTTCTGTGTCTCACCTTTGAATATTTCCTTGATTAGCTCCCTGTCTCCTCACCTTCCTTGAGTGTACGTGTTCAGTGGGTCTGTTTATTTCTGGTTTTCTTGCCTTCATCATTATTTTCATTTCTTGCATTGCTCCCCTGTCCCGGTTTCCAATGTCTCTATTTTCACTGAATTCCTGCACATGCTCTCACACATATTTGGACATTGATGAAGCTATTGTAATTTTAATGATAGCAAGCTATCATTAGGCTGAAAAATAAAAACAAAACCCTCAGAGAAACAGCCAATACATAAGCTCGGGCAAAATTTACTATAATGTACAGTTCTAGGAAAATAAAGAATGTGCAGGTGGGCTCAGGAACATCAAAAGGCCCAGAAGACCATTAATCTGTTGTGGAAAACAAAATGAGTGCCCAGGTGAAGGAAAACCCCAGTCATGGCAGGTAGCCAGATTAAGAATTCAGTTAATAGTGTGTCTGCGTTATTATCAATAATAAAATGAGGATTGCAACCAATGGTGTACTGGCAATAGGGGAGGCTCAAACCCATTCTTTGAAAATAATGACTGGTCATGACCTGTTTTCAATCATTCATTTAAATTACCATTACAAAAGCTTCGAAAACTCTCAACATGACCAGGTGTGGTCAGTTTTCATTATTTCATTGCGTTTACTGTTCAGCTGCATGCAGGTTCTGTTCTTTGTTTCTGCCAGTTTCCCTCTCTTGCTTGGCTTCCAGGTTCTGATTGTTTGCTGCCTGTCATTTATTCCTCCGTTTGGTGATTTTAAATGCTCGTTATTGCTGGCCTTTTGCTCGCCAGTCTGCTGCATTTTGCCTCCGAATTTCCACCATCACACCCTCTGAATTTACTGTGTTGCAATCAGTGGCAGCTGGTGAACTGGTGATAGGGGAGGCTGATACCCATCCCTTGAAAATAATGTCTGGTCAGGACTTGTTTTCAATCATTTATTTAAATTACCATTACAAAACCTCCGAAAACTCTCAACATCACCAGCTGTGGTCAGTTTTCATTAATAACGCACACCTGTCAACTGTCACGCATTCTGTGTGAGTTTTATTGGCATATTTCTGTTCCCCAGTGTAGTAAGCAATTATTCATTCAACGGATATGTAACAGATTCTCGCGCGAAACTGAAATCCTTGTGCATGGAGGTTTATCATTTTCACCTGCATTATGACTCCGGACTTCTCACGCTTTTCTTTACTCAGGGGTCGGAAGAAATGCGTGTGTTTCCTGATCGTTTACACTGTTTAAATGAGATCATTGGAAGCAACGGAAATGCATAAACCCACATTACAGAGGACCTCAAATGGACTGTTAACACCAACATGCTGGTGAAAAAGACTTGGCAGCGGTTATACTTCCTGAAAACACTCAGGAAGATCAAACTATCACAGCTCCTGCTTGTGGTCCTATCACTGCAGCACCATTGAAAGCATTCTGACCGACGGCATACTGACGTGGTAGAAAGCTGCGCTGCGGCAGACAAAAAGGCTCTGCAGAGAATTATAAAAACTGCACAAAAAATCACTAACTCCTAACTACCAGCCCTGAATGACATCTTTACCTCTCGCTGTCTGCAGAAGTCACACAACATAATCAAGGACCCTTTCCACCCTGCCCACCACCTTTTTTGATCCATTAAAACACGCACCACATGATTCCAGAACAGTTTTTATCCCACAGCCATAAACACACTGAACAGTGAAGCAACACTAACATAATAATGTGTAATATCTGTTTAAAAGTGGTACTGGTATTATTTGTTTAACAGACATTTTATTGCACAACTGGTATTGGCCTGGCATACATTTTGATACTGACGTGTCAACGTGATGTTTTGCTATGTGGTCAGCGAATTCAATATGGCGTGAGTCAGTGAATGGATGTTGATGTGTGGGAGATGCATATTGTTTGTTCTATTTATTCTTTTTTTAAATGATTTTTTAATGAGTCTGCATCCTGACTGTGCTCCTTAATTTCATTATACATGCCTATATAAAGACAATAAAATGGCCTGCTGGCCTCAAGGCCTTGTGTCCCCCGTCGCAGAAGTGACCAGAAACATGTGGGAAAAACTGTTTTGATGGCTGAAAATGATGTGGTGCACTGTACCACTAATAATGTGAAGTACAATGACACTGTAGCTCATTGTTCATTGGTTGAACAGAGAGATGGATGAAAAATGGATCATTGTGATATGAGCTAAATATAACCATGGGTCATGAGAGAGATTACAGTTTTCATGACTTGTGGAATGATGGACGCATCGCCAAGGCATAGTTTTGTGCCCATGGCTGAGATCAACCTAACAAGCCAATAAGAATGTCATATGAATTTGGTGAGCCTCCATCAAAGCTGTCAAAAGTTATTGCGAGTACAGTGTTCCACACATCTCTTTGCTCAGTGACCTTGAAAACTAGGTGAAGGTCACTCATCATTGAACTAGAGCAAGGCCTTCATGAGAGGCATATGTGGTGTGAATTTGTATTACTCCATCAAAGCTGTCAAAAGTTATTGCGAGTACAGTGTTCTTCACATGTTTTTGCTCAGTGACCTTGAAAAGTAGGTCAAGGTCAATCATCATTGAACTTGAGCAAGGCCTTCATGAGAGGCATATGTGGTGTGAATTTGGTGATCCTCCGTCAAAGCTGTCAAAAGTTATTGCGAGTACAGCGTTCTTCACATGTTTTTGCTCAGTGACCTTGAAAAGTAGGTCAAGGTCAATCATCATTGAACTTGAGCAAGGCCTTCATGAGAGGCATATGTGGTGTGAATTTGGTGATCCTCCGTCAAAGCTGTTAAAAGTTATTGCGAGTACAGTGTTCTTCACGTTTTTGCTCAGTGACCTTGAAAACTAGGTCAAGGTCAATCATCATTGAAACTGAGCAAGGCCTTCATGAGAGGCATATGTGGTGTGAATTTGGTGATCCTCCATCAAAGCTGTCAAAAGTTATTGCGAGTACACTGTTCCCGGACGGACGGACGCACGGACGGACGGATGGACGAACAGCATTTCTATGTCCCCCGTTCCGCAGGGCGACGGGGGACAATAAAGTGTCTTATCTTGTCTTATCTTACCTTACAGACATTTCAAACGATCTTACAGTGGGATGCAAAAATTTGGGCACCTCTGGTTAAAATGTCTGTTACAATTAATCTCCAAGTGATTGAAAGCAAACCTGAACAATAACTGCTACTAAGTTAAACATGACACCTTTCTGCAGATTTAAAAGCAAGGTTTCTTTTTATTTTTTTTTTTATGAGTTTTTAAATGATAAGAAAGGAAAAGGGCCCTGTGCAAAAGTTTGGGAACCCTTTTGAATTATTCTTTGTTACCTTTTAAGAAGATCATTACTTAGGCCCAGACGCAGGTGATTTACTCGTTGGGGCTTCAATGAGTCAAGTGAATATAATACCAGGGTTGAACTACTGTATATATTCTGAAGTAACTCCATGCCTTCTAAAGTATCTGACTGAGGTGACTCTAGTGTTTGGTGTTAAAAACCATGTGTTCCTCTGAACAGTTGTCCAAGGATGTCAAAATCAAGAAAATTCACTTCCACCAACAAGGAGAGGGCTACAAAAAACTCTCGCAAAGTTTCAAACTACCCATTTCTACTGTCAAAAACATTGTAAGAAAATGGAAAATAAATGGAATAATTGAAGTCAAAGCAAGATCTGGAATACCAAGAAAAATTTCAGATTGAATGGCCTGAGATCTGGTGAGAAATGCTCAGAAGAATTCACACATCACTGCAAAAGAGCTACAAAAAAGAATATCAGACCCAGGTCTAGATGTTCGCAGGACAACAATACAGCATATCTTAAAGGAACTACAGCGTCAAGAGGGCGAAATTTCACAAACAGGCTCTCTTAGTGTAACTTTTCATCCAGAAAAAAAACATTGCAGTCATTTCCCATAATATCAAACCGTTTTGGAGTAATTAGAACTTTCTACTTGCCCTGGGAACGCCCCTTTTTACTCACTACAATCGATAATGCCGCCCTTTCTTAGCGCGACGTCATGTAAAGAACTCAGGAACAATTCGCTGCATTGCCAGTATGTAAGACTGCATGTAAAAATATCATTTTGATCACTTCATTACATTTTTTTTGTTGCCCCAGTGCTTAGTAACGTCAAATCTGATATGATTTACATTGTGCGCAAAAGAAAAATTGGCAATATGTATATTTTTTAATTAGTCTTACACTGGTTTCCTTAAGGGGCAATCAGAGACGCGGTAAATGGGCTGGAGAGCCGTGGTTCACTCGCGTTCGCCGTCTGCAAAAGCTACTGCTAAAAGCATTATTCAGGTGTTTGGTTCTCCATTCATAACATCATAAGTACTGCGTTTTTAAAGGGTATGACCCAGATTTCTGTTATGAAAATCTAATTACTTGATCAGCTGTTCGCAAGTTTGCCAAACTGCATGCTAGGCTACACTTTGATGTCGATTTGACTTTGTTCATTATGCTTTCCTGAGCTGACATCCAACAAGCTCGTTAGATTATGTACGACATTTGGTCAGGCTAGAGTAAAACAATTATATGATCTGACGAAGAGAAAAAGATTAGAATACGAGACAAGAGTCAAGACACAGCGGCAGCATGCAACTAGACGCGCAGCAGCAGCTAGGGGGAAGCCCTTTCACACTGGACGCAAAATGAATTATTAGTACGACAGATAACATTCAAAGTCAATGCAAAGATGCGAATACACGCGTTTTGCGTCCGGTGTGAAAGCAGCTTAATAGAGCGCTGGTGAAGAGAAGGCGTTAAACGTGTGGAATGCAAGCCAAAGCCTGCTAAGTGCTAGCCGCAGCCAGCGCTCTATTAAGCTCTATAGTGTCTAAAGCGAAAGCCCTACTGAAGCGCTGGCGTAGCTAAGGCGTTATAATTGTTCATTAGCAGCCTACCTTCATTTACTTCCATTTTTCAGTGTCCGGTCTGCTCTTCTTTCTCCCTTTTTCTTCGGTGCTTCTCTCCTAGAATGGACTTTTGATTTTCGGGATGGCATCTGGCTTGATTTTTCTCCTCTTCTTCATCGCGAACTCAGACCAAAACTCTTTATCCTCAAAGTCAGAATCGTTGAAGTGGTTGCTACAAATCACACTATTGTTGCTTGGTCCACGCCATTTTGCCCAAGTCAGTTTCACCCAAGATGCCCAAATTTTGCTTATTTTTTTATCTTTTGGAAATCGATGAAGGCTGACTTCTTCGTCGGATACGTTACTACAACCTGCCACATGTGTCTGGTAGGCATTTGCTCCGCCGTTTCCCAAAATTCCCGTTCAGAAAATAACGATTTTATAAAATTACTGCAGTTCGTGTCCCATAGGCAGTAATAGAAAAACGAGCTCCACTGTGCTCGTCTAATTCTTTATATGAAATCAGCAGGTTGATGTGTCAATCCCATGGAAGTTGGACCTAATTGTGGGCGGGGCAGAAACTGGCTGAAAATCAAGGTCTGCCATCAGAAAACCAGCCTAAAATTATTACTGTGTGTATTGTCATGGGAATTTCATGGGAATAGTTTACAAGTACAGAACTATGAAATTAGTGTCAATGTACCCGGTGATAGAGAGTTCCTTTAAACAACAAAGACCTACATGGCAGAGTTGCAAGAAAAAAGCCTTTCCTACGACCTAAACAAAAAATATTTGGCGTCTGAAGTATGCAAAATAAAACCTTGAGAAAATCAAGCCTATTGGAACAATGTGATTTGGACAGACAAAACCAAAATTGAACTTTTTGGCCACAGCCAAAGTAGTTATGTTTGGAGAAAAAAGGGTGAAGTATTTGTTGAGAATGACACATTGCCAACTGTTAAGCATGGATGTGGATCCATTATGCTTTGGGGTTGTGTAGCAGCTTTGGGTACAGGCAATATTGTGCGGGTGGGAGGAATAATGGATTCCACCAAATATCAAGACATTCTAGAGGCTAATGTTCAAAGCTCAGTCAGAAGTTGAAGAGACGTTGGGCATTCCAGCAAGACAACGACACGAAGTATACCTCAAAATCCACCATGAAGTAACTCCAGGAAAGAAGGATGAGTGTTTTAGAATGGCCATCACAGTCCCTAGACTTGAATATTTTTGAAAATCTGTGGATAGACCTCAAACGTCATGCATGCAAGAAGGCCGCAGAATATTTTGAAGCTAGAGGAGTTCTGTCAGGATGAATGGGGAAAAATTCCAAAGACAAGAATAAGAAAACTCTTCGCTCGCTACAGGAAGTGTTTGGAAGCTGTTATAGCTGCCCGAGGAGAAGTTACAAAGTACTAGCTGACAGGGTTCCCAAACTTTGCACAAGGCCTTTTTCCTTATTTTATTATTTTTAAACAGTTGAAAGTAAAAAAAAAAAAAAAAATTCTTGCTTTAAAATGTGATGAAATATGTCATGTTTAACTGTAGCAATTAGTGTTCAGGTTTGCTTTCAATCACTTGGAGATTAATTGAAGACTTGAGTGCAACAAGGGAGTTAAGTGCCATTTTGATGAAATCAAGAAAAAAGACAAAACCAAGATTTTTCCAAAATACCAGAGACTTAATTATAGATAAACCCATTTCTTTTGAACCATCTTTATCAATAAGGCAATAAGAGCTTTGCTTCAAAACCAACAGATTTATTGATCTTTTGATTGATTTTCAATTCTGTTACTCCAAGATAGGGGACAAGTCCATGTAATGACATACTGGCATGTCTTTTCACTTTGCTGCTAGTACTAGTCTACTAAACTATCTGCGTAGTTTAGTTTTTTTCAGTTTTTCAGTGTGGCTGATCCTTTGTGTATTGTGATATTCTGATTCAGTCTTCAGCTGGTTTTTTGATTCGTGATTCTTATCTCTCTTGGTTCTGGCAGTCTTACCGTTATCACCGGACTGTGACTATGTTTTGGATTATCCCTTCTGTGCGTGTTCACTCATTGGCTCTGAACCAGATTGCCTGATTGAGAATTTTCAATAAAAGCTGTGGAAAGGATTCTGGCGGCACTTGTGCCCTGAGTGTTGTGTTCCAGGGTTCTGGCCTTTGGCCAGAACAGTATTGCTTATGGTTTTAACAGTTTCATGTTTCAAGATTCCATAGTTCAAGTTTCATAGTTCATGCCATAGTTTTAACAGTTTCTTGTTTCAGGATTTTACATTTCAAGTTTCATTCCTTGTCCATGTTTTTACTTTTCCATGTTTTTGTTTTCGCCAGGTCTGCCATGCCACTCCACCGCTTGTCTGCGTTCCGCCCCGTGCCTTCGTTGTTGCACATTTCTGAGCTCTGGTTGGCTTTGGTATTTCCCTCTTCCTTCTGTGCTGTGCTAATTCGGGGCTCTCTAAGCTTAATTGACAATTAACTGTTTTTAAGTTACTAACATTTACTAACACTCACTGGGTTGGTGTAATTCTTAGACAGGCACATTACTAATATTACTAATTTAGACAGGGAGTTTATTGTCATGATTCCTGCTTTGCTATTTCAAGATCTTGCTGTGCTTTTCTGTTCTTAACATTCATGCTTGCTTCCAAACTGCATACTTAATTGGTACTTAAGCTGAGCACGCTCATTCTCTTAATGAGCAGGTCATGTCATCCAATCTCAGTCCATGTCTTGATCTTGCCATGCCTCTTGTTTCTCTCTCTCCAGGTGTTACCCCTCATGTCATGATTTCCAAGCCTTTATCTGGATGCGGTGGAAGTTGGCTGGCAGACAGTGTCTCAAGTTTGTTTCTAGTCGCGGCTCGTTTAGCCAAGTTCTTGTCAAGTTCCCTAGTATTTGTCCTAGCCTCTCGTCTTGTGTGTATATATATATTTAGTATTGTTATTTATTTTTCTTGATCTTCTCGCCTGGAGTTTCCAGTGCCTTTTGTTTTTTTGCCTTTTTGCATTTATTGTTTATAGCTCTGTGTAGCTTACCTTAGTTTGTTTTTTGCAACCCTTTGGGCCAAGTTTTTTGTTGGCCCTCGTGCCTGTTTTGTTTTGGTTTAAATAAATCCTCATTCCCTTTTCCCGCATCTGGTGTCACTGATTCCATATCACTGAGTCTGACCCTTGTTGGAAAACTTCGATCTCTTGGATCACAGATGCCCCAAAACCTTCCGATAAAGATGTCTACAGCAGTCCTTATTCATGTGTAAATTTTATTGACATCATCTCTGACAAAGCACTTTTTGTTCATAAATGTGCCTCTGCCTTCATGCAGTTATTGTATTCCACATTCTGTCAAGTGAAACAAATGAAGCACCTATTACTAAAACCCCATAAGTCACACTTGACTTGACTTGTGGGGTTTTAGTAATCAGTGCTTCAAATGTCGGTATGTACATATTCTGCATATCAAAAATGAGTCCCAAATTATATGGGTAGAATCAATAAAATTCAGTCAACAGATAAATTTTGAGTTTTATTTTAAGCTGCAAACTGATGTGTGCTGACTGACTTCTTGGACTCTGTTTCCCCCTTCAAATCCAAACGTAACAAAGCTCTCTCATCACCTTGGCTAAATGATTCCATGCGCAATCTCAGATGCGCCTATAGGCGTGCTGAGCGCAAGTTGGAGAAAGACTGGCATCATATCTCCCTCCAAATTCTTTGATTGCTGTCTTCTTGCATTGCTTATCCAATTATCAAAGAGCCGTAAAAGCAGCTAAATCAGAGTATATCTCTAATATGATCTCCAACAATTGTCACAAACCCCAGGTTCTATTGAATATGTTAAACTACCTCATTAACCCCAGTGACATCTCTCCTGTTGTGCCTTCTCCTGCTCCCTGCAAAGGTTTTCTTAACTTTTTCATTGATAGGATCTCTGCACTCAGGCCAACTGACACCTCTGTTGCTCCACTCCCCGCCCCCCCACCTGCGGCCCACCAACTGCCCCTCAGATAGCCTACCTCCCTGTCTTCTTAAAGAAGTCTTTGACACAGTTGGCCCAATTATCCTACTACTGATCAACACCTGTCCCTTCTCTGGATGTGTAACCTCATGCCTGTTTGACATTGTAGTCTTGTATATGCTTCAATGAAAGCATATAGCTAACAATATTAAAATGATAATGCAATGTCAGAAATGCGTTTTCATTTTCTACTTACAACCGCATTATTTGCATCATAATGAAAATGAAAATGTAACCCTCCACTTTGCGTTTTCATGTTCAAGTCCATGCATGCAATTTTTATAAAAAAAATGGAAAATTAAAATACCTTCCTCATTTGTGTTAGCGTTTTCAAGAAGTGCCTCGCAACATCACAAACAAAATGAAAATGCTATTCTTATTCAAATACGTGCTATTGCTATTCAAATACATTCTCGGGAAATGCTTTTTCTTTTTCAAGAAGCAAATGCGATATCTGCCTCATAATTAAAACCATAAAGTCTGCCACTTTTCTTTCTCGTCTTCATGAGTGACTGACATGACATGAGTGGCGGACTTTGCATTTTCAATTTTATGGTCTGACACAGGACATGGTTTACTCACTTGGTCTGATTTGGTCAAGCGTGACCATAGTGGACACTTCCTCTGTACACAGACTGGCCTATGTAAATGGCCTGACCCTGTCCATAATGTATTCCTGTGATACATGGCTAAGACAGGCGAGATACCCCGTCGAATGCGGGAGCAAATCATTCAGCTACATAAAGAAGGCCAAAGCACCAGAAAAATTGGAACTCGGCTATCGTTACGCCACACGACCATGCAGTACATCATCAAGTACAAACAGTCTGAACGCATAGCCAATGCAGCCAGGAAAGGACGTTCCAGGAAGACCAGCCAGCGCACTGACCGGTACACCTCCCTGCTAGTACAGAGAGAGAGACAGTCCTCTGCCTCCAGTCTTGCCACCAAAGTGGAGGAAGCAACTGGAAGCCATGTTTGTGCCCAGGCCATCCGTAACCGGCTCCATGAAGTACAGTAGTGTACAAATACTTATTGGAGCCACTGTAAATCATTATTTTTTGAAGATTGGTATGGGAGGAATATATGGTCTATAGTTGACTTGATGGACACGAATGGCAATTTCTTAACTTATGAACAATTCTGTATGAAATATACAGTGGCTCCAATAAGTATTTGTACACTACTGTACTTCATGGAGCCGGTTACGGATTATGAATTCCAATGAATCCCGGAAATTTCAAAACGTAACTATTTATCTTCATATTGGAGCCACTGTATGTTTCGGAAAATGGTGTTTCCTGATCACTCAAAAAACGCAACAAATCCACACAATGAAGGCCCCTCCTGATTTCCAGGCACAACAAAATGAACTTAAAAAGGTGTTGAATTTACACCCTATAGTTCTTGGGACAATGACTCTAAATGTGCCTCTGGGTCTGTACTGCTAATCTTAAGATTTGCAGAAAAACTTGGCAAGATTAAACAGAGAATGGCCACAAGACAAACAACCTCCTCCATTTTTATGTGCTTACATCTGACAATGGGCAGCAGCCCGATTTATCTGCAGACTTCATGAAGCAGCAGCTGTTGTCATCATGTAATACCCTGTACATCAGGCAGGGGAGCAGTAATACCCATGTGTTAACACCCTTTACCTCAGACAGGGGACAATAAGTCCACATGGTGTTGGTGGTATCTGATTGAAAAATTACACAGCCTTGGTCGGATGGAATTTCAGGGCCTCTGTGCTGCAATAAGTGGATGAAGGATATTAGGTTTTGGTCGTTAAAATTGCTTAAATCCATGTGGAACCGGTGGCACTGAGATTGCACCGGTGGGGCTTGCTACAGCCTTAAGGGGGATTTACATTTAAACGTACGGGCGTCTACGTGCAACTTACGTGCGAAATTTGGGAAAAATGACTGCGTGCTCGACGTGGCGAGTACGTGACACGTGCGTGTTTTGCTGGCCGCAGGGCACGTAGAACCGCCCGTAGCAAAGAATTGGTCTGCAAATTAATTCCACGGTGCACGCAGCGATCAGTCGAAAATAGTCCCCGCCAAGTACATGGCAAGTACGTCACAAGTGCGTGTGCTGTAGATATATATAGGGTTTTATGGGGAAAATTCCATTAAAATTAATTCAAAATGAATCATATATCAAGAATTTTAAAATATTTTTAATATTGTAAGCATATGAATATACACCCACGCAAGTGCCACGCACGTGGTAAGCACTTCTGTCGTCCGGGTAGCGCAAAACTGACTTACTTTCCACGCACGACACTGGCGGAGCAAGCAGGTCGGACGTACGTCTCACGCAGCGCACGCACGTGGCAAGTACTTGCACGTGCGGGTTATTTAAACCCGGTCATTTGCCAGTTCTTGAACAGATGTGAAAATGCCATCCAAGAAATCACCAGCTTCCAGTCAGCTTTCTGCTTCCACTGCCTCCACTTCCAAGGATACCAGCAGGGATGAAGATGACAAATGATGCTGAGTCCTGTTACATCAGCATTTTTAAATAGTACCCCAACCCGCAATGGCCACGTAGAACACGTACTCCACACTCACTTGCGCCTTGTCGTCGACGTGCATGCCACTCAAGTGGCAATCACGTTACACGTGCGTGAACCCCTCCCGTACGTCTGCATTACTTGCCACTTGAATCGCACGTGCATGTTAAGTACTCTCCACTTGCGAGCATCACGTCCCACGTGCGTGTGAAAAGGTCCCTGATCGTCACGGATTTCGCAGATCACGCCAGCTTCATGTAAGTGGCACGTACTGAACAAGTACTTAACCTGTACGACCAGAAAAATTGGCTGCGTGCGCCACGATCGGTCTGCGGGTCAGTTTTGGCCGTAGAATTCGGGTCGCCCGTAGAACACGCAGTTCACGTAGACACGCACGATCAATTGTAAATAGCCCCTTAGTCACCGGGGAGGTCCATATGGTACTATTGTTTAGAAAATGAAAAGTGATCTAACAGCCTGGAATAGTGTTGGGCCTCTGTGCTGCAGGAAGTGGATGGAGGGGTGTTGACTGTTTCCTCACCAGTCTGCTTATAACTTCTCACTTGGCACATGACAGAGGACGGTACTTTTATTATCATGCAGTAGTTATCCAGTGCCTCACACCCCTTTCTTCTGTGTCTCTTTCCGAGGATCTTTCCCTCCACTTCCCTGAGTCCTGGACCGTATGAGCCCTGTCCCTCACCATGAGCGCTGGCTGCTGCTGTCCTGATCCGATCCAGTCCGGCCCTGGTCCAGTCCTGCACCATCCTCGACTTGCCACTTTCTGAAGCTACCGTTGCCACTGTTTAGATGGACTTAAATGGAACTCTTCTGTCGTTTCACTCCATTTTACTTTTTTGTTCTTAATTAGCTAGCCCGCAGAGGATGGGCTCCCCCACTATGGCCGGGTTCCTCCTGAGATTTCTTCCCATTGGGGAGTTTTTTCTCACCACTGATGGAGGATTTTTCTCCCTATTGGGAGTTTTTTGCCTCATTTGCTGTAGTGGGGAATAGGCTGGGCACTGCCTTTTTATTTCTTTAAACTCTCACTGTAAAGCGTCTTTGTGACAGTCTCTGTGAAAAATACAAAATAAATTGAATTGAATTGAATTGAACAGTAATACCCATGTGTAATACCCTGTACCTCAGGCAGGGAGCAGTAATACCCATATGTAATACCCTGTTTCTCAGGCAGGGGGCAGGAATACTAATGTGTAATATCCTGTACCTGAGGCAGGGGGCAGTAACACCCCTGTGTAATACCTTGTACCTCAGGCAGGGGGCAGTAATACCCATGTGTAATACCCTGTATCTCAGGTAGGGAGCAGTAAAACCCATGCGTAATACCTCGTACCTCAGACGGGGGAAGTAATACTGATGCAATACCCTGTACATCAGACAGGGGGTAGTAATATCCATGCGTAATACCCTGCACTTCAGAGAGGGGGCAGTAATACCCATGTGTAATACCCTGTGCCTCAGAGGGGGGGCAGTAATACCCATGTGTAATACCCTGTATCTCAGGTAGGGAGCAGTAATATCCATGTGAAATACCCTGTACTTCAGAGAGGGGGCAGTAATACCCATGATTAATAACCTGTTCCTCAGATGGGGGCAGTAATATTCATATAATACCCTTTATCTCAGGCAGGGGACAGTAATACCCATGTGTAATAATCTGTATCTCCGACAGGGTGCAGTAATACCCATCAGTAATACCCTGTTCCTCAGACAGGGGCAGTAATACTCCTGTAATTCCCTGTACCTCGGACAGGGGACAGTAATACCCATCTGTAATACCCTGTATCCCTTACTGGGGGCAGTAATACCCATGTGTAATACCCTGTACCTCTGACAGGGGGCAGTAATTCCCATGTGTAATACCCAGCACCTCAGGGCAGTAATAAGTTAGGCTATGATACTAGCTAGGTACAGTTAGCGACACAATTACTAGCAGTAACCTTGAGCAGCGGCATACTTGCAAACTCTGTCCTCTCAGTGCCATTTCATCCAAAGACGCAAAACTAGAGGGGGAAAAAATGCTTTTTAAACGTCATATTTTCTGCAGAGCACGGTCAGGTGAGCGAAATGTTGGAGAAGTAATGTAAATATAGCATCAGATTCATTATAGTAGTGGATGTGGTGAAGTGAGATTTTCTTTGAGTACAAGGTGGCTAACGTTTGCTGGTATAATAAAGTTAATATTTCAGAATAATAAAGAAGAGAGGCATCCTTTGCTGTGATAAATCGCTAGTAATATTGACTGTGGGAGCTTTTTTCATTTTTTAACTTCTATTCGGTAAACTTAGACGTGATCTCTTGTTTGAGTGTTTTAGGATTTGTTTTTGTGTTGACCATTACCTGTCAATATTATGTTGCTACTCATCTAATTTTGGATTATGATTAAGGGAGAGGTAGAGATAGAAGATTGAAAACAGAACGTATTGGCCAAATAGCCTTCTATGCTTAATTTTTCAAAATGTTTGGCTTAAGTGGGGAATCATACTGAAAACTAAAAATACTGAACGGTACTGTATATCTTGTCTGAAAGACTGCAAAAAACATGATCCAACTTTATGCTAATTTCTGTCTCATCTGTAACTGATGCCACTTGCCATACTTTCTTAAACATCAGCAGCTAAAGCTATTGTTCACAACTACTTGAGTCCTTGACCTAAGTAGGGAAACAAAGACCAACCTCATCGCTCAGCACAATTTCACATCCAAGCCTAGATAGATGTGTCTAACACTTTCTCATGTCTTTTCTCCGACACTTTCTCTTTCAGCTGAAGAGCTGCAGGCGATTCAATAAGAGCCAGAGAACTCCCTGCAATGAGGCAGAGGACACTCACCCAACACCCAGAGTATTAACTCCCTAAGCTGTTCTAGCCTTTCCCTGTTCCTTACTTTTTTAATGAACTGGACAGTAAGCTTCCAAATCGTGTGGTCTTTGGTTGTGAAAAAGTGCAAGTGCAGTGTTTGAATATAATCACCTCACATTTTTATTGTTGTAATTTTTAATGTTTGTTCAATTTTTCCTGCGGAATTTAGCCAACAATTTTTTTTTCTCTTCACGTCATTAGAGAAACTGTACATTTGGACTCAACCTCCGAGCGATTGTAGCATCCCGACATAGCATAACAAACCATGGTCGAGATTATATACAAGAACAACATGGAGGAGAGGGCACAGACAAACTGCTTCACATGCTATTCATGTTTCGAGAGTTTACTCAAAGCTCTCTATCAGCCACTACAAAGGGGTCTTGGGGATCGCTATAATCCTGCAAGGCTTCTTTTACCAACAGGTCTTCATCAACCAAAGCTTCCACAATCAATTTTTTCATGCCAAATTTCCGCATAGATCTTGTCACTTTTCAATCTCGAAAGTGATTCACTTAACTATATACAAATTAATACCAATCTTAAGATACCAACTGAGACTTAACGAGAAAGTGCATCTGCACAAACATTGTCAACACCATGAAAACAACCTCAAACAACCTTGTGCAAGTTGGGGGTGGTGGTGAGATGCTGACGGGTGCAGGTGAGCACTCTTGACCATTCTTGATGTGTGTATCAATTTTCATGAGGTTATAACATCGTTAAAGTCATAAAAAAGCCAAATGTAATTTGATGGCAAGGATCGATAGTCGCTACGTCGGCAGATGGAGACCATTGTTTGTAGCTTCCCAGCGTTCATGATGTAGCTTCATCCACTTGTTTTGAATGTGTCAGAAGTGGAATGAAGTTGGTGGGGTCAACTATGTTAAATCAGTACATGGTACAGCAGAGATGGGCAATGAGGGCCGTATCTGTCCCTTGTTTTCACACCAACTTCTGGCCTTTAATTACTTGATTATCTAAATAAGCTAAACCATAAATGAAATGTGATATTCCTGGAGCTTTTCTTTAAATTATCATGAATGACCATCAAAGACTGTTCTTGTCTCCCTTCATAAAACATTTTTCTTTGATCTTATCATGGCACAAATCTATACTTGCGTATGCAATCAGTTAACTCAATTAGTGAGGGTAATTGATAGAAATAAAAACCTGCATACACACCGGCCCTCCAGGACCGGAATTGCCCACCCCTGTAGTAGAGTAAAAAAAGGTCACTTCCTGTTACCACCAGGGTGCGCTATGAGTAAGGCGGCATATTAATATACGGGGGCGTTCGGGGCGGAGCCATCATCACGTTTATAAAATTTAAAGCTGTTAGGATCAAGTGGGTTGGCGTGAGAGCTGTTGGAAAATGGATGGCGAAATCACAAAAAGTCGCCAAAGTTTGTCACGCCCTAGCAGCCACGCCGTTTCACCTACAGACATTCTTTGAACAATATTTGATTAGCATGGTCTGAAGATGATCTGCACCAAATGGTAAGTTGTTTGGTCGAAATCCTTAGGAGGAGTTCGTTAAAATACAAGATGAGGAAATCACCGGAAATCAAAAATTCAAATCAAAATGACCAACTTCCTGTTGGGGTTGGGCCGTTGAGGTCAGAGACTTATTTGTGCGTCTTGGTATGATACATGTGTGTACCAAATTACGTTGGTCTAGACAAATTAACCCCAATCAGGAGGCCTTTTTGAAAATTGGTAGGTGGCGCTTTTTCGCCATTTGGGCACGCCCATGTGCGATTTGCATAAAATATGGAATTTCAGATCCGGCCGGTCCAATGTGCAAAGTTTGGGCAGTTCTTGAATTTGGGAAAGGGCCGAAATTGGGACTTGAAAAGTGGGAATGGTAATAATAATAAACAGAGTAATTACAATACGGTCTTGCACTTCGTGCTCGGGCCCTAAAAATATGGGTTATAAAACAGAAACACTGAAAACATCATTTTTTTATAACAATTGAAAGGTGTCACAATTTTTTTGTTTGACTCTCACATAGCCTGAATGCAAGTTTGAAGGCTCAGTCCATGATTATTGATGCTAAAATAATTTGTCTAAAATGGTCTGAGACAACATAATTCAGCAAAATTTTCTCTGATTGTCACTTGTTCCAGTATATAAGGTGACATGAACTTTGAGCATTGTCACAGAGTTAAACAAGATGGCACGATGGAAGGAGCTCTCTGAGATGGTTTGTAGCCATATTGTGGCCTTACGTGATGCCAAAGACATTAAATGCTGCCATGGCATGGTAAGAAACACCATCAAGCATCTCAAAGAGACCAGTTCCCTAAAAACTAGTGGCAATAGATGCGCAAAACGGAAGTGCCTCCGATGTTCGTTATCTGTGTATAAGTTAAAAAATAAATTGACAGCGGTTGACAGCTCGACAAATCCATGATGATACTAATAGCACCAGAAGTGAAGGGATGAAAGTGTCAACATCAGGATCTACTAATTCCAGATGAGATGCCTGTATGAAAATGGTCTGATTGGTTGTATTGCAGCCAAGAGCTGGCAACATCAAAGAATTTAGTGTGTCAAGAAATTTAAGGATTGGACACCAATGGACTGGAAACAAGTACTTCAGACTGATGAATCAAAATTTGAAATTTTCTTTTCTCTTTAAAGGAGAATTTTATCATTTCTAACTTACTTTCGTATTCATATTTGCATTAGCATGGGGTATTTTTGTATAAGAGATTTTATGAAACAATTTGTGATTAAATTTATTTTTGACTGTAATTTTGTCATTTGTATTATTAGTCCTGATTTTTTTTTTCTGTTTTTGGTTGGTTTTTTGTTAATATTTTCTGTGGCACATTTGAATAAATTCATGTAGAATTTGTGCCTTATAAAGTAATATAATTATTTATTTATTATTTCACCCAAATACAGAACTTACGTGGGCCACAGAGTCGTGGAACATTTCAAAAATTCCTGCTTAACCCCTTAAGTAAAACAAGAAGATGGTAATGTTATGGTTTGAGGCTCAGTCTGCTCGAAAGGAGCCAGTGATTTCATAAAAATCTGTCTAGATAATGGATGGATGGACTATATGTTCTTATCTGTTCACTGATTTTCATGTGTATGATCCAATGTTAATTACAACCCAAAATAGTTGGGACAAAGTGTAAATTGTGAATAAAATCAAAACGCAATGGCTTTCGAATTACACCAGCCAGTATTTTATTCACAATAGAGCAGAGGTAATATAGTAAATGTTGAAACTGAGAAATTTTACCACAAAATGAGCTCATTTCAAATTTGATGGCTGCTACATGTCTCAGAAAAGTTGGGACAGGGGCCTGTTTACCATGGTGTAGCATCCCCTCTTATTTTTAACACAGAGTGCAGGCGTCTGGGCATTGAGGAGACAAGTTTCTAGAATTTAGCCATTGGAATTTGATCCCACTCTTGTTTAATAGAGGCTTCCAGCTGCTGGAGAGTTTTGGGTCTCCTTTGACGGACTTTTTGTTTAATTATGCGCCAAATGTTCTCAATTGGTGAAAGTTCAGGACTGCAGGCATGCCAGTTCAGCACATGGACTCTTCTACTATGAAGCCATGCTGTTGTAATAGCTGCCGTATGTGGTTTTGCATTGTCCTGCTGAAATACACAAGGCCTTCCCTGGAATAGACGCTGTCTGAAGGGGAGCATATGTTGCTCTATAACCTTAATATACCTTTCAGCATTCATGGTGCTTTATAAAACATGGAAGTGTCCCACACCATATGCACTAATGCATCCCCATACCATCAGAGATGCTGGCTTTTGAACTGAACGCTGATAACAGGAGGACACAACGCCAATGATTTCCAACAAGAATGTCAAATTTGGACTCCTCTGACCACAGGACACTTTGCTACAGTCCATTTTAAATGAGCCTTAGCCCACAGAACACGGCGGCATGTGTGGATCATGCTCAACAATGGCTTGCTTTTTGCATGGTAGAGTTCTAGGTGGCATCTGTGGATGGCACTGCGGGCTGTGTTTACAGATAGTGGTTGCTTGAAGTATTCCTGGGCCCATTTAGTAATGTCAAAGACAGAATCATGCCAGTGAGTGATGCAGTGGCGTCTGAGGGCCCGAAGATCACTGGCATCCAGTAAAGGTCTTCGGCCTTGTTTGTCCCTTAAGCACAGAGATTTTTCCAGTTTCTCTGAATCTTTTCATGATGTTATGCACTGTTGATGATAAGCCTTTGCAATTTGATGTTGAGGAACATTGTTTTTAAAGTATTCCACAATTTTTTTACGTAAGCCTTCACAGGTTGGAGAGCCTCTGGCCATCTTTGCTTCAGAGAGACTCAGCCTCTCTAAGACATCCCTTTTATAGCCAATCTTGTTACACACCTGATGCCAGTTAACTTACTTACTTGTTTAATGTTCTTTCAGCTGATTCTCTTATATATTAATTGCTTTTCTGCCTGCAGCCCTTTTTTTCCTGCATCCCAACTTTTTTGAGACCTGTTTCAGCCAGAAAATTTAAAACAAGCTCATTTTGTGGATAAAAATGCAAAATGTCTGTTTCAACATTTGAAATGTTATCAATGTTCTATTATAAATAACATATTGGCTCATGTGATCTGAAAGTCATTGCATTTTGATTTAATTCAAAATTTACACTTCATCCCAACTATTGGAATTGGGTTTGTACATGAAATAATCCCAACTATTGGAATTGGGTTTGTACATGAAATAAACACTTGTATAGTACTTGGTCTCATTGATTGATTCATCTTCATTTTGTTAAGTGGATAACCATCATTGCACACTACTGTGTGCCACCTTGGGCGAAGGCTTACAGGCAAACGCTGGAGGTATTATCCACCTTCACCAGAGGCACCGGATGACATTCACCGCTGGGGGCCCTTGCCCCTTCGCTTCTGACACCCAGATATAACAGGAAATGAAGTAGATAAACTGAACAAAGATGGCTAAAAAAAAAAAAAACAACTGCATCATAGTTTTTCTACCATACATTTAAATGCAGCCAATAATGTATCAGAGTGGTTTCATGTACTGAAGCGTGTCTCGAGAATGCAGCACCTCTAATATCTTAGCAGTTACAATACATCTAGCTCCATATAAAATTTAGTTATAACCCTTGGCGGTTACGATTAAATTATGCGTTTTCTTAAATATGATCTGAGTCCAATTAATTGATTTTGATCTCCATTGTGCATCGGACTCTATACCCGAATGGTCTATACCAGGATCCGCTGGACCAGAAATACCTGTACAGCCCAATTCAGTGGAAGAACTTGAAGGCTGGCGGTCTTATTAAGCACAGTAATTTGACATATAAAATAGTTACAACTAGGGATTTCTGGGGCCCAAAGCTAGTAACTCCTAAATGTAACGGATTTCGTTCAGGGACTTTTTGTTTTTTAAGATTTCCGTTCAGGGACTGAGACAGTAACGAAATTCGCCCCAACCACTCAGTTTAACGGAATCTCCTCGAAGCCAATCAAATAAACCCCAATCACAATGTAGAAAATCCACCTTCTACCGCAGAAACCAACGTGCTGATCAGGCATGTGATTACAGTCCTATGTTTTTCAATTAGAAGACAGGACTCCGGGCTGGAAGGATACAAGTTAGTTAGAGTCAGAAACACACAACAGAATGCAATTACCAATTTATTTGTCCAGGCAGGCACAAGCTTAAATCAGAATAATCAATCACATTGTTACATAAAATATAAAGGAGTAGTCAAATCATACCTGGCGCAGCTCGCAAATACACAAAGCGTACAATGCGGGAAGGATGAATACAAGCTTCTATAATTACAACGGCTACCCACATATAGATGCTCATGTGGGAAGTCATCATCTATCTTCCCCAAATACTTTGTTCCCCCACCTTTTATGCCCAAACTCTGGAAGCGCTTCCTATAGCGGGGTCATAGGTCATTTGGGTAATTTGAACCAGGAAGGGTTCCTCCCCGGAGGAACTTTGGGCGGAGACATTACCAAGAGAAGTAGTAGAAGTATATTTCTTTTCATAGTTATTGAATGGGGGTTTAGCACAATTTTAATCCCTTCGAAATATGCCCCATGCGATTTTGGAAATTTAGTGGAGTAAAATGATACCAAACACGATATGCTTGCACAAGAGTTTGCCATGAATCGTCTGTTACAGTCCATAATTACAAAGATAACTTGTACTAATTTTAACTATCATCTTATTTTGTATAACAAAAATACACATTAGACTTGCAACAACTTGGTAGGTAATGTGAATTATTTCACACACCCCTTTTCCCTGGCATTTGAATCAGTGAGTGTTTTCCTATTGCTCTTTGTGTCTTCTCTTAAATATACTTGTTTTTTTTGTATTTTTGTGTTATTTTACAGGAGATGTCTCCTTCAAAATTTTATTTATTTATGTTTTATGCCATTTTATTTTCATTAATATTACTGTACAGCACTTTGTACTTTGTACTTTAAAAGTGCTTTATAAAGTTGGTATATGGTATGGTATTTCCCTGGCGTAGTCTCTGAAAAGTCCAGTTTATGGCACTGTGGTTTTGTCTCGTTATAGTTGTGTCAGCCATTTTCAGGTGGTTTGCAGGACATTCAACGCCGACCTTCACCCCAGAGAATGTCCATCAACCTCGAGGCCAGTGGCCGCTCCAGCTGTGGCAAATTAAGCTGGCGCCATAAAGACCCTAGTTGAGTCAGCTCCCATGACCAAGCAATGTCTCTGCCAGGTGCCGGGGCCCTTAAGACACTGAAGGGTCTGATTGCCAGTCCTGCATACGTGACAAAGTGCTCATAGTCCTCCCTGCCTTTCAAGCGTGGCTTACAGTCCTCCCCCTGACCCAATGAGTATCTCATAACTGTCCCAAGGGGTCACAGGAAGTTCCCTGGGTGCCTACTTGCTGGTGCCCACAGTCCTTGAGGATTAGGATGGCATGTGTTGAGGCTTGCAGGGAGCCGATGAGGTGCTGGAAGTACCAGCACTGCAGCAGGGTGAAGTCAAAGTTGGGGGCGCTGCTGATGCACCCTCTGAACACCCTGCCCCATAAGGTGCATGTTTCCTGAGCAGAGCAGGCGGATGAGCTGGCCAGGATGGTTGCTGCCTGGCCAGGTTTACCTCCACCTGCGCTTAGTCATGGTGGCATTTGATTTTCATCAAGAACGTTTGTAAAGTGGTGACACATGATATAACTGGACGTTTCATGACAACACACGAGTGGTAAATATGGTTTCCCTCATGGTAATGTAACCTGTTAAATGGTCGAATTTGAGAATTTTAATTTTCACTACAATGCCAAAAGAGCGTATAGTAGTTGAATTTGGATAAATTTGGTCTGGGTGAATTCAAGGTAAGGAAACAAAGAAGCCAGTACACCTTACACATTTTGTACCGCTATACATTTTCACAGTAGTGGTTAATAATTTAGAGGAATGGACCTGTCTTGTGCGTAAGTTCAGCAGGCTGCGTAACGCTCAATGGTAGGGTCTGATTGGAGAATAAATGGCTAATGGTGAGAAGCGCCTGCGCCCCTGATCGTACCGCCTTGATATTATTTTTGTTGCTTCGGTGAGGTGTTGGAAACCGGGGGCCCTCTGGTTGGCCAACTATGCTGATGGCAAATTGCCTTTTATAGGGAATTAAATCATCCAGCAGTGCCAGGAGCCATGAATAGGTTCCATTATCCTTTTTCAATAAGTCATCTATGCCGATAGGATGTTGAACAGTTGTAACAAGCATGAGCCATGATGAGATTTACTTTTGTACATCAAAACAAACAGACAAACATGCACAATTATAATATATAAAAATAGAGACTAACCACACAGCAGGGGAAACATCAGAAATAATACAATCAAAACTAGTTTTGTCACAAGTTCTGTTGGGTTCATTAATCAAAATGTTTGATAAAACAGACAGAATGACTGACAGCACAGTAAATATGTTTCTTACATGATGATTCAAATACAACATCAAGGTCCCAGTAAAAATACACAAAGACATTCATATATATCAATATGAATACTGTAGAGATTCTACAGGACCGTGCTCAATGTAGGTATGAATGTTTTCGTTCCTAAGGAAGAGGCAATTCAAACATATGGAGCAGAATTGCAGCCAGTCTACTTGGAAAATAAGAAATTTGACATGACAAGCAGTACACCCAGAAAGCAATTGTGGATTTAAAGTAATTAAATTACATTACTTCACTCCAAAACAGATTGAATGCATGCAAAAACAGGATGACAATGAATAAAATGATTATGAATGAAACTAATCGGAAAAAAATGGCATGTGAAATTGATTTAACCACTTATTTTATATAGTTGTGTGTGTTAGGATGTGGATTGGTATGTGAGGCTGTGTTATTACAGGTGCAGTTTGTGTGCTTGAACAACTCCGGTGTTCTTCTGAGTGAGATGGGTGGATCCTCTAGTAAAGCAAATCAGTGCTGTGAAGTTCGCTCTGGTGCTACACCAGGGGGCCTGTGGCTATAATTGTTTACCATGTAAGTGTTAAAGGGGTTTATGGCCCCACTGAGGATCTCCACCCATTTCTCCAAGAGACTGCAAGCACCTTCGGACACCGCCTTAAGGCTGGTGCCTGAGGTGCAAAAGCTTTTGATATCTGCAAAAGAATAGGCTATGCAGGGTTAATGTCTGCATGGTCCAGAATCTGAAATATACTCAGCAACAAAAGTTTCTGTGACACCAATATTGTTAATTATTTTTCATAACGCAATTATGAAATTGTCATACATGGTGATATCAGACTGAAACAGTACACGTAAACACAACATTGAAATGGAAATCATGAAAATGCGAGAAAATGACTTTGCACGTGAAAATGTGCGTAAATCATGCTTGTGGATGGCAATAAAAGAGGAGAATTTTTGGAATGTTCACATTGTGCCTGATGAACGACGGAAGCATCACTTATCGAAAACACAGCCATTTCGGATCAGGAACTCTACCCTCTAAATGCCAAGACTGTCTGAAACTGATCGGTGGAGGGCCATTGGGATGATTGAATCCGGAACCTCGCAGAGGGAAGTTGCTCATCGCCTGAATGTCCACCGAAACACCATTTGGAACTTATGGCAGCGTCATCAGCAGACAAGACATGTCAGAGACCGTCCTCGCAGCGGCCGTCCACGAGTAACCACTCCCAGACAGGACAACTGGATTCGAACAACCCATCTCCGAAATCGATTCCAACCTGCAACCATAACTGCAAGAACGATACCTGGTTTGAGGCGACTGTCTGCACAGACAATCCGTCGCCGTCTCCGTCATTTTGGCATTGTCCCACGTCGGCCAGCAAGACGTCCAATACTCACAGTACAACACCGACGACTGCGTCTACAGTGGGCACAACAACATCGACGGTGGATCCAACGTCAGTGGGATCTTGTACTCTTCACTGATGAATCAAGATTCATGCTTAACCGATGTGATGGTCGTTTACGTGTATACCGTCGACGTGGAGAACGTTATGCCAACAACTGTGTTCAGGAATTTGATCGTTTGGGAGGTGGTAGTGCCATGATTTGGGGAGGGATCACGGCTAGAAACAGAACAGATTTGCTTGTTATTGATGGAAATCTGACAGGTCAAAGATATCGCGATGAAGTGCTACGGCCATTGGTGGTACCGTTTTTGATGCAACATGGTCCCGGAATAACGCTGCAACATGATAACGCCAGACCACACGTTGCAAGGATTGTACAGCAGTATCTGATGCAACAACATGTCAATGTCCTGCCATGGCCAGCCAGATCCCCAGACATGTCCCCAATCGAGCATCTTTGGGACGAGATGGATCGACGTTTGCGGCGGTTGGATAACCCGCCAGCTACACTCCAGGAATTGCGACAACGTCTACGTCAGATTTGGAATGACATCCCACAGCAATTTCTGGCACATCTGATTCGGTCCATGCGCCGGAGATGCGTTGGTTGCATCATGGCACGAGGAAGTCACACCCAGTATTGAAGTGTGAAGGTCACAATTGGTTAGACGTCAGACAAGTGCTTCATGACGCATGAAAATGACATTTTTCGTTTTGAGTGACGTTGGCACTGAAAATTCAGTGTTTCTCCTGTTAAATAAACATATTGATTGCATTGAGATCTTTGCGTGTCATTTATAACATACACATAAATGGTGTCACAGAAACTTTTGTTGCTGAGTATAAGTTGACAAGGGTTAAAACAGAACAATCAAACATAAATAAATCATGCACTCCGATAAGAATGCAGGTCTAAGTTCTTAAGTGATATATGATCTTACCAAACTCAGTCACAAAGACTGACAGAGAGAAGTGTGAGGGGGGGGGGGAGGTAGAGACAGAGGGCACAAAAGGAGGAATGAGGGGCTACAAATGCTGAAACACAGATAGAAGTAACCGGACTGCCAGAAAATGACCACAGCCATTAGGCTTTGATGTCAAGGGATAAACACAAATTAGACTTACAGGAATAACGGCCCTTTGGGGCGCGTTTAATTTACTGGTGAGGAAGGATTTCCAAGCCCAAAATGTGAATCAGTGCAATCATCCCTTGATTCAATTACCTTACAGCAGTAAGAGATGAGGACCCAACACCTGGATCCAGCAGTCACCCATACCAACTAAAGGTTTGTTGTTTTAAATGAGTCCTTGATTGTTTTATGTGCATCCTGTAAATTGTTAGAATCTTTTGATAAAAAAAATTACACCGACAAAATTAATACTCGTCTTTTTTTGAAAATTTCTGCAAGGTCTGGTGGACATTTGAGCACGAAGTCCAGCAGTCCAGGAAAACACAGACTCCAAGTGCAGATGCAGTTGTGGAGGTTCAGCGATACCTGACAGAGGACTACTGGACAGAAGCGAAGATCCAATAGTGAACTGGGGAAAAAAACTGGAGGGTCTTTCCCCACCTTTACAAACAGGCACAGGTGTTCCCGCGTATCCCAGCAACATCTGTTATTGTCATTACTATTATTATTATTATTACTACTATTAGTAGTGGTAGTAGTAGCAGCAGTAGTAGTAATAGTTGTGGTGGTAGTAGAAGTAGTGGTAGAACCAAGATACTGACTATCTGCCTTCTCGGAAAAGTAGCCATTACTGAACAAATTGGATTCTACGTCCTCTTGATCAGCCCCAGGCAAATAAAACTTAATGAAAAAATCTTTCCTCTGCCTCTCACTTAAGAGTCGGCAAACTAGAGGAGTTCTGCATGTTTATTGGGTTAATCACCCTAGTCTTCCACTACTAATCACAATCTTTGTACAAAACCTCCCACACGGAAAGAACCTATATAAATATGCAGGTTTTAATATAGGGCCACATATAGGTTTCAGATATTTGCGATATACATAACATTGGCCATTTTCATTTTTTATGGGTATATATGGGTTTAATTTTATGTACGTCGCATATATGCGAAACCTATATGTAGCTCTATATTAAAACTACTATGCCTTTTTTTTTTCTTCTTTCATTTGGCATTTCCAATCCTACCCGAATTTGGGATATCTAATGAGGGAATTATGTACTAGTCCTTAGACTTTCTCACATATGCGACCCTCTGTTGACAATTTAGTGTACACAGCCCATGGTTGTTTAAAATAGCTTTTTATTCATTTGTTAGATAAAATTTCACATATTCAGGATGAGAGCAGATGATACGCAGATACTACTAAGGTCACAATCTTCATTATAAGCGCCAGTCTAGCCAACAGGACACGCCTAGGGGAACTCTAATCTACACAACCCCTCCGAGCAGGCCCTTCGCAATTTGCATCCCTGTTCTGAAAAGAGCTGCCGACCACTGCTGGTTGATACAAGGCGGGGATTAAAACCGATATGTTTATATAGGTTCTTTCCATGTGGGAATTTAATAATCCTTGTCATTTCATCCCTTGGAAAAGGTCTGGGACCTTTAGTTGCTATACAAGCATCTCAGATAAAAGTGACAAGTGTCGGTTCATTAAAACTGTGAACAGAGATGTTGACTTTGTCTTCAAATTCATTAACCACAGTGAAATGTCAAATAGATGTGGGGATGAAAATGACTCTTGAAAGGCATGTTTACTTAATCGTATGTTCTGTGTACTTTTATTTTGTTATTTTTGTTTGAACATAACATAACACACAACATATAACATAACACATAACACAACACAACACAACACAACAGGCGAGAACAGGCCTTTCAGCCCAACTACGCTCACCAGTTTCTTTATACTATTGTAAATATATCCCTTCAGATACTCAATGACCAGTGGTATCTAGCTTTAAGTCAAGCCTGCTCTTGAAAACCCCCAAGGTCTCTGCCTCAACAATATGGTCAGGCAAGCTATTCCACACTGAAATTACTCTTTGGGTGAAGAAATATTTCCAAATATCAGTGCTAAATTTACCTTTGGTCAACTTCCATTTGTGACCCCGAGTTCTACGCACAACACTTGGTCGAAGGAATCCTACATAATTCACTTTGTTAATCCCTTTAACATATTTAAAGAAAGTTTTATTTTGCTTCATTTAGACTAAGGACCTCTGAGCCATATTCATCTCGAAACTGCATTACAGACAAGATAGAAAACATTAGATTTGGTGGATGTAACACGGTAGTGTATAACCATTCAGTGGATGTGTATGAGCTGTACTGATGGGAATCCAATTTTATCTAATGTGGTGAATCTGGCAGTGACCTAAACTTGAAAAAATGCTTAATTCATGAAATAAACATAATCAAACCATTTTGTTTTTATACATTTCCATCTCTTTCACAATACATAACTCAATCTTCATAGAATAGAAATAAGTATGGTCAAGAAAGAATTGATGAACTTGTTATTGTTAATGTTTCAGGAAAAAAAATGTAACAAATAGTATTAGATATTTGTGTCGATATTATAGCCTTTTGTCTCTTCTCACTTGCATAGTTAATAATGACTGGTTTACACATAACATGCCGTTGTCACGTCAACATGCATGTAGGATCAAATGTGACACCAATTTCACGTGTTCACATGCGATTAATAACTTATTGCGTGAAATTCTTGTTATTTCTGAAAGGGACATTGGACTAATATTCAGATATTACCCTTGAGAATAAAAATATGAGCTAGGCATCATAAGACCTGCCACTGGGTATATGAGCTATATAGGAGAAATATACCTTGTATATACATATAGGGCTTATATGTGGAAATAAAGAAGCGATATAGGAGACTTATTTGCCCTCGAAAAGCACATATATGTACCTGAATTTGGCCTATATGTGGCATATATGCGGCATATATGTGCATATACGTTCATATAGATTCTTTCCATGTGGTATGGCAAAGAACAGAGTCATCAGAGGCCAAATTAAACATTCCCTGGAGGAGCTTTCAACTGAAACTTTCAAGCGTCACACCACCACCCCGGAGGAAATTCAGCACTCAGGTCAGTCGTGCTCTGTTTTTAACACCAATTTTTCATAGATGCGTGTCTTGTGTATATTATGTGATTTTTCTCTGTGTATTGTTAATGCTGAGCTGTAAAAGCTTCCCCAATATCTTGACTGGTAAAATCCTCCGTCCCAGAATTTGCGTCTGGGAGGAGCAAGAAAGTGTGTGAAATGCCTCGCCAAGTTACCTTTTGTGAAGAAGTCACTCATTCCGACAAGGTAAACACCTGGAAGTAAGGGAAAAACATCTCCCGAAGGCCGCCGTTGGTCAAGACACCATGTTAATTGCAGTGAATATGCCTATGACTTCACCACTCAGAATCACAGTTTTCTTGGGAGTCTTTTCCTCACCCTGAACACAGGTGAATTATTTAGTTCACTACAGCAACCTAATGCCTGGAAACCATCAATTACAAAAAGGTCAAGGAGGATCAAGGTCAAGAGGCCGTAGCCCAAGAGCTGTTCTGCCAAATGTGCAGCATACTTAACAAGCTAACGCCAGAAAGGTTTGAGCAGCTCATGAAACAGATCAAAGAGCTCTCCATAAATACAGTGACTCAAGTGGGTGGCATCGGTAAAATGGTGTTGGAGTAGGCCATTTGTGAGATGAAATTTGCCACCACCTACGCAAAGATGTGCTGAGAACTTAAGGAGGTGAGCAAGCCAGTCAAAGTCTATGCTAGAGCATCTAGTGAGTGTCTCTGAAGCCTCTCCAGTAAGTGTCTAAGCTTACTTGGCTCTGGACAAAAGGGCCTGCCACATGGATGCAATGTAATGTTCTAAACCAGTGGTTCCCAACCAAGTCCTCAAGGACCCCCTGCCCTGCAGGTTTTTTTCTCCAGATCTACTCTATCACACCTGATCCATTTAAGGGCTTGGTGCTGATTGGTTGAAAAAGATCTACCTGAACAGGGTGTGCATGAAGGTGCATTGGGCCTTAAGGCCCAGTCACACAGCCGATCACGCACGAATCACTCACAAATCACGCACAGATTGGGTTTGTGCGTGCTTGTGCGTTGAGAAATTGACCAATTTTTCGGGGTGTCGGGGGTAGAAATCTCGGACGAATCACGCATGAATCGCGCATGAACCACGCATGTATCGCTTACAATCACTGACATATCGCGCACGTCGACGCATAATAGCAAACACGGTGCAGTATTCCACGAACATTCGACGCACGCCCGACGCATGGTGCAGTATTCCACGAACATTCGACGCACGCCCGACGCATGAATCACCGCCGGAGCACGCACGAAAAACGCACCTTCGGCGTCACTATCGCTTCGGTTCAGCGCATATAAAAAGCGGTGAACGACGGGAGTTCCTCAGTACCTTTCGCCAATCAAGAACACTTCAAGAGATGCCACCCCTGCTCGCTTGCCCTCAAAGACAAGGGTGCAGAAGAAGAAAGCTGCTGAAGAAGAAGTCCATGTAGATCCACCAGAAGCTGCTGCTGCTGAAAAACCTGCTGCTGGTGCTGCTGCTAGGAGGTCCCGTAGGTCTGGAATGGCAAAAGTGCCCGAAATGGCTGCTTTTATATGCCAAAATACATACGTGAGTTGTCAGTGGTTCGTCAGTGGAACATCAGTGAATCATCAGTTTTCTGTCAGTCAGTCGTGCGTCGGAAATGCGTCACTCGTCAGTGGATGTGCGTCGTTATGCGTTTTACGTCAGTGATATGTCAGTTATTCGTCAGTTTTATAATTGATTGTCAGTGGATGTCAGTGGAATGAACGTGATACGTGCGCGTTTCATGCGTGATATGAACGTGAAGGCATTAGTGGACGGACGTGGACGTGCGCGGATTCAAACCAGTTCTGACGCATAAGCACTGACGGCCGACGAGTGTCCCGCGCATAGTTACGCATACTCGACGCATAAACTACGCATGCCGACTCATGAATTACGCACACCAACGCACAGTTGTGCGTCGGGAAATTTTTGAACCGTTCAAAACTTAAAATCACGGACAAACCGCCTTCGACGCATATCCACTTACAATCACTGACAGTCCACGTTCGTTCCACCTACGAATTACGCATACGACGTACGCTCCGCGCAGAAACGAAAATCTGTGCGTAATTCATGCGTAATTCATGCGTTTTCGCTGTGTGACTGGGCCTTTAAATGTATAAGGTGTGCAAAAGTAAAGCTGCAACAAAAACCTGCCAGACAGGGAATCTTTGAGGACTGGGTTGGGAACCACTGTTCTAGACTAGAGGTTGCCTATACTTAGAGGAAGCCTGAGCCAAAAGGAATGCTGGTTTAAATGCAAAGTATAATGAATGCTAAATGGAATCAGGGACCTGTTCCTTTCTTTTTTGCCTGACAGCTCACAGTCCTTGTCAGTAATTATTTGTTGCCACTTGACTTCCACGCTGGCATCTTTGATCTGTGCCAAGTAGAGTTTTGGAAGGTCACTGGTGATGGCGCTGTCCTTGATTAAGAATGGAGGAACCATTGTGCAGCAAAGGTAACCATGTTTGGGGTCGGGTAAATAGATTTTAGAGCAGAATTATGCCAAGTGAGGTCATGGCCGGTTGTGACATTCATATAGAAAAAATATGAACTGCAGAAGAGCAGTATCTTACAAATGTGTTTTTTTCTACTGGAGCTCCAACCAGGAAATATATTGACAAATATATTGACAGGGTGTCACAAATCATATTCAGTCACAGAAATGGGTTTTTGCCAATCAACTACCTGATCAGAGCTGTTAAAATGGTCCTTCATCAAGCCTCAACTTCCTCACCTTTTATCCAGAGGGAAGACAAACAGAACTTGCAGGAGTTGGAGACAAAGGTCATCGCCTACCGAAAACAGGCTGTGGGTAGCATGAAGTTCTTTGGAGAATTGTACATACTTGGAATGGTGAAGGATAGTCATTCTTGAGCACGTCACTGACAGGCCCATTTCAATTGCATTCACTTTACCCTTTGTATCTACAGCCAGAAATGGAGAGGCTCTTCAGCAGAATTGAGAGCACCCTTAAGGAGAGAAAGTTGACATAGAGAGGGAACTACCTGCATCCTCCCAGCGAGACACATTCAGTGTTGGTTAGCATGTGGAGCAAATTTTCGAAAGGAAGCTTCCTCTAGCCACCGCCAATACACCACCAAGAAATGGCATCGACTGGACTAGGCGTTCTTTAGTTATTGTGCAGAAACCAAAATCAAGATGGCAGCTGTGGCGGATATATTGGTTAGAACCATAGAGATTTCATATATATATATATATATATATATAAATATATATATATATATATATATATATATATATATATATATATATATATATATATATATATATTACAAGTGAAGCACCCGGCCGCCATACTGATACACCCAACTTCTTCATAAAAATGAATGGTTTCCTATGAGGCCAATATCAAATGAGTCGATACAAGCGACAAAATGCAGAGATGTGCGGCTGCCTTTTTCAGCAGTATTTATTTGAAGAGCTGTAATAAAACGTTTCATGCATAAGTTACCCTATAAACGCAATGTTGCACTTTGTGCTAGCCAGCCATTTAGCCGTCCCATTGACTTGAACAGACCGCTGACTGAAAGCGAACACTAGCGATTGATTATGGTCACCAGCAAGCTACCTTGGCTTCCTTACTGTCGCGGGGACTGCATTGACTTTGAAGTAAATAAAATTAACAAGGTGGCTAACAAGCTAGCTAGCTACTTGTTTAATTGACATTCAACGACAATACTTCTTACCCGCATAATATTTGAAATAGTGGACAAGTCGCTTTGTCTGTTTTATACAGAGCTCCAAAACACAAGGAGGGGAGAAAAGGCTTCACTAGCGCTTTCTTTTATCAACGTTGACATTAGCCATATGATTCAAGATAAACAATTCAGTTGATGTCAAATAGTCAACCAGGGTACAATGAAGTGAGGAAACCAGAGTGTAATTTGATAATGTATACGGACATTCATCGACATATCTTATAACGGCGATAACGTTCAAGCAATTATCTTGTCAGAGGTAAAAGCCTAGGTCACATTAACGTCACTTCTCTGCTGCACTTTAACGTTAAGCCGAGTCACATTTCGATCTTCCCTTTAATAAGTGTGCCGCCTTCCATCCTCCAAAAAGCACATATTTAGGGAGACAAAATGCTGCTCTGCTCAACGATACCAAAATAACACCTACTCACACTCAAGTCTTTTAATTTTAACGAAGGAGAAAATGAATGGGAGTCTACGTGCGAATTTTACTTCCGGGTGTATAAGCTCCGAGAACAGATGCTTCACTTGAACGTACCCTATCAGCAATCTAGTGCTCTCTCTCTCTCTCTCTTATATATATATATATATATATATATATATATATATATATATATATATATTAGTTAGAACACGACACCGGTTTTAAAAGGAACGATCCTCTCGTCAGGACAAATATGTTGTGTGAAAACGGAATCGTTTCATGCAGGCGTTCTCTGTTAAATCGACGGAAACCAAAATCAAGATGGCTGCTGTGGTGGCCATGTTGGTTAGCATGTGGTGCCAATTTTCGAAAGGAGCCTTCCTCTAGCCACCTCCAATACACCATCAAGAGATGGATTGGCAGGATCATCGTGCAGCAAATGTAACCATGCATGGGGTTGGGAAAATGGAATAAATAGCAGAATTATGCCAAGTGAAGTTCTGCCTGGCTGTAAAAAAAAAAATTGGGAAGGAAAATGAACTGCAGAAGTGCATAAACTGTCAGAAATGCGTGGTATTTTTCTACTGGAGCTCCAATTATAGAGTAAACTAGAGTCAATGTTGGCATTCATTCAGACTATCCAACTCAATCTGTTGATCTGACATCATGCGTTGTCTCGTTTTCATGACGGGATACTCAAATACTTTTGTGTGATTTTCCATTCGCAACACGGATGGTAGATGGAAAGACGAAACGGTTCTTTGACTCGAGCTACCTGATAGGGAGTTATAATCAAAGTCCATTACAAGGTGAATCATGACTAATCATATTCTTTGTCATGAAAATGGAGATGAGCCATTTGTAGTTTGTGAATCAAATACCTCACCTTGTATCTAGGGGGAAGACAGACAGAACTTGCAGGAGCTGGAGGCAAAGGTCACCGCCCACGGAAAACAGGCTGTGGGCAGCATGAAGTTCCTTGAAGAATTGCGCAGACTTGGAATGGTGAAGGATTATGTTATCCTTGAGTTTGTCACCGACTTCCTTGACACCAAAACTGAAGAAGCAAATGGAGTGCTTGTGCTGCCGGATCACCACCACAGGCTCAATCCTGGACTCTGAGGAGCTCAAGGTATGTCATTCTGCCGCTGCATCTCTGAGGCTTTAATTGGACACAGGCTCATTTCACTTACATTCACTTTACCCTTTGTACCTACAGCCCAAAATGGACAGGCACTTCAGTAAAATTGAGAGCATCGTTTAGGAGAGAAAGTTGACATCGAGAGTTTGCTTCATGCTGCAGGATTTGACGGATTTGAGACAGGTAATAGCGCTCATAGCCTGAGTTTATGGGGTTCAGAAATAGTTCAGTTTGGGTCATCTTCACATTTTATTTCTCTATGCCCTCCCTTCTTTCTCCTAAGATAGTATGGGAGGATAAAGTACCTGTCCTTCTCTCTGACCTATTTCAGAAAAATTGGGTTCCCAGGAGGGAAAAACAGGGGCCAATAACCATTCAAAAGATCCAAGAGTTTGAGGAGGAGAGCCAGTTGGCGGTCAAGGAGAGTGTTTCTAAGCAGCTCCTTCCTAAGATGGTGGAGGGCTGGAACACCACCCCTGAGGCAATTAAATTTTCCCTCATTAAGCCCTGGTAGTTCAGCAATACTGATATGGTGAGATGAAAAATTACTTTGTTCTCTGCTTTGAATAGACTGCCTTTTTTTTTTTTTTAGAAATCCAAGACTGTTGTCTCTCTAGCAAGTTTTTTTACCTGGCTATGTAAAACTTAATATCATAATATACTTCCCAAACTGCGGCTGATTGAAGCTGACAAGTAGAGAGATGTATATCATTACACGTGCAGTTAGCCTTAAGATGTGGTTTTTCATGTGGATAAATTATCAATACAGACAGTGCTCACTGGTTTCTATTCCTTTTCTTACACTTTTTAGAAGAAATGGACATCCCTGGTTTCAACTGTTCTGGGGAGCAGGCATAGGTAAACCAAAACCTAGGACAGGGATCACCTAATCTGTCCCTCAAAGTCAGATCCAGACCTGGTTTTCCTTCGTCTTGGGCAGTTAATGAACAGAATGTCTTTACATTTCACTTAAAAGTTAGGGAAGAAAACAAGCTATTTTTAGCCGTTGATGACCATGAGTTGATGATACCTTGACTTAGGATAAACATCTTTAGCCTCCACCTTGACCCCTCAGTTTGGTCCTGGAATGTCATTGCAGGTCCACAGAGGAGAAACAGTGAGGAACATCAAAGTCTCTCCATTTGTCAAGGATGCGGAGCTCCTTAACCCCTTTCTACAGATGTAGACGTTCGCGTCTATAGAACTGCAAATTTAAGCACTTAGTTACAGTACTCGACCATGAGATGGCACCCCCGGATCAGCTATTGAATATTCACAAGCAGGCAGAGCTGAAACGCGATTTATAGTATGGAAAAGTTCCCCCCAATCCCTGTTTTTCAGGAGTTGCATGAATTAAACTCCTCAGCTAAGCCTGATGTGCAAACTGGTCAATATCCTTGCCCATAGTATCGATCTAGCAGTTTCAAAAAATTATCACTTGCGACAGAAAAAAACCATTTTAGCTACAGTGAGCCAACAGTATTCCAATTAGTGGTTAAAAAAATACATTTTGTAAAGCAAAAACATCCGACGTGGTATTGATTCTCTCACATTCTACTGTCAATTACAGTCATCACACACAAGATATGCGTAGTTCCCTCCCCTGAATTAATGCGTAGATTCCTCCATTGAAAAATTCAGCGCTCCCTTCTACCCACCCAAGAACTGGTGTCGATAGCCAGTCACTCAATTTTATTTTCAGATCAAAGAGCTCTCCATAAATACTGAGGCTCAGCTTGAGGGCATTGGTAAAATGGTGTTTGAGAAGGCCATTTGCGAGTTGAAATTCACCAGCATTTATGTGAAGATGTGCTATGAACTTCAGGAGGTGAGCAAACCAGTTAAAGTCTGCACTAGAGCATCCAGTAAGTGCCTGGGATATACATTTTCTGCTGTGGACAAAAGGGCCTGCTACATAAATGTAATTTAGTGTTCTAGTGGTAACTTATACTCAGAGAAAGCCTGAGCTAAAAGGAATGCTGACAAGATACAATGAATCCTCAATGGAATGCAGGATTTTTAATTGTTTTGTTCCTGACAGCTCACAGTCCCTAGCAATGATCCAAAATTTTCCCTCAACTTCCTGACATGCATGGTCAGGATATGTCATTTACCCTTTGTACCAACAGCCCAAAATGGACAGGCACTTCAGTAAAACAGCATCCTTAAGGAGAGAAAGTTGACATCGAGAGTTTGCTTCAAGCTGCAGGATCTGATGGATTTGAGACCGGTAATAGACCACTAAGCCTGAGTTTATAAGGTTCAGAAATGGTTCATATTGGGTCATCTTCACATTTTATCTCTCCCTGTCCTTCACTCTTTCTCCCAGGTTAGTATGGGAGGATGAAGTAACAGGTCGTCTCTCTGATCTATTTCAGAATAATTGGGTTCCCAGGAAGGAAGAACAGAGCCCCAAAACCATTCAAGAGCTCCACAAGGAGGTTGGGGAGAGCCAGTTGGCAGTCGAGGAGGGCTTTTTTAAGCAGCCACTCCCTAAGATGGTGGAGAGCTGTAACACCCCTGAGGTAATGAAATGTTCCCATATTAAGCCCCAGTAGTTCAGCAAGGTTGATCTGGCGAGATGAAAAAGTACGTTGTGTTCTGCATTGAATAGCATTTTTTTCCTCTTTCTTTATAAATTCAAGACTGTTGTCTCTCCAGTCAGTTTTTTCACCTGGCTTCGTAAAACTTAATATCATAATATATTTCTCAAACTGCGGCTGACTGAAGCTGACAAGTAGAGAGATGTATATCATTACACTTGCAGTTAGCCTAAAGATGTGGTTTTCTATGTGGATAAATTATCAGTACAGATAGCGCTCGCTTTTTTCTAATCCTTTTCTTGCACTTTTTCGAAAAATTGGGTATCCCTGGTATTAACTGCTCTGGGGAGCAGGCAGACCTGGATTTCTTTTGTCTTGGACAGTTAATGAACAAAATGTCTTTACATCTCACATTCTGGTGAAGTTAGGGAAGAAAACAAGCAGTTTTTAGCCCTTGATGACCATGAGTTGATGATATCTTGACTTAGGATAAACATCTTCAACTTCCACCCTGACCCCGCAGTTTGGTCCTGGAATACCATCGCAGGTCCAAAGTGAAGAAACGGTGATGAGCATCAAAGTCCTTCCATTTGTCAAGGACGTGGAGCTCGGTAAGGCAGAAAATGCCTGGTGACCATCAATTAGAAAGGTCAAGGAGGATCAATACCCGAAAGGAGCCGTGACCCAAGAGCTGTTCCACCAAATGCGTAGTATACTCAACAAGCTGACGCCAGAAAAGTTTTAGCAGCACATGAAACAGATCAAAGAGCTCTCCATAAATACTGGGGCTCAGCTTGAGCGCATTGGTAAAATGGTGTTTGAGAAGGCCATTTGGGAGTTGAAATTCACCAGCATTTATGTGAAGATGGGCCATGAAATTCAGAAAGTGAGCAAGCCAGTCAAAGTCTATACTAGAGCATGCAGTAAGTGTCTCTAAAGATTCCTCAGTAAGTGTCTGGGATATGTCTTTTCTGCTGTGGACAAAAGGGCCTGCTACATAAATGCAATTTAGTGTTCTAGTAGTTGCCTAAACTCAGAGAAAGCCTGAGCTAAAAGGAATGCTGACTTTAATACAACATACAATGAATCCTCAATGGAATGCGGGATTTGTTATTTGTTTTGTTCCTGACAGCTCACAGTCCCTAGCAATGATCCAAAATTTCCCCTCAACTTCCTGACACTCATGGTCGAACTGTGCGGGAAGGAATTTAGGAAACTCACTCATGATGCCGTTGTCCTTGAGAAGGAATGGCAGGATCAGCATGCAGTGAAGTTAACCATGGCTGGGGTTGGGGAAATAGACCTTTGAGTATAATTATGCCAAAAGAGGTCATGGCTGGCTGTAAAATGGATTGAGAAAAAAGGTCGCACTTTGCATGAACACATTTATTGTACCAAGCGTCTCCGCACAAACGCGTTTCGGCGTAGTACCTTCTTCAGTGTGCCTACAAACATAGTCAATCCACAGGTTATATGCCCACGCCAATGCACTGACACACCCTCATCGATGAGGTGATAGTGCAATTATGTAAATTACATGGAAATCACCAATGTATGCAATCATACCCGCACGCATAATTAGGCGTCATCATAGCACAGCGCATATAACTAAGACAGGTATGCAAGGTCATACTAAGAAGCAAACTATAAAAAGCAGGTAAGGGACAGATCCTCATTCATCCCATTAGGTGCAACCATGTTCAAGGAAAAAAAAAAAAAAAAAATACCAGGCCTCCCTCTGCAGTAGGCAGTTCACACGATCTCCGCCTCTAGGGGACTGCTTGACTATTTCTAAGCCCATGAATTTAAGAAAATTAGCATCATGGCTGTAAAATGGATGTGGAGGAGTATGTGAGCTGCTGAAGATCATTAACAATCAGAAATATCAGTTTTTTTCTACTGTAACTGCAGTCATGAAATAAATGGACAAAATCAAATTCAGGGTGAATTACCACAAATATTCATCGTCATGCAAAATGGAGATGATCCATATGTGGTTTGTCAATCAAATACCTTCGTTTTCACAGCAATTCTTCATCTTGACTCAAACTCCTCTTTTGGACTCAAGGGGGATGGCAGACAGAATTTGGGGGAGCTGGAGAATAAGATCTTCGCCCACCAAAAGCAGGCTGTGGGCAGCATGAGGTTCCTTGGGAGAATTGTTCAAACTTCAATTGATGAAAGTTGGGTTTCATGCTTGGATTCATCACTGCGTTTCTTCGACACCCAAGCGTTGCAGTGCTCGTGCTGCCTGATCACCACCACAGGCTCAATCCTGGACTCTGAGGAGCTCAAGGTATCTTGCACTGCTTGCTGCAGCTCTGACACTTAAATTGGACACGGGCTCATAACACTGATATTCACTTTACCCTTTGCATCTACAGCTCCAAATGGACAGGCATTCCTGCAGAATTGACCCTGTCCCGAAGAAGAGACAGTTGACATCACAAGTCTGCTTCGTGTTGGAGGATCTGTTGGATTTGAGACAGGTAATAGAGCTCTTAGCTTGAGTTTATAGGTTTCATTTTATCCCTCTCCTTCCCCCTTCCCTGTCCAAGGTTATGGGAGGATTAAGTAAGAGGCCTTCTCTCTGATCTACTTCAGAATAGCTGGGTTCCCAGAACGGAGGAAGAAGGGCCCAAAACCATTCATCAGATGCACCAGGAGGTTGACTTGGAAGCCAGTTAGCAATTGAGGCAGGCTTTTCTAATGCCTCGTTTCCACTAAATAGTACAGTACAGATCAGTTCGGTTCACAATTATTTGTGTTTCCATGGTAAGAAGTGCACCTAAATAAGCGTACCGAACCGTACTGTTTTGGAGTACCCTTGCGTTGGGGTACCAATATGTGGTTCGGTTTAGAGACACGCTCATTATTGTTCGATGATTGGATGAGAGATGTCGTCACCATGTGCATGCAATAAAGTCTACAAAACAAATACAAGGGCGTCATTTTTAAACATCCAGCACAGATTAGCGACTTAAGAGAATAATATCAAAAACAAGCTCCGCTGTATGGTCGACCCAGGAGGTCCAGACGTTCCAGGGAATCATCGAAAAATCCAGAGGCAGCTGGACGGTTCCATGAGAAACGAGAAGGTGTTTCAGATTGTTTCTCGGAGGATGGCTAGCGAAGGATTTCAGCGAACATCAGAGCAGTGCTGCATTAAAAGTAAAAAGCTTTGAGGGGAATATCGCAAGATAAAAGACTAAAGCGGCCAGAGTAGCGCAAACAGAAAGACATGGAAATGGTTTGATATGATGGATGCGACATATGGACACAGGCCAGCGAGTATGGGGAGAGAAGCAGGGATTGATTCGGCGACCTCACTGCTGGAGGCTATGATGGAGTCTGAAGGTAAGTTGTGGTCTTGTCGCTGAGGTGTTGCCGTCAGCTTTGTGCTCGACTTGTACAGTAAACTACCGTCTCATTTCTGACTTTGTCACTTGTAATATAAATATGTACAAAGTCAGACTAAGCCAATCCTAGCCAACCACAATTTGCAACACTCCAAGCTGACGCTAGCAAAACATTAGCGTAACGAATGTCTTTGGATGGGACACCCACTTACTTCGTGCTACTGATTATATTTGTATTAATTTTGTTTTGCTAGTAAAGATGCAGTATCATTTTTGTAATGTTTCCACTTGTAAAATAAGTATACAAAACCCAAGGGAAAGCCTAAGATCAGTGTACACCGCCCAGCCTATGTTGCTAGCCATTATCTACAACCAGAGACTGTGCTACAACTCTGTAGATGCTAGCAAAACATTAGCTCAACTAGCTACTTACTCCGTGCCACGTTACGTGTTTATTACATTATGTATTTATTTAGAATGGTGATTGGTGTAATTAATTTGTGCTTTATGTAACTTTCCCGGTAGGAGTTCCTAAGACCCCAGTCTACCCGAGCACTTACCCCGCGAGATCCTCTACACCAGCACCAGCACCGACAGCATCCTGTGTCCGGCGTGTACCCATCTGTAAGCCAAATAGCAGAGTGAAAAGCTGTTTCATCATTACTATTGCTGTTCCTTGATCATTTTGCCTTTGGCAGATTCCACAGAAAGTGTGGCCAATTGACAACTTTTATTTTTGAACCAATATAAAATGTACCAACTCTGTATTTTCAATAAAATATGTCAACAAAATAAAGAATTCATTTATTATTAGCAAAATGTTTACTTCCCGGCCTTCTAGAATAAAAAAGGTAAAAATATCCGTCCACAGTAATAACATTGCTAAATAATGCTAACGTTATTTGTTTCCAAAGTGTGGAGACAGCTTCAGACCCAAATTTCTGCCGAAAACATTCCCAAAACTTTGGGTATGTCAACCCTTTTGCGCAGATGTGTCCGTCAGTGGACACGGAGCTTCAGATTTCTGCACGCAGTTAAAATATTCTCTCACTAGATGGCCCACCCGGATCAGTTATTGAATAATCACAAGCAATCCAAGCCGGAACGCGGTTTAGAATATGGACGAGTTCACTGCAATTCCTGTTTTTCAGGAGTTGCCTGGATCTAACTCCTCAGCTAAGCCTGATGTGCAAACTGCTCACAATCCAGCAGTTCAAAAAGAATTCTCTTGCGACAGAAAAAATATTTGTCCTCGGTCATCTTAAAAAGATGCAGTTATCTTGATATAAATGCACAACAGTCATGGCAGCATTTAAATATCCTGTGAACAGAAGCACTGTTGGCAACAGAAGTTTGAGTTCCGTTCTGTGAAAACCAATTTTCCGTCCATGTCACATGAGCAACAAGACCAAATTTTTAAATTCACTTTTGTGACATGCACAGCATGTCATCACCATGGACTTTACAAGTTCAATGTCGCCATCATTCCTCTTCATAAGGCAGCGCAACCTACCTTTCAGTCTCTCGAAAGCATTTTCTACAACCACCCGAGCCCTGCACATTTTCTTGTTGTACGTTTACTGTTCTGCAGTCAGCCGGCCATTGTCAGCGAATGGTTTCAGTAGCAAAGAGTGTAAAGGATAGGCTGAGTCTCCTAAGACATAGCCCATGTTGACCCCACAAATGTTCCTGGTCAGGCATGCAAACTGGTCATGGGTGAAAAGGGTGAGAAGGGCGCACAGACACACGGCGCGAACGGAAACTTACATTTCATAGTCTGCGTTATAGAAATATGCATCACCAGTGGCATCTTGAATAGAATACTGTATAAGATGACTTACCATATACATCTCTTTTTCATTGAGACGACAATTCAAAACAACTAAAACTTATGCACAGGTCCTTTTTCTTTCTTTTTGGCCTGGACAATGATCACATGCTCTTTTTACCATGAATACCTAAATCTAAAATCCACAAGTTATGCACGTCATTTTTTGTTTTGGCCAGGACAAAGATCACATGCCCTGTCAGAGACAACAGGTAAGCTACAGTATAGGCTACACTCACTCTCCGATCATGTGCTTGATGCAACACAATGTATATCACCACATGTAGGCTAGCTCTTGTTATGTATGATAATTTTTGTACAGCATTTTATTTCATTTGTAAATGAAGATTTGTTACATGCTGTTTTGCTGCCTTGCTGGTCAGCTATATTTATTTTGTTCATTGGCACCATCTGGTGGCGTGTTTGTAAAATCATTAAGAAAAGTCTAGTAATTTCTAGAAGCTTCTGGCACTTTCCTGCTTAGAGGGGGCGGGATTTCCCTAGAATCCTGTGGATCTTTCTGGAAGGTTGCTAGACTATAAAAAGGCTGTGATTTTAAGCACAGCAGAGACTGACAACAAAGAGAGCAGACAGCAGAAGAGAGCAGACCAGAGTTTTGTTTTGGCAACAGTTAAATAGTGGCAGTGTTATTAGAGAATTTAAATAGTGGATAATTTTTGTACAATTTTTTTTGTAAAGAATAAATTTGTTTTAGTTGTACTGGCCAGTTTTCTTTGTTGTGATTTTTCCAAGTCATAACAAATTGGAGGTTCCACCGAGATTGGATTCACCGAAGATTATTATTTTAAATCTTTTGACTAGTTTAAAAACCAGCAATCATGACTTTTGATGTGGAAAGTTTTTTGAAAACTCCAACCCAGGAATTAATTTTGTTGGCAAAGAAGAAGGACTTGCTACAAATAGCCTCAACCCTTGGATTATCTGATGTGAAGTCATCAATGAAGAAACAAGAAATATTCAACATTTTGGTGCAACATTTCATCGATGAAGATATCTTTGGGGAAGAAGCAGCAGAATTAATTAAAGCTGTGGAAGTGCCTGCAACGGAGCTGCAAAGGCTTGAATTCCAGCTGCGCCAAAAACAACTAGAGCTGGAAGAGAGAAGTTGGAGAGGGAGAAGGAAAGAGAAATGGAGGAAAGAAGGATGGAGAAAGAAATGGAAGAAAGAAGGTTGGAGAAACAACTCGAAATAGAAGAAAAAAGGATGCAGTTCGAATTGGAAATGAAGAAAATAGAAGCAGGTACTGTTCCAAAATCTTCTGGACTTTCTGATCATTTTGATGTGGTTAAACATATTAGACTTGTTCCTCCTTTCTTAGAAAATGATGTTGACCAATACTTTACCCATTTTGAAAAAATTGCTGAAAATTTGAAATGGCCAAAAGAGCATTGGACAATGATGTTACAAAGTGTTCTTACTGGTAAAGCTAGAAAAATCTATAACCAGTTATCTGTCCAACAGTGTGCTGATTATGATTTTGTCAAATCTGCCATTCTGAAGGGTTATGAATTAGTCCCTGAGGCTTACAGGCAAAAATTTAGGAATTCTTGCAAGGAAGCCAGTCAAACTCATGTTGAATTTGGCAGGTTAAAGGAACAGTTGTTTGATCAGTGGTGTAATTCCATGAATGTTGAAAAAGATTTTGATAGAATGAGGCAACTTATTCTGGTTGAGGAATTCAAAAGGTGTGTCCAGCCTGATATTAAGACTTTCCTTGAAGAAAAACAAGCCATTACTTTGCAAGATGTTTCTACGCTAGCTGATAGTTATGCATTGACTCACAAGTCTTCTTTTGTCCAGAAATCCACTTTTTCAAAATTTCAAAGCAAGTTTCAGTCCAAGACTTCTTCTAATAACACTTCTAATGATTCTAAGGCCACTTCTGAAAGGAAACCTTCCAGTGAGAAGCAATCCTCTGATTCTTTACCCTCTGTGTCTTGCCATTACTGCAAAAAGCAAGGTCACCTTATTTCTGAGTGTTATGCTCTCAAGAAAAAACAACAACGAGAAGAAACCAAGCCAACTGCTTTGACAAAGAGAGAATCTCTTGTATCAATGGTCAGTTCACCTGATCTTCTACCTTCTGTGTCTGATCCGGTTATGGAGGGTTTTGAGCCATTCATCACTGATGGTTCTGTCTCACTTTCACATGATTTTTCCTCATCTGCTCCTGTTCGAATTCTAAGGGATACTGGGTCTTCCCAATCTCTTATTCTTGCAGATATTCTGCCTTTCTCGGACAAATCGTCTACTCAGGCTAATGTCCTTATTCAAGGAGTAGAATGTGGTTTTACAAGTGTACCTCTCCATAATGTTCATCTCAAATCAGACTTAGTCTCTGGGCCTGTTACTGTTGGTGTTAGGTCTTCTCTTCCTTTCAAAGGCATTCATTTGCTTCTTGGTAATGATCTTGCTGGGGATAAGGTTGTGCCCTACCCTATTGTAACTGACATTCCTTTGATTCATCAAGAATCTGACTCTATAGAGGAGGAAATTCCAGACCTCTATCCGTCATGTGCAGTTACTCGTTCTATGGCCAAAAAGGCTATTCAAGATGATGCTGATCTGGACTTTAACCTGGCTGACACCTTCATTGGGCAGTCTTTTCATCAGGAACCTTCCAGTCCTGAGATGTCTGGGAAATCTTCAGACTTGTCCTTGTCAGGTCATTCTAATGACATTTTGTCTCGTAAACAACTTATTCATGAGCATCAACAAGCTCGTGATCTAGCGCATCTTCTACCACAGGCTGCAAGTGAACAAGAGGCTACTCAAGTTCCTGTCTGTTTTTACTACAAAAATGGTGTGCTTATGAGAAAGTGGCGTCCACCCGATGTTCCTGCAGATGAAGAGTGGATGATCACCCATCAAATTGTTCTTCCAAAGCCGTACCGTCAAGAAACTCTTAGTCTGGCACATGACAATCCTATGTCAGGTCATTTGGGTATCAAGAAGACCCTTCAACGTGTCAGACACCACTTCTTCTGGCCTTCCATGAGGTCTGATGTGCAGGAGTACTGCAAATCCTGTCATACTTGTCAAATGGTAGGGAAGCCAAACCAGAATATTCCAAAGGCTCGACTTAAGCCCATTCCCGCTTTTGAAGAACCTTTCAGTCGGATCATCATTGACTGTGTTGGACCATTGCCGAAGACTAGGTCTGGTTGTGAGTACTTACTGACTATCATGTGTGCTTCCACCCGGTTTCCTGAGGCAATTCTACTTCGTAATATCAAGGCGAAGACTATCATCAAGGCTCTTACTAAGTTTTTCTGCTTTATTGGTCTTCCTAAGTCTATTCAGTCTGATCAAGGATCAAATTTCATGTCAGGCATATTTCAACAAGTTATGCATGAGCTTGGTATAAAACAATACAGGTCATCAGCTTACCATCCTGAGAGTCAAGGTGCTTTGGAGAGGTTCCATCAAACCCTGAAGAACATGATAAGGACCTACTGCCTTGACACAGAGAAAGATTGGGATGAAGGTGTCCATCTTCTTCTGTTTGCTGCCCGTGAAGCTGTTCAGGAGTCTCTTGGGTTCAGTCCTTTTGAGCTCGTTTTTGGGCATACAGTCCGTGGACCTCTGAAGCTACTGAAGGAAAAGTTGCTCGCTGAAGATGATGTCCCAATGAACTTGCTTCAGTATGTCTCTGACTTCCGTAATCGTCTCTCTAAAGCCTGTGACTTTGCTAAGTCTAATCTCAAAGAAGCTCAGGGCAAAATGAAAGCCAGATATGACCTTCATTCAAAAGATAGAAGTTTTAAAACTGGTGACAAAGTTCTTGCACTTTTGCCAGTTCCTGGAAACCCTCTAAGGGCCCGATATTTCGGCCCTTACACTGTCCTCAAAAAGGTCAGTGATCTAAATTACATAATTTCAACTCCTGGAAGGAGGAAACAAAAACAAATGTGTCACATCAACATGCTGAAAGAATACATTGATAGAGACACTCAGCAAAAGCCAGTCAATGTGGTAAATACAGTTGAACTGGAAAATTCCAAAGAAGATTGTGACTGCCCCTTAGAAAATGAACCTGGTCAAGTCAAACCAGTTGATGCAAAAGTCAAAGTTATCACTGAATTTCCTGAGCCAACAACTAAAAGACAGCTCATGGCGTTTCTAGGGATGGCTGGCTACTACAGAAAATTCTGTAAAAATTTCTCTATCATCTCTGAACCTTTGACAAATTTACTGAAGAAAAATGCAAAATTTGTTTGGGATGAAAAATGTCAAAATTCATTTGACCAGCTGAAAGCGATTCTCAAAAATGCACCAGTTCTCTTATCTCCCAATTTCAAAAAGGAGTTCAAGTTGGCAGTTGATGCCAGTGACATTGGTGCAGGTGCAGTTTTACTGCAAGAAGACACTGATGGAGTAGATCATCCTGTTTGTTACTTTTCCAAAAAGTTTGATAAACATCAGAAAAACTACTCAACAATTGAAAAAGAATGTTTGGCACTTGTTTTGGCTTTACAACATTTTGAAGTCTATTTGACTTGTTCAGCTACTTCCATCAAGGTCTTCAGTGATCACAATCCCCTCACATTCTTGCACAAGATCAAAAACAAGAATCAAAGATTACTGAGATGGAGTTTACTTTTGCAAGAGTATGATTTGGATATTTCTCACATCATGGGAAAAGATAATGTAATCCCAGATACACTTTCACGCATGTAATTTTATTTCTTTTCATGATTGTGAAAAACGTAATTTTACTTTTCTATTTGATTGTGAGACTTACACTGTTTGTTATGTATATGATTGTTATCATGATCAATAATACGTTTGTGTAAAGTTCAATATTGTTCTGATTATAAAACTGTGTTAAAATTAACAAAAGAAAGCTTTTAGCAAGCCTTTCTTTTCTTAAAGAGGGGAGGTGTTATGTATGATAATTTTTGTACAGCATTTTATTTCATTTGTAAATGAAGATTTGTTACATGCTGCTTTGCTGCCTTGCTGGTCAGCTATATTTATTTTGTTCATTGGCACCATCTGGTGGCGTGTTTGTAAAATCATTAAGAAAAGTCTAGTAATTTCTAGAAGCTTCTGGCACTTTCCTGCTTAGAGGGGGCGGGATTTCCCTAGAATCCTGTGGATCTTTCTGGAAGGTTGCTAGACTATAAAAAGGCTGTGATTTTAAGCACAGCAGAGACTGACAACAAAGAGAGCAGACAGCAGAAGAGAGCAGACCAGAGTTTTGTTTTGGCAACAGTTAAATAGTGGCAGTGTTATTAGAGAATTTAAATAGTGGATAATTTTTGTACAATTTTTTTTGTAAAGAATAAATTTGTTTTAGTTGTACTGGCCAGTTTTCTTTGTTGTGATTTTTCCAAGTCATAACACTCTTCAAAAGCAGTAAATGGTAACATGGAAAGTCACTTTTTAATAGGCACACCTTATGCATTTTCATGCCTTTTTCAACCTACATTAAACTTAACTAAGTTCCATACTTCTCTAATTTCATTGATCATACTGGTTAAAACATTTGCACAATTGTTTTAAAATAACCACAAAAAGCTATAGCAATTGATAATTTATTTTTTTAATTCAAGAAAACGTGATGTGCTTTACTCATCAGGGTGAGGTTTAAGCAATACCACCCATCGCCACATGGCGGAGAGTCGCGACTAATTATAAAATACGTGACTGAGACGGTAGGTGTTAAAGGAATTTTAACATTATATTCCTCGTATCACCATCACATAAGAAACCCAGACTACTCAGAGAAAAAAAAAAAAATCAGTCAGAGGCAGAGAAGTTAATATTCAAGCCAAAGTCAGTTTACTTTTCTGCAGCAAAGGATCCCCATACAAGTCAAGTCAAGATGGAGGATGATACAGTTAGTCTCTCTCTGGTTTTTGTAGGGGTACTCCATGACGTTCTCCTCCCCCCGCACTGATTTACACATCATGATGTAATCTGGAGACCCCTCGCTGTCTTATGCCACCTACGTCACGCTGTCGTAAGGCTGCACACATACATCTCGTTAGAGAAGACAGGTGCTCTCCTCCCTATCAGCCCCGGCTCCAGTTTATCTTGTTATGCATTCCGGAGCTTTCTATAAACACAAACTTAGAGAAAGAGAAAAACATCTTGTCCTTGGTACAGACATTCAGCTTTGCATGACTTTAGATAGGCTATATGTCATGACGCACTGGTACAGTTATGCAGGCCCCTGCTAAATCAGAAATATGCAAGCACACACACACTCTAGGCCTAAAAGGTTATGAAAGAAAGTAAAGTAGGAGCAAGCAAGGATAAACAATTAATAATAATTAAAATCAATAAAAAAAAAAATGATTCCACAGTAGGCCTATTTAGCCTTTTATCTGTTCCCAAAAACAAGTCTCCCTCAAAATTATAAATGCAAGGGAGATGGCCTGCGACCTATTTAGGTTTAAGCTACTCTTAAAAAAGTTGTTGAAGAGACAGGCTTGCTCGTCTAGCTAAAACTCTCTCAAACATCACGTCGGTAGACCTACTGTGCAGTTCATTTGATAGGCCAGGATAACGTTATGCGAGGCGGTCAAATATCGAGGAATAAATTCAGTTTCACAGATTAGTCAATTTACCCTCATGGCAACGTTCTGTTTCACTTTAACAGCAGCCTGTTGTAGGCTATACAATGGTCCGTTATCAAGAAATGTCACATTAAAATGTTGGGAAGTGAATGGAGCATTCTACAGGATTATAAAGAGCCGTGTACCCTATTAATGGCAGAATGAATTACGAATAGCACAGTAGGCAAGAACGAAACCAGCAAGTTTCAAGTGCAGGATTTATGAAGCTGTTCATAGGCTTTCACTTTAAGAAATGTATAACTGTATTGTTTATGCTTTACCTTGCCGCAGGTTCTAATTTCCACAATGGAGGCCTTGAGCTGATTTCTTTCGTGGGTAAATTGCTTCAGGCTGGCACCATTAGGAAAAAATTAGGAAGAAGGGGGCGCCTTGTAAATTGGTGTAAATTGCCGCTTCAATTAGAGCATCTCGTCAGTCATTTGCTCTCACGAGACGAGTGTAATGTAGGTCTGTAGTTTTCTGCGGTCCACTGTTCTGCTCGCTCGGTCGCTCGCTAACCCCCCTCCTCAGATCTGCGCGATTCGCGTACACGGCCCGTTTCGAACTCAAAACGGCTAATTTTGCCGAAAGGTGAGGAGTTTGCATGCCTGCTGGTGTAAGCTGGGTGAAGACTTCCATGTTCAACCAACTCCCACAATGTGGACAGTCTTAAAACCCAGGCATCATGCAAACTCCCTGCCATTCCCATACATTTCAGAAGAGTCCTTTTCCATCCATGACTCCATGTAGAATAATAGAATGCCATCCTATTCTATTGAAGAAGTCACAGTGGTAGTCCCGTGGGGCGATGATGGGTATGTGTGACCCATCAATGGCACCAACACACTGCGGAAGCCCCCACCTGTTCTCAAAGTGCGCTGCCATGTCTAAGTAGTTTCTCCTGGTCAGGAAAACAAATCTGCTCTGGAACCAGCAATGTGCAGACAGCCCTGCATAATTCTTGCACACACTGACACGCTGATGTTTTACTGACCCCAAAGAGATGTCCGATGCCTCTGTATTCACTGTTGGTTGCCAGTTTCCACAGTGCGATGGCAACCCTTTTCTTCAGAGGAACACACAGTCTGAAGTTTGTAGCCAGCTTTTCCATCACTGGACGCAGCTTGGCACAAAGGTACAGGAACGTTTCTTCAGATATCCTGAGGTTGTGAACCCACTGTGCGTGTGTAAAACTGGGAACTATCACATCCCACCACTCATTGGCCCGACTGAAAGCCCAAACAGTTGGCCTGCGACACCATCTTCGTAACAAATACATTGTCTGAAAAACACAAAGCAAGCAAGCTACGTTATAATATATTTGGGACCCTATAGTCAGAGCTTGGCCGCCTACTCTTCATCAGATTGTTGATATTCAATCTCCCAGAAAATAGATGATAAAAATACACAGAGTAAATAAACACTATCATCAGATGTAGTTACAGGGATGATAGTGGAAGAAAAAAAATCCTGAGCCAGAACTTTTTCCGGGGGGGGGGCTCTAAGATTTTATTGGCAACCATTCAATAAAAGACATTGATTAACTTTTTGAACAAGAACATCTACACAGTATGCAACATTTTTTCTTAAATACAATTTTTGTACAGTTACAGAGCAACAGTGAAGTGTAGATAATGCTGAAGTACAAAATTGCAACATCAACAGAATTAGAACACTAACAAATATAGTTTACTCGGGGGGGAAAAAAAAAAAAAAAAAAAAAAAAAAAAAAAATTAAAAATTGACCCCCGTTACCTTCTTGCTTAGATTAACTATAGGCTGGGCGACAGTGAATGACAGATCGTGCTCTGAGATGGAAATAGGCGTGTGTTCGTTCTACTCGGCAACACTCAGGAGCTCGTCGAGTAACATTAAGCCAAACGAGGCTAGCTGACTCCTTAGGCATACTCGTTTTGAGTGAAGGCTTATAACGTGAGTGGGAGGCTAATAGCTACAAAGTTCAATGTCGCTAGTTTGACACATCATTTGTTGTACTGCGGTAACACAGAAAATTCCTAAAGCGACCTGACAATTACAAATTGATAGCCTATCTTCACGACACTGTCGTCGACTTTTAAGAAGTGAAGACACCACATAAAATAAAGAAATGTACTTACCCTCCTGCGCCGTAATTTTCGACTTGCCAATACGAGGCTGTCCATGTCGTCCCAGCTCCTTATAGTTTCCAAAACCTTTCGACTTTTTTCCGCTGTGTTTGCCTTAGCGGCCTGCAGCCTTTCCTTAAACATAGCCTGCCTTCTTGCTCTTATAAACAGCCACATTCCGAGTGGGAGGAACACAATTACCGCTAACTCCTCCATTGTTGTTAAACTGTGTCAGCTGTGTTTCTTTTCGTCTCAGCTGACTTTCGCGCCAATGGCCTCACGCGACAACTCTACCCGACGCAACAAACGCCATCCCGCCTGTCATGAAGTGGTGCCTTTTGCAGTGGGTACACAAACGGGAGCGACTAAACTGCCTCAAGCGGCGTGTATCCCAGCATACCATGCGCGGTCCGGAGTCTTCCGAAGATTCTCCCGTCCCACTCATGACAAATCGTCGAGTTTTAAATAAAGGGCCTTGTAGTTGGGGTTTTTGATTAGTGTAATTAAAGATTTTAATCAGATTAAAAACACAAGAACAGAGAATTGGGCCGAGAGCACGCCACAGTTAACAGGTGCTGCGTGTTCCCCCAATTACCTAAGACGACAATCATTGTTGCCTTACCTAATCGGGGAGAACAAGCAGCACCTGTTAAGTGTGGAGTGATTTCGGAATGAACCTTTTGTTAATTATGAAAATGAATGAGAACAGGTCAGGACTAATAATTGTTTTAAACCGAAGTTTTGCGCAACCCAATTCTCTGTTCTTGTTCAGCAACAGTACTGAATTTAGCCCATGATTTAATTGCGGATAGATCACACATGGAGAGAAACCGTGTCTTCGGTTGTCACAGTTACGATCATTGGAAAACGCGTCAATGAAGGAAAATGATTCAGAAATACTGACGTTAATTGCAGTCAAAAAGGGACGTGTCTTAGCCACCCCGCTGGCGACGCCACTGTTAAATCGATTAAGTGATCATTAAAATGACCAATGATAAATTCAATGTTAAATCAGATTATTGTTGGATTGGGAATGGCTTATATACCCCGATATTATGTGGCTTGAAAATCGTTTACTAGCTGGCTAATCATTATCTCATATTGTAAAAACAGAGACCAATAAGAGGACAGTGCAAAAAAAAAAAAAACCCCAAAAAACTAGGCAAATTCAATATCCCAAACGGGGATTTAGGCTAAAGTGGTTTGGAAATTGCTCACCGTTTAGGATATCTTACATGATTTCTTTCTTTGATTGCTTCCATTAACTAATTACTTAGCTTACATCAAATATAGGGGAAAAGGTAATCGCCCGGGAGAAGAAGACTTCCCGCGTCCGCGCAATCTCACGGGAGAATCTTCGGAAGAGTTCGGACCGCGCAAGGCATGCTGGGATACACGCCGCTTGAGGCTGTTTAGTCGCTCCCGTACACAAACCGTACCGAACCGTACAAATACTTCCCGTACCAAACCGTTACGTTCCGAACCGAACTGTACCATACTGCTTGGTGGAAACGAAACTTAAGTAGCTCTTTTCCAAGACAGAGGAGAGCAGGAACACCTCCTCTGAGGCAATGAAATGTGCTCCTATCAACCCAAAGGAGATTTGCTAGACTCATCTGGTGAGATGAAAAATTATTTCCGACGCTGCTCAGAATAAACTGTTCATTTTAAAATATGCAAGACTCAGGCCAGTTTCTCTTCTCAGGTTGCAGGGGAAACCATAGAATCTGTTGTCATTTAATATTAGCTTTTCTAGACAGTATTAAAATACAGTATGAATACATATTTTATACATAAAATTACATAAATACATATTTTAAATTTTTTTTTTACATGTTTTAATGGTTTGAAACATCTTGCCAGCTAATGTGAAAAACAAAGTAAAAATATGAGGGTTTTCCGTTGTTAGCTTCCGCAGGTTAAGACATTAGCTTTGGACAATACTAGGGCTCAATCTTATTCACGTGGGAATAGGCTTGATTTTACCCTTCTTGTCTCCTGTCTCTCAGGCCTCTGAGAGTCTCGGGTCAGAATTCTCAGAGCAGGACAAGCCCTGTGAGGAGCAGTTGAGGTCGGCTGTGCAGATGGAAACGGAACCAGCTGCTGAAGCTGAGCCCGCAGAAAAATCCCGATCAGAGCATGCTGTGGATTGTGATCCACAGTTTCCTGTGGTGTTTGAATCTGAGTTGAGGGTTGAATCAGAATCCGAGCTGGTGGTGAAGGTTGACTCAGAACTGGCTATGAAGTCTGAATCGGACCTGGCTGCAGAATGTAAGCTGATGGCGGTTATCGATTCGGAAGAAGCGAAGGGGATTGAATCAGAAACAATCCTGTTGGTAAGACCCTGATTTTATTAGATTCCTCCGAAAGTAGAAAAATTCCTTCCTCTGATTTATATTGCATATGTTATTCATGAAGTTGCCACTCTGCTCGGTTACAATAGACTTAGTTTCTGGGTAATTATTGTATCATAAACCATTCTGGGATACTATGGATCCGCGATGGTCGCACTGTGTCCGCCAATATAAAATTAAATTGTAATCTATGGATATTGCATTATCTAGCGCACAATAGGTCAGCACTTGTATTTAGTCACTGTGATCGCAATCATTTTTTCTAATTAATAATACAGTAAATCCAAAAGCTCTTTGCACTCTCAGGTGTTGCTTGTTCACCTTGTTAAAGCAAAAAGACAATCAGTCATTTGGACACGCAATTTTGTGCATTTAAAATCACTGTCTTTGATTCAATTTGAACAATTTAATCGATCATGAAGCACAGGTTAGATCGCATGATGTGTCAAAAAGGTGGCACGGAAGGTCAACAGCAGCTTGCCTCTCGAAAAGTAGCCTATAGGCCAACTAGTGAGTAACTTACTTTCTGAATTGAATAATGCCTATTGATTAGTCGCCCCTTGATCGCGTCACGAAAGAATCGTTGTTTTTCATTGCCAATTGATTGTTTTTATAAATGGCAATTGTTTTAAAAAAGGAAAATGACAGAACAAGTTAGTACTATTCATTGTAGCCCCTGGTCGAAGTTGGGTGGCAACTATGGATTCAGGCTTATCGGCTCTGCCGCCGCCACATCTGCATCTGTAGACACTTCCTTGTGGACACTCTACAGGCTGGAATTTTTGACTGATTACTTTCATATTTGGTATTGACATGTGTTACACTTCACTTATGACATCTATCGATTTTGGTCGACATGGCAATCGCATTGGCGGAAAAATGCGCAAATTTGTGCAGAAACATACACACTTCCTAGTGGACACTGTACAGGGTGTAATTTATGAGCGATTACTTTCATATTTGGTATGTACATGTGTTACATTTCATTGATGACACCTATCGATTTTGGCAGCCATGGCGACAGTACTGGCCGAATAAAACGCAAATTACTGGCAAAACATAGAGATTTCCTTGTGGACGCTATACAGGCAGCAATTTTGGATGGATTACTCTCATATTTGGTATAGGCATGTGTTATACTTCACTTATCACACATATTGATTTCGGTTGATATGGCAACAGTATTAGCTGAAAAATGCGCGAAAAAGAGGTGAAGCAGGCTTTTGGGGGCTACACCCATGCAGTCGCTGGTCGACCAGACTGTGTAGTTGTAGTCAAGTAATAATGTGTGGACGCTCAATTTTCAGTTCTGGCTACACCACTGATTTAAAACGCACAGACTTTTAAGTCCAAATTAATGATTTTTGTTTTGCTTTTAATGACGTGAACAAGCAACACCTGATAGTGGGGAGTGTTTTCGGATTGAATGTATTGTCAATTAGAAAAAAATACTGCAATTGAGTCAGAACTAATAATTGTCTGAAAGAGATGTTCAGTGTCCATCCAATTTTATGTTCTGGCTAAGGCACTTATTCAAACAGTGGAAAAAAAACATTTAATGATGCAACCAACCACTGAAATATGTGAGCCACAGGTATCAGGCCTTTTTCCTGACTAGGCCTATTGCCTCGCGAGGGCCTAATGTTAGCTCTAGACCTGTTGTTAAAATAACTACCCCGCTCACCATAATGAGACTTTCGGGAACAATGATTTTTTGCCAGTTGGACTCTGGATGGAACTCCCAGCTTCCTGAGCAATGCCCTCCACACTCTGGACATGAACTGAGGCCCACACTTTGGGAAGTGGGGGTGGGTACAGTCACGCTGCGCCTCCAGCGCCCTCAATCATCGCCCTGTTAAGACCTAGCCCACATTCCACGTTCCACTGCATCTGATACTCATTGTGTCATTTACTGCCTATGCGTATATATCCGCATTTAGTCCAAGTCTCATAAGCCCGTTTCCTTGTGCTACTCTTGTGTAGACATTATAAACTGTGTATCTGCGTAACTATAGAAGCCCTGAAGTAAATGCGCTGTCACTTCAGTTATAGTTCAGCGTGATATTGTCACTAGATTTTGAACAATGTTTCCTGTTTGTTTTGCATATTAAATGCACTGTTACTTCAGATATAGTTCAGCGCGATATTGTTCGTAAATTTTTTATGTTTTTGGTTTGTTTTTCATATTAAATGCGCTGTTACTCCAATTATAGTTCAGTGCATTATTAGAGCCCGGGCACGACTGCAAGTCGTCCGCGGAGGACCCTATTGAAATCATGCTGTTTATTATTATTATTATTATTATTCCTCCGACATTTCAAGGGCCAATTTCGCCCCTTTCCAAATGGTGAAAACGCGTCTAACTTTCCAGATACGTCCGCCCTCATCCGAAATTTGATATTTTTGTGCGGTCGCACAGGTTTGACCCCAAATGCCGAAATAGCGCCCCCTAAACACGTTTCAAAATTCCCATAGGGAAATTCGGTTACTTTGTCGTAGGCAGACGAAATTTGGTCGTTATATGCTTTGTAACGAGTCAAACAAAAAACTTCATTGGAGCCACGCCCTAAACCCAACAGGAAGTCGGCCATTTTGATTCAAATTTTTGAATTTTAAAACGAACTCCTCCTAGGGATTTCGCCGGATCGACTTCAAATTTGGTAGAGATCATTGAGAGACCAAGATGATCAAAAGTTGTGCTCTGCAGGTCTGCAGGTCTAAGGGCGTGGCTGCTAGACAAATTTCGGTGACTTGAGGAAAAAATTTCACAATGCTCTCACACCCAAACACTTGATTTTAGAAGCTTCAAACTTGCTGAAAATAATGAGGGCGCCGCCCTGAACATCCTGATATATTAACTTCCCACTTTGCTAATAGCGCCCCCCGGTGGTAACAGGAAGTGACCACTCGTTACTTCCACTTGTACTGATGATACATTGTTGAACCCATCAACTTCATTCTACTCCTGAAACATGCAAAACAAGTTGACGAAGTTACATTATGAACGCTGTATAGCTACGAGTAATGGCGTTCGTGTGGCGAAGCGGCGACTTTGGATGCCTCGCCATGAAAATACGTTTGGGATTCCCAATGCTCTCACGCCCACAAACTTGACTGTAGTAGCTTCAAACTTGCTGGACATGATCATTGCTCTGCCCTGAACGTCAACATGCATTTAAATCCCACTTTGCTACTAGCGCCCCCATGTGGTAACAGGAAGTGACCAGTTATTACTTTCACTTGTACTGAGGGCACATACTTGATCCAATCAACCTCATTCCACTTCTATTACATGCAGAACAAATTGGTGAAGCTACCTTATGGATGCTGTAAAGCTACGCATAATGACGTCCGTGTAGTGACGCGGCGACTATCCATCCCTCGCCATGAAAATACGTTTGGGTTTTTGATGTCTTCAGTAAACTTGTATCATCATAAAAATTGATAGACAGGTCAAGGGTGGCAAGCTCTCACATCTGATTGGGGCTTTACCCATGAGGGCAGCAAAATGCCTCGATAGCGCCCCCTTGAAATTTTCAAAAACCCCTCCCCATAGGGGTTTTTTTGGAGTAGAAAGATAAAAATTGGTACACATGTGTGTTTGGCCAAGACGCACAAAAAAGTCGCTGGCATCATTTGTCTACTCCAAACAGGAAGTCGGCCATTTTGATTTTAACGTGTCATTTTTGCCTGATTTCCACATATTGTATTTTAACGCACTCCTCCTACAGATTTAATCCATTCAAAATCACATTTATTAAAAAACATTGATCAAAAGTTGTGCTCTGCTGGTCTGTAGGTCAGTGGGTGTAGCCTCTAACAGGAAGTGACCAGTTTTTACTTTCACTTGTATTGATGACACATAGTTGAACCCATCAACTTAATTCCCCCTGTACAACATGTAAAAGCAGTTGCATAAACTACCTTACGAATGCTGTGATGCTTCGAGTAATGGCATCCGTGTGGCGATGCGGTGACAATGGATCCCTCGCCATGAAAATACGTTTGGGTTTTTCATGTTCTTAATGAATTCGTATCATCATGGAAATTGATATGCCGGTCAAGGGTGGTGTGCTCCAACATCTGATTGGGGCGGTGCCTATGAGGGCAGCAAAATACCCCGATAGCGCCCCCTTGAAATTTTCAAAAACCCCTCCCCATATGGGTTTTTTTGGAGTAGAAAAACTAAATTTGGCACACGTGTATGTTGCCAATTCAAACAAAAAAGTCTCTTGCACCATCGGTCAATTCCTAACAGAAAGTCAGCCATTTTGATTTTAATGTGTCATTTTGGCCCGATTTCCACATATTGCATTTTAATGAACTCCTCCTAGCGATTTCGTCCAATCAACCTAATATTTATTTCAGATAATCAAGAGACCATGCTGATCAAAAGTAGTGCTCTGTAATTCTATCGCTAAATGAGCCTGGCCGCCATGGTGTCCCCATTTCAGATGCCTCGCCAAACACATTCGAGCTGCTCCCTCTCCCTCATACTTCATCCAAATGGATTCAAAATTCCTGTACATGGTAAAAGCCCCACCCTGAATGCCTTGATGTGCTGCTAAACAATCTAATTCATCGCGCCCCCTTATGGAAACAGAAAATGCCACATTTTATGTTGAAATGGGCAGATTTGCTCAAAACTTCACATTTGTGCTTAGGGTCTGCCCCTGAATGCACCTGCACAAATTTGGTTACACTCTGAGCGCCTTCTGGTGGATGAAGTATCGACTTATCATAACTCCTTCAGCTTTGTCCGATTCGCTGGAGACTTTCTCTCAGGTTGGGGCCGGCACTTGACCTGTCCAATGGTCGTGAGTGCACAGCTGCACCCGTCAGGATCTCACCACAACCCAAATGTGCGCATGGGGGCGAGGGCCCGTTCAACGCTGCTTGCAGCTTTAATTGTAAATGGATTTGGAACCATGTTTGCTGTCTGTTTATGCATTTGCCTTTACTGCCTTTGTGGAGCTTCAGAAAAGGCAAAATAAAACCTATTCCATCTTCACATCTGAATCCAGTTCCACCTTTTCCATTTGTCCAGTGTACTTTCCTCAGTGCACTGAAGAAACATTACAAGGTTAACATGATACAGATGGGTATAGGAGTACAACCTGCATAAGGTTCAAATTGAATACTAGAAATTGAAGTGCAAAAAATCAAAAACCCTATTAAAAGGTAAAAACAGCAGTGCTTCACATGAACATCACCAATCAAGTAGGGCTATATACAGCAGCAACAACTGTAAGGATTGAATACTGAAGTGCAAAGAACTCGGCAGAGAAACAAATATCGACGCAACCCTGTTTAGGGTTTGCATTGAGAAATCAACATGGAGATCAAACATAGCGCAATGAACTCGTTTCATTATCACACCGTGACTACAAGAATAAAATTTCAAGCACTGAAGTTTGTTGAGTCACTCTGATGCCAGTAGCTGGTAATGGATACATCATTCGGCAATATTGTCAATTTTTTCCCCTCATCTAGTGCGTCTGGGGAAAATTGTTGTACAGAACTTCTTGAAACCCACACCCCAGGGTTACTGGCTAGGAGTGTGGCTTGATTTGCCTGGCCGCTGTGGCAGAAAATAATAGCACGTATGACAGTGTTTTGTCTTTTTTTGTCAGGCTTAACTCCTCTCGGAAACAAACAACTACTGGATTAATGCATGCAATCCAATTTCATTATCACATATTTAATGCTCATAAACCACGTGTAGCACCCCCTAGCTATCCTAGCTATTATTATTGGAGTGCGCTGCCGGAATTCTTTACCTGTTTCTTGATGGGTAATTAATGGTTGGTTAAAATAGACAGCTATCACTGTTATTTAAATTAGTAATTACGAAACCCAAAACCAGTGAAGTTGGCACGTTGTGTAAATCGTAAATAAAAACAGAATACAATGATTTGCAAATCTTTTTCAACCTATATACAATTGAATACACTGCAAAGACAAGTTATTTAATGTTCGAACAGGTAAACTTTGTAATTTTTTGCAAATATTAGCACATTTGGAATTTGATGCCTGCAACATGTTTCAAAAAAGCTGGCACAAGTGGCAAAAAAGACTGAGAGAATTGAGGAATGCTCATCAAACACTTATCTGGAACATCCTACAGGTGAACGGGCTAATTGGGAACAGGTGGGTGCCATGATTGGGTATAAAAGCAGCTTCCCTGAAATGCTCAGTCATTCACAAACAAGGATGGGGCGAGGGTCACCACTTAGGGGTCTATTCTCCCATTAGCGCGTAAGTCTTTTTTTACGCGCTTCGAGTTAAGCGCTTTTGAGTTACGCGTATTCTCCCCTACTCGCTTCGATCACGCCCACAGCGCTTAACTTCAGAATGTAGGCGGCCTTATGAAAGAGGTGTGACTGATCCAAAAGAGAGGCAGACTCTGTACAAAGCTCATTGATTATGGCTATCAGGAAAACATGGAAAAAGGATTTTCTGATAGACCATGAAAACGCATTTGTGGTCCATGGAAAACGCAATCCAGACTTTAAATTTGAATATCGTGGGCCTGCCGATAAAACCTCGTATCTCCAAACTGATAAGAAACGAAAATTCGTATGTGCACTATTCTTACATGCAAAATTAAACATTTTTATTTTAAACTATATTTATCCATTTATATTATTATAATTATTTTATTTTACATTTATTTTTTATTTTCCTGTGAAGTTTGTCATTGTGAAGATAAGAGGTTTTATATGCCGCTGTAATAGTAGGCCGTACCAATTACAAGACGTAATTCAGACATCTCTTTATTTATCCCCCGCCGCGCGATTAGCGCGAAGCTGGGGATATAGCATTGGGCTCCGTCCGCACGGACACATAAAATTGCGGCAGCGGGGGATATGTTAGTGACAAACACTTATTATTTCTTACTCTAGCCACCATGGCATTAAAGCTATGCATACAAACAAATTGCCGCGATAATGAAATAATAAATAAAGAATTTAGCGCTTCTCAATCAGCGCAATCAGATCATTGAAAATGCGCCCCTCCTACACCAGCCTGTTTGTTCCGTGGAAGACAGGGAAGAAGACAAAGGGAACATTCTAGTCACACAAAGACAATCAAAGACAGTTTATATGTCATATGGAATCAGTTGACACCAGATGCGGGAAAAGGGAATGAGGATTTATTTATAAACCAAAACAAAACAGGCACGAGGGCCAACAAAAAACTTGGCCCAAAGGGTTGCAAAAAACAAACTAAGGCAAGCTACACAGAGCTATAAACAATAAATGCAAAAGGCAAAAAACAAAAAGGCACTGGAAACTCCAGGCAAGATGCTCAAGAAAAACAAATAACCAGACTAAATATATATTCGAAAAACAAGAGGCTAGGACAAGACTTGAAACTAGAAATGCTAGGGAACTATGACAACTAGAGCTTGGCTAAACTTGCACATGCAACGAGACGCGAGACACTGTCTGCCAGCCAACTTCCACCGCATCCAGATAAAGGCTTGTAATCAAGGACACATGAGGGGCAACACCTGGAGAAGCAGAAACAAGAGGCATGGCAAGATCAAGACATGGACAGAGATTGGATGACATGACCTGCTCATTAAGAGAATGAGCGTGCTCAGCTTAAGTACCAATTAAGTATGCAGTTTGGAAGCAAGCATGAATGTTAAGAACAGAAAAGCACAGCAAGATCTTGAAAAAGCAAAGCAGGAATCATGACAATAAACTCTCTGTCTAAATTAGTAATATTAGTAATGTGCCTATCTAAGAATTACACCACCCAGTGAGTGTTAGTAAGTTAGTAACTTAAAAACAGTTAATTGCCAATTAAGCTTAGAGAGGCCCGAATCCAGCACAGCATGGAAGGAAGGGGAAATACCAAAGCCAACCAGAGCTCAGAAATGTGCAACAACGAAGGCACGGGGCGGAACGCAGACAAGCGGTGGAGTGGCATGGCAGACCTGGCGAAAACAAAAACATGGAAAAGTAAAAACATGGACAAGGAATGAAACTTGAAATGAAAATCCTGAAACAAGACACGGTTAAAACTATAACTATGAACATGACTATGGAACATGAAACTATGAACTATGAAATCTTGAAACATGAAACTGTTAAAACCATAAATGCTGTCCTGGCCAAAGGCCAGAACACAACAATATGATCTCATTTAGAAATTGCGCACTTGAAAACTACTCCGATGTCAGGTTTGCAACTAAAGGACATGGAAACGCTTTAACAAGGATTCTTTCCCCGCCCCGAAACCGCCTCAGCAATGACGGAATTCCATATCCATAGCCTATCATCCTATTTGATTTGAGCGACAACATTCACTTGAACTTGTGCCTAATACTTTATTATAATCAATTATCCCATTTACTGATAATGATTCTTCCCATGTCGGCTATTCTTTAAAGGCTAAAATTGATTAACAAATGGATAGTGCTCTGGTATTTGCCAGGGTAGGGCTCAATCTAGAGTAGCCTTTTTAATAATATCTTTATTCACACATTAAATTACACAGTATTACCAATGGTAAAAAATTACTAGGACTCGAGTTAGTTATTACAGATATCCTCAATTAGAAAATCAATCCCCATCACTCGTGAGAATATCACAACTTTTTAGATTATCACGAACATATAGGGCAGTCGCATTTGTTAATAGAACATAGAAGACGATGGCGACGTCGAGCCAAAGCCGAAAACCAAATTTCACAGATGTTGGTGTTGTATGGCAAGCAAGCAATGAAGGCTGATCCGAGGAATTAAGCTGCGAATCGTTCTGGATGTGGCTTCGGTGGGGAGATGTAAGCGCAGTATCCCCGATTTAAAGCATAAATGGAGAGATCTGCGGGGCGCTGTAAAAGCCAGGTTCTCTGCACACCGGAGAACTGTACACGCAACAGTGGGCAACCATCATCCCCTGTGCATTTCACTGCACAGGAAGAGGGGATGGCATCCACTCTTTCTGCAGTGGAAGTGCATGGAGAAGAACTTGAAGCGCCAACGAACTGCGTCAGACACCTTGACACAGACGCCTGTGATGTGTATGACATCACCAGCCACTCTGAAACGACCCAGATGCCAGGAGCGACAGCGCAGTTCTGATGTTGATGACGGGTATGTTTTGTGGATAATTGCTGCGGCTGGATAGCTGTTCATCCAGAAGTCGGCAAAGATAGACGATTGCCTCATGCACGGTCCAGGCGAAAGCGCTGGATGCCCTCGATGTTTGTTAGTCCCAGGATGTCCAAACGAAGTCGATATATGCGTGTTCGTCTTCGAGCTCGGCGCGCTCCTCTTACTCTTTCCCAATCACGCAAGAGTGCAAGCAAATGCAAGACTGGCATTCTGGCTTTAGATTTTGAGGGCATGGTAGAATGATGGTCTTATGTATACTCGTATTAATTAATTGTTTTGCGTTTGTAATTTAACTGATTGGAGAAGAGGCTGATGCGTAATATCATGTGATGATTTCGTTTCATAAATTATTATGGCTTTGAGAAATGTAGTTTAGAAATAAGGAAGAACAATCGACTAATTAAATGTCTCAACCTTTACCAAGTTAAATAAAATAAAAGCAATGTTAAAATTCGGCCTATTACCGACATCAAACGCAATATTCAATTTCGCCTGATGTTGGCGCTTGACCTTAATACAGCCTTCAAAAGCGCTTAACAGAAAAAGCGCCTAAGCCAGGAGGAGAATACGCGTAAGTGTTATTTGCATGAGAAACGCCCGGAAACGCCCCGATTTTGGCCTTGCTCCGCCCCAAGCGCGTAACTGCCTTCAAGGCGCGTAATGCACAGACTTAAGTCGAGGGGAGAATACGCGTAGGCTGAAAAGCGCGTAGCTACGCGCTTTTTTCGACTTAAGCGCATGGGAGAATAGACCCCTTAGTGAACAAATGCGATAGCTGATTGTCGAACAGTTTGAAAACAACATTCCTCAATGAGCTATTGGAAGAAATTTAGGGATTTCATCATCTACGGTCCGTAATATCGTCAAAAGGTTCAGAGAATCTGGAGAAATTACTGCACGTAAGCGACAAGGCCGAAAACCAACATTGAATGCCCGTGACCTTCGATCCCTCAGGCGGTACTGCATCAAAAACCGACATCAGTGTGTAAAGGACATCACCACATGGGCTCAGGAACACTTCAAAAAACCACTGTGAGTAACTACAGTTCGTCGCTACATCTACAAGTGCAAGTTAAAACTCTACGATGCAAAGCGAAAGCCACTTATCAACAGCACCCAGAAACGCCGCCGGCTTCGCTCATCTAAGATGGACTGATGCAAAGTGGAAAAGTGTTCTGTGGTCTGACAAGTCCACATTTCAAATTGTTTTTGGAAACTGTGGACGTCGTGTCCTATGGACCAAAGAGGAAAAGAACCATCCGGACTGTTATAGGCGCAAAGTTCAAAAGCCAGCATCTGTGATGGTATGGAGGTGTATTAGTGCCCAAGGCATGGGCAACTTACACATATGTGAAGGCACCATTAATGCTGAAAGGTACATACAGGTTTTGGAGCAACATATGTTGCCATCCAAGCAACATCTTTTTCATGGCCCCTGCTTATTTCAGCAAGACAATGCCAAGCCACATTCTGCACGTGTTACAACAGCATGGCTCTGTAGAAAAAGAGTGCGGGTACTAGACTGGCCTGCCTGTCGTCCAGACCTGTCTCCCATTGAAAATGTGTGGCGCATTATGAAGCATAAAATACGACAACGGAGACCCCGGACTGTTGAACAACTTAAGCTGTCCATCAAGCAAGAATGGAAAAGAGTTCCCCCTGAAAAGCTTCAAAAATTGGTCTCCTCAGTTCCCAAACGTTTACTGAGTGTCTTTAAAGGGAAAGCCGATGTAACACTGTGGTAAAAAGGCCCCTGTGCCAACTTTTTTGCAATGTGTTGCTGCCTTTAAATTCTTAGTTAATGATTATTTCCAAAAAAAAAAAAGTTTTTCAGTTTGAACATTAAACATCTTGTCTTTGCTGTGTTTTCAATTGAATATAAGTTGAAAAGGATTTGCAAATCATTGAATTCTGTTTTTATCTACAATTTACATAACGTGCCAACTTCACTGGTTTTGGGTTTTGTATATACCCTGTTGAATAGCCTAGCACAAATTAAATCAATTAAACTTCAGCTGCAAACTCAGTGTCTCTCACCATGCTCACTTTGAATTACTTTTAGTTTAAATGTAACCTTAAAAATCCTATCCATCTTCATACACATTTACTTGCGTTTAACTTATCACTTTCGACCCACTTCAATTTCAAACTTAGATAGTGTAGTAGGCTGCTATTATCATGTGCAAACAATATATCTGCTGAGATATGCAATAACACCCAAGGAAATACACTGACCTATTTACTGGAAAATTGGTTATGACAGTATTAGACATTCACATGTACACAAAACATAAGTGGCAAACAAATCACTTAGGTTTTGACTGCGTTCAGTCACTTCACATCAAATCTCAATCAGTCTTCTGACCACAAATTCATAGTATAACACCGAAAATAATTAGTGAATAAACCTACTATTCCAACTGGCCATGTAACTAAACTGAGTAAAACATTTTGGGTACCCAACCAGACGTTCGAGATCAGTGCAGGCCTGTGTCATTGCTGGAGAGCGGGGTTGCCTTGAACCGATGGCTGCTTCACACGCAAAGTGCTAGACAAATGAAAACAAACTCACGCGCGTCGTCCTCCTCTCCAAAATGGCACTCACAGTGAGGCAATCCACAGCTGTGTCGAGTCCGTGAAGATCCTGGAAACAGTGCTCAAATGAGTGGTGGGGCTAGCTACTCACATGCAAAGTTCTGGAACTCCCCTCCATGGCACAAAGCTAACGTCCAACTGGCTGGCTAGCTGCTGCTATGTCCTCTGAACCGTTCGAAAAATGGTAAATGGACTGCATTTATATAGCGCTTTCTAGTCACATGATATGACTCCAAAGCTTTACAACAATGCCTAACATTCACCCTGATGTCAGAGGCTGCCGTGCAAGGCGCCACCCTGCACATCAGGAGCAGTGCGGGGTTCAGTGTCTGGCTCAAGGACACTTCGATACGTTCTCTGGAGGAGCCAGGGATCGAACCGGGAACCTTCTGATTCCTGGGCCGCCCGCTCTACCTCCTGAGCCATCAGCTCAAAAGCCTGTGTTTTCCCTTGAGTCCTAAATTCCTCTGGAGAACTCTGTCTCCTTCCAGTATGTTCTGAAAATAAGATCGTAGGCTCTTTTGTTGCACAGGTAAGTCTTGTCTGCTACTTGATTAGCCAGGTCACAGGCCATTTGCAGGTCTCGTTTCAGATTTTCAACGTACTGGAAATTCTTTATCTCCTGACTCCCATGTTTGGATATGCTGAAGCACAGGTCTACTGGTAGTCTTGCTTCCCCAATGAACGTTAAGATTTAAGGAGAGTATCTTGTCGCATCACTCTTTGTGCTGTTCTATGTATGCACCAATGAGGCTACATGCTGACTCCAGGATCTCTTCTTCTCTCGGCCTAATGTTGCCATCATGGAGAGCAGTGTACTGTTAAAATGCTCCGGCTGGGGGTCCTCTTGTGGATGATACAGAGTTGTTTCTGATTTCCGTATGCCCAAGGTTGTCAGCAGCTTTTTGATCAGTCTCAACTCAAAGTTTCTTCCCAGACCAGTATGATTCCTAGCAGGCAATCCATAATGTGCTAAATGCTTTTCAATAAAGATCTTTGCTACTGTCAGGGCTTTCTGATTCTTCACAGGGAACGCTTGAGTGTACCTACACCGTGTACCAAAAGTTTATGCACCCCATTGGGCAACATGTCTGTTTCCAAAATGGGTTGCACCTGTTCAGCCAGGTGTTGTGAGGTTGTTAAATTAGTTCATCTGTTTGCGAGAGGCCTATAAATTTCTTGATTGACTAAAAAACCAAGAGAGAACTGTTACTGACAGAACCTTAGTGGTAGTGCTGCCACGATAGCCAAACAAAAACCTGGAAAGGCTGCTCCTTCAGAGCCTCAGGTCCGTGCTCAAGCCATTACCTTGCGCAGGGCAGGCAAAGCTTACAGGAAGGAAGCTCAGGACCTTGGCAGAGACACACAATGGGTGTAGGAGTGGTGGCAGAGACACCAGAGTTGTGGCTATCTTGAAGACGAACCCCATGCAGGTTCTGAGTTCCAGGCTGAAAGGCTAAGGGAACGAGCCACCAATCCTACTGCAGACTTAGTCGAAGACTGAAGAATCTTGGGGAAGCAGTCTCTGGGCTCTAATTTCCTGGCGCAGCGCAGCTGGCGTAGCGAGGCGCAGCCCGCGCAGTGGTAATTTCCAGGGATGAGCCGGCAGGGTAGGCACTAGGCTATCATCAAAAATAAAGTTAACAATTATTGATCATTTTAATATCTAATCTAATTTTGAAGCCATTTGATATTTAGTTTGTCTTTATGCTGTTGCTTTAAGTCATTGAGTTATAATGACACTACAGCGCCTGCCTCTGGCCAGGCAGGGGCTTTCAAATCAGTCTTATCTTTGCAGGGTAGGCACAGCTCTGACATGCCTTTGAATGACACGTTATCATGGACGTTGTGTTCGCGCATGCGCCATGTTTTTTCATAATGCTTTATTATGTACGCAAAAAGGCAGGACGCTACGCTGCCTTTATGCGTAAGTGTCACAGGCTAGTCATTCAATCTGGACGTTCGGTGTCTTTGTGGATTCGCACCAATGAGTACACTCAGAGGCCGCCGCTTCCTTCTACGAGCGCAGTTGAAGAAACCAATATGGCGTTAATTGCACCGCACTTCTCAATTTCCCATTGACTGTAATGTAGAAATTCCAGCTATTTTCCGCCGAACTAAGGGGTCTTCCGAAAAGATTTCAACATATTTGTGATCGAAAAACAAGAATAAACATTAATGCACAGTTCTACATGACACTGTTCGAGAAGTCGAAAATATCAAAACATGTCAGAATGGGAACCACAGCACTAACTAGCCACTTGTGTAGCTGGCGTGTTAGGTAAACGAGTCGCTGCCAACGGCTGTGATGGCAAACTTTATCTGTAATTTAGCTAGCTAGATAAACTTAGTCGGCACAATAAACTCATTTTGCTTACAAATGGTGATGGTCACTTAGCTCCTATGCCCATGTAATGTTAGCCAAGTTGCATATCTAACGTTACATATATCATTAGCCATAGCGAATGACCTCGCAAACGTTCGTGTAACGTTAGTGGTGTTCATTCCGGATGAATTGTACAAATAAACGCATCCTTATCAGGCATCTGCCTATCTAGGTACAATTTAGTGAGCAAGCTTTGATTTTTTGTATTTATTTATTTTAATTACGATCACGCAATCCTAGCTGGGGCTATATAGGCCTACACTCATTGATTCACACCTACGTCAATCAAATTTAAGGCTTAAATTTGATTAAACCACCTAGCTAGTGTTATGTCATCTCGTTTGTTTTGGCAAAAAAAACAAAAAAACAAGATGACATCGCGAACGCAGCAAATATTTTGATTTTGTCAGGCTAAAGGCCGACCTCATCGGCTTATACAGCCCTGCTATGGTCAAGGAAAAATCTCCCTAGCTTCAACTGCTGGCGTTATTGGTGAAGAATGACCTTGAACAAACTGTTCGAGGCCACAAAACTGCCGAAATTGGTGCCGACAATTCCAGCTACCACAGAGACAGTGGAGCGGTATTTTTTCTGCCTTAAAACGCGTCAAGACCTGCAACCGCAACAGAACGGAGCGGGGGAGACTTTCATGTTTGGCTATCATGTCAATTGAGAAAGAATGACTTGTTAAGCTGAAGGCCAAAACAGAAGAGTTTTACAACGCTGTCATCAACATCTTTGTCAAAAAGGACAGACGCATGGACTTCATATTCAAATAGCCTTAAGTAAGTGCGCTTTAACCACTTCTCTCCCCCTCCGCTCCTTTTTACGCACACAAGAACTTTCCAGACTGTCGTAATGCAGCTAATTACCTTGTGGCTAAAGTTTTTTTAAATTGTTGTTTGTTTGATAGAATTCTGTGGGTTTTTAGGTTTTGTAGTTTGTGTGTGTTGACATTGTGATGCGGTGAAGAGAGACGTGGTCAAAGATGGAATGTGTTTGAAGTGTACTTCGTTTGTCTGGTTAATATGGTTTAGCAATAGGAAGATTAATTGCATTAAGTATAGGGAAGAGATCCACTTAAGCATGCATCGGTGCAGGCAAGCCGTTATGTTCTTTTGCGCGCTTTCACCAACTTTCTCTCGCTAGAGCCTTCAACTTTTATTCAGACATAAAAGCGAAATTAAAAAAAAAAAAAATTGAACCTTCAAGATTATTTGAAAACAAAGTGCACATTCATTCTGAATGCATACAATAAATCAAATTCGCTAGAAAACGTCATAAACGTCAAACATTTCACATTAAATTGGTTTTAAACCTCCCTCAGATGCGCACATAGTGCGACAAGTTAAATAATACATTGATAACTCAAACACGGATTTGATTTCACTCTTAACAGTTTCAAAATAAACTGAAAGTCAAAATCTAACGAAAAACGCAATTTTGTGCGTGTCCGGTATCTTTCAAGTCCCAATAAATTCGTTAATCCCCGCAAATGCATGATGTCATTAATCCAGATTCGCAGTGTTACTATTTACAGCATTCAACAGTTTTTGGAGTAATTAGGTTTGATTTTGCCGGTGTTTTTACCGCTGACTTTATACATAAAATATTAATTAGTTTTTACGTTTAGGTCTGCCACTGCCTACCTCGACCCAAACCTCACGGTTCGTTACTGGTAATTTCGTACGGCGCAGCCCGCGTAGTGGTAATTTCGTGAGGTGCGCAGCCTTCGGTAGACGAAGGTGCGCCGAGATGGGTGTGGCGGCGTAGTAGGGGGAGGTGTCACATATTCACCAAGACGCAGTGACAATTTCGTAGAAAAAGTCTCCCCTGGAGTTGCGCAGAAAACTCGCCAGCTCCAACCTGGTTTAATTTCCGTGCAGTGGTAATTTGGCTGACCGGCGCAGAGTGCGCACACGTCACCGAAATCTCACAGGCAGTTTTACAGAATGTCAGGCACATTTCAATGCAAGAAAAAATTACAGGAAGCACTATTTAATGTAACTATCTGAATAAGGACATAAATTATAGTATCTATATCGATTGTCCTGATGTCAGGCGGTTGCCACGCGTAATGGAAACTTGACCTAGCTTAATCAACGCAACTGAATCTGTGATGCAAACTAACGACTTCACATCTTTCTCAGCCAGCCACAAACTGTATAATATATATATATCGAATGCTTGCGCTCTATGCTCATTAAAGCCGCTTGCACACTGGACGCAAAACGATTTTTTTCGCACGACTGATTACAGACAAAGTCAATGCAAAGACGCGACAGTCGGACAGGGTTTTAATATAGCTCCGTGTCCGCGAGTCATAAAAATTCTAGTTTTTCCGAGTATTCCAGGAATTATTAGACGTGCAAACTTGGCTATGTTTGTGTTCGGCCTTCACAAAATGCAAATTGATAGCTATCGACTTCTCTTGGTCTTTTTAGCCTATTCATCTGTTTTCTTCCGTTGAAGATAGACATCAGTATTTATTCAGTCTTTCTTTTGAAAATTAGCCAGATGGATCAAACAGATTCACGCTTTATTTCCACAGCAGAGATAAAATAGTGCGCGAGCAAATCAATTCCATGACCACTGAAAGAGTGAAGAAATCATCGCATGCACGATGAAGACTGTCCGACACGAAATGCAAATTACTCCATGTCCAGCAGCCAGCAAAAAGTAAAAGTATTGATATGAGAACAGTTTTGTAACGAAATAAAGAATAAAAATATATCAGCAACAAACGTGATATCAAACAAAGATGACCCGCCAATAAATAAATCGCTGTGTTCATTGGATGCTCTGTTGTTAAAATGTTTCTTTTTATTCTTTATTTCATTATCAATCTGTTCTAATCGTCCTCTTTTTTTGGCTGTCAGACGCGGAGGCATTGTACATTGTCTCGCGCCAGTGTCGACTCACTTTATTGAGCAGAGCTTAAACAGAAACATTGATTGAAATTCTCGGTACTCATCTTGAAGAACTGAACTCTCTTATCAAACATTCACGTTTAATGTCTGAAAGAGGCAGCAGATTTGAAGAAATTAAAAACAATAATAGACTGTCGGACACGGAGATTTATTAAAACCCTGTCAGACCTTTGGACACAAGACGCGATCTGTCGAGCGAAAAATTCGTTTCGCGTCCAGTGTGCAAGCGGCTTAATACTAGGCTACTATTATTGTCACTTATGTTTTATCGTCTTTAGTGGGGGAAAGGAATGCAGCCTGATTGCTATGATCTCGTACTGAGTTAAGATCACATATAGGAAATAAATGTGTAACGTATCTTGCTTTGTTGTATACGCATGTTAATCCCAGAATTTTAAGCAGCTTCAGTTTGTAATAACAGGAACACGCTATCCATCGTTTCTCTTGCCAGTGAGCAATATTTGACTCGGCTGGGTCGCCTTCTATATTCTTACACATTAAAGGTGAGGTGAGGAGCTCATTTGACTGGTGAAGATTTGACTCGGCTGTGTTATACCCAAACACGCCTTCTTTGCCAACTTGCGCTGGAAGGAGGGGCAGAGGCGGGACAGAGGAGTACTTGCGCCAGGCTACGCCGGGCACGAAATTGCCACATACGCCTGGACACACCCCGTTGGCGCGGCGCACCCCCCATGCGCCGCGCCTGCGCCTGGTCTACGAAATTAGAGCCCTCTAAGTGTACCATCCATCATTTTCTGAATAACGAACTGGGTCTGAGAGCATGTAGAAGACAGTAGATTCCTTGCCTAACCAAACAGCACAGGAGAAGCGGCTGGCATTTACAAAGAAGCCACAATTACCCCAAGACACTGGGAAAACTGGCTTTTCTCCGATGCGTGCCCACTCTTCCTATTGTCAACTCCCCACAGCCAAAATTACTGCATCCACACCAATGATCGAAAGAAGGTGCCACCTCAGCGCCCATTGCATGGGTGATGCATGGGCGATGTCATCTTCAGAGCTGTTAGAGTAGCATGTTGTACCCCAGGGCACCACCACCAATGCTGAGTATTATTACAAGAACATTCTCCAGCCAGTGCTACTTCCCATACTCAGCAGAAAAAATAAATCCGGGCCCGTCACTGCTCGGAAAATGTTCAACAGGAGTGCGAAAATGGTCTTCGCGCAAGATGCTGACCCCGCACATACTGCTTGTTCAACTCAGCAGTGGTGTTCTGAGCAGCTTCTCGGCTTTCTGCGCAAAGAGGAATGGTCACGCAACTCCCCGGACCTCAACCTGATTGCGAACTCCAGGGGCCGGTTGCATAAAATTAGACCCAGTCTTTGACTCAGGGGCGTAGGTATTGCCGGTGCAGCCGGTGCGCTGAACCGGGGCCCCGATGACCTCTGTGGGCACACGGTGACTTAACTATGCTATGCTTCCTCTTATCATAACACTTAAAGTAATCAAATCCATGAGCTTCGTTACTTCAAGTCTTCTGTTCAACACAGTATTATCTGCCATAGGGGGGACTTGATGAGTATATATATTGCTCCACTGTATCATACAACACAGTCATGGTAACAAACCCCCCCCCACACACACACACACACACACACACACACACACATTGGCCATTTTTCCTCTTTTCTTTGATGTATGTCTTTTGTATTTCAGTAATGATACTTTTTCAGTTATAATCACAATTACTAATCATATATTTGATTGTTTTATTCACAACATTTTCAAATGAACATGGCCTGCTGGGAAATGTGTTTGTCCAATTAGTTGACATTCACTTATTCCTTTCTGATCGTAGCTTCGTAGGCTACGCGCTTGCTCGTGAATTGTTCTTTTTTGAGAGATCAGCTAACCCATTAGCCTAGTATTGGAGGTGAAAAGTCTTGAGCACCATGTTGAGCAGCACAAAGGCGGTGCTCAAAAAAGAAAAGAAAAAAAGAGCTCGATGTACGGAACTCCAAATTGGCGAAATTGAATGCATGCAGTTCCTGCTAGCGTAGTGAATGATAGCGGCGACACGCAGCAGTCAGACTTGGAGGCTAATGCTACCACCTCATTGCCCTCTTGCTCAACGACTTCGCAGAGCAGAAGGCACCCAGAGTTAACTTCTGAATGGGTGAGTGCAGTTTTTTATTAGGCTACTGCAAGTGATCAGCTTGCCGGTTGTGGTTAAAGGGCTGCTGTGCCAGGATGTGTGTCCATCTATCTGTTTATTTATTGATTTGGCCACTGTTGTGCTGTTAGGGAAATATGGTTGACTGTTCAGCCGTATGGATCTTTTTCGCATTTTCATTGGCAATGTATTGTCACTGCTGTTCATGGTTCAAATAGCCCAACGTGTTGTGTGATGTAGAGATGCAGTGCAAATATTCATTGTCCATGGTTCTAATAGCCCTAATAATTATGGGTGTCTGCGTTTTTCAGAAAACTGATTTTTCTTAATTACTGATTTGGATACCTACTGGCTCACTGTAGCTGAAGTGGTTGGCTACAGAGGACGATTGTTTCTGTGAATATCCAATAACTGTGTCTATCTAGTGATAGAATATTGTAACTACGTGCATAAATTTGCAGCTCCCTGTCCCCGCACTAACATACCCTGCTGCCGAGCACTGTTGTTCTTCTCGAAGACGCTAAATCCAGATAAATCTTAAACGATGAATTGCGTTCATATTTTAATTTGTAACGAAGTGGCTAGTGTCAAAGTAACGAAGTAAAATGATAATTATTAAGTTTTAAATGTTGTAGAGTAAAAGTCCAGGTTTAAGAAAGAACTCAGGTAAAGTACAAATCCTCAAAAAACTAAAGCTCTGTTACAATTACACCTCTGCTTCGCGGATAGGCCTGTGGGGGGGGGGGGGGGGGTCTAGCGCCATTCTCGCACCGGGGCCCAGCGCCTCCACGCTACGCCACTGCTTTGACTTAAATGTAATTTTAAGTCATACTTACTATAGACAATTAAATATGCCTGTTGCATAAAACCTGTCTTTGAGTGACTTACTTAAGACTGACTTGGATAGCCGGTCGCGCTATGTATCATGGGTAAAATAAGACACTTCACAGAGGAGAAAAACATGGCGGACACAATAGCGACACTCGGTGGCAGCGGGAGATCACCGCACTTAAGAGCAACGGAAAACCTTTTCTTTGCTGGAGGAATATAGGCCTAATGCCGAAAGAAGGTTTTTATTGAATAGTTTTAATCAAGCGAACGCAAATTTGACACGTCATCAAGTTAGGGGAGAAAATTACAGAAAAGGTGAACGGTATCAACGGTCGTGAGAACCGTAAAAGATGTTAAAAAACGTTTTAAAAATATAGTGCAAGAATCCAAAGCTTTTTTCACAACGGAAAGCGTTTCGCGTGTATTCGCGTCTTTGCATTGACTTTTAATGTAATCTGTCGTGCGAAAAATTTGTTTCGCGTCCGGTGTGAAAGCAGCTTAAGACGGAAATATGGAGGAGAAAAAAATCCAGCCACCGGAGGAGGACCCCCTCCAAAACTACAAAATAAATAAATACAAATAAAAAAAAGAGCTGATAATCCTGTTTCCAATGTAAAATATTTTTGTCCTTTTTGGTTAGAAAAACAATAACTATTGCTGTATCTTTATGCCCTCTAACAGGTGTTCTAACAATGTGTTGCCATGGCAACAAAGCTCTCATCTCAGGGTTAGCCAGGGGGAGAGGTGGCTAATTTTTATGCCTCAGTCTTAAGTCAGTCTTAAGCTTTATGCAACAGACAGTCTTAATTAGACTAGTCTAACTTGACAATTTAAGACCAGTCTACAGTGAAAACCAGTCTTAAACTAAGTTTATGCAACCAGCCCCTGGGATATCCTGAACAGTTGGGTCTTCCACAGCCCACCCCATACCACCATGAAGCAGTTCAATGAAAGGGCTGTGCAGGAGTGGAGCAACTTTGAGCCTTCCGTTCTAAACAACTTTGTGCATTCTATGCCCCACAGGCTGAGGGCAGTAATTAAGATGCAGGGGAAATACACTGGCTTTTGAATAAATACATTCTGTTGAATATTCACAATCTGAGTTGGCTTTTTCTGTGATGCACGAACTTTTGGGACATGGAATAGTACAGTGATCAATCACGATCAGAACATTACTGATGCCTCTGGAATCGGATTCCATAAACAAGAAGTCAATAGATACAAGATCCACTGGACCACTGCAGAGGATATGATGCATATTCCACAATTTTGCACATACTATTCTGCATCATGAGCCATCTTGGGCCAGTAGAGCCTGGCTCTTAGGAGGTCAGTCACTCTTTCCCCACCTAAGTGTCCCATGTTGACATGAAGAGAGCACGACACCATTTCTCTGAGCTCAGCAGGCAACACAAGCTGTAGTGCAACCTCTGCAGCTCTCCTGTTTGCTCGGAGCAGAAGTCCATCTCTCATCACAAGTCTGCCTACTTCCCTCTTCATCAGCAGCATCTCAGGATCCATATCTTTGTCACTGGGCCAAACTCAGTTTCACAGCCTCAATCACTTTCCTAACCACATGATCCCTCTTCTGAGCAACCATCAACTCAGCCTTTGACAGTCATTTCAACAAGCGTAGGTGTAACTGTAATGGAAAAAAATACACCTCAGGAATAACGGCTGGCATGGCTCCTAACTGCTAGATGTATCTTGATGATGTGTCAGGTGATTCTTCCACTTGCACCCGCCTACATATGGACTTCACCACATTCTGGGACATGCTATCCTATTCTCCATCCTCTACATCTTCAGGTAAGTTGCAGGACAGCAAGTCAGCATCTGTGTTTGCTTTACCAGGCCTATACTGTACGTCAAAGTCATAGGTGGCCAAGGCTGCAAGCCAACGACGACCTGTCGCATTGCTCTTAGCCGTGTTAAGTACAACCCCCAATTCCAAAATAGTTGGGACGCAGTGTAAATTGTGAATAAAATCAAAATACATTGACTGTCAGATCACATGAGCCAAGATTTTATTTACAATAAAACATAAATAACATTTCAAATGTTGAAACTGAGATATGTTACATTTTTATCCACAAAATTAGCGTATTTCAAATTTTCTGGCTGCAACAGGTCTCAAAAAAGTTGGGACACAGGCAAAAAAGGGCTGAAAAAGCTATTATAAGAGAATCAGCTGAAAGAACACATAGCAAGTAATGACATTAACTTACATCAGGTGTGTTGGCCAGAAAAGGGGTGTCTTAGAGAGGCTGAGTCTTTCAGAAGTAATGATGCCCAGAGGCTCTCTCCGATCCGTGAAGGCTTGCATAAAAAAATTGTGGAATACAATTTTCCTCAACATCAGATTGCAAAGGCTTTGAAGGCCTCATCATCGACAGTGCATAACATCATCAAAAGATTCAGAGAAACTGGAAAAATCTCTGTGTGTAAGGGACAAGGCCGAAGACCTTTACTGGATGCCCGTGATCTTCGGGCCCTCAGATGCCACTGCATCACGCACCGGCATAGTTCTGTCATTTACACTACTAAATGGGCCCAGGAATACTTGAGAAACCACAGTCTGTAAGCAGAGTCCTCCGTGCCATCCACAGATGTCATCTAGAACTCTATCATGCAAAAAGTCATTGTTGAGCATGAGCCAGAAACACCGCCATGTTCTGCGGGAAAAGGCTCATTTAAAATGGACAGTAGCAATGTGGCAAAGTGTCCTGTGGTCAAACAAGCCCAAATTTGACATTCTTGCCGGAAATCAAGGGCATTGTGTCCTCAGGACTAAAGAGGTGATCAGCTTTCAGTTCAAAAGCCAGCATCTCTGATGGTGTGGGAATGGATTAGTGCATATGGTGTGGGATACTTGCATGTTTTAATAAGCACCATGAATGCAGAAAGGTATATAAAGGTTTTAGGGCAACATATGCTCCCCCCAAGACGACATCTATTCCAAGGAAGGCTTTGTGTATTTCAGCAGGACAATGGAAAACCACATACTGCAGCTATTACAACAGCATGGCTTCGTCGTAGAAGAGTCCGTGTGCTGAACTGTCCTGCCTGCAGGAAGATCTTTCACCGATTTAAGAACATTTAGCGCATAATTAAACGAAAAATCCGTCAAAGGAGACCCAACACTCTCCAACAGCTGGAAGTCTATTTGAAACAAGAGTGGGATCTAATTCCAATGGCTAAACCCAAGAAACTTGTCTTCTCCATGCCCAGATACCTCCACTCAGTATTAAAAAGGAGGAGCTACACCATGGTAAACAGGTCCCTGTCCCATGTTTTATGAGACCTGGAGCAGCTATCAAATATGAAGTGATTTCATTTCATTGCATTTCATTGATCATTTTGTGGAAAAAATTGTATAATTTCTCAGTTTCAACATTTGCAATGTTATCTCTGTTCTATTGTGAATAAACACTGGCTGGAGTGATTTGAATGTCATTGCATTTTGATTTTATTCACAATTTGCTCTTTGTCCCAACTATTTCGGAATTGGGGTTGTACCAAGGTCAACGGATTATTTTCGGTGTGTACGGTAAGCTTGGCTCCGTAGAGGTAATCATGAAATTTATCCATGACAGCCCATTTCAGCGCAAGGAACTCCAACTGATGTACTGGGTATCGCTGTTCTGGAGAGCTCAACTTCCTACTGGCGAATGCTACGGGCCTCAACCCTTTTGGATGCTCCTGATAAAGAATGGCACCAATCCCTTTGAAACTTGCATCAGTACGAAGAACAAATATCTTACTAGCATTGGCAAATGCAAACACTGGGGCTTTCAGATTCGGATTCAGATGAATTTATTGTCATTGTTACAGAATAACGAGATTATGTTTGGAGAGAAAGTGCTCATTAGTCAGACACTGAATGATGTGGGTGAATGCGTCCGTGCAGGACTGGTCCCAATCGATCATTGAACGGTTCTGAATCTTAAAAGTAGGTCTTAGTCTTGTCCAGGACTTGCTTCTTTCTGTGATGAGTAGGTGCATAGCCCTTTGTCAGTTCTGTGAGGGGCCTAACGATGGAAGACTAGTTCATTATTAAGCGCCAATAATACCCATAGAAGCCTAAAAAGGAAGGTAGCGACTTAAGGTCGGTGAGTTTAGGCCACCTAGTGACTGCTTCCATGTTCTCAGGGTCGGTGGCAATGCCATTGGCGGAAACTATGTTGCCTACGTACTTCACCCTGGGTTGATAAAATTGACACTTGTCAAGGGAGAGTTTTATCCCTACCTCTTCAAGTCTATCCAACACCCGCAAGAGGCGCTTTTCATGCTCTTCCAATGAACATCCAAAGACTATGAGATTGTCTAGATAAACTAACACTTGAAAGAGATTCACAAAGCCGACAGCTTCCTCCATAAGTCTTTGAAACATCACGGGTGCACCTGTAATGTCTTGGGGCATCCTTTCGGATTGTAAAAACCCAAGAGAGCAGATGAAGGCAGCTTTTTCTTTATCCTTCTCCGCCATGGCGATCTGCAGGGTTCTGCCAATGCAGCACTCAGAATGCACCGACCACCACTCAGTTCAGATAGCTAGTGCTTGTCTCGACCGGCACTACTTTTTCAAAGATCAGTTAAAATGAATGCATCCAGTATCCAATAAAATCGCTAGAAACATAACATAAATGACCCAAAATATGTCCCCCCCCCCCACCCCCTTCTTGTTATTGTCAGAATAGCAAACTTTCATTTTCGACACACACCCCATCTGCGCTGGTCTTCATTGATGCTGAAAAACCTGCCCAACAGTGATGGAAACACCAAGTGCCATCTGAGCCCATGTGTGTTGGGTATTCATGGCGAATTGAATTTGAGGCTGTATTGAAATGATCAGTGCGGTTCTCTCAATCTAATGAAAGACAGGCAATTATAATTGGGCAGGGTGATTGATTTCTGTAGCACTGTACTTTGCATGTCGAAAGAAAAGTTCTTTTTATATAAATGACAGCAAAACTAAATTAATCTCTGTCGAGGACAGTAACATTCTTTACATGTTCATCTATCAGTGTTTAATAACACTGGCGGTCGGTGGGCAGAAAACATACCTTGAAACGGATGAAATTATTGACCAGATGTTTTCCAACAATCCATTTGCAGTAAGTACACAGTTTCCCTTTTAATCTTTTAATGAAATGGCAAGGGGAGTGAAAAATAAGTTCAATAAAAATGTTTAGTTCACGTGCCTTCACATAAAAAAACCCTACTGTGGATTTTTCGCGTTAACTTTTGCCTCATCTTACAAAGCAAGAAGTTTGCACTTTCTTGCCTTCAGTTGACACGTTTTATCTCTCATCTTAACGAAGACAATTAGCTATATCTGAGAAGGGAGAGTTAAAATAAAATCCTTGTTCTCTGTCCAACGGGCGCCACTGAAGAAATGTTTGAAACATCAATGACCATTGTTAAGTCATATTCAGAAATTTAAATTTCACTATTTGTGCCCCTATTGAAAAAATCATCCATAACGTACAGTGCATAGTAACCTGACCGTCGCACTTTGCCATCACTTAAAATAAGCTTTATCATTGGGTTTGTTCTAAATTAAAGGTTCTCTTGTTTAATACTTTGAGAGTGACACCCATGGCTTGCTTCTCGGTCCTGTTGTCATCCATTAATTTTGAGGCAACTGACGCTTCTAGTGGGCATTTTAAAGCTTTTGGAGTTTGACACAATGCTTCGCTTTGCGGCCAGTGGGCGTTAGGCTTTACACTTAATAACAGTTTGGGTACGATCTTGCTGCACTTAATTTTGTTTACTTTATTTCCTGATTTTGTTACTGCTTAATTTGGTTGCCTTTCACTTTGTTGCGCCCCATTCTGTTGCTGGTTTACTTCATGTTCAAGCCCCTTTGTTACACTTGACCTGTTACCCCTTTTGTTGCACTTATTTTATTTTAGTGCCCTTTTTGCACTTGACTTTGCACTTACCCTTGTTGCCATTTTTGTTCACTTAACCTTGCCCTTTTGTTATTGGTTTAGATCTGTAACAATCTGTAACAATGGAAAGTGTTCTGTCACTCACTATTAGCACTTGTACTTGTCTCCTAGGAGCTCTGCACTTTTGTACTGATCCTGTGCACTTTTGTACGTCGCTCTGGATAAGAGCGTCTGCTAAGAACCTGTAATGTAATGTAATGTACCCAAACAGACGTTTGAGGAGCAGTGTATGGAACGCCATCCAGGTCAAACACACGTGAATTCTAACACGTAAACAACACATTAACAACATGTAGACAACACGTTAACAACACGTAGACAACACGTCAATTTTTCACGCGTCGTTAACGTGTTGTTAACATGTTGATAACAAGTAGACAACACTTTAACAACGCGTCATCGACACGTTAGTTTCACATCATTGTGAGCCCTTTGGCCACTTGTCCAGTTTGAACGGGTGAAAGTCATGAGTTCCCATTGGCTCCTGAGCAGTACGGTTAAATCATTTCTGTAAGCCTGGGGGGGTTTCCAACCACTATTTAACATGATAAGGAACCTCTTCTTTCTTAGCTATTTTCTTCCGTTATTGTGAAACTTATATAAATAAAACATTTGGATTGCAGTTTTATAACTTAATATTAGTTACTAAGTTATAAATAATTTTTATCAGGATAAAATTGCCTCTGATTTTTGTCATTTATTCTTGCAGGTGTGTAAATGTCACCGAATCACGTTTAATGTTATTAGTACATTAATAGTCTGTCTATATTGCTCTGTTTAAATAATTGTTCTTTCTTCTATTAGTAACGTTGGTGTTTTGTACTGCTAAGAACGGCACTACAGTGGAAACAACCGTCATTTAAGCTAGCTTATCTCCGTAAGGATCTGCGCATTTATTTTTCTAAATATTATATCAACTTTTGACAATACATTTGTTAAAGTCCTTAGGGTAATGGCTGTTGAAGGCTAGCGTCGATTTTATTTACTTGTGCCAAATTGTCATTTGATGGGTGTTTATTGATCCGGCGGTTGAGCTAATATGCTACCGGCACCATTCACTTGCTGTTATAGCAAAAGTGCACACTACAAGAGATGCTCTGTTTAAATTATTGTGCTTTCTGATATTAGTAATGCAAGTGTTTTGTACTGTTAAGGAGGGCGCTATAGTGGAAACAACCGTCATTTAAGCTAGCGTAACTCTGCAAGGATCTACGAATTTATTTTTCGAAATATTGTAACACAGCTTGGGACTATACTGTAATGAGTAATTGAATTAATGGGGAGAAAGTGATTGCACCTGCAGGGGTGGGGTGCTTTTAATGAATGGAGAAGATTTAAATGCAAAAATTGTGGAGACTCGTGTGGGAGCGGAGCTTGGTGAATGTCATGGACAGTAGCCCAGCCGAGCAACCTGTATTTTGCACTCATTGCTGGAGGGTGGGTGCTGCTCGCATGCCAGTTAGGGCTGCCGGCGGTTAAGACAGGCAGTGGGTGTCAGGGCGAGGTTACGGCATGGGGCAGGGCTATGGTTAGGTAGCGGGGACGTAGGAGTGCCGTTTTCTGCTCTCCAGTATTGCAGCGGCTTTCCTGTCGTTGGTGGACACGCCACACTGCGCTGAACCGGCGGCCCCCCCACCAAAGCAAATCTTGAGTGAAGCCGGACCAGCGCCAAAGCTCAGACCCTGGGGGAGGGTCTTGGGCTTTGGGAAAGTTAAAGGGGACCTATTTTGCTATATTAACATGGTCATATTTTGATCTTTGACTCCCCTAGAGTACTCTGATCATTCAAAGTCCAAAACAGGGTCCTTCTTAAGCTCATACTGCCATCCTCAAAAACCCCATTTGTAGTCCATTGTAGTCTGTGCCTGAAACGCCTCAATGGGGTGGCTCTTCTACTATGGCCCCCACTCCCTGTGTACCTGCTTTCTTCTGACTGGCCAGCTCTGTGGAGGGCAGAGTTGGGTGGCACGAGGCTGCAGAACGCAGTTTTCTGGGTCCACATCCCCAGCATGAAACATGAGATATGGCTGCCATCTGATAAAGAATTGGCAGGGAAATTCTGAAAACTAAGGCTATACTTGAATACAGATCTATTGAAATGAACTTGTTCTAATAAACAGCGGCGAAAGTGGAGGACGTAGTGCGAAAGCTTGGCAGCTCGAACTTTTTAATCGGCTACAGTTTGCTATGGCATCAGTGGTGAGTACAGCGGTTTTTCTACTCTGTAGCTAGGATGCAGGGAAAGCTAGAATCCACTCCATATAGACACATTTGTAGAATGGGTCGACATACCCAGGTGAGGACCAGAGATCGTTGAAATCCGGTGGGTCTGAGTTTACAGGGAAACATGGCCAGTGAGGAGCAGCTAAAAGTGGGCCAACAGCTGATTGACTGCTTCGATGTGTATTAGGACCTGCTGGTTTGTGTGCATAACTGTGGTGTGTCTTTAGCGTGGAGGAATGAACAGCTTCTGCGCTGGTATATGACGAAAGGGCAAAAGCTCCAGGCTAAACGGCCTTTTTGGAAATTGCCTGTGGTAATGGTTTACTTATTGCGTCGGAATGACTAGCGTTTCCTTGCAGAGAATAGGCGCATTGTGGATAGTGAGCGAGAGCCAAATAGAGGTCCGGTTATGTCATGAACATAATACAGGTTTTACAGACCGTAAGTTCCATTTACATGAACTTTTCAAGGAAAGAATTTAATATTCAATTGCCAATTTAATATTCAATCGGCAATGCAGAGAAATTGTTTGTTACACCGGACACGTTATAGACCGCGCGTTTCCCTGTTGCTTTCACGGGTAGCATCAGAGAGCTTGCCCAGTAATTGGAGAAGTATCAGGCAGACCCCAGTCATGGATAAGTAAAGCGATCGTTTCCCAAGCAACCAAAAAACGTACCCCAAGCTTTGCAAAATCTAGGTCTGGTCTAACTGCAGCCCAACTCGGCAGACACATACACCACCTCTTAGGTTAGCTTCAACTGTAGTGGCTACAATCAGGCAACGTGATGATGAAACTGTCACATTGAAGCTTACCGAAGTAACACAAGCATACCGATCATAATTGCTGCTTATCAGTTAATAAGGAGCATTTTTAATTAGCAGAGCACACAAACTAACATGCAGTTGCTGATTAGCGGTCATGACTTTGAATGTAATCTGTCGCACAAAAAATTAGTTTCATGTCCAGTGTGACATCTTTGTACTGTCTTTGAATGTGGCTAACCTGTCGCGCGAAAAATTTGTTTCTCGTCCGGTTTGAAAACGGCTTGACGTGCCCATAACGCGTGTATTCGTATCTTTGCATTGATTTTTAATCAGTCGCGCAAAAAATTAGTTTCTCGTCTGGTGTGAAAGCTGCTTAACGCGCCCATAACTTGTGATTTCAAGTCTTTGTATTGACTTTGAATATAATCTGTCCTGTGAAAAATTTGTTTCGCGTATGATGTGAAAGCAGCTTAATGGATAGTACACGACAGCTAGAGAGAGCTTGGTTATGTTATGAACATAATACTGGTTTTGCAGACCGTAAGTTCTGTTAGCGTGGACAAGTTACTTATGTAGAGCCAGCAAATCGATCACTTCTACAGGAAAGAATTACCGATAAAATCTCCGCCTTTCTCGGCTTTTTATTACCCACAACAATTTCTAAAGTGGGATGAAATTATGTCACGGTAGTGCAGAGAAATCCTTAGTTATACCAGTGACATTAGAGCTTTTGCGTATCGCATTGCTTTCATGGTAGAATCAGAGAGCTAACCCAGATATTTGTGATAGGGATCTGCCTACAATCGGGCAACGTTATGATGAAACTGCCACATCGATGCTTACCAAAGTAACAAGCATACCAATCAGAATTACTGCATATAAGTAAAACAGGAGCATTTCTAATTAGCATGGCGACAAACTAGTAACCATGCGGTCATAACCACAGAGGCAAACCCTTGCAATACAGTTTTTACAGACAGCAAGATCCGTTACCGTGGACAGTTGTACCAAGCATCCAAATTACAAACAAGTATTAAAAGTTAGTTTCAAATGAGGTTTATGCTCACACACCTTCTGTAGAATTTCCCCTGATATTACACTTGCATATTTAGGACACAAACATTAGCAACAGTAACTTGGCTACGTTAGCCGCAGTGCTACAGCCACAATGAACTGGCTATCTCGTCAGGTTGGCTTATGCAGTAAAAGCAACTTACAGCTTCAGTGTCTGTGAGTCATGGACAATCGCGACCAATACAGGCTTCATCTTCAGATATTTTACAAAGCCTACATTTGAGGCCAGTTGTTAGTGCTAACTATCGCCAGCGGTCCTGCTAGCCATCCGTAACACGTTAGCTTCACTTACATTATTTGCTGTTATATCATTACTTACAGCTTGTGGCTCCGAGCGCTTGATAAATGCAGCTGCTTCAGATTTGAGAAGCAGCTGAAACGCTTATCCTGTGTCGATTTATCCTTTATTGACAAAGCTGTCTTTGGTGGAATGCTGAGCACAAGCAGTTAACGTTACCTTTGGCCGTGGCTGTTTGCTGCCAGCAAACAAAAAAGCTACCCACCGATTTCTGGTGGCATCCTCTTTTGTAAGAGAAATAAGTATTTTTCTTTGAGTCCAAAAGTAAACGGACAAGCAGCTATGGGAGAGATACTGACAAAACTGCACCTCAAATGATCTGTAGTTGTTCTTTTGTATTTCCAAAAGTGCTAATGCTACTAAGGCATAGTATGATCCGCCGTTGTTAGTGCCTGCTAGAATAGTTTCCAGTGTGGGCAGGTCCAGAGCCGTGATTGGCTCTGGCTAGGTCTGTACTAATTGGACAGCACACTGACGTCAGGTTTTGCCCAGATCTTGCAAAGATCTCAGGAGGAGCTGTTCAGAGAGGAAATCACATTCACAAAATCATGTTCTTGGATTACTGCAAAACCCCTGTATCTTATCTTTAGAAACCTTTCAGACGTTGAGTATGGACAACTAACTTCATAACATTACTTATATGTATTAAAAGAAGGATCGGCATAGTAGGTCCCCTTTAAACTGATGGCTGCTTCCCGCGCAAAGCTCAACAAAAATGAAAAGAAACTCACAGGTGTTGTCCTCCTCACCGAAATGACACTCCAAGTGCTGGCAATGCTGGAGTGAAGACATCGTTGCGGCAATCCACAGCTGTGTCAGGTCTGAGAAGATCCTTGAAACAGTACTCAAATCAGTGGCGGGGGTAGCTACTCACACGCGAAGTTCTGGAACTCCCATCTACGGCACAAAGCCAACGTCAAACTAGCTAGCTGCTGCTATGTCCTCTGAACCGTCCGAAAACTCTGTCTGAGTTTTCCCAATAACCTCACGTAGCTCTGCAATATTGACGTGAAATGTAATTAAAATGTCGACTGTCCATTCATCAATTTACGTACACACGTACTTCATGTTTTTTCCACAGGCCAAATATTTTATTTTTTAGCGAGGCTCCGGTGCAAGCTCTCTCTCCTCTCTCGCTCTCCCCTCCCCTACGCAAAATTATTTTTTGTAGGAAATATCTGGGAATTTTATAAATATTCATGAGCCATCATCTGATTGGTTAGGGTTAGGGTCGCGTCAACTCCAATGTAGTCTGAGGCTGTTTATTCACTGTTTTGATAAGCAACCAGAACCAGGGCGAGAGAGACAGGATCCGGAATTCGATGGATGCGCCAAGCTAATAAAAATGCGGTGAAGGGGGTTGGCCAAGATGGCGGAGTGAACAGCCAAAATTTCAGGAGGCTCTGGTACCTAACTTTTAAAAAACCTTGAAATTCATGGAAAACCTGCAGTCAGGTGAATAAATCCACATATCTTCAAGTTCAAAGTCTTTACATCGAAAAAGTATTAAAAATTTTTTTTTTCTTTCCTCTTCCAAAGTATTGCTTTTAGATGAAATGAACTATGGCTGTACCTAGCAAGGATCACTGCTACTCTTTAGCCGCTCTCCAACAAGTGCGCGATGATGAGGATATCGCCTGGATGGAACAAGAGGCTCTCCAGAGTATGGAGGACTCAAGACCAAATTTTCAGCATACTCCACTTATAAGTCAGGCGCTAAAGAGAATAAAGAAACCTGGTGCTCAGGAGAAAGAAATCTCCAACAAAGTCCTTTTCAACGCTATTCAGATGCTCAATATTAAGTTAGATTCCCAAGCCGAACACTTCCAAGCCGAACACTTCCAAGCCTTCGAGTGGCAACTGAAAAAAGAAAATACCGAAGCAATCGTCCGAATTAAAGAATCAGTCCACACGAACACCTCAGCTGGAAATTTCCCGTTCACAGAACGTTCACTTTGGTGGAAAGGACGTTCACTATAAATTTTTTTAAAAAAAAGTTCTCCCCTCGTCTTTTTGTGGAGTTCCCTTAACGTGTAGGGAAGGTTTTTTGAGGAACTTTTAAGGAACTTTCGGGGCATTCTGGGAATGTTTTGGGAACCATCATGAAAGAACATTCCCTCTAGGTTATTTCTACCATGTTCCCCTAACCTTTACATTATAACAAAGCTTTGGAAAACCTTATGCCAACATTTCATTGACTGATTCATTGATGAATGGAGAGACAGACAAGTTGGAACAGAAAGCTCAATTATTTGGAAAATAATTTCATTAGTGCATATATGTATGTATGATTGTAAATATGTAGGTTAGGGCTAATCCCTGCTTGCTTGTGTTGCAGCAGTCACGAGCCTCATTCCTCTACTCGGCTGTCAGCTGGCCTAAAAATTTGAAAAAGGCACAATTTTTAAAGTTTGATATAGTACACCAGAGCTTGTTGCAGTAAAGAAATCCATAACCAATGCACATAGTTCGGCCCTGTAGAACAATGTTCAAAGCTTGTTCAATACCACTTCATGAGGCAATAGGGATTAATTTCTATGATAATGAGATTGAATTTATACATTCAAAATATTTGTTATTTTGCTGTGTTCATGAATGCCTTGTTTTTTCTTTAGAAGAGGCTATTCGCGCTGCAGCACTTCACTGTAAAAGTTAAAGGAGTGGAGCAGATTATAAAATGAAATCACTTATTGGCCCAGCTGTGGGGCAAATAGCAGAAGTGCTTCTCTTATCCGGCCCACCGTGGTGCAAATAGCTGAACTTCTTCTCTTATCCGCCCCACTGCGGGGCGGAGAGCTGATCTCTTTCCCCCAAATCACCCCGTTGCCGAAGAAATAGCCGCTTCCTTTTTTTAAGCCACTTTTCTTCACTAATTAGATAGTCATAGGAAATCAGACAAGACACAAACTGACTGATTTTAAAATGTCACTGTTCCTTAACATCCGCATTTGTGCACGAGGCTTTTAAAAAAAAAAAAGCGCAAGGTCGACTGTTTTGCATTATCACAGTTCATAATGCAATACAGGTTGGACAATACTTGTCCGAGCGATGCTGCTTAAGGGGTCAAGACTAGGTTCAGACTTGAAAATGTATTACCTTTTTTTAATTTAGTTAAAAATCTTTCAAAACATTCATGAAAGATGATTTTAAGACCAATAAATTAAACTATCTTTGAAGTGGATTTCTATCATGTGAATGCCTCCAGTGCATTCATTTCACAACAAAAACGCGATTTAATATCATCGCAAAATGTCATAGTTTATCAAGCTTGTGGCGGGCATAATATCCACATTTTTCAAGGTATTGCTCCACAATTTTCACCATAGCATCAGTTTGTTATGTTCTATACAATGACATAGCCATTTTTGGGTAGGGAGATACATGGTGTATCATGATCCATCTGCCAGGCAGGTTCTGCCACCCATTTCTAAAATTCTATGACCAAAGAATTTATCAAAATATTTTCCCATAAAAATACCCAGAATAAGTATGTCATTGTATAGCTGGTGATATTAGCTTCAAAACAAAACAAAAAAAGAATTACAAGAAAATATGGTATGATTTCTGAGATATTGTTCCCACAAGATTTAACATTTTTCGCCAATGTACGGTTTTCACAGTAACTTATTAAATTTGATAAAAATCAAATTCCATTCTGAGCTTTTTTTCAGTTGACACAATTTTTATGTGTTTTTAGTGTTTAGAAGAAATTAAACTGAGTGAACCCAGGCTTGACCCCTTAGCTCATTCCCTACAGCAAACCGCTGCCAATGGCGCGGCGAATTCTACCATTCCCTACGGTAAGCCGGTGCCAGCGGCGTGGATGACCACCTGCAGTCCGATTAAAGCACGAAATCACTTGACCATGGCGGTGATGGGCCACCTGTACATCAGTATTTTTACTGTGTAATTTTCGGGGAAAGTATTCCGTACAAACGCGACAATTTTATAAAAAAGTATTCCCTAGGGAATGAGTTAGGACCAGCAGTGGATAGTTGTCCAGACTTCGGAAATCGTTAAAATCCACCGTATAACAGTAACTTGTCTACCGTTATGGCCGTTGTCTCAGCAGCGCGAGACCAGCATTATACTGACTCTAGCTTGTCAGACAAATGGTGGCTAGCTAACTTAGCTAACAGTTCCACGGTACAACGAAACTTTTCTATAACGTTTGATAATTTTACTTGCCTTTACTGAGTGTTGCGATGGCACCAACACTAAGCAGTCATGAAATAACTTTCCATGCTATTCTATTCTATACATAACTGTCCTGTTCCCAACGCTATAAGTTAAATAATTAGGCTGTAGCTACAGTAGAAGTAAACTAAAAGAGACACCACCTTCATTATGACCAATGCCACTCGTTCGAAAGTAACGAAAGTAATCGCAGAGAAACGGATTCCATGACGCCTTTATCCTCTAATCACCTAAATTGATTATCAAAATTATGAAAATAAAATATCGAAATCCTCGCTAAATTCTCAGTTTCTCTCCGTGGAGCTGTCTCTCCGCAGTCTTCAACCCGCTTCAGTACTTCAGTCCCCCCGGAGTAGCTATTTTTATATTGTTATAGCGCGAGGCAAGATAACGTTTGAATCTGTTAGATTAGGCGACGCGAAGACATGAACTAATTCTTCAAACTATTCATAAAAATGAAAAAAAAAATTTAATATATATATCTTGAATAAAATTACATATTCCTGCTCATTATCATTAGGCTATCATCATCATCGTGATACCGTTAACGTTAACTGGTTAAGGATACAAAGATGAGACGGAACACTCCGTTAGTCACATTCGCAGCGCTCGCTGGATTTCACCATGACATCAGATTTAAACCAGGATGGTGACATATTGCATGTGGCATCCAACCATAAACTTGCACCACAAATCTATGTAAATATATTAGCCTTAATGAAAATCATGCTGGTCTGTCTACAAGTCAGACTCAAATGGAAAGCTCCATTCACAGAAAAGGCGGGGCGCGCACGACTCAGTCGGCAAGCCACTTAACTACACATTTTGACTTGCATTCTAGCCCCTGCATGCGTCTTTGTTCATTTTGTCCTTTTCTGTTGCAACTTCTTGCAAATGAATCACTGGGCAAGAGTTGGCTAAGATATATATCTGATGTGCAATACAGATGGATGGTAGAATAATCAGGTTTTATTTACAGTAATGTACATATATAAATTCACGTAAATACACCAGTTTATTGTGAAGCTGGCCTTAAAGAATGGTTATCATCAAAGATTGCAAAGTTCTAGCGTCGCACTTTGGAATCTTTGGTTATGATTTCCTCCAAATTAAGAACGTTTCCCGTACGTTCCCAAGTTCGCCAACAAGGAACCAAATGAGAACAATGTCAGTCAGTCCCAAATGTTTTCTTTATAACGTTAGTGTCACCAAAAGATTACCAAAATAGAACATTCCCTGTAAGTGCCCTAGGGAACGTTATCATGTCACCAACGAGGAAACAAATGGGAACGTTGTCAGTTCGTTCCAAATGTTGTCTTTATAACGTCACAGTGTCACCAACGTTCCCCTAAAGTCCTCCAGGGAACGTTGTCATATTACCAAATGGGAACTAAATGGGAATGTTCTGATTATGTCCCAAATGCTTTTCTTTCTAAAGTACAGTGTCACCACAAAATATCCAAAATGGGATGTTCCCTTAAAGTTAGTTTGGTTGCTTTCAACTGTTGCACTTTCATAACCTAAAGAGGATGTTTTAGGAATGTCCCCAATGTTCTCTAAAGGTTCGGGACATTCATCACCACCAGAGAACCTTTAGGGAATGTTAGTTAAAGTTTTCAGAATGTTCCCTTCTAGCTGGGACGTCAGCCTTGAAAGGAATAATGGAAGATGTGTGCAGACTGAAGAAACAGGTGGCTTCGCTGCAAAAAGAGAATTTAGCGTTGCAGGATTCTTGTCTAGAGCATGCAAGATACAAGCAAAGATGGTCGCTCTGGCTGAATGGTGCTCCCGAAAAAGAGGGGGAAAACATCAGAGAAGAAGTCATTAAGATCCTATCCAAGGTGGTACTGCTCTCAGCCGAGCAACTGCGAAGCACGGTGGACATTGTGCACTGGCTGGGTCGGAAAATGAGAGCGGAGAGACCAAGGCAGATTATCCAGCAGTTTTCCATGAGAACTATTCGCGACCAAGTTTGGAAGATGTCCAAGAATGCCAGGATTTGTCAGGAAATGAAGAATTACTTCAGGGAAGACTTCTGTAAAGGGGACCGCAAAGCCCATGCTTGTATTTGGCCAAAGGTGGCGTAGGCTTGGAAGAATGGGCTGAAAGCTTATTTTCGGGACGGTTATGCTGTTATTAACGGCCTCTGTGTGGTCAGCTGAAAAGCAGCACCGCTGTTTTTTAATTGTTTTGTTTCATCCCCTGGTCACTGCATGACCATTGAATGCATACAGTGACTAATTAATTTGTTTTACTTTACAAGATAATTACATACCTGGAGGAAGACTAAATTGAATGACGTTATACACCAAATTAGCGGTAAGCTATATGACTTTTTTTTTTCCACTTAAAGTTTAAAACAAGCGAACTGTTTTGTTTTTATTGACCCTCAATGAAGACGAAGTTTTTTGTTGTGATTGACTACCGGCTGTTAGTGGTCTATAGTTATGGAAGGTATTGTATTCTGAATTCCTGCGTCATTGAACGTATTCAGGGCTTATTTACTATATGGAACTTTCTTTGTTTTCCTTAAATGTTAGAGGTTTCTGGAACAGCACAAAACGCAAGGCACTATTTCTTTTTTGACAAACAAGAGTTAATTGTAGTAAATTGAGTTATTGCAAGCCCACATTGCGGGGCGGGGGGGGGGGTGGGGGAATTTTACTGAATCAACTTAGCGGCAAAGTTATAGACCATAAGTGTGATATTGAAGGCCATTGGCTCCTGGTCATTATGGAGCTCAATGACTGCAAATTCCTTTTTTGGTTAATATATATAGTTTCAATAATAGGGCCAGGAATAAGATTTTGTTTTCTAATTTAAGTAGCATGGTTGATGACTGGAAGATTGTATATTCAACCGATAAAATTATTGTCTCAGGAGTCTTCAATGTAGTCCCAGATGAGTGGCAAGACAGGTTTCCTAACCAGTATAACCCCCACTCGTTTAATCTTTTGATATCCAAATTTTCTAACTCACTTGACCTCGTTGACATATAATGTAAAATGAATCCAGGAAAAATACAACACACGTGGAGTAATAACACAAGACGGTCTCAATGCTGAAGATTTGATTTGTGGTTAATTACAGGCAATTTAATTAATATTTCCTCTTAATGTGACATCTGTCCTTCTCTCCTTACTGATCACTGTGCTATTACTCTGTTTTATTGAGTGACAAAGGAACACAGCCTAGGATGTTCCACTGGAAATTCAACTGTAATTTATCGAAAAGCAACTCGTTTTGTGACAGGGTATTATCCTTGATCAATGAGGTCAAGCTTCAGGATGACGTACCCCCTATAAGTAAATTGGAGTGGCTAAAATATAATGTTAGGAACATTGGCATTCAAGAGGGGAAAAATGGCTAATTTAAGATGACAACATCAATTGAACTAAAATGAATTATCTCTGTAGACAGACTCATCTGAATGAGGAAAGTAATTTCGAACTCTATCAGCTGCAGTCTGAATTAGATGACCTTTATTCAGAAAGGGCAAGAGGAGCTTTCGTCCGATCAAGGGCAAGATGGATTGAGGAAGGTGAAAATAACTCATCACATTTTTTAATCTGGAAAAACATAAAGGCAAAAAAAAAGTCCAAAAAAGTCACTTTGCACTTCTAAATACTCTACTCAAGAGGCTGATTACTCTCTAGGACAGGTGAAGGACTGGATCCCAAAAATAGATAAGGATTTCAAAGATTTTATAGACGCTGAAATTACTATGGAGGAGCTAGACACTGCCATCTCAGATACCTAATGGTAAGTCTCCAGGGCAAGACGGTCTTACAGTAGAATTTGATGATCATTTCTGGGTTGAAATTAGAGATTTGATTTATGAAGCATTTAATGAGTGCATACACAATTCTTCTTTATCACCAACTATGGTGCAAGGTATTATCACACATTTACAGAAACTTAATAAAGATATACTATTCATGGATAACTAGAGACCAATTACTCTTCTTTGCTTGGACTACTAGTTGTTAGGTCATCTTCATGCCAATAGACTTAAAAGATTACTTAGTAAGATCCGCTTTCATCAAAGAGAGACATATTCATAATCATACACGGCTAGTCTTAGATATTCCAGAATATAATTCTCTCATCCCTCCTGACAGCTTAATCCTATTCATAGATTTCTTTAAAGCCTTTGATACCTTAGAACATCCCTTTTTATTTCAAACTCTGAAATTGTTTGGTTTCAGTAATAGCTTTTGTAAGGTCATTCAAATGTTTTATAAAGATATTAGCAGTTGTGCATCTCTTAGCCATGGTTTTTCACTGAGGTTCCCTATTAACCGGGGAATCTGCCAAGGATGCCCAATTAGTCCTTTATTATTTATTTTGGCCGCAGAGTTAATTGCAATATACCTTAAAAACTCCTAAGAAATTCATGGTATCCAAATAAGGGGGCAGGAATTCATAATTACTCATATTCATAATTAGGGCCCGAGCACCGACCGGTACCGAAGGTGCGAGGAACCTATTGTTTTTGTAGAGATTATTATTATGATTTCTTGGCTTTACGCCCACTTTTGAGGCCTTTCTTGCGCTCTGAGCCGCACCAAATTTGGCACAGACCTCAATCCTGGTGTAACTCAAAATTTTCTGGAGTGACTGGCCTCAGGCGTGGTCAGGGGGCTCCACAGCGCCCCCAAATGTAGGGCCGTTTTTGGGCATATTTCATCGAAGATGCTCGAAATTTGGTAACGTCATAGCTCACATGGTTACGATGTCATGAGATTTAAAAAATTTTTTTTGGCCCAACAGGAAGTCAGCTGCGGACCATTTCCTGCAGAAATTTTCAATTTACGATCGCAGTTTTGAGGCCTTTAGGATGCGGAAAAACTCACGAAACTTTGCACATATGTCTGAAATCTTAAGCAATTTGATATATATCACAGCTGGCCATGGGCGTGGCAGACCAGGTCTGTAGCGCCCCCTAACGCGATATGGTATTATACATGGTAGGTAGCTTGTAGGCGCATGATACATGGCACGCATGTCGTAAGGTACTGGACTTGATTTTTGAAGGGGGTCGCGGGCATGGGCGTGGCAAATTGGCTGAATGGCGCCCCCTAGGCACTGCCGATAGTGTTTCAATGACGCAGCCCCTGCGTACCATTTCACTTACATTTATGAAAATCGCCAGTCACCTGTAGGAGGCCAAGACGTACAAAAAAGCCTCATGGAGCCATATCGTAAAACCAACAGGAAGTCAGCCATTTTGAATTTTATGGTCATGTTTGGGCAATGTGCAAGTGTCGTACTTCAACGAACTCCTCCTACAGATTTAATGCGATCGACTTCAAATTCGGTCTCGGCCTTTATAAGACCTGTGAGAGCAAAATTTGTTGAAAACTTGCGCAGAAGTCTTAGGGCGTGGCCGTGGGGGCATGGCAAACTTCAATGATCGCCATGAGAAATATGTTGTTATATCTCGGCCATACGTGATCTGATCCACCTGAAACTTCACACGTGTGATGACAGTCTCGCCCTAAAGACATCTGTTTGTCAACATTCGGTAAAAGTCACAGCGCCACCTGCTGGCGACAGGAAATGTCATGTTTCAGCCTTTTATGTGCACTTCCAACATATGAAGGAAGATTTCCCAAACAGTTCATCATATCCTCCTCAAACTTGGCAAGATTAGCCTACAGGCTTTGCTGATGAACTGCTGCGAATATTATGCACTTTTGTCACACGGCGCGGCCGTGGCGGCCCATCAAATTTGAGGTGGTGCCGTGACCCAGGAAGTGGATGAAAAAGAAATTCCCAAAATTCACCAGAAAGTCCAAATGAGCTGAAAATTTCTCAAGTTAACCATCAGACCCAGGCGAAACTTTGGTACACTGCAACGCATACTGTATTTTGAAGTCCGTCACTCTAAATTTTTCAATATATCTTGATAATAATAATGGAATAATATTTCCAAAAGTTTTGATTCAAATTTTACCAAACTTGGTGATAATGTTCCCTGTGTTGTATTGATGAATTTTACCAAACGGCGTTTGATTCCGTCAAACGGTTCATGAGATATGATATAAAGATGACAGTGAGTGCTGCAGCAGCAGTCATTGTGTAATTTGAGCTGCTTGGTCTCAGGGCAGGTAGGGGAGGGGGAGGGGTGTTTGGCATGTCAAAATGGTATCGTAGCGCCCTGCAGAAAATTTTTGCACTCCCCTCAGGAAACCACATTGTGCACGGTCCTGCAGTGTCCAATGGCTCTGAATGGACACCTGCACCCATCAAGATCTTGCCGCCACCCCAACGTGCACGAGGGGTGCGAGGGCCCTTTCAACGCTGCTTGCAGCTTTAATTCATAATTTTTTTTTTTTCTCAGAAGCATCTGGTCTGACTTTAAACCTGGGGAAATGTGAATTGCCTGCTGTCCACAGTAGTGATGTTAATAGCATATCATCCCACTTAAAGATGAGGTTAAATACCTTGGTTTATTAATGACAAAAAATTAGCAATCCAGAGAAGGTCGGAATATTACTGACAGACTGAAAGCTGTAAAGAAATCTTTGAACTTTTGGCTCTTGAGGGACTTATCTATATTTATCAAGACTTGTATATCTTTGCCATTCTTTGTATACTTCAAAAATATGACAAAGTCATTTATGTCCATAATTTCAGTTTATATGGATAATCAAAACTCATTATCTACGTAAATCAAAATTGATTAGAGATTATTATATAAAATTATGTTATATTATTGCTGCTATGAGTTAAATGGTTGAAAGAATGTATTTCTCTTCCTCAGTCTATTTGGAACCATATTCCTAACAAAATATATAGTCAGGTTGGAGGGATTAATTTCTTGTTTGAATGTGATTTTGAATTGCCTAAAATCCCTTTAAAGCTGTCAGATTTCCACAAACAAGTGTGTTGTCGGAATTTGATTTTATTTTCCTGGTGTTACCTTCTCAAGAAAAGAACTCAGACAGAGGAAGAGAAAGCAATAATCCAATTTACTACTTTGCAGCAAAACGGTGATCCCCGTTACAAGCAAGAACTCTCATTGCTGGTGTAATGTGGAAAAAGCCACTAGATGGCAGTATTGACTTTTTTTTGTTAAGACCAGTCTGGAGCTAGGTTTGGGCATGTCGTGGGCATGTCTGAGACAGAAAGTCCCAGAGAATTAAAAAGTCTAAAAGGTGGGAGGGGGCTGCAAAAGGGTATATAAGGAGAAAAATTGAGAGAGTAAAGTAGTAGGAGAAATTGCAAGGAGAATGATACATTTGACCAGACCTGTCACTCTGTTCAAGACTTGTGAAGCTTTTTGTGGATTTTTGCCTGTGTTTGAGTATTTTCCTCACCCAGGACATCACCAAGCAACCCCACAAAAGGGACTGTAAATATTTTTGTTTTGGTATTTATCAATCTTGGTCAGTAGAGTAGATAAACAAACACTTTTAACTAATTTGCTAATTAAACCTGTTTAAGTTTAAAAATTTTGTCTGTCATCCCTTGCTGTCATATATGTTATAATAAATTTGGAAATTTGGGGCCATCACAAATTGGCAAAGTCCGGGATAGACCATTGTGTGAGTCATTTATTGAAAATCTAACATTTCAAATTGTAAAATTGTTTTTTGAATTTTATATATATATATATATATATATATATATATATATATATAATATGGCAAGCCAAACAGGAATTATATATTGAACTTTGATACAATGAACTTTGATATAAATACAATGAACTTTGATATATACAATGAACTTTGATATATATACAATGAACTTTGATATAAATACAATGAACTTTGATATATACAATGAACTTTGATATATATACAATGAACTTTGATATATACAATGCACTTTAATATATATGGAATGAACTTTGATATATACAATGAACTTTGATATATATGGAATGAACTTTGATATATATATGGAGTGAACTTAGATATATATACAATGAACTTTGATATATATCCAAGGAACTTTGATATATATGGAGTGAGCTTTGATATATATACAATGAACTTTGAGAGATAAGGAATGAACATTGATATATATATATATATATATATATATGGAGTGAACTTTGATATATATACAATGAACTTTGATATATACAATGAATTTTGATATATATGGAATGAACATTGATATATATATATATATGGAGTGAACTTTGATATTTATAGAATGAACTTTGATGTATATGGAATGAACTTTGATATTTATAGAATGAACTTTGATATATATTAAAAGAACTTTGATATATTTTGAATGAAAAGAAAAAGATAATATATTTTGATTGAAAAATTCACGCTGCTCGCTCTGTAACTTTCATATAACATTTGAACTCGTGGATGTCAATGACATAGAGGAAAAAATAAACAGTGCAAGGGCCCCTTTCTCGTGGTAAGTTGGCTTTCAAGGTAGACTAGGTTCCCGCAGATTTGTTACAATTTTTTAAAATTATTATTCTAACTCGACAGTGATCAACAGTGCTATGAAACGCAAGATATTTGACAGATCGTATAGCGTTGTAATGAATGGGGAGTGATTTATATTCATTCGCTCACTACTAAAAAAATATTAATTTGGGAAATTTACATGAAAACGCCAAGTATTAAATTTATATTGAATGAAAATGATTGATATATATACATCGAACTTCGATTTGCTACAAGGCACCACTTTGGTCAGCAATTTGGGGTCTTCTCCCTCAAGAGTACTTCTTTACAGTCTGTTCGCTACCAGCATTATCAGCGCGGGAAGCGTCTTTTTTTTGTAACCAAGCGAGGCCAGATTTCGCATTTTCTCATGGATATTCATGACGCAGGCGGGCCGCGAATTATTTTTCTCCAAACATTATGTCTATTGCACCTTTTACTTGTCTTCTGATTGGTCAATCGTCATTGAAACTTATGAATGGGCAAGGTCATGTGGTAGAGTCCCTGACTTACGGTAGCGTATTGCTGCCATTCCTGGAAAAAAAACGGGTCTGTAATCACGGCATGAGTAAAAAGTTTCTTGTTATTACAAGATCCTTTTCGTGTTATGACAACATATTTTCACGTTTTAACAAGATATCTTCACGTTATTTCAACGCGAAAATATCACATTATGACAAGAAACTTTTGGCTCATTCACATGATTTGATTAAGTTCTACTTCTTGCTTGTCTTGAAACATGGCGAGATTACGCTATTATTGAGCACGATGGGCGACACTGTGATTAGTATGCGTACAAGAGGGATTTTAAAATGCTTGGGGCTGTACAGAAGACAGAATGAGCCTGACCCCCTGGAGGTAGCGACGTTTCTGAACATCGGTCAAGCTATCACTAGATCGGAAAACGACGGTTGTACCGTCACAGTTAATAATAAAATGCGCAAATACAGCAGACATCACGTTAGTAACATTACATGGTGTACTTGCTGTCAAGTAATCGTCACATGGAAAGATATAACGAGGCTTGTTGAACAAAAATGAATGTGTACTTTGTTCAGAAACATACGCAAGCAAACTTGAATGATTTGCGATAATGATCAATTGTGATTGATTAGTGAAAAAAAAAAAACATAATAAACAGGAAAGGAAGTTGGTAGTTTGGCCAAGGTGATGGGTGCGATTTTGATGAGGTGCTATTATGCCAGATCTGCACTTACAATTGCTTGTTAGAGTACAAGTGTTTTGACATTAAGCAAATGGGTAAATTAGAGTAGAAAATACTCTTGATATAATGCATGAATTACCATCAAAACTGGTATTTGGTGAAGAGTGGAAATGGAAGTGGGGAACATAAAACTTCCGCAAATCAAACTGTTTGCTGAAAATAACATTCCATATATATCAAAGTTTACTTTATATACAGTATATATATCGAAGTTCATTCTATAAATATCAAAGTTCACTCAATATATATATCAAAGTTCATTCCATATATATCAAAGTTCATTGTATATATATCAAAGTTCACTCCATATATATATCAACGTTCATTCCATATATATCAAAGTTCATTGTATATATATCAAAGTTCACTCCATATATATCAAAGTTCATTGTATATATATCAAAGTTCATTGTATATATCAAAGTTCATTGTATATATATCAAAGTTCAATATATAATTCCTGTTTGGCTTGCCATAATATATATTATATATATATATATATATATATATTATAGACAGATCAACAGCCATGGGTGATTTCTTGGGATCACCAACCATAGAGGTTTTGAAGTCTTTCAAAAAGACAGAACTGCTAGAAATATGCAGACATTTAGAGCTGGCAGAGGTAAAACCAGCCATGTGAAAAGCAAGACTGGCTAGAGAGATTGATGAATATTAGATTGATGAAAATGTGTTTGCATCAGGAAATCTGGAACAGTTTCCAGTGGAAAATCCAAATGTAGAAATTGAACTTCAATTAAAACTGCTAGAGATTGAATGGGAGGAAAGAGAAAAACAAAGAATTTGAGTCAGAAAAATTAGCGAGAGAGAGAGAGAGAGAGAGAGAAAGAGGAAAGAGCAGAAAGTAAGAGACAGAGACAGAGAGATTTTGAATTAGAGAAGTTAGATAGAGAAGAAAGACTCCAAATGGAGCAACTAAAAATTAAAATTGAAACTAAAAATAAATTTCGGGCTAGCCAGGAGTTAAAACTGGTGCCTCCATTCCTGGAGAAGGATGTTGATAACTATTTCCAGTGCTTTGAAAAGGTCGAAAAAAATTGTCAGTGATCAAAGGAACACTGGCCTCTGATGTTGCAAACTGTCCTCAAGGGTAAAGCTCAACAAGCCTATTCGGCTTTGTCTGGAGATGATTCCTCTGATTATGAGGATGTCAAAAAGGTTATTTTGAGAGCTTATGAGTTGGTTCCAGAGGCTTACCGACAAAAATTCAGAGGTCTGAAGAAATCTGGCAATCAGACTTACGTGGAATTTGCTAACGAGAAAAAAGTTTGCTTTGAGCGCTGGTGTACTTTTATGGAGGTCAAGGATGATTTCAACTCACTAAAAGAGATGGTGTTAGTTGAAGAATTCAAGAACTGTGTTAAGGATGATATTAAGACCTACCTTAATGAGAAGCAAGCACTGAATTTGCAATCAGCTGCCAAATTTGCAGATGAATATGTTCTCACACATAAGTCCAAATTTCAGTCTAGCAGTAACAATAGATGGTTCCAATTTCAGAAAAAAGGTTACGGTGATACCCAAGATTCCTCACCCAAAGACAAACAAAAATCTGGTGATGGTGCTCAGAAATCCAGTAACAGGTCTGATCAAAGTGTGAAAGCTGACAGTGACAAAAGTGGTCTAGTTTGCAGTTATTGCAAGAAATCTGGTCATGTTACAACTACCTGTTGGCTCCTTAAAGCTAAGAAAGAAAAAGAAAAGGATACCAAACCAAATGCCTTTGTGAAAACAAGGTTAGAAACCCCTGTAGTAGATAACCGATCTGCTAAATTGCCTGCTTCTTGTGGGGCTAAAAAGCCTGATACAGCTGACTTCGTGAGGGAGGAATTTCTTCCATTTGTGTCAGAGGGATTTGTGGCTCTGAATGAGCATAATACTCCTGTCCCCATATATATCTTAAGGGATACCGGAGCTTCTCAGTCACTTTTGTTGATGGACTCCTTGGAGTTACGTGATGAGACCGCTTCAGGGGATTTCATACTTGTACAAGGTATTGAAGGGAGGACTGTATCTGTACCCCTGCGCTCTATATTCTTGAAGTCACATTTAGTTACAGGACAGGTAAAGGTGGGACTGATGTCAAGTCTACCTATAAAGGGTGTTTCTCTGGTCCTAGGCAAAGACCTGGCTGGGGGCAATGTAGTTCCCCCTGTTCATCTTACTTCACAGCCGTGCACTGAAGATGGCAATGAAGACCCATCTCTGTATCCTTCCTGTGCAGTGACCCGTGCTATGGCTAAGAAGGCTCAAGAAGAAGATGATGTGGTGCCGTCCAGCACATTGAATAGTCATGACTCAGGTGGTTCGCCCCATGACTCTGTTCGGCCTACTATGGTTTCTCCGTTTGAGGACTTATCAGATACTTTTATCAGTTCTTTGTTCAGCCAGCCAGATGGGTTTGGTGATTCTGATGTGCCTGAAGACCTGTCTCTGTCCAGAAAGCGGTTGATTCAAGAGCAAACTAATGATGCTGAAATTTGTGTACTAAAGAGGAGATCCCTTCCTGATAAAGAAATAGACGCAGTTCCATTTGGGTATTATCTCAAGGATGGTGTATTGATGCGGAAGTGGCCCCCTCCTAATATCCCTGCCAATGCAGATTGGGCAGTGGTTAGGCAAATTGTTGTTCCGAAGGTCTACAGGAATGAGATCTTAACAATGGCTCATAGTTTACCTTTAGGAGGTCATCTTGGTGTTAACAAGACTTGACAAGATCATGAAACACTTCTTCTGGCCTGGGCTTCGGAAAGACGTTTCCAACTTTTGCAAAACCTGTCGCACTTGTCAGGTAGTTGGAAAACACCAGTTAGACCCACCTGTAGCTCCATTGCAGCCTATCCCAGCATTTGGGGAGCCCTTCTCTAAGGTCATTGTTGATTGTGTTGGTCCCTTACCCAAGACTAGATCCGAAAATCAGTACTTGTTGACAATCATGTGTGCATCTACCAGATTCCCTGAAGCCATACCTCTACGCAACATCAAGGCCAATGCAATCTTGAGGGGTTTGATAAAGTTCTTCACGTTGTTTGGCCTTCCCAGGGAAATTCAGTCAGACTAAGGTAGCAAATTCACTTCCGGATTGTTTCAGCAGGTTGTGTATGAACTAGGTGCGAAGCAGATTCTTTCTAGTGCCTATCATCCAGAGAGTCAGGGTGCCTTAGAGCGGTTTCATTCCACTCTCAAGACAATGATGAGGACTTATTGTTATGACCATGACAAAGACTGGGATGAAGGTGTTCATTTGCTGTTGTTTGCAGCTAGAGAAGAAGTGCAGGAGTCTACTGGATTCAGTCCGTTTGAGCTAGTGTTTGGCCATGAAGTGAGAGGACCTTTGCTATTGTTGAGTGGACAATGGCAAGGGAAAGTCTAACAGACTGATATGTGGTTCTATGTTAGCAAGTTCAAGGAAAGATTGCGTGCTGCTTGTGACCTTGCCAAAAGAAAACTTGAAACAAGTTAGGGAAAAATGAAAACTTGGTATTATCATAAGGCTAGAAGCCGTGAGTTTAAACCAGGAGACAAGGTTCAAAGTGCCACCTGGTGTCAAAGTATTTAACCATACAGGTATGATGTCATCATGTGACACGTTGTGAGGCCATGACCTTGCGGTTGCACATAGTTTGGACAAATGGTTCCAAAGATATGGAAAAAATTGTGAATTTTATGTGACAAAGCTCCACCTTGAGTCAAAATTTTGAACCAAGCAGGTATATTGTCATGGGACCCATTCTCAGGTCGTGATAATATATTCCAAATATTTCCAGAGATATGATAAAAACAGTGATTTTTCAGTTTTTGGCCCCTGGTGGCCAATCTAGAAATTGTAAATTGTCCAAAATTGAATCAGATCTTCCTCTTTGTGATATTTACTTATATGCAAAACATTACATTTCTAATTGAAATATTACTGTTATCGCGTTAACACGTAGGGCGGCGCGGCGGCAGTGGCGCTGGGTCCAAAAACATAATATCCCCGAAACGTCGTTCGGAGATATAATAAAGCAAATAATCAATATTAAAATGATTCCACAAAGTGTTACGATATGGGAAAATGATGTTTACCCACAATTTTTCACCACATAATTATTTATTGTGGAACAACAGAGTCATTACTATCAATAGAAAATCTCAAGCTGATTGGTATGACAGAGGTATAATATTTGTTTATGATTTATTGAATTCTGATGGTCACGGTCCTTTGAAGATTTTATTTAAAAATACAAAATCACTTCAACAAGAAAAGGGGGTGACAAAATATGTAAAGCAGTTCCCATTACATTACTTCGCAAGATTCAAAACAGCACGCAATATCATACAATTATACCCTCTTCACCTCCTCTACAAATTGGAGACATCAACTTGCTGGATAAAAAATGTGAAAAGACAATCAGCCTGATTTTTACGCAAATAAATTTGGGAGACTTTAACTCATGCTCCATCCGGGACAACATAGAGGCCCCATTGAGGAGACAGGCCTTCTCTTTTTACTTATCTTGTCCAATTGCTCCTAAAGTTAGAGACCCATTATAAATTAGCTACAGCAATATACCCTGTCAGTGATTTTTTTTCACAAAAGATTCAGATTTGAAGTGGATCCCTGTACATTTTGTTTGTCTCAGGTTGAAACTATCGACCATTTATTTTTTGAATGTTTGTTTTCTATTTCATTTTGGTCTGATGCACACAGCTGGCTGTCTTTAAAAATGAACAACATACCTCTTTTTTCTCACAATAATAAATTCTATTATATGGAAAATCTGGATGATAATTTTTTAGACATTGTTAATCTTGTAATTATTTTGGCTAAAAATCTTATTCAAACTTATAAATAGAATGGCAGTACTTCCGCCTTCAATGTGTTTATTTCCACCTTTTGTAATTATTTTAAGTCACTTAAAGCTGTGGAAAAAATGAAAAATAGCGCTGTCGCGAGCGGGACCCCACAGCCTTGCACTTTAGTGGCGGTCATATTGGATTATGGGAGCAGGAAATAAATCAATCATGAATAAATAAAAATGCGGTGAAAATTTTTTATTTAAAAAGTATAATTTTGTACGTCCATGTTTAAATGAATAAAATGTTTCAAACTCGGAGACGGAAATTGATGGTGCGCCAGAATTTAAAGTTATATTTTGGTGAACACTTTTACTTCGGTGAATTTGGTGAATTCTGGATCCGCTCTCTAGACCGGAACCAGAATCCAGACAAACTTCAGAGTGAACGGAAACCAGGCTCTTCTCCCCTGTATGAAGAGCCTGGTGATACGAAGCTACTCCAATGTGCCACTTTTTCACAGCAATGGAAGGTCGTGGAGTCTCCCAATAGTTCCCGGAAGTTAGCAACAAGACTCGTCTAGCAGCTGAGTTGAAGCGGAATGGACCGTTCATGATGATCTTTCAAAAGGTAAGACGTTTGAAGAATAAGATATTGTATATTGTATATTGTCAGCACATCTGAATTAAATTAACACGTACAGTAAAGCGTTTAACTGGATTATCCCCTGCACGATTCAAGAGATATTTAACGTTTATGGACAACAAATTAGGCGATGATATTAGCTAGTAGCAGTTAGCGACACAGTTAATAGCGCTAACCCTGAGCAGCAGCATACTTGTAAACTCTGTCCTCTCGGTGCCTCTCAGAGTTTATTCAAGATTTCTTCTTCATGAGGTAATTGCAGTGCATAAGTGCAAAATAAAAAGATGCACATAAAATGTATGTGTATAAAGAGATAAATTTGTGTTTTAATATGCATTGTTCTGTATTGTTGTTTCGTGTTTAATGAGCCCTTCCAAAAAATATTACTGTACATGCAAGCCTAAATAAATTTATACCTTCTGCATACAAAAAGTCAATGAAAAAGTTGTTTTAAACTTATCACTAAACACCAATACATAAGTGCAGATATACATAAAAATTATGAACAGATAAATTGTAATTATTTCCAGTGGATTTTCTAAGATGCCACGCTGAATATTATGCAGCTTTTAATAATGCAGGGACTAATTGTGCTGTCAGTTAATACTCATTGATAGTCATGTCAGTCCTCTTTCCTTTCTGAAAGTCATGAAGTGACTTCCCATAAAGGGCTAGTGGGGGTTCAGGCTTTCATTGCAACCAAGCAATTACACACGTGATACTACTAATTAACCCCTGGACTCTTTCCTAATAAGCTTGATTAGTAGCATCAGGTGTGTAGCTGCTTGGTTGCAATGAAAGCCTGCACCCACAATGGCCCTTTCTGGGAAAGATTGGGGACCCCTGACTTAGATCCTCCATTTTCATGGGATTATTAAAACGCCAAACAAATAAAGAAATGGCTGAAAATTAGACAGAATTTTGAAATGTTCCTTCCTCTCCCTCTTCATGATTAACATGAGATTAAACAAGCATTGTAGTCAAAAGCAAAGACAAACCAAGAATTCAAAGCAATCGACAACAGGAACACACTCTTTAAAGCTGTAGTATGGAATCTTGGAACAGCAAGCAAGATTTGAATGTAGCCTCACCTCTAAACCCACCCCTTCCCCTCAAGTCTCTGACCAAAGCCACGCCCCCTGATTCACATGCACGAGCGCGAGTCTCGCATCCCGTTACCTGGATGCAGTGTCGTATGCCTGAATCGTCAGCGGAGCTGTGTGAGCGCTAGAGGCCAAACACAGCGAAATATCTACATTTTACTATCAACAAGTATCCTATGTGGCCTCAGGTCAAAGACCAAACCAATACGACTACCTGGGCATATTAGAAATAGAGTTACAGCATATTACGTATAAAATACAGCTAGCCACTGAGCTAGCCTTAGCACTGGAAGCAAGCTAACGTCAGACACGAACGCAACGTTTGTAACATGAAATCTTCTCAACAGAGTGTGACTGTAACCACTGACGTCTTACACATGAAGCTACAGTATATGGCATTTCAGAATGTTTGTTTACAATATGCACCAAGATACTTCCGGGTGGCAGAATGCGAGCGGCTTCCCACTGACCTGAAGACATTCAGCCGGGAAAGCCTGTCTTAAATTAATAAGTTTGGGGTTTATGACTTGATATTTTGTAAAACGAGACGAGAAATGTTGACTGTTAAATATGAAATTTATATACAATGTATCGTATGTATGATATATGATGTATCTACCAGCCACCCACTTGTGTTAGCAACCAACTACCGATGAAGTTATTGCTATGAGCCGAGCTTGCAACGCCTATCGGCGGCAAGTGTTGCCTGCTTTTGCCCTATGGCTTCTGCAGTTAATCTGACAGCAGAGCCCCTGGTGACAGCATTCTCAGGTGACAGCGACAACAGCATCCGCCAAGGAAAAAGCACATAACCGTTTATTTTTAACAATATTACAATTGTGAGAAAGGTGAACAAATAAATTCTCGCCCTGAAATGTTAAGTAGACAAGAACGCAACTGTCTCAAACGGCAGATTCAGCTTACCTTGTCCTCGCGTTCTTGGAAATTTCTACTCCCGTTCTCAATTTCTCAGGTATGAACTCACAAATAAGGTAGTCCGTGAGAAATGACAGCGCTTATGCTGGCTAGCGTTTGTCCAGCTGTAAAGAATCACCCACAACTAGGCTACACAGCTAATTGAATTGCGTGTGCATGAGAAATGATTGTCATCATCAGTCACTCCTCCTGGCTCTGATTGGTTGTTTTGTCCGGTCGCGGTGAAATCTTGCAGACGGAATTAGAAGCACTAGAATAAAGCAATCGCTCCCAAAATCGATAGGCTTCATGACCTTACCACACACAAGGCCCATGCCAAATTTTAAATGAATTGGCTGAACTTTGTCACCTATAGAACGTTATGAGCAAATCTCTAGTGACGGGGCGTGACTTGTTGTCTGGGGATTCAAAAAAGTAATTTCAGTGTAGTTTTGTGCCAAAATGTCATTCTATTTCCCGCAAAGACTTCACGTAATGTTACATTAACGGAAAGACTGAAAGCAGGTCATGAGGAATTATTAGTTTGAAGGGGATGTTCTATATGTACTGAATCACCAGCGCTGCCACGGGTATACTGGAATAACTGAACCAAGACAGCAAAATTTAAGCTTTTACAGTCAAGAATGTAAATTCAATTACATAAAGTGTCCAAGAGTGATCCCTTTCATAATCCTGCTTCCCTAAAATGAAAAAGTATCTGAAAATGGTCAACAAATACACAAACAATCACCTGTCAATCAGTCGATTTCAGAGGTAGAATTCGTGCTTAGAGGTTAATATTTGACTGAGCACTGAACATCACAAAAAATTAACTGGCTCTCTTTCTGGCATAATTGGTAAACTTATGTTTGCAGTTAAGTAAAAAGAAGAGCAATAACTGAATGATTAATTTTACAAGTTTCCTGAAAGTTTAACAGCAGTGAAATCTAATTTGTCAGGGGCCCCTGGTTTGAGCATTCAGAGGTACATTTATGGATTCTTCAGACCTACATTTATTGTGGATTCTTGTCAACAACTCTATCGCAACTAAATACTGGAAGATGGGTATTCTTTAGGGATGATAGTGAATCGCTGTCCTACTCAGATATGTTGTGGAATAAGTTATGGAGGGACCACTGGACCCTGGAGGTCTGCGAGGGAAACCTGTAGCACCACCCCAGAAATAAGAGGTTTGTGGACCATCCCCCTTCCCTCTTTCCCCTGTCAAACCTCCCTGTCCTCCTCCTCTCTGTCTCCAATTTTCACTCAATTGCACATTTTCACACCGCCAACGTCCCTCTTTTTTTCTGTGCTTATTGTATGATACATGGGATAAACAGCAGGGAAAATGTCATACAATATACTTCATGTTTAAAAAAATATACCATAACATGCTTCACTAGCTACCAGAAATCTGAAAGTGTCTATTAATGAACAACAAACAAGCTATCTTAAATCAGGAAAGCACAACGAGCAATTGAAAGGCAAAGGTTTAACGCTGGAAAAAACACTTGTTTCAGAAGAGTCACAAAGACAACAACTAGAAATTAAATGACAACAAATATGCCTAGTGAGCAGCTCATAATAGGTTAAATTATTGCTACTGGGTACAGTTCATGTCACTCTGATGCTCAGTGTATAATTCCTCAGCTGGATCGTAGCATATAGATGATGACTAGATTTTCAATATCTAAACTAAACGCTCGATTCTACAAATATGACAGAAAGTTACTGTTGGATTTGATGGAATGGCTGTCATGGCGGATAATTATGCCATGCAGATGCACTTTGCTGAATGCAAAAATTGAACATTAAATGGGATTTGAAGATGCACAAACAAATGTTAAATACGAACAAAACTTTTTGAGTTGATCATTCTGCGAGACAATGAACACAACTAAATCTCACAATCAACCAGTAATCACTGAATGTTCTGCGAATATTGATCTGTGATGTCCCGCTCAATCTTAGTCAGCAGAGAAGGCACAAATCAGTAAGTACAAGCTTTGGCTAAATATTTATTCGTGTTAGTTAAGCCAACAAAGAATACTGGGTTGAATTGAAGTGAAAATCAATGGATTTTGGAGGAATGGGTCTTGATATGGTGCCCTGCAAAAATTATTTCATGACATTGATATATTTTATACAACCCCAATTCCAAAAAAGTTGGGATGCTGTGTAAACTACACATTATACAATGATTTGCAAATCTCATAAACCCTCATTTTATTCACAGCAGAAGATAAACAGCATATCAGATGTTGAAAGAGAGATTTTACCATTTCATGACAAATATTCGCTCATTTTGAATTTGATGGCAGAAACACATCTCAAAAAAATTGGGTGAAGGCCAACAAAAGGCTGGAAAAATAAGTGCTACAAATAAAAAAAACAGCTGGAGGAGTATTTTGCGACTAGGCTAATTGGCAACAGGTCAGTAACATGACTGGGTATAAAAAGAGCATTTTAGAGAGGCAGAGTCTCTCAGAAGTAAAGATGGACAGAGTAATAAAAAAGTAAAAAGTATAGTGCTCTGTGGATTTGTCCTCATATCCGAATATACCTCCCTTCTACATCTTTCTCTGAAAATTTTTGCATATAACTACTGTGGCAACTGGAATAACGGATATGCCCACTGTCCTCATCACGCCTCCCAAAGTCTGCAATCCTCCTCTCTTTACCATTCCTCTCCCGCAGCACCATGGACAGCGCATGCCGTACAGGCCTCCATTCAGCACCCCTGGCCGCGACGCTACGCTGGACAGCTCCCCCCAGCTGCGGCCTGGGGTATGAGAAGGGCTCTCCGAGTCCTTTCTGCATGAGGCCACGCGCCTGCTCCCCGTCAGCTTCAATCACCAACACAATAAAAAGCCAGCAAGGCAGCAGACAGGAACAGGTTGGCTGAGCGTGCCTTTCGCAAGTGCCTTACTAACCACTGTTCTCACTCTACTTTTCCTATCAGAGTCCGAAGGCGAAGAGACGGGGGCCTCCAAGTTTCGCTCCATCCAGAAAGCCTCACTCTGGCCACTACTCTGCTACATGACAGCGGTTAATTCCTCTAAGGGTCTTAAGGCTCAGGAAGTCTATTGTCTTTTGGTTCATTTATGTAAATAAAATTACCGCCAAATGGGCTGGATTCTCGCCAACCTATTGCCCTGTCTTTGCCTGCTTTTCTGGTGGGTTGCAGCATTCACATTACTGTCAATCAATAATACCACCCACCCTCCCAACTGCCATGGCCACAATTACAGGATGATGCGAATTGATTCTGAAAGCTTGCTCTTCTCATTTGGACATGCTTAGTCTCTGTAAGGTGGGTCTCTTGCAAAAACGCGGCATTTACTGAATTAAAATCAAATTAATGTTGAACTTTGACATAGACTTTGATTAGTAATGAATATTTAAATAATGGATATTGTTTAAAGAGCAGGAGAAATGGCTGCTGTGATGTTGTAAATCTTTGGAATTGCTAAGGAACAGAGTGGGTTGCTTGGGTTCAACTTGCCTCAGTGCTCACAATTATGAATGCAATGACATCACTCATTGTATATTAGCTGTGTGCCATTGGAAACAAGGTGTGAGCGTTTGGTGTTCAGTATAGGGTGTTGTGATGGTCCTGCCCTGCAGGCCCTCCCCCCTCCTGTTTGCACCTCCACCTCAACGAGCTACAGCTGCTGCTCGTTGAGGTGGAGGTGCTATTAAGAGTATAAAAGAGCTGCACTGCCAGTCTAGCAGTGCAGCTGCATTCTGGTTCTTATACCATGCTCGATGGAGCCCTGTCTTTTGCCGCTGCTCTCCTGATGTTTGCTTTAAATTAAACTTTTTATTTATATTTTTACTCAGCCTGTGCACTTGGGTCCCTTTCTTCTGGTTTGGGTACATGGTCCCAGTGCCCGCCGTCTTGTTGCCTTCTGCCGGCGGGACCAAACCATGACAGGTGTGACAAAAACATTTCACAAAATCTGATTTCAGTAATGAGGCACTGAGCTTCACTGAGGGAGGTACGTGCAAATTACGAGTAGTAACCTACCTAACCTAGTAACCATGGACCGCATCACAAAAAATAGGGGTAGCTCTTGCCCCTGTCGTCATAAACAATGGACAGAAAAGCTCTGTTGCTCTTGTTCCATTTATTTTAGCTATTCCAAAACTGGGGAAATGTTTTATCCACTGAGCCCTGTGTTATTTTTGCTCATTTTTCACCACTTTTGTTCCAGCCTCCTGGACGAGCTACTAATTGTCGCTGCCAGGCAATCTATTGTTCTTTTCAGGAGACGTTAGGCCATAATGCATTTGTGTCTGGTACTGCAGTACGAATGTGTTAGTGTGCTTTCTGTGAGAGAAACATATTAGACAACTTGAAATTTGATTGCTATGTATCACCCAGCACAGGGCATCACCATTGCTATTTTGCTTGGGGCAATGAACTGCTATACACTCAGAAAAAGTGGAATGATTTTGGATGCACTTTAAATGCATCGGTTTTAAAGGGCAAACCGAAGCAAAAAAGCTCAAACGGTGAACTCAGTGCCGCAGAGGAGCAGTAACCTAATACACAGGGGTCTAAGTGATGATGTGATTGTACCTGCTGGAATACACTACTTGATATTGAATATTCATATTCATGTTCTTAAGTCTGAAACAGTGCAATAGATGTTGCATGAATCAAAACTCTCCATTAAATCTGATTTGCCACCAGCCTGGCATGTCTGCTACAGCACGTACCTGGGAGTATCTAATAAAATTGATTGATTATGAAAAATTTGTCTAACCTTAAAGCAACAACATAGGGCCATACACAGCTCAAATGAATGTGAATGTAACAACAGCTCAGAATGAAACATTCCTTGGGGAATGAAAAAATACATTTCTGTGCTGTCAGTCAACTATAATTGCCTAATTCAAATTAATTATTGAATGTGACTTTAAAAAAATCCACAAAGGAATTTTGAGGGCTTTGAAAATTACACTGGGATCTCTAGTTTCTACTGGCTCCAGACTGTATAATTTATAATAACGCCAAGCGAGAAATTGCGTATTCGTGTTTATTTTATTATTTTTACTCTTTTCAAGTTCTGGTCACATTTTCCTACTGAACTTCTGAGGTATTACTTGACCTTTCAAAAAACATGTTGCCTCTATTCACTTTATCTTTTTGAGTCTGATAACCAAAATCACTTCAGACTATCTTTAAATAATCTGTGATTAAAAGGTTTTAGGATAAAACAGGCATAAACATTTCTACGTTTGTTCTGCATTGGGTGATAAGACCAATGGCAAGTTGCAGTTTTATGAAGTGCAGCCCGCTAGATTCTAAAAAAAAAAAAACCCATTGTATGTCTCTTACATATTTGATTGTTTAAACTATCTGGGATTTCAGCATCTAAAAGTGTTTTCAGATACATTTCTTAGAAATCAATATTTTAATGGAGGAAACTGAGAGACAATCACGTTGCACTTTGACCGTTTGTTTTTGCGTTTTGGGAGAAGGTTTTTTCCCAGCATAGCTTAGTGAGGAATGTTCTCAAGTGGACAAAGTCTCAACTAACTTCTTACAGACAAAGAATGTAAATTTGATCGTACATGATTGAATGTAATGTATTGCTCCATGGCATTAAAGGATTTTATCAAATAGATTCCAAGCACAGCAATATTTGGAAGAACTTTCCTGCCTTTTCAGACAAATCATGGATGAACTGAATTAGCCCCGTGTTTAAACCATTTTGAGGTTGTTCAGAATTAAATACCAAGGAAAAAAAAACAGGTTGGAGGTGAAACAGTATATGTCCTGGATCATAAATTCATTGTGCAGACATGTGGTCCCCCCCCTCACGTCTCATGTACAGGGTATTACACATGGGTATTACTGCCCCCTTCTGAAGCACAGGGCATTACACATGGGTATTACTGCCCCCTTCTGAGGTACAGGGCATTAAACATGCGTATTACTGCCCCCGTCAGAGGCTCAAGGTATTACAGATGGGTATTACTGCCCCCTGTCTGAGGTACATGGCATTACACATGGGTATTACTGCCCCCTGCCTGAGGTACAGGGTATTACACATGAGTATTACTGCCCACTGTCTGAAGTACAGGGTATTACACATGAGTATTACTGCCCCCTGCCTGAGGTACAGGGTATTGCAAATGGGTATTACTACCCCTGGTCTGAGGTACAGGGTATTACACATGAGTATTACTGCCCCCATCTGAGGTACAGGGTATTACAAATGGGAATTGCTGTACCCTGTCGAAGGCACAGGGTATGACACATTGTTATTAGCTACTGCTCCCTGTCTTAGGTACAGGGTATTACATAATGTCTCCAGCCTCAGATCCAGGGTATTACACAACATGGGTATTATTGCCCCCTGCCTGAGATACAGCGCATTACATATTGATGTTACTGCCCCCTGCCTAAGGTATAGGGTATATCACATGGGTGCAACTGCCCCGTCTGAGAACCGGGCATTACACGATTATCACTGCCCCTTGCCTGAGGTACAGGGTATTACACATGGGTATTATTCCCCCCTGCCTGAGGTACAGGGTATTAGACATGGGTATTACTGCCCCCTGTCTGAGGTAAAGGCTATTACACATGGGTATTACTGCCCCCTGCCTGAGATACAGGCTATTACACGGTGACAACAGCTGCTGCTTCATGAAGTCTGCTGATAACTGGGGCCGCTGCCCACTGTCTGATGTAAGTACTCAAAATGGAGGTAACTGTCAGTCTCATGGCCCTTCTCTGTTTAATGGCGCCATGTTTTTCTGCAAATCTTACGGTTAGCAGTGCAGACCCAGATGCACATTCAGCTTCACTGTCCCAGGAATTGCGGTGTGCAAATGCTTGTGTTTTAACTCCTTTTTAAGTAAATTTTGTTGTGCCTTGAAATCAGGAGAGGTTGGCGGTCATTTTTGGGATTTGTTGCATTTTATGAATCATCAGGAAACACCATTTTCCCATGGATATTTTGTGCAGATAAGTCTGAGGCAGTGGCGTAGCCAGCGGGTGTGCCAAAACCCGTCTGTTTATGACGGCAATAAGTCCTGGCTAGTTCTCAATCATTATCCATGATTGACGCGTTTTCCACTTATCGTAATTAGCAACTGAAGATACGGTTTCTCTCCATATGCGATCTAACTGTGATGAAATCATGGGCTAAATTCAGTACAGTTGCGGAACAAGAACAGAGAATTGGGTTGCACAAAACCCGTTAGAAACTATTTTTAGTCCTGACCTGTTCTCAGTCATTTTCATAATTAACAGAACGTTCACTCCAAGTGCACTCCACAGTTAACAGGTGGTGCTTGTTCTCCCCCACAATCATTCATCTGTCTTACCTAATCGGGGAGAACAAGCAGCACTTGTTAACTGTGGAGTGCTCTCGGAGTGAACGTTCTGGTAATTATGAAAATGACTGAGAACAGGTCAGGACTAATAATTGTTTCAAACGGAAGTTTTGTGCAACTTGGATCTTGTTCTGCAACTGTACTGAATTTAGCCCATGATTTTATCGCTGTTTGATCACATATGGAGAGTGTCTTTAGCTGCTAATTACCATACTTGGAAAGCGCGTCAATAAAGGAAAATGACTGAGAATTAGCCAGGACTTATTGCTGTCGTAAAGGGACGTGATTTGGCACACCCGCTGGCTATGCCACTGGTCTGAGGGCCTCCATTGGATTTTTGTCCCCGGCCACCTCATGAAGCCGAGCAGGATTGCAGTGGAGTTTGTCCACCTGCTCGTCCATTTAGATTGATAGGGACAAATATTCTCAGAAACGCTTTACCTAGATCAGGGGTGGGCAATTCAGGTCCTGGAGGGCCAGTGTGTATGCAGGTTTTTATTTCTATCAATTACCCTCACTAATTTACTTAATTTGTTACATACACAAATAGATTTGTGCAAAGGTTTGATCAAAAAAAATGTTTTAGGTAGGGACACAGTCTTTGATGGTCATTAATGATATTTTAAAGAAATGCATCACAATTGTCAGAGTTCATGACTAGTTTAGCTAAATTAGATAATCAACTAATTAGCGGCCAGAAGTTGGTGTGGAAATCAGGGACAGATACGGCCCTCGTTGCCCACCCCTGACCTAGATGAATAATATGTGTGTGTGTGTAGGACTGTTGTCTTGTGTGCAAGGTGCACCCACTCGTCAGAAGAGCAGGGGCGGCCTGGATCTTCAATTCTGTCAATATATGAGTGAATCCATATCGCTCTATTCAAGCATGCAAGTGAGAAGGCTAAAATGTTTTTATAATGGCCTCTAAATGTATTTATTTATTTATTTGCACCATAAAAAGAAGGACAATTACAAAAACAGAAATAAAACAAGAATAAGAAATGCAGGAGAGGTCAAAAACCTTATTGGGCTTAAAGAAAGCACCTCCCCAAAGAATATACAAAAAATAAATCAACAACAACGAGAAAAAGCAACCACAAATAACAAAAAGCAGTAATAAAACTGCCAAAAAATAGCACACACACAAAAAGTCAGAAGAAAATCAAAGTAAAATAATTGTACCAAAGAAGATGAGCATGTATATGAGACAATGATCCAATTACAACTATATTGAAAAAGAAACTCTTGGGAGTCTTGATTTATCAGGTAAGCTTTCAGTTTATCACCCACGCTTTTGTCACACTACATAAACGGTTTCTGTCAGCTCGTTTCCTTACTCTGAAGATGACTTCCGCTCAGGTTGTCGAAACGTCAGGTCACCACAACAGTCTTACTCAAGACTACTCTCACCCGGACGATCATTTTACCAACTCATTGACTACACCTGGGTTCAAACCATTTACTCTTAAGCTTTTCGTCTTCACTTAAAATTTTTGAGGGATAAAGATAATTTAGCGATATGAAGATAAGAATTCCAAAGTATGGAGCCTCTGTAAGCAAAAGAAAACTGAGTATGTGTAGTGCGGCAAAAAGGAGGATGAAGTTTATCAGTGTGTCTTGAGTTGTAAGAATGGACCTGAGAGTTAACTTTGAAGAATTCATGAAATGATTTGGGCAGCAAATGGGAAAGATGAATATATCTATAAATAAATATGCATGATTGAAGTATATTAATATCATAAATGGACAATATGTGAAATTAGAGAAGCAGATGGTGACAAGTAATTAGAAAAGGTGGCTAATCTAACAGATTACTGCAGAGAATGAAGAAAACCCAGTGTGACCCACTGCTAAAAGGTGGTGACAGTAATCAATCAGTTTTTACCAAGTGTCTCACAAATTTGGCCCACAGCTGGAGTACCCCAACCAATTTTATTTTTGGAAATGGAGGGGGGGGGTCTTTGCAATAATTTCAGGGGGGAAGGCAGAATTCCTCACTTCACCCCTGTTTGCACTCACTCTGGTCCTATTACCGACCGGCCTGAACTCTTTGGGATTTATTTTGTGTTGAAATAAAGTTTTATAATGCTTTTTTCCTCCGTCTCACCCAGGCTGTTTGCTGTAAGGACATGAAGCACTGCTGCCCTGATCAGGAGCTGTGCGCTGAGACAGCTGTCAGAACATTATCTCGGTTAAGAGAAGACGTCTAACCTGTCTGTGATCCTGAGCCAATCGAGGTCCCAATTTCACCCTAGGGGCCACACCCAACATCCTCCGTAAGTCATCACTGGACCTCCTCAACTACAACCTGCGTTCAATGTTCCAAACCATATGCAACATGCTATTGGTCAGACGTTTCCGGGACCTGCACGCCAGCCTTGTAATCACGAGCAAAGCACCATTGGACAGATGATCCACCGAAACATAAATGTCTTGTACACACACCCAAGGAAACCACCAGTGGACATTCTTGGCCACAACCTACCCAAAAACCTATGCAACAAAGCATTCAACATTGTCTCCTCAGTCTTGGGCATTACATTCTTAGATGGGCGTGGTATGGTCAGATGGAATGAGTCAGTTGAAAGCAAATTGTATATCCTAAAATTCCAATTTAAGGTCATACAATTTATGATCAACCAACTCATTCCTTCTTACTGTATCACCCATCTCCTGAACTTGGAAAGATGGCATTTAGTTACTATGCCCCATGGTGCAGGAGCCGGTAACCATTGTATGCAGGGAGAGAGAGAGATAAGTTGAAAAAGCACTACAAAATGAAAAATTACTAATTAAAGGAGAGATGTTCTGCGATTTGGGAAACAAGGACTCATGTTGATGGTCAGTGATGAAATATATGAAATACCTACAACTTACAGTTTAAAGCACTGTAGTCCTCAAACATCCGTTTATGTCTAATCCAATAGGTAAGATGGGTATGTTTAAAACTACCGATAAAATATGTGTTAATTCCCTACGTGTACCACAAGAGGACATGTCATCCCCATTTCATTTCATGAATGCACCGAGAGGGTCAGAAGATGTAATGCTTTTAGGTACTTTCAGAGCTGTATTCCAGTCCCTTCATTTGCAGATGTGGAATTTATTTTGTATCCTACGTTTACCATAGAAATAACATATAGTGTAGCCTTACATGCCAGCAATGCAATCTATGATAGTCAGCTCTAACAAGACCATCTTGCCACCCTGGTCTTATGTACAGTGCTGCGAAAAAGTACTTGCCCTCTTCCACATTTCTTTTATTTTTGCTTATGTCATATCAAATATTTCAGATCGTGCAACTAATTTTCATGTTAGATAAAGATGTGAGTAAAGACAAAATACAATTTTGAAATGATCATTTCATTTATTGAAGGTAAATACTTATTCAAGCTATATCATCCATGTGAAAAAATAATTGCCTCCCCAAAACCTAATATTTGGTTGTGCCATCCTAGGCAGTGTAATGAGAAAACGTGCCAGTAGATGGCAGTATTACCTTTTTTTGTTAAGCCCAGTCTGGAGCTATGTTTGGGCATGTCCTGGGCATGTCTGAAAAGGAAAGTCCCAAAGAATTTTAAAAAGTCTAAAAGGTGGCAGGGGGCTGCAAAAGAGTATATAAGGAGAAAAATTGAGAGAGTGTAGTAGTAGGAGAAATTGCAAGGAGAAGAATACATTTGACCAGACCTGTCACTCTTTTCAAGACCTGTGAAGTTTTTTGTGGATTTTTGCCTGTGTTGGGAGCATTTTCCTGTCCCAACCCCATCTCAAAGGGACTTTAAATACCTTTTTTCTTGTCAATCTTGGTCAGTAGATTAGATTGTAAATTAGTTCAGTGCTTTTGTCAGTAGATTAGATTGTAAATTAGTTCAGTGCTCTGTTTAAGTTTTAAAATTTTGTCTGTCATCCATTGCTGTCTTATATGTCACAACAGCAGCAAAAGCTGCAATCAAAAGCTTGTGTGAACCAATGACTGTATATAAATATGGACAACCTAACAGCTTCTCAAAGGTAAGGCAAAAAGATCTTGATCACCATCTTGTGGCTGGCTGCAGTGCAGATTATAACCCCACCCAATCCATGTAAGTGGATGGAACATCGGCCACAGTAAAAATTCAATCACGTGTCAAATTTTTTTTTTTCCTTAAGATGGTTTCTGTCACCTTAAGTAGTTTTTACCATGCTGATGAATGTTCATGTGCTAATTTTTTCCCTTAAGTTTAGTCGCAGTTACTGGTGTTGTGTATGAGTATCTTGTGTACAGCACTGTTTTATCATTTGTAAATGGAGATTTCTTAGACACTGTTTAAATGCCCATTATGACTGGTCAGCGATTTGGTTATTTTGGTTATCATTTGGCACCCTCTGGTGGTATGTCTGAAGAAAAACATGATCTGATGCAATTCCACTCGTTTGTGATGAAATAGACTAGTGCTTTCTAGAAGTTTCTGGTTTCTTGCCTGGTGGGGGCCGGATCAGCCAAGACTCCGGTAGATCTTTCCAGAATAATCCTAGTCTTTATAAATGCTGTGATTTTGCTCAGTTGGGGAGAAGAGTTATTGTTTTGGCATTAGAGTTACATAGTGGCATTAGAGTGTTATTACAAGATTAAACAGTGGATTATTTGTAGAAGTTTTTTTTTTAATCAGTGAAGAATACATTTGTTGAAGTTGTCATTGCTGGTTTTCTTCGTTGTGATTTTCAAATCATAACACTGGTTTCAGGGCTGTACGGTGCAACAAATATGTCGGACGTGCAACATGAAAATTGGTCCATGCGATGAATGAACGAATGAACTGTTGTAACACCGGTGCGATCAGGCGTTGTATGTGTGCGAGAGAGCGAGACGAGAAACAATGCCACCTCCCTAATGTACTTCGTAGTTGTAGTCTGTCATATGATAAGAAACACGATCCCACCTGCCTATTCAACACCATTTCCCACAATTCCTCCGCTTAATACACCAGTGACGTGTGATCAGAGATTAGTTAGGTGAGGCAGAATCCTCACCATAAAGCAAACGATTACTCCCCTTTGCTTGATTAGCAATCAGACGATTAACTAATTTAGTAAGACTATTCGGCAGAATGTCGGGCCAATTCAAGTATTCGCAGCATTATTTCTCAGTACATCGAACTTGAAATGCTCACGAAACTGCAGATTTGCGCGTACTTGCTTACAGGAAGCCAAAGCAAACAATGCCATTCTTATTCGGAGTTCAATGCCTGATCAATATGCAATGGATTCCCCTTCAAATACGCACTTTTTTAAAACCCCAAGCAAAAAATAAAAAATGAGGCGTTTATTTTCAGAGTTCTTTCATAATCCATTTAAAAAAAAGGTTAAAACAATACACGAGATTATCGTGAGTTGAGATTCTTTTCTATTGATTAAACGTATTTCCATCCTTGCTGTCTTGTATCGAAGTGTATGCATAAATGAATATTTTTGTCGTCATCACCTATCAGTAAACAGGCTTCCAATAGTTTTGGATTTAATAGATTTAATCGTCAAGCAGGTATAGTACGTGGCAACAGCTTGACAAAATCCAGCGATAAAAGGCCTCACATCACCGAACGTTTCAAGAATACACTAATAAATAACAGCATGTATAAACAGTATTTCAGAATGTTTATATAAAAAGTATGCACAGAATTCATAAATACCTAAATAAATAGTATTAATATCAAATAATGGGGAGGTCTGTTTAATGTTAATGCAAATTCATTAAAATTGTATGAATTTAAAGACCTCCAAGACCTTGAAAGTACTTCAATTTACAAAGAGATTATTAATATTTTATAAGTCTTTAAATGATAAACTGCACTACTTGTGGTTGGTTTTAGAGATGTTCCAGATGCTTTTACTGTGCTACAAGTTTTTGTCTTGTGCTACAAGACTATGACCCTCCATAGCACCAGTGCTATGAGCAGAAAAAGTTAACGACAGCCCTGGGTTACTATTAAAATGGGGTGTTAAGACATGACTGACAGACTCTCGGTACGGAGGTCGCCCACCAGCGTATTTCCGGGAATTCCTAAGCTCTGGAATGCAACCATCGAGAGGAGATATAATGTTAACATCACACATGCGTAAGTTGATAGGTCCCAATACAAATGTATATAATTCATGATACATTTCCAAGTCATGATACATTTCAAAATTAACAGTAAAATTGTCGTCGAATTGTCGAATGACGTCACGTACTGTTTGAACTGATGCAATTCCTAATTAAGCAAAGCCAGTTTGCTTGCTAGCTAGCAAGCTAGTGGAAAAAATTTGTCACAGGTCCCTCTAATGTTGGTAGGAATGGAAATACAGTACATATTATTGTACCTGACATAGCCCTTGTGGGAGACATGGTAGCGCAGTGGTCAAGTAGGCTTGACTTGAGAGGTCCAAGGTTCAAGCCCCGGCCACGGCCTTCGCGATGTGTTCTTGGGCAAAACACTTTACTCCCACACTCCCCGCCTCACTCTACCCAGGTGTATAAATGGGTACCAGCAAATAGGCAGGGAAACTTGTCTAAGAGCTGGGGGGAGTATCTGCGATGGACTGGCATCCCATCCAGGGGAAGTAGTAATACTCCTAGTCGCTTCATGCCATGGAAACCGGGGTTAAGCACCAGCCCGATGGGCCACTAGACTCGAACAGGCTTACTTCTTACTTCTGAGCCCATGTGGTTATATCACCTACAGATAAATGATGGTCCTAGATGCAGTGCTGTCTGAGTTCACTAGTATTCAGCTTAGGCTAGTGCCCTTGTGCTTTATGCGCAGAAATTCCTCCAGATTCCTTAAATCTTTCCATTATATTATGCACCGTAGTTAATGAGATTTCAAAATCCCCTTTCTATCTTTATTCAAGGAACATTGTTTTGAAGGCTTTCAATGATTTTCTCTCTCATTTGAGGGCAACTTGGCAAACCTCGGCCCATCTTCACCTCTGGAGGACTAGGCCTTACCTGGATGCTGCTTTAGTGCCAAATGATGATTACAGTTACTTGCTGACATCAGCTTTTTCAAATCACTTCATTACTAGTCCTAAATTGGCCCTGTCCCAACTTTTTTTTGGGAATTTGTTGCAGGCCTCTATAGTGGGAGTGTATATAGATTTACAAAAAAAAAAAAGAAGTTGACCAGGAAAAGCAAACATTAAATATCTTGTCTTCCCACTGTTTATGGTAAAATACAAGTAAAAAAAAAAAAAAAAAAACCCAAGTTTCTGTTTTTATAGGCATTTGCCGTACCATCCCAACTTTTTCCAAGTTGGGGCTGTACTTTTCTTGCTCTGTAATTCCTCCACATGAATATTGCAAAGCACTCTTTATAACATGAACAGATAAATATTTGAGCAAGACTATACTCATATTTTCAGTTGGCTTAGCAGCCATTCAAACTGTGCTGACATAATGTTCAAAGGTGATATAAGGTAAAACAAAAACACCAACCTACAGTCACTCTTTGTGTAATGTCTCCATGTAGTGGAGACTACAGTCAAAATTTCGAGAAGCAGATCTTGGGATTCCAAGCCACAAAAGGGGTGTAAAATTCAAGGAGGAAAAGAATAGGATGCCACAAAACTCTAAAACAAAAACAATGCATGGGATGCAACTGGTCATGAACAATGAAACAATTAATTCCAGCTATTAAACACAAATAGTTTATAGGATGCCACAACTAGTCATGAACATTCATATAGTTTATTCCAAATTTAATTAAAAAGAAAAAAACTTTGAAACATAATAGGCCTATAATACAACCCCATTTTCAAAACAAAAAACATAAAACGAAAAATGTACATAGAAAAATAAAACTGCAGAAACATAATATAACCCCATTTTCAAAAAATAATATGAAAAATACAAGTAGAAAAATAAAATACTGCTTTGTACTTGAGTGTCAAAATTCATTGGACAGTGTCACATTTTTTATTTTGATTCTATGCTCCAGCACTTTAAGTTTAAAGGGCTACGATAAGAATGTGGTAAATGTGGTGCAGTTTGTCAATATCAGCTGAACTGTTTAGAAACTTTTAGTCCATATTGCCCCCAATTTTCGATTGCAAAATGCTGGTCATTTCAACACTAAGTAAACAAGTAATGATTTTAATATTGCATTGCATGTCCTATACAGCTATCACTGCTTAAACTGGTGCAGACATCACCTGATGCCGGGAGCCTTCCCATCAAAATCCATCAAAAACCCATTTTTTGGTGATGACTCCTTCAAAACCAAATGGATGATGCTCATTTTGCGGGTTCATTCATAACTTGGTAACGTGCATGAGTATTTCAAAAATCGGCAAAACCGGCCGGCCACGGTTATCACTCTTTGTACGGTCTTTCTGTGCAATGAGATTTATTAGTTAATGATGCTTGTGGTGCATTCATAACAAGATATTTTTTCCATTAATAATATATCTTCTCTGCCCGACGGACCAGATTATTTTTTTCTGGAAATGTATACCAGTTTACTTTCCGCCTGTTGAACTAAAACCACTATCAAGCATTATCACCCATGTTGCCATGATAATTAGCAGGGCCTCTTCAACTCAGCCTGAGGTCAGTGAAAGAAGATGAGGTACCATAACTGCTATAGCAAGCAGCCCCCTCTGCTGTTCATGCCAAAAACACTTCAAGTTGCTGTTCTGCTCGTTCTTTATGGAAACATCAAGAATGTAAGCAGCAGTGAAGGCCTAACTCATGTTATTAAATTGTTGCTCAATAATGTCAGTATAAGTAATTTATTTAGTCATGTACTTGTCATCATTGAGTACTCAGTAACTCATCACTGCACATTCCACATATTCCACTGTTCTATACTATAAATAGTTAAGGTTTCTATTTCAAGGGGTTTCTTCACATTTATTCATCTATATTTATATTCATCCATCATCTATACCTGCTTTTTCCTCATTAAGGTCGCAGGGGGAGCTGGAGCGGACGATCCCAGCTGACGATGGATGAAAGGCAGGGACACACACTGGACATCTCACCAATCCATCGCAGGGCGCACACACCATTCGCTCTCAGACTCATACGGATGAGAAAGTTAGTGTCTCCAATTAGCCTGATTAGTCTTCGGACAGTCGGAGGAAACTGGAGTACCCAAAGGGTACATGTTGAAAACGTGTCACATCTGGACCAAGCTTTCAAGCTGACATGCGCCCTCCGGACTCAGAGCTCCACTCCACATTTACCTTCATACTCACTTGATTGTTAATTTCTAGCACTTGTTCTCCCTCTGTTAAAACAACCCCTCTCCCCTCACTGTTTGTCTGGCTTTGTTGAGCAGAACCTTTTCAAACCACGAATCCCTCCATGATCCAATTTCTGTGCTGTGATTATTCCTTTATTTGTTTTCTTTCTCTTTCCAGCCCCTGTTACCAGGCTGTATCTTCTGTGTTAAGTTTTCTTACATGTATCTTTAGTTGTGTTATTAATTCCAATCCTGTTATTAAACTGTTGTTAGGATCGTCAACCCAATTTTCTGTTTCTGAGTCTACCGTGACACCGATAGATTGCAAAAATAAATTTTTAACAATCAGTGTTAGATCAGAATAACACTTGACTATGACTTTAGAGCAGGGACCAGATTCTGAGTAAAAATTACTAATTTGATGTAATTAACTACTTCCTTAACTGTTAGTAATAATTAATATTACAGATCGAACTGATCCGATTCAGGACCGGGTTCGGGAGCCGATCCTGACGTACATCACAGATTTGATATTGGACTAATGTCATCGATCTACAAACCAAGTATTAAAATATGTATTAAATATTATTATTAGTTTAAATATTAGTAATAAATATGTGATAATGAAATTGGATTGTGCGTATTAACCTGGTAGTTGTTCTTTTCCGAGAAAAGTCAAAGCCTAATTCACACCGAAAGGTTTTTAGAGTTGTTTTTTACGACAATCACTCTGTTATCTGTTATTTCTTTGAATGGAAATGACTCTGAACGGGATGAAATCAATCTAACAAGTCACTTTTTCAAAACTAATTTCCATGTCATCGAAACATTTTATGAATGATTGACGCAATTGAGACATTCGACAAATACTGCCATAGGCCTACTTGCTATTAATTTCTGAACCAGCGGCCGGGCAAATTAAGCCACATACCTAACCAATAACCTGTGGGTGCGTGTTTCAAGAAGTTCGCGAGAACGATTTTCCCCCGATACACTAGATAATGGTACAAATTGCGAATACCGCCAAATGTTGTATCAATTACCAACCTTGGGCATCAAAGTGACTCAACAGACGGTGTCTCAAACTTTATTCATGTAGTCACGGTGTGATAATGAAGAGTTCATTGCGCTATAAGTTTGATCTCCATGTTGACTTCTCTGTGCAACACTAAACAGGACTGCGTAGATATTTACTGCTCTCCACAGTTCTTGCACTTTAATATTCAATCTGATAACCTAAGTTGTTGCTATTGTTTATAGCCCTAACGTTACTTGATTTGTGCTGTTCAGATGAAGCACTGTTGTTTTTACCTTTAATTGGGTCTTTGATTTCTTGCACTTCTATTTCTAGTATTCAATTTGAACCATATGAAGGTTGCACTCCTATATCTCTCTGTGTCAAGTTAGCCTTGTAATGCCTTTTCAGTGCACTGAGGAAAGTGCACTGGAAAAATGGAAAAGGTGGAACTGGATTCGGATGTGAAGATGGAATAGGTTTTATTGCCTTTTCTGAAGCTCCACAGAGGCAGAAAAGGCAAATGCAAAAAAACAAAACAAAACAAAAAAAAAAACCAAACATGGTTCCAAATCTAGTTACAAAAATGCGCTGAACTATAACTCAAGTAACAGCACATTTAAGAGCCATTCCGTGAGAAAATGGCACTTTTTGAAGAAGTTGAGGAGTTGACCCACTTGGAATTGAATGAAACTTTACCATATCTACCGATCTGCAATCTCAAAGAAAAAGCCACATTTTTATGTCCGTATCTGGAGAAGTCTGGCGCCACCTGAAAGCCACTAAAGGGGCTCAGTTTTGCTTTTGAAACCACATTTTACATCAATTATTTTGACTCAAGGGTACACAGTTCCAGATGTATTACCCTTCTACCATGACCTGTCACACTTCAAGTCTGGATAGATATTAGCACCAGATCAGTGCTGGGTAACTATGTTATTGAGCTGAAATTATTTGAGAAATCATGGTAAAAAGTGAAAATGGGAATAAAATAATATCCCACACAAATACCAATCAAATATATTATGTGTTTACTCATGACAAAACTATCATTTTCAGTTAATATTCCCTTGGTACCTTGCTGGGTTAGTGCAATGGATGGCCAGAAAGATGCTCAAAATAGATTTTGGTGCATGTTTGTCATAGATTTTCTCAGTAACCCAGTTATGTTCCATGGTGATAAATGCTGTTTTTTGTGCTTTTGGAGCTCTGTTTTCAGAAATATCAATGTCTTTGGTAGTATCTACACTTTCAAGCTATATGGAGCCGAAGTTCTCTAAATGGACCATTTCATAGCAGGTTGAGCCAATGTTTAGGCGACATTATTTTGTTTACCCAGCAAGATTGTATCCAGATAATTTCAGATCTCTAAGTCCCTTTGGGGTACATTACAGCATTAGTAAAATCTCAATGGTAGTATTTTCAGTGTAGATGATTTCAAACATAAAAAGTCAGAAAAATGCTGGAATGCATTTGTCCCATTTGTTGTAGTGTCCCATCTTTTCTGAGACCCATTGCAGCCAGAATTTTAAATAAGCTCATTTTGTGGATAAAAATGCAAAAATGTCTCAATTGCAACATTTGAAATGTTATCTGTGTTCTATTGTAAGTAACATACAGGCTCATGTGATCTGAAAGTCATTGCGTTATGATTTTATTCACAATTTACACTTTGTCCCAACTATTTCAGAATTGGGGTTGTAGTTAAAATAATGCACTGAACATTAACTGAAGTTACAGCGCATTTAGTTAAGGTTTTCTATACTTGTGCAAATACACAGTTTATAATGTCTACACAAGACTAGCATAAGGAAACAGGCTTACGAGAGTTCGCACCGAATGAGTGCAAAGTTCGCAGTTGCACAGGCACAGACAGTACATGACACTGCGATAAACAGATGCAGTGGAGCGTGGAATGTGGGCGGGGTCTTAACAGGCTGATGATTGATGGCGCTGGAGACGTGGCGTAAAAGCCCCCCCCCCCGACATGGTATTGATACTGTAATTCTACTATCAATAATAGTCAGTTATTGTGGTTTTTTTAAACTGCCAGGAGGAGGAGGAAGGACAAGAAGAAGAGACGGCCTGTTTGTTTTTGAATCCTGTACCTTTCACTCACCTGAAAATTGATTAAAGAGCACGAGGAGAGAACAATGTGTGGTTGCTTTGCTTCGTTCAAAGCGTACTATGATAAATACTTTGTAATTCCACTTTTGTTACTTAAGTATGTTCTTTCACAAGATACTTTTGGTACTTACATACATTGTTACTTAAGTATGTTCTTTCACAAGATACTTTTGGTACTTACATACATTTAATTTGAGCTTCTTTAAGACTTTTACTCAAGTAATTTTCTTATGGGTGACTTCAACTTTTACCAAAGTAACTTTCAGTTATGGTCCTTCTACTTTGACTTAGTTTTTTCCCCAGTACTTAGTACACCTCTGCCAAAGACCCACCAGCTCCTGCCCGTGTACCACCAGGCCCATCCGGACCGGCCTGTTCCTTGCTCCAGGGGTTGCCCTCCCGGTTGACGGCCAGAAATGCTGGGAGTCATGCCTGGGGGGTACTGTAACACCACACCTCCAGCGCCCCGCATTCCACGCTCTCCTGGAATCAACGGTTCACATTTTATCAACAAAAGTTCACATTTTATCTCTCCCTGTCCTCCCCTCCTTCTCCCAGGTTAGTATGGGAGGATTGAGTAACAGGCCGTCTCTCTGATCTATTTCAGAATAATTGGGTTCCCAGGAGGGAAGAACAGGGGCCCAAAACCATTGATCAGATCCACGAGGAGGTTGAGAAGGAGAGCCAGTTAGCAGTCGAGGGGAGCCGTTCTAAGCAGCTCCTTTCTATGACGGCGGAGAGCAGGAACACCTCCCCTGAGGTAATGAATTTGACCCACATCAAGCCCTGGCAGTTCAGAAAGACTCATCCGGTGAGATGGAAAAGAATTTTGTTCTCTGATTAGAATAGACTACTCATGTTAAGAATCCCAGACTAATGTATCTCTAGCCAGTGTTTCCCCCCCAGCTTTGTGCTCACAGCCATCCTGTTTAAATGAGCTCTTCGTAAAACTGTCTCCTGCTGAGCCAGTTTTCTCAGTTTGTGAAGAAGTAAAAAAAATGGACATTCTGGGGTAAAACTGAATAATGTTCTAACTGTGCTGCTGCAGCCAACTATGCAGCTCAGTGTCGTCAGAGAGAATCTCAACACTCGCACTAAGCTCAGTGTGGCACTTTGGGATTTAGCATCACTGAAAAATAAACCTTTCATTATAAATGACCTCATTCGGGACAGAAGTTTGGATTGTATGTATTTAACAAATACTTTGTTTGGATTGGATGGCCAGGCTGTGCTTAATGAAGCCGCCCCACTTAACTTCAGCTCAGCTTCTCAACTAGCGATGGCAGGAGTTCAAGTTCAAGTTCAAGAGCCTTTATTATCCCCTAGGGGCAATTTGTTTCACAGCATGTAGTAAAAACGTAAAAACAAACAACAAACAATTCCAGTTTCTTTGAAAAAAACATTCCAAAAAAACATTCAATCCCACAAAAAAAAAACAAACAAACACGGTCATTTCAGAGCCTGATCACGGCAGGGACAAGTGAAGCTCTCAGTCTATTAGTCCTGCATCTCGGAAGCAGATATCTCCGCCTGGAAGGTAGCAGTCTGAATTCCTCATGCAAGGGGTGGTCTGGGTCAGCCAGGATCAGTCTGGCTTTGGTCACTGACCTCACCTATGTGTTGATCAGAAAGGTCAGTTAAGGCTGTGCCGGCAATTTTGCTGCACACCCTAACAATTCCCGAGATTTTGTTCCTGTTTTCACATGTTAATAGACCAAACCAACAGATAAAGTCAAAAGTTAGAAAGACTCAATTAAACAAGTATAAAACATTCTCATAAAAGTAGTATCCACTTTAAAACTTCGGAGCTTGCGATAAAAGTACATCCGCTGATGAGCCTTCTTACAGTGTGTCAACATGGGCATCAAAGGTCAGCCTGTCGTCAATTACAGTTCCCAAGTATTTATACTGGTTCACTACCTCCACCTTTTCTCCAAGGATTACCGCAAGTGAGGTGACCGTACTATCTTTCCTAAAGTCAATGAGACCTATTTGCATGGGTAGAACACACCCATAGTACCTTCCCTATGGCTAGTCTTAGGATGTCCCCTTTTGAATGTTTGGGCTAACAGCCTTAATATTCCAGGCTAAAAATAGGGAAGTTGAGGTCCCTTCAGCTTAGCTCCTGGTCTGCTATGCCTGTCAGGGTTGGGAGGGAGTTCACGCCCCCTTGTTGAAATACATCTCAGCCTTTCAGGGCCGGACCAACAACAACAGACCAGCTCCCATCAACAGGTTGGTCAAAGAGTGTGTTTAGTGACCAGAGACAAACCTTTGAGGGCACAGTCAAAGAAGCTTGCTCACCAATTCATCGACCCCCATACCATCACCCAGGTCTTATTGCCTGCGGCCCTTATTTTCATGTTGTGTTAAACCTGTCTGTTCCTCGTATTACAGCCCTCTTCCCTGCTCCCTGTCTCCTCCTGGCTCATGGATGATGGCCCTGCTCACAGAGTGCATTTGATCTTGTATGCTTGGTGTAGGGGGCCTAGTCTCCCGTTTATTGTGGACTGGGATGAGTATGACCCTAAAGACCATTTCTTGGCACTTGAGGGCAACATATTGGACCCCTTCCTAATCCAGGATTGGCTACATGGCTGTCAGGTGGCATCCCTTGGGGGAGGGGCGTGTACTGTCACATCCTGAGTGTTTCCGTTATTGATTTTCCGCGCTGTCCAGCAGTCTGCATTAGTTTTGGTTTTATTTTATTCTTATTATTTAATTATTGTCTTGTTCATTTCCACTTCCCTTGCATAGCACACCTGTTCCCAATCTGTTGATTTTCATCTTATGTATTTAAGTTTGTGGTCTCCTCTTCCTCGCTGGATTGTTACTTTGGCTAGTGTTTCTTGTCTAATGTCATCAAAGCATAGTTAATTGTCAAATCAGCTGGTTGGTAGTAAAGCATTGCATCATTTCAAATGCACACTGAGGTAAAAATCTCTCAATTTTTGGCTGTTTGTGGAGGGATGGGTCAGCTTATATTTTGCTTCACATATTTAATCATTATTCTGAGTTCACCCTCAGATGTGGCACACTTCTGGTAAATGGGTTTATGATGCAGGGAACATATTGCTTTACCACGCAGCTGTTCTCAGTGTGACAGTATCTCATAGCAAAAACAGTTCACTGTTAAATTTTCGTGAAGTTTTTTTGTGATTGATTATTTTGCAAAACTTATAGATATAAATGGACATAAGTTTCATTTCCAAATGATACAATTGCCATGCTTCGATTGAATCATTTCTTCAGCCTCTGTGACACCCTGAAAGAGTTGTGCTCTGAACACCGGTGATGTGCAAGGAGGACAGGAAGTGTTGGACAGGACTCAGGTGCGAAGATGGACTTGATTGTATTTATTATGCCTTCAGCACACCAAGAGGGCAAAACAGGATATAATACAAACAAGTCGACATGGTCAACAACATCCCCCGCCAATCGTGTGCTTCTGATTTTCGAACTCCATCAAGGCCTTTCTGGTCTGAAGCTACGCACCAAATTTGGTTGTCCTATCTGAAATAGTTTCTGAGAAAAGTTGTCCCCATTCTCTCGGACGGAAGGACGGATGCATGCACACACGCACGCATGCACACACAGACGGACGGACGGAGGTCAAACCTATATCCCCCTCCCACTTCGTGTTGGCGGGTGATAATAATAACAAGGAATTGAAGATCCTGGAAAATACTAATAGTAATACAGACACTGGTCTTTAGCTACTGTACAATGTATTGCAAATAGAAAAAAAGAACAAGGAATTGAGGTTCCTGGTAATAAAGTTAAGATGCTGGTATTAACAAAGAACAGCCTTAAGTTCAAGAGTTGTAGTATGTACACCCGAAATGTGGGAGATAAGTTTATACAAGACTAGTGAGTAAATACAGGCTTGTGGCTAACAAGATTTTACAATGACTAAGTGCGAGGCTCGGTCTTAAATAGCACAACACTACCACACAGTGGAAATGAGCAACAGGTGCACGCAATGATTGCGGAGCTGGAGAATGCGGTCCGGGTCTTAATAAACCGGTGAGTTGGAAGGCTGGAGGCATGGCCTTACTCATTCAAATTCTGAGTTATAAGGCTTTAAGCAGTGGTCATGCACATTAGACAAGGATTAGCTTAAGTTGGAACCTGAATTAAGGGGTTAAAATATTTGACAGGCAAGTAATCTATTCCACTTTCATGTAAGTCAATGTAATCTTGAACCTGCAGCGCAGACATCTTGCTATATTTTACCAAAAATACTTGGCACCCTGCATTGTACATCTGACTGTCATTCCCCTTTATCTCCCTTCCTCCCACTGCAGCTACTGAATTGAGTGCTCCTGCATTGTTATGTCTCACTACAGAGGCTGTGTGGAGCTGAGGAGGAAGCTGAAGGAGCCAGAACTTTTTTTTTTTTTACAAAATGTGGCTTCACTCTTTCTTCCTTCCACATGGAAAAATCATCAGGGAGGGGAAAAGAGAATTTCTTCCACCTAAGCCCATAATGGGTACCACAGGCTATTTCGCAGGCTAGAAAGAGGGGAATGGCCTCTTTTACGCTCTGTGGGTGTTTTCCCTGATTCTCCCTATACTTCCTTGAAACAGGCTTAGTAGCACCATACAATCACAGCTAAAATTACTTCCTATGATTTTGTGTTCTAAAACAAGGAAGGATCATTTGGCGGGGACCAGCAATTAATTAGGTGAAATTGTGATGAGCGCCAGCTGAAGCTTGTCAGCCCTGCCTGCCAGAATAGTTTCCCGCCACACTCTACCATGATTCAATTATTAGTTAGTTCCTTTCATTGGTTTAGTTCTCACCTCAACTCTGCTATGATTCTGTTGTGCCTGACCATGTTTTTGTTATGACTCTGACTCCAAGCCATGTTTTTTGATGTATTCCATGCCACGTTTTGTATTTTGCCTGTCTTGCTTTGTCCTGCATTCCTTGCCATATTTCATAGTCTGTGTTTATAGTATCATTCCGGTTTATGCCATTGCCATGCATTGCACATTGTCTCCCCTGTCTGGTCATATGTGATGTGACAGTTTTATTCCCCAGTATTGCGTGCCACGCTTTCAGGTGATTTCATGGTTTCTGGGTTTTCAATTATTCCTTCCAGTCTCGTTTGCTTCCTTCGCCTTGCTATTCTATCATTACTAACAAATACCAGCAGTTTATTATTTTAGATAAATTACTAACATTAACTAAAATTGTTTGTAGTACTGACTTACTAACAAGCACTGGGAATTGTATAGCTGCACATTAATAATTGCCTAGCAAGCCCTCAGCACTTGCTCTGCTCTAGTCTCTGTCCCTTGCCTTCACTCAATTTACTTTGCTGTGTTTCAGTGGATTCTCCGCACCTTGTTAAACACTGTTCTGCCTCTCACTCAGTGCACTTAAGAATTCCCTAACCGAAGGCGTCTGTTTGTCATAGGCGGTCTCTGTAATCCCTGTCCGCGTTTTGGCTGTCGCCAATTTCATGTGGTTAGGAACTTCTTGTTTCATTCCTTTGCTAATTAGTCTGATCCAGCTCACCTGTTCCCTATTATAATGTGTGACTTCCCGTATGTGTATTTAAGCAGTCATGTCATTACCAGCTCTTGTCAGAATGTTTTCCTTGTGCTGTGATCATTTATACCTTGTAATCTTAGTGTTATACTTCTGACTGGAACGTCCCAGATTTTGATTTTGGCTTCGTCTTTGATATTCTTGTGCCCGTGTACCGTACCTGTTTTGCCCAACTCTGAGTTTTGTATTTGCTGCCCTGTTTACGAACTGGAGTACGTCTACTGGATTTTGGCTTTGGCTACTTCTCTGATATTCCTGTGCCCGTGTACTGACCCTGCTTTGCCCAACTCTGAGTTTTGTGTTTGCTGCCCTGTTTACAAATTGGATTACGACTACTGGATTCTGATTTTGGATTGTGGACTCTGTACCATTGTTTACTGCCCTGCAGGGGTTTCCACCCCAGAACAAATAACGAACAAGTTTATTGGATATTTTTGTTCGCACTTCTGGTTCCTGAATGCAACCTCACAACTTCCGTATTTAGTTCCTGCTTTGTTCTCGATTTGTCAGTCAGACCATCCGCTTCCCTTACTCTTTGCTGGTTCGGCTTTCTCCCTCTCGGGAGACTTCAGCTGGATTTGCGACGCAGAGCCTCCCCCTGCTGCAGACCTCTGCATCGCCTGCCGTGCACCTTAAATTTTCTAACTGCACGTCAAAGCGATGCAGACCGCAAGGGCACTGATTGGTCCACTCTACAACATCACTTCCGGTTTGGTGAATTGCTTCACGACGCAAATGACCTCAACGCAGAACTTCGAAAGGTCCACAACCGCGTAGAGGCGATGGCATGCTCTTTGCGTGGAGTCGCCACAGTACCATAAATCCAGCTTAAATCTCTCTTTTGGGAGCTTGCATATTTTCGTATCTAAATTTCTCTTTCTAATTTTTTCTATTTTCAGAGCTCGCGTATCTGTGTTTGTTAACCAGATTGAATTGGCTGTTTTCTCCCTATTGGAGTTTAAGCTTTTCCACTTTGAATTTTCTATTGCCTTTGTTTCTTTTGCTTGTGTGTTCATTGTTAATTTTGTACAATAATAAATAAACCACTTTTGCCTGCTACTTTGCACTTTCCTACACATAACAGAAATGCTGCCACAGATTTTGCTTCTATTTATCTATTGCTATGTTGTTCAAGATGGATGCAATTACATGCACAGAGATACATATTTGAAGAGCTTAACTTAAAATAGAAATGATTTCAACTTAAACACGGATCTAAATACCTTCCTTAGGTAGAGATGGGCAACAAGTTTAGTTTGCTTGCTATAATAAAAACACAGCTGGTTGGTTTAGCTTTTTATATGCGTTATTTAATCACATTTCATTTGTGGGACCTGCTTTACAGTTGTAGACACAGTGACGGTTCTCATCGCCCAGGAGCATCATCAAATTAAACCCTTAAACTATGATCCCACTCCATTATTTCCATCAGAAGTGACGTGTAGGATCAACAACTGGTTACATCAGTTGAACTAAAACTTCAACTGGAGAAATCTGCTGGCTGTTCACTTTATTTTGAATCGTGCCCTGTTAGAATACTGCAACAAGTGAAAAATCCTTGATTTATATCACCTCCGTGACAAGATCCCTCCTGGAACTGAATTTACGCTCAGGCACTTCCTCCCCGATGTGTAGTTAGAGTGACATCAAGAAAGCTCCACATTTTATTCCCGTCTGGAGTGCCTTTTCAGGAACTGTTTAGAAGCCAGTTTTCTTGTTGAATCCAGAAACCAGGCGGAAACAGGGGCTTGAAATAAAAATGGTTATTACCTTCAACAGATTAAGGGTTTTTAAAGAATGAAGCTTATTTGGCATGCAGCAGAAATGAGTAAGAGCATAAATCAAATGGCATACCATGGCTGGCGTAAGATTTGCGACAATAGGTGAAACTCTGCCATATAAATAGAAGGACTGCATGTTGTTAGCAAGGAAGCAAAGAATAGATACATGTGAATCTACATGAAGATATTGTATATTTGGGGGGAAAAGAAGGGTGTTGAAGGCTTCCAAACAGCTCAGTCAGCAGAATCACAGGTCTTGGCTGACCCCCGTGGCTGAATCATAGCTGGCTCATTTCTAGACTTTATAATTGCAGCATCCTGTCCAAAGGTCTGCAAGTCCCTAAGCAGTCAGATTTGGCATTGTATCTCAGAATGAATTCCTCAAATTAGTGCTACAGGAGCGCCCCCTAGCCACTGACTACAATTTTTATTTGTTACCACTTGTTTTCAGTGTGGAATGCCTGTTCTCTGAACAGAACCAATTTCCAATCATGTCCAATAAATTTAATGCTTTGCTGCTTACAAATAGCACCAGTTTTTTTGGGAAATATTGTAACAATGCCTGTTTTATCGCGCTTCAGCTGTACAATCACTGATCCATGTGACATACTCAGAGTAGTAGCATAATACTCAGTTGCAGAAAAGTGAGGGAAATTTAAAAAATGCTTTTAGTGGTACCCTCAAAAACTATTTCTCAGAATGTTTGGCTTCACTGTTTGACCTGAAAATTTTGAAATTTTAAAGGAGAGCTCAGGGAGGCTGAGCAATCAATTGAAATTCTTATAAGCGCTCAAAGCAGCTTAATCATTTTATTTTCTTGGTAGTTCGTAGTCTGAGGAGCTAGACATGTTAAGTGGCATATGAGAGCTTAGTTTCCTGCACATACATTCACATATATTCAAATGCATTCAGACACGCACGCACTCGCACGCAAGCAGGCACATGCGCAGGCTTGCACACATACTTGACACTACATCGTGAGGACCTCTGACTGGGAGGTTATAGATGGGTACCTCACGTTTCTTAATGAAATGCCGACATAATCTTGACTCATAAAGCATAGTTATTTTTTGTTGTCTCAAAAATAGTTTTAAGAATTAAAATTGGTCATGTTTTTACATTTGACTTTTTGTCAGGTTTTTGTATTCTTGTGGGGACGCAACCATTGCGCATTACCAAAAACTGACTAAGCATGATACTGTTTTCAATTTGGATTTACATCTTTCCTTTCAAATGACTTTCATCTATAGCAACGAGTTACTTTTATAAATTCTTCTCAAGTATCCCACCTAGATGTTGTGCTTTGTATAAATGTTTTTAAACATACTACAAAGTAGAAATTGATTGAAACGTGGGCTACTTTGTACCATGGACCCACCAGGTGTTTCACCAGCCTCATTGCAATTATGGTCACTCACATTGACATCAAGAAATGTTGATGCTACCCCAAAAACAGAAACATACAATTACATTGTGTCAAGCATAACTTTTGACCTTAAAAATAATTGATATCTGAAAGCACACACAGGTAAACATTTGTTACCTAAAACTAAAAGCAAAAATCTTCCAAAAGGTTGATGTAAATTCATTCAGTTGAACAAATTAGCAGCTATTGACTGTGAACTGGTAATTGATTAATGCAGGTGCAAACTGCTATTAAATTCATCTGGACGCGCAGATGAATGATTGTCATCTTACCTAATCAGGGAGAACAAGCAGCACATGCTAACTGTGGAGTGCTCTCGAAGTGAACCTTATAAGAACAGGTCAGGACTAATAATTGTTTTAAGGAAGTTTTGTGCAACCCAATTCCCTGTTCTTGTTCGCTACTGTGCTTAATTTAGCCCATGATTTAAGAGCTATTAGATCGTATATGGAGAGAAACTGTGTCTTCGGTTGCCAAATACGATAATTGTAAAACGCGTCAATAAAGGAAAATAATTGAGAACTGAGTCATTCCATACTGAAGTGTACAATTCAGTGTTGCATAAGAATGATCAATAAAATTTTTTCAAAGAGAGTTAAATGATTTGCATAGTTCATATTTATTCACTCCCGGATTGAAGATTTAGAGAGGAAAAGAAAAAGTCATTGGTCCAACAACACAGCAGAAAAAGTGGTGTCCTGATGTCAGACAAGGCAATGGGAAAGCCATATTTTGTTGCAAAATATGGCAGCCAACTTCATGAAATTCTCATGACATGTCAGTTAATATTTCGAGACAAAGTAAAATGAAATATTGCAGAGAAATACCCATAATAACGGTTTCAATTGTCTGCACTAAATTACCGGGACTCGTCTGATCTGAAATTCAATTTGAAATGACCGTCGTGGGCAGAACCAGTCGTGTGCTCATGTGTTACGTCCAGACCTGTGGGTTAATTTGCATAATGTATGCAAATAGGGTAAAGATGACCGCGGCAAACTAAGATACTCACTTCCTGCATCAAAATTTCACAAGGCATCAGACAATCATATATACCATGCTTTTAAAAATAATGATTGAAAAAAGAAAAATTTTCCCTGTCCTAATATCGTGTTACGTCCATGAGGTAGTTTCCAGTCACCTCCATCTTGAAATTCAAAATAAGTGAATTCACGAGCACGAATGAATAGATTGCAATCCTTTGTGTTACCTTTGTGTTTACGGGGTTTTCTGTAAATAATTTGTTTGTTAAGACTCAAACAATAATAAAGATTAGACGATTTGCTCCCGAGGTATAACCTTTGTCGCAGTAGGGACGGGGAGAATCTTCCCCCCGTATCTTTCCCCTCTTTTCCCCCTGTAACAACCTAGTGAGCAAACAGCTAAATTAAGTCGCTAATCTGGTCAAATAAAAGCGACGGGGTTTTTTGGGGGGTTTCAGTCTCTTGGGAGCAAAGCAAAGTAAGGTAAAGTAAAATAAATTTAAACGCTAAATTAAGAGAATAAATTAAATGCTAGATAATTGTCGAACTAAGTGAATTGTGCGATATACAAAGTAAAACAGTTTTCAGGGACTGTGGTACTCGCCCGTTTTTTTTTCTTCTCTGTAGCTGTTTTAGCAAATGCCCCCTTGCAAGCTCTCAACGCCAAGAATATAATCGAATTACCTGGATATCTAACTATAGCCCGGCTTGGTTCATACTTGGTTGCTGGCCTTTCATACAGTCTTCTAGCCAATAAATATTGACGTTCGCCAGGGTTTTTAGTCCCCTTCGTTCTCTATCCTGACTGCGTTGCCGCATAAACGCATTGCCAAGCTGAATATTAACTCGAACCGGGGTTTTTGTCTTTCTCGCATTTTATGATTACCGAAGGGCTCTTCTAATAAAACACATTGTAAATACCCTATCTTTGTATCTTCCTCTGGTTGCTGTGCCTTGATCAGCTGATTAAAGTTTGACTGCTTGTTTGTGTGCTTAGGACAGCTTGTTGGGGGAGGTACCGTGTTTAATTCGCTCACATAGTAAACGACTTGTTTATTCGGTCCGTTTTAATTAAAGGGAACCGGGGCTTTACTCTTTTCTCGCTTACCCTTGGTTGTATTTGCGGCTAGCTAGCTAGATAAGTACTGTTTGCACTCTTGGCTGGGGATCTGAGATTTAGTATTTAGTTAGTGGTGCAGCAGTCACTTGACTCGTTCGTTAGGTTAGGTTGGAATTTTAAAGGTAATTTTTTAATCGGAGTGCTCCGTCTCCTCCAGTTTTTCCTGGGCACTGAAGCCAGTCTGTTTTATCTGGGCTCTCAGCTAAGCCCTGTGATATTTTTAGTTTAGCATATCAATTGTATTGGGACTATATAAACTCAAGCTGGCTATTAGGAGTGCTTAATACATATAGAGTTTGGCTCAGTTTGGTATTTCATTTCTGTTAACTGTGTTATGGCCCCAATTTGTTATTACATTTACAACATAACAGCAACAGTAACAGCAAGGGATGACAGACACAGTTTTAAAAACTTAAACACATTTAATGAACAGACTAAGACTAACACTAACCTACAACTAAAGACCAAGATTGAATATATACAAAAAAAACAGAAATATTTACAGTCCCTTTGGTGGGTTTCCTGGTGATGTGCTGGGTGAGGAAAAAGGCTCAAACACAGGCGAAAATCCACAAAAGAAACTTCACAGGTCTTGAACAGAAATGACAGGTCTGGTCACATGTATCCTTCTCCTTGCAATTTCTCCTACTACTTTACTGTCTCAATTCTACTCCTTATATACTCTTTTGCAGACCCCACCCACATTTAGACCTCTTTTTTTAATTTTCTGGGACTTTCCCCAGACATGCCCAGGACATGTCTAAACCTAGCTCCAGTCTAGGCTGAATAAAAAAAAAGGTAAATACTGCCATCTAGTGGCCTATATTCACATTACAACTGAAACTAAGCCCCTGTTAAAAGAGGCTTATAATCAATTTACATTGTTTCCTCAGGGTTTCTATTGTGACTGCTGCTTAGGGCTTCCTAGGTAAATAAATCAATTAATAAATTGTGGTTCCTCGGCTTCTATCTCGGCATTAGTAATTTTCTTTTATCTAGGGTGAGCAAAGTGATTAGGTAGGGGGTTCAAAATGTGGCCAAAACTATGTGACGGTTGCAGAATGATCGCACTTTTGGAAAGAGATTTCCAGGGTGGGTTTTTCTGCCACCGGTGCCAGCTAATTGAGCATCTGGAGAGCAAGATCCTTGATCTTCAGGGCCAGTTGGTGGCGTGATATAGTTCGCAATCTGTAGAGTTCCTAGAGGAACTAAATAGTATGTCGTTTAGAGAAGTGGTGTGTACGCCAAAGCAGGGTGGTACTGGGATCCCAGAACAGGCAGGGAGAGAAAATTGGGTGACTGCAGGTCGGCAGCGCAGGAAAGGGCGTGCACGCCGTACAGCGACAGCTTCTCCAGTGGTTGAGGTGTCCAACCGATTCCAGCCCTCGCAGGAACTCGACTTGGCCCCTGACCCTGAGAGTGAGGGGACTGATGAGCAGCAGGGCACCCTGTTGGCTTCTACCCCTCAGAAAAGAGAGTTATTGATAGTGGGGGACTCAATACATAGAGGAATAGATAGCTTAGTCTGTTTGCGCGACAAGGAGTCTCGTACGGTGTGTTGCCTGCCTGGTGCCCAGGTAGGAGACCTCCTGGAGCGTGCGGACAAGCTCCTGGCCAGAGCGGGGAGGGATCCAGTTGTCATGGTCCATGTTGGGACAAATGACATAGGTAAGGGTAGGTTTGAGGTTCTGCAAGGCAAATTTGTGGAATTAGCTGAGAAGCTTAGGAGCAGATCCTCAACGGTAGTGTTCTCCAAGATTCTACCGGTACCACGTGCAAGCAGAGGTAAGCAGAATTTTATCTGGAGGTTTAACACGTGGCTACGAACCTGGTGTAAGAAAGAGGGGTATAGGTTTATGGGGCACTGGAACTTTTTCTGGGACAGGGGTGACCTGTTCAAGCCTGACAGGCTGCACGTGAACTGGAGGGGTACCTTTGCACTGGGCCAGTGTATGTTGAGGGTAGCACAGGATTATTTAAACTAGGGACTCGGGGGGCAGGGAGGTCAGTGAGTGTTACACATAGGGAAATGCAGACTGCCCCGATGGAAGCTGACGGCGTAACATGCACGATGTTTTACTTTTAAAGCAACAAAGCGTAGTGGGGGGCTCTAGGCGGCGGCCACATGGGAAATCAAGGGGGAAGAGCATTAGTAATGACCTAAAATGTTTTTATTTAAATGCAAGAAGCATAAAAAATACATTTCCAGAACTTGAGGCTGTAGTGATCAGTGAGGGCCATGACATAGCCATGTCTCTGTAATCCCAACTATGTGAAGAGGATGGAGATGAATATAATATAGAAGGTTATAAGCTCTTTAGGAAGGATAGATGTAATAGGCGAGGAGGGGGCGTAGCACTCTATGTGAAGGAAAACATTAAGGTACAGGAAATTCCCGAAATTGAACATTCCTTTTCCTGTGAAGATATCTGGGTCAGGCTCATTGGCAAACACAAGATAAGTTTAAACATAGGAGTATGCTATCGACCACCAGCTTTGGACAGTACAATCAATGAAATGCTTTTTAGGAGGATTACGCAAGCTTGTAGTGGTGGTGGGACTATTATCATGGGAGACTTAAATTATCCTGGTATCAATTGGGAAATGGTGAAAGGACAGGGTAGGGGGGAGGACGAATTTCTAGATGTTATAAATGATAATTTCTTGGTGCAGTATGTTAATAAACCTACCAGAGAGAAGGCAATTTTAGAAGAAGCGCCAACATAAGGTGAAATGGAATATTGCGTTTGATGTCGGTTATCGGACGAATTTGAACATTAATTTTATTTTATTTAACATGGTAAAGGTTGAGAAACTTAATATTCGATTGTTCTTCCTTATTTCTAAACTACATTTCTCAAAGCTACAATAATTTATCAAACGAAATCATCACATTATATTACGCATCAGCCTCATCTCCAATCAGTTCAATTACAAACGCAAAACAATTAATACGAGTATACATAAGACCATTCTACCATGCCCTCAAAATCTAAAACCAAAATGCCAGTCCTGCATTTGCTTGCACTCTTGCGTGATTGGGAAAGAGTAAGAGGAGCGCGCCAAGCTCGAAGACGAACATGCTTATATCGGCTTCGTTTGGACATCCTGGGACTATGAAACATCAAGGGCATCCAGCGGTTTCGTCTGGACCGTGCATGAGGCAATCATCTATCTTTGCCGACTTCTGGATGAACAGCTATCCCGCCGCAGCAATTATCCACATGACATACCCGTGGTCATCAACGTCAGAACTGCGCTGTCGCTCCTGGCATCTGGGTCGTTCCAGAGAGTGGCTAGTGATGTCATACACATGTCACAGGCATCTGTGTCAAGGTGTCTGACACAGTTGGTTGACGCTCCAAGTTCTTCTCCATGCACTTCCACTGCAGAAAGAGTGGATGTCATCCCCTCCTCCTGTGCAGCGAAATGCACAGGGGATGATGGTTGCCCACCTCCTGTTGCGTGCACACTTCTTCGGTGTGCAGAGAGCCTGGCTTTTACAGCGCCCCGCAGATCTCACCATTTATGCTTTAAATCGGGGATACTGTGCTTACATCTCCCCATCGAAGCCACATCCAGAACGATTCGCAGCTTAATTCCTCGGATCAGCCTTCAGTGCTCGCTTGCCATACAACAACAACATCTGTGAAATTTGGTTTTCGGCTTTGGTGCGACGTCGCCATCATTGTCTTCATGCTCTATTAACAAATGCGACTGCCCTATATGTTCGTGATAATCTAAAAAGTTGTGATATTCTCACGAGTGAGGAGATTGATTTTCTCATTGAGGACATCTGTATTAACTAATTTGTGTCTTTGAAATTTTTTTACCATTGATAATACTCTGTATTTTAGCGTGTGAATAAAGATATTATTAAATAGGCTACTCTAGACTGAGCCCTACCCTGGCCAATACCAAAGCACTACCCGTTTGTTAATCAATTTTAGCCTATAAAGAATAACCAACATGGGAAGAATCATTATCAGTAGATGGGATAATTGATTATAATTAAGTATTGGGCACAAGTTCAAGTGAATGTGTCGCTCAAATCAAATAGGATATGATAGGCTATGGATATGGAATTCCGTCATTGCTGAGGCGGTTTTGGCGCGGGGAAATAATCCTTGTTAAAGCGTTTCCATGTCCTTTAGTTGCAAACCTGACATCAGAGTAGACTGAGATTTCAAGAGCGCAATTTCTAAATGAGATAATATAAACTGTCTTTGCTTGTCTATTTTTGTGTGACTAGAATGATCCCTTTGTCTTCTTCCCTTTCTTACACGAAACAAACAGGCTGGTGTTACTCTCCATCTGCAGTGTGTTATGGCCCCACTTTGTCACTACATCTACAACACAACAGCAACAGCAACAGCAAGGGATGACAGACACAATTTTAAAACTCAAACACATTTAATTAAACACAACAACTAACTAAACTGACCAAGATGATTATATATATAAAAAAACAGAAATATTTACAGTCCCTTTGGTGGGGTGGCTTGGTGAGGTCCTGGGTGGGGAAAATACTCTAACACAGGCAAAATCCACAAAAGAAACTTCACAGGTCTTGAACAGAATGACAGGTCTGGTCACATGTATCCTTCTGCTTGCAATTTCTCCTCCTACTCTACTGTCTCAATTTTACTCCTTATATACTCTTTTGCAGACCCCTCCCACATTTAGACCTCTTTTTTTTAATTCTCTGGGACATGTTTCAGACATGCCCAGGAACATGTCCAGACATAACTCCAGTCTGGGCTTAACAAAATAAAGGTAAATACTATTCTATTCGCATTACACCTCCATTCCAAAAGGGAAAAATTTTGACTTATAAAGGCAAAATTTTTCTTTTCAATACAAAATGGCTAAGTGGACACTTGTCTATAGGTACATATCATACAATATGCTCATAAACACATGGGATATATACACATCCTCAAACACGGGATAAGCAATCAGCAATTACATTGTCTGTACCCTTTACATGCTTAATTTCCAAGTCAAACTCCTGTAAAATCAAACTCCAATTCAACAATCTCCGATTCTTGTTTTTCATCTTACTCAAAAACATTAACGGATTGTGGTCTGTGTACACAACCATTGGCTTTTGCCCTGTACAAACATAAACCTCAAAGTGTTGTAAAGAAAGAACCAGAGCCAACAGCTCCTTCTCTATTGAGGAATAGTTCCTTTGGTGGCGATTGAACTTCCTGGAGAAGTATGCCACGGGATGCTCAATGTCATCAGAGTCACTTCTCTGTAGGAGCACAGATCCACAAGCTTGGTCGCTAGCATCGACCGCGATGGAGAACGGTTTGTTGAAGTCAGGAGATTTGAGCACGGGGAAGTGACACAGCAGAGACTTCAGGCGATCGAAGGCTCTCTGGCATGCATCATCCCAAGTGAACTTTACGCCTTTCTTCAGTTGGTTAGTTAGACTGAGAGCAATCTCAGCAAAGTTCTTGCAGAACTTGCGGTAGTACCCGATCATTCCAAGGAAGCGGCGCAAAGCTTTTTTGTTGTCAGGAACTGGAAAGTCCATGATGGCTTAGACTTTAGCATTTATGGGTGCCACCTTACCCTGGCCTATGACGTAGCCAAGATAGGTGACAGTAGCACACCCAAAGTCACTCTTGTTCAGGTTAACAGTTAGGTTAGCCAGGGTCAGGCGCTGGAACAACGTCTCTACATCTTTCAGATGTTCTTCCCAGGAGTCACTCCATGTGATCAGGTCATCGATGTATGCACCCGTGTGTGGTAATCCGGCGATTGTAGACTGTATCATCCTTTGGAACGTGGCTGGGGCATTTTTCATTCCAAAAGGTAGGACTTCATACTGGTACAACCCAGATGGTGTGGCAAAAGCAGAGATGCTCTTGGCCCTCTCAGTTAAAGGCACACACCAATAACCCTTCAATAAATCAATCTTGGTCAGAAACTTTGCTTGCCCTACTTTATCAATACAATCATCAATCCTAGGTATTGGAAACACATCAGTTCTAGTTACAGCATTGACTTTGCGATAATCTGTACAGAATCTAGTACTTCCATCAGGTTTTGGAACTAGCACACAGGGTGAACTCCAATCTGAGTTGGAGGGTCTGATAATATCATGTTTTAACATGTACTCAACCTCTTGCTCAGCAATCTTTCTCTTTTCAGGATTCATCCGGTATGGATGCTGTTTTATTGGTTTGGCATCACCAACATCTACATCATGAGAGGCTATGGAAACTCTCTTTGGAACATCAGGAAACAGATCCTCATATTTCTTGATTAACCTCTCAAACTGATCTCTCTGTGAGGGTTCTAAGTGCTGGAGTTTTACATCAAGATTTTGCAACACTTCAGAATTTGACAATTTACATGAAAGAACTTCAGCTTTAATTCTAGGTTCATCATCTTGAAACTCCCCCTCATCTTCACAAATCTCGGCCATAGGAGAATCTGAAGTGACAGATGCAACCCTAGCATTTCTGTCATGATAAGGCTTCAGCATGTTAAAGTGACAGGTTTTGCAAAAGTTGGAAACGTCTTTCCGAAGCCCAGGCCAAAAGAAGTGTTTCATGATCTTATCAACAGTCTTGTTAACACCAAGATGACCTCCTAAAGGTAAACTATGAGCCATTGTTAAGATCTCATTCCTGTAGACCTTCGGAACAACAATTTGCCTGACCACTGCCCAATCTGCATTGGCAGGGATATCAGGAGGGCGCCACTTCCGCATCAGCACACCATCCTTGAGATAATAACCAACTGGAACTGCGTCTATTTCTTTATCAGGAAGGGCTCTCCTCCTTAGTACACAAATTTCAGGATCATTAGTTTGCTCCTCAATCAACCGCTTTCTGGACAGAGACAAGTCTCCAGACACATCAGAATCACCAGACCCTTCCGGCTGGCTGAATAGAGAACTGATAAAAGTATCTGATAAGTCCTCAAACCGAGAAACCATAGTAGGCCAATCAGAGTCATGAGGCGAACCACCTGAGTCCTGACTATTCAATGTGGTGGACGGCACCACAACATCTTCTTCTTTAGTCTTCTAGGCCATAGCACGAGTCACTGCGCAAGAAGGATACAGAGATGGGTCCTCATCCCCATCTCCAGTGCTCGGCTGTGAAGTAAGATGTACAGGGGGAACTACTTTGCCCCCAGCCAGGTCATTGCCTAGCAACAGAGAAACACCCTTTATAGGTAGACTTGACATCAGTCCCACCTTTACCTGTCCTGTAACTAAATCTGACTTCAAGAATATAGAGCGCAGGGGTACAGATACAGTCCTCCCTTCAATACCTTGTACAAGTATGAAATCCCCTGAAGCGGTCTCATCACGTAACTCCAAGGAGTCCATCAACAAAAGTGACTGAGAAGCTCCGGTATCCCTTAAGATATATATGGGGACAGGAGTATTATGCTCATTCAGAGCCACAAATCCCTCTGACACAAATGGAAGAAATTCCTCCCTCACGAAGTCAGCTGTATCAGGCTTTTTAGCCCCACAAGAAGCAGGCAATTTAGCAGATCGGTCATCTACTACAGGGGTTTCTAACCTTGTTTTCACAAAGGCATTTGGTTTGGTATCCTTTTCTTTTTCTTTCTTAGCTTTAAGGAGCCAACAGTTAGTTGTAACATGACCAGATTTCTTGCAATAACTGCAAACTAGACCACTTTTGTCACTGTCAGCTTTCACACTTTGATCAGACCTGTTACTGGATTTCTGAGCACCATCACCAGATTTTTGTTTGTCTTTGGGTGAGGAATCTTGGGTATCACCGTAACCTTTTTTCTGAAATTGGAACCATCTATTGTTACTGCTAGACTGAAATTTGGACTTATGTGTGAGAACATATTCATCTGCAAATTTGGCAGCTGATTGCAAATTCAGTGCTTGCTTCTCATTAAGGTAGGTCTTAATATCATCCTTAACACAGTTCTTAAATTCTTCAACCAACACCATCTCTTTTAGTGAGTTGAAATCATCCTTGACCTCCATAGAAGTACACCAGCGCTCAAAGCAAACCTTCTTCTCATTCGCAAATTCCACATAAGTCTGATTTTCAGATTTCTTCAAACCTCTGAATTTCTGTCGGTAAGCCTCTGGAACCAACTCATAAGCTCTCAAAATAACCTTTTTGACAACCTCATAATCAGAGGAATCATCTGCAGACAAAGCCGAATAGGCTTGTTGAGCTTTACCCTTGAAGACAGTTTGCAACATCAGAGGCCAGTGTTCCTTTGGCCACTGGCAACTCTTTGCTACCTTTTCAAAACATTGGAAATAGTTGTCAACATCCTTTTCCGAAAATGGAGGCACCAGTTTTACCTCCTGACTGGCACAAAATTTATTTTTCATTGCTATTTTAATTTTTAGTTGCTCCATTTGGAGTCTTTCTTCTCTATCTAACTTCTCTAATTCAAAATCTCTCTGTCTCTGTCTCTCTCTTTCTGCTCTTTCCTCTTTCTCTCTCTCAAATTCTCTTTGTTTTTCTTTTTCCTCCCTTTCTTTCTCTCTTTCCTCCCTTTCAATCTCTAGCATTTTTAATTTAAGTTCCATTTCTATATTTGGATTTTCCACTGGAAACTGTTCCAGATCTCCTGGTGCAAACACATTTTCATCAATGTAATATTCAACTATCTCTCTAGCCAGTCTTGCTTTTCGCATGGCTGGTTTTACCTCTGTCAGCTCTAAATGTCCGCAAATTTCTAGCAGTTCTGTCTTTTTAAAAGACTTCAAAACCTCAACGGTTGGTGATGCCAAGAAATCATCCATTGCTGTTGATCTGTCAATATATATTTAGGAAAATTCACAAAACAATTTAACAATTTGAAATGTTAGATTTTCAATAAATGACTCACACAATGGTCTCTCCCGGACGAGCCCCCAATTTGTTATGGCCCCACTTTGTTACTACATCTACAACACAACAGCAACAGCAACAGCAAGGGATGACAGACACAATTTTAAAACTCAAACACATTTAATTAAACACAACAACTAACTAAACTGACCAAGATGAATATATATAAAAAAAACAGAAATATTTCCAGTCCCTTTGGTGGGGTGGCTTGGTAAGGTCCTGGGTGGGGAAAATGCTCTAACACAGGCAAAATCCACAAAAGAAACTTCACAGGTCTTGAACAGAATGACAGGTCTGGTCACATGTATCCTTCTCCTTGCAATTTCTCCTCCTACTCTACTGTCTCAATTTTACTCCTTATATACTCTTTTGCAGACCCCTCCCACATTTAGACCTCTTTTTTTTAATTCTCTGGGACATGTTTCAGACATGCCCAGGAACATGTCCAGACATAACTCCAGTCTGGGCTTAACAAAATAAAGGTAAATACTGCCATCTAGTGGCCTCTATTCGCATTACAAGTGGGTAGGTTAACTCGCTTTCTTTATCGTAATTGGCAACCGAAGACGCGGTTTCTCTCCGCATGCGATCTAACAGCGATTAAATCATGGGCTAAATTCAGTCCAGTTGCGGAACACGAACAGAGAATTGGGTTGCACAAAACTTCTGCTTAGAACAATTATTAATCCTGACCTCTTCCTAATCGGGGAGAAGAAGCCGCACCTGTTAACTGTGGAGTGCTCTCGGAGTGAACCTTCTGTTAATTATGAAAATGACTGAGAACAGGTCAGGACTAATAATTGTTTTAAAGGGAATTTTTGTGCAACACAATTCTCTGTTCTATCCGCGTCTTCGGTTGCCAATTACGATACTTGGAAAACGCGTCAATAAATGAAAATGATTAAGAACTAGCCGACTAATTGCAGTCAGAAAGTGAGGTATCTCAGCACCCCCGCTGGCTACACCACTGTCGGCGAGTACACGTGCCAAAATAAAATTATCCCTTTGTTCTAAAAATGTATAGAGATCGGTAATCAACATGGTATATCGAAATGTATTTATGACCACAATGACGTTTCATGACACCTCCTAGAAATATCAAAACGAAGACATTTCAATGATAAACCTACCTGGTCCGCCATGTTGGATTTACTTCACTGGAGGCCGCCATTGGGTCATTGTTACCAGGGCCTTAGTTTCAGCGCAAGCGGAACGAGGCAAGGGCATCAGGTTGGGAGAACAGATGCTTCACTTGAGTGTAGCCTATCCACAATCTAGTGTTCTATATATATCTTTGGCCAGAACTCGTCCAAGTCTGTGTCCACCCATGTCAAAACTTGTCGCAAATGACCATTTGCCGGCGATGTCACACATCGTCTTCCACGTGCGAACGTATTTCCTAATCTTATATTGCACTGACATACCACGCACAAGCATGAAAGCCCCTCGGCACAACGGTATACCCTTTTTTGGGAGTATTTTCTGCCATGATCATCGTGGATTGTTCACCGTTTACACGTTGTCTCCGCTATTCCGTCTGCTGCTGGCGACGCATTTGTAAGCTCGGCGCTGATTGGTCCTCAGTCGTCGTCGACTTGCGGTTGCCACCTGGTGGCCATTATTATGAAAGAGTACGAAAGCGTGCAGTGGGTAGACGGAGTTAACCAACAGTCCTTGGAGTTAACCTACCCACTGCAGATGGAGTGTACTGCCGAACCTGCCGATATGTTTGTAACGGTCAGTAGCGCGGCTAGATAAAAATAATCTGTAGGCCTACTGAGCATTCATATTATTTAGAATAAGATGACGCAATTTCGGTTATTTCTGCTTTGTATTCATCGGATTTTGTTCGGTGTCACTTACCATTTTATTCTCAAAATGCCAGACCAGTACAGGATAAAAAGCGGCGAGTTGGGTATCGCGAGACTACATCGATTGTAACCTGCTCATTTTACCAGCTTCAAATATTTGAACAACTACATTCATAACAAATTATTAATGAAAATGGCAGGCTAGATGAATCATTTGGCGAACAGTTATGAGTAAGGCAGGCATTTACGATGCAATCGCAGAATTGTGGGCAGCGAATGGACAAAATGCAAATAATTTTCTGTTGGTGTCCGGAACTCCAGTGGGGGGAAAAAAATTCGCTTCCCGCACGCCGCGCCACACCTGCAATTGCTCTGCGCCCCCCTAGGGGGCGCGCCCCCCACTTTGGGAAGCACTGTATTAGTGCATATGGTGTGGGACACTTGCATGTTTTGAAAAGCAGCATGAATGCTGAAAGCTATATAAAGGTTTTAGAGCAACATATGCTCCCTTCCAGACGACATCTATTCCAGAGAAGGCCTTGTGTATTTCAGCAGAACAATGCAAAACCACATATTGAAGCTATTACAACAGCATGGCTTCAAAGTAGATGAGTCCATGTGCTTGAACTGGCCTGGCTGCAGTCCTTATCTTTCACCGATTGAGAACATTTGGCACATAATTAAACGAAAAGTCTGTCAAAGGAGACCCAAAACTCTACCGCAGCTGGAAACCTGTATTAAACAAGAGTGGGATCAAATTCCAATGGCTAAACTCAAGAAACTTGTCTCCTCAATGCCCAGACGTCTCCACTCTGTGTTAAAAAGTAGAGGGGATGCTATACCATATTAAACAGGCCCAAGTCCCAACTGATTTAAGACCTGTAGCAGCCATCAAATTTGAAATGAGCTCATTTTGTGGAGAAAATTGTAAAATTTCTCAGTTTCAAGATTTCTACGTTATCTCTCTTCTATTGTGAATCAAATACAGGCTGGTGTGATTTGAAAGTCATTGCGTTTTGGTTTTATTCACAATTTAAACTTTGTCCCAACTATTTTGGAATTGGGGTTGTAGATTTTGGTAGGTTGCATGAAGAAAATTGTCTGTTTTACTTAGAAAAAAAAAAGTCAAAATCAAAATATCAATTCGATATGGAGTATTTATTATTTAAAGTTTTTGTTTGCACAATGGAGGCCATCTTGAATTCTCGTTGCCATGGTAACCAAAATGACAAAAATTGGGGTCAAATGTAATCTTTCACTCCCAACAACTATCTGACAAGTTGGAATGAAAAAAATCCTTAGTATATGTAAATTGGTCTTCTTAGGGTAGTTGCCACCTTAAATTTCGGGCCAATCCACTCTTTTCTTCATCGCCTCCGTCTTCCACTCCCTCCCTTGCTTGCGAAGTATGCTTTCAGTCAGCAGTGATGTCATAAAAATGCGACTAGCCCATCAGACTGGAATATTTTTACTTAAGTGTATGCCGTCTGTGAACCTGTCTACTCGATGGAAAGAAATTGGAATTCGTAGTATTTTGAACACGCAGTCAAGTAATTTATTTGGTTTCATTAAATCGTGTGTCGAAAAGAAGAAGCAAGTTATTTAGCTCAAGAAGGGAAATATATCAATTGCCAATCAGCGAACCCGAAGCTTGAAATAGTTATATTGGCGATTTTTGGAATTTTTATTATTTTGGTTCTGCAACGTAACATTTTCTACCATTTTAATTTTGTTTGATATGGAGGGCTACGGTGAAGGTAGTTCGAGAGGAACTTTGCCAAGTTCCTCAAGTGTTCCTGGTTTTCTAATGAAACTTTGGACATTGGTGGAGGATCCAGACACAGATTCACTCATCTGCTGGGATCAGGTAATCAGCGTCGTTGAAAAAACGTTATACCATCTGTGAGCCAGCACTAACGTGAGCAATGCGAGTCAAGCTATATTCAAACGATGCATTTAGTCGTCGATTACGTCAGTGCAGTCACGCTGTTGAATGTCAAGCTGTCAGTTTTTTGTTTAGGCCAGGGGAAGTCGGCCGAAAGAATCCATTTCTGGCTTGAATTGTGTATTATGTCTTTATATCTGTGTCCCAATACCACTGGTTTGAGAATTAAAACCGATTAATTCAGTCAATTGTGAACTTGCTCTTTCAGAGCCTCAGTTGGTTACTTATTGTCCGATGTTCATCTGCAATTACAAGTATATTCCGTTTCATGAGCCTCGGTTGAATAATAATGCTTTGATTTGAGTTTAAGTGCCGCTGATGTCCTAAGAGCTCATCTTCATAGCTCTGACATGGCAAGCATTTCAAAACCTGAATGTATGATACACTTCTTGTATATTTCCTTTTCAGAATGGGACCACCTTTCATGTGTTTGATCAGGCCAGATTCTCCAAGGAAGTATTGCCGAAATACTTCAAGCATAATAACATGGCTAGTTTTGTCCGACAGCTTAATATGTGTAAGTAGATCAGTTCCAAAGATCTGTTCACATCGTTTGATTTCATCATTATTTTAAATGGTTGTATTAAAAATTATAAGTATAGGTGTGGTTCACTGCATTGGATTGCAATGTTGGCTATTTCCAAGACTTTTATAAGGTATTAAAATGCATGCAATTAAATTTTCTTACTGGTAGCCTCAGCGTTCTCTCTTTTTTAACAGATGGTTTCCGCAAAGTTGTCCATATTGAGCATGGTGGCCTGTTGCTGCCAGACAGAGATGACACAGAATTTCAGCATCCCTACTTTATCAGGGGTCTGGCACATCTTCTGGGGAACATAAAACGGAGAGTCACTACTGTGCGTGTGGCAGCATCTTCCTCTTTCCAGTACCTGGTGCTCTGCTTCAGTCCAGCTGCGAAACTGCGCTTAATTCTCACTGCTAATTTTGCCAGAACTTCTTTATTTGTTTGTTTTTTTCTTTACTCAGGATCTATTGACAGGATATATGTATAATTTTATAGATCAGCGGTTGTAGAAAATATATATGACTAGTGCAGAAACAAAAAGATATGTTTTGATATATGCATATAATTGAAATGACTTCGCAGCAAATTTGCAGAAGAAATGGATGCGTCCTGGTACACTTGTTTTCTTTGTCTTTCCACAGATTTCTGGTGTGAAGGATGAGGATATCAGGTTTGCCCAGAATGATGTTAAGAAATTACTGACTGATGCGCAGTCCATGAGGGGAAAGCAGGAATCCATGGATTCCAGAATATCTGCCTTGAAATTGTGAGTTTGTCTTGGGGTTAGTTTTCCTATAGGTCATTCCGTGTCAACTCGTGAGATTAGGGGAGGTCAGTCGCTTGACCACCTCAGAATCTCTTGAAACTTTGTTGGAATGATCTGAAACTTACATCTGCCAATTTTTTTAGCCGAAATTCTAACTTTTTCATAATTTCTAACCCAGTGGGAATTTTTACTAGATCACTTACGAGTTGGAAATCGAATGGGATGCCACTTTCAGATGTCCATATCTCTTGAAGTATTTGTCATAGAGTCTTCAGATTTTCAGTTATTCAGAAGTTTCTGGTGAATGGAGAGAATGCAGCAAATTCATGCAATCAAGCCTCAAATTTTTGCTCGAGTCCTCTCAAATTCAGGATTTGTTAAAAAATCCGAAATAAAGTGGATTTTCAAAATCTTCGGAATAAAATCTCTAATACGTAGGATCTATTTGATCAATTTTATTGTGAGAATAATATCTAAATGACATTACCGATGCTTCGAAAGCTTTCATATGGGAGTTATGGCCAATCAAAGTTGACACTGGTAAAAGTAATTATTTTCCAAACGGCCAGATGGACATCTTGAATCATGGGTATGTTAATGAAATTTAGGAATGTAAGAGACAGAAGTATCATCTGTTTATGTGCCAAGTTTCAGTATCCTTCCATAATGCCTTCATGCTAAAATCATTCTGCTTCTGACCCTACATATGTGTCCATTCGTTGCTGGAGTATGAACAAGATGACTCACTAAAAAATTTTTACACTCACATTAATTACTTGGTTTATCAATGTAATCAATGTATGCATGGATTACACTGTTCATGTGAGTGCTGTTTAATACATATGTATCAATTTCAGCATGATCAGTATGAACATAGATTAGGCCGATGTCAGCCAACTCCATCTGAAGTATTCTTCTCCTCAAGTGCAGGTGCAGCCTGGCCAGTACATAGCCTGCATTTATGATGGGAAGTGGTGGCTAGGGTTTGCACCTGAAACTGATTAGGAGCATGAAGACATAAAAATGAAGTTCATGCATCCCAGTGATCCATTTCAATCATTCAAGTGCCCTGATCCTGAGGACATATGTTGATTTCCAATATCGAAACTTTGCACACAAGTAGATTACATTTCCATTTTGACTATCCGAAATTTAATCAACTTACCCATGATTCTAGATGTCCATCTGGCAGTTTGGTAATGTCTCTCAGACATTATTCTCACAATAAAAGAAAACAAATACATACTATTTATTAGAGGTATATTTTTCCTATTTTTTTGAAAATCCACTTTATTTGCAATTTTTGAACAAATCCTCAATTTGACAGGTCTTTAGCAAAAAAACTGAAAATATGAAGACTCCAGGGCATATACGTCAAGAGATATGGACATATGAAAGTGGCATCTCATTCAATTTCCAACTCACAAGTGATTTATTAAAATTTTCTGTTGGGTAGAAAATATGAAAATGCTCGAATTTCTGCTGAAAAATTGGCAGATGTTAGTTTCAGATGCTAAAGATCATTCCTACAAAGTTTCAACAGGTTCTGAGATAACTCAACAAAGGTGGTTGCTTGACTAACACGGAATGACCCCTTTTCTATCTCAGACTCAACTCTATTTCAAACTGTTTCTAAACTGTTTATGAATACACATGCCAGCACCATTGCTATAAATTGAGTACGAAATTGTCAGGTTTAGGGGCAGCATGGTGGTGTCGTGGGTAGTTTTGTAACCTCACAGCCAGAAGGTCATGGATTTGAATCCAGCCTGGGGCTTTACTGTGTGCAGTTTGCATGTTATCCCCATGTTTGAGTGGGTAATCAACAGGCAATATGGTTTCCTCCTACAGTCCAAAGACGTGTGTATCCGGCTGATTGGAGACTCTAAATTGCAGTAGGTATGAATGTGTGCGTGTGAGTGGTGTGTATGCCCTGCGTTTTGAGCTGTCCAGTGTGTGTTCCTGCCTTTCGCCCATAGTCAGCTGGGATAGGCTCCAGCTGCCCCCACGACCCTGGTGAGGAAGAAGCGATGTACACAATGGATGGATTATCCAGTCTTGTGCCGCCATTATGTAATCCTTAATAATCACCTCGTTACCAAGGTGTACTGGCAGTGCCTCTCAGGACACAGGTTGATCTTCTGCCAACTGTCTATCGGTTGCCCTTTTATTCATACTCCATTTTGATTAAATTGAGTGGTATTGTATTGGGTTTACTGTGGAATGTACAGTTTGTACTATGAATACAATTGTACAGTTGCGCAACTGATCAGTGAAGCAGTAAGCAAAATATTTGAGGCTCACTAGAGACTTTTATAAATCAAAGGAAACTGATGCATGTGTCCCACTTACCTATTATTTCTCAGTCACTTTTCTGGACATGATGTAGTCTGACTTTTATGACGGATGCACACTGCCGCAAAATTAGAGCTTAATAACAGTAGAGAGTCACTATTTTCCTTATGCTGCCACCAGTATAAGCTACTTGTATCGTCTATGTTGTTTTCTTAGTGAAAATGAGGCTTTGTGGCGAGAGGTAGTTACCCTGAGACAGAAACACTCTCAGCAGCAGAAGGTTGTCAGTAAGGTAAGGCTTTTGAAAAAAGACAAAGGCCCAAATGAATATGCAATTTAAATTGTTATGCAAATATAGCCCCTTAAACTTCATGTCTGAAATTTAGATATGCGATTTAAAGAAACATAAATGGAATACTTGCCTTTTTGTGCCATAATGTACCTGGGGAGGATGTCCATGGTATGTCCATGGGTTTAAGGGCTTGGTACTATAAATGTGCTTTGGCAGGTGTTTTCCCACCATCCAAGAATCTGTTATGTTCTGTAAATGCAAGAAACTTCAGTCTGCTTTTTATTGCTGTCAGTTCGTGCAATCAGACGTTCATGGAATGCAAATGTACTCAAATTCTCAGTGATGCCCCTACAGATAATTCAGTTCTTACTGTCACTGGTGCGGTCCAAAGGAGTTCTGGGACTAAAGAGGAAAATGTAAGTCTTTTGAGATGACATGTATAATGTGCCTGTTAGAAATAATTGCCTTTGCCTAACTCTTCATTAACAACTAAAAACAAAAAACAATAATTTTTTTTTTTGTGATTTGTTGGCAAGAGCCAATTTGCAAAAAAAAAAAGCACTGTTATAAAATGTTGCTCCCCTCGATCAGAACGTCAGCCATCATCACTGTCTGAAGTGCAGCTTTGGAAACTTTGCAATGGTCCCCGCAGAGGCTCCAAAATTTTTTAAAACACAAGCCCCATAATGAATTTTGCATTCCCCACATGTATTTTAGTGATGAATTTGGTCATATACCTTTCTCAAAAATGATGGCATCATCTAAAACGAGATCAGGTCGCATCAGGTCTTAAAGGTAGAAGCATGCAGACTTGACAGTGTGTAAAATGTAAATAAAAGCAGAATGCAATGATTTGCGAATAATTGAAACCGTATATTTAATTGAAAATGATGCTAAGACAACATGGAAAATTTAGCAAAGTCCTGAGAAATTTCATTGTTTTTTGAAAGACATCTGCTCATTGTGAATATAATGCCAGCAACACAATTGAAAAAAAGTTGCGTCAGGGGCAATGTTTACCACTGGGTCGCATCACCTTTTCTTCTCACAATACTCTGAAATTGTTTGGGAACTGAGGTGTATTTTCGGAAACAGTGTTGCTGTAATGTTGAAAAGCCTGTTTGCTTCTCATCATTGCCTCTTAATCATTATAGGCCACATACTAGTTTTAATCTGCTTGTTAAATGCATTGCTAGATTGTTATTCAAGCAAAGTACATGAATGCAGATTAGAGTAATTATGCGCTAGAATGCAAGAGAAGATGGACATCCTCGCTGGTGAGTTACAGAACAGGTTTTTTTTTTTTTTTCCTGGAAGCACTTTACATGGTCTCTGATGTTTGGTTGCTGTATAAGACTGCATCATGCGTGAAGATATAGTGCTAGAGGGAAAAAGTGCTAGACTACCTATATATGCCCCACTGTAGCCCTCAGGCTTATTAAAATTAATAATATTGCTATTCAGTAAAGCGCAGTCCTGGCTGGTAATGCATGTCTCTCTGCTTCATGGCAGTCCTCTGATGCTAGAAGACAGCAGCACATCTCATTCTGTGCCTAAATACAGTAGACAGCTCTCCTTGGAACCTGCGCCTGGTTCTTCTGTACTGGGTTCCTCTGCTATCTGTGTGAGTAAATCCTTAGGAGAAACATGAATGCTTCCCTCTGTCTGTCTTCTTTTAGATTTCTTTTCTGTTTGTACAAAAGGTAGGTTAACCTTTTGAGAGTTTTTTTTTTTGGTGTATTTGTCAGTCGTGGCTCCTAAACTCAGTCCTGGTACATGCTCAGACCCCGGGTAAATGCAGAATACTGTTCCAACCCAGTTCCAGAAAGCGGTCATTTTTTTTCCAATCTGGGTGCTTATCACATTTGACTGGTTATGCACAGTTATACACCTTATTAATGCTCGTTATGCTAGCTTGGCAAAGGTTTAAGAAAGGGACTGAGGGCAATGGGCTCTGTGCATAATTTTTGAATCCTTATGAATGTTTCATCATTTACTTTTTCCTTAAGGCTCTCCATGATGCAGGTTTAGCTCATGGTACCATTTGCATGGTGTGTCATTCTTCTTGATGTTTTGGGATGTTTTGCACTCAGGTGTCCTCACTTTCACTAGATAAGAGTCTACTGATTCACCTCAGCCTTTAATTTTATCAGTTATGGGTAATTCACCTAATTTTATTCAATTTTGTGCATATTAATGTGTATACAGTTTGCAATACAAACCAATGAGAACATTATTTTTGAGAGAATGTGATTTAACTGGAGTCCCAGTTCAGTTTTGGGAAAATTATTCACTTGTTTAACTTCGGGTATTACAGGTGGATCACAAAACCAGCATACCCAGGACTGAATTTGAGAACCACTGGTTCAGGCACCGTGTATGCATGTGTGTGTATTCGTTTTATTTTTAGATTGAATGGCGCATTATTAAATGGTTATGCTCCTCTTATTTTTCTGTTGGGTTTTCCTACTTAAATGGAGCGCAGATATGGATATCGTATCTTCTCGTTGAATGGATGCAAAGACTGTGCATGTTTGGATAAAATTCCGATGAGGCCGCACTTTTCCCTGATGGGGGTGGTGTGTACTCGTGTAGGCTGCCCCCTCATCGCTCACTGAAGAAAACCTTGCTCCTGAAATGCATGCAGAGTCAAGCCCCATCATCTCTTACATTACTGACCTGGCACTTGCTAGTCCCACTGAGGCAGCCATTGGCTGGACAGAGGAAATGTAAGTTCTGCAATTGCATGTTAATGGAGACCTTTATTCCATCTTCTTGGCACGCATTCCGATCCCAAAATCTGCACTGTGGCCTCTCGCCTTTAGAATTCCTTCGGTTTCCTCGATGGATGAGATGCCACCATTGCGTGGTGGGGAGGAGCTTGTCGGTACAGTTGGCAGTACCCTTCTGGAGGAAGTGGGCACCACTGGTGTAGCTGAGAGTGGAGAAACTATCCTGTCTCCTACCACCTTTATCGACTCCATCCTGCAGGAAAACAAGCCAACCCCAGCAAACCAGTCCCAGCCAATCCCCCTCATCCCAGCCAGGCCTGACGACTGCCAAAACTGTCTTGGCGTTGCATGTCTTGACAAGTAAGTGGAGGACCTGGTTCCTTAGGTTTCTTGCCCTGAAGGTGCTTGTGCTCCCTTAATTTTATACATGTGCTTGGGTGCTACATCAGAAAAATGGTTTAAAATCCTTTTTCGAGTTTTCGCCTTGTATTTCCATGCTTACTGCAGTAATAATGATATGAAATGGGTCTGTAATGTTGTACACTATACTCTTGTCACCATTGGGATGCTTTTGTTGGGTGAATTCATTACAGTTATCGCCAATTATCAGGGTTTTAATGAATGAGAGAGATAAATGTGCATACAATTTTTTGATGAATACACAGTGCTAAACTGTTCAGACCTTTTCTCTCCCCCCCCCCTGCTGCCCATAGTGGCTATCTACTGCCAACTTCCAGGGCTCTATTTTAGCGATCTAAGTGCGCAAGCTTAAGCACGTTATGCAAGTGTATTTGGGGCATGCCTAATCTTCCATGTAGTAATATTTCCATTTTTAATTGTTTGCATGTGTGGGCGCTGCTGCTCGTCCCTGTGTAGTATGTAACAAGCAGAGTGCGCATGCGTTGTGCCCTCGCGAACAAGGAAGCATAATACTATCTTACTGTACGCACTTAAATTTGCTGTCAAAAACTGGCAATTGACTTTTGAACCGGTTTTTGTTGGTCAATCTATTTCAGCTGCCCTAAGATATCATTGAGCCTGACCCCTCCTCATTTTAAGACTAACATGCCCGTGGGTACTCAGTTTAGGGCAATTGCATTTGCTACTTATGCAAACTGGGCGCTGGACAAGATAATGACAACTGCCCCAGCACGTAAACTAACGAAGACACTTGCATCATGCTTTGCGCCACTGTGCGCTGGGTGTAAGATGGAGCCCCCTGTCTTTATTCATGATAGGCTTCTGCTGGCACTTGTTGGAGCTGTGCTTGCCGAAATATGACTCGAGCTAATGTATATGACTAATGTATTCGACTATATGTCTAATATAATTTGACCTTGAGAAGTTGCAAAATTGCAACAATAATCTGCAGCAATAAATGGAGGTAAAATTCCTGCTTATTAGATTAGTCTTGATGAGCTGTGTGATATCTGCTTTGTAATATTTGTAATCTGCTTCCTAGTGGAATGGACGGATGGAAATCAGTGGTTTTTACACCTCCTCCTTGTTTGCTTTTCTCATGTTCTCTTTTATTTCTGCTGCTTATAAAACTTTTGTTAATCCTTTTCTGTTCCAGGAATGAGCTGAACGAGCATTTGGAAAGCATTGACTCCAGTCTTGATAATCTACAGTCAGTCCTGAATAACCAGGCCATCACTTTTGACTCTTCATCCCTTTTTGAGGTGAGTGTTTGAAGTGATCTTTGAAAAATGAACTGAGAAATATTTTTCATAAGTAATAATCTCGTGGAAAATCCCATTCGAACTAAATCTCAGTACACTTGCTTGGGCGGGTGACATCGGGACTGTGATTCTTTTTCATTAGTTGGTGTTGACCCATGGGTTCCTGTTTTTCTGCCTGCGCCAATTTGACCAAACCCGCGCAGACCGATCACGATCTATTCCTGTTGTCGTCCACCCGCAGTGGCTGACTGGTATTTTTCAGCCTGGGCTACATGTAGCTAGGAGGAGAGAAGAATATCGAGCGCAAATGTCATGGAGTGTTTTCAATGTCAACCATATGGCTCCTCCTGGGGTGTTATTTAAGTGAGAGCTCACGAGGTGATATAAACCACTCTGCGTATGTTTTGGAAAAACCATGACTAAACTGAAGCACTACCCATGTTTAATTTCACCAGAAGACCCCGACGAACAGAGTTATGTGTCAGTAATTTAGGGTATTAGTAAAATAAACTATCTAACTAAAATGGAAGGAGTCTGTGTCCATTTGTGAGCATGTGTCTGTCCTTGGACATTTCCTGATAAACGTTTGTCCAACACACATAGCGGGATTATTGCTGAAGATTTTAAAGTGTAATACGGGCAATTTAAATTTATTGTTTTCTTTCAAATAAAATATCGCTTATTTTGGAGGTCGGGGTGATACTGTGACACTGAAAAAAAAAAAAAATGCTTTTAATATTTGTGACCCCACCCATGAAAACACTGCAAAACTCATCTGATCAAAGTTTTGAGATTCAGACCGTCAAGTAGTCCTTGTGATGAAAGTTGAAAAAAAAATGAGATGTGAGTTTATGGCTGTAAATGATAAGTTACATATTGGGGTTTCGAAATAAAGTTCAAAAATTAATTTCCAACATCATACATTTTAAAATAAATTCATTTACACTTCGTTTACGCGGAAGTTGGTTTCCACAAGCCTGGTCTATTATGTTTTCAATCGGCTTTTAGTTTACCTTCGGCGTATGAAGGAATGATAGTTTGGGTGTCATTTATGGAGTTACATCAGGGTCAAAAGTTTTGTACTTGAAAAAGTAAAATTTGAAACTGAAAATTCAGGTGTTGATCTTGAATTTTGAAAAATATAACAATGTATTCAAAATAATAAGTGTATGAAACGTTTTTTCAGGTTAAATATAATTTTGATTCACTTTGGAAATTCTTTTGAATAAATTATTCATTTTCACTTTTCACTTCCATATATATTTTAACATTTGAGTTTTTATTTTTTCAGTTCCATGTTTTATCTTTTCCTGACTCAGATCTTATTTTTTACAGCGTAAAATCTTTTTTTCACTTTAAGATTTTTTTTTTTTTCAGTTTCAAATCTGTTTTTTTGAGTTTCAGGCTTTTGACCCTGATGTGGCGTGGGGGGCGTGGTATTAACTGAGCTGGGCGTGGAATCATGAGTGACAGCTGAACAAAAAGGCTTGGAACCTTCCCCAGTGACAGTGCCATCAGGGGACATAGGAAATAAAACAAATTTAATTCAACACTTTTATATACACCATATTCATGTGATTGGCAGGTTAAGAATTGATGCCAGTGACAAATTTCCATTTAGAAATCTGTTTTAGACAGCACTGAGCACCAATTGCGGTATAAGAGCGATCGATTATGCCAGATTTCGCAGTTCAACAGCCACATTTTAAATGCTGATATGTCCGATTTCCACATAGCACTGTGAACGCAGCGTAGTGTCCGCTTGGCTTGCAAAGATGGTGTCCGGCCGGTTGGGTCAACACTCAGGTGAGCCATCTTAACTACGTATTGGCAGGGCTTCCGCCAAGCAGCGCTATTGCGGGATTCCCGCAAAAACTGCAAGAAAAATAGTCAAAGCGGGCATTTCCTGCACATGTTTTCAGTGAACTAAGCTGCTTGCACACTGGTCGTGAAACGTATTTTTTGCACGACAGATTAAGTTCAAAGTCAATATAATCTGTCGTGCGAAAAATTTGTTTCGCGTCCAGTGTGCAAGCGGCTTTAAAGTACTGCTTGACTCACACGCTCATTCACGCCCACAAAATATGAATAGATTGGACATTCTGATTTCCCAAACGGGGCTTACGCCAAAATATTTGTCAGAGCGGGATTTCCTCCTTTCCAACTTTTTTTTGGGGGGGGATTTTCAATTTGTCAGGGGAAATTTCAGTAGGTTACGGCTAGCTGTCACAACCATAAGAGACTAACGCCTATTCATTTATGATATTGTGATGAACTGAAACTAGACAAAAGTTCTCACAAAAAATATAGTAGCGATGCATAGGCTACTAACACGAAAGTCCATCCGGGTAGGCTATTCTGAGAGCTTGGCCACTTTTAGGATGGTTTATAAAAATCAATGGCCTAATCGCAGGGATGCCAAATTTCTTCGCATTCTCACGCATACAGAGTAGGTCTCACGAATTTTCAAGACATATTCACCGAAGTCAGCAACTGTTCAATCAGCGCGTATATTAATGAGATTCTTGCACGTAATTGAAGTCCTTGTACATGGCAGTTTCAGTTTCACTAGCGTAGCGGTGGATTTCACCACTAGTAACACGGAAAGCGATTATGACTCTGGACCTCTTGCGCTTTTTTTTTTTAACTTAGGGATTTTTTTTTAACTTGAAGAATTCTCAAAACATTAATGTCTCGTCAACACGGAGATGGAGATTTTCAAAAACGGTCTTTTTTTTTTTTTGGTCGTTTCTAAAAAATCTCCCATCCACACGGCATGGTTTCTAAAAATTAATATCTGCATTCACACGGAGATGCCTAAAACAACCCAAAACTCTGTAGTAAATATTCCAGGCCTCGATGCTGTAGCGTTTCTACGGAATTGGAACAAAAACGGAGAATGCAGCGTATGCTCGCCACCTTCTTCTCCGTTTTTGGTCTATTTTCATAGAATCGCCACAGCGCCACACACAAGCTTGGGGGCTGTGATTGGGGCTATCACATCATCGTTTCCAAAAAAACCCTTTTGCTTGTCCACATGAAAATACTGGGGTGGCGTTTTCAGATTTTATTACTCTGGAACCCGTTTTCAAAAAATACCGTTTTTTGGCTGCCTTTTCGCCATCTCCATGTGGATGTAATGCCAAAACGATGAAATATTTATGCGTTTTCAAAAACATTGTTCTCATGTGGGCCCTAAATGCAACAAAAAGAACCGCTGCTGGAAGAATTTATAATTGCGCTTGCATGTATCACTTGACAGGAAAAATCAGCCGCCAAGTGTTGCATTGGTTGTGGAATTGAACTTGACTAGCAATTCTGTATGTTATTTCCTGTGCAGTGTGCTGTGTCTTTAAATGGCTCTTTCATTTCTTTAGATGTTCGACCCGGCAAGCAATGAATTCAGCCTTCCAGATTTGGACACCAGTCTTTCAAATGTAAGAGTTGGGAGATGAGTTTATGAAAATTGTTCAGCTGTACATGTAAAATGGTTTCTTATGATAATTATATTTTTGGCCATCTTCTGAGATGCTAACCGTGATTAAGAATGGCATGTTCTTTTTCCTTCAGTTTCAAGACTTCCTCACAGAGGAGCAGAAGGCAGAGGCAGACAGGAAGTCTGCAGATTCAGGTTAGAATCTTTTATTCATAAGAAGAATTTGAATTTCTCTTTTCATCTTGCCACTTACAACCCCTGGCAAAAATTATGGAATGACCACACAGAGAAAATATTTATCCAGCTTTTTTACTTCATAGCCAATAAACGAATCATGGATATGACGCAGAATATTTTTAGGTTGCCAGCCGTAGGCCAGTAACCTATTGTCGTCGCTTTGCGTCCGGCGTTGGCATCGTCCGTTTAAAGCCGGATCTCAAAAACTGTTGGATGAATTTTTTTTTTTAATTTGGGGATGTGATGAAATGGGTCATCAAGTTAATGCCCGAGCAAAAATTTTTTTGATTGAATCGTTTGTTTAAACTTGGCGGCCATTTTTATGTCCCAGAGGCCATTTTTGGTACTTAAGTGCAATTTTCTCAAAAGCTGATGATTTGTTTATTTTTTTTTTTATCACAGCAATGGAATCCGTATCATGACCTGCTTCATTGGTGTACATGGCGTTTTGATTGAATCGCTCCTTCATAGCGCCACCGAGGCAATGTGTCTGGACTTAATCAATTTTTGGGGTGTTTTGCCACAAAATGTGCCGTAACTTGCTTAGTAATGCATTTATAGTATAGGTATGAATTCAGCATGCACAACATAGCATGTACAGTACATCATGCTTGCCAAGCGTTGTCGGTTGGTGGAATTTGACCTTGAGCTGAATGGTCAAATTGAAAAATGTGCTATCACTCTTAATATAGCATTTAGAGCTTAGGTATGTATGAGGCAGCTACAGGGAATCGGGTATGATGAACATTGTGAGTCAGTCACATCTGACCTTGGGCCTCAAGGTCAAGGTCAAATTGCAAAAATGTACAATAACGTTCTTATTGTAGCATTAAGAGCTTAGGTATGTTTGAGGAACCTATAGGAAATCAGGTATGTCAAACATTGTGAGTCAATCACATTTGACATTTGATTTAGAGCTTAGGCATGTGTGAGGCACTTATAGGGGATCATGTAAGCCAAACATTCTCGACAAGGTGAATATGACATTTGGTGTCAAGATCAAATGGAAAAAATAGCTATAGCTTGCTGAATATGGCAATTAGAGCTCAGACATGTTTGGGGCATCTATAGGAAACCATGTACACTGAACCTTCTTAGCCAGTCAGTCAAATTTGATGTTGGGCCTAAAGGTCAAGGTTATATGACAAAATTGCCCATATTTGTTTCATATTGGTGTTTGAGCTTAGGTATGTATTGGGCACTAAAGGCAAATCATGCATGCTGGTTGTTTTCGATATATTGGATTTGACCTTGGGCAGCAAGGTCCAGGTATTGACAAAACGGCCTATATGTCCTTTAATGTGTGCTTTAGACCTTTGGTTTTTTTTGGATACAAATGACAAATCATGTATGCTGATTCAACACATCATATTGGATTTGACTTTGATTTTGTCACATGATCTTGATGACCAATCTATTTATTTCCTCATTTTATGTCTTTAGACATTAGTATGTATTAGGTACCAACCTATATATAATAAAAATTTCAGCGGGCATTGTAACCACATGGTCGACCTTTTTTCGCGATCAATTGCAGCAATAAAAACTGGTCAAAATCCATTTTTGAATGTTTGTTCCTATTAGCATCATGGAATAGAAAGTATAGTACTAATTTGACCCACTCTGTGGCAGTGTTGTGTTAAAGAAATAAAAATAAAAAATAATCATTGTCTGAAATTAGAGCAAGAAGCAGCAGTGAATTGAGAAGATGGCGCACTTCACAAATTGACAGCAGACGACGGTGAAAGTTCAGGTTAGAAAAAAGTCTATTCGGATTTCATGATGTATAAAGATGATATTTTTGCTAAATGGCAGAAAAGTGACATAAAAATGTTGCTCTCTGTCACTCATGAAAAAGTGTGACCGCTCAGTCGAGTTGCCCGATAATGGTAACTAAAACCCCTTTCTCACTGAGCTGCGTTGGCCTGTGGAAATGTGCGGATGAAACGGTTCTCTTCTTTCAGAGAAAAGAATTTATTCGAAGAACCGTGAATTGATTCGCAGTGGCACAAGACCATTCGCCGTCACTGCCGAAATTTGCGAAAAAATTAAACGGGTTTATGCAAATGCAAACGTCTGGAATTCGCCAAGCGGTACTGGGACTTCAACTGGGACCGTGTGTTTGGTCAGATGAGACCAAGATGGAGCTTTTTGGCAACAAACACTCTAAATGGGTTTGGCGGAACACAAAAGATGAGTATGCAGAAAAGCACCTCATGCCCACTGTGAAGTATGGGGGAGGATTGGTGATGCTGTGGACCTGATTCTCTTCCAGAGGTCCTGGGAACCTTGTTAGGGTGCATGGCATCATGAACGCTTTGAAATACCAGGACATTTTAAATCAAAATCTGTTGGCCTCTGCCCGAAAGCTGAAGATGGGTAGTTAGATGGGTCTGTCAGCAAGATAATGACCCTAAACATGTGGCCAAATCTACGCAGAAATGGTTCACCAGACACCGAATCAAGCTCTTCCCAAGGCCATCTCAGTCCCCAGACCTCAACCCCATTGAAAACCTGTGGAGTGAGCTGAGGAGGAGAGTGCAGAGAAGACCAAGGTCGCTGGATGATTTAGAAAGATTGTGCAAAGAGGAATGGTCAAAGATCCCTTTTTATGTATTCTCCCATCTTGTGAAACATTATAGGAGAAGATTAGGTGCTCTTTTGTTGGCAAAAGGGGGTTGTACAAAGTAATAACCTCAGGGGTGCTAGTAATTGTGGCACACATGATTTAATGTAAAAGAATTATTTCTTAATGTGGGAATTTTTTTCCCACTGAATAAATGCACTTGAATTAAAGGTTGGATTTTCCTCTTTTTTTCATTGTGGTCCTATGTTATTTAGAAAAAAACTGAATTTATTAGAAGCTAAAGAACACATCTTAACCAGGGGTGGCAATAATTATGGAGGGCGCTGTATAAACAAAATAGGAAGGGTATAAAAGGAAAACGCACAAGTAGACCATGGAAGACGTCCGAGCATCAGGACAGAAAACTCAGCTTTGTGCCTTGAAAACAGAAAATGCACAACATAACAAATGAAAAACAAATGGGCAGAAATGGGAGTCAGTGTTTCTGATGTAATTGGGGTTGTAGTTTACGTTCATGAAACTTCGCCATATGATGGAGGAGGTTCGTCACCAGAAGCCAATATTTTTTTTTTTTTTTTTCCCCTCGGTCAAAGGTCACCAAAAACATTAAAACCACATTTTGGTTCATAACTTTGCTACTTTTGCACTTAACTTGAAACTAACTCCATTTTGTTCATTCTCTTTCAGAGATCTGTGCAAGATTTTGGCTTGACGATATTCTATGAATGACCTTTCATCTCTTTTTTTTTTTTTTTTGATGATTCCATGATTATTTCTCTCTACTTGATTATGAAAAAATATGACTTTAATTAAAAGATTTTAATCTAATCTGAGATGTGTTTAATTTGTTTGAGGTGTGTTTCATGAAGCCTGAATGTTAACCTAATTAGCAAAAATTGTTTTGGGTCATATCTTTGATTTGTTTTTTTGCTGTGAAGTAAAATAGCTGGATAAACATCCTCTACAGGTGGTGATTCCCAAATTTTTTGCCAGGGACCGTATATTAAAGAGCTTAGGACATGAAATTCAGCTCTGTTTTTTATGTGATAAATTGCTACTAAGTACCTATCGTGAGCAATTGTGTAGTGTGATGTGATGTGTAGTGTGGGGATGCAGTGCAACGCATGATTATGGCCATGGAATGTTTCTGTGGCCGAAAGATGCAGAGATATCGAGAATATGGACAAAACAAGTCAAGTGTACTAGTGCCGACTTTGCTGACCATGAAACCTACGATATGCGGCCAACATTTCGAGTATTCATGTTTTTACCTACCATTATTATTATTTACAGAACCCAAATCGTTTCTCTGCGCTGCCTGTTCAATAGCCAGCCAACTTGCTGTCCAGTGTGATCTAGCCAGCTTAGTAGTGAAATGATACTATTCACGGCGCTCGATTTATTTCTGTGCACTGTGTGCTTGTTAGCTTACTACCTAATGATAGCAAGCTGCAAGCTATGGTTTACACATGACTCTATATTTCTGCGCACTGCGTGTTCGCTCGCTGACTAGCTAATAATGGCAAGCTGCGAGGTACGGCTTACACGTATTGTTTCGAGAGCTCATGAAACACAATGCACAGAAATGAACAGAGCCGCGAACATTATCATTTCACTACTGGCTAGATCAGGCATGAGTTTAACCACCACTAACGCTATTCTTAACCTAATATATATATATGGTCTTGTTAGGTAAGGTTACCAAATGTCAGGTCTATTGAACTCCCTTAAGGTTGAAAAGTGAGTAGGTTGGTTATCCAACTCGCCGTGCACAGAAACAATTGTAGAACCGGAATAATAATCATTCCGTCTCTTGGGTGGTTTGTACAGTTCGAGACAGGCGGAGACACTAATTAGCTGTCTTCATTGCTCGAGTGCCCAGGCTGGAATCTGTATGGTTCTGAATCCCGTCTTAAGCTGCTTTCACACTGGGTGCAAAACGAATTTTTCGCACGACAGATTCCATTCAAAGTCAATGCAAAGACGCGAATACAGGCGAAACGTATTTGTGTCTTTGCATTGACTTTGAATGTAATCTCTCGTGCAAAGAAATTTGTTTTGCATCCGGTGTGAAAGCAGCTTGATGTTGAGTTTCCTCATCTTCCCAAAGAAAGTACTCTTCTTCATCAAAATGGACAGATTCAATTGAAAAATTCTGAGGAGCTATCGGAATCAGACTCGGATACCATCGTTTTGGACGTACAATCGCCCACCATGTGCTACTCATGACGTAGGAGACGTAGGACAGACAGAGGACTGCCAGAATCGCATTTCTGTGTTGCTCAGAATGTTTGTTAATGAGGGGGGCGGGGCAAGTAACAAAAAATAGCGATTTTTGTTAAAAATGATTCTCTACATTTTCTTTAGGCTGACGATGTGAATTCTTTTAATTGTTTATATTCATAAACTTGCTCAGTGCATGTCCTAAGCTCTTTAAGTATTCATGACCTCCATGTTACGAAGGTCAGTGCTTTTAAGTCATTATAAATGTCACACAGCATGCTTGATGACATTTTTAGTTTGTATCGGCTGGTGGCCATGATGTGAATGACTGAAAGTTACTAGCATTGTTTAACCCCTTAAACCCAAACACCCCCGGTACCGGGGGGGGGGGGGGGGTGGGGGGTGGTCGTTAAGCAGAATAAATACAGTATGTTTCCAAATTGCAACCATATCGTGCAGCTTATTTATTTTATGTGAAAAACTCGGAAAAAGCTCACTTTGACCATTTTTACCTCAACCAAACACAATTCAAGCACCAAGCAAGTAAACAACCCTGCAGCAAAACATAAGATAAAATCATATCAGGGCTGAGTTGCTGGTATTTTTACTGAATTTCTGCTATACATACAAACAATACTTCAAGTGAAAGAGTAAAGTCCACAGAATCCAACGATATAAGCCTTGACATTATAAACTGACGCCTGTAATGTGAATATAGGCCACTAGATGGCAGTATTTACCTTTTTTTTGTTAAGCTCAGACTGGAGTCATGTTTGGACATGTTTCCAGACATGTCTGGGGCAAGTCCCCGAAAATTAAAAAAAAGAGGTCTAAATGTGGGTGGGGTCTGCAAAAGAGTATATAAGGAAAAGAATTGAGACAGTAATGGAGTAGGAGAAATTGCAAGAAGATGACCAGACCTGCCATTCTGTTCAAGACCTGTGACATTTCTTTTGTGGATTTCTTTGCCTGTGTTTGAGCATTTTCTTCATCCAGGACATCACCAAGCCACCCCACCAAAAAGGGACTGTAATTATTTCTGTTTTTTCTTATTTATCAATCTTGGTCTTTAGTTGTAGGTTGTTATTAGTCTTTGTCTTTGTTAAAAATTAAATGTGTTTTAGTTGTTGAAACTGTGTTTGTCGTCCCTTGCTGTTGCTGTTGCGTTGTAAATCTAATAACAAATTGGGGCCATAACAAATTGGGGGCTCAAGGTCCGGGATAGACCATTGTGTGAGTAATTTATTGAAAATCTAACATTCCAAATTGTGAAATTGTTTTTGTGAATTTTCCTAGATATATATTGACAACAGCAATGGATGATTTCTTGGCATCACCAACCGTAGGGGTTTTGAAGTCTTTTAAAAAGACAGAACTGCTAGAAATTTGCAGACAGTTGGAGTTGACAGAGGTAAAACCAGCCATGCGAAAAGCAAGACTGGCTAGAGAGATAGTTGAATATTACATTGATGAAAATGTGTTTGCACCAGGAGATCTGGAACAGTTTCCAGTGGAAAATCCAAATATAGAAATGGAACTTAAATTAAAAATGCTAAAGATTGAAAGGGAGGAAAGAGAAAAAGAAAGGGAATTTGAGAGGGAAGAAAAAGAAAAACAAAGGCAGTTTGAGTTAGAAAAATTAGCAAGAGAAGAAAAACAAAGAGAATTTGAGTTAGAAAAATTTGCAAGACAGAGAGATTTTGAATTAGAGAAATTCGATAGAGAAGAAAGACTCCAAATGGAGCTACTAAAAATAAAAATTCAAACTGAAAATAAATTTCGGGCTAGCCAGGAGGTAAAACTGGTGCCTCCATTTTCGGAAAAGGATGTTGACAACTATTTCCAGTGTTTTGAAAAGGTAGCAAAGAGTTGCCAGTGGCCAAAGGAACACTGGCCTCTGATGTTGCAAACTGTCCTCAAGGGAAAAGCTCAACAAGCCTATTCGGCTTTGTCTGCAGATGATTCCTCTGATTATGAGGTTGTCAAAAAGGTTATTATGAGAGCTTATGAGTTGGTTCCAGAGGCTTACCGACAGAAATTCAGAGGTCTGAAGAAATCTGAAAATCAGACTTATGTTGAATTTGCTAATGAAAAGCAGGTTTGCTTTGAGCGCTGGTGTACTTCTATGGAGGTCAAGGATGATTTCAACTCACTAAAAGAGATGGTGTTAGTTGAAGAATTCAAGAACTGTGTTAAGGATGATGTTAAGACCTACCTTAATGAGAAGCAAGCACTGAACTTGCAATCAGCTGCCAAATTTGCAGATGAATATGTTCTCACTCATAAGTCCAAATTTCAGTCTAGCAGTAACAATAAATGGTCCCAATTTCAGAAAAAGGGTTACGGTGATACCCAAGATTCCTCACCCAAAGACAAAGACAAATCTGGTGATGGTGCTCAGAAATCCAGTAACAGGTCTGATCAAAGTGTGAAAGCTGACAGTGACAGAAGTGGTCTAGTTTGCAGTTATTGCAAGAAATCTGGTCATGTTACAACTAACTGTTGGTTCCTTAAAGCTAAGAAAGAAAAAGAAAAGGATACCAAACCAAATGCCTTTGTGAAAACAAGGTTAGAAACCCCTGTAGTGGATAACCAATCTGCTAAATTACCTGCTTCTTGTGGGGCTAAAAAGCCTAATACAGCTGACTTTGTGAGGGAGGAATTTCTTCCATTTGTGTCAGAGGGATTTGTGGCTCTGAATGAGCATACTACTCCTGTCCCCATATATATCCTAAGGGATACCGGAGCTTCTCAGTCACTTTTGTTGATGGACTCTTTGGAGTTACGTGATGAGGCCGCTTCAGGGGATTTCATACTTGTACAAGGTATTGAAGGGAGGACTGTATCTGTACCCCTGCGCTCTATATTCTTGAAGTCAGATTTAGTTACAGGACAGGTAAAGGTGGGACTTATGTCAAGTCTACCTATAAAGGGTGTTTCTCTGTTGCTAGGCAATGACCTGGCTGGGGGCAAAGTAGTTCCCCCTGTACATCTTACTTCACAGCCGAGCACTGAAAATGGGGATGAGGACCCATCTCTGTATCCTTCTTGCGCAGTGACTCGTGCTATGGCCAAGAAGGCTAAAGAAGATGATGTTGTGGTGCCGTCCAGTACATTGAATAGTCAGGACTCAGGTGGTTCGCCTCATGACTCTGATTGGCCTACTATGGTTTCTCCGTTTGAGGACTTATCAGATACTTTTATCAGTTCTCTATTCAGCCAGCCGGATGGGTCTGGTGATTCTGATGTGTCTGGAGACTTGTCTCTGTCCAGAAAGCGGTTGATTGAGGAGCAAACTAATGATCCTGAAATTGGTGTACTAAAGAGGAGAGCCCTTCCTGAAAAAGAAATAGATGCAGTTCCAGTTGGGTATTATCTCAAGGATGGTGTGTTGATGCGGAAGTGGCGCCCTCCTGATATCCCTGCCAATGCAGATTGGGCAGTGGTCAGGCAAATTGTTGTTCCGAAGGTCTACAGGAATGAGATCTTAACAATGGCTCATAGTTTACCTTTAGGAGGTCATCTTGGTGTTAACAAGACTGTTGATAAGATCATGAAACACTTCTTTTGGCCTGGGCTTCGGAAAGACGTTTCCAACTTTTGCAAAACCTGTCACACTTGTCAGGTAGTTGGAAAACACCAGTTAGACCCACCTGTAGCTCCATTGCAGCCTATTCCAGCATTTGGGGAGCCATTCTCTAGGGTCATTGTTGATTGCGTTGGTCCATTACCCAAGACTAGATCTGGAAATCAGTACTTGCTGACAATCATGTGTGCATCTACCAGATTCCCCGAAGCCATACCTCTACGTAACATCAAGGCAACTGCAATCTCGAAGGCTTTGATAAAGTTCTTCACGTTGTTTGGCCTTCCCAGGGAAATTCAGTCAGACCAAGGTAGCAATTTCACTTCAGGATTGTTTCAGCAGGTTGTGTATGAACTAGGTGCAAAACAGATTCTTTCTAGTGCCTATCATCCAGAAAGTCAGGGTGCCTTAGAGCGGTTTCATTCCACTCTCAAGACAATGATGAGGACTTATTGTTATGACCATGAGAAAGACTGGGATGAAGGGGTTCATTTGCTGTTGTTTGCAGCTAGAGAAGCAGTGCAGGAGTCTACTGGATTCAGTCCATTTGAGCTAGTGTTTGGTCATGAAGTGAGAGGACCTTTGCTATTATTGAGTGAACAATGGCAAGGGAAAGAGCCGCATATCAGTCTGTTAGACTATGTTGGCAAGTTCAAGGAAAGATTGCGTGCAGCTTGTGACCTTGCCAAAGAGAACTTGAAATCAAGTCAGGGAAAAATGAAAACTTGGTATGATCATAAGGCTAGAAGCCGTGAGTTTAAACCAGGAGAAAAGGTCCTTGTGTTGTTTCCCTTGCAGTCAAATCCATTGCAGGCTAGATTTCATGGTCCTTATGAAATTCTGACAAAACTCAATGATCTCAATTACATTGTGAAGACTCCAGATAGGAGAAAACCAAAACAATTGTGTCATATTAACATGCTAAAGCCTTATCATGACAGAAATGCTAGGGTTGCAGCTGTCACTTCAGATTCTCCAATGGTCGAAACGTGTGAAGATGAGGGGGAGTTTCAAGATGATGAACCAAGAATTAAAGCTGAAGTTCTTTCATGTAAATTGTCAAACACTGAAGTGTTGCAAAATCTTGATGTAAAACTCCAGCACTTAGAACCCTCACAGAGGGATCAGTTTGAAAGGTTGATCAAGAAATATGAGGATTTGTTTCCTGATGCTCTAAAGAGAGTTACTATAGCCTCTCATGATGTAGATGTTGGTGATGCCAAACCAATAAAACAGCATCCATACCGGATGAATCCTGAAAAGAGAAAGATTGCTGAGAAAGAGGTTGAGTACATGTTAAAACATGATATTATCAGACCCTCCAACTCCGATTGGAGTTCACCCTGTGTGCTAGTTCCAAAACCTGATGGAAGTACTAGATTCTGTACAGATTATCGCAAAGTCAATGCTGTAACTAGAACTGATGTGTTTCCAATACCTAGGATTGATGATTGTATTGATAGTGTAGGGCAAGCAAAGTTTCTGACCAAGATTGATTTATTGAAGGGTTATTGGTGTGTGCCTTTAACTGAGAGGGCCAAGAGCATCTCTGCTTTTGCCACACCATCTGGATTGTACCAGTATGAAGTCCTACCCTTTGGCATGAAAAATGCCCCAGCCACGTTCCAAAGGATGATACAGTCTACAATCGCCGGATTGCCACACACGGGTGCATACATCGATGACCTGATCACATGGAGTGACTCCTGGGAAGAACATCTAAAAGATGTAGAGACGTTGTTCCAGCGCCTGACCCAGGCTAACCTGACTGTTAACCTGAGCAAGAGTGACTTTGGTTGTGCTACTGTCACCTATCTTGGCTACGTCATAGGCCAGGGTAAGGTGGCACCCATAAATGCTAAAGTCCAAGCCATCATGGACTTTCCAGTTCCTGACAACAAAAAAGCTTTGCGCCGCTTCCTTGGAATGATCGGGTACTACCGCAAGTTCTGCAAGAACTTTGCTGAGATTGCTCTCAGTCTAACTAACCAACTGAAGAAAGGCGTGAAGTTCACCTGGGATGATGCATGCCAGAGAGCCTTCGATCGCCTGAAGTCTCTGCTGTGTCACTTCCCCGTGCTCAAATCTCCTGACTTCAACAAACCGTTCTCCATCGCGGTCGATGCTAGCGACCAAGCTTGTGGATCTGTGCTCCTACAGAGAAGTGACTCTGATGACATTGAGCATCCCGTGGCATACTTCTCCAGGAAGTTCAATCGCCACCAAAGGAACTATTCCACAATAGAGAAGGAACTGTTGGCTCTGGTCCTTTCTTTACAACACTTTGAGGTTTATGTTTGTACAGGACAAAAGCCAATGATTGTGTACTCTGACCACAATCCGTTAATGTTTTTGAGTAAGATGAAAAACAAGAATCGGAGATTGTTGAATTGGAGTTTGATTTTACAGGAGTTTGACTTGGAAATTAAGCATGTGAAGGGTACAGACAATGTAATTGCTGATTGCTTATCCCGTGTTTGAATGTGTATATCATGTGTTTGAATATTGTATGATATGTATATATAGACAAGTGTTCACTTAACCATTTTGTATTGAAAAGAAAAATTTTGCCTTTATGAGTCAAAATTTTTCCCTTTTGGAATGGAGGTGTAATGTGAATATAGGCCACTAGATGGCAGTATTTACCTTTTTTTTGTTAAGCTCAGACTGGAGTCATGTTTGGACATGTTTCCAGACATGTCTGGGGCAAGTCCCCGAAAATTAAAAAAAAGAGGTCTAAATGTGGGTGGGGTCTGCAAAAGAGTATATAAGGAAAAGAATTGAGACAGTAATGGAGTAGGAGAAATTGCAAGAAGATGACCAGACCTGCCATTCTGTTCAAGACCTGTGACATTTCTTTTGTGGATTTCTTTGCCTGTGTTTGAGCATTTTCTTCATCCAGGACATCACCAAGCCACCCCACCAAAAAGGGACTGTAATTATTTCTGTTTTTTCTTATTTATCAATCTTGGTCTTTAGTTGTAGGTTGTTATTAGTCTTTGTCTTTGTTAAAAATTAAATGTGTTTTAGTTGTTGAAACTGTGTTTGTCGTCCCTTGCTGTTGCTGTTGCGTTGTAAATCTAATAACAAATTGGGGCCATAACACGCCACACTCAAGGAACAGCAGGCATACATTTTAGAGTCTATAGAGATCAGCAAAAAAATTCTTACCTATTGTAATATAAAACTGTTCAAGGGTAAATCTAAATCTGTGCTTGCTGTTAGCCCAATGTGTCTGTGTTATAAAGAAGTCTCCAAGCATGTTTTTTTCCTGGGCATTGCTTCAAAGATCACAGCATTCAGCTTGCTTGCAATGTATTTTCCCCTCAGTGATAGGCTTGTGATGCCGTCAGTAAGACTTTTCCAGTATCTATTTGATTCTGCGGGTTCTGACGTTTCCAACAAGCTCTAAACCACCTTAATTGCACAAACCTTGCGTTCCCAGTGCATCAAACTGAGTCCTTGGGCCATTGCATGTACTAGAATAGCGCGGCAATATAAATGCTTAACTAGTATGTTTGTGGTATTTTCCATATAATTATCCACTAAATATTCAACATTCATTTTTAAAGTCATTTTCCAACAGAATCTTTGTGCCATTCCGCATGAAAACTGAGAGTACAAAATGGAGCCTAGTGATTAGAGTGAAGTGCTGAATTTTAGACTGCCAGGGTTCAAATCCTGGTCTCTGCATGCATTTACAAAGGCCAACAAAGCATTTTTCTTGTATAAATAATTGTTTGGGTTTTATGTTCATTTTACTTTTTTACAATTTTTTTTAACGTAGCCTTTGTATAAACTGTATAATTTTATTTATTTCCTTTTTATTTAAATAAATCTGCTCCAGTGGAGTCAAACTTCATTGTCTTTGTATACATTACTTATCAGTGTCAGTTTGTAGAGGCCACCTAGACATTCCCGAACTAAAACCTCTCTAATGTTGCCCTGATTCACTTGGTTAGAATAAAATTTGGCACAGATAATGGTAAGATTCAGTGTTGTCATTTTTTTGGGGTTTCAGACTGCAACTGAATAATTTTATGACAAATAAAAGTAAAAATTTGTTTGGTGCAAAAAAGATGTTTCATTTATGTGGTATTCCATCTTTATTCACTCTGACTCCGTGACATATACACCGATTTTTACATCATGACAAAAATCCCCAAGGTGTTCCCTTTATTATAATACCAACATTTTTTTAATCGACCAATTCGTTGCAGGGATATTGTCATTTCATTTTGAGCACGTAATTTTCAAGCCAGAGGCTCGGAGCTTAAGGGATTAATCTACCTTGAAGTGCATGTTAATGCATGCTAAACATTTATGATGACAACCTCCAAAAAACTTGGGATTTGTGTCTGCAGACTTGATTTTCTTGATTTTAATGCAAGTGGGCTTTGTATATGTTTACAGGGAAACTGCAGGTTCAGTATACAGCCCAGCCCATTCTGGATAACCCTGACAGCTCTGACTGCTTTGAGGGTGACATAACTGTGCCACTGGGAGAAGATGCCAACCATGGAAATGCAGAGAAGACAGACCTAGCTGCATCACTTTTGTCAAACCAACCCTAGACAAATCTGATTTCATTTAATCATGAACTTCTCTATTTTTGAACAAAAGGATGTAAAGTATTTTATACTGATTTGTTGTTTGCTAGGCACCACTTGTAATGTTTTTATATCTTTAAAGCTGTATTTATTGGTGTGTAGCTTCTGTAGTCCCACAGGAACATTTATTCATTCTGGAAAATAAGTTTTATCCCTATATTTTTTCCTTTAACTTTCAGTCTGTTTTTGGAAAAGTGCAGTAGTTGGTGCAGTCATACACATACTCGTTCATTTACTGATGCGATCTTGTCATTTGCCCTCCTGTGTAGTACATAACTGTTGTCAGTTATGAGACATCAGTTCCTGTAAATATCAGGGATTTTAATGAAACTATGCAAGACAGCCTTATTACTAAAGCATAAATCTGAGAGCAAATTTATAATATGAATTTTTTTTAGTTGTATTCACAACAGTTTAGCCAGGCACCCATCATACCCCACTTTTGGATGGGAATGTGAAAATTTGGAAAAAATCTAGAAGGATAAAAATTAAATTAGACATGTAAACTCACACCAGCCTACACTTGTTACTTCTGGCCACTTGCATAGCTCAATTTTCTGTAACACCTTTGTAAAGCCAAGATGCCAGACCCCTCCCCCTTCATCATGAACATGGGTCTGAAACCAATTGTTTCACAAATACAAATCTACAATGTAGCTAGCTAATAAAGAAGCTAGTGACCTGGCAGCTATGTCTCATTGTTTGAATGTTTAACTAGCAGTTCAAACTTTATATACGAAGATGGAGACCTCTATAAAATCCTCCATTAAACCAGAAGTGGAATGTCCATGGACTTAAATGGATTATAGTTTTTGAACTGTTTAAAGGTATGCACTCATACCATAAACAAACTGGTTTGTAATATCCACGTACGAGATTGGAGGCAATGCTGGATTTGCCCAACTCTTTGCTGTGAGGTTGAACGGATCAGTATTGTTAATGGATGACAATTAAGCCAAATAACTGTCCCAGGCATCCTTGCTAAGTTTGTCTAGGTATATACTAGGTATAGTCTCGGTCATAGACTGTATAAAAAGATGGATGCAGCCGTCTGGTATAAAAAGTGAGGTCAGTGCAGAGGTGCCATAAACTTGCATTCTTTTTAATGGCCAGTCGAGTACTCATTCCTTCTCGTGATTGGCTAATCACACATCGTCTAACGCGGAAAATTAAACATTCCCCGGCAAAAACCAGCTAAAACAGCAGTGTAGGCTAGTTGAAACTTGACAACAAAAATGGATTAATTCCTGACTTAAACCTTGAAAAGGCTGTCCAACTAAGACCCTGTACCACCGCACTCTTGCTGCGCTGGCCAGAAAAAGAAAATCAAAGTGGTGAACAAACTTTACAGTGAGGAATATCTGACTTAGGGGTTTACATTCACCGGAGATCCCGCTACCCCAATGCCACTGTTTCTTGCTTGCGGCAAAAAGCCGGTGAACGAAGCTATGGTACCAAATAAATTAAAAAGACGCCTTTCAACCAAACACCCTTCTCTCGCAAAATGCTGCCAATCAAATATCTAAGATTCCTCTCTCACAAATCCGCCCTTTTATATGACGCTAATTACTACAATTCATTATAAAGATTGATGACAACTCTTAAAATATTAGTGAGCAAATGTTAAAAGGAAATTACACTTGCATAACTACCAAGTACAAAGTTAAGCTAAGTTAGCAAGAGACTAGCGATCTAACATCGCAATTAATATAGTTTTTCTGCTTGCTAACCAGCTGATACAGCTGGTCTAAGTCCAGATTTCAAACTTTGCACTTGTAAGAATTTACAGTGGAGTAACATTACGACCGGTGTAAAAAATAGCCACTCCCACTGGCCATGTATGAATGGTATTTTCACGAAATAATTATTCTTCATAAATATTTCAGAATGATTTGATCAGTAGCAGAAGTGATTACTCACCAGTAAGAAACTGGCCCGAAGGTCAAGAAGTAGCAGAAAACATGATGGAATCAGGTGAATGGCAAATTGCTACCCAACTTGTGAGTGAATTTGAGTGTCATGTATTTTTTTGGTTGGTGTCAGGTAGTATGGGGAAGAAAATGCACTCAAGTACCTGTAGCCTGGTTTGATGATAGCACTGCCTCGAAAGATAAAACAAATTCATTGAAATTTTATTTTGGGCAATGTGTGTGATTTGCATTACGAAATGACGTAAACTGCGCAAACCAAGAAAAATACATGAACCATCCCCTTTCCTTTCCTTCTTGTTCTTTAATTACGGCACGACGCCATGCTATCTCTGCTTCCTTATTTGCACCTCTGTCTAGATCTCAAAAACCTGTTTGACTGGCAGACCTGCTAACAATAACAATCTGTCACAGCACGGAGAACATTTATTACTTCTCAGCTACTACCAGTCGAATACTGCCATTAATAAAACCGTTACGCCCCATTTCCAGTATGTGGTACCGGCTCTGCTCTACTCTGCTAGCCTTAGTTGCTTTCCGATTAGGAAAAAGGACCTGGTACCACCTTTTCTGGTACCTGCTCTCCTGGGGTTCTAAAAAAAAAAAAAAAACCGACCGAGTCCTAGGAGGTTCTAAAATGTGACGTGACAACACTGCGGCCAACTGATTGGTCAGAGAGAATCGCCCTCTTGCGTCATCTTTGAGCAACCAGCGTTGTCTCAGCACAGATGTAGGATTTCCAGGGTCATCATTGTAATAATCAAGAGGCAATTGAAGGCACAGCTCCTCTCCCCCATGCAATCTAACAGCGACAAAATACGGGGCTACATTAAGTACCGAAAAATAATACAATTATAATTAGGTCTATGCAGTGGCTCTCAGAGACCATAATCTTTTTCCAGCAAGAAAGGCATTTCCGAACTCTTCAGCAAATGAAGGTAATTATGGTGAGATACGTGGTGTTGTCTATTTACATTTTCCAATCGGAAAGCTGTCTTTTTTTTTTTTTTTACAGTAAGTTGCAGTGACTGATGTATGTACAGTGGGGTGCAAAAATTGGGCACCCCTGGTTTAAATGTCTGTTACAATTAATCTCCAAGTGATTGAAAACAAACCTGAACACTAAATGCTACAAAGTTAAACATGACACATTTCATCACATTTTAAAGCAAGAATATTTTTAAATTTCTATAGTTTCAAAATAATGAAACAAGGAAAAAGACCTGCAAAAGTTTGGGAACCCTGTTAGCAAGTACTTTGAAACTCCTTCTTGAGCAACTTTAACTGCTTGCAAACGCTTCCTGTAGTCAGCTGAGCCTTTCAATTCTTGTCTTTGGAATTTTTCCCCATTCTTCCTGACAGAACACCTCTAGCTTTGAAATAATCTTCGGCCTTCTTGAATGCACAGCATGTTTGAGGTCTCTCCACAGATTTTCAATAATATTCAAGTCTGCTGACTGTGATGGCCATTCCAAAACCTTCATCCGTCTTTACTGGAGGTAACTCATGGTGGATTTTGAGGTATGCTTCGGGTCATTGTCTTGCTGGAATACCCATCGTCTCTTCAACTTCAATTTGCACTAATGCAAATTGAAAGCTATAGCTAGCTTTCAACTCATGCACATTAATTAATTTAAAAATGTGTATGCTTGCAATTTGTGACCATAGTTTTCTCATATTAAATTTTAAACAAACCTACTAACTCTTACCTGGTTTCCCCAGATTTACAATATGCCACATAAGGAACCATACTGGATAGGCCTACTAATTTGAATTGGTGTTATTGTTTTGTCCTCGTTTCATCTGTGCTCTTTCCTTTTTTCCTCCATGCATCCTCGGTGGGAGGGACTAAGACGCAAGGATCGGTCACAAGTGAGGGGAACAAGGATGCTTTTTAAGAGACCTCAGAGGACACCAAAGACGGAAGAATGTAGCTTCCATTTATCAGCCTCACCGCCTAACCATCTAATGCACAACCACCTGCCAAAATGGATACTGAAAATACTGAGCACAGAGAGTATTGTGCTGAGGGCAACGTTCACTTTAGGAGACCAACAACGACCAAAAATCCCATTAGTTTTTAAGTTTTGAGACATTTTGTTGTTAAGGCTCCAGTGTCTGACTATATTACAAACTCTGGCACAGTTGATGGCGGTATGCAGCTCTGTGAAAAGTTATGAAAATTGCCATCACCCAAAGAAAGAAGAAGGAATAATATTACATCAACAATGAGTACTTGCGCCCCAAATGGTTGGGAGGACTTTTCCGTCCCTTTCTGGACAATCGCTACTATTGAAGTTCAGTCAGTCCATACAAACCGCCATATTGTCAGTCAAGAGACGGTCAGAGGTAATACAACTTGTATCATTTATATGCGTTAGCTTGCTAGCTGAAATAGCATGAAGATCTCGTCTTATAGAAATTAGCGAATGCATATTGTAAAATTTTATCATGTATTAACTTTTCAATCTCAAAGTGTTCAACACGCTTTTGTTCAGAATCCAACCAGTCGTTTCGGTGGCTCCAAGTCCTCAGGGTAACAGCGTTAGCGAGTCAACTAGCTAGCTAGCTAACTAATTTGGCCGCATTTTCAAATCTCAGGATAGGCAACTTAATCAGCTAGCTAGCCGGCTAAGTAGGTAGTGCTTCCTCCCATGATCAGATGTATTGACCTATAGTCGACGATCTACGACTCATTGGTTTATTAAGACCCAAAGGATAGCTACATGTGTCAAAATGATTGTTTCGTTGAGTTGCTTGACAAGTGTAAAGAGAATCTCGCAGAGCAGGGACTAGCTAGCATAGTTCGCTAGCCGACGAGCAGAGGATCTCGGAATGGTTGGTCTTCGGAAACTGCAGCATATTCGAAAAGCTGTGGCCACTAACACTTGCTTAGTTTGTAACATTATGCTAAATCGTCAGTATTTTAGCGTTAACTGCGGCTGATAATTACATTGTGTTAATAGCTGTTGGGTTTATTGCCGTTGTTGCTGACGTTAGTTGAATGAAAATATAGCTAGCCAATGCAAGCTAAGGCGTGGCTGTAAAGTGAGCTACCGACTAGCGAGCTAGTAAACACTGACCGAACCTAGAAAAGCAAAACGCTAAGCTAACTTTGTCTAACCGGGTGCTCTCAGTGTTATCACGCCGGTCTGTGTGTTGCCTGCCCAGTTTGGATGAATTGAGGTTGGATTATGGCGAAAGCTTTATCGCTAGGTGGCCGGTGTCGCACTTGGAGGCTAACTGGCTAACGTCAGCTAGGTAGCTAAGTAATCTGGACATCTATTTGATGGGTTTAGTTTGGCTAGAGGTAGCTCAGTTTGCATGCTATTCGTTAGCAAGCCAACGACGCATTCTTTTATATGGTGACACTAACTTCACTGGTTGGCAAACTTGTGTTTGGTCGGTCTATTTCAGCGAATTAACGTTTAAAATTTACACAGCTAGCTAACTTCTCCGTTTCATAGTTAGCCGCGTCGATCGTACCAAGCCACTGAATTTGATGATAATATAGGTAGCTTGTTGGTTTTCTTCCCATAGGCTAACGTTAGTTAACGTGAAGTTTGGTAAGCTAATTGTACTTCAGGTTTAACATGAATATCTAGTAAACATTAGCTAATAAAATACACGTCTTTCGGCAGTGTCGCTCCCAATTAGATGTAGCCAGTCTGTTCTTCATTCCTTGTTTGAATGAGTTTTGCATTGTGTCAAGTTAGATAGTTGATAACTGTTAATGGCGCCATGCTGAGGAGTGTCATGTTGCTCTGCTATGGGAAAGTTACGCGCTTGAGCAATTTGTGCGACCCCTTCATGTGCCGAATTGAAGTTTGTGGCGCTCATTCGTGTTGCTGCATTTAGGATTGAGCTACGGTGGCTTGGTATAAATTGCAGGAACATCACTGCTGCATCTGCGAACGATGTGAAATGGCAGCTGCACCTCTATGCATTAGGTATTTGTACCGTTTGGTGACAGACTAGAATCTTATTTTTAATGATGACTGGCTTGTACTTTGCCATGGATGTTCAGCACCTCACCGAGTCTTATCCCACCTTCTGTCACTGGTGTACAGTGCTTGTATTTCCAGGGCGGTGTCTGCAGCGCAGCTCGCTACAGCCTGCTTAGATTGAAGAGGTTACATTATTGACATTTGATTTTGTTTATTCTTGCTGACTATTGCCCAACATAAGAGACAAATAGTAGTTACATAGGTGCTACATTCTGTTGCATGGAGTGTAGTTTACTTATACCTAGGTAGCTATTTTTAATTTACCACTGTTGCCACAAACATTAAACTGCGACCGCTTTTTTGTCAGTTTTGTGATCAGTTACCTCAGGGTTTCCCACACAGATCATGGCGGGGTGCCACAGCTTAAATGTGGAGAGCCACAAGTTGATTCTCCTTCATTGTAAGTAAATGTGGAATTCTCAACAGAATTGGAGAACCCCCCCCCCCCCCCCTGCTCAACAGAATTACATTAAAGAAAATGAAAATCATCTGTTAAAAACAATTGGTCTACCACCACACATTACTTACTGGTTTGTGGGAAACATTTTCCCTTTAGCCTGTGCTAATATTAATGAATATTGTGGCATTTTGCCCAATGTGGCAATCTGTTTTAGAATTTATACCACATCCGAGGAAATAGAATACCTAGGTTTTTGCAAGTTTAAAATGTGGACAATTCGGGGACTTGGGTCAATCCCCTGCTATGTTCATTGCACCAAATCTGTTCAGTGTAAAATCGCACCGTACCTGCTTTTTCCTGATGGTGGAATGTCTGGTTTGTAAAAAAAAAAAAATGTAGAGAATTATAAAGTATATTGAAGATAATACTATGTTGGTGAGTAATACTTGGTCCTTATAAGAAGAGGAGTTAGAAAAAAAATGTAGATTATGATAAAGCATATTTAAGATAATACTATGTTGGTGAGTAATACTTGGTCCTTATAAAGTGAGGAAAGCGTTTATACAAGCTTGTGTTTTGCTTGGGTGCTCAGAGATAACAACAGCAAGTTTTTCATTCACTGGGTGTACTGACTGTATAGTAATTTTTTTCATGAGTATATGTGCAGGGGCTCCAGTGAAAAATGGACAAAATTCTAAACATTATCTCAGAGAAAAGGCATGCTTTTGGTTTGGAGAGTTTACTGACCATTGATGTTCATCTGCACCTATATTGATGAAGTCATGTTAAAAATGTTAATGTCCACTTGAAAATTATTAATTCATTGTTAACATTGAGTCAAAAGTTGATTATTAGTGAAAAATATTGTTTTATGATTTTACAGTGTGCAATTTAGAGGGCTTGACGAATGTGGAGAGCCACTAGGATGGCTGTCTTATTTGGCTCAGAAACAAGATAATTTTGAACATCACGCTGAGATACAGCACACTTGTGGTCAAGGACTTTATGATCCCTGTAATGCATTGTTTGAACTTTTGGCCATTTTTCTATTCTCAGTAATTTTTTTTTCTTTACAATTTCAATGCTGAATTTTCATGAAATATTTTTTTCTTTTTGGCCATTACTCTGTAATAAAATTATGAGAATAAACTTAAATGCAATAGAATTCTAAATGCTATTAGTGTCTTGTTTCATTGAAGCTATTTTCCTTCTCTCTGTGAAGCTCAAATCTTGAATTATAAGGCCTTAGAAAGGGGATCTCACTATTAGCTTGATTTGGCTTTTGTGCTAGAATGGTTAAAAATGTCACTGAATGACAGCGCTGCAGGAAGGACCGATTGACTTTGCGGGCAGAAATCCGATGGATCCAGAAATAGTTTCTTTTTAGTTTACCGGCCCATGGGCTGATAAGCTATTGTTGTGGTGGGGCGCCCGTCATCCGGAACATTTTTTTTTAATCTTTTTTTTTTTTTTTTTTTTTTTGGCCTAATGAATTTTTGTGTAAAATTGCAATATTACACGTAGACCATATCCCCAGACATTTTTATCGGATTTTTGATTGAATCATTTTTGTCCGTTTTATGGGCCCTTGAAATTTTGGCCCCAATGTTAAAGATGGGAATGAATAATTAAAAAATTATTTCTCAAAAACTGTGTGATACATTTTTTTCTAAATCAGGCAATCAACTTACCTTGGTACCGTCAATGTTCAGTGCGAGCGCCATTTTGATTGAATCGATGGAAGTGGGTCTATGGGGGCGCTGTACTTTATGGATATGCAAAATGGTCTGTGGTGGCCAGATGGTTGCAGATAGAGATTAAGTTTATATTATCGACATATACAGTATCTCACAAAAGTGAGTACACCCCTCACATTTAGGCAATTGATTGATTATATCATTTCAAGGGACAACGTTACAGAAATGAAACTTGAATATATTCTAGAGTAGTCATTGGACAAAATGTCTAGCAGTGTAGAATTACTGCATTGTCCAAATAACTGAACAGACAGTCATTATTTCCAAAATGGTTGGCAACAAAAGTGAGTACACATCTTACTAGTCTTATTCATCACGTTCATGCTTTTGTCTGTTGGACTGGGCCATATGAGGTTGTGTAACATGTTGAAGGTTTAAATTGTGTTTTTTTGGGTGCAATGCTCTCATTCTGGCCACTGGATGGTCAACATGGCACCTCATGGGAAAGAACTCTCCGAGAATTGGAAAAAGAGAATGGTTGCTGTCCACAAAGATGGTCTAAGATACAAGAAGATCTGTGAAACCATGAAACTGAGCTACAGCAGGGTGGCCAAGGTTATTCAGTGGTTTTCCAGGACGTTTTCTACTCGGAACAGGCCCCGTCAGGGTTGACCGAAGAGGTTGAGTCCTCGTGCTCTGCATCAGTTGCACAAGTAGGCTTCAGAAAACAGATGCTGGAGTGCTGGCAGCACTGCAAACGACGTTGCAGCAGTGGGAGACCAGCCTGTCAGTGCTCAGACCATACGCCATGCACTGCTCCAAGTCGGTCTGCATGGCCATCGGCCAAGACGGAAGCCTCTTCCGAAGCTAGCCCTCAAGAAAGCCCAAAAACAGTTTGCTGAAGACAACCAGTCCAAGAAAATGAACCACTGGAACCATGTTCTGTGATCTTACGAGACCAAGATAAACTTGTTCGGCTCAGATGCGATCCAGCATGTGTGGCAGCGCCCTGGTGAGGAGTAACAAGACAAGTGTGTACTGCCTGCAATCAAATATGGTGGTGCCAGCATCATGGTCTGGGGCTGCATGAGTGCTTCTGATCCTGGGGCGCTACACTTTATTGATGGAATAATGGATTCCAACACATAGTGTGACATTCTGAAGCAGTATACGATTCCCTCCCTTTGGAAACTGCAGTTTTCCATCATGATAACGACCCGAAACGCATCTCCTAGATAACAACTGCCTTCTTGAAGAAGCTGAAGTTGAAGCTGATGGCGTAGCCAAGTATGTCTCCAGACCTGAATCTAATTGAGCACTTGTGGGGCATCCTCAAGAGGAAGGTGGAGGAGCAGCAGGTGTCCAACATCCACCAGCTCCGTGATGTTGTCATATCGGAGTGGAGGAGGATCCCAGCCACAACCTGTGCAGCTCTGGTGAATTCCATGCCTAGTAGAATCAAGACAGTGCTGGACAACAATGGTGGTCACACTAAATATTGACATTATGGACACAATTTGGCATGTTGACGGTGAGGTGTACTCACTTTTGTTGCCATCTATTTTGGAAATAGTGACCGTTCAGTTATTTGGACAGTGCAGTATATCTACACTGCTACACATATTGTATAATGACTACTGTAGAATATATTCAGGTTTCATTTCTGTAACATTATTCCATGAAAAGATATAATAAATTAATTGTCGAAATGTGAGGGGTGTACTCAGTTTTGTGAGATACTGTAGGAAGTCATATATGATCTTTATTTTGGCAATATTAAATGTGACCACAGATGACTTTGGTAGGTCAAACTTGAGGTCAGGGAATGTATTAAGAATGTTCAAAGATATGACTTGAAATTTCAATAAATTATTTTTCAAAAAATGTCAGAACTTTTTTCTAAATCTGGCAATCAACTCACCTTAAACTTAATGTACAGTGCGAGTGCCATTTTGATTTAATCGATGGAAGTGGGTCTAGTGGGGGCTCTGTACTTTAACATTGGGTCTCATGGAGAATGGGCAAAATTGCCTATGGAAGCTAAATAGTTGCCGATCGAGGTTTGTATTACTTATACATAGGAAGTTATGCAGGACTAATACTTTGGCTGTGTTAAAGTTGACCTCAGATGACTTTGAAAGGTCAAACTTGAGGTCAAGCAAAATGTTACAATTTTTAAAGGCTTCTAGGCTTGAAAATATTGAAGATTAGGAACATATGTGCATTGAACACTTTAAAGAAGTCATGTATGAACTTTCATTTGGTGGCCTTGAACCTGACCTTCAGCGACCTTCGAAGGTCAAACTTCACATAGTGAAATTTCCATGACTTCTATCTCCAGAACTATTACAGATAGAGCTTAGGTCTGTATGGTGGGCATATAGGAAGTCATGTATGAAGTTTAATTTAGTGACCTTGAACTTGACCTTCAGTGACCTTGAATGCCCAGACTTCACAATGAAATTTCAATGACTCATATCAGCAAAATGGTTACAGATAGTTTTGGTTTGTATTGAAGATTTATAGGAAGTCATACATGAACTTTCATTTGGTGACCTTGAACTTGACCTTCAGTGACCTCAATGGCCAAACAATTCGGTGAAATTTCAATTACTTATATCAGCAAAATCGTTACAGACAGAGCGTAGGTTTGTATTGGAGACGCATTGGAAGTCATGTATGAACTTTCATTTGGTGACCTTCATATTGACCTTCAAAGGTCAAACTTGACCAAGAGAATTCAATGACTTCTGTCAATGAAAAGGTCACAGATGGAGCGTAGGTTGGTGTTACTGACATAGGAAGTCGCATACGAACTTTCATTTGGTGACATTCAACTTGACTGTTGGTGACATTTGAAGATCAAACTAGACATAATACAATTACAATGACTTGTATTGCCAAAACGGTCAAAGATGGAGTGTAGGTTTGTATGAGAGACAAAGCGGAAGTCATGTATAAACTTTCATTTGGTGACCTTCATATTGACCTTCAAAAGTCAAATGTGACCTAGTGAAATTTCAATGACTTGTGTCACTAAAATGGTCACAGATGGAGCCTAGGTTTAGGTTACTGACATGCAGGAAGTCAGATATGAACTTTCATTTGGTGACATTCAACTTGACTGTCAGTGACTTTTGCGGATCAAACTCGACAGTGAAATTACAATAACTTGTATCACCAAAATGGTCACAGATTGAGCCAAGGTTTCTTTAGAGACATTAGAAAGTCATATAAAGTCCATTTGCTGACCACAGCTTGACATTCCGTGGCCTTTTAAGTTCACAATTGACATATTGAATATGTATTGACATATTTCAATTACTTGTATCACCAAAACTGCTTCAGAGCTCAGGATTATTTTACAGAAGGTCTTATAAATGTATATGAACTTTTATTTAGTGACCTTGACATTGATTTTCATTAATTTAAATGTCAAACTTCACATGAAATTTTCATAACTTGTATCATTGCTGTAAAGCTGCTTGCTGGTAAGCTACAGGACGCTTGGTCCTATTTTTTGTTTAAAGTGTACCATCATTTTGCTTATTGCATTATCAGTTTACACATGGACAATGCTGCCATTGTTGTTTGAACTGAGGGGCACCACAGTTTTTTTTGTCAGTCTGTGCAAAAACGCATATTAACACACTGACATGGAAAAGGACTTCAGGGGACAGAATCAGTAGCTTAACCCTCTACCGAATCACGCGCTGAAATTTTTGGCTCATGTGGAAGGCCGGCCTTTGGCTATAGCCCTGTTGAGATGTGCTGCATACATTTTAAGATAAAAATTTGTAAGAAATAATCCTTGTGAAAGAGTCAAAGAAACAGACTGAGTCTATTGGTGAGGCAATTTGGCGCGGCAGTGGTTTGAAGTAAGCGCTTTATTTTTTCAGTCAGAGTGCTGTCTTGTCTGTAATTGATTGCAAACGTTGCTTAATGGTTAAATACATGTATATAAATCACTGAGGTCAACCAAAATAACACCTGTGTCCTTGCTCTGTGAAAAATGCCTCTGCCCTCATTAAACGGCAGTGGCACATGGAAGTCATGAAATGGCCCTGAAAGCTGTCAATATACTTGCCATCCTTCAAAGTTTGACATGTGTTCAGAGGGCAGTTATGTTAAACCATAAATGTAAAGTTAGCCCATTGCTTACCACCTTGCATTGCTTCAATTGCAGGTGATTTTAAGACTGGAACCATCACCTCCTCGTCCTTAAACATGTCAGGCCCGGTCCCAAGTCGATCCCGAGTCTACCCTGACGTGAACACACAGAGACCAAGGGAGTACTGGGACTACGAGTCGCACGTAGTCGAATGGGGGTAAGTATAGTCTCTTGATTTTAATGGGCTAGACAGGCCCTTTTAATTTTGACTGCCCAAAATCGAGATGTCTGTGGATTCTCATGAGTGGACTGAAATGTTTTGCTGGTATAGCTGTCACTTGCAGACCTTTTTTGGAAACATTTGAATTACTTTGTAGACTAACCTTTTTGAATCTGTTGATGGCCTTGAAAGTTTTCTATATCCTGGCTGTTAAAATGCTTGTTGCCAATAGTTTATATGCTGAATTAATGAACAACGATTTATGAATGGCTGTCTCCACATTGTAAAGGCAAAAAAAAAAAACAGCAGGTGAAATTTTTTACTTTGAGGGACACGTATTTGGCTGTAAGAAATTATTGTAAATGTTATGGATGATTAGATTATGGTTTGGTCACATCATTTCAATCTTAAATCCATAATGGCTGCTTCGGCCTTGATCAATTTGGGTTATATTTTCAGGGATTCTTATTAATCAAGTGCAATCAACTGAGTGTCACCTTTCAGAAGAGACAATGATTATGCCTGTAGTCAAAGTGGTTCAAGAACAGTATGTGCCTTTAGTTAGGGTGGAAATTTGCTCAAAAGGCAGAATGCGAAGGGTTTAATGCAGAGGTGCCAATTATGCTGCGTGTTCTGATATGAAATGTTGAATAGTCTCCAATAGCTAGATCTGACGATTAATTTGAATTTAGCCAGGTGTGAAAATTGTTGCAGGTTGAAAACGTAGGTCTGAATGTTCTCCAGGGTTGTGATTGGGTTCACAAACTCAGTGTTAGTCCATTTGCAGTAAAATACTGAAAAAAAAATCAGTGGCCATCTCCAAGTTTTAAGTTTGTGAATCACAATTGGTTTATGATGGCTTCAGGTTTCAGTTGGCTTCATGAGGATTTCCTAACTGGTTGATGTGATCGTGTCTCTACCCCACATACTGGGCTGGAGGCGTGTTGGTTTCCAGTTCTCTCTTCGTCTGTCCATTCATCCGTCGCACACATCTTGTGTGCTCTGTATCTACAAAAGGAATGGATGGATTTTAACCAAATCAGATGGAGTAACACTTCATGGAGAACAGACAAACTGATTGGGTTTTGAGAGGGTCATTGTGTCAAAGATAAAGGTTGCATATGGTCAGCTGTTCGCGACTTATAGGGCAAAAGGAAGAGGCATGGCAGTCAACGCTTTGCATTGACTTCTGCCCTGTTGTAAGTTGATGACATTTTACATAAGGATATGGTAAGATTGAAAAGGACATTGGTAGGACTTGAGGACTTGGTAGGATTCTGTCCAACTTGTTTTTCAGTGTTTCTTGGTATCTTTTTTGTATTCCAGGAATCAGGACGACTACCAGCTGGTACGAAAACTTGGTAGAGGCAAATACAGTGAAGTGTTCGAAGCCATAAATATTACAAACAACGAAAAGGTGGTCGTCAAAATACTCAAGGTATGGATTTCAGCATATTTTAGGGTTCAAGTGCGTGTTGCGATTGTAATCTTCTGTGGCTGAAGTTTTATTTGTGATGAACTCTGCTGCAGCAATCATTATTTCTGCCAGAATGAGAGGTGTGTACTCTTTTCATGGAGTTATGAAAATTCCAATGCAGACAAACTTGTTTACCCTAATGTTCTGAACAAAGTAGTCATGCAAAATTAATTTGCTTTATCCCAAAGTTTTCCTTGATCTGTTGCCTTGACTTTGAGAAAGATTTCAAGAGCACATGGTGTCTTTTCAATTCTTCAGTGGAGGCTAGATTTTTACTTCATTTACCAAGAATGCTTTTCCCGCTAAAATCTGACAGTCTGTTCGTACAAATTGTTTTTTGAGCACAGCTGCTTGAACTTTTTAGAAAGGTATGATCTCTGTGATGGAATCTTTAAGCCAAACTGTGGAGGGCTAGTGTATATGGGATGGTAAAATGCCTCTCCCTACTCCAATTTGAAAACTGTTTTTGTTGAAAGACTGATGGTGATTTTGCTGTTTTGTTTGAGAATGGTTACTGTACCCTGCTGATTTATGCTTGTCTTTTACAGCCGGTAAAAAAGAAGAAAATCAAGCGAGAAATCAAGATTCTGGAAAATCTGCGTGGCGGCCCCAACATCATCTCACTTGTAGACATTGTTAAGGACCCTGTGGTGAGTTTTAACATGGTTGTGAAATCCAATGTCTAAAAAAATACTTTCAAATAACTTCATGGTTGAAATTAACATTAATTATTCTCTCATCCTTTAAGTCACGGACACCAGCGCTAGTTTTTGAACATGTAAACAACACAGACTTCAAAGTAAGTACGACTCTACTGTCAATGAACTCTTGACCCTAAACGCCGGAAATATTTCCCGTTAAAATCTCATGACTTTGCCGGTAACCGTCATCTTCTCTTTTCAGCAATTGTATCAAACATTATCGGACTTCGACATACGGTTCTACATGTATGAAATCTTAAAGGTGAGACAGATGAAATCTATGAATGAAGCTGCTGCTTGTTGTTGAGCTTGATTGGGAGCTATGGAAGTACATTCTATCTGATATCGTAACTTCTGTCTCTTTCAGTCACAAGTAGGGCAGCATTGTGGTGCAGTCGGTAGCGCTGTTGCCTCTCTGCAAGAAGGCTGTTTGTTTTATCTCACCCTGGAACTTTTCTTTGTTGATTTTGGTTGTTGTCTTCTTGTACACACTGGTGTACTGTGGGTCCTCCAGTTTCCTCCCACAGTCCAAAGACATACATGTCAGGCTAATTGGAGAGACAAAATTGCCCCAAGTATGAGTGTGTAACTGGATTGTGTACAATCCCTGCATTGTTTTGATGTGGATACGAAGACTGGCACGATATGATCTTAGTGTTGAAAGTGCTGTTAATCAGTCAATCCATCTGGTCATTCTGAGATGCTATTCTCATAATTTACCCATTTTGATGTATATATTCAGTGAGCTTCTTTGAGTTGTATTGCATTGTGCTGAAATGCTAAGGCACTCCACTGGGCTGTGCAGTACTTCTCTATGAAAGTTTTCCCTCTGAAAATTAGTATTTACCATCTGTCAAATTGTTGACGACTGAATCAACTAAATGGAGTGCGTGACTGCTGAATTCTTAAGATGCGTTTCCTCTAAACTCGAAACAAATTTTTTGCATGGACAGATTACTTACAAAGTCAATGCAAAAATGCAAATACACTCTATATGATGCAAGTTCAAGCCAGGCGATGCGAATGGCGCGAACAGTGAGCGAACTGCGTGAATGCACAGAATTCATGTTTTGCTCAAGCTGAAAGTAGTTAACTCCAGCGAAAAAATTGGCATGAGTGGAGCAGTGTTTTGAATAGCATCGTTGTTACTGGCCGCAACATTGGCTAGCTATGTATGCTCAAAGTGCAGTTTAATTTCTTGAGATACTGGGAAAGCTGTCTAGGTGGTGAGCTAGTTGAATCAAATTACCCATGTTAGTGTTTTACAAAAAAAAGTGGTCTAGGTCAACAAAGGATAAGACAACAACATTTTTTGTGAATATTTTATATTTTCAAAGAGGCACGATATACAGGGTAGAATGTTTGTTATGTTAGCATGGCAGCGTTTGCGTCGCCATCTTTTTGTTGATTTATGGAGATTCTGGGAAATACAGCCCCTTGAGTTTAAGTAAGTCTCAACTGGCTTTGCTATTGGTCGGCAGTGTGAAATCGCATGTCAGTCTTCTACCAAGCGAAAAAATAAGCTCTCTAACAGTCAGACTCTCGCGAGTAAAGGAAGGAGAAATTTCTTTTCAGGTTTGGTGGAAAAACAGGTGTTGGAGATTTTGTCAGAAAAATGTCAGCTGTCCTACAGAATGTCTGAAACAATTTGCAGTCATGGACCCAAGATCTGTAGATTTCCAAGCACTTTAATTAAGAAGTAGTTGTAATGGGCTCGTTCAGTCAGCTTTTTTTCCATTTAAGGGTTTTCGGTCATGAGTGGGTTATTGTGTTGGAAATGCAAATAAAAGTATAGTTTGAAAATTTTACCCTCACCATCTCCCTTCAGGCACTGGACTACTGCCACAGCATGGGAATAATGCACAGAGATGTCAAACCGCACAATGTAATGATTGACCACGAGCACAGAAAGGTCTGGAATTATTCTCTCTGTTTCACATACAACTGTTGATACAGCTGTTGAGGGGACATGGGTCTGAAAGTTGTCTCATCACTGAACATTTCTTTCCTCCTGAGATGAAACCTTTACCTCGATTCAGAATTCTAATTGGCAGGAACTTGTGTTGAAGGAGAATTCTGATGTGAAATTGACTTGGGGTGTATTGAAACATGATAATTAGTACTAACTTTTGTCGAATACCCCACCTCCGTACGCACACAACATTTCGAAATAGATGGCTTTTTAGCCAAAGTTCCCAACAGGCTTACAATGGTAGTGAGTTGGGCATAGTGTTGCTTCATCATTAACAAGGCTCAAAGTAGCTGCACACTTCATCGGTAGAATTCCGAGGGCCCTGACATTTAAAACAAGGCACTGAGAACTTTGAAAATGCACAGGTAGGCTGAATCCCATTTCACCCCTTGGTCCACGACTTAGCCCTACCCCTCCGTTTTGTACGTTCGTGAGTAGGGGTAGGGATGTCCCAATTCCCGTTAGGACAGAGGGGTGGGGGGAAGTGGCAGGGATATATACCCCTTCAAACGAAGATTTTTCAGAGGCACACTTCAAACGGAGGGGTATGACAACTAATAAAGATTTAGCCATTGTGTTTCAATGCGAAATGGTCATTTTCTTCATAAGATGCACACGAAAAAATCGCTAGTATTACGTTGAGGCTTCAGTAACGTTAGCTATCTAATGTTATCGCTAAATCCGATTTGTGCATGGCATTCCCACATATGTTGTATCCTAGACGCCCTTAATTTATCTGAAGACCAGCAGTGAGATAGCTGAAGTTTTTACTCATAACGCTGTCACCATAGACCATCAGGGTTGCCTACATAGCACCGCTAGTAACGTCAGCCTAGTAATGTTAAAGTTAACCTGCAACGTTAATGAAGCAGATTGTGACTTGAGTGATCGATTGATGCGTGAAATTGAAGTTGTGTAGGAATTGCGAGCATCCGTGCTACAAATTTGTTTTCTTGCATTTCTCCGTTTATTTGTTGACAACAGTAAAAGGGTGCCAATAGCCCACGCAACATAGATCACCGCAGCTGTAGACGGCATGTTAAATTTCTGGCAAAGTCTCGTCGCGTCTGCTTACGTAAAAGCTAGCGGAGACTACTGATGATGTATGTGATTGTTAAAGGGGTGTCCCAATATATTGGGGTTGACTTACAACCCCTACCCCGTGTAACTCCGTTTCAAGGGGCAAGGGGTAGGGCAAGGGGTTGAGAAATGGGATTGGGCCGTAGTTTTTAAAAAAAGACTATTTATGCAAACAGTACCTTGAGGTAGTTTCCAGTCGCCTCCATCTTGAAAGTCAAAATAAGTCAATTGACGAGCACGAATGAATAGATTGCAATCTGTTCCTCTATCCTTCCTATTTGTTTGTGCTCGTCAATCGGGCGATACTATAGTTTAGTTCCAGGGCCGCTGGCGCCGCCGCAGAGATTTTCTGTTCCAGGCTCTGGAAGTCGCAATTATTACAGGAATTTCTCCAAATTTCACACAGGGGAAGATACTGATTGAACAATGCTCTAGACCAATTTTAGCGATTTCGGACTTCCAGTATGGCTGTTAGCGGCCATTTTGTCCGAAATTTGGGGATCAGGGATGTACACGACTCAGTCTCTGTGGCGACCGAGTTATCTAGTTTATTGTAGACTATTCTGTAATTTTGGGAGTAATTAATGCACGAATGGTTTTTTCACCGAGTGTTATTGCTAGTTCTGTATCCTGATGTAATTTTGAAATGATCTTTTGTTGTTGATATTTTCAGCTTCGCCTCATAGACTGGGGCTTAGCAGAGTTCTACCACCCCAACCAGGAGTACAACGTCCGAGTCGCATCCAGGTATTTCAAGGGTCCTGAACTGCTGGTAGACTACCAGGTAAGTCCTGTTTTTGATGATACATCTGCTCGTTGTCCCACACAGTCTGCCAGTGACCTCACTGATCCCTCACAGTATTTTGTGTCAAAAAATTAGATGTTCAATTGCTATAGGTTTCGTGCTTGTGTTTCCTGTGGTGCTTGTGTGTTGGTATTGAAAAGAAGGCAATAGTTAAGATGTGCTGCTTTGTTTTTTTTTTTTTTTTTTTTTAAGATGTATGACTACAGTTTAGATATGTGGAGTTTAGGTTGCATGCTGGCCAGTATGATCTTCAGGAAGGAGCCTTTCTTCCATGGACACGACAACTACGACCAAGTAAGAATTCAGTTCAGATTCAACTGTATGTGCATTATATCATAACCGTGTGCCTCGTTGATGCTCATCACAGTGATCCAGACAGAGATTAAAGGCTGGGAAAGCAGTTTTTTTTCCCGCCACTATCTAGTTCTTCATTGGTAGTTCTCACTTGTTATGGATTCTTTAATGTCTTTTGTCTTGTCTGCTCTGTTTGCTCATTTGCCTGCACTAATGAAATGGCTGACAGCACCCTGATATGTCTGTTTTTAATGTATCCTTCTCAGCTTGTAAGGATTGCTAAAGTACTGGGCACTGAAGACCTTTACGACTACATCGACAAGTACAACATTGAATTAGATCCCCGCTTCAATGACATTTTGGGAAGGTATACTCAAATCCCATTCACTGTAATGAACAGTGTTATGGTCAATGTGTTGTGTAATTGTGTAGCTCTGCTAAAACAGGTGAAACGGGTGACGTGGTGTGGCTTCTCGCCCCGACTGTAGGCACTCTCGGAAGCGGTGGGAGCGTTTCGTACATAGCGAGAACCAACACCTGGTCAGTAACGAGGCCTTGGACTTCCTGGACAAACTACTGCGCTATGACCACCAGGCCAGGCTCACTGCGAGAGAGGCCATGGAGCATCCCTACTTCTGTGAGTGACCCCCACGTGGACCTCACAGCACAATAGCTTACAGGACTGTCAGTTCTATGTGAACCTGTATGCTGTTGGCAATCTTTTGTTCTCCTTTTCTCCTAACCCTCACCCGTACCGATCTTGGTCCTTGAGCCTAAACCTAACCAACCTAATCAATGAAGGCACCGAATTCAAACCCGTCAGTGGCAGAGTAGGGCTGCTGAGGACTCTGCCATTATGGGGAAGAAAAAAAATTTTGCAAACTCAGCATTAAAGGAACAGGCATCATGTTTGCTTATGCATTGAGTCTGTACCATTCGCTAGCGAATTGGCGGTATCTTACGAAATATTAATTACTTACTGTACGTTAGCCAAACTAAATTGTGGCTGAAGTTGTCATTCAAATTGTGGGCAAATGCAGTTGAGATAATGAATACATTCATGTACGTAACAGATTTTTTTTTATTTGCTGTGGTGCATGTCTTTTTGAGCTTGCCTTAGCGCAAATCTGATGTGAAGAAATTTTTGAAATTGGTCGGATCACATGGCTGCAAACAGTGTTTCTCATTGCATAAAAGTTTGACTTTGGGCTCAAGGGTGTAGCTTTTTTAAAAAAATTTTTTTGAAGATACAGAATGACCCCAAAATACTAGTAAAGTGAAGGGCTTTTTAAAATTTTAGTCTACACATAAGTGGCTCATGCCTATAGATTTCATTTAAATGGAAAAAAAAGCTGCTCCAAACTATTATTTGGCCTAATCAAGTGAAAATCAGTGATTTTAGGACACTTTGTATCATTAACCTCTTTCTGCTGATGTAGGCGCTCGCTTCTATAGACCTGCAAATTTAAGCACTTAGTTACAGTACTTGACCACGAGATGGCACCCCCGGATCAGCTATTGAATATTCACAAGCAGGCAGAGCTGAAATGCGATTGAGAGTATGGAGAACTTCCCTCCAATCCCTGTTTTTCAGGAGTTGCATGATTTAAACTCCTCAGCTAAGCCTGATGTGCAAAATGGTCAATATCCTTGCCCATTGTATCGATCCAGTAGTTTAAAAAAATTATCACTTGCGACAGAAAAAAACGTAATACTCTGTAGCAACCTTTTTAGCTACAGTGAGCCAACAGTATTCTAATTAGTGGTTAAAAAAATACTTTTTGTGAAGCAAAAAATCTGACATTGTATTGATTCTCTCACATTCTACTGTCAATTACAGTCATCGCACACAAAATATGCGTAGTTCCCTCCCATGGATTAACGCGTCGATTCCTCCATTGACAATTTTAGCGCTCCCTTCTATCCACCCAAGTACTGGTGTGGATAGCCAGTCACTCGATTATATACTCAGATTCATCTGCGTAACTCTACAGTTACAGTTCACGCCCTCGTGAAGCTTCCCTGGTAACGATGTATTGATAGACTCGTTTCTTATCCAATTCCCGAGTGTTTAAACTTTTCTCAATAACTGAAATGCATTGATCGGACAATAAGAATAGGATACAAAGCTAAGTGTAAAAGTAAGGTCGGTTGTATTCTTCGAATATTGGCCACGATTGCGCAGCTGAAAATGATGCGATATCAAAGAAACAAAGACACCCGAAACCGGCCTGAAGTGTTCAGTTTCATTTATGTGATAAATGTTGTATGGACGCGGTCAATAGGAATTATTCCGATTGAAACAGTAATGGAGGGTTCCTTCTACCTGATACATCTGTCTCTGGAGAAGGGCATCAATGAAGAAAACAGGTTATACTTCTACTCTTTTTGCATTTTGCTCAATATGGCTTTTTGCTGTAGAATTTATACCGCGTTCAAAGACCTCGAATGTAGAGGTCTTTGTTTCTCCAAATGCATGCAGCCCACACACGTTGGTAGATCCCTCGGTACGTTCATTACACCATTCTGTTGAATATGGAGGCATATGTCGTTTGATTTTTATTGAAAGTGAAATTTCTGTTCTGTTAAAATAAGGTATATTTCAGAATTCAGTTATTTCTGAGTTAGTGAGTTTTTACCCTTGTAAGGTGTGAGGTTATGAGCTCGGATCTTAGAGCGGTTAGCTTTTCATTGCAGCGTTAATGTTATAGCTGTTTAATCGGCACTTTATTTAATGCTTGGGGGACTTGGGGGACAATATTGTTAACTTTATTATGGAGAAAAGGCATGTTTTGTGTTTGGAGAGGTTACTGGTGACCAATGATGTTCAACTGCACTGATATTGATAAATTCATGCTAAACTCAACCAGAAAATCATTAGTTCATGCTGAATTTCATGCCCCAAAAGTTAATTTGTGTTAAATATATGATTAATATATGATTTGACATTGAACCATTTTGATGGATCTCAGACTTTGGGGAGACACCTGGATAGCTGTCTAATTTGGCTCATAGCAAGCGGGTAATCTAGAATGTAATGTTCAAGATGAATTGTACCTGTGGTCAAGATGTTTATGATTCCAGAAATGTATAGTTTTAGGCCCCAGCAGTTTTTCAATTGTCAGTATTATTTTTTTTGCTAATTCAATGTTGAATTTTCATGAAGATTTTTTGTGCTTGCAGCCCCCTTTCTCCACCAAAATCATAAAAATAAACAGAAATACGATGGGAGTCTAAATGCTTCAAGTGTCTAGACTCAATTGAGCCAAAGTTTTTCTGTCTGTAAAGCTGCAATCTTGAATTATAAAACCTTAAATCAGGTAGCACCTAAATAGCCAGATTTGGCTTCTGCGCAAAGGGGTTAAAGGTGCCCTGTGTAATTGACAGTCAAAAATTAAATTCATACTCTTCACATTCCAAAGAAAAAGGGGGCAGTATACCTGCAGAAAGTGAGCTCGTCTACCCTAGCGTAACAATCGAGAAATGGCACAGTCTCTCCTCCCATCAAGCCTACTGTCCATGATTCGCCCCCACCTTCCCAACGACCCCATAGCTGACTATCTACAATCCAAACAGGGTCGCTCTGACTCCTGAACTCTGAGATATAAACACATGAACGAACATCAGTTGGTGTCAAGTGATTCTGCACTATGACATCTTCAAGATATTCCCCTTCACCCGATCCAGTAAGTATGTCCAAATTACATGTCATCGTTCATTTGAATTGAATTCATTTGCTAGACAACATTCGCTGCTGTTGAGCAAGATAGCGTCAAAATAATGTTAGCTAATGTTAAGCGCTAAACATTTGCGTGAATAAATCTAATGCCGGACATTACCATAACCAGTCTCTGATCCCAAAATTAGCTGGCCAGTCGATCGCCACTGTTAGTTGACCATCACTTTACTGTACGTTGTCAACACAGTTATAGCGGAGTTCAAAATTATGAAGTTTGACTTCCATTCTTACACAGAGAACCTTTAAAGAATGGTAGCCCTTTGTACTTTCAGACTAAGTTTAGTATGATGAGATATTTGATGCATCTGAGAAAGCACATGGAGCACAAGCACGTTTGGTGTTTATGAATTCAGAATAAGTTGTAGAGCAAGGACATGCGCATTCATCTGGTGGGAATTTTTCAATTTGTTTAAGTTGCATGTGAAAGAGAATTTTTAGCTCCGCTGTGACGATAATCAGCAGTCAGCAGAGCTTTCCTAATGCCGAGTTGTCCGGCATCCGTCCGGCATCAACTTTTCACTTCACATTTGAATATCTCAAAAAATGCCGGATAACTTTTTGTCTAATTTGTTTTGAGCTTTCCTTATGATGTTCTGATGAGCCCCTGCGATAATTAGAAAATTTCATATCCTGGTTTCAGAGAAATTCTGCATTTTGGACGAAGGAAATCAGTTTTTCCTAATTTTTTTTTTTTTGTTTTTATTTCGGCATGATTGTATTGTCGTTTTTAATATCTCAAAAACTGTCCGATAACTTTTTGTCTAATTTGTTCTTAGCTTTCCTTATGACGTTTTGATGATCCCCTGCGAAATTTTAAAAATTCTACATCCCGAATTTTGAGAAATTCAGCATTTTGGACTTAGAAAATTGTAGCCTCATATGTTCCCTATATTATATACTAAAACCAGAGGTGTATTTTCCCCCATTTTCCACAAATCCACATCATATATACCTTGTCTGTGCAGTTTTGCCTTAAGCTACTTGAATTTACAGCGTTTGAGTGATAGTCCTCCAATTTTCAAGTGTGGACCTCAAATAAGGCTATTTATCTGAAAGAATGACGAAAGAAGAGGGGAGATTTTGGACTTTTTGACATTGTGAAGTGAATTTTAAGATGTAAGTATGCATTCATCATTCTCTGTGATCATCAACAACATATTAACTTTTGAAAGGTGCTGTGCTGTATACCTCAATTTTTAAGTACCATACGTAATTCCCAGTGCACCCCTGGCTCTGCATGACAACTATGATTGATTATAACTTTTCTAATAAACTTAAATTTTAAAAATGGATCCGAAGTATGTTGCTAATATTCTTCAAAGTTTACTCTCATCTGTAAGTGTTGGTATATTTTTGAAATTGGCAGACCTTCTGGGTGCCCTGGGGATGAATAGATTACGCCCCTTTCTTTCTTCCCTATCTCCATCCATTCTCTCTTTCTCTCTCTATCACTCTGTTCCTCCTCATCCCGAGGACACAGCAAATATGTGATGAATATTTCTAAGAATTGTAGCATGTGGCACCTTGATAATAAGTAGATTTGGATGAACTCGGATGCGTGCTGTAACTGAAATGCAAGTTCTCAGCTCAAGGATAAGTAATGAATGTTAGATAATCAAGTAAAACGATCATTAAAATAGTTCAGAACATTATAGAAAAACCTTTACAAAGTTTGTTGTGAATAGTGTTGAAGCATTACATTGTTTTACAGGCATTGGTGTAAAAACCGAGGGATATACGGCGTGGATTTGTGAAAAATGAGGGGAAAATACACCTCTAGTTTTTGTATATAATATAGGGAACATATGAGGCTACAATTTTGTGCGGGTTTTGTGTCAAGGTCGCGAGGTCAAAGTAAAGGTCAAAAGGTCATTATATTTTATTTTTACCCCACATCACATCCAGATTTGGATTCCTTGGTGAATTTCCAGTCTAGAGACACCAATTTTATTGTGATAGCCCCACTGGTTGCTGAGATATGGGTGGTCAAACTTAGACCGGTAAGCCTGTTTTGGGCGATTTTTGCCAAATTGGGTGGGCCATAACTCAGGAACCACTGGTTGAATTGAGCTAATATTTGGAATTTCAGCTTTGCCAGCAAAAATCACCCTAGAAACCAAATATGAGCGAAATCTGAGGTGGTGGGGTGACAATTTTGATTTTTTTTCGGTGATTTGATATGGAATGACCCAAATTCCGCATTTTAGTCTTAGAAAGTCAGTGTTTGTGCTAATTTTTTTCAGTCTTTCATTGATGTCTCAACAAGGGGCTTAGTGGGTATTAGTTGGTTGGTAGTATTGCTTGCTTGTAAGATGATTGAAATAAATGGTTGCAATTTGCAGTGTGGATCTATTGCATACTGCATAAATTGAGACACCAAACTGGTTCACAGCATATTCTGGTTGCCAAATGTGTCATATGTGCTAATATTGCAGTAGTTTTCAAGGATTTCTGAAATTAAGTGGATAACGACATTTCATTCATCTTCAGCGGAACTCTCTAGGCCGACTAGCCTCTTGTTGTATTTTCCCAGTATTTCCAAATTGCATCTTGGACCAAGAATAAAAGTATGACTTTTTTTTTCCTTTTGATTTTTTTTTTGTAAAAAAAAAAAAATGTTTATGGTTAGATACTTGTCCAGAGTCTCTCTATGAAATGTAATTACTTTAGACTAATGGGTAATTCCATGCCAAGTGGAAATGCTTAAGGTACCTTTCGGACCATCATGGTCTCATGCTTGTACTCAAATGATTGGTATCTCCAGTTTTTTCACAGACAGCCCACCGGTATCGATTTTATGGGCCTCTGAAAAAATGGCCTGTAGGGGGTGCTTTTCAAAACATGCTGTAGAAAAAGTCCTATATCTTCGATTCTATGACACATACAGATCTGGAAGGTGGCTTGATCCTTGACATGAACCTAGCTCTAGGCTGACTTTCTTAAAGGTTGCTTGTATCAATGGTGAATGCCATGGAAATTAAGGTCAAAGTTTGGGTTCACAAAAAGATTATCTACTTTTTCAATCCTAATTACTTGCTAATAGTTGGAGAGAGTGATCAACTGATTCCAGGAACCTCTTATTTCAGGTAGATTCTTGCCATTTCTATCAAAAAATCAAAAGGAAACTTGGTAGTTGTTCAGATTAATCCTTTCAAAGTTGGTCGCAGCTGAAAAGAGTCCAAGTTTAAGTGCCTGACTCGCTCCCGGGGGAAAGTTGCACTGACATCACTTTGCACCTGAGCAGTGTCTAATGACATTAATTACACTGCTATGGACCCAAAAACCCAATATTTAGGCCTGTTTCCCACCACAAAGCTCGTCTAAAAAGTTGTAAAAATCAGTGTTTTTCTTTGCGTTGCAATGTACATGGCAATGTACTATTATGTGCTTGAAATTAAGAAACCCCCTTGAACATCAGGTGGGCATGGTCATATTCTTTGCAGTTGTAGTGACCTTATAAGGGTTATTCCATGCAAAGTGGAAACACCTGGGCCATCAGGACAGGGGAGAAAGGGAAGAGGGTGACTAAATTTACCGCTCGACATTCACCCATTCATTTTGTGTAATCAGTTCATATTCATCGATATATGCCTAAGGAGGAGTAATTCTGTTTTTAAACTACCTTTGAGCACACAATTTCACTTCATTCCATGGAGAAAAACCGAATAACGAGCTGTTTAGTGCATCAATGGTGCATCGTGTTCAATGGTTCTCTGTGGCAGATGCCCGATGCTTGCCAGACATTTGCATCATGTGACGATTATCTACGTTTTTCGTGATGTCATCCGGGTGGGTCCCCATTTGAATGTTGCGTGAAGGGGCATTCCTTGGTATTCATTTTGTTCGGGACAGGACATTTCGAGAAGTAATTCCATTGCTGCTACTAATGTATTAGTCCTCTGAATTGTTTGAATGGCTGAATTTGAAGCACTGTGGGAGTACTTCAGCTGATATACAAATGAATGTCATCGATGGTAATTAATGCATGTAATTACATAGAAGAAAAACCTTTACGGACTGGACAGATTGCGACATGCGTTTTTTTTAAGTGGTTAAATCAAAAGTTCTCTTCATATGGGTGATATTCTTCAAATTCAGCCATCCAGTGATTTACCATTGTTTCAAAGCAGTATGATTCAGGAATTTTCAAAAAAAAAAAAAAAATATCTGAATATATGAATTCAACTGGGGTGTCATTGTGCGTTAAGGACAGGACAGGGCAAAATGTTACGGACAGGACACTTTTCTCACTCTATATAAGTATCAATTAAATACCCCTGAAACTTGTATTGATCAATGTTATGGATACATTTGATTTATGACCGAGATGGCTACATATCTTTTAATAAGAAATATGTCATTTTAATTTCAAGTTTCAGGACTTACTGCCTTATATCTATAGGCATGTACAAAATTGTTATATAACGTAAATGCACGCTTATCTTAGTCCAATGCCTGGCATGACTATCTTAAAAAATGTAAATTTAAACAAATTTCCATATATTGATGCTGATCAGTCATGAAATCGACAAAGGTACATAACTCCATGAGTGAAATGATCCATGAAGCCAAAATACATTTTTTTTTAAACTTTTGGATGTCAACTAACATATCCACCAGGTATTTTATGAAATTCTGGAAAGAAAAAAAATTTTCTGAAGCCATGTCGCAAATATCATGGAATGCCCCTGAAACAAAATGCACACCTCTGAAACAAAAGCTTTCTATGGATTCTATGGATCTCTCCACAATTGAAATGATTGGCATGACAGTTGGTTATTCTATTTTCACCCCATTTCTGGGTGTGAGGTAACTATTGCAGTGGAGAATTTTCCTGCTGGGGCACTCTACCCATTTTTGGCCCCATAGTTCTGAATAACGTTATCATGGAAACTTGGACTTGCGAGTTAGCAAGTCACCCTGTTTTTTGGAGTTGCAGTTGTTAATCTTATTGATTGATTTGCCTGTCTTTGTCCTTCTGTGTGCCAAAAGACCCCATTGTGAAAGACCAAGGAAGGCCTGGCTCTTCCTCAGGACAGTCCACTGCCAATACCCCAGTCAGCTCCTCCAGCATGATGACTGGTAAGCATTCCTCAGCTTGTGCTCCGTCACCACCTGAGATTATAGACTCGCTCTCAAATTAGATCTGTGATTCGCAATTATACTACATTGATATGAAGGGTTGTTTTTTGTGAACATGCCTGGTCAGTGGTGCTAAATGGACAGCTGTTATGGACATTTTTGGGATAATTAACAATCAGTTTGCTTTCAGTTGTGCAATGCTGTGAGGGTGTATATTTATTCGGGCGTTGAAGCTTGAAATTCATTGTAGCCTTCAGGCGAAGTCGATGCTTTTATGGATTTGGCATCTTCACGTGTTTGCCTCCCTCGCCGTAGAGATTTCCTTGTGGATGCTCTACAGATCACAAATAAATTTTTTTTTTTTTTTTTTTTTTTTTACATATTTTCAATCTGGCATCTCCAATCCTGCTGGAATCTGGAATTCGAGAACTATGTACAAGACTTGCTCAAGTGCGACCCCTTGTCGCCAGCTCAGGAGACAGAGAGACAGTTCGCGGCTCTCCTTCGAAGCATGCGCCTGTCGCCGCTGCATCTTTACTCTGATTGGTAGAAACTTTTGCAAGTTCAGAACGAGGGCGGAGGATACCCGAACATGAGCAAACTCAGAATCTCACTGACAAGCGCCTGACTAGCCAACAGGAGGCGATTAATCAATGAACAAAGCGACTATTTTGAATGACCCTTCCCAGCAGTCCTTCCCAATTGCATCCCTGCAGTGCTTTAGCCATTTGTGCGCTTGCTCTGAAAAGCTGCCGACCACTGCCGGTTGGTACATCCGGGGATTGAACTCGCGCCGTGGTAGTCACTACTGCTCCACAAATGCTGCACCTTAACCGAGTCAGCTGACCCAGCAGCTCAGGTCACAAATTTAAAGCTATTTATTTTATAATTGGTATGCATATGGGCAGTGGTTAGGCCACAGTGCCCATTGATTTTGGTTACCATGGTAACATTCATTAAATAATAGACAATTTTGTGTCCACAATAAGCCAAAATGAAAAATGAGGGCGATCAGGAGCTTTGCCCATTGGTCTCGGGCGACCGACCTGTCTAGTTTTTCTTTTTTACATTGACTTCTGCATGATTTGTATTTAATGGTCATTGTTCACAAATTCCCTCTTGACACTGTGTACATACTGATAACATTCATTAAGACTACTTTAAAAGCTCATATGGATGATTAGGTGCTTGGTATAAATTGGTGAATTTAACGTTGGCTGCTTTGACAGCTTAAAAAAAGTTCTCTACGGCTGTAGTCGGCCGAGTTGTTGTCCATTCAGCAAAAAGTGAAACTTGCTCCAAGTAAAAAAATGGGTAATTTCATTTTATGTTGAAGCAACAGCTGCAGTGAATGTGAAGGCACTCTTAAGATAACGGGGTCACTGAAGATACAGCTACACAATTAAATTGGGTCATAAGTGATGATTGAGTGGGGTTTTTTTTGTTGTTTGAGTTTGAACGTGTTTTCAGGAAAATCCTGCTCATTATACCTAGTAAAATTAGTATTTTTACATTTATTAACAGTATATGTCGGGAATCCCTAAGTTGATTGCGAGTTGGGCATACCACTAGTCAAATTCATTCATAAACGACGTAAGAAATTATTTTGCTGGTAGGTTTCAAAAATAATCCTGTGTGCACCGATGGGTAAAAACATTCTTCAAGCCCCAATTTTGTTAGTTTTTACACTGAAATATTTACTAAATCTTTGGTAGCATGAATATCACTGTTTAATGGAGCAGAAATTCTTTCCAAAACTGGTTACGCTAGTGTTCGAGAACTCGGGCTGATCAAGCCCCGTTGGAGATTTGCTTAAGTAGAGACTTTATCTGTGTGCTACAAGTGTAATCCAAGTGGGACTAATTCCAAAATGCCTTTCTTTCAGGAATAACATCCATGTCTGCAGCTCAGCCGATTGGCAACGTGGCCGGGTCACCTGTCATATCCTCTCCAAACACACTGGCCACGCAAATCCCAGCCACTGGGGCACAGCCCTGAACTTTGAATTTTTTGGACCGGAATCCTTTCCTTACCATCTGCCTCCACGCACAGATTGAGGACTGGTCTACTGGGGGACATTCACTCAACTGGGCTGTTTTTATTTTTATTACGATGGAAATAACAAAACTTCAAAGAAAAATTTAAGTTCTTTTTCTCTTTCATCTTTTCTCCGGTTTAATAATTATATATTCAGGTCCAGTCACATGACAAAAGTGTTGTGTTGGCTTCTGTGCCTGGATGAAGAGCTGAGATGTGGCTGTGTTTTTTCAAGATGACTGTGTCTAGAAATGCATCTACAATGTAGAAAATTCAGATGAAAATGGATAATAAAATTTATTTTATATGTCCTTAAGTATGTTCTGGTGTGTAGCAGTTTTATAAGGATTTGTTATGTTTAATTGTTGAATTCTCCTACTCCCCGGAATGTCTTGCACAACTCGTTCAAGTAGATGGTGCTACACTACTCCTTTTAGCCGCCCCTGCCCCCCTGTTGCCCTTGTTCAATGTCATGTATCAGTCAGGATCTGTTGCTTTTTTTTCTCAAGATCATCAGTTCTGGGTAAATTGGTAATGTTTTAAGTATGTATTTCATAAATGAGGTTTCCATGAGAAACATGCATACTGTTCTGTATAACGCCACAGTTCCCTGTGTGGGACAGAAGGTAGGGTGCCAAGGTAAATGTATATTTCTCAAGTCCATTTTAATGCCTTACTTTTTTGTAAACCAGTTTCTTCACCAACAGAAAAGCTTGTTCAGTTTAGACAATTTGGCTGAAGTGGTCAGAAAAGTAGTCTTAATATGGACCCCAAATTTTTTATATACTCTTGGCAGTTTTTTGAAAATGCACAATTTTTCTGTAATGGTCAAGTACTACTTATTCACTGAATTACAAAAAGTATGGTTGACTTGAATGTGTGTTTGTTTATATATTTATAGGTACAAACATCTTCTATGTCCTGGACAAACTTTTAGATTTAAAATGGAATTGATTGTGAAAGGTCAGTTTTATTGTTTTTGTAAACCTCTTTATAAGAAAATGCAATAATTCAATTGCTTCAAACATTTTCATGTTATTTAATTTGATCATTTCATTATTTAAACACAACTGTCTCATGCTAACAGCTGTCAGTAGTGTACCCATTTTTAATGCATTGCAATACTGGTCCCTAGCTCTAATGGAACAGTTGATGAAAGCCATTGTAACCGTGCACTAAATCTATCTTGGGCTGGTGTCTAAAGGCTTGTAGGAAATTTGCCTGTTCCATGATTTTAGACAATTCAATGAATGCAGTTTTCAAATCTTGTGATTTTGCAAAAGTTAAAAAATAATAATTTTGGACATTATTTTGGTATTGATTTATGCTTCTAACCAACTTGGTAAAATCTGTATTGAAACTTAAACTTTTTGGTGTTGTGGCTCTTATTTCACTCCAGTGACTGCAATGTGCCTGGCAACAGAACAGCAAGCAGACCAGTGAAATATCAAGCCCAGCTCTCACTGTGCCAAATTGCTCTGAAGGCCTTAACTGCCGAGCTACTGCCTTGTCAGAATCTCCTCACTGCTGCATAGGCTACTAGGCTGTGAAAATTCATTTGGCCCTGTGCTCTCATCTGAATTTTCTTTGAATGCTTATTTGCCATATTGAAGTTGTAGATCTTCAGGCAAAATGTAATATTTGTCAAATGGAACCCAGTAGGAGGAAAAAAAATTCAATTAAAGAAATAAACTCCCACTCACCTTCTGGGAAGTAACTGCTCCCTTTATGAGCCATTTAACAAATTTCAATTGATAAATGACAACACAACCAGGCTTGAGTAGAGCTGGCGTGTTTCAGTATGAACACTGCTCCTATAGAACCAGCGCATCAGTGAAGCGGTTCCCTTAAAGTACCAGTTTCAGATTTCCAGTCCGCTCAAAAGATGTGAGGCAACAAACATTTGTGGAAATATTGGTCTGTAAGGGTTCACAAAGTAATTTTTTAATACCAGTGGAGTGGGCTGAACCGCAGTGGGACATCATGTACTAATTGAGATCTCCAGGAACAGTGACGAACCTTCCCAGCAGTTCCCTGCCAGAATTTCTCCATGGGCACTGTAACTACTCTACTCTGAATGTCACAAAGATCCCTGAAGAACCATAACCTGGTTTAACCCCGGTTAAGGTCAGAATTTCTGCCTCTGCAATTTGGAGCAAAAATTGGATTCCCGTGACAGTCAAGGTGGAAACTGCTTTTGGAAGAGAACTCGCTCTCAATGAGACAGGTTTGGGAAACAACCTCAATGGTCCCCAAAATATTTTTGGATATTGTTGAATGAATTGATGAGGATCAAGTAGCAAAAGCAAGGCTCAGTACAATAGGATACACCAATTAAAATTATTAAAGTTTCATCACCAGGTTGACAAATTTGGTTGAGTTAATTTTTTTGGTTTATAGCAATTATTTTACGAGTGTTATTCAGTTTCCTGAGCCGTGTACCTCTCTTTTTACCCTATAAAACCTCTGAGCCCATCTATTGGTTGATAAAATGCAGCTGCTGTAAATCTAATAAACTTCACATTTTAAATTGTTACGGAGATCCCAGGGTTTCCAACGATCCCAAATACGACCGGCTGGATAACTGGGAAATTACTTTTGATGAAATGCTGTGGCCAAGAAAAAGGTCCCGGGTATGAGTGGCACTCAGCATAAGTGTGATGTAGCTTTCGTGAAATGACTCAAATAGAATGAGAGCGCAGGACCCAAAGTGCTTTCCCCGCAAACTAAAATTCTGGAAACTAATGTTGGTGATTCACATCAAGTCATAGACTTTCATTTGGTGTTAGAAGTGGCAGGTTCATTTCTGGTGAACTTAAAGTTGGCATGCAGTCCGATATCCAATTTTATGTCCAAATTTGTATGCTTATTAAGGGGCCACCAGCAACACTAAGCTGGAAAGGTCAATGCAATACAGTTTAATAAATTCCCTCTGTCTGTGCTTTGACCAGCTACATTCATGTCTCGATGCCATACCCCCTGCTGACCTCACTCTTCCTTCCAGGAAATTTAGTAAAATGAGCCTCCAGTTACATGAATACATCATCTGAACTGTTCTGCATCACTCAAAAGATATTTTTCTTGCCAGTGGTATTGCCACTTCTATACTAGACTGCAATTTCCTTGCATTTTAAGCGGTGTTTTTATGATAGTGTTTCCAAATGTCAGTAAATTGTCATAAGTCTTGGAAAAAGGATGACCTCCACTCCCAAGAGCAACTATGAAAACACTGTTGAAACCAACAATATTGAATTTAATTGCTGGTTGGACCCAGAGTGATTGTACCTTGTGTCCACTAGATGGCAGCAAGGGCTTGCTCTCCGGTTGCATGGTACATGAAATCGGATTGCCGTGTTCGATAATCTGCAGGCTCTGAATTGACCTTTGGAATTAAAAAATACTCGAATACCGGAGCAGAAACATTACCTTGTGACTACTGATTTTAACAAAAAGTCTGAGCCCACACCGAAAAAAAAAAATGGAGAAAGATTCCACACTGGTTGCTGGTTTTATTTATTCAAACACACTGCAGTACACAACATACACGCGCACATGCCCGCAGGAACAGTTTAAATTAATTTCATGTGAAAATTTCAAGTGGGCTACATTCAGGGAAGACATGACCCAAGAGGCCATGGTTATTTCTGTTACACTGTTGCCGTTCTTTCTCTCACAAACCTACACACGCGAACACACAGTCAGCTGATGTAGATGAAGTGTCCTAATCTTGGATTTTGAAAATACTATCAATAAATGAGTAAAAAAAGCAAAAAAAAAAAACAATTAAAAAAAATTCCAATTTGAATGCCTCCTCCTCCTCCCTATTCCTCCCATTCTAGTGATGCACACTATGACTAGACAATATTTAAAATATTGTCAGCCAAGTATTATGACGAGAAGTTCAAAAGGACGGATTATGTGCACAATGAACAAAAATGTTCATGGGCAAGATAATTAAAGTTTCATGATTGAAAAAAAAAAAATCTATTGCCCAGTTTAATGCAGGATTTCTAAATATTAGTGAAGATGTGGCAGGTCATTTGTGGCACTGATGGTCTCATTAGGAAGTGGGCGCACCATTAGGCAGTCCAGACCAGGGGTGGGGAATGAGTGTCAGTTCACTGTGTGGCAGTAAAACCAGGACAGTAGATCACGCGAGCAACATCTGGCAGTGCTAGATAACTTGTATACCAAGCGGTTAGCTAGCGCATTGGATTAACCTGCTTTATACAACATTCCAGAGGCTTGATTATAGCCACCCTGAGCTTGGTAGGGGTCCTGTGCAAGAGGACCTCCATTTTTAGGTAGGGGAGAGTAACGGGAGGAGTGTGATTCTAAGCACATCAGATCGGGGTCCTCGTAATTCACAGGTTTAGGGATCCTTTTGCAGACTAAGAGGGATGGCTTAGTTACATGATGCAGCACTTGTTCTTGTGGTTGTGAGGGTCTTTGAAGCGCAGCCTCTGTTTGGGACGGTACTTCTCCAGGTATGTTAGTTGCTTACTGTTAATTGCCCCCCGGCGCTTCCTGGGGAGAGATAAATGATAAAAGCAGGCTTGTACAGCAGTCAAATTCACATGTCAGCACTGTTCTCTTCCACAGTTAGGCCCAAAAGCCTGTAATCCTAAAAGCGTGTAAAAGATTAGAAATGTTTTTCTTACTGCCGAATGAACTGAATGGCGTCTTCATATTTCATTCCACTCTCAATCAGAGCCAAGGCCACCAATACAGGAGCCCTGTAGAAAACAGGATCAGCTGTGAGTCAACCCTTGAAATGATGATTTCATCATCCCAGCCTCAGAAAAGAGCATTACAATCACCGTCTGGTGTCCATGGTCTCCAAAAAAAAAAAAGAGAGACAGTCAAAGGCCCCAGCCCTGCTTAACAGTCATAAATCAGACCATTTTTGTCAAACCAGTCTCGCATAAGCCTGGTGGCAACAGGACGCCTAAATTAGACTGGTATGCAGGGGTTGTAGCCTCATTGCAGAATACTTAGTACACCATTGCATCTTATGTAAACACAATTGATTATGGCCGAGCAACTGAGCAGGTGAAGCTTTTTGACTGCTTCGCCTTTGTGCATAAGTAATATCTAGTTTAAAGCACATCTAATGTCAGACATTTTAGGGCAATGGATTAAAGGGGATGAGGGGTTGGCATTTTTAAAATCTTTGCTAAAAATATGCCAAGGTATTTCCACTGAGCTCAATATATGCATAGAGGCAATAAAATAAAATAAAAAAAGAAAGCATTCCGCGCAATAAGGGCACCACAGAAAACAACTGTGGTAAATGACAGAGGAATTGTTTCCCTGGATCAAAAACCCAATTAACAACAGTTGACCAGATCAAGAATATTCTCTAAGAGGTAGGCCTATCAGTGCTTAAGCCAGCAATCAAGAGAAGACGTCACCAGAATAAATTCAAAGGGTCGAATTTAACATGAACTATTGGCAAGGCTCAGAAACAACTTGCCAAGAACTTGTCAAAAAAACCTCTACAAATGCCTGTATAGTTCTGGAACAATATCCTACACACAGAGTCAAAGATTAACTTACATCAGAAAGACAGGAAGAGAAGGATATAGAGGAGGGAAGGAACTGCTCATGATCTGACGGTCACCACCTAACCTATGTGTAGTCATGTATGGGCATGTATGGCTCCAAATTGAGCTGGTTCCCTTGTATCTACTGGGGATGAGAATGTTAACAGAAGCTAAAGGATGGATTTTGAACTGTATAAGGCTATTTTATATGCTTAGATTCAGCCAAATGCATCAGAACTAATTGGAAAACACTTCACAATGCAGATGGATGGTGAAGGAGCATTCTACAAAAAAAAAAAAAAAAACAAGATTTTTTAAGGCAAAGAAGTGGAATGTTCTACCACAGTCAAGTCAATCCAATGACCTGGTTGAATCCTATTCAGCATGCATTTAATGCGCTCAAGGCAAAACACCCCAACACCAAGGCAGGGACCGAAGAGAGCTGCAGTGACAGACTTGCAGAACATAGTTCCAAACTTCAGACAGTCATTGACTATCTTTTTAAAAGCAAGAATTAAAATGAAATACTTCATTATGTCAGTTCGTCCAATTACTTTTGAACCCCTAAAACTGAGGGGCTGTGCAAAAAATGGGTGTAATTCATATATGGTTCAGACAATATTTTTGTAAAAAAAAAAAAAAAAAAAAACTTATTAAATTTAAGTTGAAAATCTGCAAATCAAATGCACGTTGATCGTTTCTTTTCAAATCCATCGTGGTGGCGCACAAAACTAAAACAATGAGCAAATCAGCAGCAAATATTTTGCATCAAAATCTGTCAGGAGTATCAGCATTAGTCACGCAGACTACTGGCAGATATACAGTGACATGCAGTGATGATTTAACATTAAAATGAAGATCTATCAGAAACAGAAGTTCTTTTCACGTATTTATTTCACATAATCTTGGACCAAATAGATGAAAATATGTAAACAGATTACACAGGGTTCCCACAGCTTAGGGCAAGTTAAATTCAAGACTTTTTAAGACTTTTTTAATTCCATTTGATATCAAATTTAAGACCAACTTCATAATAAACACAAATGGAAAATAACACCTCATCATAGGATTCGGGACAATTTTGCCCAAATGTTTATTTGAACATGAAATATGACCTTTTGATCAAATGAAAACGTTTTTTTGAAAAACATTAATACTAGGGATGGACGATATTAGATTTTTGGCCGATATCCGATATGCCAATATTTTACAACTCATTTGGCCGATATCCGATACTGATACCAATATTTTTTCCCCCACAACTAATTGCATTGATCATCTAGTTTCTGCAGGGGAATTAACAGACAGAATTATTCTGCAGACTCTTCATCATGTCGGCCTGCTGGCAAATGCAGACATAAAACAAAGCTGAAAATGATGTAACCTCAGTAATCACTCCTTGTGCAAAATAAGAAAAATACCTCAATTTACGTTATTTAAAACATGTCATATTTATTCATTACAATTGTTTTTAAAGAAAACAAATAAGATACTTGCAGCCTGCCCTACTTAAAACAGACTTATGACAACACCCACAACCAATTTTACCTCTATTCACAAGGAACATGTATGAAGTGCATTGTACAACTGTACAGCAATGCTCGTGACCTTTGACCCCTCAGGCGGTACTGCATCAAAAACCAACATCAGTGTGTAAAGTACATCGCCACACGGGCTCAGGAACACTTCAGAAAACCACTGTCAGTAACTACAGTTCGTTGCTACATCTGCAAGTGCAAGTTAAAACTCTACAATGCAAAGTGAAAGCCATTTATCAACAGCACCCAGAAACGCCACCGGCTTTGTTGGGCCCGAGCTCATCTAAGATGAACTGATGGAAAGTGGAAAAGTGTTCTGTGGTCTGACGAGTCCACATTTCAAATTGTTTTTGGAAACTGTGGACGTCGTGTCCTACGGAGTGAAGAGGGAAAGAACCATCCGAACTGTTGTAGGTGCAAAGTTCAAGAGCCAGCATCTGTGATGGTATGGGGGTATATTAGTGCCCAAGGCATGGGCAACTTACATATGTGAAGGCTCCATTAATGCTGAAAGGTGCATACAGGTTTTGGAGCAACATATGTTGCCATCCAAGAAACGTCTTTTTCATGGACGCCCCTGCTTATTCCAGCAAGAAAATGCCAAGCCACATTCTGCACGCGTTATAACAGCATGGCTTCGTAGTAAAAGAGTCTGGGTACTAGACTGGCCTGCCTGTAGTCCAGACCTGTCTCCTATTGAAAATGTGTGGTGCATTATGAAGCATAAAATACGACAAAGGAGACCCCGGACTGTTGAACAACTTAAGCTGTACATCAAGCAAGAATGGAAAAGAGTTTCACCTGAAAAACTTCAAAATTGGTCTCCTATGTAACACAGTGATAAAAAGGCCCCTGTGCCAACTTTTTTGCAATGTGTTGCTGCCTTTAAATTCTAAGTTAATGATTATTTTCAACAACAAAAAAAGTTTCTCAGTTTGAACATTAAACATCTCGTCTTTGCAGTGTATTCAATTGAATATAAGTTGAAAAGGATTTGCAAATCATTGTAATCTGTTTTTATCTACAATTTACACAACGTGCCAACTTCACTGGTTTTGGGTATGTATATCGGCAGATATCAGCAGAATGGCCAATGTCCGATATTTAATTTTAAAGCCGATATCGTTCACTGATATGGCACTGCTTTTTTCAGTTCCTCCTCCACCTCTGCCAATTCTGCCATTTTTTCTTTGTGGCGCTTTCTCAGTGTGTTCACTAATTCATCACGAGTTCACATTTTTAAGACTTTTGAAAGATTTATTTAAGACATTTTAATGCCAATTAAGGCCTTGTTTTTAGATTCGTGAATTTAATGCCTTTTAAGACTTTTTAAGGATCCGTGAGAACCCTGTTACAATATATGTTGTTATCTGTTCCATACGGTTTGAAGTTAATTCCAAAGAGATTATTTCGATGTTACAACAGATTTGTTCAACTGGATTAAAGGTCTGGACTTTGAGATGGCCTTGTCATAACTTTCGTCACCAGATGTTTCTTTTCAACTGACATAATTCTTGTACAAATTAGAGGTGTTTTAGGGTCATTATCTAGTTGAAAATAAAATCCCCGACCAATCGGTCTTTTTCCAGATGGCAATGCGTGCCTCAAAAGGATGCTGTGATACTTCTTTTGATCCATGATTCCATCGATTTTTATGAGATCGCCTCCTCTTTTCAAGCAGACTGAACCCCAGACCATAATATTACCACCTCCATGTTTTACTGAAGGGCTTAAAGAGTCATTTTTGAAACGTTCTTCAAATCTACAGTGCACTTAAGTTTTGTGTTTGGGTGAGAAAATTTTGAATTTTGATTCATCAGTCCAAAGGACTTGTTCCCAGTCCACTGGTGTCCAATCCTTAAATTTCTTGGCAAACTCGAGTCTTTTTTAGGTGTTGCCCGCTCTTGGCAGCCACATGACCAATCCATCCATTTTACACAAGCATCTGGAAATAGTACAGCTTGATACTTTCATCTCTTAACTTCTGGTGCTTTTTATATCATTATAGAATTGCCGTGCTGTCAATCGCCATTTTATTATTTTTTTGTTGCTTGTCACTGATACACTGATAACGAACACCAGAGGTACTTAACTTCCGTTTTTGCACCTCTATTGCCACTTCTTTTCAGTGCACTGGTCTCTTTGAAAGGATTGATTGTGTTTCTCGCAGTGCCGTGGCAGCATGTAAAAGACTCACTGCCAGTTATTGCTAACGTTTTATTGCAGTTGTTGCCATCAAGAGTGGCACCACCATTAGTTTGAGGGGGGCAACTATTTTTTCTCATGAGTGATATACGTGTTGAATAACTCTAGTTTTAATAAATGAAATGGTCATTAAAAACCTGCAGTTTGTTTACTCACCATGTCTGATATTAATATAGGGCACTGGCAGCCCCGGAAGCTCCCACCGTTAAGATAAAAAAAAATGTTGAAGTTTTTGTTGACGGACACATGCATGGACGCACGCATGCATAGATGGAGCCTGATACCATAGCTCCCGTGCCACTCGGGCGGTCGGAGCTAATTAAGAGCCTGTAACTGAAAATGTTGATAAGATAAAGCAAATTTGCCTATTTCAAGATCAGGTGATAGATCTTTTCTCCACATAGCGAAAATTACAATTTTCAAAAACTGTTTTTTCAAAAGGAATCTTTAAGATTGATATCTCTGGTACTTAAATCCAAAATATTAAAGCAGAAGGTTACCTAGTAAATTTCTCATTGATTGCCAAAATGGGGTACCGTCTATTGTCTACGGAATACATAAAGGCATCGTATTGACTGAAATTTAAATTTTTTTTTAGACAGCCAGGGGAATAAGTGACAAGCAGTATTTGCTTGCACTTCTATACAGTACATAAATTTGGACTAATTTTGCACATACGGTTTTTTTTTTTTTACCTTTGTAGAAATGGGGCAATGCAGGTCTATCTAAGCCAAAAGACACAAACAGTTCTCTAGGATCCCTGGAGTTTATCACCACAGTACATTTACCATGGCTGCACTACAAACTTAGCTCAGATTTGGTTTGGATTTGGTTCTAAGAAGCGGAGCAGCAGACTAAATAAACCACATCGATAAATGGATGTAATAAATGAACACCAATAAATCTTTGAGTGAAAAGCAAGGGCTTTTTTTTTGTTTTTTTTTGTTTTTTTTTTACAAATTTGCAAGATCATATAGACATGACATCCATATTAGCACACATTTTGCTTGTTTAAACCTCTTCACAAGGTTATTTTGACAGTGCATAAGAGAGGGTGCCCACTGCAAATGAATGTTTCCCATCTGAATAATCCAAAAATAAATCAAGAGTAAAGAAGCACAGACTGGCACCCTTTCAAGAACTGCTGACAAGTCCCTTGGGAAGGGGTAGGAGTTAGGGGGGGGAAGTAATGTGCGTCAGAGATGGTGCTTCACCAGCCTGTTGAAAGATGAGAGGGAAGGTTGTGGGGGTGTAACAAGTTAAGCAGCATTTCAGCTCTGATCTAGTTTAATGTTCTGGTTCAGCGCGAGTCAGAATTGATTTCACCTTATTTAGAAAAGGAATAAAATATCATGCGAAAATAATTACTAAGAAGGGACCCATTATGCTAAGTTCTTTTTAAGTAAGAATAATCATGGATGCCCAAAAGGAAATTTCTGAAACTTTTTAGCAAAAAAATAAATAAAATAATAATTCCATGATTTCTAGGCCAGTTGATTCCTGGCGTTCATAACACTCTAAAAAACGGGCTGTTCTGAGTGGGCACCCACTCTATGGAATAAGCTTTGTTGACACTGGCCAGCAAACAGAGCCGCCGTGTCAACGGAGAGTGACGATTTCATAATACTCCCAGCCACTGGCAAGTCTCTAAATACAGATGACTGAATAAGCCATCAGCTAGCCACCCATTAAACTACACAATGAGTATGAAAAGGTTGCCAACTTCTGCAGACTAAGCAAGCATGGATGTTACATTAACGGAAATGCAGCGTGCAGGGTTGGTAAGTGCTCCTGATACCGAAGTGTATGTGCACAAAAGCCAAAAAAAACATGTTTTCCAAAATATGTCCCCTTTCATTAGCACTAACAGTATGTGCAACAGATGTGAAGTTACTGTCTACCCTGAAGGCACAATACATTGAACTGGAAAAACAGAATATAGCTATTGGTAAGTAGCATACTTTTAATAACGCCGCACAACTAAATTGATAAGTATGAGGGGTCGTGGCAGCTTATGAGAATAAAAAGGTCTTGAATTTATTTATGTATAGATGAATGAAAGGAATGGATCTTTATGTGGAGGTGAGTCAGTCCCTACTGTTCAAAAGGAACAAATCGTTCACGAATGACTCACCACTAGTCTTTAGACAGTGGGAGGAAACCGGAGTACTCTGAAAAAACCTATGTGAACACGGGGAGACATGCAAACTCCACAAAAAAATGCTCCAACCCTGACTCAAATCCGCAGCCTTGCTGTGTGGCCACCACCGGGCCACACGGCAGCATACAATCAACAATGCTGCATTTCCTCCGCTTATGGAGCATAGTGCAAGTTCAGTCGGGAAGACTACCTCATTCGCCACTGCTCATGTTAAGCTACACTCCCGACCCCTCTGTGGAATCCAATCATTAACCTGTCCGCTCTTTTATGAACACCAATCAGCTGTTCCTGTAATCACGTCACCAACCAGATGCTGTCCCCTCATCAGCCCGCTAGTTAGTACCTGGGCTTTATCAGCAAATTGTCAATACTGACCTCCAGGGGCTCAGAAAAACATTTTTAACAGGGCGTGTTGTTGAAGTATATGCGCATGCATATGTGCACACACCCAAAATTCCAAAAACCAAGACTTGATCAAAATAGACCGTCTATTGGGATGACAGCCAACAGTCAGTAATACACAATGGAATTTGGTTCCGTGCTGGGCTACATTGTGTACAGATGACGGAGCATTTAAAAGACTGCACTATCAACAAAAATGATGCCAATGTTCAATTTCACTTGGAGAAACAACGAAATGAATAGTACGCACTCACATTGCTTGCCCAGAGTCCTCCACTCCACTATTATTGTTTAAATATATATTCGAATAAGAGAAATAAACGACTGTGTAAAGTGAGATTCGTCAGAACGGGACAATCGCCGTTCAAAACTCAAACCTCTAAAACACAACTAATTATCGCAAGTTCATAAACGCAGCAAATCAAAAAATAATTTCTGTGGCAATTCCCCGGATGTTATGACGCGGTTGGGCACAAGGAAATCAGCTGATCTATATACAGTGTACACAAATTAGTCTTTATCATCACTCTAGCTGCGGCTTAATTTTATGTCAAATGATCAAGGTTCCATACTACCGATCATTATTAGAACCTGAGCGACAAAATCAGTCATAATGCCGCTGTGCGCAACTGTTCATAGTTCCAAAAAAAAAATGGGAAACTCGTACCTACCCACGGGCTTATGCTTGCACAAATTTCCCTTAGTGAAGCCTGACTTGTTGCAACAGTGGTTGCACAACATCAAATTCAACAAAGCGTCACCGGCTATGTTCTGCACACTTTTCACACAGTTGTTTCAAGGAGCACATTGTGTTAATGTATGAAATTAATTCGCCTAGTGAATATCGAAAGATTTTGAAAGATGATGCAATGCCAACGGAATTCAATCAATCATCGACAGGCTCCTGAACCCAAGCGCCTGTCAACTTTTGCAAGATTGGAGAAATGACAGCACCAGTTACACACAGAACAGGTAGGCTTTCCAAATTTTATGTCAGCTTATAATTTGTCATTGTAGTTATACCGATTTATAGGCAATTCATCGACAAACTCTTGCTTTCAGTAACCTCCATGGACTCAAGACTTCCGGTGTACGGGTGATGTGGCAAGTTACCCCAATTCTAACAAACATGGCGCACTGCCAACAACGAATAAATCTGACCTTCTCAAGCTGATTTAGTTGTAAAAAAAATTTCCAAAAATACATTGGAATGGTAGGAGTAGTGTACTTTTATTTGTTACGAGCTGAAAAAAAGTGTTCTTTAGCTTTAATTCAACAAAATAATAACACGACGAAGAGAGTGATTTACAAACAAAATACATCCATTATGTTTTTGGAAAAAAAGAAGGCAACATCATTAATCTCTGTTAAGATCAAATGCAATTCATCGAGTGATCAGCGAGGGGTGCTGCAGCATTCTCAGCACCCTACTTCCTGTACCTGCGCTGACCTCATCATCTTGCTAACTCGGAGCTGGTCTTTCATCAGTCCGCTTTTTGGTATCTGGACTTCGTCAGCAGACTGTCAATACTGACCTCATCATCTAACTAGCTAGTATCTTGCCCCAAATGTCTGGTCCTTCATCAGCCAGTAAGGAAAGCTGGCTCCTCATCAACCCTCTAATTAGTATCGGACCCTTCGTCAGCACATTTGCAATGCTGCCCTCATCTTGCTGGCTTTTATCTGGCCCTTCATCAGCCAATTAATAATTCCGGCCCTACATCAGCCAGCCAGATATTTTGTCAATCCAGCCAAGCAGTACTGGCACCATGTTATCCTCAGATTAGTAATGCTCGTCAGCTGCTCAAATTCTCTGAGTTACTGCCTGCAAAACTCCTCAGCCAAACCCAAGTTTTGGGGAGGGGGGGGGGGGGCAAGATCCTGCGCCATCATGGGAGGCTTCCCACGATCGGCTACCAACTCTCAATGGAGACAATGACAAAGCCTAAGTTTATTTTTGGTCAATTCAGCATTGACAGCGTGAACTAGTCTTTCCTGCTTGAAATGAAGCTGAGCGCAAGTTCAGTCAGGAAGACTACTTCATTCAGCACTCCTACGCTCAACTACTCCTCCGAAGAGTCCAGTCATTAACTTGTCCGCTCTTCTTTAAATGCCAATCCGCTGTTCCCGTTATTACATCACCGGCCAGATGCCAGAGCTCTCATTCGATCAACTCCTTCCCCACCATCACCAGCATGAAGTCACCAATCAACACTCGAAGAATGCCAGATGGGGGGGTTCAGATGCTGCCCACTCAATGGGATTCTTCCCATTTTTGACTATCAGCCCCGAGTGGAGGCAAAGCTGAAGTCATAAGGTTTGGTCAGTTCAGCATTAAGAGCGTAAACTTGTCTCTCTAAATTGAAGCACATTTAGTGCTACATATTTAAGCCAAAACTTTTTTTTTTCCTGGTCAGTGGACCACACGTGCTTTGAACATGTAAATCCGATGCTCAACAATATCAGCCAAATACAGAATCATGTACTAAATAAGGACCTTAAGCCAATTTGATGCAGTCAAAGGAAATACATGAAGCTGGGGTGTTTTAATCATCTACAGCAGGGGTTCCCAAAATCGGTCCTACGGCCTCCCTGTGTATGCTGCTTTTCGTTCCATAATTGCCATTATAGGAGTTTAATAAGCTGTTAATTTGTCCCAAATAGCAGCATTTTGTGTTTAAAGTATTTATTTGCTGTCTTAGGCCAAATTTTAATAGAAATATCCACGTGTGCCATGAAGAATAAAAGACCTCTATGTTGCAAGCAATTTCAAGTACATATATAAATGGATAAAATCAGGCATTGAGAAAATCATTAACCTCCAATTCAGGTTGCTGAACACAAGTGATTAGAATTCTTTCAAAATAATTTGCTTGCACTCAATAACAAAACCATAACATAAAACAGGTTTGACTCTGTCGTTTGCTTGTCTAGAAAATTGTACGTTTTTGCAACCATGTGCCCAGTTTCACCAATTAGAAACCCATTAATTTTTCCTTCGATTGGTCACATTTTTTCCCTCTTTTTATACAGTTATTACTCATATTGCAATGTGGATGTATAATTTATTCCTCACTGTATATATGTATACATACCTGTCAAAATACTGTATGTCAAGAAAGGAAAGATTGCTGCTGTAAACATAAATGCACCGAATTAAGAGAAATTAACAGCTTGTTAAAATCCTTTGATTGCAAACAAAAACCAGCATACAGTGAGGCATCAGGACAGAGTTTGGGAACGACTGATCTACAGTACAACAAGTTTATTCGGATATGGCTCCTTAGCCAAACAGCAGTCAGTTTATGTGGGCTTGTAGAGGCATGATCTGGGATCCTCTGAGGAGGAGCCCGATGGCTCCAGTGCGGAGTAAAGGCCAGAGTGGTTTTGGGAGTGCTTACCGTCCCAGTCCTGCAACACAGTGCACGGCCACACAGCAGCCTGGGTCCTCACAGAACTTGCTCTTTAGCAGACTTAGCCAATCCTCCACGATCTTAGTTGGTGGTGGTGCACCATCATCAAAGGGCCAGTCCTACAGAGTGATGAAAAAGTCAGACTGGGGCTCAGGCTTACCAAGGTCACCCACTGGAGTCTGTCACATGTATTCCTCGCGCGAGTAACATGATAAACTAAAGTCAGCAGGTTACACTGCATGCAACTGTTGCCACTGAAAGATTGAGCTGAACACCTTGAAAATGAAACGGTTGTTCAGATGACTGACAGTCAATCACTCAGTGCAGAGAAGATTCCATGCCACAGCACATGACCCTGACGACCATGCTGGCACTTGCTTTGGTCTGCTCTCAAAGGTTACTGTTCACATGAACACAGGAGCTCCTGACCGGCTACAGAATCTCGCAATCACAAGTTCATTTTCTAAAGTTAGAGGCTCCGTAATGAGTGCATAGATACGGCCTGTAATGACATTTATTGCTGAACCTTTAAAAGGACACTGCAGAGCTGAACAACTGATCACACAACTATGAACCAATACAGCTACTGTAAAATGGACTAAAAATAATACTTCCAACATCTTTTATTAAAAAATTCACAAACCTGAAACTCTGATCTATTTCATCTTGTCAACACCAACAATTTCATATCAATTTTTAATAGAAATTTGATTTTTAATGGTAACCCAAAAAATCTTTAATGATGAAAAGGGGAGGGAACAGCAGAATATGCTACCATAGGGTATCACGTATCCTGGGAGCATGAGAGCCACATGCAATCATATCAAAAGCAGGCAGTATTAAGAGATAGCAAGACCGCACAAGGAACCAATAAGCAAGGGGAACCGTTGCTACCTCGACCCAAATTGCAATTATAAAGCAGCTTCACTGCAGTTTCAGCAAATAGTGCAGTACATGAGCAAATTATTATATGATTTCATGACATTCAGTTTTACAGCATGATGAGCCTGGCTTGCCCCCACAAGGTGAGTACTCAGACGAAATTTCAATCTAACCATCAGATCAATGTGGCCTCAACACTAATCACACAAAAGACAAAGCATGAGAAACCTCTTACAAGCGTCTCCACCCCCTGCGAGCAATCCGCACTGAGCCTGGATTATCAAGGTAATACCTTCAAGATGAGTAGCCCATGAAGGTACCACCAGGACAAGATCCAAGAACAATACAGCACCACTCTAGCCGAAGGTTTCCAGTCAGGCAACTCGGTGACGCTAGCTGTTCAAACATTTTGTACAGCACTGTGCTCGCAATTCTTTTAGCAAAGATGTGCCATAGACAGTGACAGCTAAAGAAAGTTTGTTTAATATATATAAAGCTTCGCTGAGACAGATTAAGGGGACCATCTTTTGAAACCTGCAACCTGACTAATTCCTCATACCAGTTCTTCTAAATTACAAGCATCTTGGAGGCTATGTGATGAAAATAAGGCAATTGATTAGAACAAGAACTCCATTCTCTAAACTCCTCCTGCAGAGCCTTGAGAAGGACAAGCTCTCTTGTAGGGCCTGTCATTTAAAAATATCCCTTAAATCCACTATGAGGTTAACAGCCTGTGACTGGAATGTCAACAGTAAGCTGTAATTCCCTGAGCACCTTCCAAGATGTGCGTGGAGCTGGAGCCATAACCACAGCCAATGTCTCAGTTTCTTAGAACCGCAGACCTGGTCCCCTCCGCTTTAAGGCAGCGATGTTGGAAGCACCTGTCTCATGTCAATATTAGCTTCTTAACCTTTCCCATCATCCTACTTTCCAGAGGTCAATTTGGAAGAGTTATTGCTCTTTTTTTAACCCCTCATGCCATTCTTGCCATAACATCCTCCACAACCCAAAGTAACACCTCCTCACGTACTTCACAAACCGTCGTTTACTACATGGAGGAACATACTAATCATAGATGTGGAAAATTCTTGATTTCATGCTCATGTTCTAATTCAGTCCACAAAAATTCCCGTATTATTTGACTGACTGCTCATCCTTTGATAAATCAGGATCAGAATATGGTTATACAGATCTTTTTCTTTTTATGAAATGAAACTCAAGAGATTTCATGTATTTCAACAAGAAATATCCTGATAGAGAGAATAGGAAATCTCACAAAACATTTTACCTTGTTAGGAAGGGAAAGGTTATTTTCTTGCAATATCAAGCGATTATGACATACTTGTGGCTATGCCTCTCAAGCACACCAATGAAAATCACTGAACAAATTGTGAGTATCATTTTTGAAAGGTATTCTCTGGGCAAAGTATACACATATACCAAATTAAAACTGAAAACCACTGAAACAACATTCTGAGCATAAAACATTTTTTCCCCATTGTGGCAGAAATGCAAATATTCAACTCAGAATTCCAAACTTTCATTTCAGACTGCTATTGTATGCCAGTGTTAAAGACTGTTGTCTCTCAAGTTAACTGGGCGATTCCGAGGTATTTTAGCAAAATGTCCCCTCCGTGACAAGACACTAAACCGTCCCCCAGACGAAATTCTGTTGATGTATTACAAAGTATTTTTTACAATTCATGGGTATATTAGTGCACGACTATATTCAGGAGGAAAACGCTCCATTTTCCCCTGCATTTCCATTTGGGGACCACTTTAGTCTCTGTCTCGGAGGGGGACATTTGGTTGACAATACCTCAGAATTGCCCAACTGAGGAAATAGAGAAGACTAAAGTGAAAATAAAAGACACGTGCAAGGCAAAATGGCCAAGACTGGGTTCATCACATGCCCTCACACCTCTCAGTCTATGGAGGAGGATGGACCTTTCTTTGTGTTCTACCAAACAACTCCATCTGATGCTTTTTAACAGTGCACCACTTATACAGGGATTTCTATGTCTGGGTGAGAAGAGCCTGGCAAAAAGCAGAGTCCTAAGGCATTATCTCCTCACAGGGGTGAACAGTCGAACAGTCGGGGGTATATCATAGCAGACCAGATGTACCTGCATCCCCCAGGTGACACAAACAGACGTACACCTCTAGTCAACCGGGTGGGCAAATATTACAGTGCCAGACTGGAGTAAAATGAGTTTTGCAGCCGCCCAAGACGGCCCAGAGCAGACACACATCGGCTCAACAGTAAGGAAGTCTGTCCTGCTTACCATGACTGTGATTCCATCCCTCTCCAGTGGCGCCTTGTCATAGGTGATTTCACACACTCTCACCACAGTGGTGACCCCATACTTCTTCAGGTCCTACAAGGATAAACATACATAATCAAAACTAAAACTGATCGACTGGCAAAATGCTAAATAAGTGAGTATAATTAGTGTGCCGTGAGATGAATTGCAACTTTTTATCTGCTTCATGAGTGGGGACCCAACAAGGGCCTTCACCCCTTTGCGCAGATATAGACGCCGGCATCTGTAAATTCCGAAATTTTATTCCTAAATAATTTTGTAATTGAATTTCCAAAAGTCTTGCTTCACTGGAATAATTTTCCAGAGTCTCTGTGACACAAATACTGAGTTATAAAGCCTAAATAGGTTCATGCATAACGGAAAAAAAATTGTCATTATCTTTATTTCGTACAAAGGGGATAAAGAACTATCTTGGCATGTGCCCTTAAAAACAGGGCCCCAGCACTTACTCACCTTGGCATAAGCAAGTACCCACATAAGCAGGAATCAGCATGTGCCTTTATACGTTTGGCCTCAACATTAACATCACAGCAGGAACTAAACACTGTCCTATGTTACACTGAATGATACAAATGACCATGTTTGCTGTCTCCATGCAGGCTATTGAAACCTTGGAGCCAATCCTGCCTGTTTTCAAGTTATCTCGCGATGGATTTACAGAGATGTGAAGAGTAACCATGGTAACAGGAAGGTTGTGGGAGACTGTCATTCTGCCCTGCTTGGTCTAGAGAAGCCAATGTTCTGTGGGTAATAGTAAGAAATCTGTGGCTTTGTCATATTATATAACACTGGTTGAGGAACAGATGTGGATCTAGTAACATCTGAAGTGCACAATCCATAACAATTTAAACTTCATATAATCAATACCAGATTGCAGCAGAGTAATTAATAAAACAGGTCCAATGCCATGTTTCATTTCTCACCTCAATGAAAGTGCTTAGGGTGGAGTTGTTGGGGTTGTGTGTGATAAGGAAGCGCATATTCTTGTAGCAGACCTCCACAGGGGCCGGACGATTTATTCTCGCCATGGTGCAGTCGCAGGAAGTTGCGCAAAGTTGAGCCGGGGTCTTGAAGACTATTGTAGGTCCCCCGTAAAACCAAGTGAATTAGTCCCCCCCAAGAGTTCCTCTTTTTTCCAGATTTTATGAACAAATTTAACTTAAAAAATTATGAAGGTGTCTGGAAGACTTTTTTGGCAAGTCTTCCCGTCTGCAGAACGCGACTGGGACTTGGCTATGGGTCCAGAGTCGGGGAGAGGCGGAACACTGTCCCTTGGTGCGTTGGCCTGTGCCAACGCCCGTTAACCCATCAGTGTGTTTGAATAGCCTAAGGAAGGGTGGGAGTCTCCAGGCTTTCAGGTGTCGGCACTGGGCACAGAGCAGGTCATCTCCTCACACACTGCGATGCTGAGCGTGGCAGTAGTCACCACTCCGCTGCACAAACTCCATCAAACACTCAGGGGCCGGAGGGCAGGACTGCAGGGAGAGAGGGAGGGAGATAGAGAGGAAAAGACAGAATGCCATTCTTAATACGCACCATTAAAAACCATTCCTCTATTTTGTACTTTAGGCGGTATAAAAACATTGCCAAAAACTGCATTGAATACTGATAAGAGAAAAGGCGGGAAAGAAAAAGGTAATAAAGGAGGACAGTAACAGGGAATAAGTTGCAAAACAGTAGAGGACAGAAGAAATTGGTCAGAAAATACAGACGCCAGATTATAGTCTGTCAGTCAGAGACAATGCGCACAAGACATTTCCAGCTTGGTCTCTGCAGAGATGAATGGGGATGGCTACGAGCACCGCTAAACTGGCTGGTTAAAAAAGTAGCCTTATCTGGCTGGTTTGTGTTTTTCCTTTTTTTATCTGCAGGAGCAACAAACCAGCCATGACCTGGCGTGCATTGTGTTATCCATGGCATGCTGTACCAAAATACTGGACATACTACAGTACGGTAAAAAGAAAGACAAAGCCATGTGCTCTCATTTACACTCTCTTTACATGCCTATCACAGCTAAATTCAGAAAAATACTTTCAGGTTTCCAAAAAATAGCTAATAAGATTCTGTTCTACAACAATAATTTTTACTGTATTGCTACACTGTCAAATGTAACTATAACTACTAGCTTTCCATTGACCTTGCAACAATAATAGCGCAATAAATGAACAAGCGTTTAATCCTCAGACTATAGATATAAAGTCATGGAAAATCATTTCATTTCATGAAAATCAAAACATTTGTGGAGATATTTAAGTTTTACTTTAGAACCTGCTCCATAAAACACACTTCCTTTAGATTATAATGGTACACATACTACTAATGGACATGATTGCCTGATAAGATCCAGCTCTCCTGAAAATAAAATTCAAAAGGAGTCTAAAAATAAATAAAGCAATGAAACATAATTCCCAATATCTATTTTGTACATAAATGCAAAAAGGCAACTTTCATTGAAACAAACTACTGAAAAACTAATTAAAACAGACAATACTAATCTTTGCTTTGCCTAACAAGTGAACAGAACATTCCTAAAAAACTGAATTTCCCCTTTTTTGAGCTGGGGTGAGGGAAACGCAAAAACTAAGCTTAATCTGCCTCTCACCTCAGCACAGTTTTTAGAAGAAGTCTCGATATAAACTGCAATCCTCAGAGTGTCCTCAGAAGGCAAACATGCAGGTGCATTCTGTATGAGGCTGGTTTCACAGCAACTACAGGCAGCTCCACACGGGCAAAAGCTGGAACGCAGTCAAGTCTGATGAAGGCATAAAAACACCCACACAGGAGTCGCGGTACACGCAGCACACTGTGAGCCGTTTACCCAGCTCTCCAATGGCAACAGTGACAATGAGGGGGCCGTGCTGGAACTGAGTCTCAGCAGAGACTTGGCAGATGTGACCTAGCAAGTGTTTCTGAGGACGGGGGGCGTAGCTTACACCTCCACAAGCCCCTTCCCCGATACTCTTACCTCTGCGTTCCACTGTGTCCCTCTCAGGATTAAGCCTGCAGATTTGGAGGGAGTTACACTAAGTAAACAAGCACTATCACTGACGCTAATCACTGTCCATGCTCTGAACCAGCTGAGACTGCCCTGGCTTACCATATGACACTGACAGCACTGGTCTGATAATGTCACAAACAAATGCATACTTAATACTCTTACAGGGATAGCGCACCCCCACCCATGTACAAGCAAGCGCAGTCAGACAGACACGCCCTGGTAGAAATGCCTGGGACAGGGAGGCTATAGGCTCATATGTGCATTCCAGTCCAAGCACAGCACTACAGTTTTTTTTGTTGTCCTTGGCCCTTTTGTTGTTGCCTCTCATCGTCATAATCCATTTCCTTTTGCTAGTAGATCCATCTAAATTTAGGCTGATTTCGCGACAAAAAAATGCGTCAGCACAAAATTCTATATTTAGAGATCCGTTGCTTTCCAAGGGAAAGCCCCAAATCTTTGAAAATAAGAGGCTAAGGCAATTTTCATCCAAATAATTCTTTAGAATTCATACATGTCCTCAGAAAAAAATTCATCTACCTCCCTTTTGCAGATATTTAGACAATTTTGAGGGGTCAAGTCTCCAAAAGTTTGATCCTCAGAGTTGCTCTACTTGTAAATGAGTCATCTCGTATTACCAACATTAATAATGAGACTTCCTTTTTGCACACAAATACCCACTTGGAAACCAACATTAGAAATTCAACTCAGCCCTACTTAAAAACCTGCAAAAAAAAAATCGCAATTAATACTGTAGAATCAATCAAAATATAAATGGTTTAACTGGCAAAACGAAACTAATTACAAAGTCCTAATTTTCAGGAATTTCATTGTGATCAACCACACAGCAGTACAACCTCTAGAACATGGTACGGAACAGCCCTCACGCATTATTATTTTCCCATGTGATCAATGTGCCCACCCTTTTCACTCTGTCAAACACGCAATAAATTAATCCCTTGCTGCACAGATAAGTAAATCTGCGGTGAGCAAAACAAAGACCTATGAGGCAATACTGGTGTCCTAGCCAATGCTCACATGAAAGATTTTTACCCTAATACAACCCAGCTCAATTTAGCTGCAGTCTACTGCATTAAGGCTGAGGCCACTGAACTGAAAGCAGCCCTGGGATTTTGGTCCAGTTGCTAAAGCGATCAACAGGATTGCCTTTGCAGAGGTAGCAGTGATAACTGCCAAGAAAAATGCGTGGACTTTCCAGAATCAAAGGTCACACATGAATCACATGAATATGCAGTATGACCGGCAGCAATCATAACCAGTTGCACCAACAACAGAGTGGACAAGAGGTTTTATACATTCACAACAGTTAGGGTATTTCACAGATGGAATTAGACTTTCGAGGAAAAAAAATAACCAAACGGGGAAGCTTGAATGACAGGTGGGCTCAGCTCCCAGTGACAACCTAAGTCGAAAAATAAAAATGGAAAAATGGAAACGCACATTTCAAAGGAAAGCCAATAATCAGCAAAATATGCTCTTTTCTTCGCATTATTTTGATTCCGACATACAAAAAAATGTGCCACTTATTACTGAATTTTTCCCGCTTCATTCTTTGAGGCTGAAGGAACCAGGCTATTTCACTAAATTCGCAGGTCATTCTGATACAGCTTCTTCTCTGAGGTATTGGTCTTGGTTCCACACAGAGAGAGGTAAAGGCACTAACACTTTGCTTCCAGAAAAAAAACAGCTTCAGCGACAGCTGGCACGTAAATACCAACAAACGGCGTCAACGTTCACGCTATAAATAATCGCAGTGCTTTGACAGTTAATAATTCAGGCAAGCCGCTGATAAGACACGTAGGCCTATACACTGTAGGAACTTAATAAAGAGACACTACTTCCTCTCAGGCGGCTGACTGCGAGGTCAACTACGGTCCTGTCATGTACCCCCAGGGGGAAACGAAGTGAAAGGAACAGTTATGATAAGGGCACACCAGGGGTGGGAGGTTAGAGCTGCGGGGGTGGGGGGGGGGGCCTGGGGGGGTCTCCCACATGGAGGTGGCAACTCTGTATGTGTCAGCTCAGAGGATCTGCACTGGACAGTTTTGACAGCATTGTTAAGACTCCGCACTCAGGAGGCACTTCAGCGTGCAAATGAACACAGAGTAGTGCCGCGCCCATCCTCGCCACCTGCTCACTATATTTAACATCACCAGCTGCCATCCAATAAATTTAGCATGACTGAAATTAAGAGCTAGTGAGTTTAAAATGGCTTCGGGACAGAGTGAGCTCGAGGGGTTGTTTTGAAAACCAAGTAACCAACACAAACCAAGCAAAAGCCCGAAGGCTGCAACAGTATGAACGTAACTTTTGAAATTAGGCGGAGATAATTAAAAGAATTATATATCAACACTCACAATGAACAGGTTAATGAACACACCAAAATGCAGTTTCCTTCTGAAATACGGTGTGTCATTTTTCAAATTCCTGGTCATTGTTCTGTTCTTTAGCATGTTGGACAACATCATCAATTACATGAAAGATGCGCGTTTTGAATCTAGTTCGAAATTAGTCCGAGATTTAAGAAAAATACCCCAAAAAAACAGTTTCACATGACTGAATGGGGTCCAAAATTTATTTAGGTGACCCTTGGACTATTTCACACCTTTCCACAAAATTTCATGTAATTTGAGCAAACCATTTCTGAGCTACACTGCTGACAGCTAAGGCCAACAAATGCTCACTGAAAACCATGCACGTCCCTGTTCAAGCAGGGTAAAAACCGTGGTTTTACTAATCTTAGACCCATCGCCCTGACTTTGCACAAAAATGATGTGTTTTGAAAGCACTGTCCTGGGTCATGCGAGTAAAGTGGCCACAGTCTTTCAAAATATGCACACAGGAAAGATGTGGGAGCAGATTAATGCACTATTTTTTATGCTTCAGAGCATTTATAAACACCTTGACAAAACTGCCAAACACACAAACTCATGAAACTCATTTTAGATTGCATGACATAACTATCACATTTAGATTGAATGACACAGACTGGTAGCTGACGTCAGCAATTCTTTAGTCTTATAAGTAGTGACAGCCATGGTTTTATAATCACATTGCTTTTAGTTTTTTACTGCTGCACATGCCTGACTGTAAATGTAAAATGGCTTCATCTTGGACACCAGGCTCTATTGGAGGTCAGCTCAAATGTAATGACTGACACAAACCGAATTATGTAAATAAACAAAAAAATTAAATTCACTATGGACTAACCTGAACCTGAATGCCCTTGGGGGCGGCAGCACACCTCACAAACACCATGCAAGGGCAAGATAACCCTGTAGCAACGTAGCCATATTAGTCACTCAACTTGTATAGGTACATTTTTTATAATAAGGCAGGGCTCTTTATGTAACATTTCCACCTGTTCCGAAACATAGTATAATTGAAACTATGAAAAGTACTGTTTCCTACAAGATGACAACTTGATATTTGCTATATTTGTCAAGTAAAACATGCTCTTTGCAATGATGCTATTTGTTTTATGGTTTATCCAGTCATACATTGGCAATACAAAAAAACGGTTCATGTGTGTTTTTTTTCAGTTGTTAAGGGTGTATAAACCAAAACATTTTAATTCCAAGGCAAAAATACCAAGTTGTCATTAACATACTACAACATGCAAAATAATTGCTGGACTAGAAAGATCTAGTGTGTTTCATTCCAGAGATAGAGGGCCAAACCTGGCCCTATGTGCAAAACCAAACTTTTTGGGTCATTTTGGGGAGGGCACTAATTAGTAACAACTGTATATGCATTACGCTGCTTCTCTTTGGTAATCTGAGACATACAAAAGAAACAATAAATGCATCTATCATTGGAAGCTCAAAAGAAATGACTTCTTGAAGTTGGCATATTGAGTGTAAACACTCATTTTTACACAAATTTGGGGGCCATGCCCCTTGAATATCTCAAAAATAAAACGTTGCCGATTACCCCTGGGCCGTTTATGTAGTGAACAGTGCAGGTATGCTTCAGATTTAGATTTTGCACAATTTGGGAAAAATTACACCATCTCGCATAGTCCATCCATCCATTTTCTATACCCGCTTATTCCTCCCTAGGGTCACGGGGCAAGCTGGAGCCTATCCCAGCTGACTACAGGCAAAGGCAGGGACCCACCCTGGACAGGTTGCCAATCCATCGCAGGGCGCACGCACCATTCACACACCATTCACTCTCACACTCGTACCTATGGGCAATTTGGTGTCTCCAATTAGCCTGATATGCATGTCTTTGGACTGTGGGAGGAAACCGGAGTACCCGGCGAAAACCCACGCAACACGGGGAGAACATGCAAACTCCACACAGAAAGGCCCCAGGCCAGATTCAAACCCACAACCTTCTTGCTGTGAGGCAGCAATGCTAACCACTGTGCCACCGTGCCACAGTATAAATGGAATAGCATTGCTGTGGTAATGTACATATTGAAAAGCAGTTAAAATAATTGTTAAGAGATAATTGCTACGATGGATCACATCAGATTTACACTATATTGTTAAACAGCTATGACATGCAACAGTCAGAGATACTGCCCCTACACCCTCACTATTCATTGCTAAATTTTGGAGAGAGTAATACGTCAGTGTTTGGGTTTCTACATGTGTGTATTTATCAGCATTTTTATCGATGGTGCTCAGACTGATTGATTCATATTAGGGGAGGTATTAATTAATTGATGTACATGGGCAAAACTTATTCCTTTAAAGCTGACGTCCGTAAGATTTTTTTGGTCGTATTTACTGAAACTGTCACGATGCTTCGACATGTGAATATGAATCAGGTTATTTTAGAAAAAAAAATCTGTGAATTTATCTCCATCCACAGCCTGTAATGCGTTCTGTGAAATTCTACCGCTCCCAGCTCAATCAACCAATCAGATCATTCGCACGGGCCTTCAGATGTGCACAAAAAAATAAAAAATTTGAGGGACGGACTGGTTGGATTAAGTGCAAATAGGGGAGGGGCTTGAAAGTTGTACTCGTTCAAAAATCTGACAAAGTCCTCTCGGTTGAGCAATCTTACGGACTTCAGCTTTAAGCCAATTGGTTGAGTTTGTGGGTCCAGGGTTAAAAAGATGTTGGTGTACATCTTTTTAAAATTCTTTTTTTAAATTTCCAAATAGATAAGTCATGACGTTCTACTTTAATTTACTACAATAAGAATTATCGTTACATAACATGTGAGACCATTTCAGTTTTCTTAATGACAGATACTTTTTCATGATTTAGGCCAAGGTCCCAGTTTCCAGGTACAAGGACAAATTCGGTTGAAAATCTCACAAATCTCATATTGATAAGGCTGGCATTGTTATACCAAATTTGGAAAGGCAATCATTGATAGCAGCTGAGTACTGACCAAGACAAGATTGCCAAGGTCAAGATCAAAGTGCCAAGATCAAAGGTCAAATCACAAATGCACATCTATGAGTCAGTGAGTCACCATACCATATTTGGAAAGGCTACCAATAATTGCTGAGTACTGGCTTGGACAAGATTTCCAACGTTAAGGTCGCAGCCCCAAGGTCAAAGGCCAAATCACACAAAAAAGCTGATGTTGCACACCTATGGGTCACAGAGAGTTACCTTACCAAATTTGAAAAGGCTACCATCAATAGTTGCCGAGTATTTGCCCGGACAATATTTCCAAGGTCAAGGTCACAGCACCAAGGTCAAAGGTCAAATCACCACAAGCATATCTATGGGTCACATAGAATTCCCAAACCAAATCTGAAAAGGCTACCATAGATAGTTGCTGAGTACTGATCTGGACAAAGTCATGGACAGACACACAACAGACAGACAGACAAAAAGGTGACGGCAATTCCCCTCGTTATTTTTATTTATTTATTTAATTCGACACCATACAGGCACAATGTGCCCGCTCTAGTGGGTCAATAACAAAAGCAGAAAGTAATAGTAATAAAATATAAATAGTAAATGTAACCAGAAAGATGAGAAGAATGTTAAAAAGCATAGTTAAAACTACAGCACTGAATAAGAAACAAAAATACAGAATTAGAAAGTTGAATAAAAAGTATGGAAACGCCTCATGGATCTGAGTGTCATCCGGCCCAAGTTGGCCGAGGGGTGAAAACTGATGAAGATATGGGTCTAAAAGTCTGCACACAATATACTGGAGGAAACAACATTATAACCTCCACCAAGAAGGTTACAGTGGGGTGCAAAAATTTGGGCACCCATGGTTTAAATGTCTGTTAACAATTAATCTCCAAGTGATTGAATGCAAACCTGTGCACTAAATGCAACAAAGTTAAACTTAACACCTTTCTGCAAATTTAAAAGCAAGGTTTCTTTTTTTTCCTGAGTTTTTAAATGATAAGGAAAAAAGGGCCCTGTGCAAAAGTTTAGGAACCCTTTTGGATTATTATTTATTGCTTTTTAAGAAGATGATTACTAAGCCCCAGACCCAGGTGATTTACTCGTTGGGGGGAGTCAGGTGAATATAATTCCAGGGTTGAACTATATATTCTGAAGTAACTCCATGCCTTCTAAAGTATCTGACTGTGGTGGCTGTTGTGTTTGGTGTTTAAAACTATGTGTTCCTCTAAACAGTAGTCCAAGGATGTCAAAATCAAGATAATTCCCTTCCAACAACAAGGAGATGGCTATAAAAAACTCTTGCAACGTTTAAAACAACCCATATTTACTATCAGAAACATTGTAAGAAAATGGATGGTAAGTGGAACAATTGAAGTCAAGGCAAGATCTGGAAGACTGAGAAAAATTTAAGATAGAGTGGCCCGAGATCTGGTGAAAAATGCTCAGAAGAACCCACACATCACAGCAAAAGAGCTGCAAAAAAGAGCAGCAGACACAGGTCTAGTGATTCACAGAACAACAATACAGCGTACCTTAAACAACAAAGACCTACATGGCAGAGTTGCAAGAAAGAGGCCTTTCCTAAGACCTCAACACAAAATTAAGCATCTGAAGTATGCAAAAGAGGGCCTTGAGAAAGCTCAAGCTTTATTGGAACAATAGGCTTTGGACTGACAAAACAAAAATGGAACTTTTCAGCCAGAATGAAAGAAGGTACGTTTGGAGAAAAAAGGGTGAAGCGTTTGTAGAGAAGAACACGTTGCCAACTGTTAAGCATGGCAGTGGATCCATGATGATTTGGGGTTGTGTAGCAGCTGGGGGCACAGGCAATATTGTGCAGGTCGAAGGAAGAATGGATTCCACCAAATATCAAGACATTCTAAAGGCTAATGTTCAAAGCTCAGTCCAGAAATTGAAGTTGAAGAGACGTTGGGTACTCCAGCAAGACAACGACACGAAGTATACCTCAAAATCCACCATGAAGTACTTCCAGGAAAGACGGATGAAGGTTTTAGAATGGCCATGACAGTCCGCAGACTTTAATATTACTGAAAATCTGTGGAGAGATCTCAAACCTGCCATGCATGCAAGAAGGCCTAACAATATTTCGGAGTTAGAGGTATTCTATCAGGAAGAATGGGAAAAAGTTCCAAAGGCAAGAATTGAAAGACTCCTAGCTGGCAACAGGAAGCAAATTGCAAGCTGTTATAGCTGCCCGAGGAGGAGTTACAAAGAACTCGCTGACAGGGTTCCCAAACTTTTGCAGAAGGCCTTTTTCCTTGTTTTATTATTTCGGAACCGTAAAAAGTTAAACATTAAAATTATTATTGCTTTGAATTGTGTTGAAATGTTTCATGTTTAACTTTGTAGCATTTAGTGTTCAGGTTTGCTTTCAATCACTTGGAGATTAATTGTAACAGACATTTAAACCAGGGGTGCCCAAATTTTTGCACCTCACTGTATGTATTTGCTTCCGTTTGTTTATTGGTTGTCAAAATAGACAACCATGTCACTTTGTTCCGTTAGTTGGCTGTCTGTCTGTTTGACTGTTTGTTAGCATGATATCTAAAAAACGGCTGCATAGATTTCAAACAAACTTTGCAGGATGTTACAGTAGCACAAGAGGAACAAGTTATTAAATTTTGGCATATCTAGGGCAAAGCACAGCTGAGATATAGGCCAAAGTTCAAATCCAGCTATGCTGGCAGTGGTATGCGCTCTCAGGAGTCAAGATCAAGTTCTGTAGATTTGAAGCAAATCCGAGGTTGTCAGCTGGGAGGCCTCCAGTGACTTCAGATGGAATTACCTATTCTACTTGACACAGCTTAGATCCCTTGATATCAACAAGAGCTATGTGGGAATCCCTTTTATGCTGTGCTCTACTGAGGAGGCAGCATCACGAAGAGTGCTAAACACAGGATTGATGAGCGAATCAGTAAGGCTGGTTCAGTGATTGGCCTTACCCCATTCTTCCTTGGGGTCTATTAAAAATAAAAAGGGCCAGACTAAAACAGTTCTGCATTTTACGGAATATTTTTAACAATCTCAGAACCTCATTCTGCGTGCAGGTAGTGCTACCTCAAGTGTTTTTCTGAACAACTCAAGTCCATGGTTCCAGCACAGGACAAATTTTTCAAAGGTTTTATATTGCGGAAGAAAACCACTCACTTCCTTTGCTTGTGAACTAAAGGAGATCGATTTTTTGACTGCAACTATGCAGAATCACCCAAACCTGCAACCTACAGCTCTAAAACCAGGCCTTGAAGGGATAGGTAGTTCACCCAAAAATGAACATTCACTCATCATCTACTCACCCCAATGCCAATTCACGGGTCGGTGAATTTCTTTTGTCCGAAAGGACAAAGATGGAGAGGAAAACTTGTGGTAGCCTCGAACTTGTGTTTACATGTGTTCACAGAACTATCACCATACACAACAGAAGAGTCTGCTGGTGCTTCAGTGATCAAGTGCTTTTGTCACACTTGAACTGAAAGTTATCCTTTCCTATTCACCTTTAGTTTATTGAGTCCTCCATGATAACGGAACCTTTCATCTTAAGACGTTCTCCCACAAAGAAAAACGCAGCTCCTAGTCAAATGAAAACATTGGACATTTAGGCAAAAAACATAATAAGAATTTGAATGTCGGGGCTTACGGACACTTGGATTAGGCCTAGCGAGCAGTATGGAGGCAATTTGTGTGTTTTAATATGTTCTTATATGCTTGAAAGAGTGGTCACCATCAACTTCAGTTGCTTTGAATTAGTCTTAAGTGCTGTTTTTCTTTGAAACTCCAAGTATTTTAAGGATAAAAGAAATTCACCAAGCCCTCCATTAGCCTAGGGGTGAGTAGATGAGTGAATTTTAATTTTTAGGTGAACTATCCCTTTAAGACATGATCCTACTGGAGGCAGGCATTTCCCCCTGATTGACTTCACAAAATCACTTTAGATTTATTCATTTCCAATCTGCCACATATTGCAATGGCAGTCTCACCTTCTCATAGAATGACAAACAGGTGAAAGAAACTGGACTCGAAAATGAAAATACCGGGTGTTTCCAAAAAGATGGACCCAATTTCAAGGCAGTATATTCCTTGATAGCAACATGGGACAATTACACAAAAAGTTACAAATGGTTTAGCGGGTTATCAAGTTCATTCAAATCGGGTCCATCTTTTTTAAACACCCTGTATAAATGAAAAAAAAGCATTTATTTTCAATTATGTTTGTAAAAGCGCGTAGGATCATGTACTCGAACTTGCAAATCAATCCATGGCATTTCAACATGAAGATGGAAACGAAAAGCAGGAGATAGAATTTTCATAATGAGACAACTAATTGTTTTTACCCCTTGAAAAAGAAAATGCATTTCTGAGAGTGCTTTTTCATTATGAGATTACCATTCCGATTTTTTGATGGCAAAATAGTGGGGCACTTCTTGAAAATAAAAAGCAAATTGGGAATGCCTTTTAACTTTTAATTCCTTATTCAAGAGTGAATACATTGCCGTGAAAGTATTTGCCACCTTCTGGATTTCTTCTATTTTTGCCAGTTTTAATATCAGAAAAAGATAAAAAAAATTTGTGGGGAAAAAAAACCCACAAATTCCGTTTGTAAATAATGATTTCACTTATTAAAGGAAAAAATAACAAAACTATCCAACCTTACCTGACCCTTTGTGAAATGGTAATTGTCCCCTTACTAACTAAATTGTCCGTTAAAACAAACAGAATTTATAACTGGGTTAAATTCCACCATATACACCCAGGCACAACTACTGCCTGCCCTATTAAATCTAAGCATCACTGAAATGAAACCTGTCTGGCAATGTGATGGAGGCAAAAAGCAGCACATGATGCCGAGAATAGATGAGAAACAAAGTCATCAACACCTGTCAGTCTGGGAAGGGTTACCAAGCAATTTCTAAAGCTCGGGGACTCCACTGAACCACAATGAGATCATTATCTACAAATGGAGAAATCTTGATTATGGTTGACTGGCCACTCCGAAGAAAGTTCACCATAATTCAAAAAGCGCTTTGACGATTCATACAGGAGGTTGCAAAAGAAGAACCTAGACAAATATCTAATGAACTGCAGGCCTCACTTGCCTCAGTTACGCTCAGTGTATGCGATTTCACAATTAGAGACTGGGCCAAAATGACATCTATGAGAGTGCAGCAAGCTAAAAACCACTGCTGACCAAAAAAAACAGACAGGCTCGTCCCACATGTGCTAAAAAAAAAAAATAAAAAAACACAACTTAATGACCCCCCACCCCCCAAAGACATTTGATAGTATTCTATGGGCTGATGAGTCAAGAGTAGGGTTCCCGCTGGGGCTCGTCACTTTCGTCTGTGACCAATATAGTCGATCAGAGATGAGAAAAACTCACCTTGATATGCCAAATGCCTTTTTCACACAGCGCAAGAAAATTGATATACATGGATTTTTTTTACTTGTAAAACAATTGAAGCAGGAGCACAAAATGAATTCAGAGCACTCGTATTATTTCTGGGCTTTTGCCATCTCACAAAAAAAAGAATGCATAAAGCTGAACTCATTTTAAGTGACTGGAATAAATGACTAGCTACGAACGGTTGTCGTTTGATCTTCAATCCTTTCCGTTTTTTTCACTTGGTATGTGACTGAACTTCAGTGGCTACGTTCACCTACCTACAGACACACCAAGCAGCGGATCTTTAGAAGTCTTTTATAAGTTTGAGGAGTCTTCAAGCGGAGGACTTATAGCACTTTCACACCAGGATAGTCCAGTGGACTCTGTTCAATTGGGCGGGGAATGCCGAACATTTTGCACCTTCATTTCGTTTGTTTCACTTTCAAATTGCACTTTTGAAAGCGGACAAGGTCATGCAATTACAACAGCTGCTCGATTTAGGCGATACTGCCCAAAATGAGCACGTACCAGGAATAAAAAAAGCACGAGGAAAAAGAAATACCAGCTCATCGATCTCCTTCAGCCGGCTTGTTCTCAATGAAAACAAACAATGGAGCAGCACTACATTTATGCAGTCTTGGGGTTTCTGTTCTTACTTTGGTGTTCAAACCTAAGTGGTTTTTCACGAGAAGCTGCCCAGTATTAGCAGCAGGCGAGGCAGCGAGCTATCCCACACGGAAAGAACCTATATCAACATATAGGGCTTTAATTTCTTGGCGCAGTGTAGGGTGGGGCATAGCGTGGCGTAGCCCACGTGGTGGTTACTTCGCCCGGTGCAGCCTGCGCAGTGGTAATTTCATGCGGTGCAACACCGTGCGCAGCCACTCTGGCAATTTGGTGGACGGACGTGCGCCGAGATGGGTGTGGCGGGGTACTTGGGGGAGGTGTCATATATTTATCATGACGCAGTGATAATTTCGTGGATAAAGGGTCTGTCTGTGTGCGCAGAGAGCTCGCCAGCTCCACGCTGGTTTACTTTCTGTGCAGTGGTAATTTGGCTGACCGGCACATAGTGCACACATGTCACCGAAATCTCACAGGCAGGTTTCCAGAATGCCAGGCACATTTCAATGCAATAAATAATTACAGCAACCACTATTTAATGGAACTATCTGAATCAGCACATAAATTATAGTATCTAAATCGATTGTCCTGATATCAGATCAGAGAGGGGGAGAGAGAGAGAGAGAGAGAGAGAGAGAGCGAGTGAGAGCATGTGGGCCCGTGAGTAGGCTATGTGGGTATGTGTCCTCTGAGGGGCCGCACAAGACATAATTCATTCTGGCCCTCACAAACACATACACTCTCCTTCTCACACACATACATTCTCCTGCTCACACACATACATTCTCCTTCCACACACACACACACACACACACACACACACACACAATTCCTTCTCACACACATTCTCTTTCCCTGCACATATATTTTCACTCTCACACGCACATACATTCTTGCAAGAGAAGAATATGTGCGCGAGAAAAGAATACAGGTGTGTGAGAGGAGTATATATGTATATAAGAGGAAAATGTGTGTGTGTGTGTGTGTGAGAGAAAGTATGGTGGAAAAGGAAGTATTTTAGTGGAAAAGGAAAGTAAGTAATTTATTTGTGCTGTGATCAGCTGTTCAGGTGGGACTGAGCGGGAGTCCCTCGAAACTACTTTTGTGAAAGGACTCAATTTTCTCCTCTCGCATGCCACATCCATTACGGAGTCGGCTAACAATCTAGCGGCTCATCAACCAGCGTTGGTAAATGAGAGGCCAGCGGTGGCAAATGAGAAGCCAGCTATTAATTCTCCGAGGCTTGTAACTCATTGGATTTGCTACTGGCTTGGCTGGCCACTGGCATTCCTCCGTAGCAGCTCATTGGATCCATGACTGACTCGGCTAGACACTCACGTACCTAGGCTGGTAACCCACAGACCTAGCATGGCAATCCATTGGATTTGCAACTTTTTTTTTTTTTTTTTTTTTTATCGTTTCTAAATTAACTTGGGATCTCGTCTGCAATTTCAGTCCACCGGCAGTTGTTCAATTCAAGCGAATGACTGGACAAAAGCAACCACAAGATTCATTAAGTGGCTTGTGTAATAAAAAATATATACACGTGACTTTTAAAGAAACATTAAAACCAAACCAAAAATCTAATTCTTTAAGAAGTCAACTAATTATATTTAATTCTGTCTTTCAATGAAGAGGCAAAAGAGATTGCAATAGATGGCGCTAATGGCAAAATAATACAGATCAATTTCTTGTTTTCTATCGGCGACTTTTTGTTGAGGGGTAATGATTAATCAAGATTGATGCAAACCTACTGGTTCACTGTCATTTGATAATTTTAAATCTTATTTGATTAATCCAGTAATTATATTTGAAGTAAACAGATGTATATTGCTCTCAGAAAAGAGGGTTCCAGTAGGGTTCTTCACAGAGATATGGGGTTCTGCCATTAGCCAAAGCACCCTTTTTCTTTTAGTCATCCAAAGGTGTTCTTAGGGTGGCAAATGGCTTCATCAAGATCCCTTTGTTTTTCAAGAATCCTTTTTGGAAGAATTTATACAGGGTATCTTTGGAAGGAAAAATAAGGCAAGGCAAGGCAACACACACACACACACACACACACACACACACACACACACAGTAATGTTGTGACTATTAATTAGAGGCTTGGAGACAGCAGTGCTTGGAATGACAGAATTTCCTGCATTTTTACAAACTCGTTTGGCAGCCCTCCTTAATTAAAACATTCTCCTGCCTGCATTTCCAGCACCAATTTCCGTGGAGATCGGCAGAGATATTGGCCAATTCCCCCTCCCCCCCCCCCCCCCCCCGAGACATAAACATCTGATTTTCCAGGACTTGTTTTACGTTTTGCTGGATTTTCCAGTACTGGAAGTCACCATTACGTTTTTCCAGGTTTTTCAATGAGTTTCAAGAACTGTGCGCACCCTGACATGCTTTGGAAGAAATGTGAATGGTGTTACTGAGCATATCATATAATGATTATAGCTACTTATTTACAGACATTCATTAGTTTTGGAGATCGTACTTTTAGTGTGGCCATTTTCAAATAACAAATAATTTGAATAAGAATTCAAATACACTTATCATGGCTGCCCAGTAAGTATTTCCAGATCATTTTTAGGAGTTAGAAACTTTCCTAGGCGAAAAAAAAAAAAAAAAAAAAACTATTTGGAAGCAGCCCGTTTCTTATTGTCTGAAACATTTCACTGAGCTGCCCCCCAGTGGATTTACAGCTGAACATCCATGTCAACGCCAAAGAGGCATGGAAGTATGTGGGCAGAGACGCTTACGACATTTCAAACGGACATGTTTATTTTCGTAGGTAAAGGGAGCAAAAATGAGCCTTTATAAATGTTTTCTTTTTACCACTGAAGATCTCCTGAATATGTGAAGTGCCATCTCAAAATAAACTACAACAATGAGAAAATGCTGAAATGAGAGCTGTATTTCAAGGTAAATTTTGGATTAATTAATTATTTGGATTTATGCCACTCTTACAATATCACGTACTATGCACATTATCAGTGTATCATGGCTAGCACTCACTCGCTCACTAATGCGAATCATGGTTATGCTAAAATTCATGACCAGATTTAATCAACTAAGGAAAATTCTGAAATGGGGATTAAGTAATTTTTGCAACTTTTCACAAAATAATAAATCTAAACCATCATTTGTGACAAAGTCCCAATTTTGTTTGATTTTATTCAACACAGAGCTACTGTATGTGAGATACCCATTTCATGCATGTTGGCAAGAAGCCAAAATGACCAAAATGTTTTGAACCTTCCATGGGAACACAGAGCAATTGGTCAGAAGGGAACAGGAAGTCAGTAACTTAGCACCCTGATTCCTTTGGGACTGAGCCAACAGAGACGTGCGTGTGGGCTGAAGAAAATCATCTCTATTAGAAAGAGACGTACAAATAGTGATGGTGTCTGAGGATGGCAGTGAAAAGAGATACATTTCATTGCTTTGCTCCGATTGAATTTGCCACTTCATTGACAAAAAGTACAGCGTAACCAGTTAGAAGTGCTCCATTGCCATACAACTGAAATGCCATGCCGGAGAATGAAAGGTGCAATATCCCCTTAAGTACACCTTTAAAAGATGAAAAAAATTCACAGGAGAATAGAAAATAAAGCACTACCCAGAATGAATTCGCAGTGACTCATGGAAAATCGATTTTGTAAAAGCCTTAAGAGATAAAATGCATGTCTTTGGCAATATTAATATTAAATATTACAATATTAAACAAATAAAAATATTATACACAACATTAAAACAAAGAATTATCCAAATAGAACTGCAAATAAAAGAATTGGAGACATGAGCAAGTAGGTGTATTCCCCCTCCCCATCCCATTCTCTTTCATTTAAACTTTTTCTCTGATACTGCAGTTCCTTTTCCAAGTTAAGGTGGTTCCTCTTTAGTCAGGTGTTCCAAGTTGACCTCCAGTGAAAGCAAACCATAAGATTTAAACTCAGCTACACCATCCACACTCGGGCTCCTAAATTAATAGCATGTAGTGACCAATTCACCAGTTGATTCTCTGCAGACATTTAAGGGACAAGCTTAACTGAAGTGTAACAATAAAACCAAGTTGACACTTCATTCAAAACTTAAAATTTAGAATCTATGAAGAATTATTACCTACGCCAACGAAGTTATGTTTTCGCCCCTGTTTGTTTGTTTGTTTGTGAACAACGTAACTCAAAGAGTCATACAAGGATTTGTCTGAAATTTTGTGGGTGGATTGTTATTAAACAAGGATGGACCCTATTGATTTTCACAGTGATCAGTGAAACAATATGGCTGCCATGTCCTATGACACACCATAACTCAACTTTACTCCCACTCATGAAGATTTGGATTGTGCTGCCTTGGTGGAGGTTTGCACCCTACAAGTGCCTCTATTTGTACAGACACATTTAGGCTTTTGGAACATGGAAAATGTATTTAGAGAAATTTTTGAAATTGGTTGTCAAGCAGCATTGCCCTGGGACCTGCATATGTAAAACACACAAATGGCACAAACCAGCCTTTTAGCCAGTGGCTGACCAATGCATTGAAAAGGAAAACTCTAGCAGACAAAAGAAAACATGGATACAAACAAATAAATGCTCTAATACACAATTAATTGCAATGACAGCAGTTATCATAAATCCAGTGTGTCCAATCTGATTATCAGTCAAGGCATTTGCCATGACAGAATTCGATTATTCATTTTAAAATGTCAATCTGAAGAAAGGACACAAACAGTACCTCCAGGAATCCCAACACAGCCATTTATTTGGCTGCTGTACAGACCTGAACAGGCCAGTTTTTTTTTAATATATCTGCAGGATTAGATTACCTGCAAAATTTGCAGGTAAGTAAAAGACAGATTTAAGGGCTTCATAATAGACAAGACATCAGCAGCAAGGCTTCATTCAAGGCAACCAGCCTGGTTGTGGAATGAACCAACATGATATCCAGCACAGAGAAGCAATAGGATCAGGACATAAAATGCAAAAAGGTCTACTGCGACTTTGTTCTCAAAGTGCACTTCATAGATAGGGGGCCTTTTCACAGAATCGTTCTGGAATATCTTCTAAAAGAAAAAAAAAAAAGAAAGCATGAATCTCTTTTTATTAAGATCAACCTCCAACCTACATCACAACACTGCATGCCGTTTTTTTTTCTAAAACAAGAAAGACAGGCTAGCCTGGTTCAGCTGAACCTCAAGCATCCACAGTATGAGGAGTACATAGGCAGCAAATATCTTCCATAATTGGGTTAGTTAGTTCAGTTTATAGACAAGCAACAGCATGTCGCCCAACTGAAATCGCAGAACGTTCACGAACAATCTAGTGTCAGTCGCCACAGACTGTCACCTCGGGAAATCCACCCCCCTCCCATATTCTTGAAACGTATAGAATAAAGCATTTTCCCTTGAAGTACAGCATGCTACTAGTGATGAATGACGGAGTCAAATTTTTCTCGTTACTGAACAAAAAACTTGTACTGATTGAACATCAACCATGTTTTAGAACAATATAGTTACCAAACCAAAAAAAAGCAGTGTTTCCAGTAAAATCAAGGATTTGAGAAAAGGTCGGATGGTAGGGTTTCTTTTTTTTTTTTTTGGTTTTAATTTGGTCTTTTGTCAGTCCTAACCCAGATCTTTTCCATAATCCATCCTTGTTGAGAAAACAACCTAAACCGAATAAAAATTTTCATGCAAGATCAGTTCGCCTTCCAATTGGTCTCCGATAAGCATTGCCTGACTAAATGATGGTGAAATTATAGGGTTTTGAGCACTGTGGAAGCCAAATCAGGGTGCGAATAGTTAAAAAGAAATTAAACACTACAAAAATAAAAAAAACAAAAAACAAAGGTTTCTGCAATTACAGAGTTGATTCGACTTGTCAGACTTGTTGATTCGTTGATTCGACATTGTCATCAAAAGTTATCCCTACGAATTAGGTCAATCAAACATTAAATGCAGAACACTAGACGCAGATGCGGATCCATCTTGGTCTACAGTTCACATGCAGCTTTCACCATGCAGTAGGCCTTAAGGGTGAGCAGAACATCTGGAATATGAGAAAAATAACATTTTGGTGTATGCTGCCTCTGTGCAAATCTCGCAGGGTATCACAGACACTTCTAGAAGAGAAATCTGTTAAAATGAAGAATGGTTTTCAGATCACAGCAAAAATGTTCCCTGGCAGTTCAATTCAGCAAAATAAATATTTTAAATAATGTTGCCGTTAAGTGGTTTGAGCAGATTCAATTTTTGAAAACTGATGAAGGGGAATATGTTCATGTTGCTAATGACTTTCAGTATCTGGTTCAAGTTGCCTTTGAAAAACATTCTGCACAATCATAACAGATTCAACATTAAAGTTGCAAGTAGCGATAAAATTTCACTTGAAGAAGAAGAATAATGTAGCGAGAGTGCTACATCCCAATTCATAAACAGCCATTCACTCGACACTTTCCATTTAGGAAAGTAATTAGGAGCAATGCAGTTTCCAACCAGGATACGGCGGCACAAGTCAGAGAACTTCAGTCTGTTCAGTTTCGAGGTCTGTTTGCATCACAAGAACTTGCATCCACAAGAGCAGATTAATGGGGCAATGCAACGTGATGCCCAATGCTCACCTATGTGCTCTTCAGTGTATTTTGAAAAATGTGGCTTTGTTGCTCTTTTCATTTACAGTTGGCTCCAAAATTACAGGCACCCGTGACTGAAATCAACAAACAATATAAAAAAAATAGGACCAAGGGTCCTGTAGCTTACCGGCAAGCAGTCTTACAGCGATGATACAAGCAATGAAAATGTCATGTAAAGTGTAACATTTGAATCAATGAAAGTCAATGTCAAAGTCACCAAATAAAAGTTCACATAGATTTATAAGACCTTCTGTTCTACAATCCTGAGTTCTGAGGCAGTTTTGGTGATACAAGTCATTAAAATATGTCAATGTGTATTCAATATGTCAATTGTGAGCTTTAAAGGTCACAGAATGTCAAGTTGTGGGGAGCAAATGGACTTCATATGACTTTCTAAATGTCTCCATACAAACCTTGGCACAATCTGTGACCATTTTAGTCGTACAAGTCAATGTAATTTCACTGTGGAGTTTGACCCTCAAAGGCCACTGACAGTCAAGTTGAAAATCACCAAATCAAAGTTCATATGTGACTTCCTAGATGTCAGTAACACAAACTTAGGCTCCATCTGTGACGATTTTAGTGATACAAGTCATTGAATTTTCAATAAGTTACATTTGACCTTTGAAGGTCAATACGAAGGACACCAAATGAAGGTTCATGTACGACTTTCTATATGTCTGTAACAAACCTAGACTCCATCTGTAACCATTTTGCTGATATAATTCATTGAAATTTCACTGTATAGTTTGGCCGTTCAAGGTCACTGAAGGTCAAGTTCAAGGTCACGCAATGAAACTTCATGCATGACTTCCTTTTTATCTCCAATACAAACCAAAACTATCTGTAACCATTTTGCTGATACAGGTCATGAAATTTCACTGTGAAGTTTGGGCATTCAAGGTCACTGAAGGTCAGGTTCAATGTCACCAAATGAAACTTCATATATGACTTCCTATATACCTGCAATACAAACCTAAGCACTATGTTATCACTTCCTGTTTCCCTGGGGTAAAAATATGACATGACACAGAGGCCATTTTTCTTATCCACTCTTCAACACGGGAAAGACAAAGGAACGCACCATTCAAGTATGGCAGATGTGTGTCGACCTTCACAAGTCAGGCAATGGCTACAAGAAAATAGCCACTCACCTGCACCAGCCCAGATCTACTGTCAGAGGAATCAGTAAGAAATTCAAAACAACTGGAACAGTGGTAAACAAGCCTGGAGGAGGACGCAAGGTTATTTTGCCACCACGCACAGTGAGGAGGATGGTAAGAGTAATATAAAGTTTTCCAAAGCATACTGTTAAAAATTGCCAGAAATGGTAGCATCTTGGGGTCACAAAGTCTCCAAAACAACAATCAGGCGCTATCTACATGCCAACAAGCTGTTTGGGAGGCATGGAAAGAAAAAAACCTTTTCTCACTCACAATCATAAAAGAAAACGTCTGGAGTTCGCTAAGCAGTACTGGGACTTCAACTGGGATCATGTGCTTTGGTCAAATGAGACCAAGATAGAGCTTTTTGGCAACAAACACTAAGTGGGTCTGGTGGAACACAAAAGATGAGTATGCAGAAAAGCACCTCATGCCCACTCAAGTATGCGGGAGGATCGGTGATGTTGTGGGCCTGTTTCTCTTCGAGAGGCCCTGGGAACCTTGTTAGGGGGCATGAAATCATAAGCGCTTTGAAATACAAGGACATTTTAAATCAAAATCTGGTGGCCTCTGCCCAAAAGCTGAAGATGGTTCTTCACTGGGTCTTTCAGCAAGATAATGACCCTACATATGTGGCCAAATCTACACAGAAATGGTTCACCAGACACAGAATCGAGCTTCTCCCATGGCCATCTCAGTCCCTAGACCTCAACCCCATTGAAAACCTGAGGAGTGAGCTGAAGAGGAGAGTGCAGAGGAGAGGACCCAGGTCGCTGGATGATTTGGAGAGATTGTGCAAAGAGGAATCGTCAAAGATCCCTCTTTCTGTATTCTCCCTTCTTGTGAAACATTATAGGAGAAGATTAGGTGCTGTTTTGTTGGCAAAAGGGGGTTGTACAAAGTATTAACATCAGGAGTGCTAATAATTGTGGCACACATGATTTGATGTAAAATAATTATTTCTTAATGTGGAATTTTTTTTCCCCACTGAATAAATGCACTTGAATTAAAGGATGGATTTTCCTCTTTTTTTCATTGTGGTCCCATATTATTTAGAAAAAATAAATAAAAAACTGAATTTATTAGAAGCTAAAGAACACAACTTAACCAGGGGTGCCAATAATTATCGCATTAATTGTGCCTTCACAGATGTGCAGCTGTTCCGTCTCTCTGCACCAATGGTGGTCCTCTGCTCCAATTGTTATTTTGTTTCTATGTGCCTTTGGTGGGGAATTTGTATTCTTTCTTTTCGTTTCCGGATGTGCACCTGCACCGCCTCACCACCAGATGTATCCAGGACCTACATAAGAGGCCCTGCCTAGAGCCAAGATGGAGAGGGTTTGCCGACCTGGCAACATCAGCTTTTGTCCTGGCCGACCGCTTTGTACTTCCAAAAACACCACTTTCTTTTAGGTGTTCCCGAACTTGAAATAATTAAAAACCGGAGAGAAACTAGAGCCAGTGTCGTCTCCCCCACTTTTATGCTGCGGTCTGCCTTTGTTTCATGCGGGCCGTAACAGCAAAATACCCACTAACATATCCCCATACCATCACAGATGCTGGCTTTTGAACTCTGATAACTATCTGGATGATCCTTTTCCTTTTAAGCCTGGAGGACACAATGTCCATGATTTCCAAAAACAAGTTGAAATGTGGACTCCTCAGACCACAGCACACTTTTCCACTTTGCATCAGTCCATCTCAGATGAGCTTGGGCCCAGAGAAGCCAGTGGTGTTTCTGGGTGTTGTTTGTATATGGCTTTTGCTTTGCATGGTACAGTTTTAACTTGCACTTGCAGATGTAGTGATGAACTGTGTTAACTGACAACAGTTTTCCAAAGTGTTCCTGAGCCCACATGTTCATATCCTTTACAGAATGATGTCGAGTTTAATGCAGTGTCATCTGAGGGAGCGACGATCACGGGCATTCAATGTTGGTATTCGGCCTTGCCATTTACGTGTAGAGATTTGTCCAGATTCTAAGTCTTTTGATGATATTATGGACTGTAGATGATGCAATCCAAAAATAGCCCAAAGGACACAACGCCCATCATTTCCAACATGAATGTCAAATTTGGACTCGTCTGACCACAGGACACTTTGCTACAGTCAATTTTAAATTAGCCTTGGCCTACAGAACACGGCAGCGCTTCTCGATCATGCTCAACAATGGCTTCCTTTTAGCATTATAGTTTTAGGTGCCACCTGTGGATGGCACGGCGGACAGTGTTTGCAGACAGTGGTTTCTTGAAGTATTCCTGGGCCCATTTAGTAATGTCAATGACAGAATCATGCCAGAGAATGATGCAGTGGCGTCTGAGGGCTTGAAGACCGTGGGCATCCAATCAATGTCTTCGGCCTTGTCCCTGACGCACAGAGATTTTTCCAGTTTCTCTGAATCTTTTGATGATGTTATGCACCGTCGATGATGATACCTTCAAAGCCTTTGCAATTTGACGTTGAGGAACATTGTTTTTAAAGTATTCCACAATTTTATTACGCAAGCCTTCACAGGTTGGAGGGCCTCTGGCCATCTTTACTTCTGAGAGACTCAGCTTTTCAAAGACATCCCTTTTATAGCCAATAATGTTACACTACTGATGCCAGTTAGCTTAATTACTTACTTAATGTCCTTTCAGCTGATTCCCTTATATATCATTTGCTTTTTCAGCATTCTTTTGCCTCTGTCCCAACTTTTTTGAGACCCGTTGCAGCCAGAAAATGTGAAATAAGCTCATTTTGTGGATTATGTGAAATGTCTCAGTTTCAACATTTGAAATGTTATACATATTCTATTGTAAATAACATTGACTCATGTCATCTGAAAGTCATTGCATTTTGATTATATTCACAGTTTACACTTTGTCCCAACTATTTTGGAATTTGTCCCAACAAATACCCTTCCCCCCAGTACATCACAAATATAGCAGTCACAGTCCTTCTAACACTCTCATACGACAATATGATGTGGAAAATATCATCCAGAACAATTAATCCAGAACAGTGATCAGGAACAACGTGATCAAGAACAAAATGATCCAGAACAATGGTGAGGGACAACATGTAGAGCATCATGATCCAGAACAATATGATTGTCAACTTTTCACTTCAAATTTTAATATCTCTATGGGGGGGTATTTGTTAGTTGTTAGTATTGCTTGCTGGTAAATTATTGAAATAAATGATTGCAATTTGTCATGCGGTTCTATTTACATACTACACTAATTGAGACAACAAAGTGGTTCACAGCATATTCTGGTTACCAAATGTGTCATGTGTTCATATTGCAATAGTTTTCAAAGATTTCTGAAATTGAATTATGACATGGACATTTCAGTCATCCTCACCGGAGCTCTCTAGGCCGACAAACCTCTTGTCGAGATATTAATAAAAGACTGAAAAAATTACCACAAACACTGATGAAGTCCAAAATGCTGAATTTCTCAAAAACTAGGATGTAGAATTTTCTGATTTTCACAGAGGTTATTCAGAACATCATAAGGATGGCTCACAGCAAATTAGACAAAACGTTATCCCAAAGTTTTTGAGATATCAATGAAAGACTGAAAAAATGAGCACAAACACTGATTTTCTAAGTCCAAAATACTGAATTTCTCAAAAACCGGGACACAGAATTTTCAGATTTTCACAGTGAATACTCAGAATATCAGAAGGAAGGCTCACACCAAAATTAGAAAAAAAGTTATCAGACAGTTTTTTTGATATTCAAACAGTAAGTGAAAAGTTGACGCCGGATGGACAGACGGACGCCGGGCGACTCGGCATTAGAAAAGCTCTGCTGACTACCGACTATAGTCACAGCGGAGCTAAAAACCAACCCAGACCCAGACATCAATTGCTCTCGAAGCTATCTGGCTGCATATGAAGGGATTACGAGGAGCATTTCCATATGATCCACAGCTGTGGATCTAATGGAATTGGCTAAAGCCCTTGCGAGTCATGCAAGCGCAGCAAATAAGTAATGGCTCTTCACAAACATCTCCAGTCACATTTAGCGACCTTTCTACTGTGAATCAGAGGTTGTGGTGAAATGGATGAATACAACGCGGAAAGTAGATGCAGTCTTCAGTGCAATTTACCTTGCGTTCACTGGTTGCCCAGTGGATGAGGGTGCCACAATTGAGACTTGTAAGTTGTTGGAATCAGAATTGGTGGAAATCTGAAATGCTTAACGTTTGAGATTTCCATAAATTTTGATTCCAACAATTAGTTTATGCACACAACATTGAGCTCACCCAAAGTTCAAAAATCTAAAATCAGAAACTTTTACATTTAAAATAAACATTTGTGAATTCCACTAATCCTGATTGCAACCGCTCAAAATTTCTTACCTCAAGTCTAATTTAGCATTTTTTGTCAGGTCTCTTCATTACACAGTTGATACCCATAAAGAGTTTGTCACTTATTAATTATTGGATGCCCAAAATAGTTATGTTAATAAAACTGTGCAGAGAAAAATCAAGAAATAAAGGGTATAAAGGGATTCCTAATCCCACTCTTTTGAATAAATTCCATGCCAAAAGCTCAAATGAGGTTTAATTTAACTTTTATGGTGCACAGGGAGTGCAAAGTGCGCGAAGAATTTAATAGAAGAAGAGTGAAAGAGGGGTAGGAACAAATAAGTTTTACTTCCTCCTACTCCTTTTCGAACATTTGTTTTTTTTTTTCCCCAGTATTATTTTTCGAATCTTTTGTTATAACATTGTTTATAATTTTGGTTCGATATAAAGTCATTCATTCATTCATTATTGACACTGGACTGGAGTGGACCCTAAATTATATATACAATCAAACGCATAACGGAGAGGGCCGTTTGAGCTCAAATAATAAGTTTTGACCTCCTCCGTGCTGCTGGCACTTAGTGCGCTTTAAAGGCTTTTTTGAAGTTATGTAAAGTCCATGAGTAATTAAGGAAAAAAAAATAAATAAATACTGAGGTAAAGTGAAGAATTTTTTTTTTTTTTTTTTTTACTTCATCCTTCAAGGAAAAAGTGAAGAATATTTTTCGAAACCCAGGGGGAACACAGCATGATGCTGCCGTTTTGACCGATGATTGTTCATTGACTCAGAGTTCTTTCAAGTCTCCTGGTCAGGATAAAGGTAGTCAATTTAAGTCAGGCCAGAGTATATTTCATACTACTTATCAAGGTAGGATTTTATTATACTTCTCACAGGAGATCGTTCTCATACAGGTCCTTCATCTTACAAAAAGTTGCATTTTTCATCATCCAATCCAAACTTATCGGGTGATTCTAAATCAGGACCCGTTTGTAACTATTTTAAGAAATCAGGACATTTGATTTCTGAATGCTATAAACTTAGGAATAAAAATCAGTGTGAATCTTTTCCAAGTGCTTCAGTGTACGTCACACCTAGGCCATTCCATTTTGGTGGATCTGAGGGGAGATTTTTTTATTTTTTATTTTTCAAATGATTAACAGCAGACTTTGGTGGCTGGTTAAGAGGAATATCAACCTTTTATACCCCGCCCCACCCGAAGGGTGAAGGAAGCGGTGTTGTTTTCAGTTTGGTTTGTTTCTGTGTTGTGCGTTTGTTTGTTTCTGTGTTTCTTAGCACTATCAGCAAAACTAACGGCCAGATTCACCCCAAATTCGGTATAGGGATTGCCACTGATCCAGAATAGATCCCTATTGGATTTCATTCAAGTAGGTGAAAGTATGTGCGAGGGGCGGGGTTTGTTGTGCCTGGCACCACTAGTTTCTAATGGATCTGTCTCTTTTAAGGATGATGACTCCAAAATTAATTTAAGCAGTTCTCACTGTTGTACATTCCTCTTGAATCCCAGATGAAAAAGTCTGTGTAATTCCAATTGCAAAATAGTAATTCTTATCTCAAAGTTTTTTGTGTTGCCACTGTCTCTGTCCCTTTCCTTCCTTTTAGGTGTTGCTTTGAAATTTGCTAGTCTTGTTCTTCATCAGTTGCCTGCTTATAGGTTGGAAGATGTCTGATAGGGGAAAAAAACCAATTGATTGCTTACACTGATTAAATGTTTGGTTAAATACCTCCCCTCTGCTGTTATTTATACTGGTTTCTAATATATCTTAATGTGGATATGAAATTTTTATTCTTTATGGCATGTATAGACCTGTCAAATGTGGCTGAAGAGGATAAATAACTGCTCTAAACATAAATGCGCCCAATTAAGACAAATCAACAGCTTGATCCAAAGATTGCAATTGTGTTTAGAACAGAAACCAGCATGCACAGTGGGGCGCCAGGACCGAGCTTGAGAACCACTGGTTTATATTGATATCAAAACGTAAAGTTATCTATACAACTAATCCTCAACTGTCTCACTGCTTATTAAGACTGAGCACCAGTGTTAGATAACATTAGATATGACCAGGGGTGTGCCGTCAGGTGTTAAGGCCTTTAGTAACATCACCCTTTGCCGCACCACGTTCACCTGATTAACAATCAAACGATGTATTGACCGAACAACCAAGACCAATGCTTGACCAGTAATAATCAAGAAATGCAATGACAAAGCGATTGCCCGTTGGCCATCTTGATAGTCGTTCAGACTCCTGGCCTTCAAAAAAAGTTGTGCCATTTTAACATGATTAAACCATGTCATGAAAGAGTTTCCAGTGATCGATGCGACACTGCAAGGATGGAAATAACGGCAAAAACTCCAAAACTTTCACCAAATTTCATCTCACTGGGCTTTTTTCCATTTATCCTGATTGTTACACAGTCACTCCATTGTGCGTCATGCCTCACAGTGCCCTTTAGCCACGACTATATTTAGAATATTGAATAGATTCTCTTACCTTATTGCTTAATGAGCCTTGCAAACTAATTTACACAAATCTGAGCAATTTCTTGAGCTAAGGTTACATGACTTCAGAATTTATTAAGGCATATGTGCAAAGAAACCATTGTTTCACATTGCATCTCAAAGTTATCAAAAATAAATTTGACTGTCATTCTACAGATTCATCTTAGTAACTGTTGCTAATCACACTAAGTAAACTGCAAGAAGATTAGGCAATTGAACATTGAAAGGAGAGGTTACCACTGGACCGCTACTGAATATGAAATTTCATATTGAAATTCTATGCCCTAGATGCACGTTAGCGTTCCTTTGTAGACACAACACAATATAAGTCGAAACTCTGAGGGTAAAATAGTAAAGTGTATTAGACTAGCTAGTTAGCTACTCACATTAGCCTTTAACGTTTCACGCAACACACGCAAACATGAGAGCCAATGATGGGAATGGGAGTGACACAGGCAATCAAGACATTCAACAAATGTCAAGGTTAAGAAATGGTAAGGCCCACTTTACGGGTGTCTGAAATTGTATTAAAAGATTCTTCCAGGAATGAATAGAAGAAATACATTGATGACCGGTACAATGAGGATTAATGTTTTGAACCCCCCAACCTGCTGGTTTTGCCTCGTGGGGGGGGGGGGTTGGTTCAAGTCTTAAATGGGGGCGTCAGACCCTCCCCCATAATTCCAACTATGGTTATGCACAGATCCCAGCGGAAATCAGTCCATTGGTCACAGATGCTCGAGCAGGCAGTGGCATCCAGCTCTGTTCTGCGCTTGCTGCTACAAATCGGTGCTGTGGGATTGTCCAGCGGTAAAATTCCAGATTTGCATGAATTGATTAAAGTATGTGCGATACCCGCAAGCCCGCACCCAATTTTAGGCTCTGATGTTCTTGACTATTTCCTAATTCCAAGTGTGGATTTACCTATTGGAAATGACTTTTGCAAGGCTGAAACTTGCACGACTTTTGGCCACGATTTTGTCGTGGCAAGTCGTGCCATTTCGGGGCACGAACTGGGAGGCTCCCGCACTGCTCACGACTAGTTCACGCATAGTTCACGACGAGTTCACAAATGCGTGCCCATCAGTGTCCACATTGACACAAACAGGCACGACGAGTTCACGCATAGTTTACGCACTTTCCGCATTGGCAGGACGAGTTTGCGCAATTCGGACAGTGTCGTGTCGACTTGGGCATGCCATATAAAAAGGGGGCCTCCCCAACATCTGGTCATTTTTGGATTGGCTGTGGAAGAGACAATATGCTGAATTCCAGAGACACAATCATTGCAGAGAGGAGAAGATGCCTATACCTGGCAGCTGCTCTAGCCATTGTTGAAGAGCAGCAGAAAAGGCTGGAAGAGGCAGAAGAGCAAGAAAAGGCAATGATCTCTCTCAGCTGTCTCTGCCTCTGGCCTGTCGGCTTCTGGCCTTCTCTGCTTTGCTCTTCCTCATGTCTGCTTTGTTTTAGGCATGTTGTCTCTGTGATACAAGTTGCCTTTTTGCTGGCGATCTCTGGAATGGCGAGCAGTGTGCAGGAAGCCCTATATATACCCCCGCACCGACACGAGCGCCACTGTCGCGCAGTAGTCGTGAACATGTCGTGAACTCGACGTGAGCTGTTCGTGACAGTCATGGCATGGCGCGCACTGCCACGCACTGGCACGCATCCTCACGCATCGTCCTGACGAGTTCACGACGAGTTCACGAACAGTTTGCGCATAGTTCATGACCCGGTCGCGAAATTTTGTCGTGACCAAAATTTTGCACATTTCAAAATTCTCGTCCCGACATGGCACGCAATCACGACGGGTTTACGCACACTTTACGCCAGTTTACCACTAGTTTGTGCACTGGCACGACTCGACTCGTGCCAATGCGTGCCACAGAATCGTGCAAGTGTCAGACTTGCATTAGTTGGAGCCAAGGTGTCAGCCCATCCTCATGTTAATTGTGAGCTGAACTGTTCTGAAAGTACTGAGAAGTTAGGGATGGACTTTCCTGGTTTGTTTCCTTCCTGTGCTGTGACTCGCATCTAAGCCAAGATGATATCCAAAGAGATTGGTGATGAAAATGAGAAAAAGAAGATATTTTTGTTAAGAATGATTCCATCTATGATTTATCAGTCATTCTTTTGATAATGTTGATCCAATCAAGGGAGATAATCTCAAGATGGACAGAGATTCCATAGATTCTTCTGTTGAAGATGATATGGTTCTTTCAAGAAAGAAACTCATTAAAGCACAAACTTTCTAACCTCAAAAAGGGGGGGGGGGTTCTTTTGAGGGCATGGACAAGGTTCCTGAGTATTTCTATGACACGGATGGAGTTCTGATGAGAAAATGTGGGCCACTTGATGTGCCAACTAATGATGAATGGAGAGTTCATCAGCAGAATGACGTACTGAAGGTATTTAGAGAGCATAATCTCCCATAAGCTCATGAAACACTGATGGCAGGTCACTTTGTAGTAAACAAACACTCCGGAGAACACATTTTTTCTGGCCGAATCTTAGATATGATGGAGCTAAATTTTAATGTAATGCATGTCAACTTGTCAGGAACCCAAATCTGAAGATCCCTCCAGCACGATTAAAACCCATTCCTGCTTTTTCAGAGACTATCAGCAGTGTCATCATTGATTGTGTTAGACCATTAACAAAAAGTCTGGGAATCAGTATCTCCTGACGATTATGTGTGCATCTGCGAGATTTCCTGAAGCTATTCCTCTTAGAGAGATAACAGCTCCAGTTTTTTTTTTTTTTTTTTTAACACTGACAAAATTTGCCAGACAAAACCTGAAGAGCTCAAGACAAAATGAAAAATTCCAATGAGAACAAGTCAAAAGAACACTCCAACAAGGAGACAAAGTCTTGGTCTTGCTCACAGTTCCAGGTCAACCTTTAAGAGCTAGGTATCAAGGTCCTTTCCGTTTTGAGAAAAGGCTCAGTCACATGGATTATGTCATTCAGACTCCTGGCCTGAAGTGTTTCCAAATTTCAATGAGAAATTGTCTAATTTACCACCTAAGTAAAGAGCTCAGTTATCACTGTAAATACACTAGTTTTCACATTTTTTTCCTCATGAACCTGGTCTGACGGATTGAGTTAGTCATGATGTCAATGTAGGGGATGCAAGGCCTGTGAAACAACATCCATATCATATGAGTCCTGTGAAACATTTCAAAAGGAAGTTCAACATATGCTTGATATTGATATTATTGAGCCAAGTGACAGTCCATGGAGTTCACCTTGTGCGCTTGTGCCTGAACAAGATGGAAGCTGGTGTACAAATTTGAACAAAGTGAATGTGAAGACCAAGACTGATTCATATCCCATTCCACACATTGATGACTGCATCAGTCATCAATAACGATATAAGGTAATGCTTTTTGTGTTCAAAAATGCCCCTAGCAACCTTTCAAAAGACTTATCAAAAATGTGACAGCTGGTTTGCGTGGTGTGGAGACATACATTGACGATGTTATCAATCATTCTATGCCCACTTGGGGATCCGAGCTTTCTTTGAAGCACTGACCGAGGTAAAACTGACTGAACCTTGCCAAGTGTGAATTTGCAAAGGCTCGAGTTACATTCTTAGGACACGTCGTAGGACGAGGCCAAGAACGCCCTGTACAAGCAAAGGTTGCAGCTATTGCCAATTTACCAGTGCCCAAATGTGAAATGGAACTAATGAGATCCTCAGGGATGGCTGGCTTCTACAGAAAATTCTGTCAATTTTTCTGATGTGGTATTTCAACTTACCAACTTACAAAAGAAAAATGTAAAATTCATTTGGAGCAGTGAGTGCCAGCCAGGCTGCATTCAAAAGAGTCAAGGTAAATCTGATGAACTCTCCTGTGTTACAAGCACCTAACTTCAGAAAAGCATTCAAACTGTACATTGATGCTAGTGGTTCTAGAAGTGGTGGTGTTCAGATTCAAGATTACCATGGTGTCGCTCATCCTGTTTATTTCTTCTCTAAGAAATTTGAGAAACATCAGAGAAATTATTCTACAATTGAGCAGTGATGTTGATAGGTTTTCAATTTAGTGAGTCCCTGGGAACCACAAGTGGTGATTTTAGTGAGTCCCAGGGAAATTCAATGGGTCTCCAATGAAAAAAAAAAATTTCTTTCTATTTCTTATATTGTAGTGTCAAACTCCTTTGATGGTGGTATGGTATGGTAAGTTTATAATTAACGGATATATTCATGTATGTTAAGAATGTATCTGAAATTAAACAAATAAATTTCCATAACTGAAAGGTTTATTAGGAAACAACTGTTACAGTGGCATGACATGCAAAATTCAAATAAAATAGCATTTTGTTGCAACATAAATAGCACCAAAATAAATGACTAAAATTCAAATGAAAACAAAATGGTGTCCGTAGCACCAAAATAATCATTAAAAGTGCTGATTTTAACACATAAACAAAACATTCTCATCACCATGACGGAGTCAAATAAATTGTCACCAAAAAAACACCAAAATCTTCTTGTCTGAACATCAACTAAATCAAATTAACTGAGTCAATCACTATGAAAGTTTTAGCACAAAAATGAAACTTAACACAGTGGAAAGTCTGTTTTGAAAAATAAAATGAAGCGGATATGTTTGTGGTGAGGGGGTTGAAACAGCACTCGTCTGGTCTGCTGACAGCAAGGTTTCTTTTTCTAGTTACTGTGATTTTAAACATGAGTTGTTGTTTACTTTGGGCAAATTTCACAAAAGCATTTAAGCGCGCGTATAACGCAGACAGCTAAACAAACATTTAAACACCATTTAACAAGATGGGATCATCGCAAGTTTAACTGCACGTGGATAACCTTGCGTTTAGCCCTCAGACTTAACAGGTGCGGTCAAATTATGACAACTTTCCATTGCATAATAGGCATTTCCAATTGTCGTTACCGGTTAATAACCCCGTATGTAATGCTGCGTTCCAAACAACTCTGAGGTCGGATCTTTCCGATTTCCGACTTGGAAAAAGTGCTCTGGGACGGCCCTGAAGTCGGAGCTCTGACTTGGAAACTCGGAGAAAGAAAATCTACCCCGACTTAACCGAGATTGGTTCATGTTACGTCACACAAAAATGGCAGCATACACTCAACAGCCACACGGGAACAAATACAACGTAAAATTAACTATCTAAAGGCATTTTACCTTACACATCGTTTCACCACATCTTCCTAATTTAAGTATGCTAGAAGGCTGAAGTAATCCGCGTTTAATTTTCTTGCCACTTGCCACAAGAACATTTGCTTGTCATTGACCGCCATTTTTTTTGTTAACGTCCGACATGGTATGTCTGGAACGCCCTGGTCGAAAGTTGGAGTATTCAACTCGGAAAGATTCAACCTCCGAGTTGTTTGGAACGCAGCATTAGGTGGCGAGAATTTCACTTCGCTTCAAAGAGTGTCAAACTTTCTTTGTGTGTCATGTGGACGTGAGCAAGATGCCGACGTCAGATGCATCCTTCAGCAAAACGGTTTCACCTTCGGCATTCGTGGTGATTTCACACACTCATTTGTACTTTCATTCTCGGAGAAGAGTAAAAATGCAGTTCGGACTTCACTCACAGTAGTCTTTTTAGAAAACGTAAACAAAGATGTAAACGAAAAAGGTGGCATTGAAAAACCCCTCTATTGAGTGATTAAGAAACTAAAAAAGCAACTAATTTATGCATTCATTTTATTTAAGGATTTTTTTTCCAGAAAAGGCGTAGGTCTTGCTCAAAATCTACCAGGCAACCAAATGAAGGCAGGTCACTCATTTAGGTGCAAATCAATCTGTGGTAGTAGTTTTCGCGAGTGAAACATACCTTCACGGGCGTTTGGGTTTTCTTTTGTTATTTGACCACAGGCGTTTAAAATATTTAGACGCACGCAGACAGTTGCTTCTCGTGAAACAGTGATTTAAAATTAAACTCATGCCAAATGCTAGGGGTGCAACGGATCAAAAAATGTATGGTTCGGATCGTATCATGGATTTGAGTGACAGATTGGATCACTTTTCGGAACAACAACAAGACAAGACAAATATAACTTTGTCCTCCATTTATTTTGTAATACACTTCTGCCCATTATATAAAAAAAATAAAGTGCAATTCAAGGCATGATACCTTCTTTTAAACATGGACAATGAATGAAAAACAACTTAAAGTGCACTAAGCCATGATACTTCACAATACCTTCTCTTCAAACATGGACAGTGATTTAAGACCTAGCCTATGTCCACATCAAACAAAACCATCAGGCAATGGCGTATCCCCCCGGCCCCCCACATTCATGGATTAACTGCTCAAGAAATTCCTAAATACCAAAAGGCATATCTACATGATATTTCAGATCTACACACCAAATTTCGTGAAGAAATATTGAACGGTTTTGAGTTCTGCCCCGGAAACGAAATGATTACGGACATACGGACAGACAGACATGGCTATCGCTACATCCCCCGCATTATATGCAGGGGGGATAATAAAAAGAAAAGAAAAAGCAAAGCATACCTCTGCTTAGAATTTTGAAAATTCTTTTTCAAAAACATAAGGATGTCTACATTGTCTGGGGAGAGTGTTGACCTCTTTGCAGTCACCATGTCCCCTGTAGTAGAGAATAACCTCTCGCTAGGCGGTGAAGTGCCAGGCACAGCGAGATGGCATCTTGCCATCTTGGCAGGAGGGGGTATTTACACTCATTGCTTTTCCACCATGTCAGCAAATCACCATCCACTGGAATGCCACATTTATAAACTTAAATTGCCATTAAATAGCACATATTTGCATGAATTAAATTCAACCTTTTATTCCAGCAGAGCAACCCAATTTATTTTAAGAATGCACTTCATCAAAATGTTTCCAAAAGAAAAGGCTACCTTTGCAGGGAAGTGCAGCTACACACTATGCCGCAAAAGGGATAGTAATGGAGGCTTTTAAATTACTAACACTCTTGCATCAAAGCATTGGTAATTGAATAATTTCGTAAATTGGTTATTAGTGCATTGTGAAAGTTCACCTCACGGTATGCATTTAAAATCAATTCAAATGCAATCTATGCATCAAACTTTCATGTTGTCAAAATCATTTATGGGGTCTTTATAGTCCGGCTTCTGGGTAAGTTGTACGGAGGCACAATATGAGATTGGATGAACAGCAATTATCCAGTAAATCATAAACAAAATCTAAACAACATCTTCAGCAGCATTTGCTACTTAATATTCTACGAGAATGCAGAATTTCAAGAAAATTCTGTGAATTGGCGTTTAATGCAATCTCATTATTGCCCTCCACTGACGCAAAGCTTTATGTCTTAATCATCAATGGTAATTGGTAAAGTATCTTATCAGTAGCCTGCGTGCTCAGTTATTTTATTCAACTAACGGTCCCATTCTAAATTAGAAACACGTTAAGGGTTAACCTGAATTATGGTAATGTCACTGGCTGCAGACAGTTTTATTTTTAAGAAAGCAAACTTAACATTCGGACCTCAGTCAGCCAAACCGCATTTAACAGAAATTTTTCAAAGGCGTATCAAGCAGAACACAGTCAGAAAAAAAAATTATGCCATTTTGTCACCGACGTGAATTCAGAAGCTTCTAAAGACGTTGCCGTTTTATGTCACAATTAACGTGGATGGGGAAATGCTTGATAAGTGCAATGACCAATACAAGATGAGGGGAGTTGGACAGTAATTCTACTGACTGATTCTCTCATCTAAATGAATTAACACCAAGTTGCTAATTTGGAGACGTAAATGGGGACAGGTTCGGAGAAGTTATGGTGAAAGCAGGGCTAGGTAATCCTCCAATGGCAAATCCAGGGTGCAAGAGTTTAAAAATCAGCTAAAACGCTACGATGAGATGGAGTTCGGACAAGTTTTTTTTTTGCAATTCTTTAGATTATTAGCATTCTTTCAATTTAACATTGTAGCGCAGTTACAGCTGTCAGCTCTTCTCTATTACTTTATAATCATTATTGGCAACAGGCTAAATTGCTTGATTGTCATTTGGAGCATATCACACAGGAGCAGATTTAGGGTTGAGTCTTAAAAGGTGATCAAAGCTGCCAAGCTCTCCAACAATTAGAGCAGTTCTAATCTGAATTATCTTCCTGGAAGGACTTCAAATGATTGTTTATTTCAGAACGCTTGTATGTTTCAAGAAGAAATGGGACACAACTGTGTACACACACCTCATAGCGGCATTTCGCTTTAGGATAATCACGATTCAATAACGTTACACCCCTAGCACAACCATTTTTTCTTTTTTTTCCATCAACCAATCCGCGGATCATGTGCGATTTTATATATAAGTTCCCAAATTCTTATTGAGTGTTGTGAAAAGGAAAGGTGATGTAACACAGCGGTAAACATGCCCTTGTTCCAGATTTTTTGGAATATGTTGCAGGCATCAAATTCAAAATGCGTGAAATTACTACAAAAAGAAAAAAAAAAAACAATGAGATTTATCAGTTTGAACATTAAATATCTTGTCTTTGTAGTGTACTCAATTTTCACTCGGTCAAGTTGGGCCTTCAAAGGTCAATATGAAGGTCACCAAATGAAAGTACATATTTGACTTCCGATATGCCTCCACTACAAACCTACACTCTATCGGTAATGATTTTGCTGATAGAAGTCATTTAAATTTCATGGTAAATTTTAATTTTGATTATAGATGTGGAGCATACATTGTGAGATTATGTGAAAGTGGAGCCAATGATGTTTATTTGACGTTAGTCGTGACGTGATGGGAATGGGAGCTGGGGTAAAACATGCCGTTTTGACCATGCTTCTCCATGCTAGGAGTTTATGAGTTGTTTTTCGTTAGCCTATATTTAAAACTAAATTTTCATCTACTTTATGTTCAACTTCTGTTCCTAGAAACAAATAAATTCCTGGGCAAATAAATTAAACATTTTGGACTAGTATCAAGAAGTGTGCGTATAAAATCCAACCAGGCTTCTCATTATCCACTGACTTTTTTTGGAATGGACTCTACACCAAATCAAAACAGTGTGGATTTTTCGAAGTTTGGATACTTTGGCCTCTTGAAACGAAAAATGTGAAAGATAAGCAAATCTGATTCGTGACTACAGCGCTTTGTTGCCAAAGACAGGGCCGCCGTGCCTGGGCTACGTTTGGACGAAAGTCACTGTTAAGGAAGCTTTAAAGTTCCCCAAATGTGATTAGACTGTGGAAACAAAGTTTAAAAATGCAGGAGGAAGTACCAGACGATGAGAATGTTTTTGAGAAAGAAGAACAATTGTTCAAGTTAACTGGATCGCGAAGAGGAAAGCTGGGCGTTCTGACGCGAAAGCACAATGAAATAAATGCATTGATATAGGCAGGAGATACAGCAGACAAAGTCAAACAGCAATCTATTACATTCATTAAATATCTTGAGGAGTTCACTAAATTGCATGAATCTGTACGATCGTTGATGACTGAGGAGGAATAGGAATTTGATCATAAGGACTGGTTCAAGCCCAAATTTGCACATTTCCATGAATTTTTCAATGGTATTGAATTTTGGCTTAAAGCTGATGAAGTCGACGGCGAGCCTGCACAACCACCTGCTGATCTAAAACCTCCTATTGGAGATGGTGACTCTGTTGCGCCTCACGATAGTGTTTTACAGGTCTCAGAAAAGGCCTTAAGTAAGGCCTCAACAAAAAGCAGCAAGGCCTCTAAAGCACTGTCACAGGTTCAAGTAGAGAGAGCAGTGCTAGTTGCACAATCGAGTTCTATAGACGCTCAACTTGAATTAGACTTAGAAGAAGCGCAATTAAAAGCAAAGAAAGAAAAACTTAAATTGCAAACACAGATCGCTCAAGCAGAGGCTAAAATAAGGGTTCTGTCTGAAATTCAGGATTTACGCACAGAAATGAGCCATCTCGTTAACTTCGTCCAGAACTTCAACAGAATACATTATACCAACTACTGCGAAAAGGGTTCAGACGAAACATAGAATAATGCCACAAGAGAATGCTTCAATTAAAGTTTTGACTCCTCAACTTAAGTCGGAAATACAAAGTCCATTTTCATTCAACACAAAACAGCCTTTCCAATGCGCAAAGAAACCGTCAAGTGTTTCACCCCCTGAAAATGATTCCCTCACTGACATTTTGAAAAAGCAAAACGAGCTCAGTGAGCTGCTTGCCAAACAATGTTCAAAACCGCAACTTCCACAAAGAGAAATCCCCGTATTTCATGGCGACCCACTTCAATACAGATCATTTATCAAATCTTTCGAGGAAAGTATTGAAACCAAAACTGATAACTTGAAACAACGACTGTACAACTTGGAACAATATAGATCTGGTGAACCAAGACATCTTGTATGTAGTTGTCTTCATTTGCCCCCAGAAATTGGCTTCAAGGAGGCTAAAAGGTAACTCAATTGGCGCTTTGGTAATGAAGTTAAAATTGCATCTGCTTTTATGGATAAGGCTTTGGGGTGGCCAGCAATCAAATCTGATGATGCCAATAGTCTTAGATCATATGCAATTTTCCTGAAAACTTGACATAATCCAATGCGAGAAACTGATTTTGTTTCCAATCTTGAAATGCCCTCAAATTTGAAAATTCTAAAAGCTACCCTTGAAGCGTAGAAACAAATGGAGATCAGTAGCTTGCAACATCTATGATAAACAGAAGCAAAGAGCAACGTTCTGTGATCTTCTCGCTTTTATTGACAAACAATCACGAATAATGCTGGACCCAGTTTTTGAAGGGCAAACTCTGTTGAATAAACCCATAGGTCTCAAGCAACACAAAACTGGTTTCAAGTCCAGCAGAGGGAGCAGTTTTGTTTCAGCCGTTTCATCAGCCTCTTTACCAGCACGAGTAGAGTTTCAGCCACATGAGCAATCATCAAAATCAAACCACGAATTATGTGCATTCTCAAAGCCCTGCATTTTTGCAACAGAAACCATAGGCTGGAAGTATGCAAAATATTTCAAATTAAATCAAACAATGAAAAGGTGGAATTCCAGAGATTGAATGGAATGTGTTTTGGCTGCTAACAGAAAGGTCACATAAGCAGAAACTGTGAAAGAGGCCTACTACCAGAGAGGCCTGTAAGCACAGATACTGGCGCGAAGAGTGGCGATTCAAATATTCATGTTTAGAAAAAATAATGATAGAGGGAAGGAAATTTTGGCCCTGCAAATGGTGCACAGATATGGGGTAGCAGAATGCGTTTGTGTCCCCAGGGACATGGAATTTGCAAATCAGTGCATTCAAGAGGCATTAAACGGACCCAGACCACATCATAGTTGCAGATGCTTGGATCACTAGGAGGAAAGCGGTATAGTACAGATAAGAAAGGCAGAAGCCACCGCCGCTGACCGTGACAGATTCAGAAAAAATTGTGCAGATTAGAATGCTCCACTATTTCGGTGTTTCCCAAACCTCTCCTCGTGTACCCCGTGTCCTGCACGCTTTAGCTGTCTCCCTGCTCCAGCCCAGGTGATTCAAATGATTCGCTTATTATCAAGCAGCTTCTGGGGTTAATTATGAGCTGATCATTTGAATCACCTGTGCTGGAGCAGGGAGAGGACTACAGCATGCAGGACAAGGGGTACGCCAGGCTAGGTTTGGGAAACACTGCAAAATGCGCTCCCCCTCTCCCAAGTGAACAACCAGATGGAATTACATCTAGGTATATGATGTCTAATAATCCAATATAGTAATGTGGCGATATGGACACAGAATTGTAGCCTGTCAAATCAGTGCTCCTACTGCTCTCAAAATAATGCACACACTACAAGCTTCTAATCCAAAAAATTCTGACACAGACCCCTCTGGCTCTGACGAAACAAAAGTGCGTGCCCTTGTGGTTAGGGGGGGAATTGCATCAACGCCAAGAACTTCAAGAGGAAAATATTGTTCCGCCTAACCAAATTTCAAACGGATTTGTTCAAATCAATATGATAATTCGCTAGCCAGTACGCCAACACATTTCGCCATTAAATTAATACATTCAAGTTTCTACAATTGAAATTACATGTGTTGTTTTAACTTTAATGGCAAAAACCGCTGGCGTGCTCGCTAGCAAATTATTCATCGCACCACAAACTACAAACTAACGCTGGTGATGGTTATCGGTTACCAAGTTACTGCATTGTCCAGTGAGCATATCTGACCAATCGTGACGCAAGAAAGGTGCATCACACATGCGTGATACCAAACCTGTATCTCATGGGTTGTAGCTATCTGCCGATTTATTGAAAAATTGAAATTTTTTGTTAGAAAGCACTTAGCGCCAAATATGGCAGGATGTGATTAGCCTTCAGGGACTGATTGTGTACAAGTCAGAACTGTCATTTCATTGTTTGGGCCAACCATCACAGAGTTTGTTCAGAATACTGTAGACTTAGCTCTGGTTCATGACTGTTATGTTTGTTTTGCAGCTGAGATACAACAAAGAAGACAGTTACATTACTGGGTTCCCCAATTATTCCATGAAATCAGAATAGGATCACTTCACACAGGGTACTGAATCCAATACTCTTGATTATGTATTATATGTATTGTATTGATTATTGGTGGGCAGTTGATATATACATTCCCCGATCGATGTTTCTCACTCTAGCTGTGACCACATGGCTTGAGGAGATGCGCTAAATTACTGCACTACCAACACATTCTAGTCATGGCAGAGGTTGAGAAGTGCACAACTTGTTATTACTCGGGCCGGTAGGCCACGAGTCTAAGTTTCGGCTTTGGATCTTCTTTTTTTTTCTCTCCCTCTCTTTTTCGAGGTCACAATTGTCCTGCTCATGCGCGCACAGTTTCGCGATTGGCCCATAGATATACATATAGAACACTACATTGCTGATAGGGTCCTCTCAAATGAAACATCTGTCCCAGGAGCAGATACACCGGGAAGTTAAATCCGCAAGTACACTCCCATTCATTTTCGCTTACTGTGAATTATATTTTCAAAAACACTTGCGTGCAAGTCGGGGACATTTTGGTATCACTGTGAAGACCAACATTTTCTCTCCCTAAATATGTGCTTTTTTGGAGGATTGAAAGCGGCACACTTACCAAAGGGAAGATCGAAATGTGACTCGGTGTCAACGTTCGAGTGTGAACAGAAAAGTTCAGTTAAGGTGACCTACGCTTTTAATGACCCTCTGATAAAATAATTGCCTCAAAGTTTTTGCCGTTATAAGCAACGTCGTTGAATGTCCGTGAGCCTTATCAAATGGATAACGGACAAAAATGATTCAATCAAAAAAAAAAAAAAAAAAAAACTCCGTGTGGAGATATGGTCTAGTAGTACGTTATGGCAAATTTCCACAAAAATTCATCAGGACAAAAAAAAAAGATAAAAAAAATGTTCCGGTGTACGGTTGATTGTGTGCGCGAACTTCTATTCATGGCACCAGCCAGAGAACTGCACTCCACTTAAACACTCCAGTTACTACTTTGCTACTTTGCTATACATACCATTCATTATCTATATTCACATCTCCCTAGCTAGGATTGCAGAAGAGCTGGAGTCTATCCCAATTGGTTATGGGTGAAAGACAGGGACACATCCTGGATAGCTGGCCAATCTATTGTAGAGCACTTACACCATTCATTTGCATACCTATGGGCAATTTAGAGTCAGCAGTGAGCCTAGTAGGTTTGTCTCTGGACTGTGGGACAAAACCTATGAAAACACAGGGAGCACATGCAAACTCCACACAGGAAGACCCCAGGCCAGAGTCAAACCAAACAACTTCTTGCAGGGCTTCCCACTGCACCATGCTGCCCGTGAATGGCAGGGTGACAGAAAAAAATACCGCTCACAATACTGTTGCACACTTTGTACCTTTGATCATCAGACCCATACGTAGATGTAGAAAAATAGATCCACATATCAAGCGTCAATTCTGGGACACAAGTCAAATTGAGTAGTTTTAATAAGGCAAGTTAAACAGAAATATAACCTACAAGCAATTTTCCGACTCTCGTGAACGGTACATTCTCGACTCCGCGGATAAACGTCAGATTTGAAATACAGCCCCGGGATTGTGGCATTTATGGGATTATTATGGGCTGTCAGTTCAGCGAGTACACTCAGGTAGAAAAACGTGAAAATTCACACCAGTAACACTACATAAAAGGATTCAAACAATTTTTTATATTTTGAATAATTACGGGATAAAACTTACAGCAACACGACTGGTGTATTTCTAAGATGGATGGCTGAATCATGCAGCAGGAGTTGTCAAAATATTAAGGACTATAAAAATAATCAGATTCTTTTTGGACCAATAATAATTATTAACTCTTGGTTAGAGTAGGAAAGCGATTACTCCAATCCAATTTGAACTAGTACAATGAATGTCCACATGGCCAAAATGCGAAAAGCACAATCAAGTGCCTCATATTAACGCTTCACAAAAAGAGGATGTCGGGGGAAAGCGAGGTCCCTTTAATTGCCAAATAAAAGTCGCATGTTATTTCAAACCTTATCACCACATACTGATAATTCCTTCCAACGAATAAAATAAAAATAGAATCCACGTGATCGCATAAATGCGGCGTAGGGCAACAAACCATCTATAAAACGGTTTTCAGACCGACGAATAACTCAATGTCCTTAAATTTGTCATGGCACCCATGATTAGGCTACTCATCAATCAACTAGACTTCACGTCCTCTCGACAGATTGCGCATGCGGGCAGAGCAATGCGCTTGGTTAAACAGGCTCAGTTTCCAAGAATCTGGCCAGCTTGGCCATCTTCAGTTATCCGGTCGTCATAGGCATAGGGAGTCCACCCGATAAACGAATGTATCGATCCAATCTCGCCATTTGAGATTCAGCGGCGTCACCTCGAGCAAGCCAAGTAACAGAGTCGCAACTTGACATACTCACAATGTAAAGATAATGTACAGTTACGTAATGAAACGTTAGCCCTCGCGAACTTGCTTTCCCGGGGAACTGGTCCTACCTCCACCTCGTAAGTGCGGGGAATTCTCGCATCAGCAAACTGCTTGTAGGCAGAATCAGGGAAGGGTCCGTAACGTTACCTCTTTGTTTCGTAGCTGGAGCAAGAATAAGGCCCAGACGAGTCACATACAGCCCACTAGATAAAGACAACGTTGATCTCACCAGGTTTTTGCAATCCAGCCATTAATAATTGTCTGCTACTCCACAGTTTGCCAACTTACCTAGGCACTGAAACGTCACGACCATCCTCAGTACTGTAAGCAGAGCATCACTGTCCGGCACTACGTGTTGGTAAAATCCTCATCAAACCTGTTGCCTTCAGAGGTCCGCGAAGGAAACGTTAGGTGCCTGCCAGCAAGCCATCATTATATAACTAAAGCTCAATCTAACTGAACGCGGCTGTTAGTCTAGCTGGCAATTCTTCTTTCATTCTCGCGATTCTTGGTGTGACGTTATTATGAACTTCAGTCCAAAACCGATCTAAAACGTATTGAGTGGTTGGCTAGACAGCAATGGTTTGATACCGTGTTTTAGCCGGCTGGCTAACGTTGCAGCGTACTTGAAACTTAAACACCGGGACTATCCGTCAACTCTTAGGTCAATATTTGCCTCGGTATCTCCACCAAGCCAGACTCTTCACTCGTCCACCTGGCTCGATTGCTTACACGAAGATTGCACATCAGCTAGTCGGAAGCCATCTAACGTTATTGTTGTTCGCAAGCAAACGTTCTCACACAAATAAGATCTTTTCATTCTTCCCATTTTTTTTCGTGCAATCGTGTTTCATACTCACATTTTTCCGTCAGATTCTTCCTTTCCTCACGAAAGTTGGTTTATTTTACTCATACACCAAACAAGGTAGGTAAGCTTACAGTTCAATGATAAGCTTATGCACATCATCCACCTCGGTCCATGTGATTTTTAACAAGAATGAAGTGACATTTTTGCTCCGCCTACTATCTTCACGGGCATTACGCGTCAGAGTATTTATTCTTCAAGCAAGAACGTCAATGGGAGGGAATATTGGTTTTTTAAATAATTGGCGGGAGTTAGGTTCGTGTGACTTGAGGTTCACTGTTTAAATGCCCACAGCGGTAAGCGATAGTTTCAATAATTGTACTTTCGAACATTTTCACTCATCATTTTGGAAGTGTTGCAGCAGCCATATACAATACCAGCCAAAATTTTGGACATAGGCTACTTTGCTATGTCACAGCACTCTGTTTTAAATATCAAATTTTAACAACAACCCCAATTCCGAAATAGTTGGGACAAAATGTAAATTGTGAATAAAATCAAAACACAATGACTTTCAAATTACACCAGCCAGTATTTTATTCACAACAGAACAGAGATAACATAGCAAATGTTGAAACAGAGAAATTTTACAATTCCCATTTCAAATTTGATTGCTGCTACAGGTCTCAAAAAAGTTGGGACAGGGGCCTGTTTACCATGGTGTAGCATCCCTTCTTCTTTTTAACACAGAGTGGAGGCGTCTGGGCATTGAGGAGACAAGTCTCTTGGGTTTGGCCATTGGAATCTGATCCCACTCTTGTTAAACACAGGCTTCCAGCTGCTGGAGAGTTTTGGGTCTCTTTTGTGGGACTTTTAGATAATTATGTGCCGAATTTCTTAATCAGTGAAAGATCAGGACTGCAGGCAGGCCAGTTCAGTACACGGACTCTTCTACTACAAAGCCATGCTGTTGTAATAGCTGCAGTATGTGGTTTTGCTTTGTCCTGCGGAAATACACAAGGCCTTCCTTGGAATAGATGTCGTCGGAAGGGGAGCATATGTTGCTCTAAAACCTTTACATACCTTTCAGCATTCATGGTGTTTTTAAAACATGAAAGTGTCCCACACCATATGCACTAATGCATCCCCATACCTTCTGAGATGCTGGCTTTTGAACTTAAAGCTAATAAAAGGAGGGGTGGTGTTTCTCCTCTTTAGCCTGCAGGACACGACGCCCATGATTTCCAATAAGAATGTCAAATTTGGACTCGTCTGACTACAGGACACTGTGCCACTTTGCTACAGTCCATTTCAAATGAGCCTTAGGACACAGAACACAGCGGCGCTTCTGGATCATGCTCAACAATGGCTTCCTTTTTGCATGATAGAGTTTTAGGTGGCATCTGTGGATGGCACGGCAGACTGTGTTTTCAGACAGTGGTTTCTTGAAGTATTCCTGGGCCCACTTGGTAATGTCTATGACAGAATCATGCCGGTGAGTGATGGAGTAGCGTCTGAGGGCCTGAAGATCACGGGCATCCAGTAAAGGTCTTTGGCCTTCTCCCTTACGCACAGAGATTTTTCCAGTTTCTCTGAATCTTTTGATGATGTTATGCACTGTCAATGATGAGACCTTCAAAGCCTTTGCAATTTGACGTTGAGGAACATTGTTTTTAATGTATTCCACATTCTTTTTTTTTGCAAGTCTTCACGGGTTGGAGAGCCTCTGGCCATTTTTACTTCTGAGAGACTCAGCCTCTTTAAGACATCCCTTATATGGCCAATCATGTTACACACCTGATGCCAGTTAATGTAATTACTTGCTAAATGTTATTTCAGCTGATTCCTTTATATATTAATTGCTTTTTCAGCCCTTTTTTGCCTGTGTCCCAACCTTTTTGAGACCTGTTGCAGCCAGAAAATTTGAAATGAGCTCATTTTGTGGATAAAATGTAAAATGTCTCAGTTTCAACATTTGAAATGTTATCTAAACTGCTCAAAAAATAAAGGGAACACTTAAACAACACAATATAACTCCAAGTGTTCCCTTTATTTTTTTGAGCAGTATATGTTCTATTGTAAATAACATATTGACTCGTGATCTGAAAGTCATTGCATTTTGATTTTATTCACAATTTACACTTCGTCCCAACTATTTCGGAATTGCGGTTGCAAATAGCTTGATAAATAATCTCAAATGGAATCTTAGAGGTAAACAGTCAGAAGTTAAAGAAATTAATTTACTTGCATGAACAGTGTCCAGAATATTGGAATTCTCAAAGAAGCCAAGAAGTAGAACACGCCATTCCTACAAGATAACTGTGCAGTAGGTTGTGCCTACCAACGCCCATTATCCATTACCATATTCAAAATTTAGCATGCAATCTTGTATCTTATTGCTTAATAAGCCTCACTAATTAATTCATGGAAGTCGATGCCCTTTCATGTGGTACTCAAGTTCAAAATAATTGTAACAAATGTATTAGGTCGTCATTTACCTGCACAAGAAAAACCTCATAACTGTGGTAGAATGTATGACAATGCTGTCTCCCTAAGACTAAAGTGAGATAGGCCAATCTCCCTCATAACATTTATTTTGTGTGTTTATTGTTTATATAAATGCAATCTTTTTCTTGATCAAGTACATTCAAATAAGCTCATAGCAATCGCCCAGCTTTGGCTTGGCAAAATTCCACATATTTGTCCCGACCAACATGTAGCAATGATTGTTATGGTCATTCCAGCTCAAGTCAAACAATTTCCGAGAAATTTCCCAGGTCACACTCTCAGATTCTTCTGAAAAAATTCACAAGTACCCCTCTGCCATACTTATACAGGAACCCAAAATATTAGCTCTGTATCTCAAATAGTTTTGAAGTTACAGCCCCTAGAAATTTTGATTTATTTTTTTCCATTTTACCAAACCTGCCTCTCGGTGCAACTTCAAGCAAGAATATCTCCAAGTGTTTCCAATGTTCAGCTTTGAAATCAAGTGTCTTGAGCTAACTTTTTCTGTAGATTATGAAAATGCTGTCATATTTGCTGTAACTTGTACCCTTTTCTTTTAACAAGGCTCAGAAAATGGCCGAAAATCAGAAACGTTAAAAATCACTGCCTCCTTTGAGCTCTGATAGTTTCAAGTTCACACATATCAGACAAGAAAGCACAGTTTTGGGGATTATATCAAGATAACTTATGAAAAGGGATCACCCTGGGAAAGCTAAATAAGCTTGTAGGAGGGGGCCCAGTCCTACCAAAATGAAAATACTATCAGTACAAACATCACATGACAACAACAAACATAAATCCCAGAAACCATCTCTGCAGCAGTCATTCAGATCCAAAAAATAAATAAATAAATCAAATAAAGGATTTTCGTCGGAATAGGAGCCTTTGTGTGGTTGTTCACTCCCTTGGACAAAACAGCCCCACCTTTAATTATTACTACGGGATCCCGGACGGTATCACCATATGACTCAACCCAAGGGCTTACACTCGAATTTAATGACAAGAAATAGAAGATAGCCAAGCTTCTTGTTAATGGCCTAGAAAGTTTAAACAGAATATAAAATACAGGCATCAGCGCTGATTTGAGACTATATCACAACCAGCCAGAAGTTCCCTGTAGTGGCTGTAAAACACACACACACAAAAAAAAAAAAAATAGAATTGAGAGCATCAAAACCAACAGAAGATGGGGTAGCCTACTATAAGCAGTACAGTGCAATAAGCAGCAGCATGAATCAATTACCCAACTTCATTATACAACAAGAGGTTGTTTTAACCTTTTCTTAAAAGTAGAGAATGATCGTGACATTTTAATATTGTCGTCAAGCTCATTCCAAATCTGCGGACCCCTGCACACAGCACTCTGACTGGTTTGTTTTATCCGGCATTTCTTACCAAAAATAAAATGCTTTTTTCTGGTGTTATGTGCGTGCAGTGGGCGGCATATTGGAACAAGGTCACAAAGTTGACTATTTAATCCATAAATTACCTCATACATTGTACATGCATTATGGAAGATGTTATACTCAGTAAGTCTCAATAAACCATGAGCAGAAAAAAAGCGGTTTCGTGGGTGCAAGAAAATGTGACCATGTAAATGTGTGTAGGACTTTCTTTTGGAGAAGAAGTCATTTCTGTAGGTGACCAGGAAAGGTATTGCTCCATATGATATTGCAGTAATTTATATGAGGTTCAAATAAAGTTTTGTACATGATAAGTAGTGTAGAGAGAGGGAGAAAGTGTCTCAGTTTAAAGAACAAACCAACATATTTAGACAGATTCCTTGTTACAGAATCAATATGATCTTTCAAATTTAAAAATTAATCGATATGGACCCCCAGGAATTTGGTGGAGAAAACTCTTTCAATATCTTGCCCATTAATGCTAAAAGTAATTGGCAAGTCATTCAAGTGATTTCTATTGGAGAGAAAGAAAATGTAGTTAGTCTTCTTTATATTTAGGGATAATTTGTTACATTTAAACCCTGTATCTACTTTTACTAGCTCTTTGTTGAAGATGTCTTGTATGAGTTATAAAATATGCCATCCCAATAACTTTTACACCTTGGTGTAACAGATAGATGCACTATCCGTCTTAACTATTTGTTGTTAAATTTCCTATCTCTGATGTTAATATCATTAAGTAAGATATCTGTTTGTAGAGTCGCTTGGTTTAAAGAAGTTGTTGGCGCAAGAGACCTAAAAAAACTGTCAGGAAGAGCATCAAATTCTATACTGTATTCTTTGGGATGTATTGGGATGGTGAATTTATTAAAAAATTCACTGTGAGAAATTTGCCGTCTGCATTGATTAATTGAGAGACAAAATAAATGTCATTGCTGACCCACCTTTCATAAAATATTGACCTGTTTTTATATTTGATTAATTTTTTATTCCGAATGAAATGTTTGTGTGGTGAGAAATTATGCTTGTAATTGAGAAGCCAGTATAAAAGAGCCTGTCTCTGAAAATTCGCTAGTTTAATGGGGAGTTTGTCAATATCAAAATTACACTGAAGAAGAAATTCTATGTCGCCGATTTACTGGAAGATAAGATTTGATAGTAGATACCATATCTGGTTTCTATTTTTGATATAATCCTTAATCCAGTTCACACAATGATGTTTGAAGAGTGAAAATCCAAGACATTCAGACCTCCTTTATCATATCAGTTAAAGATGACCGGTTTGTTTACCTATTTAGGCTTGTTCCTCCAAATAAAATTCAATTAGGTGGTATCTATTTCTTAATAATGGACTTTGGAACATCTAAAACTCTGGAAGGATATACAAGACGAGAAAAACCTTCAGTTTTGGAAAGTAGTACACGACCTTTGATGGATAAGTCTCGTATAAGCCATAGGTTAAACCTGGTTTTGATTTTTGGAACAAGAGGTTGGAAGTTGCATTGTGTTCTTTATGGCAAGTTGGAATGGCTGGTTATAAAAGATCCACCTTCATGACGCTGAAAACCCTTGCTTTAGGCTCAAGATACCTTGCTAACTGACTAATCTCACTTCGTAGTATAGCCTTCAGAATTCGCTGCAGATGTGCGATGGAAGCTGTTGTTGGCCAATCGCTGAGAAACCAGTATTATTAATTTATTACCCATATTTTAACCTCAATATACTCATGGAAATGATTTTTTTTTGTTCTCATTGCCTGCAATAGTATTTTTCAATACATTTTCACCAAAAAAATTGTAGAGAAGTCATATATTTGGGCCCCTTTTCGAACGAAAGTGGTGGCGTATAATCATCACTGCACACTACTGTATATTTTGTGGCTGAGAGATACAGGCATTCCAACAATTTAGTTGTATCGTTCCTATGACTTAGCTATTTGGTTACCACAATGTACAAGTCGTTCTCATGAGATATAAGCTTTTCACTCAATTTGAGTCAGTGAAATCCAGGGAAGGAGTTATAGCTCGCGGCCATGTTAAATAAATGGAGGAAATGAGTTGTATCTCATGGCTGTGAGCTAGCTAAATCATGGGAATTAGTTAAATTATGGAAACGAGTTATATCTCTTGGCTATGAATGAAATGCATCATGGGAATGACATATATTTCTTGGCTACTATATAAATACAGTTGTACTCAAATGTTAGCATAACCTAGCTGAATTAGTGAAATGTTGCCATGTGTTTTGAATATATGACTCATCATGCAAAAAACTTGCCTTTTTTTTTAAAGATAGTGATCATGTAAAGTCATTTATCATCGCACAGTTGTTTGACTCCCTTTTAAATCATATTGGTAACTGCAATCACCCCAACAGCCCGGTTCATAAGTTGACATACCCTTGAATGTTTGACCTTGTTATACAGACACAAGGTGACGCCCTCACGTTTGAATGACAGGGGTTAATTTTCCACACCTTTGGCTTTCTAAATTGTTACTAGTGTCCGTGTATAGTCATTGAGTTTGTTAGCTCCCTAGTGGATCTGGCTAGACACTGAGTCATGGGGAGTGTAAAAGAACTGTCTAAGGTCTTTTGCAACAAGGTAGTTCAACTTTTTAAAGATGGGAAAGGATATAAAAAGATATTCAAAGACTTGAAAATGCCAGTCAGTACTTTTCAGTCCATGATTGGGAGGTCGAAAATTAAGGGATAAGATGATACCAAGCCAAGGTCAAGTAGGCTAAGAAAGATTTCAGCCCAAACTTGCAAGAGAATCGTTCAGGACACAAAGAAGCATCCACAAGCAACCTCAAGAGAAATACAGGATGCTCTGGAAAAAGATGGTGTGGTCATTTTACGTGTTTCATGATCGTTTGAACTGTTTAAATGAAATAAGATCATTGGAAGCAATGGAATTGCATAAAGATGTTTCAAATGATCTTATTTCACTTAAACTATTTAAACGATAATGAAACTCATGCATTGTCTCCAACCCCTGAGTAAAGAAAAGCATGAGAAGTCCGGAGTCATAACGCAGGTGAAGCTGATAAACCTTCATGCACAAGGACTTCAATTCCGTGCGAGAATCACTTACACATGCGTTGATTGTATAATTGTTCACTACAGCAGGGAAACGTAAATATACCACTAAAACTCACCCAAAATGTGTGAGAGTTGACTGGTGTGCGTTATAGGTGCACTATGCAAGTTTATTTTCTTTCTATGCGTTCATGTTTTTGTCTCAATTCGCCGAAATATCTTGCCACAATCCGCTAGCTGCCTGCCCCTAAATTCACAGTAAAAAAACCCGGGCTCTAGAGACCGCACAGGTATCAAAAACTGCAAATAAACACAAGGGGCACAGGCTGTGTCCCATAACATAACAAACCGTCCCGGCCAATCACCGACAAGAGTTGACAGTTATGGAAGCATGGGAAGGAGGAAGCTATGGGAAGGAGGGACAGCGTATCTCAAATGTCAACAGAAGTGAAAGTAAACAAACTTGCATAGCGCACCTTTAATGAAAACTGACCAATCTGATAATGTTAAGAGTTTCAGGAGCTAATTGGTAATGGTGATTTAAATGAATGATTGAAAACAGATCATGACCAATCATTATTTTCAAGGGATGGGTTTGAGCCTCCCCTATCGCCAGTCCACCAGCCGCCACTAATATATATATACTACCGGTCAAAAGTTTTAGCACACCCCAATTTTTCCAGTTTTTTATTGAAACTTATGCAGTTCCAGTCCAATGAATAGCTTGAAATAGTACAAAGGTAAGTGGAAAACTGTAAGAAGTTTTAAACAAAAGGTAAGGTTACCCAGGTTTTTGTACACTGTTGAGAAGGTGAAAGGATGGTTCCTCAGTGTGCAACATCAACTGTCAAACATGGAGGAGGAAGCGTGATGGACTGGGGCTGTTTTGCTGGATCCAGGGTCAGTAACTTATAGAGTGAAAGGCACCCTGAACCAAAACAGCTACCACAGCATTCTGCAGTGTCATGCAGTATCCTCTGGTATGCGCCTATTTGATCATGGGTTCATCCTACTGCAAGATAATGACCCAAAACATAAGTCCAAGTCTGCCAGAACTACCTTAGGACAAAAGAACAAGATGGTAAGCTTGAAAACATGCAGTGGCCATCACCGTTTCCAGACTTAATCCCCATTGAGATGGTTTGGGATGAACTGGACAGAAGAGTGAAAGCAAAGCAACCTACAAATGCCACACATTTATGGGAACTTCCGCAAAGGTGGCTGCTTTGAGTTAAAAGTTTAAAATAAATTTTGGTTTATAAATGGATTCCATGATTTCTTTTTAAACTATGATTGTTAATTTGTTCAATCATGTCTATGCTTTAATTCCAGAGTACAATTAGACATTAAACTGCATAATTTTCTATTCACAAACTGGAAAAATTGGGGTGTCCCAAAACTTTTGACCGGTAGTAAGTATATATATATATAATTTTATTATTTTTTTTTATGTCATTGGATTTCTCAGATGTATGTTAATGACGATATACAGGGGATGGTAGTGAGTATTGAATGGGAGTAGCTGTTGGGCTGTACTCGTTAAATGGGAGTGATTTTCTCTCAGGTCGAGTCTTTTAGTCCAGGGAATTATGTCACACATATTTGTGTTGGAATCTAGCAAAGGACTCTATGGCAGAGAGAGAAAAATTTGGAACAGATGCCAAATCACACGTTTCTTCCAAGGGCGAAGCTATTGCAAACACCATGTAAACAAAGCCGGCGATCCAGTTATGCGGCTCAAGCCTCCCTTTGGACAAAAATGAACATTCTTGACCTGGATATTAAGAGGGGCGTATTAGTCGCGTCACAGAGACCGACAGAGAATCGTCAAAACCTACTTAAGATCTGAAGACCATGCACGAAGAACGGGGCCAAAAACGTTTGTCCCACTCTGCCATCTAGTGGGTATAATGAGACACATCTCAGTTGTGTGAAAGCATCTTAGCTATCGTGCATGAAATCACGTTTAAATATTTCAAGAAACATGTCCATCAGTGATGCATGCAACGGAAAAAAGGCAAAAACCGTGGAAAAGGTCATGGAATCACCACTCTTAGAGGTTTTTTTTACTTCGTGGGAAATAAGCAAATCGCAGATATGGCACAAAACGATTTTTGTTCAACATCTGAAGAGTCTGGCTTCATGAAACACCTCAAACAAATTAAATAATTTGAATTAATGGTGTATTTTCTCCAGATCAAGTAGAAAAGCTCACCTCTTCAACACCTGTTTTACGTCACCATATTATTGCATTTCTCACATCATTAGTCGCCCTAAATTCCCGTTGGATCAGCTTTTTCTTGGAGTCTTGCAGTTATCAAATATGAAAACGTGTATATTTTAGGAAAGCAAATGTTAAATTCACAAATGAAGGCATAAAATAATGTGTTGTATTGTTTTCAATGTAGTACAGAGAGAATTGACTTTCCAATCCTTCCTTGAGTTTATCTGCATTTTCCATAATGTGCCAGCCTTTTCAAAATTAAAATTGCAATTTGTGAAATTGATTTTATTATGAGAACATGACTGCATCCACGCTGTATCCAAGGTTGCAATTAATACTTCATTTTTAAAGCAGGCAAAATAATAATTCCTACATTCCAAAAATATAGTCTTCTATTAACTGATTTTTCCAACAGCAGCCTCATAGCTGTGTGTATTTTAAAAAAATACATTTTCAAATTCAGATGTAATTAAACTGTCCTTCCTCACATCATATAAGCCTATTGTATGAAGGTATACATATGTACACAATTCATTTCAGTCCAGAACTGCAGATTAGTACAGTCAAATCATTTATAGATGATTTACCTGGTGATGATTACCTGGTGTACGGGTGTTGTGATTGATGCACTTCTTTTGCATCGCCCCTCTCGACTGAATCTTGCTACTTGCTTGTTTCCTAATAAGCGAGTGACGGGTTATTTAAGCCTTATTACACATATGCTTTTTGCTGAATTGTAAAGTCACATTTGTACTGAAATCCTAGTCACATGTGTGCTAGTTAAACTTCTTCATCTTTGTCAAATGCAACCCGTACTTTTGTGGCAGCCAAAGTCTCTTTGAAATCTTCTTTTATCATCAGTTAATTTGAACAAGCTTCTGATCCCAATCAGGGTCCAAGATTGGGACCGAGTTCAAGTTTTTTTTTTTTTTTATATCAACCCTGTTCATCAATTGGAGAATAGAAGAACAAGCTTCAAACCCTAATCAGGGTCCAGGACTAAAAACGTGTTCCTCTCAAACAACCCTCCTCTTAGCGAGTGGTCCAGTGCTAGCCAGCACTTCAACATTTGGCAGGGCACCGGAGGCCAATGGCCGGTAACAGCAGCTAAACATTGCCTATTACACCTGTCCTGGGGTGCGTTTCCCAAAATCACAGATGCTAACTTACATAGTTGGAACCATTGACTGCGAATGGACGAACTATACGCTGTTGGGAAACGCACTCCTGAACTACTCCTCATTCTCTCCGGGGCTCCACCCCTGCCTGTCCTCTCCGGGATATTGTCCCTGTCATTACCGTACTGCTGCCAATAAATTACTAGTCATATCGTCAGTCGAGAATTTACAAGGTCTATCTGCACTTTTGAGAAAATTGCAATTGAAAATCCAGAACTTTGTAGCTTCATGTCTTTTTTGTCAGGCTGCATAGTCTTTTTTTCTTTGAATGGCCAGTGTACTTTGCAGCTTAAATTAGCCCCTTATTTCTTTCCTATCAAGACATATTCCCAGAATTCTTGATACCAAATTTTGCAAACAGACCATTTTAACTTCAGAATTTATCTAATTCTGATGTCTGCAAATTGCATTTAAAAAATATAGACCAGTGAAGGATCCGGTCTCAAAACTGCCATTTAGAGAATCCATGATATTTTTTTGATTTTCATCAAATATGAAATTATTCTAATCAGAGTACTATATGGATAACAACATCTCATTTATAAATACACAACATTTTGGTAAAGATCCTAAAACCGTTATCACTTAGCTTGATAATGTCATCAGGATCTACACCAAAGCATTGCGTGTTAATAAATTAGAGGTTGCAAAACATAAAAGTATTCTTTGCTTTTTTCACAACCTGCCGTTATTGTTTTGGATACGCAAAGGTCGCAGAATTTGGTTGCTCACAGCCGAGCCGCAGGGTTGTGGTAAACACAGGGGAAAGTCTGGAAAGGAGTACGGGCAAAGTACTTGTCAAGTACAGGTTGCATGGCTCGACTTGCGCGCGTAGGAAAAAACTGCACTTGTGTAGTACTTCTGAGGCACGTCAATTTTACAATGACCGTGCGTCACTCGTGTGTCTTACTGTCATCGCAAAGTCCCACTAGCCGTGCTGCTGACTTGGTTCAGGTGTACAAAAGGAGTAGGAATCCTGTACTTAGTGTATGCGTTCTTGATTTTTCGCAAGACCCATAGAATTTGCATCCGCAGGACCGAACGTCTTCACGGCCAGTCTGCAACCTTCTGTGGTGCTGAGCACAAACAAGTGTCACGTAAGTCTCAAGCATGGTTTTGCCAAATTTTTTACCGTAGACTATCCGTAGTAGCACGTACGGCGGGTTGTGAGCGAAGTGTGAGTATGTCAACTTAATGCCATGAAAAGGCATTATCAATACATGTTTTAGTATTTTTAATAGCTCTCAAGCATTAAAGGTCATACATTGTATAGGTCTTGTAGAACACACTGAAGCAATTGAAAAATAAAGCTAAAATAGAGTTTAACTTGGCAGATCATGAGAGAATTTAGCTAATTTTCCAATCACGTGACCTACATGCTGTCGTACTATTGGCCAGCTGTAGATAGACCTTTCTGATACTTAGGGGAAGCAGGAAATATGAAGTTAGACCTTTGTAACATTGACCTTTGACAGCTATCCACTGCATGCATCAGGAGATCAAGTGCTCATAGTTGACTTTGAAAACTTTTGACCCCTATAACTAAGTTTTGGGAAAATATGACTATAGACCTTGTTGATGCTCAACTGACGATATTGCAAGTCTGTCTCCACACTTGTTTCCTGGTCTGGACTATAACAGCTATCTCATTTCAATATATGCTTCATTTATACAACTGGGCAATTTAGTCTCCAGTTAGCCTAGCATGAATGTCTTTGGTGCGGGGAAAGAAACCCACGCAAACACGAGGAGAACATGCAAACTTTACACAGAAAGGCCCAAGATCAGTAATGAACTCACGACCCTCTTGCAGTGAGGAAGCGATGCGCCCCTGGAAAAAGACACTAGACTGCACCTGAACTCTGTAACTTTATCAGATTTAAGGACAAAATGTCCACCTGTTGCCTATAATATCCCATCCACCAACAGGTGCCATGTAATAAGGTTATTACGACCTGTCAGTGGTCGCAATGATAGGCTGATCGGTGTATAACAAAGAGGCTCATCATCAACTGAATAACAGTGAATTTTACCAATCGCTGACTGAGACACAGGAAATAGAACTAAGGGATAGTCATGCAGTCTGTAGATTACAGAAAGGAAAACAGATTTTTTTTAGCTTTCACAACCTTTGAATATAATGAAGGGACTTTGCATCCATCTATATTTAGGAAACCAACAGACCAAAACAATAAACTGCGTACATGCTAGGAGCTTTTATCCCAAGTGGCTCAAAGAGAATGTCCCTTATGGCCAGTTCCAATGATTGTGGAGAAATTATGACCAGGAAAAGGAGTGTGAGGCCAACGCGAAGAAAACTGTGTCACAAATTCAGGAATCGGGAGATAGAAACACTGCCCAACAGAGAGCTACACTAGAGCAGCATACCTAGATGAAGACATACTCCTAAACAAACAAGAGATTGAGTGGTATTCATCTCTACATATATTAAAGAGGGAGAAAACATTAGATTATGAATGGCTATTGGGGTATTATTGAGAGTTGAGATCTCAGTCAGCTCTTCCCTGGACCACCATAAATCAGTTTTAGAAGATGCCCTGTTCTACAAAAAAAAAACTTACCCATCTTCAACCAAACACCCAACAAATATTGTTGGGTCAAAAAACCCTACCATTGCACTTTTTTTTTTTTTTACGTCTGACCAAGATATTTATCAATTTTACATCTCAGAAGGGGTTCATTGTTAAACATTTCAGTAACATCAAAACATTGTTTGTCATCTATGGCCTTGAATATCCCCGTTGAAAAGTTCTTTTTCTTTGGGAGAACAAAAGGATACTTACAGGACAGGGTAGCAGAACACAAATATGCCATCCTTGATGGTTAAATGACATTTTCAGCAATGTTTCAGCTACCTCATGTCTACATACAATTCATTCCTATCATTGGGCAATTTAGATTCTCCAGTTAGCCAAGCATAAATGTCTCTGGACTGTGGGACAAAACTAGAGTACCTAGAGGAAACCCATGCAAACACAGGGTGAACACGCAAACTCCACACAGGTCTCAGACCAGATTTGGACCCAAATCCTTCAGGCCGTGATGCAGAAGTGCTACCCACAGAATCACTTCGTAAAAACCCTATGACTAGACACTATCTGTACGTCCATAACAGCAACCCATCACATCACAACCCTTTGTCATTGACTACATCCCTTCTTCCATACAAAAGGGTAACAGATGAAGGAAACTTAACCACTAGGAGGTCTTCTGGATTTTCAGACTGCGAGCTGCCAAGAATCCAGGCCCAAATAATGACCTAGATTTACTGCTTTTTGCAAAGATTAACTTGTTTTTTGGAACATTTTTGGCACCGATTGCCATTGTTTGCATTCACTTTGTTGCTGTTGAATCCAACTTTGATGAGTATTGTAGGCCAAAGCCACTGTTTATATTCACAATGTTGCTCTTTAATTTAGCTTTAATGAATATTGTGGGCCAAAAAGACACCATCTTACAGAGTTTGCATAAGTCTACACCCTCTCTAAGCTCCAACATCACGTCCAAGTGGAAGCTTCCTTTCAGTGGACTACGAAGAAACAGTTAGGTTTTTTGTGAGATCTTTTTGACTCTCTGACAATGGGTTGATGTCAAAATGGGTCATTTTGTTTAAAAGTCTAATATGACCTTGCTATGCCAATAGAGGCATTTTATCCATCCATCCATCCATCCATCTGATTCCGCTTATCCGGGACCGGGTTGCGGGGGCTGCAGTCTAAGCAAGGATGCCAAGACTTCCCTCTCCCTGGACACTTCCTCCAGTTCTTCCGGGGGTATCCCGAGGCATTCCCTGGCCAGCTGAGTGACATAGTCCCTCCAGCGTGTCCTGGGTCTTCCCTGGGGCCTCCTCCCGGTGGGGCATGCCCGGAACACCTTCCCAGGAAGGCGTCCAGGGGACATCCGATATAGATGCCCGAGCCACCTTAGCTGGCTCCTCTCGACGAGGAGGAGCAGCAGCTCTACTCTGAGCTCCTCCCGGGTGACAGAGCTCCTCAACCCATCTCTAAGGGAGTGTCCCGCCACCCTGCGGAGGAAACCCATTACAGCCGCTTGTATCTGAGATCTCGTTCTTTCAGTCATGACCCAAAGTTCATGACCATAGGTGAGGGTAGGAACGTAGATTGACTGGTAAATCGAGAGCTTTACCTTTCGACTCAGCTCCTTCTTCACCACAACAGATCGGTACAATGACCTCATTACTGCTGCCACTGCACCGATCCGTCTGTCAATCTCACGCTCCATCCTTCCCTCACTCGTGAACAAGACCCCAAGATACTTAAACTCCTCCACTTGAGGAGCTCTCCTCCAACCCAGAGGGGACTAGCCACCTTTTTACGGTCGAGAACCATGGCCTCAGACTTGGAGGTGCTGATTGTCATCCCAGCACTTGGCTGCAAACCGCCCCAGTGCCCAGAGGCATTTTAATTGCTTTAAACAAAAACACCAGCCTAATGAAGAAATAAATTGATTCAAATTTACACACACACATACGCACACACGCACACACACACGCACCAATAAACCACAACATTAAAAACACCCGTCTCATAACGTGTAGGTTTCATGCTGCCGAAACAGTTCAGTCAAAACTAATGTTCACTTGCATTCCTGGGGCCAGAGTTCCTCAGCAGAACATTTCCATAAACATCACACTCTCTCCGCAAGTTTGTCTTCTTCCAACAGTGCATCCTGTTGCTATTGCTGGACCAGACGACCTTCTTTAATTGCTTTATGATCCAGTTCCAACATTCACATACCTATTGCAGGTAGTTCTGGCTGGGGGCCCGGGTTAGAACAGGGATGAATGTAATATAACAGGACTGCAGCTGCAAAGCACTATTCGCATTTTTGTTTTGTGGCACATTCCTCACAAATGATCAAAATCACTGTGACTTCTGCCACAGTTGCCCCCCTGTCAGATTGGACCAGATGGAAAAGCCTTGTTGCCTTTCTGTATGAGCCTTGGGCTTCCAACGCTCTGTTGCCAGTTCATGGTTTGTCTGTCCTAGGACCACTGTTTGTAGGTACTCACCACTGCTGACTACTAGCACCCCAGAACCCTTACTGCTTCGAGGATGCTCTTACCCACTCATCTGGCCATAACTAGTTGGCCCTAGTTAAAGTTGGTCCTATTTCTCCTGCATTCAACACATCTACTATGAAAATCTTTTGCTTGCTTACCATCTAAGGTCTGTCTGCAGACCTTGCAATATGCCGCTGTTCAGAGAAAATCAATGCAATTTGATTCATATGAGAGTTGTTTTTATATTTTGGCTTATTGGTATGCTTGCATGCCTACCTACATACAAATGTGATGTTCTGCTAGAATAAAAGATAAAATTAGTTCGGGATATACTGCACAGATGGCGATTAAGCCTACATTTCACCAGGCTTATGCGTAAATGACCCACATTATGCTCCACTGGCCAGCTAAAACAAATGCAGTTATGGGTAAGACAAACTATTTGCAAATGAAATATTTTCAAAATGTTGCATTTGTTTTCAAAAATGTCTTGTATTTTTATGAAATGTTTCTTTCTGAATAGATTTCTGCATCACAAAGTGTTTTTTTTTTTGTTGTTGAGTAAGTTCAGACACTCCTGTGTCCGACAGGGGAATAAATGGCATGCCAGAGTTAACTTTATCGTTAATAAAAATGTGACCTTATAGCAGTAATTACCATTTTTGTTACCACCTGCATTACTAGACAATAATAATAATAATAATAATAATAATAATAACAAAATTTAATTCCTATAATTATTATTATTAGTAGTAGTAGTGGTAGTAGTAGAAGTAGTACTATTTTGCCATACTTTTCAATTACCCGATTTAGCTTATCTACATTGATCACTGTTATGACTAAATAGAGTTTATTAATTATGTTAAAATTTACACGAAAAAAATATCTATCTACACAAATTAATCAGAGTTATTTTAATCAGAGTCAAACGTTCATACAAATCATGAAAATTAAAACAAAAATCGGATGCAGTTTTTCCCGTGAAGAAAAAAAAATAGAGCATTGAGCAAATGTAAAACTCCTCTTACTGTTCAGTGGATTGTTGGAACAGATTACTACAGCAGGGGAATCCTCCCAGATTCTCCCATCCAAGCGCTTGCAGATGGGCTGAGAGCAAAGAAATAAACAACACTCCGGGATATTGCACAACAGAAACAGCTGGACAGAAGGAGCACTAAGCGGGATGGGTCGTCCCCCGCGAAAGAAGCAGATAAAAAAGTGAAGAAAGTTCTAGCGGCGCAGAGAGAAAGTGATTTGATTTTCAGTTACGATTTCATCGTCCCTATCAGTTTAGCTAGGGCATTTTGTGACGTTCTTTCGAGACTCACCTGGTAAGATATCCTAACGTTATTTAACGTAAATGTGGAAATGATTAAAATTAATTGGCTGGGTAGCTGATCCTTAAATGTGGAAGTCCGCAGTATTTTGTGAAACTAACTTCATTGTAATACGTTTGTATGCGGTCATTTAACTAGCTCGGCCAAATGGTGAGGGCATACTATTGCTCCTTTTGTTGTTGTTGTTGATGTCGCAGTTGTGAACAACATAGCTACCAAGCGAGCTATCGATACACCACATTAATTCAAGTGTTTAACATTGGGCAAAGCACATCGCGATTCTAATGCCTGTTAATAGTCCATTGCCTCTGAAACGGTTGATCTTTAACTGTTGGTCGACTATTTGTTTGTCAGTGGACTGGCCAATTGGCTGGCTTACTTAGCCAACTGAAAAGTTATAATGCGAACGTAGAAATAAAATAGCAAGACCACTAACGTTATCTAGATAGTCGCAAAATTGCGCTTTGAGGAACTTTTCTCATTCTCTGGGCGACGTTACACTTAGACTTGCTAGCCAAAGTAAGTCAGCTCAAAAAAAAAGTAACAATACTGAAGTTTAAATTGATGTGACTTAGCGGTCATACATAACTAAGTTAGTCGATTTAGTGTAACTTCGGGGAATTTAAACACGACTAGCTTGCCTGCAGCCTGGTAGCTAAGGTAGTGTCACGTATGCTGTATGCGTTAGTTAAGTTAGTGCAGAGCGCTTCTGCACGTTTCCCGGGAAACCAGGGGATAAAATCTTGGCTGAATTCCACCGTAGCTTTTCACAATGCCAGGACCGGACTAAAAATATATTGACGATTGTAAATCTTCCGCGTGTTGTTGACCTGGAGCCGGTTTCAGAAAGATATTTCAGACTGGTCTATAGGGTTGGGTCAGTCTAAAACTTGTTCATAGATTAGTCTAATGCAAGTTAGACCGTTTCACAAAAATAAAGACTAAGTTTAAGTAAAAAAAAAAAAAAAAAAATTAGACACCTCACCCCCAGGCTAACTTGGGATTTAGACCTATGTTACCATGGTTACCAATCAGTTACACCTTCTGACCAGTGGTCCTCAACATAAAAACAGGAATACAAGAAAGACAGAAAGAAAGAAAAACATGGCTCATAATTTGTGGTTTGTAAACATTGAAATGGAGAGAGCAATGAGAAGAGAAAGAGTTTTTAGAGAACGCAGTAACCTATTTTCGGAGTAAAATTTCTTTATATGTATTGAATTCTTCAAGGAGACAGAAGTTTTCTGCTGGGGTAAAGGGAGCTGATCGGCTAGACGCAGCCATTTTTATTTTTATTTGAAAAAGGTCTTAATTTACCCAGAATTCATTGTACAGTAGTCCTGCTTAAGATAGTCAAGAACTAAACTGCTTTATGAAACAGCTGAATTTACACGTCTATCTGAAGTCTGACTTGTGCTTGCGCCGAACCCATATTCAGAGTCTGTCTTTGTGAAACCAGCTCCTAGTGGTTCAACCCAATTTTTCGTCTACGAAGACTGCTCTGTCACTGCTGTGTTTATCATTAGGGCAGTGCTGCAGATCACAGTGAATATAATTGGAATCACTTGTCACATCATGATTTGTTCCAAAAAACTTAATATGGTTTGGAGAGTACTTACATTGAAATATTAAATTTAAACTAATGTTACAAGGTCATGGTTTCAGCTTGCCAGTGGTGCACTGTGAGCCAATCAGCATGGTAGCTTATGATCTGAAATACGTGCAGACATTCAAGTTCTCAAAGAAGCTCCGTGTGTCCCCTGCTATTTGTTAGCAGCTCCTCGATGATGATGTGGTCTGAAGTCTTCCATAAATCCTGCTAAGTGAATTTTGCATAGGTAGTTTCATTAATTCACTAATTCCACTGGTCTCCCCTTCATTTTTGCTGCTTAGGGATTTTGGTACTTTGTCACCTGCAATGACTTCATAAAAATATGGTATCTATTCTTGCGTTGTTTGCTAAATGGCGAAATGGAAATGTTCAGTTTGAAGGAAGGTCAAAAACATTAGGAGATGGATTAATAAAATAGAGGTTACTAGAGGGGGGGGTGGGGGCGGGGGGGTTTAGGGGATGGGAAAAAAAGGAAGGACTTCACTTTGCACCAGAGCATACTAAGTGTCAACAGAGGAAACAATCGAGTATTTCATGTCCTCCAATAAATTCCTGAAATGGGGAAAGTACCACCAGGCTGAGTTTACCGGAAGACAAAGCTGTAACCTTTAGAGAACTGCATGAACAATGCACTCTTGTCATGTCAGTGTGATTTACTTGCACAGATATCCCAACTGTGCTCCACCCGAACCCCTGGCTTTCTCTTTTACCCTGCAGTTTGAATACTACAATTGGTCAATTTCCTTTCAGTTACATAGATTTAATATGCACACATACTCTATATCAGTTGACTGGACATTTAAAGATTCTAGTGCTTTTCTACATCAAAATATTTTGTGGCGCAGTCACGCTGTGTGCTGCAATGCCGCATTCTTCTTTTGCTGTATGTTCGGATAAATACTGGTGTCAGATGAAGCCAGGGTGTGTTTGTGTGCTGTGACCATTAAAGAGCTGCTGTAAAACTATAAAAATAAATGAATGCATATGAAAACAAACGGGTCTGTTCTGTAATGGCTGCAACTGAATAATAGGCCGTTTGATAGTGAAATGGCAGTGCTATTCAGACTCTTCTGGCGGCAACAAAGAGCATTGAGATACGAGGAGAAATTTGGCACTCTCCAAGTACCTCGGCTTTTATCCACAAATTGCAGACTAAAACGACACTGTGGCTCTACGTTTTTGAAAATGTAATCTGAATTGTTTTGGGCGATATTTTACTATTGTAAACCAATTGAAACCACAGTCCTAGTTTACAGGTTGGGCAAATTTGTGCCATTTGATTGGCATATGGCAAGGATTTATTTTCGTTGACTTTCAAGTGTGAGTCTGAATTTTACAGTTGAGATTTTTGTTGCATGAGATTTTTTAAATCTCTTTTGCAAAGGCGTAGTGCACTTATGAGGTCATGGATTGTTCTTCTTGACTCTGTGGAATAACAGGAAGAGCGCAGACTATGACAGGAAATCGGGGGTCTTTACAAGTCCCTGGATTTCTTTCCATTTTTGAGGCCAAGAAAAGCTTTTAATTCATTTTAAGGGTTTGTAGTGTTGGACTCCTTTAATCTCAGGGGATAACTAACCTTGTTTTAGTCAAGTTTAACTGGAGGAACGGTATTTAAACTATAATCTATGAAAACACAGTGTAGCAGGAAAATTAATTGCCACAGGTGGATTACATTAGCAATGCTGAGGGGCTCGTCGGGGTATATGAAATACCCATGCACAGTACTAAATGTGTGGAGGAGTCATATGTAAGATCTATGAAATTAGTCATTTCCTGCACTGGGTCTTCTGACATTTTTATCAGTTTTTTTTTTTTTTGCCATACAAGAAAGCCAGTCTTGGTTTTGAGATATAGCCTGAACTTTTCGTGTAGTTTTGCTCGCTAGAATGCAGGGTTGAAGTCAGTGAGTGCGTTTACATGGACATGCCCTGCAAAAAAATGTGCTATAGGAATCCTATAGGACAGTTCAATAGAATTCTATAAAACTTTAGTACCTCAAGTCCTATAGAAAAAAGTTATATTGAAAACAGTTCCAAAGAAAATCTCTAGAGGACTTTTTTTTCAGTTTGGCATCTTCAATCCCACCCAAATTTGGAAGGCAACCATTTTATATTACATTTTCCAGCAATCCTTTCCCAACTTGCACCCCTCCCTGTAGCACAATGACCACCCGGGTGTTACTCCGACCGGGGCTCAAACCCAGACACTGCTCCGCAATGCTGTGCTTTAACCAAGTGAGCCATTCAGAAGCTTGTACAGTCATGGTCAGAAAGATGTTGGGAATAAGTCTCAGCAGACCTCAAATTGTATTCAAATTAAAGCCCCGTTTCCACCTTCACGACTTTTTATGCTGATTCACGCAGATGTCAGATCGTGGTAAGTCATGGGGGTGTCGTAGTTATAACCGCGGGAGTCCTGAACGGTAGCAAAAGTTTGCGACAAAGTTGTTGTCTCGTTTTTGTCTTGGCGCAAGTTTCAACATGTTCAAAAAAATCGTGGTGGTTAGCGAGCTTGTCACGGATCATCATATGTCTTAGCAATGTCGTAGTGGTGTTGTAATGGTGTCCTGACAGGTCGTGTGTTAGTGTCTGATGGTTTGTGAATATTCCTATGCAATTGTCTTGTGGAAAGTGGCCACGGTTGTGGAAGATGTAGTCATGATATGCTACGAATGCCCACGAGATAACTCGATGTGAACACGAACAGAATGAGACAGGCCCAAGATAAACAAAGATAAACAAAGATAAACGTGCGTACAACCAAAAAATGGGTGTACGCCAAATCTCCCCCAAGGATTGGCATTTATCAATCTGAACGTGAGCAAACGGTTCGCAAAAATCTCACGCCAGGTCTAACCAGGTGTACGCTGATTTGAAACCAGCGAACAACATGCAGGAATGAGTGCAGCTGTCAAAATGAGTAATGAACCATATGCAGCAATGCGGTCATGCTGTTGTTGCTCTTATTAGTAAAATGAACAAATAGGCTGAATAGATAAATAGGCTAAATTAATAAATGAATGAATGAATAAATAAATAAATAAGACACCTGTTTTGATAAATTAATTAAACTTATATTTTGAGAAAACCTGCTTGTCAGGCCAGACGGCTGATAATTACAATCAATTTGACTAACCGCAATGTGTGGCTTGGCAGAAATGCAGTGTGGCATGTCAGATGCTCATCCAGTCAGAAATATACTGAACAACAAAAGAAACGCAAGTTAATTAAAGGCAGACTGGAAAATAAGTTTGCGTGTAATTATATTAGAAAAGCAAATTTGTTATTTATTAATTATTACTAGCGTGTACACATTTACGCTCGTTTCATCAAACTTTTCTTTATTTTTCAGTCACTTTGACTGAGTAACCATAAGATTACACTGACTAACTAGCTAACTTGCGTTTCTTTTGTTGCTCAGTATATATAGGCCTACGGACACTTTGGCCATGATCCCATTTTGACAATGGCATATCTTCTGTTGTTATTGGAATAAGCTTCTGTCCAACTTGAGAGGAACTTTCGGCACAGAGAAGACCTCTGTTGGAAAAGTGACGAGTGGCTGCTCGTTTTGTGCGGCACCCAATAAAATGTCATGGAGTAATACTAATATAAGTACTACAGTGAAAAGTGATCTCTGCAGACTGCTGGTCCGTGCGCTGCTGCACCTGAGCACTGCAACCTATTTTTTGGTGGCTATCTTAAAATTGGACCACTTGTAAGCATTTAGATTGTGTAATTATGTAAGCTATATAACCTGAAATGTCCTGGATCTATAAATTGAATTTATTAAGGCTGATGTTATTGGCACTTACACGTGTGACCAATGCTGAATGTTTTTCTTGGCCACACTTATAAGTGCGCAAGTTGATGACCATTCTAGGGCCGCTTATAGAAAGTAGCTACTGCTTAAAATAAGTTTGGCCAAGGAAAATAATGTAGCTTTGGATACACTCAAAATAAGTGCGGGCAATGGAGAAATGCGCATCTTTGCCACACTTATAAGCGTGTCTAACGCAAATTTCGATGAATTATTATGCTTGGACGCACTTGAATAAGTGCGAATAGTCACTTTTATTTAAATAGTCACTTTAATGAAGTAAATCAAATTTCTGCTGCACTCCGGTTTCCACCTCAACGGTGTTTATCGCAGCAGCAATAGTTTTCCAAACTGCAGCCTTCTGGACTCCCTTTCTGCCACTCTTAAGGCTTCCAAATAAAATTATTTTGCTTTTCTCCGCCTCGGATGTGATCATTTATATTTCCTTCTCAGTGAAGTTCTTTCTTTTTTGCCGTCTTTCGAGAGTCCATGTCATAAAGTGGGCAGGACTATGCCTCCCGGAGCATGAATTTATAGGGGCGTGTCATGTAAATTACGATGGTTTTAGCCACCAGATTAATCAATGCCACGCCAGTTTTTCCGCCAAAATCAGCGACATACACACTTTTAGTAAATCAGACGTGACGCCTGGCGAACTCTGATATTTACACCAGAATCTACACCAGATCCTATGCAAGTTTGATAAATTAGAGCCGATGTGATATCAAACGGCTTGGATGGGAAAAGGCACGATGCCACCACGACTCTATCACGAATGTGCCACAAAGTCAACATCGTGGCCGTGACAGGATTTTGTGCTTTTTCAGGCAGACGGATCACGACTCACTACGATAATAGGTCTTGGTACATCGGCATGAATCGGCGTAGAAATCATGATGGTGGGAACGGGGCTTAATTCTATATGTGTATATAATCTGCAATCACATGCATGTGAATGGAAAGGAATAATTTGATTGAATTTTAAAAATTAAGGGAAAAGTTCAAAAGGTCAAACTTTCAACGTAATTCTGTCTTCGTAAGCAGAAGAGAAACATGAGTTTTCCATTATAGCATAATAAAGTTGTAATGCCTTACATTATATTTTTGAATTGCTGCCGAGGAAATGGAAAGAGGTGTTCATATACCGTAACTGAAATACTGCTAAGTTGTGTGGTCAGTCAGTCAATCAATCGTCTGATCAGAAAATCAATGAGTAGGTATGTGCCTGGTACCTCATGTGCTTAAGCACACCTTAAAGTTAAAAGGGACACAATTTCCTTGCTACTTCAGTATCATGGATATCACTGCATATTGCACATTTTCATACCATTAGTCCGGTTTCTTACTTCTAGAACCCAGGTGCACATAAGGTAAATTGACCCTTCGACAGAGCATTGCAAGGATTCATTATTTTTATTTTTATTTATATTTAACCCTTATTTAAGATCTCTTTCCCATTAAGCTTTTGCTTTATGAGAAGGTCCTAAGGACCACCAAAGTCCTATAAAACAGGTTTTTCAACTAGGGTGTTCTATAGGAAGGTCTTATAGAACAGCAGTAATCTTATAGGACTTTCTTTTCCATAGAGGTGCTCTGTAGGTTTCTTGCAAATTCCTATAGAACACACGGAAAATCCTATAGAACATGCTGTTCTACTAAAACGTTCTATAGAGTTCCATTGATGTTCTATAGAGTTCTATAGAATTCCTTAGAAGTCCTATAGAATATTTTTTGCAGGGTGAGTATCTCTATTATGAGGCTTATCCTGGTTTTGAACATATGTGGCGTTTTCATCGAACACTGAGAAATCCGGACGGTCATACTGTATTCCATACACTTGATAAATACGTGTATCCTGGCTGATTACTGATTACTGGATTTTATTGAGGCTCACGCCAGTGATGTTTACAGCACAAACCGGCAATTTTGAAAACGTGAATCTGACTGTCCTGTGTTGACTTTCAATTGATTTGACTTTGGATATTAAAAAAAACCCACTTTTGTGGAGCAGCCTTTGCACTATTGTACACCAACATTGCGTTGCGACTTTGCTTACCCCACCTTATCGCCACAGGAAATATCAAAGGTGCCCTGTGTAATGGATAGCCAAAAATTAAATTCATACTCTTCACACTCCAAAGAAAAAGGGGGCAGTATACCTGCAGAAAGTGAGTGGGTCTACCCTAGCATAACAATCGAGAAATGGCCCAGTCTCTCCTCCCATCAAGCCTACTGTCCATGATTCGCCTCCACCTTCCCATAGCCGACTTTCTACAATCCAAATAGGGCTGCTCACGAATTTTCTTTTTCCCACTAGAGTTCCGGACATCAACAGAAACTCATTTGCATATAGCAAATCAGCAACCTTATGCCGGACCTCTGAAGGAGTGTCTCGAGACAGTTACATATTTTTCTTCACTGGCCTTGCATTATTAATGTAAAAATAGCCGAGATTGAGTCAGCTTATTCTAGAAAATATAATGCCCTGAACAGATGTTTTTTATCAATCCTAGCTGGAAACATTAAGAATGAATGGCTGGTTTGGAAACGGCCACCGCATTTTCAAGGACATGAAGATTGATTCATGTCATGCTTTCAAAGTATAAAATCATTAGGCTGTATCACACCCCTCTGCCTGAGTGTAGCTATGGTTGTCTACTTAAGATTCTGTTTCTACAAAACCCAAAACCAGTGAAGTTGGCACGTTGTGTAAATCGTAAATAAAAACAGAATACAATGATTTGCAAATCCTTTTCAACCTATATTCAACTGAATACACTGCAAAGACAAGTTACTTAATGTTTGAACAGGTAAACTTTGTAATTTTTTGCAAATATTAGCTCATTTGGAATTTGGTGCCTGCAACATCTTTCAAAAAAGCTGGCACAAGTGGCAAAAAAGACTGAGAGAGTTGAGGAATGCTCATCAAACACTTATTTGGAACATCCCACAGGTGAACGGGCTAATTGGGAACAGATGGGTGCCATGATTGGGTATAAAAGCAGCTTCCCAGAAATGCTCAGTCATTCACAAACAAGGATGGGGCGAGGGTCACCACTTAGTGAACAAATGCATGAGCTGATTGTCGAACAGTTTAAAAACAACATTCCTCAACGAGCTAATGCAAGAAATTTAGGGATTTCATCATCTACGGTCCGTAATATCGTCAAAAGGTTAGAGAATCTGGAGAAATCACTGCACCTAAGCGACAAGACCGAAAACCAACATTGAATGCTCGTGACCTTCGATCCCTCAGGCGGTACTGCATCAAAAACGGACATCAATGTGTAAAGAACATCACCACATGGGCTCAGGAACACTTCAGAAAACCACTGTCAGTAACTACAGTTCGTTGCTACATCTGCAAGTGCAAGTTAAAACTCTACAATGCAAAGCGAAAGCCATTTATCAACTGCACCCAAAAACGCTGCCGGCTTCACTGGGCCCAAGCTCATCTAAGATGGACTGATGCAAAGTGGAAAAGTGTTCTGTGGTCTAACGAGTCCACATTTCAAATTGTTTTTGGAAACTGTGGACGTTGTGTCCTCCGGACCAAAGAGGAAAAAGAACCATTCGGACTGTTATAGGCGCAAAGTTCAAAAGCCAGCATCTGTGATGGTATGGGGATGTATTAGTGCCCAAGGCATGGGCAACTTACACATATGTGAAGGCACCATTAATGCTCAAAGGTACTTACAGGTTTTGGAGCAACATATGTTGCCATCCAAGCAACGTCTTTTTCATGGACGCCCCTGCTTATTTCAGCAAGACGATGCCAAGCCACATTCTGCACGTGTTACAACAGCATGGCTCTGTAGTAAAAGAGTGTGTACCAGAGTACACAGAGTACTAGACTGGCCTGCCTGAAGTCCAGACCTGTCTCCCATTGAAAATGTGTGGCGCATTATGAAGCGTAAAATACGACAACGGAGACCCCGGACTGTTGAACAACTTAAGCTGTACATCAAGCAAGAATGGGAAGTTCCACCTGAAAAGCTTCAAAAATTGGTCTCCTCAGTTCCCAAACGTTTACTGAGTGTCGTTAAAAGGAAAGGCGATGTAACACAGTGCAGTTTAAACATTAAACATCTTCTCTTTGCAGTGTATTCAATTGAATATAAGTTGAAAAGGATTTACAAATCATTGTATTCTGTTTTTATCTACGATTTACATAACGTGCCAACTTCACTGGTTTTGGGTTTTGTATGTTGCAAAAAGAAAACACCTTAATCAACCTATATTGACCGCCGACAGCAAAGAGCGAATACAATTCATTAACAGCACGCACTTGCCAATATGTTTATAACGTTCAGTAGCTAGGCTAGATGAAAAATAATCTGTAGGCCCACAGAGCATTCATATTTTCGAAAATAAAATGATGCAATCTCGGTTATTTCTACTTTATATTCATTGGATTTAGTTTGGTGTCACTAACTAGTTTATTATTATGAATATGATCAGTGCAGGATAAAAAAAAGCTGTTGGGTATTGCTAGACTACGTTGATTGTACCAGCTCATTTTACTAGCTTCAGATATTTGAACAAATACATTCATAACAATTCATTTATCTAAATGGCAGGCTAGACAAATGATTTGGCCAACAGTTTTGCTGAGAGCAAGGCAGGCATCTACTATGTAATTGCAGTATTCTGGGTATAGACTGTGCAGTCAGTGGTTCCGAGACACTGTACCTCGGTGCTAGCTCATAAAGACACAAAAATTTCTTGCGAAATTTCTTGTGTCTTGTGACACTCCTTTAGCGGCCCTGAACAAGATCGCTGATTGGCTGTACGCAAATGAATTTCTGTTGGTGCCCGGAAGTCAAGTGGGGAAAAAAATTTTGTGGGCTGCTCTCCAAAACTCTGAGATATAAATACATGAACGAATGTCAGTTGATGTCAAGTGATTCTGTACTATGACATCTTCAAGCTACTTCCCTTCGCCCAATCCAGTAAATATGTCCAAATTATGAGTCATTGTTCATTTGAATTAAATTCATTTTCTAGATAGTATTTGCAGCTGTTGAGCAAGCTAGCGTCAACGTAACATTAGCTAATGTTAAGCGCTAATGCTGAACCAACATTTGCGTGAATAAATCTATCTTATGCCGGACTTTACCATAACTAGTCTCTGATCCCAAAATCAGCTGGCCAGTCGATTACCACTGTTAGTTGACCATCACTTTACTGTACGTCGACAAAACAGTTATAGCGGAGTTCAGAATTATGAAGTAATCTTAGTTGCACATGTACAAGTTAAACTAGGGACAAGATCATTTTAGAACGTTACATATGCCGCCAGCCTGATGATAATTTCACAGTATGCAACCAGTTTGCCTGATTTGCAGTCTTCATTAGTAAGATCTCTTCTAGCAATCAAGTATCATTAGTCACAACTAAACATTCTGTCATGTTTCATTACACGATGCAAAGTTTTCCGTTACGTTTTGTGCGTTCATTTAGGGTTCATTATCATCAAAGCCATTTCAAGCTTCTTAGCTAATGTACCTTCCACACAATTGACATCAGGTTCACTTGCCCTTAAGCAGTGTGATTTATTTGTGCACTGCAGTTTGGCTGCTGTTATATTGCCTGCATACCGCCACCCATGGGAGAAACTGGTATTATGACACCGGATGGTGTGTAGCTAGTGATTTAGCGTGCTAATTCAGGTTGATAGCTCTGCAGCACTATATCGTGTCATCTTTTTTATGACATCATTGCCGTTATTTCTTCTTATTCTTTTGTTGTGTGTAGCTAATTTTTTGGATATTTTGACCTCAATTCTTACACAGGGCACCTTTAAACTTTCACCTTGACCACTGTCAGCCTGTCTGCCACTGCTTACATCGAGGAGCAGTGGATGTAGACACGCGATTGTAATGGAGGAAAAGGGTCTTGATAATGGAGTTCAGTGATACCGAGTGGAGAGCAAACCTCCGCCTGAGTGCGGCATCCTGTCACTGTCTGTGTAACCGTTGAGATATATAATGGAACCGGAGAGAACGAGGAAGTACCTTTGTTTCAGCTAGTTTGCATGTTAGCTTCCTGCTTCCGCGTTTCCCAAGGAAGCAATTTTGTGGCCAAAGACGCTGAAGCACCGTAGACACCAATTCAAAAGTGCACATTTTTTTCTTGCCAAATAAAGCGAAAAGAAAAGAAAATGTATTCGGTAATCCTTCATTATTTTGCTCTTTGTCTGACGCAACTGTTCGATGTTTTCAAGAGGGCCTGTAAAATATCAAGTATCAAGTATCAAATATCAAGTATCAAGAACTGATACTTAGAGCTTTTATAGGTTGTCCAGCTGTTGCTCTGACTGCAGTAGTTCAGCCAATGAGTGTATAGTGCTTGTGCGTTCTGGATTAACAGCGTTGCTCGTCGTTTCCCCTCGAACTCATTTGGCAATCCGCGCAGACGACACATTTTTTTGGCCATTTGTGCTGTGTAATCAGATTGGCAATCTTATGAAATAGTGCCGGAAATAAGCACCCATGGAACACCATTTTTAAGGATGGCGTCTGTCAATTCCATACTTCCTGGGCTGAAGAAGCTAGCCTAGCATCTCCCATTGAAAGTAATAGGGGTGGTTTTCCTCGCTCCATTACATTACCCTCCATGTGTGTAACAGCTGCCTACCGTACGAGACCAGAGGAAACTACAGTACAATGAATAAATAAAGTTGCACTATGTAGTTCTGATTCTGGCGTGAGTAACCACAGTGCTGTACAAACTGGGCAGTTGTGAAGATTATCGTTTGGTTGCTAACTAGTTTGATGATCACCGAAATACTGTAAAAATGTTTATTTGTTCAATTGCGGTTAGGTGTCTTGTGTCTCTTTTTGATTGTCTTTATTCATCTGAAAGAAAAATGGGAACAAATCCTTATGTCTAACATGTAAATAGTGATAATAATGAGTTATATGTATAATGCACTTTACATTTGAACAAATCTCAAAGTGCTACAATAGATATTTGCATAAAAAGATCACACCACTATAAAATATATCTATAAAAACAAAACCAAAAAACACATGAGGGCAAAGAGCCTAGAGGTAATTTGCGCAGATTTAGACGCCGGTGTCTGTAAATTCTAAAATTTAATACCTACATAATTCTGTAATTGAATTTCCAAATGTGTTGCTTCACTCTAATAATTTTCCACGGTCTGTGACACAAATACTGAGTTATAAAGCCTAAATTGGTTCATGCATAACAGGAAAAGATCGCTCTCATCAGGATCTTAGAAGCGCTATTCTGGATGTACTGGAGCTTTTGAAGGCTGTTGCTTGGGATCCCGAAGAGTAGTGCGCTGCAGTTGTCCAACCTGGAGGAGACAAAGGCGTGGAGAAATTTTTCGGAATCTGACGGAGTGAGTGTTGGGCGGAGTTTGGCGATATTTCTGAGATGGAAGAAGGAGATTTTGCTCAGATTTACAAAATGTCTGACAGCTGGGTAATGTGGCAATTGTGTTGAGCCTGCAATGATGGGGATGATCTTCTAATGGAAATTCCTGCTGTAGTGAGTAAATAGATTGACATTCAGAGACCACAGGACCACACCAAGGCCATGAGTCCACTCAGGCCAACCATCATATTTCTGGTTTGCTCCATTGACTGTATATAAAGATGGACAACCTAACAGCTCCCCAAAAGTGAGGCCAAAACATATTGATCGCCATCTAGTGGCTGGCTGCAGTACAAGTTAGAAAAGGCCCCCCTCCATCCATGCTAGTGGATGGAGTCAAAGTGCTTGTCAAATTATTTTTTTCTGAAGATGGTTTCTGCCATTTTAATTAATTCTTACCATGCTGATTCATATTTAGTTGTTCATTTTCTCTGTTAAGTTTTGTTTTATTTAATTATTACATTCTGTTGGGGTGCACTTGTTTTATTTAGTTAGTAGATTCTATGGAGGGGCATGAAGTCTCGATTGACAGTTTCTCTTGTGGCCGGTACACACTGTACGATTTTAGCAATCTTATTAGACCATTGCATGACACACTATGCGACTTGGATCTAATAAGCTTTGGTGCGACGTCAAGTTTGATGTGTGCAGACAGTACCCGTTGAATGGCAGGTTACGACGTACGTGAATATGCAACATCATTAGCGTACGCCATCCATCTGCGTTACCATGTTCATTGTATTCACTGTTATTTTAGCTCTGTGCTAGCTTAATGGTAATGTAAGACGTGGATAAGATAACGTTCAGCTAATATGTTTATACAATTAACAGTCCTTGCAATAGTGACACAATGAACCATCTACGCCACAGTGAGTGAACATTTAAATGCTTTTTGAAGAATAATTGTTCTGTAAGGTTAATGGTTCATTACCTTCAAATTCCAATGGGTTGGCAAGTTGTATTTGTGAAATGTTTTAATGCTTGTTCTCTTTGAGAATGCTTTGTATTGAACTGATTTGTATTTTGTTTATTTTATTCAGTTCGCACGGCATTGCGAGCGTGAAGGATTGTATGCAATTAAATGCCCATTAAAATTGAACGCCCTGTGACCGTGATTTAACTCCAGTGCATGTCTACATGAATCACTGTCGGCATCAGCCAATGCGTAATCCATAAATTATTCTGTTTATTTAAAAACAAATAAATGATTATCATTTTATTTCCTGTTGCATTTGTATTGGCTGACTAGTAGACGTAGGTCGTAGCAGCTGTCGCACAGTGAGATAGTCATCCTAAATTTCCGACACCGTCAGAATTTAATCTCAGGTTATCTTTGGTCGCAAGACGTTGACAATGGCCATCCTTGAACCTGCCTCACAGTGCGACGTAAGACCACTGTTTTAGAGCCACAACCAAAGATTTCTCCACGTTTCTGCTACGATGGTCATCTTTCGTCTGGGACGGCCCAAAATCGAACGGTGTGTTCAAGAGAACGAGAAGTCGTCGCCTGTTGATTTAATTCCAGACATTGTACGGAGCTGTGACCATCTAGAATGAATATCATGTTAACATTACAAGTGCATAACTTGCTTGGTCCCAGTACAATTTAACATGACCCATAGTGATTTGCAAGTCCATTGACTCTAGAACACTCTTTGCTCTGAACATAGCATCATGTACTGTTTGCAGGGATGCTACAGTAGAAGGGTATAGCATGCAATCTGGTGTAGCAACACCCTATAGGTTACTGTTGACAGCAAGGGACATTGGTAGTAAAAAGCTCTTTACTGTGAACATAGCATATTGTAGATATTGTTAGCTGCGATGTTTTGTTTACAGCAAAGGCCTTTTTACAATCCGTTTTCCTTGCTAGCATAAATGACCCAAAAAACTGTTAGCTAGCCACCTAATTAATGTTTGTAAATTGATATTTTGTTGTGTCACCCTTGTTAGCTAGGTAGCTAGTTAGAACTAATGTTAGAATCCGTGATAGTGGGGAGTCAATTCACCCATCGCCCCTATTTATCTTATTTTGGCCGATAAGCTATTGTCGTGGTGTGGCGTCTGTCTTCCGTCGTCTGTCATCCGGAACATTTTTATTTTTTTATTTTTTATTTTTTTATTTTTTTTTTATTTTTATTTTATTTTTTTTTAATAAATTTGGCATCTCCAATCCCACCCGAATCTGGAATGCCCAATTAGTGAACTATGTACAAAGCTTGCTCGTATGCGACCCCTTGCTGCCAACTCAGGATAGTGAAGACAGTTCACGACTCTCCTCCGAAGCACGTGTCCGTCAGCCACTGATTCTTATACACTCATTGGTCGAATCCTCGTAAGTTCCGAACGAGGGCGGAGGATACCCGGACGAGAACAAACCCAGAGTCTTCCTGACGAGCGCCCATTTGGCCAACAGGAGGCGCTGGAGCAACGAACAAAGCTGTCGTTAACACCCAAATCCGGCAGTCCCTTCCCAATTTGAAACCCTGTAGCGTGATAGCCAATTGTGCACTACTCCGAAAAGGCTGCCGACCCCTGCCGGTGGGTACGCCGGGGCTCGAACCCGCGACGTGGTGATCACCTCTGCACTGCAGTGCAGTGCCTTAACCGTGTGAGCCACCCGGCAGCTCATCCGGAACATTTTTTATCTTTTTTTTTGGCCTTATGAATTTTCGTGTAAATTTGCAATAACATACTACTAGACCATATCTCCAGGTTTTTTTCTCGGATTTTTCATTGAATCATTTTAGTCCGTTTTATGGGCCCTTCAAGTTTTGGCTCCAATGTTAAAGATAGGACTGAGAAATTTTAAAAAATAATTTCTCAAAAACTGTGAAATAAATTTTTTTCTAAATCAAGCAATCAACTTAGATTGGTACTGTCAATGTACAGGGCGAGCGCCTTTTTGAGTGAATTGATGGTAGTGGGTCTAGTGGGGGCGCTGTACTTTATGAATATGCAAGATGGCCTATGGAGGCCAAATGGTTGCAGATAGAGATTAAGCTTGTATTACTGACATATAGGAAGTCATTTAGGACCTAAATTTCGGCTGTGTTAAAGTTGACCTCACATGACCTTGAAAGGTCAAACTTGAGGTCAAGCAAAATGTTACAATTTTTAAAGGTTTCTAGGCTTGAAAATATTGAAGATTGGGAATTTATGTGCATTGAACACATATGAGAAGTCATGTATGAACTTTCATTTGGTGACAATGAACTTGACCTTCAATGACCTTGAATGCCCAAACTTCTCAGTGAAATTTGAATAACTTATATCAGCAAAATGGTTGCTGATAGTTTCAGTTTGTATTGGAGATGTATAGAAATTCATACATGAACTTTCATTTGGTGGCCTTAAACTTGACCTTTGGTGACCTTTGAAGGTCAAATTTCACATAGTGAAATTTCAATGACTTCTACCTCGAAAACTATTACAGATAGAGCTTAGGTTTGTATTGTGACCATATAGGAAGTCATGTATGAAGTTTCATTGGGTGACCTTGAACTTGACCTTCAATGACCTTGAACGGCCAGACTATACAGTGAAATTTCAATGACTTATATCAGCAAAATTGTTACAAATTGAGTGTAGGTTTGTATTGAAGAAGTATAGGAATTCATGTATGAACTTTCATTTGGTTAACTTCATATTGACCTTTGAAGGTCTAACTTGACCTAGAGGAAATTAAATGACTTCTATCACTGAAAAGGTCACAGATGGAGCCTAGGTTTGCGTTACTGACATAATGGAAGTCATATATGAACTTTCATTTGGTGACCTTCTTATTGACCTTCAAAGGTCAAATGTGACCTAGTGAAGATTCAATGACTTGTATCACTAAAATGGTCACAAATGGAGCCTAGGCTTGTGTTACTGACATCTGGGAAGTCACATATAAACTTTCATTTGGTGACATTCAATTTGACTGTCAGTGACCTTTGAGGGTCAAACTTGACAGTGAAATTACAATGACTTGTATCACCAAAATGGTCCCAGATTGAGTCAAGGTTTGTATAGAGACATTTAGAAAGTCATATATGAAGTCCATTTGCTGATCACAAATTGACATTCTGTGACTTTTAATTCACAATTGAGATATTTAATTTACACTGACTTTTCAATGACAAAACTGCTTCAGAGCTTAAGATTGTGTTTGTATTACAGGAGGTTCTATAAATGTATTTGAACTTTTCCTTAGTGGCCTTGACATTGATTTTCATCGATTCAAATTTGAAACTGCGCATGAAATTTTCATAACTTGTATCATCACTATAAGACTGCTTACCTCCAGGTCCTATTTTTAGCTCCCGCCGCTCGCGATGCGGGAGCTATGGTATCAGGCTCTGTCTGTGCGGGCATGTGTGCATCCGTCAACTCATTTTGCTTTATCTCATCAACTATTTCAGGATTTGGCCTATTCTTCATGGTCACTGGCCTAAAAATATCACCAAAAACTTCAACATTTTCCTTTATCTCATCAACTGTTTCATTGACAGCCTCCTAATTTTTGCTGGACAGGTATCCAATAAAGGCCTACAAATGACATGCCTAAAGGTGACCTTGGCCTATTTTATTCAAGGTCACTGGCCTAAAAAATATCACCAAAGTCTTTGACATTTTGCTTTATCTCATCAGCTATTTCAGTTATAGGCTCCTAATTCTTCCTGGACATGCATCTCATAAATGCCTACAAATGTCGTGCCTAAAGGTGACCTTGGCCTATTTATCCTAGGTCACTGGCTAAAAAATATCACCAAAAACTTTAACATTTTGCTTTATCTCAATTATTTCAGTTACAGGCTCCTTATTTTCACTGAACATGCATCTCATAAAGGCCCACAAAGGTCGTGCTTCAAGGTGACCTTGGCCTATTTATCCTAGGTCACTGGCTAAAACATATCACCAAAAACTTTAACATTTTGCTTTATCTCAATTATTTCAGTTACAGGCTCCTTATTTTCACTGAACATGCATCTCATAAAGGCCCACAAAGGTCGTGATTCAAGGTGATCTTGGCCTATTTTTTTTTGAAGGTCAGTGGGCTAAAAATATTGCCAAAAACTTTGACTTTTTGCTTAATCTTATGAACTATTTAAGTCAGAGGCTTATAATTTTTTACCGGACATGCATCTCTAAAGGCCTCAAAATGGTGTGTCTTTGGAACTGGAAATGTCGCAGGCACTCAGGATGCAAACAAATTCTGTGAGATTTTCATCCTACTGAATAGCAAAATAACAAGGAAATTTCGGCACAGTATTAATTAAAGGACTAAATATGTCATTTTTGCTAACATTGAACATGGTGAAATTGTTTGTTCTGAAATCTGTCTGAGTCCTGTTTATTTGACACAAGAAAGGGGTTTTAATCACCACTCTGAAATAACACAATACAGTCTGATATTATTCACCATGTATGTTGCCATGCATATTTCCTCATACCAAACATATTTTACCAATTTAACCTGAGCGAACGGCAGGAGCTTCTGGGGCTGCCAGTGCCATTTATTTTATTGTTGTTGTTATTATTACAACCCCATTTCCCAAAACGTGGGAACACTGTATAAAATGTACAACCCCAATTCCGAAATTGTTAGGACAATGTGTAAATTGTGAATAAAATCAAAACTCAATAACTTTCAAATCACACCAGCCAGTATTTTATTCACAGTAGAACAGAGATAACATAGCAAATGTTGAAACTGAAAAATTTTACAATTTTTAACCATGAAATCAGCTCATTTCAAATTTGATGGCTGCTACAGGTTGCAAAAAAGTTGAGACAGGGGCCTGTTTACCATGGTGTAGCATCCCCTATTCTTTTTAACACAGAGTGGAGGTGTCAGGGCATTAAGGAGATAAGTTTCTTGAGTTTAGCTATTGGAATTTGATCCCACTCTTGTTTAATACAGGCTTCCAGTCGCTGGAGAGTTTTAGGTCTCCTTTGACAAACTTTTCATTTAATTATGTGCTAATTGTTCTCAATCGGTGAAAGATCAGGATTGCAGGCAGGCTAGTTCAGCGCAAAGACTGCATGGGCAAATAGTTCCACAATTTAAGAATAAAATTGCTTGGCATTTCAAAAGATGTTGGGATAAGGGCCATTTATCACTTGTAATGAGGTAAAAATAATAATAATGTGACTTGAAACAACTGATGTCAGCAGGTCATTGGTAAAATTGTTGAAAGGGTCGAAAACAGCGATCTTCAAAAAAAGATGGGAGGGAATTTCAATATTTTACCCTCTATTCTGCAGAACATAATTAAAAGCCCCAAGGAATTTGGAAGAATTTCTCTGCATATAAGATAAGGTCAGTCGTTCAGCTAAATACTTGTGACCTCAGATCACTCAGTCGGCTTTGCATCACAAACCCTAATTTATCAATAGATAGAATTGCATAGGCTCAGGATTGCTTTGGCAAACTTTTGCAAAAAAAATTAAAAACTGCTCTTTTTACTACCATTTTTTGACTCAGCATCTTCAAATTAGGTAATATTAGGCTTTTATGGGAAATGTAGGACCTTGTAGGGTTGTGTGATAATAATAATAATAATAATAATGATAGTAATAATAATAACAGCAACACGCCGTTGGACATCAGCACAAAGTAGAATGTTTACTGGAGTTGTTGGGTGCTTCAGATGCTGAACTAGGAGGTTGTCACTGACTGAAGTGAGTGATACTTTCATGTTCATGTTGCTGTTAAGCTTCTCGTCAGGATTCAGCCAGCAAAGAGCCACCTAGTGACACCTGCAAGTCAGTTAGACTGGCTGATACTTGATAAACTGGATTGTTCTAAGAATCATTACATCAAAATTACATTTTAATCTGAAGAGTTATTTATTTTCATGTCAATTATCTTATACTGTAGCATATAAAGCCAATTCAAGTGGCAGATGAAGTATGTATGAATCAGTGGCCTTTTTTAGTATCTCACTGTGGGCGGAATGTACACTTGGCAAAACTCAAATGCCAATCTTTCATCAAAAATAATGATGTGGTTGCAATGTCTGCTATGTTAAAAAAGTTTGAAGGGTTATATTTATTTGCTGTAGCATTTAGAAGTTTGGAATAACTGAGGAATCTTTTGTGTTTTTGGAAGAAATGGATGGTTTTTACTCACAATGAATAATCAAATGGGTTAAGAAAAAAAGGTAGGAAATTGGTGGTGTTACAGGTAACTATTACTGTTTGAAGTTATTGGTTTGTTTTTTTTTTTTGCTTTTTTCATATGATCGCAAAGCCCCAGTTTTTTGCAGCCTTTACTCCAATGTAGTATCTACACTTTGTGTCACCTCATCCGTGAAGATGGAGCGTAGCGTTTTTTTTGAGTAGTGTAACGCTTCGTAATGATGAAGAAATGCATCGATTGGTTTGAAAAAAGATCTATGTATTCTTTTTGAAGCAATGTATGATTAATGCTAATCTCTAATGCATAGCACATATCTATATGTAATGCATTATTCTATTTTATTCTAGGGGCTGATGGAGCTTGTTCAAGAGCCAGTGGTAAGGCAATCACACAGTTTTCAAGTACACATGCATTGTGCCAAATTCTGCTTGATAGTCTTGTATAAACACTATATAATGATACATACCTGTCAAGTCCTGCTCTGCTACACTTATGTCTACAGCTGTCTCTCAGCTGAATTAATTCAATGATAGTGTATTGAGTTGACTGATGCGTATTAAAGCTATGAAAATGCATTGCTTTATATGCGATTCAGTGCATAAAAAATATTTAAATAGCCTCTCTAGATAGGGGTGTCAGCCATCGGATGTAAGTCCATTTGAGGTCCCTTATCATGTTATCAGGTCATTGGCCAATCGGCTATTACATTCAATTTCAAAATCTGTTCCTGTGTGGGATCACATGGGGAAAGTTCCCCCGCCAGGGGCAAGAAGGACTGATGAACTTCAGCCAACCAGTTAATCCGTTCTTTCATTATTCTGAGTGGTTTCTCTTCCTTGTGATTTTACAATGTACAGATTTTGAAACGGTTTATAATGGCTTAGGGGTTGGGTACCTTGTAACATATTAGGGAACCTGAATTTTTTTCCCCCCTTTGATTAGAACTTTTCATACTTCTGATAAGATATATATGATGCTTTGGTACATTCTGAAAATGGACGTACCTTTCTATGGTCCTTTTATTTTGCAATTCCTTTGTACAACTACCATATCCCATATGGGAACTTTAAGTTACACCACCAGTAGTATTTATTGGTATTCCTTTGACAGGAAAACAAATTGGCTGGCAAAATCCAACTGCTAATGGGAGCGAGTTGTCCACTCCACTTCAGCACCTTGGACACCACCTATTCATCTTATGTGTAACTCAGAGACTACTACTGCTCATTAATGAGATGCAAACTGTGCTTATATCCAGGTGTTTGTGGAGATGCCATGCAGTGTACACCGGCCTCCAAAAACATCGGCACCCTTCATAAATAGTGGCCTTAAAAGCTCCAAAAAAATTGTGGGTTTTTTTTCCCCAATCTTCTTCTCAAAGTATTGACAAAAAATGAACATGGAATTTATAGAAAATATTCTTATGTTAGGATACGTATTGTTCATGAAGACATGTGGCACAATAATTGGCACCCCAGGAAAATCTCATCAAAAATGTCTGTTTCCGCTCATATTTTACTTCAAGTTCACTATAATGATAACGGAAAAAGTAAACAGACACCAATAAATGTGAGGTGACACTTAGTCCCTTAGTCATCTTCCACCAGGGTCAAGACAAAATAGTACTGTAGTGATGTGTGACAGAACGTTGTTGAGCCTCTCAGACGTTGAAAGTATTGAAAAAGTTTGGAGTACCCAATTTGACTCACTAGTTTAGAAATATAAGGTTAATTGCAATATCAAAAACTGCCTGGAAGTGGTCCGATGACAACTTTTGAAAGCGTACTGTGAGGAGGATAGAGGCTGTACTGAAGTAAACTTCAAAAATCTCCCTTGTAGAATTTTGGACACAAATAATGGCCATTTGTCAATATGTGTTCTTCTCTGTACTTCTGTTCTTGTGAACTGGAGAAACGTCATCCGTCTGAGACCAAGTACTTTCTCAATTCAAAGTTCGCATCTCGATGAGAACAGTTACCAGTCCTGGAAGTGTTCTTGACATGCCCATTTTTCCGAGGATGCATCGTAGGGTAACTTGTGTGAACTTGACAGCGCGCATAACCCAGAATTCTTTTCGGCATCCAAGTGCGAACGGGGCACGATATTTTTTTCCGTACTGTTAATGCGTTGCTATTCTGGAATTATGGTCCCCCTACAGTTGGCTTTAGTCTTACTCGCTAGCGAGCTAGTTGGCTACTTAGCTAGCAATAGTATAGCTAGCGCGCCAATGTATTTAGCTACATAGCCCACTGGCTAGCTAGCTGAAAAGGCTGAGGTTCGCTTTCAATGACTGAAGTATTCTCAGAAATAATTACGCCGACAAAATAAGGCTACAGTTTGCGTACCCTGTCGTACTCGTGAGTGAGCTCGTTGGCTTCCTAGCAAATGGTATCAAACTGTGTGTCATAACTAGCACGCCAATGTATTTAGTTACATGGCCAACTGGTTGGCGAGCTAAAAAGGCTACAGTTCGCTCACATTGGAATACTCGCGACCAACTATTTGGCTATCTAGCTAGCAAGATAAAGAGACATCGACATCTATAATGTTATAGCTAGCATGCCAATGTATTTAACATCCGAAAGTCGCTTTCACACCAGACGCGAAACGAATTTTTCGCACGAAAGATTACATTCAAAGTCAATTCAAAGACGCGAATACTCATGAAAACGTGTGTATTCGCGTCTTTGCATTGACTTTGAATGTAACCTGTCATGCTAAAAATTTGTTTCGCATCCCGTGTGGAAGCGGCTTAAGTCTTTTGTTGCTGCAATATTTGTTCGCTATTTCTTGGCTAAATACTCTTCTGGTAATTTTAAGGTGAGGGACTATTATCTGAATACATTTGGAATATTGGCTGCTTTTGGCTGTTTTATGTCGAATATGCTCCAATGTTTCTGGAGTAGAGAAACTCCGCAACAGCCGGCGGAACGTAGATAAGCTAAGCACCTTTACTAGCTTACGCTCACAGACCCCTTTTCCCCCACAGATAACATTGCTGGGGGGGGGGGGATGATGATTGCGTAATGGCAGAGGAAGTCGTGGGCTACTGCCTGGCGTAGGCTATTGCTTATTACCAACGAGAGCGCATCATCTCAAACCGTAGACAGCCTTCTGAGTGCTCCTAGCCTTGGAAGTGCACATTCTGTTTGCATTTTATTTTAACCAGTGAAAAGAATCAGATGTTGAAATGCTGAAGACGATGACGTTGACGTCATCAAGTACGTTCCTGTTCCAATTGCAGAAAGACCGTACTCTCGTCCTCCCGTCCCCGGGGAGTTTGTTCTTTCTAATGAACTCGGCAAGTCCAGACTTACGGAGTTCACAAGTTCGAACTTGGTGCACTTGTTGTTGAGAAACAGCTAATGTTTTGGTGCCAGAGAGCCTCCAAAGCTACAACCACATGCCATCCACACAGCTGCATGACATGGGGGGGTTGCTAGAGGAAAATGTCTGTTGTCATCAAAAAACAAACTCATGCAAATAGGGTTAATGAAACCCTGTGTCCCAAAAGTTCATGCACCACAGAAAAAGTCAACTCAGATTGTGAATATTCAACAGAATGTATTTATTCAAAAGCCATAGTATCCCCCCTGCGTCTTAATTACTGCCCTCAGCCTGTGGGGCATAGAATGCGCTAAGTTGTTTAGAACAGAAGGCTCAAAGTTGCCCCACTCCTGTACAGCCCTCGCATTGAGATGCTTCTTGGTGGTTGGGGGTGGACTGTGGAAGACCTGACTGTTCAGGATACCCCAGAAGTTCTCAATTGGGTTTAGATCCAGGGAGTTGGGTGGCCATTCTTCTTTTTGCAGAAAGCTGCTCAGAACACCACTGCTGAGTTGAACGAGCAGTATGTGTTGGGGCATCATCTTGCACGAAGACCATTTCCGCACGCTTGTTTAACATCTTCCTAGCAGTGACGTGGCCTGATTTCTTTTTTCTGGTGAGTAAGTGAAGTAGCACTGGCTGGGGAATGTTCTTGACATAATACTCAGCATTGATGGAGGTGCCCTGGGGTACAACATGCAACTCTGACAGCCCTGAAGATGACATCACCCCCCGCCCCCCCCCCCCCCCCCCCAGATCATGCAATGGGCGCTGAACTTGACTTGTTCAGAAGATGGCACTTTCTTTCGATCGTCGGTGTAGATTTCGCAGTTTAGTAAGGTGAGCAATCCACTGTCTTCTGTGTGCTCTCAGACCTAGTTTTTGGATGGTACACTTAGAGACTGCTTCCCCAAGATTCTTCAGTCTTTGACTGAGCCTGCAGCAGGATTGGTGTCTCTTTCCCTTGGCCTTGCAAATGAGGTCCTGGAACTCAGGACTGAGGGGCAACCTGCATGGGGGTCATCTTCAAGGAGGTCACAACTCTGGTGTCTCTGCCACCACTTCTTCACCCATCGTATGCTTCTGCCAAGGTCCTGAGCTACCTCCTTGCATGTTTTCCCTGCCTTGTGCAAGGCAATGGCTTGAGCACAGACTCGAGGCTCTGAAAGAGCAGCCTTTCCAGATTTTTGTTTGGCCACCATGGCAGCACTACCAAAAAGGTTGTCTCAGTGACAGTTCTTTCTTGGTTCCTTGGTCAACCAAGAAATTTATAGGCCTCTTGCAAACAGATGAACTAATTAAACAAGCTCACAACACCTGGCTGACCAGGTGCAACGCGGAGACAGACATGTTGCCCATTGGGGTGCATGAACTTTTGGGACACGGTGTACGCTGAAGCGTCGCATTGGATTGGGTTTTATGCAGATGAGACCAAAATAGAGCTTTAGGTCATCAATGCCAGAGGTGGGTTTAGCATAGAAAGAAAGATAGCAATTCTATTCTTTTCTAAGAGTCTCATCCCTGCTATGAAGTATGGTGGTAGATCTTTTAATGTTGTATGTTTATCTTCCAAAGGCCTGGCACAACTTGTTAGATTCATGGATCTCTGGATTCTGTCATGTACCCTCAGATTCTGACTTTAAAGCTAACTGCCTCTGGGCCATGATTAGATCTTCCAACTAGACTGTAGTCCAAAACATGCATCAAAGTCATCAGAAAAGTGGTCCGTTGAGCACAGAATCACATTTTTGCCATGACCATCCCAGTGATCAAATTTTAATAGAATTAATAGAATTAGTCCATAACCATGGACTTGGGAATTTCAAGGATCTGGAGGGATTCTGCATTGAGGAATGGTCTCAAATCCTGTGCCACATCTTCTCCAAACTGATTGCACCCAATAAGAGAAGACTCAGAGCTGTTATCTTGGCAAAGAAACATTGCACAAATTATTACATTAAGGGAATCCGGTTATGGTAGCATGCTTGTTTTTTTTTTTTTGAGAAATATACCCTGCATGGCCAAAAAAGTCACACACTCTAATACTGCATTTTGTCAGACCGCCTTTAGCTTTGACTGTGGCATGCATTTTTCATGGCATCGTTTCAATAAGCTTATGCTATGTCACAACATTTTTAGGTTACCTGAGCAGAAGGCGTGACCTATTGCGATCCCCTTTTGTCCGTCGTCGTGCGTCGTCCGTCGTGCGTCCTGCGTCGTCCGTAAACATTTCCTTGTGAACAAAATAACTTAAGTATTTATGAACCAATTTTGATGAGACTTTGTATGCAGGCTTATATCCATAAGATCTTGGACGAGTTCGAAAACCAGATTGATTCGATCATAATTGATGGAGTTATTGCCCTTTGTTGTATTATTATCATAAGCAACCTTGTGAACACAATAATTTTAGTAAATATTGGTCAATTTTCACGAAACTTTGCATGCTGGCATATATCTATAAGATCTCAAAGAAGTTCGAAAACCAGACTGATTCAATCAAATTTGATGGAGTTATTGCCCTTTGTTATATTGTCATCATAAGCCACATTGTGAATACAACAACTTAAGTAAGGGTCATTTAAGGATGTGTCATGTTTAGGTTTTGGAGGAAACTGGAGTATACCTGGAGAAAACCAACAACCTGTGGTTGGTACTTGGCAACTGCCTGTACAGTTTGAGGGGAAAATGCCCCGCAGGATGCGGTTTTACCTCAGAAGTAGAAAAGTAACTTGACATATGTTAATGAAGGTATTATTCCTTCCTTTCACTGAAGCGTTTTTTGTTCAAACGCAAAATGAAGTTTTTATGAGCATATTCACAGACCGCACCGACCAAACCTATGTATTGTCAACTCTGTCAGTGCAAGCCTATTGTCTTGCATTTACTTTTTTATACCTAGATATGCTGGAAACCAGTTATCTTTATAGATGGAAGTGTCTTGAGGTGCTTTATAAAAATTGTGAATTTCATGACCCCCAGGCTCCATGTTCGCCCCTGGGGAGGGGGTCAAGTTTACTATAGTTTATATAGGAAAATTATACTTTTGGGTATATTCTGTTTAATTTCTACTGGAGATCATTCACACTTGATTGACATTACAACAATGAGATGATATTATGATATTTTTGACAGTTTCCCTTACCCAGGGGCTAAGGGGCAGGGCCCAAGGGTCAAAATGGCTTGAGAAATCTTCTTTGCTTAAAGAAAATAGCCACAAGTTATATACATACAATTTAGAATACTCTATTGCTTATGATACTGGTTTCCATTAATCTGATCCCTGGGGTCAAAATTAGGGCCACGCCTAATGGCCAAGGTTTATCATTGGATATACTATACTCAGGTGACCGTTAAGGCCCATGGGCCTCTTATTTTCTGTGCAGAGTTGCATTCATGATTCACCAAGATCTTGTACTGATGGCAGGGGAGTCTGACTGCTGCATAATGTCTTCTCCAGCACATCCCAAACATTCTCAGTGGGGTTAAGATCTGGACACTGTGCTGTCTAATCCACAAGTGAAAATGAAGTCTCATGCTCCCTGAATCACTCTTTCACAATTTGAGCCCCATGAATCCTGGCATTGTCATCTTGGAGAATGCTCATGTCATCAGGGAAGAAAAAATCCATTGATGGAAAACCTGGAAATTCATCATATTCAGGCTGTCAGATGACCTCGTTTTTGGGCACATATTGTTGCTGAACCTAGACCTGACCAACTTAAGCAACCCTAGATCAGAACAATGCCCTCACAGGCTTGTTCAGTAGGCATGAGACATGATCGGAGTCTCATGCTTCATCTGCCTCTCTTCTAACCCTTATGCACCCATCTGGATTCAGACTGCATGAGCTTTTTCCATTGCTACAGAGTCCAATCTTTATGCTTCCTAGCAAATTAATGCCTGTTTTCCCAAGAGAGAGAAGCGCACCTGAGGTGTGTGAGCTGTAATCAAAGCGGAGTACTGGGAAAGCAAAAGGGGCGGAGTTACAGAACAGAGCGGAGCAGGGCAGAGTTAATAGTAGTAAACAGTGATATCTACGCACCTAATCAAAATATGTGAATGTTAGTTGGTTAGTTAATGTGCAGATAAAGGGATTAGTCTACAGTAAAATCACCAGAACTAACTAAAAAGCCTAGCGGTTAATTAATATGGTAATTTCAGAAAAGCAGGAAGGAGGGTAAAACGAGTCTTGAAGGAAGTTTGTGAAATACCGGAAAACTTCCGAAATCACCCGAAGGGTGTCTGCACGCTGACAGGGGAATGCACTATCAAGAGAACACAAATCACATCAGAAATTACAGGGGAGACGATGTGCAATGCAATAATGGAATGGAAAAAATAAACATGAAAAATAATAAATACAGAAACAGACAGATGCAGTATCATAACAGCTAGGGCGTGTATGTTAATGGCTCAGGTGATTGCAATTCAGTTTGTTTATGTTTTGAGTATCAAGTGGATCAACACTGAAGGCGTCAATTTATAGCCACTTTCATTCAAATTTACCAATGAAAGAGTCAGTAATAGTGGAGGGCACTGCATGCCAGGGTCATGTCTTTTTGAATAAATTAAAAAATGTGCATTTTAATCCAAATATTTTTTTTTCTTTAATCCCTTAATCTCTAACTTTTCACTTAGGTTTTCCTTTAAGTATGTTCGAAGACCGAAAAAGCATTTTGTTACATATTTTAGGAGAATGAACCATACATCTGCTGGTTGTAGCTCTTCACTGAAGCCATATGTGACTCATACAGAGAGAAATATTCAAAACCAGTGCGCCATGTGTCAATAGCCCAGCATTAAATCAAAAGGAAAATATTTAGATCTTGTACATATTTTATACCCATTTTCCTTTCATTCAGCGGGAGATGCTTGGGATTGCTTGAAACCTCGGGCTCTCCACGACAATTTAAAATAGGCCTGAAGTTCCACAAGTTTAGCTGCATTTCATGGACCCATATTTAGGTCTGTATGTTTTTTGGGGTTAAGTGTACACAGTTTTCCATGTCATGGAAAATTCTCTAAACCTGCCAGGCTGCGAGGGAGTGACGAAAGTACCAGATCCTTGTTTGCTCATACCTAACTCACCAAATCTATGGAAATTGCTAGCAGATTGCTGCTGATCCATGAAGGGCTCATCCAATCAAAATAGTTCACGGGCCTGAAATTGAAATGACAGCAGGTAAAAGGCCAGACACAGTCTGCTAGCCTTAAAATGACGCTGTCCTGCTAAAGGCACCATCTGCCCGAGCTAATTTGTAGCACAGACGCATGTGGCACTCTGACAGCCTCCTTTATTAAACAGGATTAGCACAGCTAGAGACTTGTCTAGGTTATGACCACGACATCACCCTGCCCTAATGTTTACCACAAGCTGTTCATTTGAGCACTAATTTTTTTACCTTAGATTTTGAAGGATTAATATCTGATTGGCAATACCATCGGGACCTTGCTTAATTGATCCACAGTTTGTTACTCTAACTACTGATGATCTAGCGACTGTGAGGGGTCATCGGTGACTATGAAGTGAGTGTTGATCCTCTGTACTTTTTTCCCAACCAGTCCCAGTGCTTTATTTTTCATGCAGTTGAGAGCTGATTTGATTTGATTGGAATTGATCATGGGAAAGAAAATTGAATATTTGAAATTACGTAGCATGTCGCCATGAACCATGAGGATGACGTGAAAATGTTATGTAAAATGCAGTTTCAAAACGGTTCCGTCAACATCATCTGCCTCATATTTTGAGTTGGCCTGAGGCAGTTCAGCTGCTCAGTGTTTTGATTTGTAGGACCTCTGAAATGTGGTTCAGTTTCGAAAAATTGCGCGAAGCTTGTCAAAGTGAGTAATTACCAAATGTTATTCTGAACATTTTTTTTTTTTTTTGAACATTATCACTTTCGGTGCTCAGTGTTTTATTTCATTGGCTGGTTTTGACTGTTCTTTTGCTTATACTACAAGTGTTCAAAGTTGAAGGGCGTGCACTGTTATCCAGATTGCATGGTATCGCTGTTCCAGCCATTTTGCTCACATTGCACCTGTGTGTTTGATCCGAGGATGTATGTCACTGAACGGAGCACGTGACAAGTCACAGCTGTTGGCTTCATTTCCCCGAGCAGAAGTTGGGCAGTTGCTTTGGCTGATCCCATTTGCAGATTTCCTCCTGCAGAATTAGGCTAGCTTGGTGTTTGTTGATGGTTGCAAGGCATCATGGGAGCCTGGAGCTTAAGTACGCTGGTTAGCAGCGGTAGTATAAAACCAAGCCATCAGCTGAGTCCCAGAGAAGTCTCTCAGGAGAGCTGAAAGCCGTAGGATCTCTACAGAAGCTCACTAAACCCAGAGCTAAACGCACAAACATGGTTCTTAACGATTCTGAAGAGGACTCTGTCTTTGGAATTGAAGTGTCTGTGAGTATATGACTCCGTATTGCTCTTACTTGGATATTGTGTTGAACTTATACCGAATACGAATACCTTCTGTGGTCCATGAGGTCTGAATTATAGTCATGATTAATGACTTGTGCTTTTGCTTATTGTGTGGGTCTGGTCTCCGCACTTTAGACAGAACAGAACAAAACTTCTGTTCTGCCTCTGCCTTACAAATAATGCATGAAGCTCTATATCTTTTTCAGGGAAGGCTTTGCTTTGTTCAACAATACAATTCCAAACTACATGCATTACAGTAACATGACTCCATAGTAAAGGAGTCTAGGCGTTAAACTGGCCTGTCTTCAGTCCAGACCTGTCTTCCACAGAAAATATTTGGTGCATTGTGGAACAATTATATGATAAAGGAGGCCGTGAAGTTTTGAGCAGCTGAAAACCTAAATCAAACAACAATGGAAAATCATTTTGCTTTCAAAACTACTGCATTTGGTCTCCTCATTTTCTAAATGCTTACAGGGTGTCATTAAAAGAAGAAGTGATAGAACTCAGTGGTAACCATGCCCTTATCCCTACTTTTTTCAAATGCATCCCTGGCATCAAATTCAGAACGAGCTTGAAAACAGTAACATTGCTCAGTTTCAACATCTAATATTTTGTGTTTGTACTATATTCAATTGAATATTAATTTTAAATGATTTGCAAACGATTTAATTGTTTTCATTTACATGTCACATAACTTTTTTGCAAATGGGTTTTATCTATCTATCTATATATCTATCTTTGTATCTATCTATGTGATGGCAAGCATAGCCAATGACAGTGTTTATGGAGAGCTGCAGTACTGGAAGATAATATGCAGTAGATTTAACAATAAAAGCAAGGAGCTGTAATATGTTTCATTTGGTAATTTGAAGTTGAAAATGGGAAAAAGCATGAATTGGTTTTTTTTTAATTAAAATTATTCACTGTATATTTATTTATCTTGTTGTCAAGCAAGTTCGAACAGAGTTTTTCGTGGAGGGCACGTGGATCATTTCAGCACAAGCACATCCGTTTTTTCTACTGAGAGGTGTTCTTTCTTTTTACTTGGCAAATTCGCCTCTATAAGAGCAATCCACCAAGGGGCAAGCACCCCTGGCTTTTATGTGGAATAGGAGATGAGGCTGATTGGTTTATCTCATAATGCGCCCAAACCACAACTATGACTAATGACAGACTAAGTACAACCCCTTTGAACCATGCACCTTACTTTGCGCTTAGTGTTTCCTCCATTAAACTTGTTAAAGTGGATTTAGACTCGCCCCAAATGCACTTGCACCGTGTGGTTTTGGCTGTGCACAAAAAATAGTTGAAACATTGCCCGATGTCTTTGTACTGTAATGAAATGGGCATCTATTTGACCTGAAACGATTTGTTTTACAATGTGGTTTTAATTGAGCAGTGGCGTGTTGTAAGAGACGTAAATGGCCTTCAGTAACCTTACCATTTAATCGAGGTATCGTTATCATCTATGACAGTGAGAAGTTCAGCGTCTGGTAACATTATTACTGAAGGCAAACAGATGGTCAGATAAAGAGTAACTTTCCCAGTCATGCTCACTAAGTTGAAAGCACTGTTTGGGTTCCAAACTCTACCTCTAGGGTATAAAAAGAAAACTAGACATTGAAGTTACAGCAGCATTATAGATTTAAATTAGGTTATTCTCTATTTATTCCTTATTAACAGGGCAATGTAATTGTTTCATTTGCTGGCATATTTTGTTTATACATTTAACAAGTATTTTACTTGCTGACTTGTAACTGGAAATTTTTATTAAAACTGATGTAAAATGCATCTTGAATTTGGTTTCAACTGAAATCAGCAGCAGTTAAGAACAGTAGAGAATGTGACTCCTTCATTGGCCAGTGAAGTGTATGGAAAGGTATTACTAATTACTTACTCACTCAGGCTGCCTGTTTGAGCGGGTGGCAGGTTATCCACTTGAGATCTCTATGGCCGCTTGTGGGGAATAGTGATGATTGGCTTGATTTTATTGCTCATACATTTTACTCAGCCGACCTAAATTTTGCTCCCACAGGAGCATGATGTGGAGACCCCACATGGCACCCTTCACTGTACCCTGAAAGGGTTCCCCAAAGGAAACCGGCCAGTCATTCTTACCTTCCACGACATCGGCCTGAACCGTAAGCCTCCTCCCTGTGAATTCAGCTTAAAGGCTTAATTATTCCTGTGCTTGGGCCACACGTTCCCCTTCAGAGGATCGTTCTGCTCATGTTCCATATGCTTTTGTTCGTTTGTCCTTTCCTCAGACAAATCCTGCTTCAACTCCCTGTTCAATCATGAAGACATGCAGGAGATCATGCACCACTTTGCAGTGTGTCATGTGGACGCCCCAGGGCAGCAAGAGGGAGCCGCTACCCTCCCCACAGGGTGAGGGCCCCCTCCCCTTTACCCCCACCCCACCCCATCTCGTGCATGAGGTCAACTTATGAACCATACTTACTGTAGTGTGTTTATCACCTGCAGAACACCCCATCTGGGAGACAGGCCACGTTATATGGCCACAGTAACTGAAGCAGAACATATTAAGCAAAGACTTAGTTGTACTTTAACAGCCTTATTTTATACATCTGATAACTTTTAGATTTGGTTGTCATTTTTATCAACAAGTAAATGACTTTTTTTTTTTTTTTGCACATTTCCTGACAAATATAGGCATGTCAATGGCTCAAATTGATCTTGATTTTTTTTTTCAACGTTGATTTTCTTACAGGTACAGCTATCCCTCCATGGACCAGCTGTCTGATTCTCTTCTGTCAGTGCTTAAGCATTTCGGGTAAGTCACTATTTAGTTCATAAAAACGTTTATAAAGGTTACAATGAGTTCAGTCTGATGCTTTGACCCTTTCCCTTGTACCCCTACAGGCTGAGCAGTATCATTGGGATGGCCATTGGTGCTGGGGCCCACATTCTGGCTAAGTTTGCAGTGAGTGAACATTTCTGCCTCCTCCATGTGCCGACTTATGCTCTTAGATTAAAGCGAGATTAAACTTCAGTTAAATTCCACCTTGTGCATACCGCCGTGCTGATACTGGCAGCTAAATCCTGATTAATATGTCGACTCGGGTATAAGTCATAGGAATGTTCTTTGGTTGCCTAGCAGTTGTGCTGGGCAGTGAAGAAACTTAATTGGTCTTTTTACTTGTAAGGCCACGTTTCACTGACCTTCTTAGAGCTCTGAAAAATGAGAACACAATTTAATTATTTCCACACAGCCTCTTGTAGGTTTGCAGCCCACGAATGATGAAGAATTCCAACCTTTTACTCCCCAAAATAGCCTTACTGTCAGTTATTTTGGATTAAAAAGGCAATAGCATTTGGACTGTTACCATACATTTTGAGGTTGTAGTTTGCATCCCTGTTAGTGCTCCATTTATGCATGAATGTTTGATACGCCATCAAAAAGAAAGCAAAATGTTAATTTCATTTGTCAGACAAAAAACCTTGGTGGTTACACAATATAACATTGTTATTCCGTGCTGTAAATATTGGTGCTTAACTTAATGCATAGTTACTGGACACAGTGGTCACAGCACTCCTGCACCATTACCCCACTGTGTGAAAGTGAATAGAGGTTGATAGATTGTAATCATAACAGTGCAATTGATCTTTATCATGCCACAGAGCATGGCAAACCATTAAAAGTTAAATGTTTTATCATGCGATTACACATAGTATACAGATTATATCAATAGATATACTATATTTAGTAACTGCGCTATACTGTGTATCCAGGTGGTAACCCTCTATAAGTGTGTGAGTGGTTGATGTAATTTAAAAATTTTTGAGTTCAACGGCATCTCCCTGTATGGAAAGCAAAGATAGGAAGATTTATTCACTCTAGCTGTACGCCTGGCTCCATTCTAATATTGAAGTACTTTAAGTGGCCAGAAGGGGGAGCGCTTTGTCACCACTGCATTGTTTTGTGCACAGCTGGACCATCCGGACTTGGTGGAGGGCCTGGTTCTGATCAACATCAATGCCTGTGCTGAGGGCTGGATGGATTGGGCTGCAAACAAGGTACCACAGACAAGCATCCCATGTCATCGCGCATGATATCAGAAAGGCACCACCTTGTTGCTGGGAGCTAGCAATAATGATAAAGAAAAGTCTGCAGTATTGTCAAAAGATTATCCTCGAATTGAACTTTTAAATATACTCGAGACAGTAAATGTATATATTAATTCATGTATTCATTAAAGACATATATTTCAAAGGAGAGAAAATGACAGTTTTGTATGGTACTGTGATGTGTAAAATGAAAACAGCCTCCCCTTTTTTCACTCTTTTTCTCCAGATAACTGGTTGGGCTCAAGCACTGCCTGACATGGTCATCACACACCTGTTTGGAAAGGTACGTGAGCCTTTCCAGCGTTATTCCTGCTATTTTTTGGATAGTCTTTTAATTGTCACTTAATAGCTTTTGTACAGTTAGGGTTTAACGGTAATAGATACACTTAGGAAAAGAGAGACAGTCACTCCAAAGGAAGCTTGAAACTGTTTACACTCCAAGCCACTCGGCTGATCGTGATGTTATGTCTCTCTACAGGAGGAAATCCAAAATAACCATGACCTCATTCAAACATTTCGTCACCATATCACCACCGGTATAAATCAGACTAACCTGCAGCACTTTGTCAGATCCTACAACAGGTAAGACCTCAAGTTAGCACTTCTTGTATAAAAGTGCTCACGCCGTCTCCAGTTTTATGCTGACGTTAACTATTCTCTCTACAGCCGCAGGGATCTGGAGATAGTGAGACCAGCCCAGGGAGGAAATGCCAATGTGAAAAGTTTGCAGTAAGTTATAGATTCATTAGTAAATCAAATTTCCACTGTGTGTTGTTTTAAATGTCCCTCTAGATCTCCGGTTGATTATTAACGCTCTCTTGGTTCTCGTAGATGCCATGCTCTTCTGGTTGTAGGAGACAGCTCACCTGCAGTAGATGCTGTGGTAAGTAAATCATATCATTTTGTAGGCTTAACATCATGTGCACCTTGCGGATGCTCCGATCTAGAACATTGTACATAAATAGAGGGTATTTCTCACTGAATTTCCCCTTCCTTTTTTGCTCTTAAAACAGCTCTTAAGACTTAAAACAGCCTTATTCCTTAGTTCTGAGACTTGAAATACTAGAACAGATAGACAAAACACAAGTTTAAAAAAAAAAGAATATCTTATTTGCTGTCACAGGTCATGACATTATATGACTGATTATTTTGGGAATCTGGAACTCAAAACAGGAAACAAAAACTGTTAAACAAATACTTAATGTATTTATGTTTTATATGTTATTTATCAGATGCCATTTCCTCCACAGGTGGACTGCAACTCCAAACTGAATCCGACAAAAACCACACTGCTCAAGGTGCTCGGTCTATACTCTCTTCTTCTCTTGATTTTTGCTGTAACAGTGTGAAACAACAGCCGATCAACCTCATGCTGTGTTTGTTGCTCATTCGCTGCCAAGTTCAGACGGCTTGGGTCAGAAGTTAAGCCGGTACAAGAAATTTCATTACGAACTCACAAGGAAAGGTTTTGAGGTTCAAAAACTGACGTGCTTTGCTGAGACACTGATTAAGTACTTATAAAGGAATAGCGAGAGCTTTTGAAATGGTGTTAGTAGGACATGCTGCTCGAAGCCCTCACACACCTGTCTCCTTGTACAGATGGCAGACTGCGGAGGGCTACCACAGGTGGATCAGGTGCGTAAAGACTCCTTGTGACTCTAAAGTCAACTCATCTGAGAACAAGCAGAAGTAGGTGACATATGGTCACTGCTAAGCCCATTAAGGACTTGTTTGCCAGTTTTGTGTTGGAAACTGACGCTCCTTTATCCAGTACCCTGGCACAGGTCGGGGGATTAACAGCCATTTGATACCCTATTAGTCCCTTTGAGTGAGTATTTGTGCTAGAATAGGCATGCAAATCCAATGTTCTGTCTCAAGTGGCACTTAACTGTCTGCCATGTGCTGTCGCAGCTTGTCTACCTCTTTTGATGAATGTTGCTGTTGTCGTTGCATTCACTCACGGCTTAAAAGATGCAAACATTTTGTGTGGCCGTGGCTTTTCTCCTGAGAGATTATCTTACCTGCTGACCTTTCTCTCTGTTCTCAACAGCCTGGAAAACTGACAGAGGCCTTCAAGTACTTCATCCAGGGCATGGGCTACAGTAAGTCTATGGAGTGTCACTATTCATTATAACCTGCTCTCGGCAACTGACTGAACTTCATGAATTGCCACCAATGACAGTTCTAAATATAAAGCTGAAACTCAGCGCAGGCTCGAATGGGTAGGTAGTGTCGCTCATGTTTTAAGACTGCAGTAGTGCTGTGTTTTATTGAAAAATGGGTGGAGACTCCTGCAGGCTAGCTTATCACTACCGATAGCTTGGCAGAATTTACATGGGGAAATGAAAACACTTGAAACACTTTACATTGCTGTGATACATAATATCATCATGGCCAAGCAGTGTTTCAGAATGTTCTCTAAACTCAACAATTAGTCTATAGCAGAGGTGGGCAACGAGGGAATTCTGTTGCTGGTTTTCACACCAGTATCTGGCCTAAATTAGTTCATTACCTTAATTAGCTAAAGCATCTGAGGTTTCTGCTGCATCTCTTCAAATTCTTACGATTGATCAACAAACACTGCACTTTTCTCCCTAAATGAAGCTACTGTATAAGCAAATACATGTTTCTGTATACATCCAATTTGTTCAATTAATCATTGTAATCGGAAGAAGTAAAATCTTGCCAACACACTGGCCCTCCAGGACCGGAATTGCCCACCTGTGGTCTAATACAGTGTTACCCTGACTAAATGGTAATCAACAAATTAAAAAAAAAAAAAAAACATGATGACTAGATGGCATTTTAAACTGGTTTCACATGGCAGTTTAAGAGCTGTATAAGAGTGCGGCAGGTGGAAGGGGGTGTCTCAGTGAGTCGTTCAGAGAGATGTTCCCCTCGCAGTGCCCGCCGCCAGCATGACCCGACTGGTACGCTCTCGCACCGCCTCTGGCTCCAGCATCGGCTCCAACGGGAACCGCAGCCGCTCGCACACCTACGAGGAGAACAGGAGTCGCACCCACTCCGGGAGCGCCCAGCGGGGGCGCTCACACACGGACATCTCCATGGAGAGCGCCAACAACCTCGCCATCGACCAGGCCCTGAGGCCCGGCGAGGTGTCCTGCTAAGATGCCGGCCGTCAGCCCTTCCCGTATGTACTGACCTGCTGCTGCTGGTGATAAACCCAGGACTCTGTGATAGCTCGCCCTCTAGCTAACACAATGAGAGAAATCTCCGTTGTCACAAAATTATTCTTTATGGCTTTTTTATCTCACGATATGCGCACAGAGTTTGAAAAAGCTTGAAAAGTAGCGCTCTGCAATCCCCCTAACAATAGTGCAGTCCTGGCTTGGATGGGTTCATGGAGGGGAAAGCAGTACAGGCAGGAGAGCTCCCCCTTTCTTCAAAACTAGTTTCTGCCTTTTTTTTTTTAACTATGTCTGCTTCCATGTTCACTGCTGGCGTTCTTTCTACTTATCAAATTCTGAAGAAGCTCATCTTTTTTAAATGTTTAGACTGACAGTCTGCAGCTTTCTAAGCAATATGGCTGTGTACAGAATATATGCGTACGACTAGAAGGATTTTAAGCGTACTGAGAGAAACGATTCAAAATAACGGTGACGGCTTCTTTTTTAAACTCACACTAGAAGTAGCTGAAGTAATTTTGATATATTAAAGGCCCAAAATATGGGTCTGTGATAACATGTGCTTTAGATTGCTGTTAACTGATTTGTCCCAAACCAGAATTTAGATCTGTTCCTTGATGAACTGATGGTAATCATTATATTTGTGTTATTAAAAATGTTATATAACTTTTTCAAGTAAGCTTCAAAAAGCATATTATTAAACTTGTTTTGCCATTGTGTTCTAAATGGAAATAAAATTTTATGTCTGCAATACTAATGATTGTATTACTTCAGGCAGTGTTATTGCTTGAGCTATTGATGTTGTAAGTTTTATATGCTGTAATTACAGCTGGACTTAAAATGCAATTTTTCTGTAACTTATATGTGCATTTAATATACTTCTGCACTATTTTATCGGAGCAATCTAAACCAATGATCATACAGAAACTGAGTTTTCTGATTGCTAATTCATTTAATGATTGCTTTTTAACTTGCACTACAGAAAAATGCTCTGTACAGATATAAATTTCCTTTTACTGGAAAAAAAATAAATAAAATGTTTAACATGCTATACAATTTGTTTGAGTGTTTCTAACCAGATTATTCGATTAAAAAGAAAAGAAAAAGCTTTATAATTTTACCTGGAATGACAAAATCAACCTGAGACATTCAAGTGATGAAATGTGCAATATAAAAAAATATATCAATTTATTTTAAATAAATTCTTTAAAATGAAGGTGCACATAAACATACCAACTTGAAACATAGTGTTGCTGTTGAGAGCTGAAGAATAATACAAGGGCGATCCCAATTAATATTGCATCTGACCAGGGACCAAATCCTGTGTTTAATCTCATCTGCTAGCATACATGAACACTGCTCTGCATTTCTGTTTTCACAATGTTTCTTATTTTGCACGTAGAAAATAAGTTCAATATCAAGCTCACAAAGCAAGTCAGAGTGAAATCGATGGCGTCATACAAGAAGAGCGTTAGTGGCATTTTACAAATTTTATATGAGAGCCAAAAAATTGCCACAGCACCACCTGAGAAAAATTTGCCTGCAGAAATGACTTTTTAAAAAGGCATTTTAACCACTTTAGGATAGGAATTGAGACTGCAGACTTGGGCAGGAGATGGGCTAGTCTCAGTTATTCCAAAACAACCAAAAAGTCATTTTTGACCAAAGTTTCACTTATGCCCTTCTTGCATAAAGCCATTGAAATGATAAAAGTATAAAACATCCCAGAGCTGTACACAAAAAGAGAGTCCTGTACCGTGAGATCATGTTGCCAATATTGAACATTTCTTTGGTCATGGACCATGGTCATCCTCCATCAATTTTAGTGTCCGTCTGTGTCACGCTACTTTTCCGGGCCAGAACTTCTAAACAGTTCAACATTTCTGCGTGAAATTTAATGCGTGAAACTTGTTGCTATATGATCAGTCAGATGATATACATTAGATGCCCGTTTGTCAGATTTATGTAATGCATTTATTATGACGGGGCTTTTCATAATTCTGATTTTTTTTTTTTTTGTTTTGTGTTTTGCAACAGAAAAAAGGCATATTGTAATGCAACAGCACCGAGTCATTTTCATTTCAGTGCACTACAACTGTGCTTTTTAATTATTAATGCAAATATTTTGGTTTATAACTATTTCATACACAATTTTATTTCCAATAGGAAAAATAATATTTTATGGATGTCAGAAGTGCATCCTTTTTTACCCCCAAGAAGTCCATGTGCAAAGTATAAACGTAAAAACTTTTAAAGGATAGAAATTTTCAACTGCCAAACAGGGCGCCAAGAAAAAAAAAAAAAACTGAAAAATGCCTCATGGGTTCATTTGGACTGTCGTCTTGGTCAGTGTGACACAAAGCTGAAAGCCTTTGGCTGCATTCGAATTGTAAAAAAATAACATCCTATTGTCTAATTCCCAGAGGTGTAAAATCCAGGGGTTAGAAAGTAAAAGTCCTGCCAAGTTTTTCGCCCTCCCACAGAATGAGCTGATCACTCATATTGGCTGTATTCCCTGTCCAAAGTAAATCCAGGTGGTTGGAATAAAGTTTTAGGTAGGATTTTTACTTTCTTAACCCGGACTTTACACCTGTGCTAATTCCTAACTGCTTTGCTTAAACTTTGATGGAAACGTCACGAGGTAAAGGAAGGGCGTAAAGGTGAAATCATAACGGCTTAGGAAAACAACCGCGCTAATGGCAGAATCTGAATGTACTTACACTAGGCAACGTGATCATGCGTCTCTCGCTTGTCATGTAAATTTGTTTTTGTGATCGGTGTGCCCTGTGCTAAAGACGACAAGTTAGGCAGCATTGAAGCACCTTTCCTTTACATGTAAAGTATTCAACATCCTTATCATGGCTGCCACGTAAATAATTCCGGGTCATTTTCTAGGAGTTAGGAACCTTCCTAAACAAAAAAGACCATTTGAACGCAGCACTTTGTCTTAATTAACGATCTCAGGGTATTCGTAGTAGCGCACCAGGTCTGCGAAGATGTCGTTGGGGTTGCGGCAGCTCAGGTTGCAGAAGCATGCATTGATCCACATGACCTGCCAGGAGAGTATGGCTCCATTGGGACACCGGAAGTCCACAAGGATGGTCTTGGACTTGTAGGGGATGCAGCAACGTTCATCTGTACAGACACCGCAGTACTTCGGCCTGTATGGCCTGGTACTGACACAACCAGAAATGGTGAAATTCTGGCTCTGCTCTTCCCTGTAGATGTTCAGGCATTTCTTTCCTGGCTGGGAGAGAAATAGACAGTGGCGGTGTTTATGAGGTGTCATACTGTGCACAGTGTTCTCAATTCACTACATATGCATTCACTTCAGTATTACTCAGAGCGAGGCTACACCAGATGAGCAGTTCTACTGCAGATGAAAAAACTCACACCTTGATGTGCTTGGTGATATCAATGTCACAGGGGCGTAGGTTGCACAGACGCGATTCCTTCACCATTTCACACTGGTTATTGTCATTTGAGATGCGCATGGACAGCCCTCGTCCACAGGTCTTAGAGCAGGGACTCCAGGATGTAGTCTGGGTCACACAGTTCCTGTGCCAGACCTCATTGGTACTTGGGTATACTGTGCCAACACATGAACTCACAAAATTACATTTAAAGCAAGAATAAACAGCAACCTCATGAATACAGATTGTCAGCACACATCATTGCAATTTAATCTACAATTGGCATTTTAAAATTTTTTATTGTTACATTGGTCTTCTGTTTGTTTAATTTCTACTTTTATCTGTTCATATACAATTTGTTGTTCCCTATGCTGGTTTTTATGGGGTCTGCTTTCTACAGTTGGGGGCCTTCGAGCAGAATCCAAACGTAAACAGAATAAAAAAAAAGATTAATCAAAAACCTAAAAAATAAAATCAAACTAGAAGGCACTCGGTAGAGCGCCTACCTTCGCCACGCAATATATCTCTTCTTTTGGTAACAGAATATGTTCCGGATCACTTCCAGAATTAAATAAACTCTTCCTTGGGTTACCACCTATCATCCTACCAAATTTTGTGCCAAACCGTTCATAACTTTTTGAATTATTCAATCAGAATTATCACACCGACCTGCGCTAGACAGATATATTTTGATTCTTCCGGATCCAGAATCCAAAATATGTTACCTCCGAAATTGAATTTACTCATCCTTAGACTACCACTTATCACTTTACGAAATGTTGTGCCAAACGCAATATTAAAAAAATATTTGAATATTGAAATTCAGAAATTCAAATTCAAATTCATTTAGCACAATGTTACCACGTCTGAAAACATTTTAAAATTATTTCAAGGTAGTCTCCTTCAAAATACCTCTGGTTTATCACAAATGAAGAATTAAGTATTTGACGTGCCCTTAAAAAGCTGTGATAGTATGAAAAATGCACTTTAAAACAGAAAGCAGTGATTTCTGAATTTAATTTCAATTCCATTTCCTTGCAGACATTATCAAGAGAAGATATGTAAGGTTTTGTCTGGTCAACTTTTATTTGTAAATAACAAAAACATCCATTCCCAACAGTCAGGCAGTCAACATATTCCAAAAAAAAAGTTGAGACTAGGGCAACTTAGGACTAGTAACACGCTGAAAATATAAATAATGATGTGATTTGAAAAAGCTGATGTTAGCAGTTGATAGAAACCATAATATGGTACAAAAGCAACATTCAGGGCTAGGAATTACCAGTTTGTCCAGAAATGCGCATGAAAATCATTGAGAGGTTTAAAAACAACGTTGCTAGGAGCTCCCGGCTGCTGGATTAGCTCATTTGAAAAATGCACTGTTTGACTGTGCAAAGCGCCCACCATGGCAACAGATCGAAACCTTTGTAGTGCCAGTGCAGACTGTGGCCAGCAGCCTTGCGAGAGCAGTGCATAATTTGCTTCACGCTGATCAGAGTATACGCGAGGGATACAGTCGGTTTGGGTCTGCAATGGACGCTGTTAAAGTGCCTCCTGCTGACCATCTGTATACTTGGCAGTTACGTTCTGAGCTGGCACCTGTTTGGGTTTCCTCCGAGCACATTCTGTGCATGCGCGGTTTGAATGCACATGTGAAAAGCAGCAGCGGCTGACAGGAGTGTTTCTGTGGAGAACCGTCAACTGTCTCACTCTCCTGAGCTGGTATTGCACGAATCACATATGAGAACGCATGAAAGTAGTTTGCTGATTGGGCATTCCAGATTTGGGTCAGATTGGAGATGCCAAATTGAAAAAAGTCAATGCTCCTCAAAGAAAGATAGGCAGGGATTTGGATATTTCACTCTCTTTGGTGAATAACATGATTACATGATTGAAAGAATCTGGAGAGATTCCTGCATGTGAAGAGAATGGGCACAAGCCTAAACTGAAAACCCACCATCTCCGATCACTCAGATGGTACTGCATCAAGAACTGTCATTTATCTTTAAGGGATATAATCACGTGGGCTCAGGATTACTTTGGTAAACCTTTCAAAAGTACTACAATATATAGCACATCCACAAATACCAATAAGTCAGGAGTTTTTGGAAAAAATTGTGGGCTCCGGACCAAAGAAGAACAGGACCATCCAGACTGTAACCAGCAAAGGAGTCCAAAACCCATTTTCTACCATGGTATGAGGTTGGGTCAGAGCTGTGGGCAAGGGTAACTTGCACTTCTGTTAGGGCACCATTTATGCTGAAAGTACGCTGAGATTTTAGAGCAACATGTGCAGTATTTAAGACGACATCTATTCTAGGTAAACTGATGCATTTTTCAGTTAGATAACACAAAACTGCATTCTATGTGCTCTAAAAGGCATGGCTGTATAAGAAGAAGGTGTGGGTGCTGGACTGGCCTGCCTGCAGTTTGGACTTGTGCCCAATAAAGAACATGTGGCCCATTATCAAACGAAGACCCCATACTGTTACAGACCTTAAGACTTGTTTGCAAGAGCAGTGGACCAAATTGCACCTGAAGAACTTAATGACTAGGTGTCTATAGTGCCTAAACATTTATTAAGTGTTGGGAATTAGGAATGGCAACATTGCAGTGAGGTAAATACTTTACTTTCCCAAGTTTTTTAAAATATATTTCAAGAATTAAAATTGAATTTAGTATTTATTTTGAAAAATCTATAAAATTTATGGGATGAGATATCAAATAATGCGCTGTTGTATTTTTTTCAACTTAATACGGGCGAAAGATAATTTACTTTCAGTTATAATTTTAATTTAACATAACATCCTAAATTTTTCTGAGTTTGAGTTGTAATAGCTCCATTTTGCAAGGAACTCAGGTACTTTGAGTGTGGAAATAAACCTTTCTAACAAAGAAACAAACATAAGATTCGGGTAAATCCACCAAAACTGAGAATTGCAACACTACGTTTGATTGAAGGCAGTGAATTTTTCCACTATGACCCTCCTGTTTTTAGGTGGAGAATCAAAGGGGTGAAATAGCAGATGTGGCACCTTCAAGAGCATGCCTGGGCATGGCTTTTCGAATCTTCCTGGGTTCATCGCAGATCCACTGTTCACAGCAGCGGTCCCGCAGTTTTACCCTCCTGGGCGAGGCGCACCACACGTGGGGGGGCTGGAATTCCGTACACAGGGACACACAGCCGATGGCTCCGTTCACACACAGGCACTGGTATTTACAGCTGGGTTGGAAGCTTTGCCCATTTCGGTATATCACACCATCATGTTCACAGCCTGTGCCAACCATGTCTGCATGAATGCAAGCACAACAGCACACACTAGCCCTGCAGCAATAAACTCGGAGAATGAAAGTTTGTGGCTAAGACAGACAGATGGCTGCGGTTACATGCCAGAAATACATTTTGATTTCTGCTTTGACGTTTTCAAATAAAGGAGAGTCTGTGCACCCAATTCAATCACACACAACAACTAGGCTTGGTGAATTCATTTTGCAAGCTCCGTTTGCAATTTGATTTATGCATTGACCCCCAGAAAAAAGCAAAGGTGTCTCGTCAATTGAATAGAATGCAACCCAGCACCAGATTTGCCCAAAGACAGACGAGGTCACTTACATGCACATACTCCTTTCTCGTACCTCGGCTTGTCCGCACTGTAGTCGCAGTATAGACCTTTGTGATGGTCACACACATCCGCCTCATTGCAGGTCTCGCCCACCTGCTTTGCACAGGCCCTACAGCAGTCACAGCCATCCATCATTAGACTAACCCCGAGCGGACAGTTCGGGGTGCTCTTGGGGCACTTGCAAGGCCACTTGCAGTACTGAGTGCGGTTATAAGAATCCTCCTCGGAGAGGGTGGCAGGCATGGTGGTGGAATTCTGGGAAAGACCCTGAAAGATAGCATTTCATCAGTGGATGGTCTCAGTAGGTTAGGTGCTAAGAGACTGAGCTTCATAAAATTAATACTGGCCTGTGGTTGAACAATGAAAGAAAAGTTGCATGCGTCTGATAATCTTCATAAAACTCACAAAATGGTGTATAATTCAGTTGGTGTAATTTTGTGGAGCCTTATAAACTAAAACAGCAGGTTTTGAACTTTCGTCTACACACTGTTGGCATGTATTAATGGTGGGAGCACTGGTAGGGCAGGCCAAAACAGGACCATGGAATGTTGCTCAAATTCAATTCTGTATAAAGGGCCTCTACTCACTTCATTTTGAGCAAATGTAATGCTGACCTTCTCTGTCAAAATTTCAAAAATGAACGGTTTCACCTTGAAGACTCCGACTTCACCTTCATACCTCTGTCTGACAAAATTATTTGTATATGCTTTACAGCATCTTAGAACTACATTAATTACAATTTCAGAGGTCAATAAAAAGGATCCCATCTTCGGAGATGGAAAGTAGAAGAGATTCACAAATTTTGACTTGCAGAGCAGCAGAAGTGAAAGGTACAGCGGTAAGAAAATTTGAAGAATTGCTATGTGTACACCCATGAACCCAGTTTATTTGGCTGATTATGTCTCTTCCTATCAGGCAGATAACTGAGCTAATTAACAATTCTACATGCTCAAATCAATAGGCTGGGTAAACCAGCCAATTCTCATTTTTTTAGTTAACTTCTATTATGCAATTGACAAACTTTCCACAAGTCTGACTTAAGAATATTTGACCCCGTCAGCAACACCTTTCAGTTTGTATTCATTGAACATAAATAGCAAAGGATTAGCATAAAACCACAACCTTTCCTGTGGAGGAGAGGCCACATTTACTGTTCTTGAGCCAAGCACAGCTGGTTGTGTATGTTTGAACATTTCATAAAAAAAGAAAAATCTTCTGCAAAGTTTTCCTCTTGAGCATCACTTCAAATGAAGAAAAAAATGACACTAAAAAAAAAGGAAATAATCAAGAGTTTGCCCATATCATGCTTACATCTTCCTTACAACCCATTTGACTAATTTCAGAACCTCGGATTGAGTGACTGAATTTAATATTAATTCTTGATTGATATTGCTTCCTCAGGTTCTGAATACAAAATCAATTCATAAGAAAATGATTATTTATTTCACCCGCGATTATCTCTCAAATTTATCCGCTAAGATCAGCAGGAATCTCATTTACCGATTTACTTAAAATTCACCACCAAGCACCGAGGAGGGAAAAGGTAACATAAAAAATAACAAATACGTGATGCGCTCATGAACTGATGCGCATGTAAAATATGAACGGAGAGTGAAAGGAAGACCCAGCGCTGCACAGCTGCAGCCATCTGGAACATTCTGTTCTGCATTCCAGCACTGACAGGAGCCCTGAGCACTCTGCAGCCATGCATCGGTCGTGTGTGTTCCATGCGGGTGACAAAAGCTTGGCCCTCTCAAGGAGCCCTGCCTCCATGTGTGCTTTGCAGCAATTCCAGCAAAGTGTCAGGGCTCTCGATCAGGCTCAAAATCTCACCATGAAACCACAGCACAAACGCTGAACTATTTCCGGACTAGAGTTCAATTTGGCTATCAAACTCATCAGTCTACTCTTCAGAGAAGTCTAAATATTTTCACGTATTTCTTTAACTTCCCCTCAACCCCCAATCAGTTAAAACCTTCTAAAAGTAAATAATTTGTCTGGTCCTGTTTTTGTTTGGTCTAGAGAAGCATGCACTAGTGTCTGGTGACACTTTCTAATAGTTTCAGGAAAGACAAAACCGAAACATAGCCATTTCTCATATGTCATATTGAAACTGCTGCATTTAATTCGTAAAAATTTAAATTAAAAAGCTCTGAAAGCATTTTCCACTGTAAACTTTGTTATGGACATCGGATCTAACAAATAATTTATTAATGAAATGTGTAGCCTACAGCAGCGGTGGCTGGTGAACTGGCAATAGCGGACGCACAAACTATTCTTTAAAAATAATAATTGGTTATGACCTTTTTTCAATCTTAAATCAATTTTATTTTGTTGACTCCAAAAATCCAAAGGAGCATCAGGTGTCGCCAGTTCTCCTTGTTAAAATAAGCATGAACAGCCTAATTCTTGACCTGTTTTCAATCATTCATTTAAATTACGATTACAGAAACCCGAAAACTCTTAACATTAGCTGGTGTGGCCAGTTTTCACTAATAACGCATAACTGTCAACTCTAACGCATTTGGCGTGAGTTTTAGTGGTATGGCCTGTTTACATTCCCCTGCTGTAGTCAGCAATTATTCAATCAACGCGTATTTGAGAGATTCTCGTGCAGAACTGAAGTCCTTGTGCATGGAGGTTTATCAGTTTCACGAGCGTTACGGTGGATTTCACCACTAGTAACTTGAAACCAATTATGACTTAGAACTTCTCACGCTCTTCTTTGCTCAGGTGTCGGAAGCAATAGAATTGCATAAAGACATTTCAAAAGATCTTAATTCAGTTAAACAATTAAAATGATCATGAAACACATTCATTGCTTCCAACCCCTGAGTATCCCGATGAAGATATACACAAACTTTTTCTGGATACATAAGTAAACTTGATGGCTGGTGCAAAATGCCTGATTTCCCTGTTTCCTAGCACTTTCAGATCGTTAATGTACTTGAAATCATCCCATTCTTGTATCAAGACATATTTACAGTAATAAATTTCTAATTCATCAGCGTAATTTATTAACTAGCAGTCATATCTGATGACTGATCTGACGTGACTTTTCATGCAAATCGCTCATGCATATGAAGTAGTAGGCACGTCGAAATGGCCGTGGTCCAGCAGCCACAATCGCGGATCTTCATGGTCGAGTGATTGCTTTCCTTCGAAATTTATCCTTGTTAGGGGTCGAGGACAACATTAATACTTACACACAAACCTTTTTATTGGAACAGCCTGGCAAATTATGCAAAAAAAAAAAAAAAAGTTGAGGATTAGGAACGAATTGGTTACCTTTAAATGAATGATTGAAAACAGGTCAAGAATTTGGCTATTCGTGCTCATTTTAGCTTAACAAGGAGAACTGGCAACAACTGATGGTCCTTAGGATTTATGGAGTCAAGTAAAGTCAATTTTATTAAGGTTGAAGATAGGTCATGACCAATCATTATTTTTAAGTGATGGTTTGTGGCTCCCCTATTGCCAGCTCACCAGCAGCCCCTGGTGCACAGGAATCTGTGATTTTGTGAATTGATCAGACATCTTGGCTGCTCTATTGCTTTGTTCATCTATGATACATCCGCATAGAGTCCCAGACAAGAAAATGGACAATTAGCTTCGATACCAAGCAACTGCATGCTTGACTCTTATAATTTGTGCCGTTGCTGTGCTCTAAACATGAAGGTCTTACTGAAACTTCCACAATAAAACAACTGCCACCTTATCCGAAAACATGGATCAAGCGATTCAAGGAACCTCAGCATTCAGCCACGTAAAAAGATAATTTGATACTGGACTTCAAAATCTCGAGGTGCAGTGTCTCCTGTGACCACTAGAGGTCAGCATAAGAAAATATACAATGAGATTTTAAACAAATTTTCCCCAAACTCCTGCATTTCCCTGCCATCTGAGATGAACTGCCAATATCACCAAGACAATCCCAAACATCTGGATTACTAAACCCGTTCAGAAAGCAGTGGTCTTTATATTCAGTTGGATCACGTTATTTTACGATAATTTTTTTGCTTTTTGCCATCGTAGCTGAGTAATTTTATTGGCGATAATTACAACAAAGTAATATTATAGATACAGCACTAAGTTATTTGAGTATTATTTATCAACATCATTGACAGATGGTGAGAACACATGGCAAGAGCCAGACAGCAGTATCTTCAACCTCAGACTGGGAAGGGTCGCACTCCAATAGCTGTCACTTCACTGTTTCCTGCCATACCAAGTATTATGCATTTGTTAAGAGGAGACAGCATATATGAGAGCCAAAAAAAAAAAGATTCAATGAAGTAGAGACAAAACGAAAACTGGCCGCGTCCCTTTAAAAACATTTGACACGGCTGAACAGCCGAAAGCACAACCAACCCAATCCGAAGCGTAAAGATGTTGAAAAAGGGCAGAGGAGAAAAATGTAAGCTTTTTGCATTACAAAATATGCCAAATCAGCAATAGGATCCTAGGAGGGTTATGGGACACCATCAATCAAGTGTAGGCTACATGAATCGTGACACATTAAACGCAACTGATGCCATGTTAACTTCAATTTTACATTGCACACTCTTCCATACGTTTATAAAGGCCTAATTTCTTCCATATTCCATAGTACCATTGACAGCAGGGTAGATATTCTATAACAAAAGCTCTGTGAAGGTGGGTAAGATATCTCGCCAGACAGATGTGAGTTTTATGATATGATGATTACAATGAAAGTTTCCTCTATTTCAGTGATATGAGCGCGTTTTTAAAACCAAACGACATCGAGTTGGCTGACTGGGTTGTGGCGTCGGAATGCGCCGTATTTAATTCATATACTTTATCAAAGTAAGTCTTGCAAGACATCATATTCTAAGTGGCGACAAATGGGTCAGTAAAGCTCCAGGATTTAATAATCGAACAAAACATGTTGCATTTATGCTTTGACTCATCCTAACAGAAAAAAAAAATGAGTAGCCTAATGACCGATGCATTTCAATTGCTATAGCTTATGGGCCTCTGCCTAGTTTCTTCAGCAGGTATGTACGCTCACACTTTTCCATACATTTCACTTCGCCAACCAACTTTACAGAGTGATAAAAAAGGAGCAACCGGTTTTAGCGGCGCCGGAGAGGCGATCGTTCTTGGCATGAGTTCTGCTGCCTTCAACGCGCGCCTCAGTGCACATGTACTAAGTGGATTTTCATTTGTTATGATTCTTTGGTCATTGCTTAGCACACACACGCACGCACGCACGCACGCACGCACGCACACACACACACACACACACACACACACACGCACACGTTAAGCTGAATGGAAAATCACTTACCGTATTGCCGCATAACCCTCAAGTTAAAAACCGGCGTGCACAGTTAGGCTACCCAATAAGAAATTTTATTTTAAAGAATCATCTGGTTTAGCCGCTTTCTTCCTTCAAATACAACCGGATGTGTTAATGGTGAATTTTGCAAAAGCAGACAGTCTGTTTTCAAAGCTTAATACAATGCCTGGAAAAAAAAGTGAGTCAATGCAGCCCGCTCACCTGATGAATGCTGGCGACTGTTAGAATCCACGACAGAAGCCACCTCATCACTACATCGCACTAATAAATTCATTGAACCGAGAATTAGACAATACTGAAAGGATAAAACTTCCCGCTCTTCCAGGAGCTCACAGCATTCTGAAACTTGACAGCCTCTCTACCAGACCATACACTTATCGCAGCGACTCTTTACGTCAGCCCTTGAGAATGGCCCCACAGTATTTTCCTCTGTAATTTTCTTCCCTGCCCTCCCCTCACTCCCACTTTCCATCTCAGTGAAAACAGCTCCTTAAAGGGAAAGGGATTACTGCGGTAGGGTAATGTTCTAATCAGACCAACGGGCCAATTACAATAAGGGGCTCATTTTCTTCTTGACTTGTAAATAATATTTTACCACCCCACACATTTGAACAAGATGCACTTAAAGCCTAAAACAGCTTATATCACACTTTTCTACACTCCTGGTTGGACACACGCACGCACACACACACACACACACACACAGAAAAAGATCCTAGCCTCAAAATGACAAAATATGCGGCTTTGAAAAGTCTTAACAATAAATGATTGGTCAGGAAATTCACAGTAATTAAACATACTGATAAAGTAACATAGTATGGGATAGATTTTCCATGTCCTTTAAATGTTTACGCCTTGCGTGTAAACTTGCGAACAGCTTTCTGGAGCTTGAAGAGTCAATGGTGTTCTGCTTAATGTTGATGATCTGAAACAGAAAATCAGTTAGCTTGGGGGGGGGGGATGTTCAATGACAGCCCAAAGTCTCACCACGTCTCACAGAGTCAAAACTGGACTTTGACCAGGCCAACACAAGCCCGAAAGACCAGTTTTCAAGCCAGTTTTTTTTTCTGCAGCAAATGGTGGAACAGAGAAGGAATGCATTTGATGAATCTTGCTCATTCTGTGACGACTGACCCAATGATTTGTGGTTTAGACAATTTAAACCTTAAAATTTTGAGCGTGGCGCTTTTTTTTTGCCCAGGAGCCAACATAAACAGGTCCAAATCATTTTTTCGCTAAAACTGAGCCTCCACAAATGATAAATGTTACTTCAACAGTAAATCACCCTTTCCATTATTCAGCGGTCAGTGATTGTTTAATAATGCAATGACAAAGATATGACTGGGACAGTGTAGAGGTGTATAATCCAGGTCCAGAGAGTAAAAGTCCACACTAGAATATTGTTCCAGCCACAAAAGACTTGACAGCTGGCACTATTCTTCAGCTGGGAGATAGAACTAACAAGTGGAATCAGCAGGCAGGAGTTTAAAGATGGAATGATTAAATGGCAGGACTTTTACCTTCTGAACCCTGATTTACACACCTCTGGGACAGTGGCATAGTTTTTGAGGAAAACACGGCATGGTATCTGGGCTGTGTCCTACATATTATCACAGTGCTAATAATACCCCTATTGTCTGAAAGACAAGACAACGCGGAGATAGTCGGCATCCTAGATTTTCTCATAGTCTCAGGTTTTAATTTTCCGTATTTTCCGAAGGAGGAAATTTTATATTTCCGAACATAGGATTAAAAAAAGGAAATAAAGCTATAACAAAGACAGTGTTGTATTTCATTGTGGTAAGTAGCAGATGGTATGGCCTTCATAAGAGCGCTGATCATGACCAAGGCTGCCAAGGACTACCTGGAGATACAGACACACATGCTGTCAGTTTGCTGATGAAGAACTGTAGCAGAATTTCCAATTAGCAAGCAACAAACCACCATTACATGTTCTGCTCTACTGTAGTACATTGTAGTTTATAGACCTGAAGCATTGTTTACAGCAGAGGGGGTGTCAAGAAAACTAATTATTTATTCAGGATCCAAATCTGTCCAGTTTTGTTTCATGTATATTTTTGGGGCGGGCCGAGCAGCGGTCCGGCCGTTATAATTTATTTATGAGTTATAAACACAAAAGTCGCTGTCTGAGTTGCTATGGGAGTGGCTGACTGACTGACTGCCTGAGTGAACAAGTTCAACGGTTGGCTGGCTGGAAGGGAAGAAGTTCAGCGACTGGTCGGCCGGCGGGGAAGAGGCGGCCCAGCCATATACCAGATTCACCAAGTGTTGTTTATTTCTATTTACTATTTTACATGTTCCCTTGTTTATTTTAGTAGTTTCTGGTATTATTCTACTCTCTCATTCACCTGTCATTTCATCCCTTGAATAACAAAAGGTCGCAAGTGACATTCCTGATGAAACCTTTTTTTCTGCACCACGTGGTGCAGAGAAAACCAGCATGCATACTGTCTCCCAGGACCGAGTTTGAGAACCACTGCACTACAGGACACAGCTGGTCTTTACAAATAGCAATCACTGGTGGTTGCTCTCGACAAGTGCAGTAGCAAGAGTCTTTAATAATCTGTTTAAATTAATATTCTTTTTGACGTGGCTCTTTCCGTTGTAAACTGTCCCCATTATTGTTCTCACATTTTCATATTTACCATCAGTCTGGAATAACTCATTTGGATTTTTTTCCGTTCACTATTCCAACAGTAAATAAGTGCAAGGAGGGGGAAAAAATGCACAAAGAGATGGAAAGTGAATTTTGCGCGCCATTTATTGCTTTATGTTTATAACTGCAGTTCAGTGCTGTCAAGTTGGTTACCTAAAGACCACTAAAGTTTAAATTATTAAAAATAACACAAACAATTTGGAGCAAGAGGTTGAGTAAGTATGGCCAAATTCTACTTTTACTTCTTGTCATGTAAGTTCTCTTGTGGTAAGAATCAGGACCAAGTAAGCAGCCTTTAAACCTACATTTGAGATCCATTGTGTGAGACCAGGTCAGGGGATAATGGCTCTTCTTAACATGTGAGACAATGAGAGCAGTTTCTCACAATGAATGGTTATGACTTAATTCTATCCCATATAGAACCAAGACCAAAAGAATCACAGCTACTGAAGGAAGGAGCATTTTTGGTATTATTTTAAACATGAAAGCATACAGATTTTTTCTTATAAAATGTGTATGAGCTTTGCTTCATGGTTTGATAAAAATATTAATGTAATGTTCATACATTGACGGTATTGAAAGGGCTTGTGGTTTCTTGTTTCTTTTGTCACATCTTTAATTTTTCCTCAGTTGTTTTCCCTCACTCTCCTGCCATCCATGTCATTTCTAGTGCCATCTCCTTGAATTAGTTAATTATTGTCTTATTTCTTTCCCCTCCCTCCGTGTGTAGTAGCGCTTGCAAGCTCCCTGTCCCATTGTCGATTGGTGCAGTGTGTATTTAAGGTCCTGTGATGCGTTTCCCGTTTGCATGGATTGATTTGCACTCTCCCTTGTGCTTTAAGCCAGCTCTAGTCAAGTGCTCCGATATCTTCTGTCTGCGGTATTATAATAAAATAGAGGCACTCAGTGAGTGCAAACCTCCGCCAGGGCAGCTCAGTCAAAATCTTGCTGAGCGAACATGGCTCATAAGAAATATCTGCAATATAGGATTTCGAGATTGTTGCTGTGGTGGCCATATTGTTTGACCAGTCGCTGTAAAAATCAATTGGATCATCCACGATGTAATAGCAACCCACTCACAATATTTCTGAGATATCCGTTCTTTGCTTTTTGAGTTATCTTGTACACAAACAGACAGACAGATAAACTAACTCCGGCAAAAAGATAACCTCCTTAGCAGAAGTAAAAATCTCATGAGAAGTCTCCATTTATGAGGGATTTTTGTCTCTTTTTTGTGGCTCACAGAATTGCAATTAATTTGTTCCACCAAGCTTTGAAGTTCAAGAGACTGCACACTTTTGAGTGCTTGTACCCACTGATTGCCTTCCCGGTACTGACCACAGACCAGCTTCGAGCGGCTGCTTGCCTTAAAGCCTTGAACTTGTTTTACCCTTGGCTGACTCACACTGTCCAAAGACCACACATCCCCTGGGCCCCTTTTGAGTTTCCATGTTTTTGTTGCGGCTGAAAGTATCGTAATTAAAAGAGTCAATGGCTGTTTGAGGACCTGCACCTGATTCCTTCTTTGATGTTCATAACATCAATTTTATTTTCTTTTTAATTTTTGAAGCTCATTAAAGACTTAATTATCATGAAGCCACTAAAAACTTCACGCTAAATACCAACTGACACTGATGGTGTATGAACTGAGTTCCCTGTGGTCATTTATTGAACTGGCAGCAGTACAAGTGTTTTTAAGGAGTTATGCACATGGACAGAATTATTCTGCCTTGCACAAGCATTGAAATTTCAGCAGCGTAAGGCACTATATCATTACATTCCTATTCTTGACTGCCTAGACATACCATACTGCAACCTACGCCCAATTGTGTTCTGAATCAACAAAGCCATTGAATTTTATTCAAGTGAATGAACACAAGTCTATTCTATTATGTCTGCATATTCTGATGTCTGCAGCCCATAGATGTTGGATGTCTTCCCAGGTGATAATTTGTTTGGAATGGGTGGTAGTTGAGACTTCAATACCCACATCTTGGAAAATAAACTTTATTTGTCTGACAATAGAAAGTATTCTCCGCGAACTGCAGTCCTCCGTGGTCTGGTTCATTTCCGATTGCATCTCCGTGTCTCAAACAATTCAGCGGAATTATCCCATATCTCAAAGAGAGTTAATTGCCAGCAGATGGCTGCTAAAGCATAAGGAACCTTTGAGAAAAATTTTGTAACTCAGAAAAATTGGTAGTCTGCTTTCAAAAATTTAGTGATACGCTTTCATTTTATCAGGGGTTTGATGTCTAATGCTGCACAATATGGCTTTACTGTTGCAATGTATGACATTACCAGTCGGTAGTTAATATCACTACCAACCTTCAGCACTGACTCAGGATTTATTCTGCCAGCGGAGCAGGCATTTCGGCCACTGAACTTACTGGCATTTGCCATCTGCCATTCCTCCGTTTTTCATGCCCCCAGCACCACATTCTCCCCAAACTGCCAGCAGTCTACTCTACATTTCCACACACCCCATGCACAACATTTTCCTATAAGTGATGGCAATCTACATCTTCATGAAGGACATACAGTATGGGTAGAGCTAGCTTTTGTGATAGAAGGATGGAAATGTATTGCTCCTCTGATTCACCGGAGTCAGAAATTGTCAGCTGGCAGTCACTCCATTATCCCTCTCCTCAAAAAACTTTCTGACCAGTTGCTGCTGGGAATGGTAGACGGGTACGGCATTTCTTCACGTGAAGCCATAATGCACCAACCATAAGCAAGTTGTTAACATTTACTGGATTGTGTTATGGCATGAACATAATCATCAATTTCACTGGACAATATTTTTTTGAAACTATGAATATACAAGAGCTGTCATGAATACATTACCATTTCTATTTCTCCAAACTTCTTAAAATTAAGATCCTTAAAATGTCTATGCAGATAAAGACGCCCATGGACATGGACCTGCTTTATTTATGCAGACAATTGAACTATCGTATCAATAGGTTGTACACCTGAAATGGTTATTGAATATTCACAAGAAGCAATGCCAGTAAACGATTTAGAATACAGATGAGTTAAGTCCCATCACTGTTTCCCAGGAGTTGAATGAATTAAACTTCTCAGCCAAGCCTGATGTGTAAACTGCCTAATATATATACTTCAGCGGTCACTGAAAGCCTCAAATGATCTCTCTCTGAAATGCAGTGACTTGCATGACAGCTCAAGTTTATCTGCGTTACGTACAGTTATAGTTCATGCCCACATGAAACTTTCCTGGTAATTATCTATTGATTGACACATTTTTATCCAATTCTAGACAGTAAAAACGGCAATTCCACGGTAATTCAAAGACATTGATAAGACCCTCAGGAAAGTATTTTAACCCTTGTGTAACAGCAAGTTAGGTCGTATCCTCACAGCCTTGCGCATCTGAGTGACACACTGGCATTGAAAAAAAGACTGTCAATAGCAAGCTATGAGTGCTCAAGTAACGTTTACGAGATGGAAATGTGGTATGGACATGGACAATGGGAGTAATTCTGAATGGAACCAGACTGGAGGGTTCCCTCTGCCTGATAATGTTGATGCTCTGGAGGACGAATGGAATGATGGAGAGTTTTCCTCATGAAATGTAAGTAGAACTATTGCTGTATTGAGTATATATTACTTATAGCCAGCTAGCTAGCTAGATATTTTTATTTTCAGTTTACCACCGTAACCATGATGATCACAGAGCTAGTTTGCCACATTGGTGAATTAGAGTAATCGTGAGCCTTCGCCAATAATACTGTAAGTGGTGGCATTTTGCTCAATGTGGCAATCGGTTTTAGAATTTATACTGCATTCAGATATTAGAATGCCTAGTTCTTGGCTCTTTTAAAATGTGAACAGCTGGAGCACTTTAGTAAATCGTCTGCTATGTTTGTTGCACCAATTCTGTTCAATCTAGGGTAGCATACTGCCTGCTTTTGTCTGATAGTGGAATGTCTGTTCTGTAAAATTAATATTTTAAGTTAATTTAATATTTCACCCTGCGATGGATTGGTGGATCCCTGCCTTTTGCCCATAGTCAGCTGGGAAAGGATCCAGCTCCCCCTGAAACCCTAGTGAGGAAGAAGCAGTTATAGAGAATGGATGGATGGATGGATGGATGAATGAAATTTAATATTTCAGATATTACTGTGTACATGAGTCATACTTGCTCCTTATATGGTGCGAAAAGCATTTATATAAGCTTGCGTTTTGCTTGGGTGCTCAGAGGTGGAAACAGAAAACTTTCCGTTGCAGGGTGAACATTCTGACCGTAAAATAAGCAGTTCCTTTAATGGGTATGTTGGCTGATGGACCTCTGAACGAAAATGAACAACATTCTAAAACTTTTCATGGAGAAAAAGCATGTTTTGGCTTGGAGAGGTAACTGGTGACAATTGATGCTCATCTGCACCTATATTGATAAACTGATGCTAAATTCCACTGGAAAGTCATTCATTCAAATTGGACTTCATGAGTCAAAAGTTGATTTGTGTAAAAAATGAGATTCTATTATGATTTGACAATGCACAATTTTGAGGGCTCTTAGAGCACGTAAAGACACTTGGACAGTCATCTTATGTGACTCATAAACAGTTAATCATTTTAAATATTACACTCAGATGAAGTACTCTTGCGGTCAAGGAGTTTATGATCCCAGAGATGCATTGCTTTAACTCTCAGCCATTTTTCAATTCTAAGTATATATATATATATATATATATATATATATATATATATATATATAATATGTGTGTGTGTGTGTGTGTGTGTGTGTGTGATTTTTTTTTTTTACAATCTCAATGCTGAATTTTCATGAAGATTTTTGTGTTTGCAGCCCTTCCTCTCAACCAAAATTATTAACATAAACTACAATATGATGGAATTACAAATTCTAAAAGTGTCTTGTCTCATTTAGTCCATTTTCCCCTCTCTGTGAACCTCAAAGCCTTAAATAGAGTAACAAATAAATAGCCAGATTTAGCTTCTGCGCAAAGGGGTTAAATGAAGTGATAGAATATGATAACCTGATAGATGTTATCATCCTTTCTCAAATTAAAACATGGAAATTATTTGGACAAGCACAAAAATGAATTTTCCAATTCTCTTTCTTCATTTTGCGATGATATTTGAAAAGGTGAATGGATTTAAAATTTTCAGTATCAGATTCCTTTGCCCCCTTTAAGCACAACCTTTGCAGAGAAAGATAAAAACTGACAAAAATAAAATGAATAACAACATTCAGGATTAGTCATTATTATTTAAAAATAAACAAAAGAGATTAAATATCCACCATTTTAAACATAGCGTAAATGACTAAAAGAAATATAGTATATCGACAAAATTATTACCCCTATTGACACCAGGAAAAGTAAAACCCCTCAAGATATAATGAAAATCTATGACTATAATTTGAAATCCCTGCTATTGATAATGACAAACTGTCAATATTTCACAAAAATGACAAAATAACTTCAAAATGCGATAACAAGCAACTTATAATCTACATTAATGGATCAGTTATTTTCCAAATAAGAGTAGATCTACTGTAAATCAACATGAATCAAAGCCACCCAATGGATTTTGACAAGCTGAACAAAAAAAGTAATTGTAGCCCCTAAATACTCAAAAAAAATATCTGATTCTCATCTAAACTCAAATTGCGCTGCAAGGAATGGTTCTCGCCAGTGGCTGGCTCTGACGCTTTGATGATACTGAATCTTAAATAATGCCCACAGTCACAAAGGTCATAGAATATAATTTATTGTTTGATTTCCATGGACAGTTTCAGTGAAATGTGATCAGGTTTCATTGATAATATTAAGCAACAACAGACATTTGGATGCTGGTTTGAATAAATCTGTATTAATGGGTTTGTCCGGTGTCTTAACTATAGGCATCTTTTCCAGATTTTTCCTTGCTCTGGGTCACTGAAGTTTGGAAGGCATTGACCAATTTTGTTTCTTGAGTAGGGGTCCCAAAACCATCTGTTTCTTCTTTTGAAAAGCCAGGTGAGAGTTTGGCTTGGGGAAGAAAAATAAGACTTTGAATTTTTTAAAGATTGAATAATGAGATGGTCAAGATCATTGTCATTTTACATTATAAAATGGATTAAATTCTCACTTTTATTCTGCGCATATTTAAACATGAAATTTTACCATATACAAGTATAACTGTGTGCAATAATTAATCATTGTTTTCTTCATTCTGCAAAGTTAATCAATGAGCATAAATCCAACAACAATTAAAAATCAGGAAAACTTGCATATGACTAAAACGCTACATTCTTTCAGGGTATCCATTGTTCTTGCTTTGAGGAAGTCTAGCTTACATATTGGCAAGAGGCCAGCAAAACTTGGTATAAATGTTCTAAATTAGTGAAAAGTGCTCTGCGCTTTCCTCAAATCCCTGTTAAACCAATGTCCCCAACTCAACACAATCACCTACACACTCTTCCTCATACTTCAACTTACCAGTGGAAGCAGTCAGCTGTGGAGCATAGTCGGACCAGAAGGAGCACTCCGCCCTCTTTAGGCCCTTGCGGTTGCTTAGGGGTACGTCCAGCTCCTTGTAATTGTCCCCTTCAGCAGTAGGCAGGAAGCGAGGCCAGGGTGGCAGCGTTTCGCCGAATGATGTTTGGCTGAGGAAGTGTAGGTGGTTTGGGTTTCTGGAGAAGCAAAAAATAAGAATGAAAAACAGCAAGTCGCTCATTGGCCAGTTAAAGAAAATGCCAATTTATTTATTAACAGAGGTGAGAAGTGACGAAGCACAGATACTTTGTGACTGTACTTTAGTACAATTTATACATATCTGTACTTTACCAGAGTATATTGTTCACAGACTTTTCATTTTTGCCCCTCATTAAAATATAAAAATCTTTATTTTTGATTCCTTTGATGGTAAAATTAGACTCATTACGGTAGATTTGGCATATTCATGTGAAATCACTCATTGAGCTCCGGTGTTGTACTCCACTTAGAGTCTTGGACAGCTGGTAAAACACACATCCACAGCACATCTGAACACTGACAAATCTGACTCTAAAACAGTGACAGGCAATCCTGTGACATAGCTTTCTGAGAGCGCGCTGAACTTATGAGGATTGTAACAACAGAGAATAAAAAAGGAGAGTAGAGAGTTACTTGATAAACACAGTAGTGTTGGTGACAATGACCCTGAACAGTGATAAGGATGAAATGCTGATTATATTGCGTATTAGAGCTTTTTCAAAGTCAAGTGAAAAGTAAGTTTTTGATTGCTACACTATGCCAGTCAGTAACAACACCTGCAGTTTGCCAAGTTTCAGATGTCCATCAGTACTATGAGGCCAAGCAGTTATTACAGAAAAGTACTGCTATTGCTTTTTAAGAGCCACTGTCCCATTGAATAATGAGTTATCACCACTGTACACAACAAAAAGGTGGCATGATTGTTGTAATTTCAAAGTTGCTGACTAATGTGAAGAAGAACAGGCATACCCGGACTTGACAAAATTGGCCACATAGGCCATCATCTGTTTAGAGAGCATACGCTCCCTGCTGGTGAAGAGACTGCGTGTACTTGTGTGGTGAGGGAGTCCAAACACATACTGGAGGTCCAGAGGCATGGATAGATCAGCACTACAGGTTTGAAGGATAGATACAGGACAAAATCCTTAATTTCATGACAATTGCTGGAATCAGGCCATGAGTAAGTATACATATACTGTTTATTGTATAATTACCCCCTTCAAAATATTCATCATCCAAGAAAATAAAAAAACTCAAGTCTTAATTTAATGTGCACAAAAATAATGAGATATATAATATTATCATGAAATGGAAAATAATACTGATCTAATAATACTACATATAATCGTATTCTAACCTGATGCAATTTCTCAAGAAGGACATTTTTTTTAAATGACTTCTAACCTTGTTTTCAATCATTAGTGTGCCTCGCTACACATGAGAAAAACTGCGAATCATCCCACTATAAAGTTTTATGAGAAATATCAAGAGGGGTTTTTTTTTTGACAGTTGCGTAAAACAGAACCTGTCAAGCTGCTTCATATCCCTCAGGCAGTTCAGTCTGCACACGAGGACAGTCCTCTATAATTGAAGCCAGAGTATTTCATTTGCATGTATTGCGGAAAATTCCTCCGCCTATATCACCAATTTGTCACCCTAATATATCACAGCAAAACAAAAAATCTGCAGTGCAGCTGACAAACTGCGTCAGACATAAAATTAAACACACAAACTGTGGGGCCCATGGGAGCCGAAAGCACAATTTCCACCTGCTTTTATGCATAATGCTGTCCCGAGGGACATCAACAAAGATATTTCAGCTACTGTGAGAGAAATGAGGCAGTATTCAGAATGAATGTGGTTCCTGTGTGTTGGACACGTACACTTAAACAGTGCCACACTCCATGGACCTTTGGAGGAGATTGGCCGACAAGTGGAATTCCAGTGCTTAAGACAGCACTCTTTTGCAATCTTAATACAAGAAGAATGCAAGATACAGCCAAATGCGAAAAAACTGTGCCCCGGATTACATGCAAATCATGTCCTCTATCTTTGAAGTGGCTCCCAGAGAAGGAGTCACCATATTGGTGAAGAAAGTCACTATGGGAAAAGGTTGGCTTCTTTCTCCACAGTATTGTAGATTCTAGCCTTGTATGTGCGATTAGATGAATTTGATTTGGAGGCTATTGCTGCAAGACTAACTGTTCTCATGACTAGGGGTTGGGTGAGTTTAGTCAAGCGTGGCACCCTGCATTACTGGCAAATTAGCAAGGCAATACACATCTTGAATCTTGAATCCTAGAAACACACCAAACCCAAATGCAGCCAGATATCACAACACCCTGTAATCTGATCCAGCTTTCTCATGGTATTTTTGCAGGTGAGTTTATCTGTAGAGTGGACATAGACCACAGATATAGAGGGGTAAATTAATAGTTCATGAAGTCTATTCCTCTCCATGGAAGTCTCTTCAAGCAATGAAATTCAAATGGAATTATACAACCCACCACAGCACAGCTCAAATGAAACAAAATGAAGGTTTTGGAGTGGGATAGTCAAACTCCTGTGATGCTGTGACGTGGCCTTCAACAGGCAGTTTATGCTTGAAAATCCCCCAGTTTAGGTGAATTAAAACAAGTCTGCAAAGAACAGTGGGCCTTCACATCAACGTAAAAGTCTCATTGCCAGTTGTTACAAATGCTCGATTGCTGCTATCAAGGGTGGCATAGTCAGTTCTCAGTTCTGGGGGGGGGGCTATTATCTTTTCACACGGGTCATATAAGTTTTGAATAACTCTTTCCTCCAGTAAATGAAATCATCATACAAAAACTGCATTTTGTGTTTGCTCACATCATCTATTTCTAAAGCTAAAATTAGCTGGATGATACGAAACATATAAATATGAAGAATGAGCAAAAATAGAAGAAATTCGGAAATATTTTCCACAGCAGTATATATTGTAGGCAGCAGCAGTGGAAAAAAAATGGAACTATCCTAGTGTGTGAAAAAGTGAATTAAGCATCCTAACTTCCTATTTTACTCGGCATAGCTGCACTTGAGTTATTTCACTCTCATTACAAAACCTATGTCAAAGTGCTTCAAATCTGATATACATGTGCCTCACCTGCTCTGAGCCATCTTGTCTGGCAAGTGGTACATGAAGACGTTGGACCTTGGTTGGGCTGCCCAAAATCGAGCCATCTGGACTGCAGGACAAACAATAAAGAAATCCCTGGGAGACAGACATACAGAATGATTACACTGCAGTTTCATTACAGTTCAGTAACTTGACTGCATAAAGACGACTGAGGGTGCTTCTGTTGCCTGCCAGCTGGGACAGATTTGAGCTGAACTGTTGCAGAAGAACGTGCCAACAGTCCAATGTTTTACAGATTTGTGTAATGAAATGTAAATCAGTGTACAAGTAAATATTAGCCGTCATGAGCAATATATGTCTGTGCCAATATAAGAATGCAAGTGTTAGACTACACATGTACTATATGTGTGCTTGCATATCTGCTTTTAAGCATGCCTTTACTAGCATCTCCATATGTGCGTAATTGAACAGACACCATGCACAAACGCATCCCAAGGCTTTACTTGGATTTATGCTCCGTGATTATTTCAATGACATCAGTCCAATCCCATAAATTTCCAATGAACTGGGAGGGGGGTGCTACATTTACACAGCAGCTAATTGCTGCAGGTAAAAGCAACGGGATATCCTCACAGAAATCCCATTGCACAGTTGCACCATCCAGTGCAGATGCACTAAACTGAACATAATGAACAAAACATTAAAAAAAAACATGTCTGCATGAAATGTCTGCTTGAACAGACATGCTGAAAGAATTGCCACATTTTAACGATGGATTAACAATCTCTGAATACTATAGAGACACGGTATATTGATCCAGTAATTCAAGCCAACAAAAAACATCAGCCAGCTACAAGTGATTAAAAACAAAATACTCAAAATAATAATTCTGCACTTTCTAAATTTATGATGTTCAAAGTTCAAGACAAAAATCAAATATTACTACAGCTTACTAGTAAAATAATAAAATGAATCACACTAGACAGAATGATAAGGAGTAGCTACCTATGAAGTTCTCAAGGTCTGATGCAAATTTTCACAGAGGCCTTCCATTTAAGTAGAAGCAAACGCAATAGTATATAAATTTTGCATTTATATGAATTCTGGTCTCAATGGGCTTGGCCGGCAAAATAAAATCTGCAGGTACAACCCCAATTCCAAAATAGTTGAAACAAAGTGTAAATTGTGAATAAAACGCAATGACTTTCAAATCACACCAGCCAGTATTTTATTCACAATAGAACAGAGATAACATTGTGATTGTTGAAACTGAGAAATTTTACAACTGTATCCACAAAATGAGCTAATTTAAAATTTGATGGCTGCTACAGGTCTCAAAAAAGTTGGGACAGGGGCCTGTTTACCATGGTGCAACATCCCTTCTTCTTTTTAACACAGAGTGGAGGTATCTGGGCATTGAGGAGACAAGTTTCTTGAGTTTAGCCATTGGAATTTGATCCCACTCTTGTTTAATACAAGCTTCCAGCTGCTGGAGAGATTTGGGTCTCCTTTGATGGACTTTTCGTTGAATTATGCACCAAATGTTCTCAATCCGTGAAAGATCTGGACTGCAGGCAGGCCAGTTCTGCTCACTGACTCTTCTAGTATGAAGCCATGCAGTTGTAATAGCTGCAGTATGTTGTTTTGCATTGTCCTGCTAAAATACTCAATGCCTTCCTTGGAATAGATGTCATCTGGAGAGGAGCATATGTTGCTCTAAAACCTTTATATACCTTTCATGGTGCTTTTTAAAACATGCAAGTGTCCCACACCATATGCACTAATACATCCCCATACCATCAGAGATGCTGACTTTTGAACTGAACGCTGATAACAGGAGGGGTGGTCTTTCTCCTCTTTAGCCCGGAGGACAAGGCGCCTATGATTTCCAAGAAGAATGTCAAAATTGGACTCGTCTGACCACAGGACACTTTGCCAATTTGCTACAGTCCATTTTAAATGATCCTTGGCCCACAGAACATGGCGGCGCGTCTGGATCATGCTCAACAATGGCTTCCTTTTTGCACGATAGAGTTTTAGGCGGCATCTGTGGATGGCACGGCGAACTGTATTTACAGACAGTAGTTTCTTTAAGTATTCCTGGGCCCATTTAGTAATGTCAATGACAGAATCATGTCAGTGAGTGATTCAGAGGCGTCTGAGGGCCCGAGGATCATGGGCATCCAGTAGAGGTCTTTGGTCTTGTCCCTTACGCACAGAGATTTTTCAAGTTTCTCTGAATCTTTTGATGATGTTATGCACTGTTGATGATGAGACCTTCAAAGCCTTTGCAATTTGACATTGAGGAGCGTTGGTTTTAAAGCATTCCACAATTTTTTTTTAAGCCAGCCTTCACGGGTTGGAGAGCCTCTGGCCATCTTTACTTCTGAGAGACTCAGCCTCTCTAAGAAATCCGTTTTATAGCCAATCATGTTACACACCCGATACAAGTTAATGAAATCACTTGCTAAATATTCCTTCAGCTGACTCTCGGATATATGAATTACCTTTTCAGCCCCTTTTCGCATGTGTCCCAACTTTTATGAAACCTGTTGCAGCCAGAAAATTTGAAATGAGCTCATTTTGTGGATAAAAATGTAAAATGTCTCAGTTTTAACATTTGAAATGTTATCTATGTTCTGTTGTAAATAACATATTGGCTCCTGTGATCTGAAAGTCATTGCATTTTGATTTGATTTGATTTGATTTTTTTGATTTTATTGGGGTTGTAGAAAGTAAATGCAATAGTAAGTCTATCTGCCCCATAGCTGGAATAACTTTGTTTATGCAAAGAAAGATGGAATATCCTGAGTGCACTTGCACATCCTTGTGTGAAGTGTTTATTCTGAACTCAATGAGTGCCATTCTGTAAAAAGCCACAGGTCTGCGGGTTGGTTCTATTCTCTGCTATATTCAACAGTAGTCATTATATGGGGAAAAGACTGTGGCCACAAACATATGTCTATTTTAGTGCAGCTACGCTGAATAGAAAACCTGATTCTCCACGGTCAGCACACACTCAACATTTTGAGCACTGGTTTCTGAGACACAGGATTTTACAAATGGCCATCATCTTGGGATTAGTCCATGATGGCCACTGCACTGCATTTTATGAAAAACTCAGCTCAAAAATTAAAAAAATTAGCAATGGGAAATAAGAGATTCATATTTATATTTTGGAATCACATCTCCTTTTGATGCACAAATAAATGCTCTCTTTTTCCTGAAGGAGGTAAAGTTATTTCAGTTCCATGATTATGATCCCCTTTCACGCCGTAAGATTTATTAAATGGTTCATTGGAGCAGTGCAGTGTAGTATCTGCATCTAGGCAAAGCAAGAGACCAAAACAGCATTTCTAAGTAAAAAGTGAATGTTGAGTGAGGAAAAACAAAACATATTATACAGGTACTGTGCAGAATTCAAAATACATACCCATAAAACTATAACACTGAATAGAATCCTGATACCCATACTAGAAAGACTTTTTTGTGAAGATTCAGTGTTGCAAAACTATAAGTGTGTCCAACTTGGAGAGCAATTTTCCAGACAAATTGGACCATATTTTCGATTAACAGGGAATGCAATGAAGTATAAAAAGCAAACTTTCCATGTCAGTGCTATCTGTGGTAGAGTCAATAGTATTCAATCAGTACATTACCCTTGCCAGTTGTTTTTCTTCATGTTGCTTGTCAAAATCATGAATAATTTTGTTACGTGCACAAATGAGTGACAAGACAGCAAAATAGCTTTAAAATAGTATTATCTCTTAAATTAGGGTAAATTAGGGTATCAAAATTTCAAGTTATTTTATGCAATGTAGAGCTATAATTGTATCTGCTTTTTACTTAATGTCTTTTTTCATAGTCTTTAGCGCGTTAGCTTGCGAAAGTGAAGTGATCTATCACCTGCCTATTCATGCGCTTAATTTTAGCTTAAATTACCTAAGGACACCATTCCAGCTGTCAAAAATGAAGTATGATGTCATCTCCACATTTAAAGAGTGAAGAGGGCTGTCTTGGAAAAAATAACAGCACATATAATTAAATGCACCTGTCAACTTGAAGCTTTAAGCTAGCTAGGTACTTTCATGTCATGAGACATTATTTATTAAGTTTTGGAAAACATTTCTTCTTTAAAACAACAAGAAACACTCTTGGAAGATTAAATTAGTTGACATAGGAGAATATTAAATATTCAGATGATGTGGTTGTACTTAAAACTGGGAGACATTGCATGCTTGTCTTGAACACTTGTCCAGATTTAAATGTTTGAAACGCACCAGCAGCACCACTTTATAATCGCGTATTCCAGGACTGAATAGCTAATAGTTTTGACATGGAGGCTATTAATTAGAAGAACTGGGAGGATTCCTGGTGAGTGCGCAGCTGTAGGGCCAGGAAACAGGGAAACATTAAGAATAGACCTTCATGATAGGCTATACTCTCTGCACCATCGGACACTGCCCTCTCTCATGTGGGAAGCTCAAAAAATCCTGTCTTTAATAAAACCAAATTTCCCTTGTGCATAATCTTGCAGTATCTGGGTTAGGTTCTTACTCGGTAGCCTAGGTATCAAATGTAATCAATGATAGTCGGCAATGTGAATTTAACCAGATAAATTTGTGCAGTTAAACTACATCAGAGGCAGTTGCCTCATAGACGGTTGTACCCTGGGTTACCCACATGGAAAGAATCTATATGAACATATATGCGCATATATGCAACCTACATGAAGCATATATGCGCATATATGCCGCATATAGGCCAAATTCAGATACATATGTGTGCATGTAGAGGACATATAGGTCTCCTATATCGCTTCTTTATTTCCACATATGGGCCTTGTATGTACATACAAGGTATATGTCTCCTATATAGCTCATATACCCAGTGGCAGGTTCTGTTTGTCATGCCTATTGTATAGCTCATATCTCACTTTTGCAACTGTCATACATGATGCCTAGCTCATATTTTTTATTCTCAAGGTAATATCTGCATATTAGTCCAAAGTCCCAGACAGAAATAGCAAGAATTTCATGCAATAACTTATTAATTGCACGTGAACACATGAAATTGGCATCACATTTGATCCTAAATACATGTTGACATGTGACAACGGCATGTTTTGTGTAAACCAGTCATTATTAACAATGGCAAGTGAGAGGAGACAAAAAGCTATGATATCACCACAAATATCTAATACTATTTGTAACATTTTTTTTCCTGAAACATTAACAATAACAAGGTCATCAATTCTTTCTTGACCATACTTATTTCCATTCTATGAAGATTGAGTTGTGTATTGTGGAAGAGAAGGAAATGTATAAAAACAAAATGGTTTGTGTTTATTTCATCAATTAAGCATTTTTTAAGTTTCAGTCACTGCCAGATTTACCTCATTAGATAAAATTTGATTCACATCATTACAGCTCATACACATCCACTGAAAGGTTATACACTACACTGTTACATCCACCAAATGCAATGTTTTCTATCTTGTCTGTAATGCAGTGTCTAGATGAATATGGCTCAGAGGTTCTTAGTCTAAATGTAGCTAAATATAACAAAAGTAACAAAATGAAAGTACACAGAAGAACAAACAATCAAGAAAACACGCCCTTAAAAGTCATTTTCATCCCCACATCTATTTGAGAATTTCACTGTGGTTAATGAATTTGAAGACAAAGTCTACATTTCTGTTCGCAGTTTTAATGAACAGGCACTTGTCTTTTATTTGAGATGCTTGTATTGCAACTAAAGGACCCAGACTTTTTCCTACAGGGATGAAATAACAAGGATTCTTGAATTCCCACACGGAAACAACCTATTTAAACATATAGGTTTTAATCCCTGCCTTGTATCAACTAGCAGTGGTCGGCAGGTCTTTTTAGAAGTAGCGCGCAATTGGCCAATGCGCCAGAGGGATGCAAATTGCGAAGGGCCGGCTGGGAAGGTTTACGTAGATTAGAATTCCCCAAGGCGCATCCTGTTGGCTAGATGGGCGCTCATAAATAAGATTCTGACTTATTCATCCTTGATTATCTTCCATTCTCATGCTGAGCTTGGAAAGTCTGGCCTGACAAGTGTGTATTTAGCTATTTCTAACGTTGGCGGGCTGTGTATACTCTAATGAACAGTCAACAGGGGGCCGCATATGCGAATAAGCCTTTGAACTTGTTCGTAGTTCCCTGATAGGATATCCCAGATTTGGGTGGGTTTGTAAATTCCAAATTGAAAACAAAAAACGTGGAAGTTTTAATTGGCTGTTCTCATATATTATATGAGGTACATATATGTACCTCATTATATTATATAGGTACATACATGTACCTATAAAATATGAATACGGCCAATTTTATGTATGTCGCATATATGCAAAACCTTTATGTTTACATAGGTTCTTTCCATGTGGATATACTCATCTCCCCATTAAAATCTCTGTCATTTCAATCTTTTCCTCTTGGCACCTACGTGATCTATACAGAATATCATATGGGCATTTTCATATCACGCCCTATATCAACCCGAGACCCTAATATCAGCCCAGGAGCTTTAGCTCAATATGAAAATGCCCATATGATGTTCTATTCATCATATACTCATTTTGACTATAATTAACGATGCATTTTATTTATTTATTATTATAGGTTATTATTGTCATCATTAAAGGCCAGTATAATTTCAATAACAAAGAACACAACTAAAACTTTTAATTAATCTAGTGGCTAGGAGTGGCTAATTTGCTAGCACGCAAACGCCATTTTCTCTATTAAGGTAATAAATTTGTGTTTCTATGAGAACTTACGCATGAAACGTTTTACTGCAGCCCTTCGCATGAATATTGCTATAGGTGATACAGGATTTTTCCAGTGGGCCGATACAGCCTCGTGCCTAACGCTTGTATCACAGGTGCAGATTCCCTGTATTTATAAGAAAGTATGTGATAACTCAAATTAATATACGGTGCCAACATCTTTACAAACCATATGCACATGGACCCCACCTTTCAGCCAGTCAGCCCATCTGAGGGATGAAACTTCCAGGTTGAATACAAGTCCTCCTACGGCCCAGCCATAAATCCACTCAGCTCTGTACTTTATTTCACTTCATGTTCATCTCTGCCTATATCATCACACAGCTGCGTCATACTCTAACCCCTCACCACAAGCCCAAGCCATGTACGTTCAGCCTTTCACCGCAGGGAAAGCAGGTTGTGCAGAGAAATTAAATTAACTTCAGATTCCAGAAGCCATCAGGCTCGGCACCTTCAGGCCTGATGAATCCATCATGACTTCTTGCGCTCATGAACAACAGACACTAAGAATATACTTAACTAAACCAAACAACAAATTGAAGAGCTCGAGGCACTTCGTTTTCTTACCGTGTGGCATTCTCCAAAGCACGTGAGAAGACGCTGTAGCCGGCGGGTGTAGGAGAGTGCTGCATTGAGTAAAACCACGTTGCAGCTTCTTTTACAAAAGAATTGGCGCTGTCACCACCGAGAGAATTAGTCAAAGCTTCATAGAAAGCAGTTTTGCCATCTGCTCTCCCCTGCAGCTCCTCAAATCTCTGATTCAAGAACAAAAATTACAACATTTATCATTATTCAACCCCACCACAAAATTTCTGTCACCAGTGTATTGAACATGAATGGTTTCTTGTCAAAGATTAGAGCAACTGAACCAATAATTAAAAGATGGTGATTTTAAAAGTGAAGGAAAAATTAATCAAATGTGAATTTTAAGATCACTTAGGGGAAAAAAAAATCTGTTTATTTATGGAGAAAAATGGGATAAAGACGAAAAGAAAAAAATATTAATGGGCATAAAAGCATTTCTACTAAAAACTGTTGATGATTTCATTTATGAACGGGAATATAAAAATACTTTGAGAATAGGTTCATCACTTGGAGCTCAAAACAAAGTAATGTGTGGGTCAGGTACAGAGAATCTGTAATTGTACCATAGCATCACTAAAGACAAAGACTCAGTCTGGGACTGTTGGCAATGATGGGCTAATGAGCATGTGGTTCTTTACAACCCAGTACAAGTTAAAACCAAATGTTGAGGTTCCTCACCTTGATGTTCTTGGCTCGGCTGATCAGCCCATCCTCAGCTGACGAGCCTAAAATTATGTCTACACGGCGAAACTGTGTCCTCTGGAGGGCCAGGGCAGGTTTTCCTTTAACAGATATCCCATCAACCACTGGGGCCCATGCCTGCAGTGGTCCGCTGACAGCCAGTAGCTACAGAAATGTGAAAGTATTTCACACAGGGGACATTCACACCGTATAACATAATTCATGCAGTGGAAGGTGGAACCAGGTCAGAATGAGTTTCAGACAAGGGTGGGTGACCTGGCATAACACCATTATTTCCATCGCATGAAGCTCAGCTTAAGTTCTCTCAGTTTGTTTTTACAGAATTCAGGCAGCTTGCTAGCATGGCAGACACCAAATATGGGGAAATTCATACTCATACGCATCAAAGACAAGAGATTTGGTTCCAGAATGAGACTCACAAAGTGAGTTTCACCATTATCACAGATTTCTTCCATGTCTTCAACCAAAAAGCCAAGGCCAAATTCCACAGTCATCACTTCTTAAGGACAATTTAAAGTCAATATCTATAAAGCGAAATCTGCTTGTTCATTTGAACTGTGATGTGAATTTAAAGAAAGAAGAATCTGAGGGACCATGTTCAAGGAACAACACAGTGAAACCAGAAAGAGCTGCACAGAAGAAGCTACCTTGGTTGCTTCAGACCTACCTTAGTCTGGGCAGAATTTAAGGAAGTGGCTGGTAATCCTCTGAGGCAGGATACCACCTGGGCAGGGTCCGTGGAGGAACAGCCCACTTCTCTGGCAAGGGATTCGGTCAGATCACGGGCCCTCGAGTTGCTAATGACCGACGCAGGAGAGAAGGCCGATCCCCCCTGAGAAAGTGAACAAATATGAAAATTAACACATTTCTACAGCTCAGAACCAGCCAGTCATCTTTAGAACCTGCAAAACTCTTTACAGATCAAAACCAATTCAAAATGTCCCCATAAATATGGTGCAACATACAATGCATTGTAGCATCCATTTTATGAACCGCTCGAGGTCAGAGCTGCAGGGGGTCTGAGCATATCCCAGCATTTATTGGGAGTGACTCAGGACTACACCCTTGACAGGTCTTGATGGCCTTCCTAGGAACATCCACCCCCCCCCCCCCCCCCCACACACACACACACACACCACATTCATACCACACACCGAGGATGATTATGTATGCTAGATTTAGAGCTGTGTTGACCTGCATGCATTATCAAGACTGAGGGAAGAGATTTCGATATATCAGAATCAAACTCAGTACTTTGAGTGCTCCCATCTAAAAGCAAGAATGCTGTACCTACTTGCTGTGAGTTGATGGCACAAATAAGTGCAGCAAAGTGCAGCCTAGAACATATGTCATATGCAATCACATAAAATCACAATAAAAACAGGTTAGACAATGCTGCAGTGCAAAAAAAATTTCCCTTGCATACAATTGACATGCATACTATTGCCTTCCCTAATATAAGCAGTTTCAGATGATTCAGGCTCATTACAGGTTCATTACAATCCCCGTGAGGTCTGATATCCTGCTAAGAACTGACAAATATCAGTTAACACGTGAAAATATGTTCTGCAGAAATTCAAATACTGTTAAATGCAGCTATTTTAGCACATAAAGCCATGCAAAAAATGGTGGTGGTATAACATTGGTCTCTCCCCACAAGAGCATCCAACTGAATCCAAAAAGATATTACATTAACGATACCCAAATACCACATTAAAACAGCAATTTCAATACACACAGAAGTGAACAATGGTACACTTAGAAAAACACTTTTTTTTTTACCTAAAAAGAGGAAGAAAATGGATTTAGGTATTGCACAGTCTCCTTCCTGCTGCAGCGGAAATATACAATTTGTGCCCATTTTCACTTACTGCACCAACTGAAAATTTGAGAATGCGCTATTCAATCCTCTCAGTCACAAAAGCACCTCTGACATTTTCTGCAGTAATGCCCCTGTCATCTCTCTCTGAGCAACACCTGGATCTGGCAAATCTGATAGTGTTGGAGGGAACATTTAAATGAGCATTTCATAAAGGCACAATGAAAACTGCTTAATATGGGGCCACTCAGATGGACCATCACTCCCAACATTATCCATTTAAAATACAGGGCACAGATTGAAGCAGTTTGAGGTAAGCAGAGTCAACTGTCTCTCCCACTGAGGGTGGTTGACATCGATGCCTATCAAAACTATGCAAAAAGCAGCCAGAACATTTTTGTCCAATGCCTGCAGGGAGAATAAAAGCAATGAGACAAGCTCCAATGTTTATTTCCAGAGATATATCACCAATTTCACCACTTGGCCTGAGGAAAGCTTTTTTGAGTACGGAATACTTAAGAATTGAGTTTATTTAACTTCTAACATACTATTTTAATAAGGCAATGATTTCTAAAGCATCGTGTGTACTGAGTCCAATGTACTATTTACAAGAATAACTGTCCAGGCACAGTTAACAAACAATCTTTGACCATAATGTCTTTAGGTTGCTATATACATGCATTAATTTGGCATTGCACTTACATAAAGAAAACCTTCCAATATTCGTGCAAGCCATCTGTAAGAAAGATACAGATACAAATACAAGTAATCATTTTTTAATGGGGCATTTACTTCTGTTGTGTGATGCACATCACACATTCTGCAGCATAAAGTTTTTTTTTTTGCACAGCGGTAGAGCTTTTTGTATTATAGAAAGACTGTGCCAGTTTGCTGATGTATCTGTATTAGCTATTAGTAGCACTTCCTCATTTCACTTGTTTGTCAGGGTGGAACAGTGCGAACTCGATTCTGCTTCCCCATTCTGCAAGGCCCTGCCTTTGCTGCTCTCGGCATACTATTTGTAGGAAGTTACGAAACAGAGCTATTCAGAAAGAGTGGGATGGCATCAAAACCAGCAAGAAGCAGTGTTGTAGCGTGTCAAATAGTACTCCAGACATCTTCCAAAAAGTATGGACCACCTCTTCCCCGCCTAGGCCTGTGTGGATTGTTGGTGGCGTATTAGGGCTTGCTAACGCATGATGGGAAACTCCAGCACAAGCCTGGAGCCTGAACCTGAAGATAGGAATGACACCATCTTTGCCGACTCACTGATGAAAAGTGCGCAACCCAGTAAGGATAAAGGTTCTGTTCTTTTGTCTGAATGAAATGTGCATCTGTTTTCTTCACTATTTATTATTATTAAACAAATTCTATCGTAGAATTCTATCATAAATTTTTTTTTAATAGGAAACGTGTCGTTGTTCAACTGTGAAATTGAGTGTGCACCCTAGCTGAGATTCTTGAATATTAGATTCTAACACAAATCTATTTTTATGGATTAACCATTGGTAACAGCTCATTTTTTATTATTCAACTTTATAAGTCTGTGATCTTTCATGTTTATGTCAGATTCACTTGACTTATGGGAAGTGATGCCCATGATTAACGGTCTAAAAAAAATCAATTTGATTCCGATTGGAAGTGCTCGTGCATGTAATCATATAGGTTTGCGTATATTCAAAAACAGAATGACAGACTGAAACCAGATGAAATCAGTGAGCCGTAGACTGCAGCAGTGGAGGTCTAATTTAAGTGCAATGCCAGTAGAGCCCCGTGGATTTTTTTATATTACTTGCAAATATTATAAATCATTATTTATACTCTAAATGGAAACACCATGAGATGATTAGAGAAAAAGCATGCAGTTTATTCCGGGCCTTTTTACAGTGGTCGACAATGACACCTTGGTTGTTCTGCATGACTACCCATCACCATACATCAGCCAGCCTATTTTCAGGATTGGAGAGAAGCTGAAAGTGATATCAAAGTAAGTATGATACATTTCTGTCTGACAATTTTGTTCCCACTTCAAAGACAAGACTGCTTAATGAGGGTGCACAGACATCTGTATCGGTCAAACAACTGCCTATATTACAAAACTGCACAACTTTCCAGGAGCTTTTCTCGGGTCCAACTGCAGATCGAGACAGTGTCCCAAGAGCTACTTGACCCTAGTCACAGAGCACTTTAGTGAAACAGAGTCTACAGGGCCACTCCACCCTCATCTTAGAATACATAAAAATACGACAGCAACTAAAGAGCTACTTCGCCCAGATTTGGGTGGTATGCATGACCGTTTCTACCCGGCTGCGTCTCTCAGTTGAAATATCATTATGTCTACAGGGCTATTCAACCCCAATCCGAGAATGCTGACGTATTCCATAATACAACCCCAATTCGGAAATAGCTGGGACAAAGTGTATATTGAGAATAAAATCAAAACGCAATGACTTTCAAATCACAGTAGAACAAAGATGACATAGCAAATGTTGAAACTGAGAAATTTTACAATTTTATCCACAAAATGAGCGAATTCCAAATTTGATGGCTGCTACAGGTCTCAAAAAAGTTGGGACAGGGGCCTGTTTACCATGGTGTCGCATCCTCTCTTCTTTTAAACACAGAGTGGAGGCGTCTGGGCATTGAGGACACAAGTTTATTGAGTTTAGCTATTGGAATCTGATCCCACTCTTGTTTAATACAGGCTTCCAGCTGCTAGAGAGTTTTGGGTCTCCTTTGATGGACCTTTCCTTTAATTATGCGCCAAATGTTCTCAATCCGTGAAAGATCAGGACCGCAGGCAGGCCAGTTCAGCACACAGACTCTTCTACTATGAAGTCATGCTGTTGTAATTGCTGCAGTATGTGGTTTTGCATTGTCCTGCTGAAATACACAAAGCCTTCCCTGGCATAGATGTCATCTGGAGAGGAGCATATTTTGCTCTAAAACCTTTATATACCTTTCAGCATTCATGGTGCTTTTTAAAACATGCAAGTGTCCCACACCATATGCACTAATGCATCCCCATACCATCAGAGATGCTGGCTTTTGAACTGAACGCTGATAACAGGAGGGGTGGTCTTTCTCCTATTTATCCAAGAGTACACGGCGCCCAACAAGAATGTCAAATTTGGATTCATCTGACCACAGGACAATTTGCCACTTAGCTACCAGTCCATTTTAAATGAGCCTTGGCCCACAGAACACGATGGCACTTCTGGATCATGCTCAACACTGGCTTTCTTTTTGCATGATAGAGTTTTAGGTGGCATCTGTGGATGGCACGGCAGACTGTGTTTGCAGACAGTGGTTTCTTGAAGTATTCCTGGGCCCATTTAGTAATGTCAATGACAGAATCATGCCGGTGAGTGATGCAGTGGCGTCTGAGGGCCCGAAGATCAGGGGCATCCAGTAAAGGTCTTCGGCCTTGTCCCTAAAGCACAGAGATTTTTCCAGTTTCTCTGAATCTTTTCATGATGTTATGCACTGTCGATAATGAGACCTTCAAAGCCTTTGCAATTTGATATTGAGGAACATTGTTCTTAAAATATTCCACAATTTTTTTTTTTGCAAGACTTCACAGGTTGGAGAGCCTCTGGCCATCTTTACTTCTGAGAGACTCAGCCTCTCTAAGAAATCCGTTTTATAGCCAAGCATGTTACACACCTGATGCCAGTTAACTTAATTACTTGCTAAATGTTCTTCCTGCTGATTGTCTGAAATATTAATTACCTTTTCAGCCCTTTTTTGCCCCTGTCCCAACTTTTTAGAGACCTGTTGCAGCCAGAAAATTTGAAACAAGCTCATTTTGTGGATGAAAATGTAAAATGTCTCAGTTTCAACATTTAAAGAGCCATCTATGTTCTGTGGTAAATAACATATTGGCTCATGTGATCTGAAAGTCATCACATTTTGATTTTATTCACAATTTACACTTTGTCCCAACTATTTCGTAACTGGGGCTGTAGTTGTTTTGTTGTTTTTGTTTCGACAGTGCTACCGTAGTTCCAACGGAAGACCCATTCTTGGTCTAAATTCAGTCCTAAAAAGAGAATTTAAAAAGCACACATCTCTCTCACATGAAATGCAGTATTTTAACCTAGTATTTTGCCTGCTTTAATTCTCAGCGTGGATTGCTGGTGGAAAGTGCATTCTGTCACAACAGGAAATGTAAACTACATTCCCCAAAGTCACACAGCAAAAGTCTACCATGGGTGAGCCCTAATTACTCAATGATTCATAGACTGAAAGTCTCTCAAAGCATGAAATGCTCATTATAAAATTACTTATTATGATCTAGATGGTTATTTGAGGGAGTGACCAGAGAGAAGGCAGAAGAGCTACTCTATCTCCCAGGCAACAAAACCGGCTCCTTCATGATAAGAGCAAGCATAAGGGAAAAAGGTACTGTATTACGCAATACTCGTGATCAACACAGCATAATTAAAAACACATTAAGTTCCTTTTATGTCTGAATTTGAATGTCATCATCTCCAGCAAAAGACATTTTCTGATTTAAAATTTTTAGTTAGACACCCTATGCAGAAGCACAGCTGATGTCTCGTGTGTAATTGTGAATACAAGTTGCAACTTTACGCCTTTTCTGTTTTTTTATTGTTTTTGGAAATACTGAGGCTTCATGCATATCAATGGTTATGCATACAGGCAATGAGCATGAGGAAACACTATTGTTTATTCTTGCAGGCTTTTACTCTCTATCGGTCAGACACCGAGGTATAAAACATTACAGGATCAACCGGCTGCCCAATAACTGGTATTACATCTCTCCTCGACTCACATTTCAGTGCTTGGAGGACCTCGTCAATCACTACTCAGGTAAATTCACAAGTAAAATGCATACTGTCAGCATAAAACAATTGTTTTGTATTCCTTTTGCAAAAATGCTAAACGTAAGGGAAAAAAGTCAATCCCATAAATATGTTTAGGCTGTGGTGACATAACACATTTGTATCCAGTCATAATGTTGGAGCTATAAATGCCTTGATGTAAAATAACAAGAGTTATAACGCCTCCTAGAAATAGCCCTTTAATTCATTAAAAAATAAAAGATGCTCTCTCATCTCCCAACACAGTCAACAAAGCGCATGCTTTCGCACTTGTGCTTAGCATTAATCTGAAACACATCAGGCCTCACTGTAAGAAAAAAAATAAAATGACAGCAAGTGATGGTTTATGTAAGTGGGTATTAAAAAGCGGACGAAACCTGGAACTTCTGACTCTATGATCTTATTGAAATTAAAGAGTCGGAAAGCAAAGAAATTTATATTATTTGCATGACGTGGGCATTAAAAAATTCCACACCTCATTACGAGACTGAAGCCTTCGTCATGTAGTGCCATCCACGGCTCTGAGGGGCTCTCACAGGAAGTGAGAGGGGGGATATGACGTCAGACGAACAGCACCTCAGATACTTCATTGAAATCCTGTTTGATGAAATCTGCAGCATTTCATCAAAAACCAGAACTTCCCTACTTAACTGCACATCATAGCTTTATGAGCACTTTTTCCGCTGGTTTCACAATAGAGGATTAAAATTTATTGACTAATGTATCTCACGCAGAAAATCTGCGATCTGTAACAAATCGTGACCTTAGTATTACGAGGTTCAATCTGCCCCAGAAACACATATGTGATGGAACTATATAATACTGAGGTCACAAAATATCGGAAATACTTCAGTTTTGCAATGCAAAAACCCAGCTGAAGTAAATAATCTTTAAATAATTCAAATTTTGTTTTTTTTTTCAAAAGTACTTGTGTAAAGCTGTGTTGCATAACGAGCAACTCTGATAAATATCCAGACAAGGAAATGACTTGGAACTGATTAAAGCAGAATAATGATCGTTGACAATATTTTTAGTGTATGTGTGGCTACACTGCAAAATCTGAAAAATAAGTCCACCTTACCTAGTGCTTTATTCTTGTATTCATACTTAAAACACTTATTTCTAGCACCTTTTTTCTCAATAAGACAAAAATTTGCCAATGGGGTGAGATAATTTCGACTCCTTTCAAGATTTCCCATTGGGATTAGATAATTTCACCTGACAAGCACATGGTAGCTTACAAATAAGCTCATTTTTCCACTTGAGAGAGAAAAACTAGGAAGATAAGTCATATTAAGACAAAATTACTTTTAGACAGACACTCTTTGCAGTATAAATATTCCAATATGGTCCAATTACTTTCAGGATTTCCACTGAACCGCCGCTCTGACAAAAAAGGCACCGAAGTATGCCATAAGGATTATCTAATGTTCAAATGAGGATTTCTTCACTAAAACTAAGATTGAGATAAAAAAAAATCGTCACACCCTTTCCCCAGTTCAACTTTACTTTGTTCCTCACGAAATTTTGAATGACGCAATCAAGGAAAGCTGAAATGGCCTGTGTGTTGTTCTCATTTTTCCAGACACTGCAGATGGGCTGTGCTGTACCTTCTCAGCTCCTTGCCTCACCCTCAGTATTGATAACCAAAGTTACAGTAACCAGGTGCCCCCAGTGGTGATGCGAAGCAACATTGACAGTGTCTACAGGTAAAGCGTCCACTGAAAAGCCAATAATCACTTCAGCAAGGGCATACCCCTGTTCCTTTCGCTACACCTGCTATATACTACCTGGCCAAAAAAACAAAGTCACTGACTGGAGTTATATAAGCTAATACTTAAAAGCCTATGATTGAACCATAATTGAAGAGATCAATATGTTTCAGGTGGCAATAACTTTTTAACCCACACTTATGTAGCGTACCTCCCCATTTCATAAAAAAACATGATGGAAGACGGTTCCCATGGTCGTGGAAAGGATGTCACTGTGTTTCAAGAGGAGCAAATGCATCAAGCAGAGAATACAAGGAGATTGCTGAAATCACTGAAATTGGGTTTCGAGCTGTCCAACACACTATTAAACCCCGGAAGGACCGTGGTGAACCATCAACTTTGCGGAATAAATTAGTCGGAAAAAGTCTCGGCATAAAAAAAAATCAACAGTATAACAGATGGGCATATTTCATTGTGAAAGTAAGAGCATTTCCACATGTGGCAAGAACTTGCAGGATTGGGACTAAACACCTGCGTGCCGACAAGAAAGCCGCTTGTTCGTGAGGCCGATTGGGAAAAGAAAACAAATTTGCGAGTGAGCATAAAAATGAGTAGACTGTGGAGAAATGGAAAAAAGTTGTGTTGTATGATGATCCAGATTTACCCCATTCCGGAGTGGTGGGTAAACCAGGGTAAGAAAGTAGGCCCATGAAGCAATGCACCCATCATGCAGAGTACTCACAGCACAAGCCTCAGGAGGCAGTGTTATAATATGGGCTTTTCTTCGATAGGTCAGATCTTGGCTCAGCAATTTTTATACTGTCACAAAATGAAGGCAGCGGACTTCTTGAATGCACTGAGTGACAAGGTTATTCAATCAATGGATTTTTTTAATCCCTGATGCCACTGACATATTCAGGCATGACAATGCCAAGATTCATCAGGCTCAAATTGTGAAGGAGTGGTTCGGCGAGCATGTGGAATCATTTTCACACATGAACTGGCCGCCACAGAGTCCTGACCTTAACCCCACTGAAAGTTCTTGGGATGCGCTGGCAAAGGTCTAACGGAGTGGTTTGACTTTCTGTCATCAATAAAAGATTTTGGCCAGAAATCTTGTATTGAAATAAATGCAACATTGCAAAAGATTTTCGAAACAATGCCATCATGAATGCATGCCATGATCAAAGCTAAAGGCAGTCCAACAAAATATCTGTGTGAACAATTTTTTTGGCCAGGCAATGTATATTTGATTAGTAAGGACGTAATACACCACCTTCACACTTTTTTTTTTTTGTTCACAGGTCAGAAGAGCTTAGAGAGAGCACTCAACGTTGCCCTGAGAATTCGGACTTGAGCTTTGGACTGCGGAACAGTATTGCCTCATACATGACCCTAGCAGGATTCCACGGGACCAAACACAAAGACCAGTGCAAGAGAAAGAGGAAGTCCATCTACACCTTCCCAGATAACAGGCTTGAGAACGCCAGAGTGGAAGACTACTCTGAGTAGCCGGCTAAAAAACCTCTCCAGCTAGGCTTTTTTTGTGACTGACTTCTGCAGAATTAACTGAGGTTGCCTCCTCTGAATCGACCACTTCCTTTTTTAATGACACTCAGTTTCAAGCGAGAGAGAGTATGTTCTATAGATGTAATTTGGTCCTGCGTATGTTGTCAAAAAATGGGATGATACGCAAAACATTTCAAATGAGAAAATGTTCAGAGACTTACTTTACTTAAGGAATACCCTTTTAGGCAAAAATAATCCACGTTATGTGAGCATGTGAACTTTTGATCCAGAACAATGGCAATGGCATGGTGGCATTAATATATTACATATTTATATAACTGTTACTCTCACCTGATTAACACCAGGTTTCAGTAAGTATCTATACTCCTCTTGTGTTTGTTACATGAACATACGAATTGGTCTGACATTGAGGGGATCGTAGGCAGCAGAATGGTTATTATACAGGAAGTGAACCTGAGCAACTGCACTGCATGGATATGGACGTTAGCTCAGATATGCATGTGTTCCAAGCAGATAAGGACACACTGCACGCTGACTTATACTGCATTGAGCAACTGAATTTACTGAAAATACAACTCCTGATATATTATATATTATGAGCTTTTGTTTATGCAAGTTTGTTGCAAATTAAACACTGCTTTTTCACACTTGACACCTCATTCATTTTTTTTTCTTGCGCGCGTGGCCCTACTTCCTGTGAGTTAGTGCGAATCGGGTGCTGGACAGGTTCAAATTCGATCCAAAAAAGCACATAGTACAGAAAACACACAATAAATATGAAAAAAATTGTAGGATAGTATGTGTTCTGGCCTCAACTGCAAATACTGCACAAGACGGATGACAACTAATTGCTGTATTCTGCCCAACAACAAAACCAGTAAGAACAACAGTCTTGGACCATCAGCTTTACCAAGCTCTCGTCTTACCATAAGCAGAGCTCTGTGAAACAGGCCTGTTGCCCCATCAGATAGGAGGTGCAGGCTTGCAACGTCTGCCCCACTGCGTTCTGCACCCAAGGTCACTCGGCGTGGGTCACCCCCAAAACGAGCTATGTTCTGCTGGACCCACTTCAGGACGGCCACCTGGTCCTGCAGGCCTGCGTTGCCTGGAGAGGCTGCAGTGACTGGAACCAACATTCACAGGGACAATCAGACAGTCAGTCTTTTCAATGACTGCCAGGCCATCAGGGAAAATTACACGGATTTCGCATTTACTGACTGCACTGATATTTCTGGGTTCAATAATGGGGCAGAGGCAGAACTTGTAAGAGCAAGGAAGTCAATGTCTCCCTTTTTTGTTTATCTTTGTCATTCTATTTGGAGATACTTTTATTGGTAAATGTTTTTAAAAGATGCCCTCCAAGAACATAAATGCACTGGTTTTTTCAGTAAATTTTTCCCAAGCGCCAAGAAAATATGTCAAATGATAGGGCTCCAAGAGAAATAATGTTTTTTTTTGCCAATGCTATCCAGCTGCTCCAGAATTAAGAGAGAAATTTGACCTTGCTGTGGAAGGCCTGTGGAACACAAGGCCTCCCTGCTGTGAATTTCTGTACTGCTAAGACAAATAGCCCTGTCTGACTGGGTAATTTAACAAGCACATTCATCCATCCATCCATAATCTATACCGCTTCCTACTTACGACGGTTACAGGGGGAGCTGGAGCCTATCCCAACTGACTGCGGGCGAAAGGCAGGGACACACCCTGGACAGCTCACCAATACCACCGTAGGGCAGCACACATCAATCACACACCATTCACTTACACACTCATGCCTAAGAGCAATGTAGAGTCTCCAATTAGCCTGATATGCACGTCTCTGGACTGTGGGAGGAAACTGAAGGAAACCCACGCAAACATGGGAAGAACATGCAAACTCCACACAGAAAGGCCCCAGGCCAGATTCCAACACACAACCTTCCTGCTGTGAGGCTGCAGTGCTACCAATTCTTGCTCTGGCGATATTGTCAGAGGTGCAGAGTGCTACGCTCAGGTTACATACCTGTGCTGAGGAACCCGAACACTGTTGTTCTGAAGTGAGCCGTTACCACAATGATATTGTTGGCAGCAGCGAGGAGGGAACCATCCAGTAACGCAGGGCTCGTGGGGTTGTGCATGAACACTAGGACAGGACTGTCTCCTCTCTGGGACAAACACAAATAAATGATAATCATGAGGAAGAGGCTATGGCTGCACATTTGACTCAAATATATTTACTGTAATTTTTCTCCTCACATTACTGCTGGGGACAAAGACATTCAGGTATAGACAGTCTTCACTGGACAATGAGGAATCTCCATCTCCTGGTTGCAGGCAACTGGACCTAAAATGGAAATGTAATAAATCACACATTGTTCCAAACAAAAAAATAAATAAATACACCACATATTTTTTAATTGCCACATTGAGGAAAACACCATTAGCCATTATAATTGCACTGAACCAAATTGTTGAAGCCAAAATTACGCGAGAAAACCGTGTTCAAGTTACCGGGGGACAGTTGCGTTCCACGTTCCACTCCACTCAGCAGATTGTGGAGGGCTGAAACGGAGGTCTCCGATTGGTGGACGAGCATAGGGTACGCCCAGGAAGTAGCTCACTTCCTTCTTTTCCGAGTCAACCCTGATTACCTTGGATTCACCCACAAGGGTTCCATGATCTGGGATGATCACGGATGTCAAATCTGACTTGAGACCTGATGTGGACAAAATTAACCGCAATGTGTCGCCAGGAATCCCTAATTAATCAGCCTTAATTGAGGCATCTTCAAGTCAACCTACATCAACCTGAAGCTGAGGCCTATCAGAAAGCCTATAAATACAAAGTGCCTCAAACTGCACCATTTAAGCCTTGGAATGCTTTATTAGCCAGAGAGCATTTTCACTATAGCTCACCTTTCCGGCGGTAAACATGAGAGGCAGACTCTCTGACAAAGAGGTGACATCTCTGTCCCGGAGCAGTGGGGACACAGGCGTGGGTGTCAGGGTACAGCACACAGCGAACAGCAGAGTCCCTCTTATCCACAGTCACCACAGAGCAAGAGTCCTTCTTCTCACAGGCTAATAAATGACACGACACAGGAGAACATGTGGGAGTGGGAATGAGTTTAATAGCAAGGAGTGAATATAGTAGCAACAGCAGCTCCATTGGGTATGAATTCACTGGAGATGAATACATTGGAAGCATGTGCACTGGCAGTTACTTCACTTTATTTTTGTAATAATAATAGAAATGATTCTACTAGGGCCATATAAGGACATGACTCACCAGACAGACACCAGTCTCTGGCTTTTTCAAAGTCTTCTGCAATGTCCTTGCTGATGTGAATGACATCAAAGGTAGTAATGGAAGGATCTACCAGGACGGAAAATGTGTCCAGCAGTGCCCAGTCACTCAGCCGCACTATTAGGGTGAGAAACACAAACTCAAACCAGGCAAGGTCAAAGCCATCAAAGCAAAATACAGGCATGAGAATGAAAACATATTACAAATCACACAAGACTTTCTGGAAATGGAAATAAACTGTTTCCAAGGTCCATGTGCATTCGGTATATTTCCCTGAATGGGTGAGTTTGTTTCTACAGGAGTGCTATGGAAATTAGCAGAGCAGACAGAGCTCAATTATTCAAAACATCTGATGAAACGGACGTAAAAAGCCCTTCAGCATGTGAACACACACTAACGTCAGAACGAAACCAGCGGGGAAGGATGACTATGCTGTTTTTAGTTCAAAGTTCCTGTTTTAAACAGTTCTCCAGTCAGTAATGACCAGAGGAGCTAAAACACTGCTAGCATGGAATGTGCTAACAGACATTCATCTCCCCACTTCACAAGCTAAATAACTACTAGAGTGAAAGAGATTTTAAAGTGCATTTTCAAAACAGTGCATTTCAGCCAAGACTTATTTTTGTTCCATGAAGATAATGATCAAACATCTTGTTATCAGGCCAAAAATAGTCAATTAACAGGAAATATAATGCAGCCCTAGCAACATACCATTCTGAATGGGAGTAGGGAGACTGAAGGGAGGACACAGGTCAGGGCTGCTAGTCCACTGGTTGACTGAAATGAGATAATATGACATCAGCATGAATCACTCAACCAACTGGTCAGTCAGCTAAAGCGAATAAGATACTTGTAAGAAAAGACAAAGACCACTCCACTGATTTCTCAATTCCGAGCAATGCTGCAACATCATAGAGAGCTCTGTGGCCAAAACAAACATATGAAAGTACAAAAAAAGTTAAAGAATGAGAGAAAATAAAGCGAAAGAGAACATTTCTCCCCAGACACAATTAAAAGTTTTAGAAAGAACACACTTTTGCTAAACAATCCACATACGCCACCCAAAAACAGCGGGCATTCAAACTAGTACAGACTCAAGTCTGAGTTTCAATTATGGGTGCTAAGTATTAAGATTTTTTTTTTTTTTACTAACACAATAGTACAGCGTATAACTATATTATATAAATGTTATGGACTTTGTAACTACCTGGTGCCCTTAAAAGTGCCAAGAGAAATTCCCTCTGATGAGCTACGGAATGTCTACAGGCGTGATACACTGTCTGAGAATTTAAGGATGAATTGCGCACTAACCACTGCACTGGGAATTTAGTTCATGTGACGTATGTTGTAATAATGTGGTTTCCATATGATTGATATAGCTTGGTATTAAGCTTGCATTAATCTTAATGTCTTTGTAGTCATAAATGTGTTCAGGCCACTCATAATCAGAGAAAAGCTGCAAATATAGAGCTGTGAAGGTATGCGGCAGGGGAAATGACAGCTAATAAAATCCTGTGCTCTTTAAGTCAAGATGGGCTGGTGGATTCACCCTGATTATATGGGTAATGTTTTACACTTCTCAATTTATTCCATAATATCAAATTGCCCTGAAAAGGATAAGACGGGGTATCTTTTTTTTAAAACCGCTTTGTGCACATAAATTCCAAAATTTAATTCCTGAATAATTCCGTAATTGAATTTACAAATGTCTTGCTTTGCTGGAATAATTATCCAGAGTCTCTGTGACACAAATCCTGAGTTATAAAGCCTAAATAGGCTCATGCATAACGGGAAAAATTGGCATTATTTGTATTCTGCGCAAAGGGGTTAATAGTATCCACATTTTTGCTATATCTTGATATGAGTGAAGCTATCGGGAGGTGACGAGCGGCAGACACTGGGTAGTTATGTGCTGTAAATGGATCGAATTTTATCTTGGGCTTTGCAAAGCAGCTTAAAGGCGCAGAGGCCACGCAGCTGTACGCACCTGGTTTTTCATACCAGCCAAATGGAAACACCCCTGTTAGGACTTTGGATGGTGTGCAGTCCATGGCCCGCCATTCCGTCTGGTCCCCCTCACCGCAAGTCTGGATCCCAAAACTGTTCAATGTCAGACACAGAACATCCGTTCCTAGAAAATCGGTGGGGCAGGGTGGCAAAGACAGACACAGAATTATGCATAGGTTTGGATTACAGGAAGACGAGTCACCATCAAAACATTCAGTTGAATTTGTCATTGTCCGGCTCAACCTCATCGATCTCTAACCTATCCAGTCTGTAACAGCAAAATCAAGCACCCTTTGCCTGATTTCCAGCATACGCTCTCCGAAAAAGGCCCAGATATTAGCTACAAATCATTAGACTCCCCTAAAGTTGAAATGGAAAATATAGAATAGTGTGGAATACAATGCACTGGCTTCTCCCTGATGTTGGACATGAGAGCCAAGCACTGCCAGAATACAGCAGGCACTGCCTACAGTTGGGGGAGGAATGTAATCTGTTGATCATCAGCCTGAATTTGGAGTTCATGGCCAATCACTGCTATGCAGACTATTTGGGTACTTCCTACTAAGATAGTTGAAGGGAATGCATCTGATAAGAAAAAAATTTGCCTAAATAAAAAGATTAAAGGGCTTGTTTCCCACAGTTTTAACATTTCTTTGAGTTCAAAAGCAAACAATAAATATTTATTAAAATGAGATGCTCTCTTCATAATTCATGCTTTCCATCTCTGATTTCCCACACTTCAAAAAAGCATTATAGAGTACTTATTACCATGACTTGGATGAACTTACCAGGAGACTGAGAGTCCCTGACATAGCCAATCCCACGGCAGCATGGGTCTTCATCACAGCGTCGTTCGCATTCAAAAAACCTTAATCGGCGAACAAAGAAAGTGATGTAACAAAGTACCATCTACGAAACACACAGATTCACATGCCAGAGCTTGCTGTAAGAGCATGCTACATCGTAAGAACAAAACATGGTGTCTGTAATACAACATTTGGCTCAATAGTACCCTTCAGTGATGGGCTTTGATCCCAAGTTGACGCGGCTCCTCACGGCATAAGATACCATCTTTTTAAAGGGCACTCGACTGTAGAAGCTCTCGACACTTCCCAACAGGGTAACTGTGAAAAAAGTACATAAGACTTCAGTTTTGATCTTCTCCGATCATTATAAGAAAAAAAAAAACTAAATAAGAATGAGCTAATTCACTATAGAAAGCACTATATTTTGCAGCTGGATGTTTTAGGAGGTTTAGCAAGAACACACCCAGGAATTCAACCTGCATCCTTCTTGTTCAAATGACAACATGACTGTACAATGTGTATGCACCTGGTCACAAAAAAGGGACCATCTGTTGTTACCAAGGATGTAGTAACAAGCTAGTGCTACTGCTACTACAAATTACAGTTTCTAAATGATGACTTCATTTCCTGAAGGAAAAAAACAATCCAACCTTACCTGGCCCAACGTGAAAAAGTAACTGCCCCATTAGTTACTACATCAACCGATTAAACTAATTGAATTTATAGCTGGGCTCAGTTTCACCAGACAAGCCCAAGTATGATCAATGCCAGTCCTGTTGAATGAAGAATCTGTCCAGTGGTGTGAAGTAAGGAAAAAGCAGCGCATGGTGCTGCAATCTAATGAAATTCAAGAACAGATGAGAATCAAAGTTGTTGATATCCATCAGTGTGGAAAGGGTTAAAAAGTCATTACTAAAGCTGTGCGCTGCCCCCAAACCAGTGAGAGCCATTGCTGAGAGATTCCCTCAAACAGACCAGAGAAGAAAAGCCCCAACCTTAGCTACATTCCTGAGCCAGCTAACTTGTCATCATCTTAAAAAAGTTTTATAAGAAATGATGAAAGAGCGTCAACATTAAATGTAAACCTTCGATCTTATAAAAATTATTTTGTTTTTTCGGTGACTAGTGAAAACTGACAAAGTTTTATGTAATACATATAAAATGTATGGAATCACTGGGCTTTTCCCACCAGTCAATGGGAACAAAATGAAAGTGTATGTCCAACACCCTGAGAGGCAGTCATCGATAAATGAACAACTCTGACATCCAGGATCCGGTGGAGTTACAGGAAATGTATAAACCAAGAGTTAGATTAGGTCTATGTGCTAGAGAAGCATCCATGAATCTCGTGGCTGAGCTGATTAGGCTCGTAAATTCCCTGCTTTTGATATCGAGAACAGATGGAGCACACGTGACTCATAATGTCCATGCTTTTGTTGCCAACTTTTGTTGCTGACAAACCAATAAAAAACAAAATTTACTGTCCATTGCTTGAAAACAGATGTTTGTATGCAGATTGTTGTGACTGGTTCTTTTTACGGAATGATTTATTTGAAATATTACACAAAACTTTTCTGTCTCATATATATATATATATATATATATATATATATATATATATATATATATATATATATATATATATATATCCTCAGAAAAATTTAGCCTTAGAAATTGGAAAGGGTGGGATATGATTTTTTGAGTTTTTGATTTGTCAACTTGGTTCACAGTTTTTCTGAGAGCTAGGCCCATGATCATGTTGGTTTTGAACACAATGCTGGCTCTGCCAAATCATTAACCATTACACCTGGACTCCTCAACTGTTATCCGTCTATGAGTCAATATTTTACAAGACTTTTTTCTTAGAGTTAACAGAGAATAAACTCTGAGATTAGCAAAAGCAGAGGTGGACATTCCAGGGGTCAGAAAGTAAAGGTCCGGCCATGTTTTACCTCCAGCCATGAGCTCAGGCAGCTGATTTTCCTAATTAGTTCAACCTCTGGGCGGAAGAGTTGCTGCAATTCTTAGATCCAGGCAGCTGCAGCAAAATACTGGGACGGACTTTTACTTTCTGGAGCTGGATTGTTCACCTCTGAGCAAAAGTAACTTCACAAGTTCTCATACATTTATTTCCGATTGATCAGCTACCTATCAAATTATGCCGCATACTATACCATCATTCACAAATTTACAAAAAAAAAAAAAAACAGCAGTTAGTTTAAATATCAAACAGCTCTTAGACTATGAGAAGTTTCCATTGAGAAGGGTTTATAGAGGTCCTGGGGTGCAGCAGACTGCAGTGCTGGGATTGCTGTCCATTCTCATCTGGTTTCAATCTGGACCACTTTCACAATCTGAGAAACACATCTGGGTGGAGCTGACTCTCGTACAGCAGCCAGACTATAGGCACAATTGTTATGTAATTCTGCAGCCCATCACAGTCTGACTGTTTTCTATTGACTGATACATTATTATGAGTAAGAGTCCAACGGGCCAAATATTCAGTTTTTCCCAACCAAATATTTTAAAAATCAAGGAGTAAAAAGAAGTGGCAGGCATGCAGTCAAACACATAAAATGTAGGTGATTCACCTCAATCTGAAGGTCCAGAGGCTGGGCCTAAACAGCACAGTATATTATAAATTTCAATTAATTTATTTCTCAGTTTGAATGGATGCCCTGAAATTAACTCATTCACCACCACTTCCAGATCAGGGTCTCCACGATCATAATTTATTATTATTTTTTTAACGCTCAAGGAAATCAAGGATGAATAAAGCCAATGTAACAAAGTACCATCTACGAAACCATCTCGGTTCCGTCTCTGCATAGCATCGGCATTTAACGTCCAAATACTCTAATTTAACTGCACATACTTTTCTGCCAGGGCAACACGCCAACATCTGGTCTGAGGTCACTTCAGCACACCACTGCCCTCAGCCAGATGGAGCCAAGCCACTCATTCATTTCATGAGGAGCGCCTCTCAAAGGAACACAGAGATCACTCCAGCACTCCAGCTAGCTTCAATCCACCGATCAACTTTAATCATCTCTAACATACGTCTCATCCCGAACACATGAAAACATTTCTGACCGACAGCTCACCTCTGTACCACTGCTACAATCTCCACCGTGCCTCTACGCTGCAGCACAGACCTGTAACAGGTCTAACAAATCTCCATGGCAGAATTTAGCTGAAATACAACGGCTCTTTCTGAGGTACGAGAGGATTCCCTGAGATTAGCCAATTCGCAACATACAGGGCCGTGAAAAAGTATTTGCCCCCTGCCTGATTTCTCTCTTTTTTTTTTTTTGTATATTTTTCACACAAATGCTTCAGATCATCAAACAAATCTTAATATTAGACAAATATAACCCAAGTAAATAGAAAATGCAGTTCTTAAATTATGATTTCATTTATTGAGGGAAAAAAGCTATCCAAACCTACCCGGGCCCATGTGAAATAATTGCCCCCCCCTTGTTAAATCATGAATTAACTGTGATTAACCACATTTTTTGGTTCAATTTCACTAACCACACTCAGGCCTGATTACTGCCAGACCTGTTCAATCAAAAAATCACCTAAATAGAACCTGTCGGACAAAGTGAAGTAGGCCAATGGATCTCAAAAAGCAATACATAATGCCACAATCTCAAGAAATTCAAGTACAGATGAGAAACAAAGTAAATGACATCTATCAGTCTGGAATAGGTTACAAAGCCATTTCTAAGGCTTTGGGACTCCAGCGTACCACGGTGAGAGCCATTATCCCCAAATGGAAAAAACCTTCCCAGGAGCGGTCGGCCTACCAAAATGACTCCAAGAGCGCATTGACGACTCATCCAGGAGGTCACAAAAGAACCCAAAACAACGTCTAAAGAACTGCAGGCCTTACTTGCCTCAGTTAACGTCAGTGTTCATGATTCAATAATAATAAAGAGAATGGGCAAAAAATGGCATCCATGGGAGAACTCCAAGGTGAAAACCACCGCTGACCAAAAAGAACACAAAGGCTTTTTTCACATTTGCCAAAAAACATCTTGATGATCCCCAAGACTTTTGGGGAAATATTCTGTGGACTGATGAGACAAAAGTGAAATTTTTGGAAGGTATCCGTTCCAATACATCTGGCGTAAAACTAACACAGCATTTCATGAAAAGAACATCATACCAACAGTCAAACATGGTGGTGGTAGTGTGATGGTCTGGGCCTGCATTGCTGCTTCAGAATCTGGATGACTTGCCGTAATTGATGGAACTATGAATTCTGCTCTCTAGCAGAAAATCCTGAAGGACAATGTCCGACCATCAGTTTGTGACCTCAAGCTCACACGCAGTTGGGTTATGCAGCAGGACAATAATTTGAAACATACCAGCAAGTTCACCTCTGAATGGCTAAAAAAACCAAAATTAAGATTTTGGAGTGGCCCAGTCAAAGTCCGGACTTAAATCCAATTGAGATGCTGTGGCATGACCATAAACAGACCATTCATGCTCGATTAAATTAAATTATTAAAAAAAAATTAAATTAAAAAAATTCTGCAAAGAAGAGTGGGCCAAAATTCCTCTACAGCAAGGCAAAAGACTCATTGCCAGTAATTGCAAACACTTGATTGCAATTGTTGTCGCCGAGGGTAGGTTTAGGTTCAGGGGGCAATTACTTTTTCACATAGGGCCAGGTAGGTTTGGATAGCTTTTTTTCCTTAACTAATGAAATCATCATTTAAAAACTGCATTTCATATTTACTCGGGTTATCTCTGTCAAATATAAAAATTTATTTGATGATCTGAAACATTTAAAAGTGAGAAATATGCAAAAAAATAAGAAATCGGGAAGGGGGCAAATACTTTTTCATGGCACTGTAACTCCCCGAATACAAGGAATTCAATCCATTTAAATTTTTTTATTTTTTTGTTATTTAAAGAATAAATATTTTGTTGTGACACATTTGCACTTTTTAGCATATTAATGTATCATTAATAATCACCTTAATTAGATTTTTGCACCGCAGTTCTATGCTTTGACAAACACAAAATTTGATAAATATTGCTGGATGACATGATGGTTCATGATGAGTATATGATTGGTTTGACGGATGAGTCTTGTAAAGGTTCGAGCAGAGGATCCACTGTGTGCTATTCACCCACCAGCTCAAGGCCGCATAACCGTTTGCTGAGCCAAAGTTAGCTAGCGAGGCGCGGGAGAGGAGCAAGAGTTCAGAAAACAACACAATTGTCTCTCTCAATGTACAAGAATGAGTTCATTTCAGGAACAAAAAATTAGAATCCCATGTGCAGGTTTAACGTAGAGCAGCTGTGCAAAAGCAAGTCCAAGTGACACGTTGCAAATGACTATACAGCCTATGTTACAGTGCGGGGTTGGCTGCCAGTCGTCATGAAATGAAAATTCAAAATACCACTAACCAAAGTAAAATTTCTGGCAGATTCTAACACACAAACACAGCTTACTGTTCTGCGACCTCAAGCAACGTCCCCAAAAAGTAACCTCTTTACCTTTTCAAAATAAGTTGTAACTAGATTTTGATCAAAACAGTACTCAGCTACATTTAAAACAGCCTGTCAAAGCACAAAAAAAATTTCTCTCATTTTGCAGACTGACTTTCATGGTTTACTCACCTTGACAATAAATACGAAAGGAGTCAGATGATTACCAGATTATTACATGCACAAACTGGGTGGGTGTAAAGTAGGTAGTCCATCAAAATCTCGAAAAAAAGTTTAGCCAATCTTGGAAACCCTACAGAATCAAACAGGCTTTGACGTCATACTTGCGCAACCCCAAGTCAAGATAACATATTACCCTACTTCTCTGCACACACAGTTATGACTTCACTCATCCCATTAGTCTGCTGCTATAGGCCTAAAAATTCAGCTACAGCTAGACGGCTACAGTCAGAGAGATCAGAGTGGTCATCAGGTGAGCCCCCTTCTGATAAATTGGTGTTTTGTGAAATATAAGGCCCACGATACCAAAATAATTTCAACATCACATCCGATATCAGTGTAATGCATGCTACTCCAGACAGCAGACACCCAGCTAATTATATCTTATAAAAGCCTACCACACTCTTACCAACTTTATAGGCTACCTCAGCTCAGCCGAAAAATAAATTTACTTACTTCATAAAGAACTTCATCTGCAAATATCTCATTTCAATGGCATGAGGTAGACATGATTCGCAACAAAGAGTTAAAATTTGTGTAAAATATTACCAAAATAACCATTATAGAGTGATGGACAAATTATGGGATGCAAATTGTGAAGTGGTGCACACTGAAATTAACAGTAAGATTATTTATCAACTGATGTTTTTAAAAGTGGCATGAATTTTTTAAGTCACTTTTTACCAGATTTAAATTATTTGTGAACTTTTCAATGAGAAGTTATATTCACTTTTCTATTAAAAAATATATTAAATATGATGTCAATGTTAAATGTAAATATTAAACGGTAAACCTAACTTAAATGTTGGAACATACGCTCATCGGCCACATCCCTAATGTTTAATGCCAGCTTTAGGAAGAGAGCACTGTCAAATTAAAGCAGAATCGGTAGCCTCATCATGGTTGCTTGTCCAAACAAAGATGTTTTCAGTTATTCCTAAACTGGGCTTTCAGATTTTACTGAAAGTTGGAGTATTAGGCCTATTGTACCAGCAAAATCTGTGGACAAAAGTGATGAGATTGAATTTTTAAAGTTTACTTCATTATGTGTCAGTGTATGGAATCAAAAGAAAACTGCTTTACTTCTATAATACTTGGACATATGTTGTACATATAAACATTTGTAGGAACAGACGAACTTCATAATTAACTGTTGGCTTTATAATTTGAGTACTTTTCAAAATGGCTCATACTAGCATTTTTCTAGCGAATGTGGTTAGGTTGGGTGTTTAAAGTTTATTTGCTCTATATGTTTGTATTTGAGTAAAATGAAATTTTGGCTTTAATTCAATGATACTTGAGAATATGTACTTAACTATTTAAATTTTCAATAAAATCTGAAAATATATTTTTATAACACTGCAGTCTATTAACTAGGTTATTAAAATCATGTCAAATTTTCAAAAATGCTTGCACAACATTTCCCCCCTCATGTCAATCTTAAAATAATCTAACAAAAACTGTAAGACGATTCAGCAATTTGAAAAACAGATAAATGTATAGCCTGCACCAACTCATGCGAGACTTAAAGGTATATTGAGTACCATTTGTTGGTTGCGGTATGTAAACACAACATTCATAGTTGGCCTGTACTCAGCTCACACCACCAGAAGCACTATGCTGCAGTACAGTGCTATGTTCCACCATTACACTCCGCGAGCTGTTATTGGCAGGGGGCTACACACCCACTACCCAAAGGCCGATGCCCAGAAATGTCCTGCACAAAGAAAAACAAGAAAATGCAGGCAGACGGCAGGGTCTCTGTAGAAACAGACTCTGCAAACACACTACGAGTGGGTCATAAGCGATGACTGAGAGGGATTATTTTTATGAGTCTCTACATTGTTAAGTTGGAAGATCCCATTCAGTATGCCTTTCCGATGGATACAGTGCTGTGAAAAAGGGACTGTCCCACCTCCCAATCTCTTCCGTTCCTGCACCCCTGTCCCAGCCAAGTGCTCCAGATCATGAAACCGAATGCAAAATTAGATAAAATCACACTGAGCAAACACAAAATGCAGTCCCCAAATGATGACTTCATTCAATAGCCAGTAACAGCTTTCTAGTAACAGCCAATGAAACATCAATCTGACGAAGAGTGAGGGCAGTATAAGACTAGCACAACAGGCACAAAAAGAATATCGGCAATTTGGGACCAGCAATCATATGCATTGAGATCAAATCGTTCATCTGGTGCAAGGCTTCCAGATAAATGGCCCATGTTTTCCATTATATAAATAGCCTATGTTATTAATGTACTGTATATGAACAGCCTTAAAGAGTTTGGGCTGATGAAGGCCATGGAGTACATCCAACATTATGGAAAATTAAGTCCGTATGGCTAAAATAATTGAAGACATAATAATTGCTTGATCTTCCCACCATGCAAATGGTTGGATGAGTAACTCAGGAACTTGGCATATCCACTATTGAGCCAGCACAAATACGCTGAAAATGCCTTGATGCTTTTGAGGAGTTATAAGACAAAATCTTGTCTGGAGTTTGTGATGGCTTAAGGAGTTCTTTTCAAATGCGAAGAGAGAATTTTCTGAGAAAACATAGCAGTCCTGTTTTCACATGAGAAACTTGAGCTTGTATCTCAAAAATTCAGCGCGTTAACAGCTTGCCAATAAAAAGAAAGCAAATCCCAATCCAGAAACTAGATGAAAGAAAAGTCCAGAGGGAGTACCATTACAAAAGAGCAAGTGTACAGTTTAATGGTAAAAAAAAAATCTGGTCCTTTCCCAGTGGACTCAGAATAATCTCAAATGGAAACTTGAAATAATAGAGTCTGATGTAAAACAGTACCGATTCGGATCAAGATTCAACCGCAGTGCATCAGGAAATTGCTGCTCCCTCCCTCAGTACAAGACCCAGGCAGGTTCAAATCAACCGTATTGCATCATCCCAACAGTTATCCCCCATCTTTACCACTTCCTCTATGCTGTTTTTGGACCGTGAAAAGGTAGCAGCTGTCCAAACTCCTGAGTATAATGCACTTTTGACCAGTCGCTAAGATCAACAAGCTCAAAACACGCAAGTTATGAGGAGCGGCAACATACAGGACCGCAATAAAGCTCATCCATCATTTTCCGCTGCCAGTGCGGGTGGGGTACAGTGCATGGTTTTGTGCGTGAGCGTGTATATGTGTGCATAGAAAATAAATCCTCTGCAGTTACACCTAGACCTTGTACATAAGGTGCAAAATTAAAGGCTTTTCACATCAACTTGCAGGGTAAACCTCTGACCTCCAAAAAAGTAATACAACTTTTCTACAAGGGTAAAATATGGCTGCAAAATGTCCAGATATATCCAAGAATAAATAAAATAATTCAATTTTTCAAAGAATTATGGCTCGCCCTTTCATGCTCACTTTTAAGTGCCAAACATTTCCTGATGTAATCCATCCCACCCTCTCTTGAGCTGTGTTTAATAATATAAAAAACATGGTGATCTACTTGCCCTGTTGTACTGCACTCAAGATGTGCATGACAGCTGAGCTGAGCGAGCTCACCTTTCTTGCTGAAGGCCTGCTGGGGTTGTTGAGGCAGTACCAGGCTGCAGGGGTTTCTCAGGGGCGTGTCGTAAGCTCCGCACGCCTGGGTGTTCGGATACAGGACGCAGGTGAAATAGGCGGGGCTTTCATCCCTAACGTCAGCTACATGGCAGAACTCCTCCTCTTCGCAACCTAAATCATAACATTGCAGCAGGCAGAAAGAAAAAAAAAACATACACACTTATTAAAAACATCAAACTAGTGCCTGAAAAAGCCAGTAGGATTACTAATGCGAGGCCATACTTAATTTTAAGGGCACGACTGCCTATGCGTTTAAAAGAGGGAAGCGTGCTGTATCTGACAGGATTGATTTTACTCTTTGTTTTTAAAGCCCTCAATGGTCTGGCTCCCTCCTACATCACAGATATAATTTCTCCATATTCCCTCAGTCTGGTCACTCAGGTCTTCCTCAGAACAGCTCCTTGCAGTTCCCCACTCACGCCTGAAAGCTAAAGGTGACCGGGCCTTCTCTGTTGCCGCCTCAAGACTCTGGAAAACCCTCCCACCCCACATTGTCTTGTCCCTCTGTTATTAGCTAATTTAAAGACCCACCTCTTTTCTATTGCTTTTAATTCGATTTCTCCCCCCCCCCCCCCTCCATTTTACACACTGCTCTTTAGTAGCTGTTTTTATATTATTACCATTGCTTTTATTTATGCCCTCATTCTCGATTCATGTTTTTAAGTTTTGCATTGCTCCTCATTCTCTATTTACGTATTTTATATGTTACTTAATTTATTCTTCGTTGTTATCTTGGGCTCCTGATATGTGTACTACCTTGCCCAACCTCTTGAAGCACTTTGGTGGCAACTCCTGTGTATTTAAATGTGCTATATAAATAAAACGACTTAACTTAACTTGACTTGACTTGATTTGACTTGACTATCTCACAGCCGATTACGGTAACAGAACTTGTTTGAAAAGTTTTTAAAAACATTGATACTTTGCAGGAGCAAATTACTCTGACCTCAGTGTAAACAGCATAAAAAATGCAATGACTGGACTCAATCAAAAATGAGTCAGCAGTGAAATCTTTGCTCTGACCCATTTAGGATTTCTGAGCCCTCGCCGTCTCATGAAGAGTTTCTGGGAAAATGAGCAAAGGAGATGGTAAGAACTGTTATCCTACGTTTTAGACACCAAAGTTGAGCCTCCTGTGCTGTGGACTGGTGTTTGAAGATCCAGTACTCCTGACTTGGGGCAGACTGGCTTGGGTTGACACGGAAGCTTGTGCTGTCCAATGCAATGAATCCTTCCTTGACTACATCTGAGCATGGAAATGTAATGATTACAACACACAGCCAAAGACCATGAACAAGTGACATACAAACATGATCAAGGTACGATTGCCTTTTCCACAATTAAGCTTTACCTGAGATGAGAACTTTCTGGGCTGGCTGTGCTGAAACACTGGAACATTCAGGGGATGACCTCTGACGAGTTGTCAAGTCAGAGCCTAAAATGTATATCATTTGTGAACTCAGAAGCAAAGCACTTCTTTCTGGCAGATTTGTCATTTACTCATTGGATTCATATATGTTTGCAATACAGGTGGTTTGAATAAGTAATGGCATATGATGCAAAAAAAAAAAAAGTACTGTACCTTTCCAAAGATAAACCCTTTGGAAGCCAATGATTGTTGCCTGGTAATCAGTTTTGTTTTTGCTAGATGCCGGCAACGCCGAATCAGCTGAGCAAAGGGACAAGAAGAAAATTCCTCATTTGATAAAACAACCAGAAGGTCTCATCACAATTAGAATAACCAATCACATTCACAGTCTTTGCCTTTTCTCTTGCTCTCCTCAGAAAGCCAACCATAAGCCAGTATTTTTAAAGTGCACAGTCTAACTGGTAAGCTCTGATATTTGTACAGTTCAATGGCATGTTAAGCAGACAGACTGAGGATTTGTATTTACACTAAAATTATCCTTCTCACTGAAATCCCTTTCTTTAAAATGCCACATCTAATCTAGTGCAGCCTTGTCTGAACATTGTCTTAACAGAATGAGCCACTCGCCAGCCAAACATTCAGTCAGGCATGAAACAATGTATTTTCCCTGTCATTAGATTGATTATATTCAATGCAGGTTGTGCTTGCTTACTGATGTTGAAGTTCTGACCACCGAAGTTGAAGGTGAATTGTTTCTTCTGTTTGTTGTACTGGACCCCAGCTCCGCAGATGCGGTTGGACTTTGAGGTCCCCGCAATGTCCCAGTCCTCATCGTTGCACAGGAGCACATCGGGAAAGCTCAAAAGGCCGCACATGATGGTACCTAGAGTGCACGCATGCAGGCACGTAAACAAAAATACATAATTTTACATACACACATGAGCCCAAAAAAGATGGACCAACTAATTTCCCAACAATCTAAGACAAAAACCCAGCACTGATTTGATACACACACTGCAAAAAGTGATTTAAAAAAAAGGGAAATTTACTAATTTTAAGACTAAAAACACTTGTCAAGTGAAATTTACTTACCCCATTGGCAAGATAGTCAAAATAACTCAAATCAAGGAAAAAATTATTGTCCTACTAAGGAAATGGTGATAGAAATAATTGTTTTAAGTCTTAAAATACTTTTGTAAGTAAATTTCCCTTTCTTGAAAATCACTTTTTGCAGTGCAGAGATGTTAGTACTGGGCCAGTCTGGACCAGTTTATATGAGAGTGCTCCACATAAAAACAATCATATAAAATATATAATCAAATAAAAACACTCACGTTGCCGGGTGTTTGATTATTTGGAAGTACAGCATTGTTTTATTTACAGTATATAGTTCTATTTGTCTAGCTTGTATTCTGTATTATAATTCCGAAGCTGTTAAAGAAGCTGACCTCCACTGAGGATGTTTTGATTGAGGATGAAGCCATCACAGCAGCTCTCCTTGCCGCACGTGTCCCGGCAGAAGCGATGGACTTCGGTCAAGGTGGCCCCCTGAGCCTCAAAGACTACGGTGCGATACACTCCTGAACCAGCCTTGCGGAATTTCGTTCTCTCAAAGGTCTTCGGAGAAGAGGTGGTGGTAAACTCAAAGCCTTTCATCAGAGAGAGCATGAATGAAAACAAGTGAGATGGTTATGTTTTGTCCAAAACACACAATTGCATCTGACTGCATTTGGGTGGCCGAAAGCATCAAACCTCTTCCAGGTATCCTGAGATTTGCTGTTCTAATTCAACTAAGGGGGTTCAGAAATGACCCCAATCGAAAGCATAAACAAACTTACTAAGCATAGCTTCTCACAATTTTCCTCGGGTAAATTAAAGATGCTATTTACTTTTTTTTTTTGGATCATTTTATTACTTTCAAGGCAGAGTGCAGCTGCAGGATGAAGGTCCTAAAAGTACACATCTACAGTAAGTACTTAGGCATACAGAAAGGTAGAGCTACTCTTATATATACCTGGACTACAACTACAATAAATAATCCTGCTGTCATTACTGCTAATGCACCAACAACCACATCTAGTGACAATACTAACGATAACATTGACAATACATTTTCAAATTGAATTAATTCACAAATTCTCAGCAGGTTAATTTTTTACCTTTCTTTCTCAATACTACAAGGTCTGGTCTGTCTCCTTTCACTCTTAACTGATAACTGAGGCTCCGATACATATCAGCGCCTGGATTTCCTAAAAACCCACTGGTCTGTAATGAAAGAAAAAATTAATCGTGATCACTTTTGTTTTGTTGCCACAGCATAAGCCAAAAGACAACAAAAGTCATACAGCATGGTGACAACGTCCTGCCCTCTCCGCCTTAAGGCAAGTGCATGACCTCTTCTTGTCTGGAGGACCGGGGATGTAAGTTGTGCAAATTCACTCAGCCACCTTATGTTGTTTGCTCAGTTATGCCACTCCAAACACATTCAGTGAAGAAAACAGTATTGAATGCACACAGTGGTATTTGTGGAGGATGGAATCACAAAAATCTAAATGAAGTAATTCAAGTCGCTAAAAACTATGGCTCATCTTAACATTTTGCACCTGAAAGTATACGTGATTAAATAAAGTCTGCACGCTGAAGGACAATGCTCCCTAAAAATTTACTCAGCGTATCGACGTGAAATGTTGCTACGCTAAATACATTTTTGGGACGCATTGTCCTTCAGCATGCGGACTTTGTTTAATCATTTAATTTGTGGATTCTTGGATTGTCCAGCACCAATATTCAACTGGATGTGCGTGCTCTACTTTCTTTATTTTTAGCAACAGTGAGTATACATCACTCACTTTGGCTGCCACGTAGCGGTATTAGCCACGTCTACGGGGCTATTGAAGACCTTAGAGTTCTCTTATTATACAAAAGATTTGTGATGAAAGTATCAGCCCAACTTTTAATGTACAAGGCATTTTTATACTTTTTCAAAAGCTGTCCATTCAAAGTTGGCTCCATCTGTGCTGTAGACCTCACAGTGTGTCTGCCCTCCATCAGCGAACAGGGCCACGTGATGACAGGATTCATTTACAGCACAGTCTGGGAGAGAGAAAAATATTAATTTCAAGAAAGTCATTAATAAAATATATTCCCACATGGAAAGAACCTATATATAAACATATAGGTTTTAATACAGGGCCAGATATAGGTTTCACATATATGCGACATACATAAAATTGGCCGTTTTCATATATAATAGGTACATACGTATATTTCCCTATATGCACATAAATGTACCTATAATACATGAAAATGGCCAATTAAAAGTTCAATGTTTTCTTTCTAGGCATTTCCAAACCCACCCAAATCTTGCATATCCAATTAGGGAACTAGGTATAAGTTTTTCGCATCTGCAGCCCCCTGATGACAATTCAGGAAAGCATACACAGCCCGCGACTGATAGCAATGGCTTTTATTTATTAGCCAGAAACAACTTTGTAAGATCAGAACAGGAGCGGTGAGCGAATTAACCTTTAGGGTCAGAGTCTTATTTATGAGTGCCCGTCTAGCCACTGTGATGCGCCGAGGGGAACTTTACTGTACATAACCCTTCCCAGCAGGCCCTTCAAAATTTGTATTCCCGTAGCGCATTGGCCAATTATGCGCTACGTCTGAAGAGAACTGCCGACCACTGCTACTTAATGGAAGGCGGGATATAAAACCTATATGTTTACATAGGTTCTTTTCGTGTGGGAATATAAGAATCCTTGTTATTTCATCCCTGTAGGAAAAGGTCTGGCATCTAAAATAAAAAACAAGTGTCTGTTCATTAAAACTGTGAACAGAAATATAGACTTTGTCTTCAAATTCATTAACCACAGTGAAATGCTCAAATAGATGTGGGGATGAAAATTACTTTTGAAAGGCATGTTTACTTGAATGTATGTTCTTCTGTGTACATTTATTTTATTTTAGTTTAATTTTTCTACATTTAGACTAAGGACCTCTGAGCCATATTCGTCTAGAAACTGCATTACAGACAAGATAGAAAACATTGCATTTGGTGGATGTAACAGAGTTGTGTATAACCCTTCAGTGGATGTATATGAGCCGTAATGATGTGAATCCAATTTTATCTAATGTGGTGAATCTGGCAGTGACTTAAACTTGAAAAAATGCTTAATTGATGAAATAAACATAATCAAACCATTTTGTTTTTATACATTTCCTTCTCTCCCACAATACACAACTCAGTCTTCATAGAATGGAAATAGGTGTGGTCAAGAAAGATTGATGACCTTGTTATTGTTAATGTTTTAGGGGGAAAAATGTAACAAATAGTATTAGATATTTGTGTATATATCAAAGCTTTTTGTCTCCTCTCACTTGTCATAGTTAACTAGGCTTAAGCAGTGGGAGGCGACGGCTGGGGGTATATCCCCGAACGCCCCCAATCCTCCAATTCCCCAATCCTTGAATAGACCTTGAATAGACTTTCATTTAAACTTAATTTCAGGTCAATCGGACAAATGGTTCTGAAGAAAATGGTAATTTTCCATCACAAAGCGCCACCTGGTGGCAAAATATTGAACCATGCAGGTATAATGTCATCATGTGACATGTTGTGAGGTCATGACCTTGCAGTTGCACATAGTTTCAAGTCAATTGGACAAATAGTTCCAAAGATATGGCAAAAATGGTGAATTTTATGTGACAAAGCTCCACCTTGTTTCAAGATTTTGAACCAAACAGGTATAATGTCATCGTGGGACACATCCTCAGGTCATAACCTTTCATTTGCACTTGATTTGAGGTCAATCGGACAAATATTTCCAGAGATATGAAAAAAACAGTGATTTTTTCTGTTTTTGGCCCCTGGTGGCCAATCTAGAAATTGTAAATTGTCCAAAATCAAATCAGTTCTTCCTCTTTATGATACTTACTTATATGCAAAACTTGGAATTTCTAATTGAAATATAACTGAAGTTATCGCATTAACACGTAAATCAGTTTTTGGCCCCTGGTGGCCAATCTAGAAATCGTAAATTGTCCAAATTGAATCAGTTCATCCTCTTTATGATACTTACTTATATGCAAAACTTGAAATTTCTAATAGAAATATAACTGAAGTTATCGCGTTAACACGTAGGGCGGCGCGGCGGCGGTCGGACCAAAAACATAATATCCCCGAAATGCCATTCGGCGTTCGGGGATATAATAATGACTGGTTTACACATAACATGTCATTGTCACATGTCAACATGTATTTAGGATCAAATGTGACGTCAATTTCACATGTTCACATGCAATTAATAAATCATTGCGTGAAATTCTTGTTAATTCTGTCAGGGACTTTGGACTAATATGCAGATATTACCTTGAGAATAAAAATATGAGCTAGGCATCATGTATGACAGTTTCAAAAGTGAGATATGAACTATACAATAGGTATGACAAACAGAACCTGCCACTGGGTATATGAGCTATATAGGAGACCTATGTGCCCTCTATTAGCACATACAGTATGTACCTGAATTTGGCCTATATGCGGCAAATATGCGCATATATGTTCATATAGATTCTTTCCATATGGGTTTTACCAAATATAGGCAAGTATTCTAAAATGTATCAGTGAACAAAATGTGGAATTTGAGGAACCGACAAAAATGTTGAAAGAAGAATCTCGTTCTGACTATTGGTGAAGACAAAGGTCCTATTTTATCAACAATTTGCAATGGCAAATGTCTCTTAAATATTTACTTGATCCAGGTCAGGCATGAGCCTGTCTATAGAAAATATCTTATGTCATTACTTTGAGAAATGCTGCAGCTAGGGAGTTCTCGAGTGGCCAGATGTGCTTTCATGGAATCTTTGAAATATCAGGTAGCCCAGTATTTAAATAACATCCTTGAAGGTTTCTGCCATTTCAAGACAAGGAACTGAATTTCTATGGGGAAATTCAACTGCTGCAAATCGTTGCACATAGTCAAAATGAATGGTATATCACTTATGTTTTGAGTTAGATACAAGCAATTTGCCATTTGTTTTCTGTAGTGTATTTCAAATTACCAAGCAAAAGAAGGTCTTGAAAATAATAACTCACCAGATATACACTTTCTGAGCTGAATTTCTAAGGGATCAGTTGAGATTCTGGAGCCAAGAAGGATGGTATCATCATTTCCCAGGAGCAGCTCAGACTTGGGAATATCCTCAAATTTCTCCATCACTGCAGAAGGAACAATGCCATAGTCTTTTCACTTCAGTTTCCATGGTTGAAAAAATATGGAATTACACCTACGCACGATACGTGCTAAGCAGTTGACAGTAACACAAAACAAAATTTTTTTTAAATGTTATCAGTTGTTTGACATGAATGCCAGATATTGGTTAAGCAAAGACCTTTTGAGCTCGTGTTTGAAAAAGTGACATAATACATATTTCAAAGCATTTAGAATGCTTGTCAGATCATGTGAGAAATGATCTTAACGTGCATACCAAATGCTCTCATTGGATTACAGCCATGTGTTTTCCATACCCCAAAACCTAAATAGTTGTCAGTTATGGTTTGGGAGCTATGCAAGGCTGAAATTCAAGTTATTTTAACATACTGCAGATTAAGTCATTTTTTCCAGACGTAAAAAAAAAAAAAATAAATCAAAATACAGAAACAGAAAGTGAAGTGCTAATAGTCCGCCGGGGACTTAGTGAGACTATAGTGCAGCACACAGGGTAGGGCGTGAGATCTGTAGTACTTCTTTGGAATTAGTGTCTGAGCCAATTTCACAATACCTTTAGGCTATTCCTGTCAACCCAGTGCTTTGAAAGTCATGGGCACCTTAAATAATAGCCTTGAGTACTGAAAACAGACGAGCATTTTGTGAATTATATACTAGTAGGGAACAGCCTTAAATGTAAAATTGTGATACGAGAGAAGAGTAATGAAAGTTGCTTAAGTTTTATCTTGTTGACTGCAATTGATGGAATACTGCAACCGGAGTATTTAAAACTATATTCTCCCTCATGATATTCAAAAGCTTCCTTGAACGCTCTGGCTTATGTTTTTTACATTGCAGACCACAAATAGATTTTTTAGATTTAGTTCTTTATATCAAAATTTAAAAAAAAAACCCAACAAATGAGAAGAGCTAAGCTTCAGCTTAGCGGTCTTTACATTCTCAACTATGAAATGTCTGTTAAAACAACAATTCATTAATATTCATTGTTTTTTTCCTTTAAAACACCTTTGCGCAGATTTAGACGCCAGCGTCCATAAATAATGAAATTTAATTCCTAAATAATTCTGTAACTGAATTTCCAAAAGTCTTCACTGGAATAATTTTCCAGAATCTCTGAGACACTAACACTGAGTTATAAAGCCTAGATAGGCTCATGCATAACAGAAAAAATTGGCATAATTTGTATTCTACGCGAAGGGGTTTCTAGATAAAAATTATCCACTCAGTAGTGCTGCTTACGAGGTACGTTCACCAGACCAACATGGCTGTACCTTTGCACTCCGCCTCAGACAGGGGCTCCACTGAGGAGGTCCAGAGCAGTCGCTTCCCCTCAGAGTTCAAGCACAGCCACTTCTCCATCTGGGCGTCCCAGTGGTTGGCCTGGAACTCTCCGCTCGGTGTGCAACTCAGTCCACTCCTCTGGCAGTCACTGGTACCTAGAGACACAGTAACAGAGGCCTGTCTGTCTAATGCGTTGAACTCAGTGAGAGCGGCCTGTCTAATACATAGAACACAATGACAGGGGTCAGACTGTCAAATACAAGGAGCCTAGTGACAGAGGCCTGTTTGTCAAATACATAGAACTCAGTGAAAGCGTCCTGTCTGTCTAATACATAGAACACAGTGAGTCCCATCTGTCTGATACAGGGGCCTGTCTTTCAAACACAAGAAACCTAGTGACAGAGGCCTGTCTGCATAATACCTAGAACACAGTGGTGGAGGTCTGTTTGTCTAGTAGAGAGAACGCAGTGACAGGGGACTCTCTGTCTCATACATAGAACCTAGTGACAGAGGCTGGTCTGGCTAATACATGGAACACAGTGACAAGGTACAATCTGTCGAACAAACGAAACACAGCGACTCTGCATGATTAGGAGAAGCCAATGCAGAAAACAAAGACAATCCCCATCTCCAAATTTAGATTCTATCTTACCTCTGAGGATTCCCCTTCCTAGTCTGCAAATTATATTGTATTGCCAGGACATGAGCCAGCAAAATCTTGGCTTGTTACGAGAAAACTTTTGGGGAGAAGATCCAGACTTTTTCCCCAGACAGACCCTTGCCTCAACTCGTCGCAAATTATGGAGCACTCCCACATACTCACAGTGAGTGGATCTGAACGCCCCCGGGGAGGCAGTGGATGTGCCACGGGGACACTGAACGCAGAATTCCTGGCCTTTCCGATCTTGATAAGATCCCTGTGGGCACGGGGAGCAGCCTCCATCGATGAAGAACGTCCCTGCTGGGCACCACACTGTGGCAATGCAGAACACAGCACCATCAGGAGGCATGCAGTAAACAACGGGCAGATTACGGCATCAACAAGATGTCTCATTCGAGAATGGGTAATGTGCAAAGACCATAGACTGTATAAAAAGATGGATGAAGCAACTGTGACATCACCCATTGGTTTCAGCCTCGATTTTGGCAATTTGAACGGCGTCATTTTGTCATTTGGAAGCAGGATGCAATTCCTATTGGCCGAGAGCGTGAATTGAAGATCCAGGGAGAAACAAGGGGTGGATCTACGTGTGGATCTGACCATATCTGACGAGGACCACAGGATAGCCACGCCCCATAAAGCATATCTGGCTTCATCCTTTATTGTAGTCTATTTGGGACCATAATTTACAAAAATCAACATCATGATATATCGAAGGAGACCTGAAACTTGCGATAGAAACAATAAATAATGTGGAAAATCACAATTGGAATAGTAAATCAGGTGGGAAAGTAGGGTCATTTTCTCATAGACTTCTAGATCATTGAACCTATTTCTGCAACCACCGACGTCTCCATCCGCTGCCGACAAAATAGATTGCAATTTTTAGAGGTTGCCGCGTGGGCTACACTTTTCAGACCCGGGTGCTACGTCCATCTTTTTATACAGCCTATGGCAAAGGCAGTGTAAATTTGTGCTCTCTGAGGTCCAAGGAAAGAGTTGAGGCAGAAATGCGAGACTAACCACATCCAACTTTTCCAGTGGCATGTCTGTAACCTGGAGCACAGCCGAAGGTCACGACCACAGCTGGGTCCGTAGGGCCTTGCAGTGAAATGATGGACTGGTGGCTTCTGATCAGGTCAACAGTCCTCTCTAACAGTTTCCCAGCAGTAAATGCTTCATCTGAAAGTGAAAATTGAGCATTTAAAACTATTAATGTGGTGGATGGGACTAGGGGATGCTGCATTGCTAAAACATAGAAAATAAATTTTATCGAGCATTTCAATCTTGTGATTAGATTAAAAATACTTATTTCCATGATCTTTTTTCTCAGTAAGACATAAATTTTGCCAAAAATAGGGAGATCATTTTAACTCATTTCTAGGTTTGCAAATGAGACAAGAAAGTTTCACTTGCTAAACACATGATAACTTAAAATAAGCTCATATTTTCCATCAGAGAGAGAAAAAAATAGGAAGTGAATTCTTGTAGCAAGATTATGAGACTTGATAAGACAGACACTTTTAGCAGTGTGAAAGCAGGAAGGATTCAACCCGCGGTGCTTGAGAGGGGAGGAGGTCAATCTGGAGAAACTACACAGATGTTTCCGATGCAAAGAAGGTTTACATTCTATTTACAATCCATAGAATGTCACCAGAAATCTTTGGCGCATGTGCTACAGTGTATTCAAGCTTACCAACATCATGTAGGTCTGGTAGCGCCTGTACAGGGATGTCTGTAAGGCTAGCCCTCCATGCTAGCTTGACTTTCAGCATCTCCTCGGAGTCACACTCCAGCAGAACAGAGGAATCATCGCAGACTGGAGTTACGCTGAGCTCTCCTCTGGGGGATGTCATCTGAAATGTGCAATTGGTTAGTTGTGCTACTGAAAAAAAGAAAACACGCCTCAAATGCATGACTTAGCAGATGTGGCTATGACATAATAAAATCAATCCTAAGGTAAACAAGGCAATCAGAGATAGCAGACCTGGCCCCAGCCATGGGCTGACAGACAGACTGACAGAAACACACACACACACACACACACACACACACACACACAGACATGATCATTGCTTAACCTGGCCCCCTAGGGGAGGGGCCAGGTAACAAAAAAAAAAAAAAAACAAATCACCAAAATCAAACACCAATACGAATGGACTAACACTGACTGCACATGAACTGCCTGATGATGAAAGGACAGTGAGTGGAATGAGTCATCGAGATGATTTGAAGATCAGAGAACATGCGCTGAGTCTATGCATGGCATTGCCCAAATGAAAGCCTTAATGGGAATACCTGTAAGCTACAGAGACCTTGACCCCTCATTTCTTGGAGGAGGGAGAGCTGCAAACTGTCGCGAATGGAGCTGCATGAATTCTTAGACACAAACGCCCGGAGCTCAGAGGTGGCCTGGACTGTCTGCAAAACCTGGAGTCCTGTCAAAGCGGGACAGCGAAGACAGAGGACAGGGAGGCTGGAATAAATGAACCAATCATTAGCATGGGCAAACCCTACTCTACATCTAACTAGAGGGATGATCTGTCTGTCCGCGCTTCAATTTTCTCGACAACCATCAATTTAACACTTCGTATTGCTGCGAACCCAAGGAAGTGCTGTGTCATGGTCGACTGAGCAGGTCTGGAGAAAGCTGCAGGCACCAATACTGGAGGCTAATCAGTCGGCCTGTTCCAAACAGGCACAGGTTGAATGAGCACAGCTCTAGTCAAACTTCAAACCCCAATTCCAATGAATTTGGGACATTGTGTAAAATGTGAATAAAAAAAGAATACAATGATTCGCAAATCCTTTTTGACCTAGATTCAACTGAGTACACTACAAAGACAAGATTTTTAATGTTCAAAGTGATAAACTTTATTGTTTTTTTTTTTTTAGAAATATTCTCTCATTTTGAATTTGATGCCTGTAACATTTTCCAAAAAAGCTGGGACGGGGGCATGTTTACCACTGTGTTACATCACCTTTGCTTTTGAAAGGATTTGCAAATCTTTGCATTCTATTTTTATACACTTCTTACACAACGTCCAAAATTCCTTGGAATTGGGGTTTGTAGCCTCTGTGTGTATGTGTGTCTCTCCTTTGATTTTTTTGAAAACTGTTTATCCAATCGGATTCACACTTGGCGTACTTATTGCTGAGGACCCAATAAAGCGCAATATCAGGTGCGAAGTTATTTGGCTGAGTGGTTCTTTTGAAAGCTGCAAGCAGTAATACTGGAGGGTGAGCTGCCGGATAGCTCACTTGGTAAAGCATCGCGTAACGAAGCAGAGGTGACGTTCACGTCGCGGGTTCACCATGCCAGCTGGCAGTGGTCGGCAGCTTTTTCAGAGTAGCGCGCTATTGTGCTACAGGGTTGCAAATTGGGAAGGGTCTGCCTGGAAGGGTTATAAAAAATGGCTGCTTTGTCTGTTGCTAAAGCGCCTCCTGTTGGCCAGACGGGCACTTGTCTGATTCTAAGCCTGTTCATATCCGGGTATCCTCTGTCCTCGCTCTGAACTTGCGAAGACTCAACCAATGAGGGTATAACCTGGGATTTACACCAGGCGCGCCTGTGCAGCGCCGTGGTTTTGTTCTGTCATGCTCTTACTTCAATTTAGACCAGCAGCGTCTCACAATGCGGAAACATCAGCGCAGCGTCCTGCCAGCTGATACAATTGACTTGCTCAGATTTGAAATATTTCGTCATTTTTGATAGCATATTTGTGCAACGACCTTAAATGCTTTGTTATTTTTTCTGCTTGCATTTAATGCCATTTCCGTCTTTGTTGTGCTGTAGAACCTACTATAGTCCAATTGTGACCACCATAGATAAAAAAAAATGTGCCCATGTTTTAGTTATAACAAAATCACAACTTTGAAAAATAAATGATAAACAAATTTTATATCAAAAATTTGTGGCTGGTTTCATTTTGTTAAAAGCGTATTCACCTTGATAGTTACTTCCTGCCAGGCACGAGCTGGTGTGCGATTCCCATTAGCACAAATACTAACGTAGTTGGATCCACTAAATGCTTATGGTCGAACTATGGAAAAGGTATCCCTGCTAAATTCAGATCAGCGGGACTGCGGCTCGCCAGCGGCAGAAATAGACTCGCTGCTTATTTTTTGCGGAGCACCGAGCCGCTTCTGGGACGCTGCTGATTCGCGCCACGGCGCATCTGGTGTATACATTGATGAGAATGGCTGCGTAATTTTCCAAGTCCCACGGCGTAGTCGTAATGCGGTGCAGCCGCGCCTGGTGTAAACTGGGGGTTAGAAACAGCAGGCTGACAGACGCGTGCTTCGGAGGAGAGCCGCGAACTGTCTTCACTCTCCTGAATTGGGAGCAAGGGGTCACATACGAGCAAGCCTTGTACATAGTTCACCAATAGGGCATTACAGATTCGGATGGGATTGGAGATGGCAAATTAAAAAAAAAAAACAAAGACATACAGGAGGCCAAGGACTCGGCCCGTTCTGAACAGGTTACCCAATATCACCAAATTGCCAATGAAATTAAACAATGCTCACGAGTGCATGCAGGAAAAAAGGAGTAAATGCAATATATTCTTTAGATTATCTTAACTTCTTGAAAGTCCTTCTCATTACTCAATGAAAAACTTAAAACGCAACGCGACGAAATTAAAGATTTTGTAGATATACTTCATTGCTTTTATGCCTTTGACATACTTTGTAATCACTAATATGATAGACATAACATGTCAAAGGCATAAAAGCACTCAAGTATATCAACAAAATCTTTGATTTCATCATATGCTACTTGATAGCAATGGGTATTGCAAAAGTTTTCCTGATCATTGGAAGTCAGCAAGTGAGAGTGCAAGAAAAAAAAACATCTTAAGGATCTTTCAGTAAAAGATTTCATCAAATTCACAGAAAGGAAGTGAAAAATCATGGTGGGGGCTAATTACTCTGGCAGGCGTGAGGGAGTGGGGTCTCAGACACCCATTTTCCGGTCAGCGAATCACACAGGAAATTTTTGACCGGAAGAGCACTTTCATAGCCTAGGCGACACATGAGTTGGCACAGCTGTCTCTGCTGGTCATTCTCCGTGATGTTACTGCACACGAGGTCACCGAAGGCAGCATTTGGCTGGTTGAAGGGAAGGGGACAGTGGGGACCTAAAAACAAGAGAGAAAAATACTTTCAATTAAACAATAGAATTCATCACTTCAACAAAATGAGAGAAATGGAATTTTCACCAGCTGGGATAGGCTCCAGCTCGCCCCGTGACCCTAGTGAGGAATAAGCGGGTATAGAAAATGGATGGATGGATGGAATTTTCACCTTGTGGTTATATGTCCCGCCAACAGATCAAGTTGCTGTTTACATCAATGACTGTCTGCACTTACCGTCCTGTGTGTTTATTTTATGAATATTTAAAACAACTCCGCGAGGCAAATATGCTTCCAAAAATCATGACAAGAAAGTTTTTTCAGAATTTTGAAAAAAAAATGTCCTATAAAGATCTGTGAACTATTTAAAACTAAATCAAATCAATATTTGAAGTGACTGTCTTTTGCCAAAAAAGGAACGCTACCCTACAGTTTGATGGTTTCATTAGAGAATTAGTGCCATGGGCTATTGCACAGATCCACTCGTGTCAACAGCTATGCATTCCTTTCATTTTCAAACAGAAAATGAGAAGCGAGTTATTTTTCCTATTCTCATATCATTTTCTTCAAGTTGGAAATTTGTTGCTTTTCCCATTTTCATATCACTTCATTCGAATAGGAAATGAAAAGTGAGTTGTTCTTCTTATTCTCATATCAATTGAAGCACCTATTACTAAAACCCCATAAGTCACACTTGACTTGACTTGACTTGTGGGGTTTTAGTAATCAGTGCTTCAATTTCTTCAAGTAGGAAACTAGTTGCTTTTCCCATTTTCATATCACGTTCTTCAAATAGGAAATAGGAAGTGAGCTGCTTTTCCCATTTTCATATCAATTTCTTAAAACAGGAAAACAGATTAACGATTCACACCTTGATTAAAAATAGCTCAGGCTTTTCACGCCTATAATAGACGGTGTTATAACAAACTAAAAAGACTTCCTTAATTGAACAAGCCATACAAGTCTTTTTTCTCATGTAATGTGTATACAGGATAATACATATATGTGGGGTTTAAGATACAGGGACACTGTTTACATATGACACGTACTGTCACAGGCAGGGGCCTGCCCGCTGCTCCGAGAGATTCTGGTCCCCGGAATCTCTTGGCCGTTAGGAGAGACACACCAGCAGTCTCCGTGGTCACACTGCTTCGTAACTAAGTCTAGCCCCACTGCAGAGCACTCAGGGACATAACCAATCCCAACCTTTCTGTCAATCACCTGCTGCTTCAGCTTCAGGCAGAACCCGAAATCTGCAGTGGGAGCACCAGAGGAAGGACCCAAGTTGAGTAATGAATTAAGAGTTGAAATAAGTTACATACATAGTCAGATTAGCACATATGAACCCTGCTGCCCTTAGAGAGCAGGCAGCATTTATCACCCTTCACGGTTGCATAGAACAACTCAAGAATAAGATGAGCATTTTTTTTTCTTGTTCTTTTAACAACTAAAATCTGGAATCATAAGTCGATATGTGAAATTTACTCACACTGGCTCTTCCCTGATGGACTCAGTGCTATACGCTGCATGGCCTTCCCTGAGAAAGGACTGACATACAAGCCAAAGCGACTGTCTCCACTCTCAATCTGCAGCATGGAGAATTCACCGCTCTGCCAACACAGGCAACGTAGATCATTAAAGGAGGAGACAACACACTCTGTCAGAGACGCGCTCAGGCACTCCTCTGCCAGACGGACAAACAGACAATGTGTTCTGCCGTAAACAAACACAGGCAACTAACTCAACCAAACACAAATACAAGCAAACAAACAGAAACACCGTTGATCAGTCACAATTATGGTGCCTTTAAGATGCCCTGGGGACTGAGAATGATCCCATGTCCCGGTCAGAAAAATGCTATCAAACGGATCTCCTAGTGGAAATTCCCACTTGGGAGCTCCGGTACGATTTCTGAACTCCCAGTCCACCAAGAGACTATGCGTGGCGTCAAAGCGCAACGACTGATGAAACTGGCTGTTTATTATTCGCTTAACATTTCATTTTGTAAATAGTACAGAATTTCGTAATACTGATCCAGATGACCCATTCTTCACAAAGTGAAGTTATATTGATGAAAAATAGCCATCAGATAAACATGGTGCGGAATGTTTGCTAATGCTGGCGAGCAGATTATGGTAATATGTAACGTCGGATGACAACACTGCCACGAACAAGCCCACATTTTGTTTTCTCACAGGTAGTGCCCTCGAATGTGCCATTGTGAGAATTGGGAACAGGACATCTTGAACGTGACATTCGCTCAGACTCTAAATTCTTCCCAATGGAATTACCTCCTCACAAGTGGGAATAAATGCAGAGTCTGACAGGACAGAGGTAGCCATCATCCAATCAGACAGCAGAGCCTGAGAGCGAGCTCGCTGGCAAGGTGTCCCGCCTGGAAGAGGAGATTAATGAGATGCAGAATAATGCAACTCATAATTTAGTTTGAAAAGAAGATTCAAAGAAACTGCTTAATACATCTTTCATTAAAACCATGCTGGCAGTAGTAAATTGCCAATTTTAGTTCCGAGCTGGAATAAAATCACATTTCGCTGTTTCTAAGAGAAAGGTCAAATACAAGGCATGAATATTAGTATGGTAAGGGGTCTAAATGCATTTTATGGGGTTTCTACATAAAACAGACAAAGTTTAAATGCAAAACATGTGTACATATTACAAGACAATAACACACAGTTGCCGAAACCAGGTTTTCTTCCAAACAGCCAAAACAAGGGTATAAATATAAAACATAAATTAGATTTAGAGAATGATGACATTTCCTCGCTGAAATACACCTTCCTTTTAGTCTTGGATAAGATCAGGCGAGACATGAGTCTTTCCAACTGTCAATCTGAAGAGTTCAGAACTAAAGGTTCACTCTCCCTGGAGACACCTGCTATAAAGCACTTAGAATTAGCTTCCTGTGCCTGTAAAAGTATTCCTGTGACTGCTTTTGTACTTCAGGAACTTAATTTCAGCATTATTTACACATTTTTTGAGAGCCTATGATCTACAGAAATCATATTTCACCACCCCTCATCCTGTAATTGAGAGTTAAATTTGAGAAAGTGGACAATCTTACACTCTGGAAGCTCCAAAGAGCGACCTCTTAACGAACCAGGGATATACCGCCCTTCTCCATCAACACACCAGCAATGACCTGTCAGTTCAGTGAAAAAAAAAGAAAATACACTCCAATCAGGGTCAAGTGCTTGGACAGTGACACAATTTTCATTATTTTGAATCTGTTTGCGATCACTTGAAACAAGATTCGCATGAAATGTTGACTTCCAAATTTATTTTGACCGTTTCGTCATTTTCATGCAGAGACATGCCGACCTCTTCGAAGGTCTTTTTGATCAGGCCAACAGTTGTGCAGGCTTTTTCTTCACCTTGAAAATATTTTTTTTTGTTGCCCATCACATTTATCTATGGTATTCCAGACACTTCAGTGTTCTGACCTCTCCAGTTAAATGTTTGACCACAGGAAACATTCTTTATTTAAGAATGCACCAAATAATTGATCAGGCCAAGCCTAATGTTATGCCATTTCTCTGATGGGTTTGCTTTGATTTATTTTAAGCAAACCGATGGCTTTCTTTGCTGACAGTAACAGCTCTTCATATTAATATTGGAATAAATATTCAGAATTAACTGCAATGGATTTCAGAAGCAGATGCTACACTTTAAATCAAACTCTAGCACTTAAAACAATACGTCCCCTCACCTGGAAATGGAGTAATAAGGGAATAACACAGATCTTGCCAGAGAAAAGCAGCATCCAACTGTCCAAAAGTTTTAAATGCTGTAATTACTATATCATTCACTCAATGTTGATGTACATTGGCTAAAATTAAAGCTGAGAGCCTGCACTGTGTGCTCAAATTCATCATATAATTTCATCTACCTCCAATACCCTTTGCAAGGCAGTAAAATAAATAGAAATGCCCAAGTATTTATGGACCCAATTGGAAATGAGATCATATCTCAACAAAATACAGAGTGCAAAATGCAAATCTGAGTGTACATCCCAAATGTCCATGGGAGTAGATTTGAAGCAAAGAATTTGTAAATTCCCACCATGAAAAAATGTAAAAAATTTTGCAAATGAATTTGACTTCAGAGGAAGGTTCTAGAACAGTTGCAGTGTGCACTAGGGCCCCCAGGCAGAGACACTCACCTGTGCTTGGGTAGCACTGTGTTGGTAGCCACAGGCCATTAGAATCACACTGTGGGTTGTAGGGCTGGTACCCAATAAGCAGGGCCTCCTTGTCACTTTCAGATATACTGAGGTGACTCTGCCAGTAGAAGTGAAGCGCTGCAAAAAACAGGCAATGATAACCAAAAATTTATATATATATATATATATATATATATATATATATATATATATATATAATAGTATGTGTAAAGTCACAGCAGTCATCCTATTACATTAAAGTTAAAAGTTTTTCCACCCATTACACAATATCCATGAGTTAATGAGAGCAAGTATCAACAGTAAGTGTGATCTTAGAAGTCTAAGTACTCCGTGACTGTTCATTAATTTTCTGAGTGACCGGACTGCTCACTTGTAGAACACATAGACTCTTCAAAGTTAAACTCGTCAAAGTGTCCCCAAACACAGAGTGGCATTTGCAGTATAATTTAATGATAAATAATTTCATGATTAAAATAATGGAAATAACCACTTAGTATACTATATAATGTAAGCATTACAATGCTAGTAATAGCAAGAGAAGGAGGTGGCGCTTTGCAAATGTTCAAGACCGATTAGAATAAAGTAAGGAATAGTGTACTGGAGTGGGCGGCGAGACGCAGGGCAGAGTCAGAATGACTGAGCAGAGTGTCCAAGATGAGGGAATCCACTGGGGCTTTGTGCAGGAGCTCCTGAGGAGTTAGACTAAGGCCCTCTGCCAGTGTAAAGCTGTATCCCAGAGGCACGCTGGAGATATTGGAGAGGGAGATGATTGCCTCAGCATCCTGGCGAAACTGGAAGACTTGGCGTTCCACAAGAGAGCAGGAGCCAGGGCCTGTGGAAAGAACAGCGAGACTCTGTAGCCATTAAACTCAAGTATACACACAATGTGTGGGGAAAAAGACTGCAGATATACTGAAATACCTGAGACGCCACACCATTCGAAGCGCAGAATAACACGAATACCACATGCAAAAGATAGAATAAGGCCCACATTAAAATATGACAGCAGCTGTCCGTAAGATTAGGCTAGATGAGATACAATGAGCATCTGGGCCTTCGCTTCCTTCATCTGGAGATTGAAAAAAAATTTAACCCTCGTATGGTGTTAGGATTTTTGTTACTCAGCCAGTGTTCATGGGTCTGGGACCCGCGAGAGTTTTGGGTTTTCAAAATTGTTTGATTGTGTTGTTTTATGTTAAAATGCTCAACAGATGTTTACTTCATCCCAATTACAAGTCATATGAACAGCAAACATGGTTTGATGAAAACTGAAAACGGGTCCCACAGACCCAAACACCATACAAGGGTTAAACACTGCACAAGATTTTAATAATGATGAACCATCAGTCACTTGTATGTTAAGCCTGTACTCAAAACTCACATTTTGGAACCTGGTTGACAGCAGCCTTGGTGTTAGCTATCATGTCCCCACGGGCACCGACACACCAGCACTGACGGAGATTAACGTGTCCCAGGGGCCCACTGAAGTCGGAGAGCTGTCCCGGATATTGTGTTAAGCTGCCCCGGAGAATTTTCCACAGCAACAGGGGGTTATGGAATACGGTGGGGCCGAAAAATGCATCACTGCTACCAGCCAGCACCTCCACTGGGACGCTGTCAAAAGTCTCAAACTGGGAGAGGACGGAGAAGACCTTCTGATGTCCTGCATCAAACAGTACCTTCACGAATCCCTCAAATGATGACAGGGCCTCTGGGTTCTTTCCGTACCCTTTGAGGATGTTCACTAACTCAAAGACAGGCAGATCTTGCCCAGCATTGTTGAGTTGGACCCAGTCCCTATAGAATTGGAATGCCTGCTCTGGAGGTCCATCGCACTGGACCTGCCGCCACTCTCCGTTGAGCTCACACTGGGGAATGTACACGTCAGAGAGCTGGATCATCCCAGATGGATCTGACAGCACTGAACGGACCGCACTCAAGAACCGCCCTGCAGCTGAAGCCTGGCAGTCAGATGGACCTGGATAAATTACATAAATAATGTTTACTTGGCCTGAAGGTAAGGGAACCAGATCTGAGCCAACAGAAGGTTCCATCTCCAGTTACGAAAGCAACTCCAGACTCAATGGCATTTACACCTTCTATGCATACTGGTGATGTTGACTTTTGTGTTGACATTTTGTGTTGACAAGAATGTTTAGTGGTCTGTAGCAGTCACTCAACAGTAATAATAATAATGATAAATAATGGAATGACAGGAGGGGAAGTAAAAAACTAAACACTCTGGCTCCCTTTTGAAAAGCAGGTGGAACTTTTAGAGAATGAAAATATACAATAATTTCTTAAATAAACAAAACTAAATCATGAAAAACTTTTTGGATTGTTTGGTGTACTTGTGAATACTGGTGTGTTTTCATTAATAAGATGTTTGATAGACTCAAAGCCAAAGAAGTTATTTTGCAAAGATTATTTGCAAAGAATAGTTGTTTCCCACTAACTAGGAAAGTATTCCTATCATACAGTTTGATGTTATTAATTCCAGTTTCCATATCAATATGTAGATTTACCCAAACTATCTTACAGTGAATAATTATGCAACAAATAAATACACAAGCATTACATAATTTAAAGTGATAGCCTAACTCACATTGCAGACCATCAGGCTCCATTACAGCCTGGTGTTTGCCTCCCTCTCGATCCACACAGAAGCAGTCTTTCCCAGAGCACTGCAGGGGTGCAAAGCTGCCGTCCTCCTCACATTTGGGGATGAAGACCCTTGACCCCGCCGAAAGCCCCGCCCTCACTTTCACAGCCATCTCCCGTTCACTCTCGCACTGCGATGGACACCGAGGTCTCTGCATCGTTGAGCGCGTGCCGAGGACCTCCATTCCGCGAGAGTCCACACACCAACAATCGGGACCTTGACATTGGACCTGCTGGTACTGTCCGGTCTCGGTGCACTGGGGGATGTACAGGGCGGAAGAATCCCTCTGACACACACCAGCCTGGGAGCTCTGGATCACGGACAAGAAAACACCACCCAGGTCCTCACTGTCCTCCGCCTTCATCACTGTAATGACTTCCCGAAGTGTGGCCAGGAACTGCTCGCTCTCCAGAGTGGCCCCGACTAGTTTCACCAGATCTCTGTTCTTTTTCAGATTTACAAGCCGGTTCAAGGGGTCTGACACCTCCTGGTCTAGGGCTGTAGCCCCAAACCCAGAGCTGGCTTCAGGAGAGAAGACCTTAGCTAGTTGAGCCAAGTCACCACTGGCCTCTGCGAGCCCTACTTGACTGAAGATGCGGCTGAAGCTCAAAGTGCCCCGGGGCCCAACTGCTGAAGTGAAGTTGAAATTGCCGGCGTTCTTCAGGAACTTCCCTCCAAACAGATTCTCCTGCAGCCTTTTGGGATTGGTGGTCAGGGATATGGCTTTGAGAGCCATGGCTCCAGAGGGGAACATGCCCTGGATGACCTCAGCCAGGACCTTGCCAAAGTCAGACCGGCCTGACTCTGACATAGAGAGGAGAACACCCGACTTAGCCAATAGCTCTTGCACCTCTGTGCTACAGGGGCTGAGGGGTGAGAGATTGTCTTGTTGCCTCTGTAAGAAAATGTTTCGAGAGCTAAAGGGACTGGACGGACCAACAAACAGCCGGGAGAGGGCTTGCCGTCTCTCGGAAGGACAGTCTGTCACTCCACCACCTGCACAACACAACATCAAAGTTAGGCCTCAGCCTGAAAGACTACTCCATCATCAGCTGTGACTGTTCTAAGTGGAGACAATCAATTCTTTCTTTAACAAATAGAATACACTTAACTATATACAGAAGGGAGGAAGATAGGTGAAGGAGGAGATAACGAGCGGACAAATTTGACAAAGTAGGGTGAAGAAACGGGACAAGGCGAAAGAAATCAGGGCCACGATATCTCATCATCAGCTCTGAAGGTAAAAGCCTCTGATGTGAACCAGAAGAATAAGTTTGAGTCCTGGCATGAAACCACACTCACTGCAGACAGGTATTTCTCCATGTAAGCGTGTCCCAAATATTTCTCTGCCATCCGAGTCCACACACCAGCACTGCCCTCCAGCCTGGCACTGCACCGATGTGTAACTACCGCTTTCATCACAAGAGGGCACAAAAACGTTCCTCGCCTCAGTGCTGGATGATCGCTCACGCTCACATTTGGTGGGACCTCCAGGAGAAACAGGCAAACAGTGTTCAAAGTGCAATTAAAGATCTATCACGTTCCACACATTTCAAAGAATCGAGCAATCATCGCAAAATTATATTTTCTTTGTTATAAAATAGCAGTGACTTAAGTTAGAGCGCTCAACAGCTTTTCAACTTCCTTTTCCAGCTGACCAAACTCCACGTTAATGCACGCTTACAGTGCATCATTATCTAAGCTATCGACTTTCTATTAGTCATTGCTTGCTCACATCTAAACTGGCCGCTCATGGTAAGCTGGATCCCGAGGAATCTTCTTTGCAGAATTCGGTACATGTTGGATTCGGAGAAGGAGCGTCCAGGTTCCATTCCAGAGAATGCAGTGTCATACACCTCATTCAGCAGCAGCTCCACACCTGAGGAGCAGAACAAGGATGTTACCAATCTGCACTCAAACTTTCAAAGCAGTTATCACTATGGCACACAAAGCTACATACTCCCATCTGGGAAATAATGATCAAATTTTGAGTATTTTTTCCACTGCTGCAGTGATAAAGATGATTACAGAAAATGAATTTACAACCCCAATTCCAAAAAAGTTGGGATGCTGTGTAAAATGTAATGAGCTAATATTTTTCAGGAAATGGTAAAATGTCTCACTTTCAACATCTGATATGTTGTCTATGTTCCATTGTGAATAAAATGTGGGTCTATGGCAGGGCTATTCAACATTATCCTGCAAAGGTCGGTGTGGGTACAGGCTTTCATTTCAACCAAGCACTTACACACCTGACACTACTGATCAATCTCTTCAGCAAAGACTCTAAGGGTTGATTAGGAGTGCCGGGTGTGCAACTGCTTGGTTAGAATGAAAGCCTGAACCCATCCACACTGGCCCTTTCTGGACACAGTTGAATAGCCCTGATCTATGGGATTTGCAAATCATTGCCTTCTCTTTCTATTTACAATTTACACAGCATCCCAACTTTTTCGGAATTGGGGTTGTATGAAGATGATCCATTTCCACTTTTCCTATTTTATCCAACTTTGGTGTAGTTAATACGAGCCATATGATTTTTCCATAACATTACATCATATCAAAAATATTTGGAAATACGTACAGTACCCAACACTGCTGTATATACCATAGAATATTCAGCATTTGCAACTAAATATATCTCTTAAACTTGTAAGTGGATCGATGTTGACATTGGGAAAACAAGCGAAGGTGAAAAAACATGACAGGCATGAGAGGAATGATGTGTGTCCCAAAGGCCCATCTGACCCTTGTGGCCTGACACCTGTGGATGCCTCACCTGTACTGGCTAGCTCCCTGCCTCGGCTGTCAGCACAGAAACAGTAACTGGAAACCTCTGGGAATGCTTCTCTGAAGCCGCTGAATGTCTGAAAGGCTCCGGGTAATCTGAGAAAATAAGAAAGCGTCATAGACTTCATTCCTTCTAACCCAGAAGGCTCAACTCTCACCCTGAGGCCTGATGTGTACTAATTTTTACGGCTTGATTAAGAACACAGAGTAGAGTCCCTCAGTAATGAGACAATAATGCACAGTCAATCAGAATTTGATGAGGTTCAGAGAAGTTTTCAAGCATTATGCTTGAGTCAAAATTGAATGTACTAATCAAGTTATAATGACTGGTGACAATGAGAATCAAACACAACATGATTACATTTTTGGTTTGCTAAGCTAAAACATTATTGTGACAAACAGCAAACTTAGTGAGGATATTTACATCTTTATTTAGAGTTATGTAGTTTATTTTAATTTGGCCCATTATAGTCAACATTGCGAGACTACAGATTATTCGCTGTACTGACTTGTCACCGTTCACTTGGCTAATGAGATATACTACGTAAAAAGAAACTCAAACATATTTAACATGGGACATTATGTCAACTGTTTATTTAGTCAAATTACACTCATTCATTTTCTATTAACACAATGTGAAAAGTATTCAAGCAATTATATAAACTGTCCATGAGCATGATATTACCCAGATGTGCTCTGTAAATGTTTTAAAATACTTGTCATCACAGCACAAACACCCTGTCTGTCCGGATACATGCATATAAACATTGCTATGCACGACTGTCCATGAAGTCTAATGGGAAAACATGGAAAGGGATAAACTGTTTTAATGATGATAAACGGCACAGTAAATCGATTGATGAATTATCACGCATTGTTTCAAAGGCACTTGAGTTTGAAAGAAATAGAAATAGAAACCTGATGGTAATGCTGATGCAGCATAATTGTCTCATCTTGAATCAGTTTGAATGACTACTTCCACCCTCAAATTAGATTCAGTGCAAACTATTTGTCAGGCCATGGAAAAGGGGGTGAGGTAACTAATTTGAAGTGAACCATTTTCACCAGACCTACAGCAGAAAGCAAGCAAGGCAACATTTCGGGAGAACTAACCTACGTACATAGTTTTTTATTTTTGTTCCAGTCACTTTCTCATGCCAGTACAAAAGTCATTGTTCAAGTCTGTCAGGAGATGTCACCTGAAGATAGGCCATAAAGCCATGAAAATGTTGTTTTTCAGTTAGAGCAGCCTCACCGGTTAAAGGTGTGAAGAAGATCCAAAACGGTCATGTCCGTGGTGTTCACGAACTTGCACTGCACAGGAAGGAAGTTCCCGTCGGCTGAGCACTGTGGGGGGGAGGTCTCCCCGACACCGTGGAGGAGACGGCGCTCTCTGATCAGACAACTACCAGGACCTAAAGTCAAAGGTCAGAGTTCACAATGCCCATTACAGCTACTCTCATAAGGATAAGTCCACATGCATGAGCTACAGCTCAATGAAACACGTCTACTGGAACCGTAATGTCACTAATATCAAACTGACAGACAAATCGTTGCAGAGCTCGAGCGGTACAGAGCAAATGCAATGAGAACCACATCACTAATGCATCAACTGTGAACTGAGCTATTCTTTGTGAAAGCGTGAGCACCTGAGCATTTCTGGGCACGTGTGCTGAGGCAGAAAGACATGGCTGCGAGTGATATGAATGCGAATACGTGGCCTCAAAACAATGTGCGTGTAAAGCATATCGTAAGCCTCATAGCATAATTGCTCAAGTCATACTTTTGCTAAATCGAAATATTGGCTTCCCGTTCTTTTGTGTTGAAAAAAAAAAGGCATTTTTCCTCTTTTCTCAAAACCTTCAAAAACCTGTTCTTTTAAATAATAATAATAAAAAATAATTAATAATAATTAAAGAAAACCTAAATATGATAAGCAATTATGCTATGAGGCTAATAATATACGAGTATGTATACCTGAGTGAGTGCATATATGAATGCAATAGTTTTTGTGATTCTGACTGTATAGATCTACATATGTAAGCATATATAAATGTATGTAAACAACGCAAGTGACCTCTCCCCACTTACAGCGAGACGGTCTTCCGTTTTGCCTTGTTCCATAGATTTCCATGCCCTCTTGGTCCACACACCAGCACAGGCCCTGTTTTGGAAGGCACTGAATGGGCTGGTATTCCCCAGACTCCAGACACAGGGGGACAAATGGGACATCTCCTCTCAGCAGGGCTCTCTGCCTCTGGAGCTGGCATGAGGTCAGACCTGCGGGCACAATCCCAAAAGAGTGACCCAAGGTAAAGACATGGTCCCAGTCTTTCAGAAAGTTCCACAATATGCCACAACTTATCAACTTATCTGTGCATTCTTGTATAAGATAACTTATTTAAAGCACAACATACAAGATATACAGTTAAAAACAGGAGCACTTCCTTTTGTTATGAACTGCAAGTTTCTTAACGTGAGAGCTGGAGCTCTGAGCCCATTCTAGAATGAATGTTCAGTTCTCATTGGTAGCCCATCAAGTGAAAGCTTTTCTGATTGGCTAAAATGCAAATAGCCATGCTTTTTGTGCGAGTAATATGGTCTCAAAAACACCAATAATAAAACTTTCTTTCTTGGACTGCAAAGAACTTTCTTTCGAGACTATAAAGCTATTCAGAGCTAAATAAAGCACTCGGAGAAAATAGATTGCACCTAAAACTGCTTCAACAAATTAATAAGCAAGTATATCTGCTCTCCTTACTACACTAAGCCTCTAAATGAACCTGAATGAAGCACTTCAAGGTTAACGAAGATGTCCCTTTACTGGGTATGGCAACTTTGCCTGTGAAATCTCCATTAAATTAATTGGGGATTGAGTTTCAGCCATTAGCATGTTTTCAAAATATCATCATCAGATAATTTTTGTCTAAATTTTACTTGATCTTATTCGGAACACGTTAAAAGAAATGACACCCCACGCTTCTTAAGGCTTGTAACTTCACACAGTTCCAGGACACACCCCCTCCCCCAACTGTACGGTTTTGCCATATCTCTTCACTTGTTAAATAATCAGTGCATTATACTTTTAATCTTCACTAAGGAGAAGTAACAGCCTTAAGTTTATTAAGTAGCAGTTACAGTGCACAGCTGATCCATTCTGTCTGCTTCTGGGGATCTCCGACCCTTCAGCATCCACACACCAGCATTCTTCGCTCTCTTGGGTACATTGCACATGCCTAACAGGACAGAGATGGGTAGTTAGACCTACAGATAGACAGAGGGAGAGACCTCAGCTGCAACACATTTTCACAACAGTCTCCCACACCTGAATCGGCCGTCCTCAGAACACTGGGGAATATGCTTCCTCTGTTGAGCTGTCCCGTCCGCCCTCAACAGCTCACATCGACTCAGAATCTCCGACTCTAGCTGATATTCTGCAACAAAATGAAATAACACCATTTGACTAAAGTGTTACTGAGGTCAGGAAGGTAAGCCAACAATCCAACTGCACATATAAATCAAGCTCGACACATTGCCACAGTCTGACACTTGAAGCACTTCAATGAGCAGCTCTGAAAATGAATGCCTGTCAAACAATGAGTTTCACATGCATTGTGAGTATAGAGAACAGGAATGCATGGACGGACAAGGTGTATTTCACTTGCAGTAATCCAGCATTTTAACAGATCTCTTCATTGCAAAAACAAGTTTCGCAACCACTTTTGGATTTTCTAAGATTCTGCTGTACACAAGCCTAATCACCATCAATGAGTTCAAATTAACTCCAAAAAAAAAAAAAAAACTAATCGAATTAATTAAAGCGTTCTCAAATTTAACAGATCCTGACATGTCCCAGTGAAAAGTTTTACCGGAAATTTTCCCCTCAGATAAGAGGAGAAAGCATAGGATGACGGAGACACAGCCGATGGCGCCCATCTCTTCGCTCTTCCTGGCTCCTTTTGGCTCAGAGGAGCTTGGCCTTCCCTGAGGATGAAGGAGCCTTTAAATACCATCCCTGTGAATCTGCCCTGTCACCCTCTGACATAATCAATACGCACACAGACACAGCTGATGCGTACCAGACCACACCCCCAAAACCATAGCCAGTCAAGCCCGTCCAAGATGGGTTGTCATTACCAACACAACCCAGCTTAAAAAATCAAGAGCAACGCTCCGAAGTACAAATGAGTGCCCCCTTACCTGTCCATGCAGATATTTTCAAAAGGTTTTCCCGCTTTAACTGAAATGTTCAAGTACTCCTCCAGTGGGACACTTCAGAACAAGTGTTCCATTGACTTTCAATGGGTGTCCCACGCTTTGATGAATTTTGGAGGTCCTCAAGGTTTCAGGGTAAAGGAAACATTGATGATACAGCAGAGAATTACAACCCCAGTTCCAAAAAGTTGCGATGCTGTGTAAATTGTTAATAAAAACAAAATGCAATGATTTGCAAATCTCATAAACCCCACGATTCATTTACAATTGAACACAGAAAACAAATCAGATGTTTAAAGTGAGACATTTTACCATTTCATAAAAAATATTAGCTCATATTGAATTTGATGGCAGTAACCCCATCAGAGTCTCAGTCTCTCAAAAGAAAAGAACGGCAGAGATTCACTATTAAGCAAAAAACTGAATCAAAAAAATGTGTAACAATTTCAGAGAAATGTCAATGTAAAACGTAAAATTGCAAAGAATTTGAATCTTCAGTATAGAATATGGTCAAAAGATTTAGATAATAGAGCTGCCGGATAGCTCACTCGGTAAAGCATCGCATTTCGAAGCAGAAGTGACTATCGCAATGTGGGTTTGAGCCCCAGTTGCACCAACCAGCAGTGGTAGGCAGCTTTTTCAGAGTAGCAACAATTGGCCCTTGCATTACAGGGATGCAAATTGGGAAGGGTCTGCCGGGAAGGGTTATATACAAATGGTAGCTTTGTTCATTACTTAAGCCAGTGTTTCCCAACTCTGTTCCTGCAGTACCCCTGTCAGGCACATTTTACAGGTCTCCCTAATTTAACACACCTGATTCAGCTGATCAGCTCATGAGAGGAGTACTTAATGACCTGATCTGGGTGTGTTAAATCGAGGAGACATCTGAAAAATGCAGGTCAGGGGTACTTCAGTAACAGGGTTGGGAGACACTAGCTTAAGCGCCTCCTGTTGGCCGGACAGGCGCTCGTCAGGAAGATTCTGAGCTTGTTCATGTTCGGGTATCCTCCGCCGTCATTCTGAACTTGCGAGGATTCAACTAATGAGTGTATAAGAAACAGTGACTGACAGGCGCGTGCTTCGTAGGAGAGCCGCAAACTGTCTTCACTCTCCTGAGCAGGAAGCACGAGGTCGCATATAAACAAGCCTTGTACATAGTTCCCCTCGGAATTCCAGATGCCAAATTTATAGAAAAAAAGAAGACTCAGATAATCTGGAGCAATCTAAAAAGTCCTAAGGTCAGTGTTTGATGCTCATGATCCTGGGGTGTCAGGCGGCACTGGATTAAAAACAGGCATGATTCTACACTGGAATACACTGTATGGGCTTAGGAACACTTCCAGAAATCAGTGCCTGTGAACAGTTTGCTGCGCAATCTACAAATGCAAGCTAAAGCCTTATCATGCAAAGAAGAAGCCATGTGTGAACACGATCCAGAAACGCCGCCGTCTTCTCTGGGCCAAAGTTCATTTAAAATGGTCTGAGGCAGAATGGAAAACCATTCTGTGGTGAGATGAATCAACATGTGAAATTCTTTTTGGAAACCATGGATGCTGTATTGTGCAATCAGAGGAGAGGGAGCTTGTTATCAGCGCACAGTTCAAAAGCCTACATCTCTGATGGTATCGGGTTGCATTACTGCCTAAGGTGTGGGGAGCCAACACATCTTTTGAGTGTTATGGAAATACCTAGTAAGTCTAATTTTGGTTGAAACAGAGTTAGGACCATTTTTGTACTTACTAGGCTTTTCCTCATCATATACAATAAGATACATGAAAGATAATCATTGATATCCCATGTTTTGCAATGGCAAAACCTAGTAACTCATCAGTATTTAATCAGTTGAGAAGTAAAAACCTAGCAAGTTGATCATTCTTGGTTCTTCCACATTAAATTTTCTATTTTTTTGTAGTGACAAAACCTGGCAAGTTAAATCAGCCAATTATGAAGCAGCATATTACATGATCTGTCAAGTTAGTCCCCATGCAGAGCATCGGTTGCGCAGGAGATTAATGTTAAAATTTATAATTTACACAGTCATAACGACTGAAAAATGGCCTCAAGAGGGAAGCAGATAGTGCAGATAACACTGAACTGTTAAATACCACTGCAACTGCATAGTCATTAGGTTTTTGTCCATCATTTTGAGAAATGACATTTTAGATTTTCAGATGGAAGAATTTTGTAAGTCATATTGCCATGGATACTGATAAAAAAGGGAAAAAAAATCCTCCTTAAATATTGCTTATTATTAATGAACAAATAACCGCCAAAGTCAGTTTTATTGTCGGACAAGAGCTTAACCCCAGAGGGATACAGTTTTCTGTCTTCTTGGAATCTGCTTTTTGTGACTTACGAGGTTTTTCAATAACACTCAAGATCTGGAAAGACATTATCAACGCTGAAAGTATCTAGACGTTTTCCAACAACATATGCTCTCATCCAATGTCTCTTTCAGGGAAGGCCTTGCATATTTCAGCATAACAATGGCAAAACACATACAGCATCCATCACAACAGCACAGCTTCACAGTAGAAGAGTCGGAGCACTGAACTGGCCAACCTGCAGTCTAGACCATTCACTAAAAGAAAATATCTGACAACATAAAATGAAGAAAAAGGCAAAGGAGACCCAGGACTGTTTATCAGCAAGAATCCTACATCTGACAAGAGTGGGACAACATTCCTCTCATTAAAATCCAGCAATTGGTCTCGGTACTACCCAGACGTTTACAGACTGTTGTGAAGAAGGGATACTAAACAATGGTCAACATGGTCCTATCCCAACTCTCTTCCATGTCTCAATTCCAACATCTGATATGTTGTCTATGTTCTATAGTGAATAAAATGTCAGTTAATGAGATTAGCAAATCATTGCATTGTTTTTATTTACATTTTACACAGCATCCAAAGTTTTTTTTGAAATTGGGGTTGTGCAATTAATCACATCCCAGCAGGCAGAAGTGATGCCAAGCAAAAGACATTCTTCTGTAGACGAGAGTACATAGTGGCACTCCACATTATTTAATCATATGCTGTATTATGAGTGGTAAGGTGACAAGTTTCTGTCTAACCAAGCACTGAAAGTTTCTTCTGTTTTTCATTTCACAATAAAATACTCACTAAACACAAAAACAGACTTATTTAGCCAATTCATGTCTGGCAGGTTAAATGAAATTGAATTAGAACGAAAAAGCCTGCCAATTTTACCAGGACACTGGAAACAATTCAACATCATAACAATAAATTTACATTAATGGCCAAGGATCTTCTCTGATCACATTGTGAGGCTAATTCCCTTTGGGTCGCTGTCTTCCAAACCGACCCAAAGTGAAAAACACTCCTGGCAGCTGGTCAATCTCTCTTCTAAATGACAATTTGGCTTCTCCGTTTGCCTAAAATCCCACCCAAGCCAAGTGTCAGTCTATGACCGCCTTTGGTCAGGAAGTAAGCAGTTCAACGAGCAAAAAAAGACAGCAGCCGTGCTAAATATACAGAACACTTTATTGGACAGTTGTACATAAAGTAAATTACATGAACAGTCCATTTTGTAGTTTTCTTTTAAATAAATTCTTAATGTACATGGTATATGCAAATGAAAATCAACTTCAAGTTTTATAACCTACCAGTTGTAAAACTAACTTTATACACATCATTAGAAATGCTTGAATTAACACAGGCATTTTCTTCAAGTAAAACTTTTTTTATAGTCTGCCTACATTTTTAGCTTTACAGTTATAAAAACTGTACATACATTGTTCAAAACTGTAACACTTTGTTTTATTTTTATTTACATCCAGCTTACTGTGGCTAGACTGTGTTTGCTAGTGAAAGAGGCAGTAGCATACTGTGTGGCATGACAAATCCAATCTACTCAGCTCCCCTCTAGACTGCATCAAAAATCCCATTTTTAACCACATAATACATATATTGGGCTGTAATCTGCAAGTTACTTATTTGAGCTGAATAAATTCAAATTTTGCTCTCGATTTTCCTGTACAATTTTAATGTCCCCAAATCTGTCCTTGCCCGAACATTAGAACACTGTTATTTCAGAATGAGATTTTCTTGGCACAAAGCGTAAATTCCGACCAAATGGTTTCCAGAAAAAAAAATCTCACATTCAGAATTCTGGGGCAATCACATGCTCAAGGGGACAGCCCACTGTAGCTAAAACCTCATATGGGCCCGCACTCACACACGCACTCACGTACACACACCCACACACACTCACAAAAGCAAACTGTAAATGGCAGTTGAGATAACATCACAAGCTCCTCCTAGATCTTTCAAAACACTTATTCTTGGTCTACTCCCTTTCTCCCAGACTAGTGTAGTGTTACAAGTTTGCAGATGTGGCAAGATATACATTTCACTTACAGATGTTCCCTCATCTTTCAATAGAAGAAAGTGCACATCACTATGATCAGTAACTCCTACGGTTAAAAAAAAAAAGAAACTATTGTTTCTAGATTGCTTTAAGAACACAGCGACCGATCAGTGGTAATGTTAAAATAGTTTTTTTTTCATAGATATTTTAGCATATAATATTCTGTTTTCTGATTATCTGTTGGTGATTCACAACCTTGTGTTCCTCTACAACTTTCTATTGACAGTTACTGCTCTTGAAACCTTTACATTATCAGTTAAAATGTATCATGCCACATGCAGGGAATATCCTCCATTCTCCTCTTTAAAGAGTCTTTGGGATCCTGTTCTTTCAGCTGCTCTGTGTGGGTCAGCGCACTCTCCTCGATGCAGGACTTTTCCCTGGCTTGTAAAGGCTCTCTGTGAGCTCCGGGGAGCTGCTCTCTGTGAGCTCCGGGGAGCTGCTCTTTGTGAGCTTCAGAGGGCTGCTCTCTGTGAGCTCCGGAGAGCTGCTCTCTGTGAGCTCCCGGGGTCAGGTGGGCTCACGCAGAGCACAGGGAGCTCATCTGCTGCACCTTGCTCAGGTCCGTCAGGAGCTGTTTAATCCGGCACTTGAGCTGAGGCAGTCGGGCCAGGGGCTCGGGCGGCTCCAGCTCCCCTGTGAAGTCCAGCCAGCTCTCCAGCACTGGTGGGACAAGGGGGCGGGGAAGGCAGGGTAGAGGGAGGGAGTGAAGGATTTTGAGAGAATCATGACATGTCATGACATGTACTGTAACTCAATCAGTGCCTGTGATTGCTTTTCATCACTGGCTACGACATTTGACACCTTCAGTCAATACTTCAAGGAAAACATCAGTAGCACAGAAAATAACCACAGGCACCTACAGTTACAGTTATCATATGAATGTACCACGGTTTTACTTAAGGATGTACCATGATTTCAACACCTCCTATTTCTGACTACATCAAATCTTAGACACATATACAAACCCAAAACCAGTGAAGTTGGCACGTTTTTTAGAACGTAAATAGAAAAACAGAATACAATGATTTGCAAATCCTTTTCAACCTATATTCAATTGAATACACTGCAAAGACAAGTTACTTAATGTTCAAACAGGTAAACTTTGTAATTTTTTTGCAAATATTAGCTCATTTGGAATTTGATGCCTGCAACATGTTTCAAAAAAGCTGGCACAACTGGCAAAAAAGACTGAGAGAGTTGAGGAATGCTCATCAAACACTTATTTGGAACATCCCACAGGCGAACGGGCTAATTAATAACAGGTGGGTGCCATGATTGGGTATAAAAGCAGCTTCCCTGAAATGCTCAGTCATTCACAAACAAGGATGGGGCGAGGGCCACCACTTAGTGAACAAATGCGTGAGCTGATTGCCGAACAGTTTAAAAACAACATTCCTCAACGAGCTATTGCAAGAAATTTAGGGATTTCATCATCTACGGTCCGTAATATCGTTAAAAGGTTCAGAGAATCTGGAGAAATGACTGCACGTAAGCGACAAGGCCGAAAACCAACATTGAATACCCTTGACCTTCGATCCCTCAGGCGGTACTGCATCAAAAACAGACATCAGTGTGTAAAGGACATCACCACATGAGCTCAGGAACACTTCAGAAAACCACTGTCAGTAACTACAGTTCGTCGCTACATCTGCAAGTGCAAGTTAAAACTCTAAAATGCAAAGCGAAAGCCATTTATCAACAGCACCCAGAAATGCCGCCGGCTTCGCTGGGCCCAAGCTCATCTAAGATGGACTGATGCAAAGTAGAAAAGTGTTCTGTGGTCTGACGAGTCCACATTTCAAATTGTTTTTGGAAACTGTGGACGTCGTGTCCTCCGGACCAAAGAGGGAAAGAACCATCCGGACTGTTATAGGCGCAAAGTTCAAAAGCCAGCATCTGTGATGGTATGGGGGTGTATTAGTGCCCAAGGCATGGGCAACTTACACATATGTGAAGGCACCATTAATGCTGAAAGGTACATACAGGTTTTGGAGTAACATATGTTGCCATCCAAGCAACGTCTTTTTCATGGACGCCCCTGCTAATTTCAGCAAGACAATGCCAAGCCACATTCTGCACGTGTTACAACAGCATGGCTCCGTAGTAAAACAGTGCGGGTACTAGACTAGCCTGCCTGTAGTCCAGACCTGTCTCCCATTGAAAATGTGTGGCGCATTATGAAGCGTAAAATACGACAACGGAGACCCCGGACTGTTGAACAACTTAAGCTGTACATCAGGCAAGAATGGGAAAGAGTTCCACCTGAAAAGCTTCAAAAATTGGTCTCCTCAGTTCCCAAACTTTTACTGAGTGTCATTAAAAGGAAAGGCGATGTAACACAGTGGTAAAAAGGCCCCTGTGCCAACTTTTTTGCTATGTGTTGCTGCCTTAAAATTCTAAGTTAATGATTATTTGCAAAAAAAAAAAAAAAAAAAAAAAGTATCTCAGTTTGAACATTAAACATCTTGTCTTTGCAGTGTATTCAATTGAATATAAGTTGAAAAGGATTTGCAAATCAATGTATTCTGTTTTTATCTACGATTTACATAACGTGCCAACTTCACTGGTTTTGGGTTTTGTAAATAAATCATAAGATACGCAGATATCCAAAACTTCATCACTAGTTAATGAGAAATCTAACCAAGTTATAGTATAATCAAACAACAATTTGAAACCATAAACACTACTATATGAGACTAACACGTCTCATTAAAGGAGGCGACAGCACCTCGGCAAAGTATATTTCAGTGGAAAGTAGAATTCTTGAAGTGTCTAACATGCATGGTTAATTTGGTAATGATCCAGTGTGATGCATTTTTAAACAAAAAAGTCGGCATCAATACCAGGGGGCAGAATCAAAGGCTGCGTTTGGAATGCACACTTGTCCACTCGCTCACTCACTCTCTATACTGTTTTCAATGTGGAAAATTCACTACACAGTGCCCTATATAGTGGGTGAGTGTGCATTTATAACGCATTATCCGATCAAAAACCACTGCCACAGTGCTTGTGCGTCAGTTATTCTCTTACATGAGTCAGTTGTTTTCTTTCCTTTCATCCACAGAGTAGTTCAAAAAGCCTTCAGTAAGCCCTCCCTTTCCGGCTTGGCTGCCCACAAGCTGTTTTTAATTAAGCTGGCCTGATTAACAATCAAACAATTTATCGCCTGAGAGATCAAGACCAATACATGACCTATAATTAGAAATGGTAATGAAATGTGAATTTCCATTGCCTACATTTATATAATTGATATGGCATTGTAAATCCAAAACTTTTGCTGACTTTGCAGCATTTATTTTTGCTGTCTTTGTATTGACACACAGCTGTGCAACCTTACTGCGCCCTTTAGTTGTGACAACATTCAAAATGAAAAACGGATTTACGCAGCCACGCAAATCTATGCCACTTAACGAGTACTGAAATTATGAAGGCATATTGGTATTTTACGTCGTCATTTATGGGCAGAAGAAGCCTCATAATTTTGTGATGCAATGCATCACAATGCTATCAAAAGTAAATTGACTGTCGTCGGTTTTTTCCAATTAGTCTGAGGAACAGTGGCTAATCAGGAGATGTAAACTGCGAGAGGTTATGAAGCATTTTTAAAGGTGAGGTTTCCGAAGATCAAATTCAGAAGATTCACCAAGTAAAAATGTCTTTTTTTCAATGGTATTGAAGCCAATTTGAAGACTCGCTGGTTTAAAAAATGCGTCGCACAGGATCATTACCAAATGAATATGCGTTTTAGATACTTCAAGTATTCTACTTTCCGCTGAAACATACTTTGCCGAGGTGCTGCCTCTTCCTTTAAGCTCATCAATGATTAATGCACCACAGTGCCACCTGGTGGACATATTTTTAAGCATGCTGTAATGCCGAGGTTTGCAACCTCAGTTTTGGGGACGCCGGTCATGCTGGTTTTGTTCCAGCAGAAAATGCAATTAAACAGATGATAATTTGTCTTAATTAGGACCTTTTGAAAGGATTATTTACCCTCTTTGGCCACACTCAAACAGCTTTGGCAGGATGCCACATAGGATAAAATGGTGCTTAATTGCAAGCATTTATAAGAGGGGTTCACAGTTTAAACAGGCCTCATTAAAAACAATTCTGAATCAATAGGGTCTTCATTATACTGCTGAACATGAAGGACCTTACTATTATTCCCTTGCAAGCTTAGCTCTTTACCATTTTCCTTGTCTATTAATTTGTCATTAACAGGGAAATGGCAATTTTTTTGTGACCATCTGTCTGCACTTTCACTAATTAGAAGCCATCTGATTGGTTCTATCTGATAGAATATCCCCCTTTTCATGCAAGAAAAAAAAAAAAAACATTGGTTCAATCTGATAAAAATTCTGGGATTGCAATAGTGGTGGAAACCAACACCAGCATACACATGGGGTCCCTCAGGACCAATGTTGGGAACCAGTGCCTTAATGTAGCGCATTTGAGAAGATGGTTACCATCCAGCTCCTTCTCAATGAGATCCATCCGGTTGGCCACCTGGTTTTGGATGTCCTCAATGTGGGTCAGCAGGTTGAGCTGCCACTGCAGGCAGTTCCGGGCGTGCTCAGTGGAGTCGGGATGAGTTTCACTCAAACCCACACAGCCCGACACAGTGATCGCGGTGCTGTCCTGCAGCGAGAGGAACAACATTCAAACTCGGGGCCATAAAAGGCCGCACACATGCTGCAGATACAACTGCAGGGCACAGGAGGTCACGCTTACTCTTTACTGCTAAACAAGAATACAGTTACGCCAATGAGTATTTGGACAGTGACACAGTTTTCATTATTTTCAAACTACTGCATGAGTAGTAAAAAAAAAAAAAAAAAAAATCCAAACATTTTCATTAGCAACCTTCCATCTCAGGGGCTCATAAGTAACTGGACAGAGTATCATGCAAACCACAGTTATCATCCATAGCCATCTGGGCTAGGAGGAGGAAACCGCACCTCGGCAGAGTATATTTCAGTGGAAAGTAGTATTTTTGAAGTGTCTAAAATGCAGTGTGTTATAAATTTTAATACGGTAATGATCAAGCGCGACACATTTTTAAACCAGCAAGTCTTAAAATTGGCATCAATATCACAGGGCAGACATTTTTACTTATAGAATCTGATATATAGTGAGAGTACATTTCGAATGCAGCCTATGAAAGGAATGAGTTTGATTGCCATCAAGCACCGCGGCACAATCTTGTGAACTGGCATTTCATTGGATAAAATTAGATTCCCTGAGATAAAATGTCTGTACCGAGATATTGACGCCAATTTGAAGACTCGCTGGTTTTAAAAGGCCTTGCACTGGATTATTATCAAATTAAAAAATATGCCTTTTAGACACTTCAAGAATTCTACTCTCTGCTGAAATATACGCATTCCTTTTTACAAATGTACCAAATATAAAAATTTTGCCACAGCTGAAGTTTCTGCAATTCCTCATATTTTTTTTCCCCCTCCTGCCAAATGATGGCTTATTCACTTCAATGACAGCTCTGCGGATGTCATCTTGAGAGAAAACAATGAGGAAATAACACACCTGACCATGGAAGAGCTGAGAAGCCAACTGTCCAATTACTTTTGATCCCTTAAAAAAAAAGGAGGGGGGGTTGGCAGAAAATTTTAAAGATGCTGTAATTCCGGCAAATTTCAAAATACTTCTGGGCCTGACTGCATATAAGGAAGGTCAAAGGCAGCAAATGCAAATGTTCCACACAGTGGAGGGGGAATGGAGGTTACCAGGAAATGAAGGCCCCATGTTTCTACTGACATTGGGAGGTACACCACCAGTCAGAAGTTTTTGCACATCCTATGATCTTATCAAGTCTTTTTCTTACATGTACGTTTACGATAAAGAATTCACTGGAACCCAAAACTTACTTATTGAAAATATTACATTTACAAAATGTACAAAATATTACATTAAATCCAAAAGGAATCCAGCAAAGGTGATTGAAATGACCAGCTCGCCATCAACCCCCTGAAGCTAGTAGATCATTTTAATCACTGGTGCTGGAGCAGGGAGAGATCTAAAACATGCGGGATAGGTGGTCCTCCAGGAGAGGTTAGAAAAACACTGTATTAGACCATCGCTACAGATCTGCTAAAATATTGACAAAATGACAGATCCTGGTTTTTCTAAATTTGTTTAGTTAAATACATGGTTTTTACATTGGGAATGGTTTTCCTACCTTTCTGTTATACAGCCAACATGAGACTATAACACAAGAACAAAACATTTAAAAAATTGTAACAACTACAGAAAATATTGGGGCATGCAAAAACTTTTGACTGGTAGTGTGTAACCAAATCCAGACTCAGAACCAGCGGATAGGATGCGAAAAGAAGCTCGGCAAAGAAAACGAGATCAGACCGCTTGCTTAACTGTGGCCCACACCTCCTCCATCTTCAGCCCGAAGGGCAGCATGTGAGGGGACGTCTCAGCCACCACCTCTGGCCCCTCCTCTAGCCGAATTCCCTCCTCGCCGTCCAGGCTGCAAGGGTCAGCGATTGGCCAGGAGCCCACTCCGTGACCAGGAGGCTTCTGGTAGCTGTGCTCACTGGCAATGTAGGCATCCAAGTTTGAGTTGTGGTTGTGGCGTTCCTGGAGGTGTATGCAGTCTGGGACTCCTCCCACCTGCTGGTCCTCCTCGGCGTTCACCCACGACCGCGCCCACAAGTGCAAGTCAGGATTGTGCTTGTTCCTTCATAGAACAATCAACAGAAAAATTTCACTCATTTCTATTCATACTTACAAACAGAACTGAAACTAGGAAATTCACTAGGAAACTAGGAAAATGGTATCGTCTTGAGGGCCAGAGGGAAATTCACAGAAATAATCAGTAATGAGAAATATCTGCCAATATAAACCAATGATGAACTAGAGGTGGACTCACGAGAGCCCACGCATAGCTGGATTTGAACTTTAGCCTATATCTCCGCTGTACTTTGGCCTAGATATGCCAAAATTGAATCACTTGTTCTTGTGCTGCTCTAACATCCTGCAAAAAGTCTGGTTAAAATCTATGCAGACGTTTCTGAGATATCCTGCTAACAGACAAACAAACAAATGAATAAACAAACGGAAGCAAAAAATAACCTCCTGGCAGAGGTAACAATTAGAGTCCAAAAAAGCATAAGAATTGGCGCTCCACAGCTAGGACAGTCCGTACGAAAGGAATCCTTACCAGGTTCCAAGGATGCAAACGGAGGGAATTTCCCAGATAATTCTTGGACATTTACCAGAATTTGGGGAATTTACGCTCACAAGCTTAAAGACACAGTTCAGCCAAAGAGTTAAGTATTTTTCCATCCGTCTGGAGAACTATCAATCTATACAGATGGTTTCACTTAAGAATTTCTCTAGATTTAATGAGTTTCCAAAATGCAGCTCAACATAACATCAAGAGCCTCTTTGAACCCACATTTTTTGTGGTGCTCAATACACTGAGATGTATTTCGCTACCAGTGGATGTGAAGAGTGAATCAAATGAAAATTCTAAGGTACAGAGTTAACTGGTACACTTAAAACTATTTGTTTCTAAAAAGCAAATACATTATCAGAGCAACCAATGAGATGCTTATGCCTATTCAGTCAAAACTGAAACTCTTTAACGCCCATTCATGACACCACACAGACTTAAAAATGATCATTCAGATCCCTTAGGCTCTTTTTGAAGATGAAGCAAGCTATGGTTGAGATAAAAATAGTGCCACAGGCATTGTAGCCCATCTGCACAATAAATCTCAAGAGACCACAAGTAAAAATTACCTGTATTTATCACTTCATCTCTGACACACCAATCAATATTTGTTACATATTAATGGCTGCTTTTTACACCACACAATGGCGTAATACTGGAATCATTACAAAGTCATTACTCTTAAAAAATTTTAAATGTATGATTATTCTTTGGCTGAAATCTGGATCTTCAGTCAATCTTTAACAAAAATTAATTAATACTGTGTACAGGCTGATTATTTCAATCAATAAGACAGCCATTTAAGTGAAAATCTTTAGTGTCCCAGATAAAATGCAATTAAAAATCAGACAATTTATGCGGACTGTCATTATTACATAATTAAAACCAATAGATACCAAATTTTGATCAGCTCAACAGCAGCAAAAAGAGACACAATTCCAAGATTTTTTTAATGAAATGGAAACGATTCAAACAATTTCCCTGTATTCATGTGCAGGACGAAGACACAAGCAAAGTTTCAGCTTAGTTGGGGCAACAGCGTCTGAATTAACTGCAGGCATGGCCTAATGAAAAACGTCAAATCAAGGTCACAATGCCCCAAATGAGAAAACCTGCATCATTTGTAGTGAGACTTGCTACCTAGCGCCAAAATATCAAATTTCCGCTCAATCGCTGCAGAAAAGGGCTGAGATATGAGGCATGAGAAATTGGCATTTTCAAGATTGAAAATTGATTCAGAATGCCATGAACAAACTTTGGTTTACTCATAAGTATGAATACCTATACCAAGTATTAGCTTCATCCACCCAACAGTTTTGGAGATGATGTTTACAGATGAATATGCATAACGCATTTTGACCTTCATTTGACCTTTGTCATTATGCCACATGACAAAACCTGTAATATACTTCATGCTACTTAGCATCTTTACACCGAATTTCAGCCTGATTAGAGGAAAAATTCCCAAGATAAAGCAGAAATAGACATTTTAAAAATGGCTGCAGGGCGGTCACACTAATAACAGCAGCCTGCATCATTTTTGCAGAATAAAATCCTGCAAAAATAAAAATAAAATCCGGCAGGGGTCGGCAGCTTTTTCAGAGTAGCGCACAATTGGCTATCGCGCTACAGGGTTACAAATTGGGAAGGGACTGCCGGATTTGGGTCTTCGATAACAGCTTTGTTCGTTGCTCCAGCGCCTCCTGTTGGCTAGACGGGCGCTCGTCAGGAAGACTCCGGCTTGGTTCATGTCCGGGTATCCTCCGCCCTCGCTCTGAACTTGCGAAGATTCAACCAGCGAGTGTATAAGAATCAGTGGCTGACAGGCACGTGCTTGGGAGGAGAGCCGTGAACTGTCTTCACTATCCTGAGTTGGCAGCAAGGGGTCGCATACGAGCAAGCTTTGTACATAGTTCCCCAATTGGGCATTCCAAATTCGGGTGGGATTGGAGATGCCAAATTAAAAAAAAAAAAAAAGAAAAAAAATTAAATAAAAAATAAAAAAAAAATAAAAATTAAAAAAAAATTTTAAAAATAAAATTTAAAATAAAATAAAATTTTGCAGAAATTTTTTTCAACATGCAGGGTGGGGTTACTGTTGGTGCCTACAGAGAGACTGCCCCGAATGAAATTATTCCCGTAAATCAAAGAAAGGAAAATCTAATCCTTAGATAAGCTGCATTTTGTTTTATTACATCTTGCAGAATGCTTAAAATCTAACTGTGTCATTTTGCTTTCATTTATCATTGTGTATTCTTAGATATATCAATATAAAAAAAGAATGTGCAATTTTTCAAAAAACCTGACGTGAACAAGTTTAGAGCAAATTTGAAAACAGCGCCTTCGAATCATATAAAATTAACACAGTTTATCAAATCAGCAGAGAAAAAGTTTCAAAATGCAGGGCGGTGTAATTGGTTCGGAATGCTTTGAAAGAACTTTGATGTGCTCATGGATAGGAACATGTACTACAAGTTTCATTGCAATCAGCCAGACGGGTTTTGTAGAGGATGTTTACAGACAACTGAGGAATGATGACTGACAACGATGGACAAGCAGGATGACATAAGACCATCGAACCTTCGGTACTGACAAGCTAGTAAAGTCACAGCCCTGTTGTCATTTTGCATGCAGCTTCATTACCATTCTTTCACTTCCTGTTCCATCGCTACACTGTCTACGCAAAAACTTATGTTTTTCGAAGTCGGAAAAAATAAGCCCATAAGTAAATGTAACCCAAGATGGAAAATGTTTTGTTTAGTGCGATAAAATAAGCATTACTTTACAACCATGTGACAATAAAACACTCCTTGTCCACAAAATGCGAATGTTGCTGGTGTTATGCAACCATGAAAAATCAGTGAACTACAAGCAGACATCTTTCTCTGTCATCATATGCGACAGGTTTTTTCAGGGGTCAAACTGACCCTAATTTAAGGATATTAGTTCACTTGAAGATAATAGGAGGGTTAAGCCATTCTTGGTTTACCTCATGTAAATCAATATACAGTGTTGCTGGTAATAAATTGGCTTTTATAAAACGGGTGCTTCCCATCCTTAAATGTGATTGGCTGAGCTGCGTTCCACGCTGGAATAAAATTACTGTAACCCACTGTGGCAGGCCGCAGCACAAAATATCTATGCGCGCAGTGAACTTCTCTGTACTCAACTGACTCGTTAGCTTACGTTTGTTTCAGGACTTTTAGCTCGCTATTTCAGTGTCAGCGATGTTTAGCCTTTTGACCTGATAACCAGTTGTCTATACAAAGCTAGCTATGGCATTACAGAGTACGATATCACTTTTGCGTTGCAAGCTATGTTGCCAACTTGCTCGCTATTTCAGTAGCCTATTAGCGATAAATTGTTGACTTTTTCTTGTCTGTTTATTTTATGCGCTATGTGTAGGGTAACCACATCCATTGTAGTGAACGCTAGCTGGTTGACAAGCTGGCGAGCAAACGAATGGACAATTCAACATATTTTCCTGGACACTTGCAAGTATGTAGGACAAAAGTCAATCATTCCCTACTCTAGCTGCTGGTTGTAATGATATGGCCGATCAACGCAAGTTGAGAACAAGGAAACTTGAAAACCGAAACGAGCGTAAAATTATTTAACGGTGTCTTAGGGAGACTGAAGGAGACATTCAAAATAGCCTGCTTTCATAGTATATCCACATTAGCGAGCCCAGATAGCCTGATGTGACATGACAATGGCACTAGATGAAAAAGCAATCTTAGCGTCTGTGTTGCTGGCCAACCATTCTGTTCACTCTTTCTTGCTAGGAGGAAGAAGTTCTCAATTTTATTGTTGCATTATTACCAATAAATTGTTGACCATTTTTTTCCTTGTGTGACCCACTGCTTCTGTGGACTTATTCCTTTAATATACCACAGTTTGCTGTATTAGATAAAAATAAAAAGTATTCCCATTTAAGTAAGCTAATTTGAAATGCTTCCAGTTCAAGTCCATGAAAAAAAAAATGTTTCACATCAATTCAAAATCTTATATATAAGGAGGACTGTGTGTGTCTGTGTGTTTGCCAGTGATACCTGTGCTTACAAACTATCACCTAAGCCAGGTTTCAATGACGAAAATGGTCATGCTCGCAAAAAAATGCCAATTTCACTCCAGGTAGCGAGTAAACTTATATAACCTGATGATGATGCGCGTAGCAATATCCGGCTGCACCGCTAGGAGCCCCAGTGTCCTTACGAACGGGCGTTGAGGTAACCTGCGAGCAGGCTACTGTTTGCAATGGGGCCGAGGGAGTGATAAGACAGCCTGCAAGAAACCCGGGCTTTTAACAGGGGACCGCGTTCGTGCATGAATGCAGCATTCTGATTAGTCGAACTACACAGCTCCCAAATTCAAATTTGACAGTTGAACACTAGCAGGGCTGGCGTTAAGCCTCATTCATACATCGCTACTCGCCCATCTCTGAGCAAGAACAGTCAATGGAATGTGAACGTGTTCCAGCAGAATGTGGCGAGGACTGGCGACTCGAAGACTAGCATACTGTCAGCGATGCGAGTTACCAGTGGGAATGTAGGAAAGAGATGATTCACTTGACGTTGTGATGCGAATAGAAGCCACTAGATGGCAGTATTGACCTCTCTTATGTTAAGCCCAGACTGGAGCTAGGTTTGAGCATGTCTTGGACAAGTCCCAGAGAATTAAAAAAAAGAGGTCTAAATGTGGGAGGGGTCTGCAAAAGAGTATATAAGGAGGAAAATTGAGGAAGTGGAGTAGTAGGAGAAATTGCAAGCAGAAGGATACATTTGACCAGACCTGTCACTCTTTTCAAGACCTGTGTAGCTTTTTGTGGATTTTTGCCTGTGTTGGAGCTTTTTCCTCACCGGGAACATCACCAAGCAACCCAACCAAAGGGACTGTAAATTTTTTTTTGTTGTATATGTCAATCTTGGTCAGTAGAGTAGATAGTAGATTAGTTAAAAGTCTTTGTTTGATTAAATTTGTTTAAGTTTTAAAATTGTGTCTGTCATCCTTTGCTGTCGTAAATGTAATAACAAGTTGGAGCCATAACAACGTGAACAGACAGTTCCACAGACAGTTTGAACACCGCAGCGCACAAGAATTTTGGTTCCTACATCATGTCTGACGAGCAGTTAATAATAGCCATCTCAAACCAGCCGAAGCTCTATGATACCACCCTCAAAAATTATAGAAATAAAAACCGAAAGGATGACGCATGGAATAGAGTGTCTGCAATCATCTGCGTTTCAGGTGAGAACATGTTTTAAATTACGTTTTTCTCTTTAGCCGAATATGATTTTGGAAGCCAATTGCCAGCTAACTGTGGACATCAAACCATGCCTTAGCTGACAATAGAAAACAGTAATGGCGATCCATAAGTGGTACTATTTATGTGTTAATTTTATGCATTTAGAATTGTCAGCGATCTTAACCAAGGCAGATAATTATGTATATGCACCCGCAGGTATTTTATACAGCCACAACTTGCTTCCCTCTGACACTTTTGCAGTGGGAAGTAAACCATCGAGAAGCCATGGCAACCGACGCTGACATCAGAGAATTTTTCTGCCGGCGAGTACAATTTCAGTGAGCAGCAAGGGGCGATGGGCGACTAGCGATATGTGTGAATGAGGCGTAACACCTGAAAATTCGGCGGCAATTATTCACAAAAATTAGTCCTGGCTGATTCTAGATGGTTTCCCTTGATGAACACGTTTTCCACTTCAAGAATAATCAAGTGGCAATTGAAGACACGGCTTCTCTCCCTCATGCGATCTAAAAGCGACAAACTAATAGGCTACACAGCAGGTAGCAGCTAGTAGTATAATATTTACACTACTAAAATCCCAAGGTTCACTCCCAACAAATTTCATAAAACTTTTGGCTGTGATCTCTGAAAAGAGACAAAACAAAAAAGAAAGATTAACAAGAGAGTCACCAAAAATTCCCTGGAATATAACAACCATAATATTGACAAAATGAAGGAATAATAAAGAGTTGGATGAGAAAAATACTGACTTATAAAGCCTTAAAAAGGCTCAGGCACAGCAGGAAAAATAGGCAATATTTATATTCTGCTCAAAGAGGTTAATATAAGTTCATTAGCTTTTGGTGATTGAATTCAATAGTTATTTCAAAAATATGCCTCAGTTTTACCAGCGCTGTCAAGGGTCATGAAGCACTCAAGTTGAATGAAATTATGATCTATGCTCACAGAGCAGGGGTGTCAAACTGGTCCGTAAGAGGGCCGAGGGGCTGCAAGTTTTCATTCCAGCTGAGCAGAAGCACACCTGATACAACTATTTAACTGCGCAGGCTGAGATGAGTTGATTCAATTTGTTGATCCAGGTGTGCTTCTACTCGGTTGGATTGAAAACCTGCAGCCCCCTCGGCCCCATTATGGACCAGTTTGACACCGCGGTCATAGAGGTATCAGCGATTATGAATGTTTCAGAAATGTTTCCTGAATCATGCGATGGGAAAATTACAACAGAGGGAAAACAAATAAAAGAAAGTACATTCTGTCCCAAAATGTCACTCACTGTAAAATCTCCATTTTCAGCTGCAGTCCGTGAAGCACCTTTTTCACACTGTACACATCTGCCAGCAGGTGGTGAGTGGAGACTATCTTCTTGGCGTTCTGGTGAGAGTAGTTCTCTGAGAGAAAGGACAGGCCGTACAAGTGTCCTTTGTTCAACCAGTCTTTGTCATGCCGGTATTTGGCACTCCACCTTTGCCCTGTTAATATAGTGAAAGTATATATAGAATAGTAAAATCTATAATGGCAGCCTAACTTTTCAACTATAAGGCCGTAATACTTTCTATCATCAACAGCTCCATCTGTTACGGTAGTAATTTTCCTTGACATCACAGTCACAATGACCAACTTGTAATTTACAATATTGGAAGTTTCCTTAATTTTTCTTTTCTTTTTTTTGGCATTTTGTTTTTTTTTTGGAAACTCCTGAGTTTCTCCTTTTGGAAAACTTCCAGCTGCAATCTTCAAATGGCAATTTGTCTCAGCTAGTGCTTCAGCTAAGCTAAATCTAGTATGTTAAATGAATGAACCAATCCATTTCAAAACAATAATCTTGGTTACCTGGAATCAACCATGGCATCCTACATCGTGCTCCAAGACAATGTGCATCAATTACAGTAACTAGCAGTAACCTTGATGAATCACATCACAGCTGTGTACACAGTATTTATGAAGTTACCCAAGTTAGCAGAAGTACAAAATACAAGTAGGGTGTGGCTATAACTGCATTCTAAGAACAGTGCAGCGTCAGTGAGCGCATATTTCCGTGTGTGTTTATGTTAGCGTGCGCTTGCGCTCTCACTTGGTGGGTCCCTGCAGATGTAGCAGATGTACTGATCAGGGATGCTGTCCTCCAACAGACCCATGCATACACTGTGCTGCCAGCACATGCACTCTTCACACTGCACCAGGGAGATCAGTTTTTAATCACTCTATCAATATAGTAACAACACACCAATACAAGTACACAAAAAAACAAACTTTCCATAAAAACCATTTTCATTCAGTTTTACTTTCCCTTGATTTCAGTCCATTTTCTGCGCCAATGAGCACATAAGCACTCATATTCAAGTTAAGCCATTTAACTTTGCTAATTATATTGACACGCAAGGGAACACTTTGCAAGAGTTCAAGTTCCCTAAAGCATTCCATTAATAAAATGAAACAAGTTCTGGAAGTTATTGGTGCACTGCAACATTGACGAAGCTTTGAAGGTACTGGCCTGTTAGCATAAGACCTCTTTCTTGCAGAACCAATATCAGAACAGTAGAATGACCTGCGTTAGACCTGTTATCAATAGATGATGGTCTAATAACCTGGGTCATTGTAAGAATCCAGTCAGCAAGTTTTGATCAGTAAAGGCCGCAGCTGAACAAGATCTATGGGCGTAATTTCTTGTTTTTTTTTTTTTTTTAAGTGGGGGGGGGGGGTCTCAAGCAGTATTAGGGTTGCATGAAATAACAAATTAAATACAATTTTTGCCTCCACTTATTCATAGCACTTTAAATATCTAGACGTGCGTTTAATTACTCAGAAATGCCTCCCGTTTAGGATGAGATGAATTCTGAAATACACTGTTATCAATGGTTATCTGTTAGCAAAAAATGTTCAGCCGTTTCGTTTTAAGAGCATTTTGATGACAATCAGATTTATGTCACTGATCAGTATAGTTATAGGGATGAAATAATTCCACTTCAAGAATGTCAGTCACAAAAAATCCACCGTCACCTTTGAATTAAACTTATGTAAAGCGAGCATATTTGATTGCAACAATTGAGGATTCTTGATTCAAAGCTGGTATGAATAATACGAGCGAAACCTATCAGAACAAAGCTGACTGGGACTGATGATATTCCTTGTCATCCCTACAAAACTGCAGGAAAACCCTACACTCAAACATGACACACCTGGATCATGAAGCCGTTCTCCTCGTCCATCTCGCAGATGCAGCGCACAATCTCATTGGCGTCGTCGTCTTCCTCCTGAAAATCATCCATGGCGAGCGAATCCAAATCTTGGCCGTATTCCTCGCCGCTCAAAAGCAGGCTCTCCGTGGTCGAGTCCTCCAGGAAGTCAATGTCCGAGAGGTCTAGGAAACATTCCAGCCCAGTTACCCCCTTTATTCGCAAAGAACGCAAGATACCTGGGCAATTCCAAGGTATTGTCAACCAAATGTCCCCCTCTGTGGCAGACACTAAAAGGATACCCAAATGGAAATGGAGGGAAAAACTGAGCTTTTACCTCACTAATATAGTCGTGCACTATTATGCCCATGAACTGAAAAAAATATATTTTTAATGCATCGACAGAATTTTGTTTGGGGGACAGTTTAAATGTCTCCTCGTGGAGGGGACATTTTGTGAAAATACCTGGGAATTGCCCACCAGTGAAACAACAATTCACAGATTTTGAAGACAACATCAAATTTGACAGAAAGTGCATTACTTATTGTATAATTCATTGTGTACTCATATTAGCACAATTTATTGACTAAGAGCGCCACCTGATGACTGAAGCACCGTATAACACAGAAGTATCAGATATTTGATTTTTTGATCTGAACTGAAACATTTAGCAGTCAACACCACTTACCTCAATAAAACCTACGGACCTGCAAACGGGTTCGTAAAATGCACCTTCTGTGCTCAAATGTAAGACTTCAGGACCGTTTCCAATAAAAAGAGATCTGAAGGTTCCTAACAATCCCGAATATGCCCTTCTGAATAACGCAATAATATTCATAAAATGATGCACGAGATCAAGATATTTTCCATTTAATGTAATGCAGAGGCCATAAAACACAGCATCCTGGGTTTGAACATTTCTCTCAAAATAAGTATTATGTAGCTTCAGTGAAGTTCTGCAAGCAGCAGATACAAAATATATGTGAGACCTTGTCCTACGGTAGAGAAAATGCTTTGTCCAACTTTGAATTGAACTTTCTTTAGAGAAAACTTAGAGTTAGAGTCTAAGCGGGGTTAATACCAATTTACCACTGCTTCACAGGAAAGCTTCTGCAGGATGCAATACATCACTGTGTGATGTTCATCCTTACAGGTATACTACAGACTAAAGTAGAGGGGCAGAGATCCCATCCTACAGTCTTGTGCAAATGAATTGGATAAAGGTGCCTGCCAATTGGATGAGCTGAATGGAGTGCAAATAGCCATGCCAAGTGATGGAGTTTTACATGACTACCTCAAAGATCACTGCATAGTACCTTTTAGCCAGGTTTCATTAACTTCCTTGACCTGTATGATGCGACTAATGTGACTGCATCATCAACACAGGACTGTAACTGTGCTGGACTGGCCTGGTACTTCACCTGACCTCAATCCCATAGAGAATCTCTGGTCCATCATCAAGTCAAGGCTGCAGCAAAAGGACTGCTCCACAAAACCCAAAGTCATCGATGCAGTTGTCCAGGTGTGGCATCGCAACGAAGAAATCAAGGCAACCTGCAAAAACCTGGTCAGCTACATGCCAAAACGGATGGAACAGGTTTTCGAGAACCGTGCTGAATTTATATAAAGTAATAAAAAGCCTGAAAACCTTTATTATTTGGTTTTTCCCCACTCAAGCCTGCTTTATCCAATTAATTTGCACGAGACTGTACATGTTCTACGTCACAGGCCCATACTGAGCTCAGTCTCACAACCAATCAGACTCACCCTCTACAGATATCAGCCACAGTTAACACACATTAAGAAAACTGATGAGGCCACCAACTGGCAGCTATTTCACACCTCATTCATACTGACGATGCATGAAGAACTGGCACCCAAAACAATTTACATCACATTTGGTAAGCAGGGCACTAACAGATGTAACCAGTACAATTTCATATAAATGCCTGCTTTGACTGTGTAGGGTCCAGATGTTTTCGGTATACGCACTCTCTCCGGTCAGGTCCACAGACAGGATGGCCCGGGGGTACTGGAAGCCGCTGTGTTTGGAGGAAGCGGCGCTGTGCAGGGTGAAGGGGCTGCCGGAGGAACACCTCTCCAGGTAGGTCAGAGAGATGTCCTCAAAGTCTGTGTAACCTGAGCACAACGTAAGAGCGCAAGGGCACACAGAGCATTCAGCCTTCCGCGACATCATTTCCTAGCTCATTCATTTTGTTTTTGTCTCAGTTTGGAACATCAAGCAGTGTCTGCCCTGCTGGCTGCACAGTGCCAAAGGAGAAAGCTGGCATCGAACGAAAGAAAGGCCCATCTTCACGGAGATTAACTAGACTACCCAGGAGTGAGCCAAATCAACCCTACACTGAAACAAAAAAATCTTATAATGCACTTTCATCCAGTACTTCGACTTAAAACTCTTATTTTAATTACCTTTTCATCTGGAAAAAAAAGAAACAAAAAAAAAGCAAAAATCTGCCATTAATGTGAGCTTATTTTGACTGATTTCTCGATTTGTCCATTGGGAAATGAATTTTCACTTTATTCCGTGGACAGATCTTGAAATTATCTGAAATTATCAGTGGCAGAATTTTTCTCAGAGAAAAATTCTCTTTAAATAAGTGTTCCAAGTCTAAATATAAGATTAAACTGATCTGAAAGATTTCTTTTGGAGCACATGCATGATGGATGATGGGGGAAGGGCCAACCATATTCCTCCCGACAAGCTCTCAATTAAATGTGGTGAGGAAAAGTACAATTACACAGCTGAGGACTAAAACAGCTACTACAGGGCGTAGTTTTCTCCAGGGTTAATGCTTCCACAAACACAGCCACACAGGGAACATACACCATATTCTTGCAAATGCACAACACTATCATTTTTGATTCTATTTTTTTTTTTTTTTTTAGAATCTTTGGGAGTACGGAGAGACGTCTTCACTCACTGTGCTGCTTCGATTTCTTTTTCTTCTTCTTCTTCTTTTTCAGTTTAATTTTAAAAGGGTCCTTTTCTTTTTTATCTTTCCTTTCTCTCTCCTTTTCTTTCTTTTTCCCTGAAATGCAAAACATAGGGGGTGCTTTTTGAATGATTTGCAATATACTGCACTGAAATGGATACATGTACATTCTGACATTGATCTCTTACCTAATGATTGGCATCTATCCTCCAACTTGATCTTTTTCTCAATTGTTAAGAGTCCTACAGAAGAGGTGATAATGAGCAATAATGAGAAAACATTCTGCACATGAACAGTGCTAGTGTGGTGTCTGTGGTACAGTTACGGTGAAGATAACAGGGCAGTCAGTTGCAAGGCTAGCAGCACTCACCTGGCTCCATGTGTGGGTCCTTATCGATCATTTTCTTAATGACCTTGTCATGCAGGTTCTCCAGGCTCCTCTCCCGGGACATGAGAGGGAGCGCCACCTCCGAACCATCTGAACTGACGGACACAGAGGAGCGCTTCTTCTTATTGAATTTGGTGGGTCTGGGACAACCAGCCGAACACTCCAGGGGCAAAATGTGAGTGGGAGGAGAAATGCCTACAGAGGATGGAGGGGAAAAGAAATTTACAGAGGAAAAGATAATTCAATTCCTAGTACTGCTGCCACCTCGTCATAATACCTGCTAGGTCCATCTTTTCGAGGGGAAATTCGCCGATAATTAAACTATACAAAGTTTAAAAGTGTAGGCTCTGTATAAAGACGCTGCATGCACACTAAACACATTATCCAACATCAACTTGAGATATTTGTGTATTTATCACCTCCATGGTTTCCCTATACGTTTACAGTGAAGAAAACAACTACTACAATGCATTATGCCAGCTCATAACTCCAGACGAGCCCTAAACCTCATGTGGGTCTGACATAGAGTAGTCATAGCATTGCACTGGAGTAGGATAAGGCCGACAGTTCATTCAATGTCCATTCATTCAATGAACAGGCTACAAAAAGGCCAAAGTATTATTGGAAATCATTTTTCCACTCTTTACGTACAAATACAGTACAGGTGATATTTTAGCAACAGGCCATTGCAAACACAAGATATAAGTAGATATACAAGCAAATTTATGTACAAATATAAGCATTTGCAGCAAGCATTTTCCTGGAGAGAGATCTCCAACTGAGGTTACTAGGTTTCCTCCAAGATGAATTGTGAACGATGCAGCCATACCACCCATTTTCTGACACAAGCAATAAACATTAATCTAGGCTAGCTGCCACCCTCAAGCTAGACAAGTTGCAGGTGAGTAAACTATTAAGGAAGTGGTTTTCTTATGTCACAACAATGATCTGGTGAAAATGTCACGACTGGCAAAATTTTACATGCGCGAGTTAGCTCTAGCCAACACGCGTTATAACAGTAAGCGAACGTTAACAGTAACGTATATATGGATAGTATTCAATGATGTTATACGGAGGGAGTGTTGGCCATTTTGTATATATAACCTGCATTGAACTAACTGGCAAGTGGTGTTCAGCTCAGGTGAAACAACACACGGAGGTGGACAGGACAAAGCAACAATCGTCAACAAGACAACAAAATAATAGTGCCAAAGCCACTGCACCTGATTGGCCAAACGTGACCAAAATGGAACTCCCCCATTGGCCATAGTATCGGTCTGATTGGGCTGAAAATCGAAATTGGTCAGGACCTTAATTCGCTATATACACATATGAAATATGAAAAGGAACGGTGAAAAACTGAAGACGCAACTGCGCAGACAAGCCAAGTTTACGCACGCATGCACAGACGCATGACATACCACCACTGAAGACCCCGAGCAAAGCATAAGCCCTTGGGGCCTTTTGGCCAAGCGGCAAAAAATTGGAGCATCTTAGCTTGTAGAATAAGGGAGCTAGAGCTGTTTACAGTTTTGCAGAAAAAGCCACCTAGAGGTGAAACTGAAAATCGCAGCATGCCCAAAATAGAACTCAAGCTAGTTCTTAGGCCCCTTTCATGCATATAAAATATGAAAAGGACCCACTGAAAACTGAAGGCACTATTGCACTTTATGCAATGCATTTTATGACCTTTGACCTACGTAACCTTGAAATTTAGGTTAAATCAAAAACCCATGACATATATGATGAACCTTTGGCAGAACAACCTACAGTAAAAATTTGAGCATCTTAGCTTGTAGAATGAGGGAGCGAGAGCCGTTTCAAGTTTTGCAGAAAAAGCCACCTGGTGGCCAAACCAAGAACAAGAGCATGACCAAAATCGAACTGGGGCTAGATCTTGGGCTCATATACATGCAAATAAAATAGGAAAAGGATCCGTTGAGAACGCTATGGCGCTGAAACTAAACTGGCACATTTTATGACCTTTGACCTGCATAACCTTTAAAATTTTGTCAAATCAAAAACCAATTACATACATGATGAACCCTTGGCAGAACACCCGACAGTAAAAATTTGAGCATCTTAGCTCATAGAATAAGGGAGCTAGAGCTGTTTGAAATTTTGCAGAAAAAGCCGCCTTTTGGCCAAACCAAGAATGGCAGCATGCCCAAAATCGAACTGCGGCTAGATCTTGGGCCCATGTACATGCAAATGAAATATGAAAGGATCCGTGGAAAACTGAAGGCTGTATTGCGCCGAAACGACGTAACGCACACACGGACGCACAACAGACCACCACTAATGACCCTAAATACAGCATAAGCCCCTGGGGCCTGTCGGCCAAGCGGGCTAAAAACAACTCAAAATATATAATCGAAGAAAATTTAACATAGAGGCGATGTGAGGATAAAATTAGCTTTATCAATAGTTCAGATCCATTTGAGCTGGACCAAACTACAGCCGTCACTCTGATCTTCCACTCATCCCTGCAAAAAATGTTCTATAGGACTTCTATGGAATTCTATAGAACTCTGTAGAACATCAATAGAACTCTATAGAACATTTTAGTAGAACAGCATGTTCTATAGGAATTTTCTAGAAACCTATAGAGCACCTCTATGGAAAAGAAAGTCCTATAAGATTATTGCTGTCTTATAAGACCTTCCTATAGAACACTGTAGTTGAAAAACCTGTTCTATAGGACTTTGATGGTCTTTCGGACCTTCTAATAGAACAAAAGCTTAATGGGAAAGACATCTTAAATAAGGGTTAAATAAAAATAAATCTTATGAATCCTTGCAATGCTCTGTCGAAGGGTCAATTTACCTTACGTGTACCTGGGTTCTATAAGTGAGAAATCGGACTAATGGTATGAAAATGTGCAATATGCAGTGATATCCACGATACTGAAGTAGCAAGGAAATTGTGTCCCTTTTAACTTGAAGGTGTGCTTAAGCACATGAGGTACCAGGCACATGCCGACTCATAGATTCTCTGAACAGACGATTGATTGATTGACTGACCAAACAACTTAACAGTATTTCAGTTACGGTATATGAAGACCTCTTTCCATTTCCTCGGCAGAAATACAAAAATATAAATGTAAGGCATTACAACTTTATTATGCTATAATGGAAAACATGTGTTCCTCTTTGGCTTACAAAGACACAATTACGATGAAAGTTTGACCTTTTGAACTTTTCCCTTAATTTTTAAAATTCAATCAAATTTTTCCTTTCAATTCACATGCATGTGATTGCAGATTATATACAGATTTAGAATTAATTTCTAAATTTACACAAAAATTCATCAGGTCAAAAAAAAAAGATAAAAAATGTTCCGGATGACAGACAACGGACGCCACACCACGACAATAGCTTATCGGCTATTATAGGGCCGGTAAGCTATAAATAGGACACGGGTTAAATCAATGTCGTGAGTGAGGGATATAAGAGAAAGTGGAAATATGAGAGCCTGAAAGCAAGGCAGAACCAGGGAGATAAAGGGAACTAATGAGAAAGTTTTCCTTACAGGAAGAGGTGGAGACGGTCCTCCGGCGCTTGTTCTCGGTGGTCTCATGCATGGTGCTCGCGGGCACAGTTGCAGACGTAGCCCTGGTTCGCCCCGTTCTGTCAGGTGACCAAACCTCTGACTCAACCCCTTTTTCACCACTGTGGTAGTACTTGAGGTGGTAGTCCAGAAGTTTAGCCTTGCGAAAAGCCTTAGAACAACCCGGAACCTGACATTTGAACTTGTTGTGGTCCAGATCAAAGAAAGGCTCATTTGGAGATGTGGGGTCATCGCTCCTTTTAAAATTAATAACTGCAAATGAAGAGAAACATACCTGTATAACAAAACAAACCTGAATAATAAAGCTGGTTCTATAGACCATAGGCATCATAACAGCAAATAACATATAATTCATCCAAATCTACTTTTATAGAATCACTAGGCACAAAGATCAGGAGCGGTTGCCTTTGTGCAACTGTTTTCAATGCCAGGTCAGGCTGTGTGAAATTCTCAACATTTCTTGGTTGGGTTTTGGCATGTTTCATCCGTACTTTTTGTTACAGCAACCAGTCTCATGTAAAGCAGCACTTCAGCAAGCAATGACATTTAAGAATTGTATTATTTGATCAGAATGCAAAGCACATTGTACTTTGAAAAGAAACCACAAGAAATAATCTTAGAAGTAAAAAAGAGTGACTCGGGTAATAAGGAAAATAATTCTAAAATGTACCATTTCAGTAACAAAACACAAGTCTGTTACATACTTGGTTCTCTGGTGTGTTTGTTGGGTTTTGGGGTCCGAGCAGCAACCTTTGGAGCAACACCTACAATACAAAACAAGATGTGTTTGTGAAACACTGATGCCCCCGTACATAACATGCACATGCTAACCATTAAAGGCCTATCATGAGTCAATCAAAGGTTAAAGGTCATGGTCATCATTCATTACCTCATCAGAAAGGCCTTATCCTAAGGAATACATATCCCAGGTATCAAATGTCTATTACTAGCTAATGAAAAGTTATGGCCCATGTTAAAGTTTTTGCCACCAAACATCATGCTCCAAGGTCATGGTCACAAGGTCAAACGTGATGAACCCATCTGAAATGCCTTCTCACAAGCAATGCATATATGCCAAGTATCAAAGTCCTATCATGAGCCGATCAAAAGTTATAGCCATGGCAAAGTGTGGACAGACAGGCGGACGGACAGACGGACAGGTGAAAAACTATGGGGGCATAAAAAACTTTTCCTGACTTCAAAACTTCTGAAGGAAAAACTTAAGTGAAAAGTTATCATTTAAGAGGTTAAAGCCCCACTCCAGCCAACCTTATGCAAGTTGCGCGAGCGTGAACAGCTTACGGCACAGCGCTTCCCCTCTATGCATTTAGCAGCAGAGGGTCACCACTGAAATTTCAGATCGTAGAGCAGGACTATTCAACATCAAAAAAAAAAAAAAACCGACAGGAGAAACACTGACCTGCATTTAAATTTAGCCATTTACTCACTCACTACCACAGATAAATATTTATCTTCAATTGGAAAGGCAAAAGTCTGGCCCTTGAATAGTATCAAGGTTGATGTCGACTCACTGCCCAGCTATTGCTTTAATGCTGGACATGGCTATTTTATATTGATTGCTAACATACCGAGTTTGCTAGTTAACTGAGCAAAACACAAACCCATCACGTTTCACGTTATGGCAGCCAAAGAGGTAATAAATGGAGTCAAAGGAAGGAGCCTCTGACCAACTGAAAGTCCTCTGCAGTTTCACCACACAGTGGGTTGTGCTGGGGATGAGAAATGTCCATTATGTCTTATTCACTCATCTCAGAATGTCTTCACACGCTCGTGTAGTCTGCAAACATAGCACTGGTAAAATGTAAAACGGCACATGTGCAACTCACATACAGCTGAAAATAAACTTGTGCCCAGCAGCTCTGTTTGTATCCCTGCTTGTGTAGAAGGGTTTACAATAAGTCACTAAGAGTTTGCAATAACTAAGAGTTGAAAGTAAGTGCTGTTTATGGTAAGTCCTGCGTAGTCTGTGAATACGTGTCTGTGTCTTTTTGAAGCAATTTGTCAAAGCAGAGGTTGCAACAAAATACATTTGACTCTTTCTTCATTTTTATTTATATTAATGCAACACAAGACATTGATTGGACAGTTCTGATCAATAAAATATTTTGTGAAGTAACAGTATTTTCTACATCCAACTGGTATTACTATGCGGTTTCTTGAAAAACGCTGAATTATAACTACTGCGATGCTTAAAATTTCTAATATTTCGGAACCCATAGTCTTACCATATATCACATCATTATCAAGATATCTGGCATAAACATGAAGGTATGAAATATTGTCCATATCGTGCAGCCCTTCCCTGTGGACCACTTAAGTTCAACTGAAAAAAATAATGATGAATAAAAAATAAATGAAAATAGAAAATAAGAGAGTAATACACTATACACTAGCTTGCCAATAGCTAGCTTGCAAAGATGTTTCCTGGTTTATTACTCAAATGCATAGAGGCCTGACAGTGTGCCTGCGCAAGCTATGAGGATGACGTATGACAGCTTCGACAAGTCATCTGTCATCATCCCATTCTTGCCACGACTTAAATTTCTTAACTTTGAGCACAAAATTAAGTTATTAGCCAAAAAATATGGCTAATCAACATCGTCAGGAAATGACTCAAAAAAATACTAAATATTATAAAAATGCCAAAATACACTGGAGGGGGGCTTTAAAGTTTCGAGAACAGAAGCAGTACATCAGCTAACAAAATATTAATCATTTATTCTTTCACTGCCAGAGTCAACCAAGAAACATGAATAAGTCAGCATACTGATTAAAAAAATTTTGTCTCTTAGGTGACACTGCAGTATGCTACACCAATTACATCATTCTCAACCCCAAATTTACCTGCAGTTAGCGATGATGATTTCATAACAGTGGCCAACTGATTGGATATGTCGGTGTCAGTCCGCTCATCTTTAGATGTGACTGGAGGCTGAGATGCTACGAGGGATGTCTCTGTTGGCACAACTTCACTGAGATCAGGTGTTGCTGAGGGCAACTCCACAGAATGCTCCATATCGCCAGAATGCTCCACTGAAAAGTAAATGCATCTGTTCAGAGTGTTTCTCTTCAGACACAAAACACAATGAATACACAGCTGTCATTTAGCATAGCAATGTCCAAGGCATATATACTAAATTCAGACTTGACACTGCAAAGCAGAACTAGTTTAATCCATTAAGACTGGATGCAACATTTGCATGCTTCTCCCTTTCAGTATGGATGCAATGTTTGCACATTTTAGATGATACAATCCTTTTCTAGAAATGTGACCAATGAAATACATAGTGGTTCACTGAAGTACACATGGGGAGGGCAAAATCCACTGTGGGAATTGTGCTTAAAAAAAGTTTCCAAACTGTGTTACTTAGATAAAAACGGTGATGAATCACAAGATTCAGGCTTAGATTATGATGTGACAGCAGCTGGTCGAGTGAGGTGTCAATCGAGAGGTTAGAGTGCAGACTCCATTTTGACGCAAATGGCTTCGTACTGTTTACTTCTGCAGCGAAGCAAAGACTACTAATGCTGCGAACTTTGTGGATAACCACCGGCTCATTTCAAACGATGCAGCGGCTGTTCATGGATATTTACCGGTAAAATAGTGTGTTTTGGACTAAAAACTTTACTTGGCTGGATTTACTGGAGCTTCGTGGATGTAACAAGACCATGTTTGAGGGGATATGTTGGACTGGAGGAGTACTAGGAGGCTTCATTGGTAAGTTACATCAGTTTTGTAACTGTTTGTTTGTTTGTTTGTGGTCTGACATAGGCGTTGATTAAAGCTGCTGTGATGATTATACTTTGAAATGGTTGGCATCATTTGAATCTCAAGAATCTTAGCTTTCCGACGATATGTGGCATGAGTATCTCAGTTGCATACAAGCTGTGTAAATGACGTAGTATGTTTTTAACTTCCTTGACGGGCCGATTACGGGCCGTCGGAGTTGCAACGGGTTAATGTTCGAACAGGTAAACTTTGTAATTTTTTGCAAATATTAGCTTATTTGGAATTTGATGCCTGCAACATGTTTCAAAAAAGTTGGCACAAGTAGCAAAAAAGACAGAGAGTTGAGGAATGCTCATCAAACACTTATTTGGAACATTCCACAGGTGAACGGGCTAATTTGGAACAGGTGGGTGCCATGATTGGGTATAAAAGCAGTTTCCCTGAAATGCTCAGTCATTCACAAACAAGGATGGGGTGAGGGTCACCACTTAGTGAACAAATGCGTGAGCTGATTGTCGAACAGTTGAAAAACAACATTCGTCAACAAGCTATTGCAAGAAATGTAGGGATTATCATCATCTACGGTCCGTAATATCGTCAAAATGTTCAGAGAATCTGGAGAAATCACTGCACGTAAGCGGCAAGGCTGAAAACCAACATTGAATGCCTGTGACCTTCGATCCCTCAGGCAGTACTGCATCAAAAACCGACATCAGTGTGTAAAGGACATCACCACATGGGCTCAGGAACACTTCAGAAAACCACTGTCAGTAACTACAGTTCGTCGCTACATCTGCAAGTGCAAGTTAAAACTCTACAATGCAAAGCAAAAGCCATTTATCAACAGCACCCAGAAACGCCGCCGGCTTCGCTGGGCCCAAGCTCATCTAAGATGGGCTGATGCAAAGTGGAAAAGTGTTCTGTGGTCTGACGAGTCCACATTTCAAATTGTTTTTGGAAACTGTGGACGTCGTGTCCTCCGGACCAAAGAGGAAAAGAACCATCTGGACTGTTCTAGGTGCCCATAAGTTCAAAAGCCAGCATCTGTGATGGCATGGGGGTGTATTAGTGCCCAAGGCATGGGCAACTTACACGTATGTGAAGGCACCATTAATGCTGAAAGGTACATACAGGTTTTGGAGCAACATATGTTGCCATCCAAGCAACGTCTTTTTCATGGACGCCCCTGCTTATTTCAGCAAGACAATGCCAAGCCACATTCTGCACGTGTTACAACAGCATGGCTCCGTAGTAAAAGAGTGCGGGTACTAGACTGGCCTGCCTGTAGTCCAGACCTGTCTCCCATTGAAAATGTGTAGCGCATTATAAAGCGTAAAATACGACAACGGAGACCCCGGACTGTTGAACAACTTAAGCTGTACATCAAGCAAGAATGGGAAAGAGTTCCACCTGAAAAGCTTAAAAAATTGGTCTCCTCAGTTCCCAAACGTTTACGGAGTGCCGTTAAAAGGAAAGGCAATGTAACACAGTGGTAAAAAGGCCCCTGTGCCAACTTTCTTGCAATGTGTTGCTGCCTTAAAATTCTAGGTTAATGATTATTTGCAAAAAAAAAGCTTCTCAGTTTGAACATTAAACATCTTGTCTTTGCAAAAGGATTTGCAAATCATTGTATTCTGTTTTTATCTACGATTTACATAACGTGCCAACTTCACTGGTTTTGGGTTTTGTACATTTTACACAGCATCCCAACTTTTTTGGAATTTGGGGTTGTAGCATCATCTGCAGATTTGACCAACTTGCTTTCAGTGTCCCTGTCAAGATCATTAATGTAGAGGAGGAAGAGTGGGGGTCCCAACACCAATACATGTGGGAGTCCACATCCCATGGTGTCAAGTCTGCGTGATAACCCTCCGACCACTACCCTTTGCATTCTATCCTTTCAAGCAGTTCCAAAATCTATTCCAAAACACTTCCTGTAATTAATATGGCCCAGCCCTTACTTTAATAATTATTCTTTCAAGGCATACCAAATGCTTTCTGAAAATCCTAGTATGAGAGATCCTAGGCCCAATCCTAGTAAGTCTCGGGGCCACATCAAAGAATTCCAAAAGGTTTAACAGCCATGACCTTCTGTTACCAGAACCATGTTGGCTATGTTCAGGATGTTGTTACTTTCAAGAAATAATTCTGACATGTCTTTAATGATAGATTCCAGTAATTTACATGCAATGCAGGTTAAACTGAGAGGTCTGACTCAGACCAGTCTGCCTTCTTATATAATAGTATTATATTGCACTGCTTCTAATCATTCGTTATCTCTCCAGTTTCTAAAGACCACCTCAAATAACTGACAATGGCTTCGAAATGCTCTGACCTACTTCCTTGATCCTTCACCTCCTAAGATTGCCATATGGCACTCCTCCATAATGTATTCCTGAGTGCCATATGGCACACTCAAATTTGCTGTGTTTAGACCAACTGTTTTATGTTTCAATTAGTTGCTGTCCAGTCTTAGCCCATCAAAACAAGCGTAATAAATTACGTTTGCAAAATCACATGGCATAGCTACACTCAAAAACTGTGAGACTTCGCCCATAATTTTTAGTAATTAAAATGGCTAAAAATATATTTGACAGAGATTAAGAGGCATCAGACTTCGAAGGATTTCTACCAGAGGATTTACAGTCCAGAGAGAAGACTCTGAAAGTGACATCAGACATTCTGTTAACCCATATGATTTCTCCGACTTATTTTCAAGTGAAAGCCATCTGAACGCGAAGACAGACAGGGTTGATGACTGAAGCCATATCAGTGTCCAACAATATCTTTGCAACATAATGTTGTTAAGCTTATAGTTTTTTTTTTTTTTTTTTTTTAATGGAAGCCCATAAGGGACAATATTCAAATGAAAATGTAATTCCTATTACATTATAATTTTCCACTTATGAATGAGTTATTTGAGATAATATTAAATTGACAATACATTAATCCAATTATCACTTTTATTTTCACATACTCATATGGGAAATCTATGACAATATTCAAATGATAAAGAAAAGCTGTTTGACATTTAATTTTCAAAGTCGTGTCCTGCAAGACAGTGGACAATATTCAAATGCAATTGCAAACAGCACCCCCAGCATATTGTATTTACATTTACATGTCACCAAGTTCTTTTAGGGTCAACATGTAAATGTAAATGGGTCTGTCCAAGCAAAAGGGTAGGTTTGCACACCCCAAACTTCCACCCTCTTTTTTTCTGAATGGTTGGGTCAGATGCATTATTTAAGCTGATAGGTATTTAGTACACATCCCGGAGAGATAACTTTATGCCCCTCACATAAACCACTGAAAAGTTATCCCATTTAACATGCCTATTTAGGGGCATTTTTTCAGTTTATTTTTGTGACATTCTTGAGTATGTTGAAAGAGAAGCCTTTTTAACACCTTAAAGGCATTCCTTTCATATTAACTTTAATTTTTACTTGAAAATAAGCGTTTGAAGATTTTATTCCATACAAAGATTCAAATTTAGGTGTAAGCAGAAAAAAATTGATGTTTTTTTTTTGGAGGGTTCCGTATGTGATGCTATTCCGTCCATCAGCTACCCCATATATATTCTTAATAAAAATCAAGAAATAAATACCTTGAGAGTAATTTTTCTGTTTGGAGTTTCAAAACTATTCATCTCCTCACAACATAAGTGGTGTGATGGTTTGTTTCTTACGTTGTTACAAAGAAAAATAGGCGTGCAATGCACGGTATACCCCTCAGCCCGATGTCGAAGTTTTTGGAGAAGCCCGCCCGCCCGCCCAACCGCACGAAGGACAGCAATACCCCGTCAGCCTTGAGGGCTGAGGGGTAAAAACGAGTCTTATTTCAGCCACCCAGAATTGTGTCAATCATCACATCACGTGACCGGCATTTTCGGATGCTCCTCTACTCCAAACGCCCGCCAGAAGGAGAACAAATTCATTAGCATTGGATGATACCCCCCAAAATGAAGGCTTCACCAATTTTGATGTTTACGTCAATACCGTCTTCCCGCTGTCATACACGGAGGTATGTTTTCCGTCAACAAAATCACATATGTGACCATCGTCACGTACAATTAAAGTTTGGTTCGCTACTCAGTTATTTGGAGGAAAATTCAAGGAGTATTCTGGTTTATACATCTTCTATTTCCAACCCATCTTTTTAGTGTGACGAGCGATGGAATACCAATTCTTCGCTCGAGATTCAAAAGTTGTTTTGACAGTGTGCCAATTAGGTGCAGTTATGTGATTTGGACAGTGAAACAGTGGTCAATCGTCACGTCACGCCAAATATATCATGGAAAACTGTCTTGTACGCTGTGATAGGAAACCCATCTTTTGTCTTTTTTTGATCACGGGTACAACTGTTTTTGGTGATAGCTTTTCCGCAATTTCATCTCAAGCAATCTTTTTGTATGGACGTTATGTGTGTGATGGTTGACTTGTGCAAAAGTTGTCCAGCGTCATGTTGGCGACGATGATGTTGCATTTTTGTCACTCTGCGGACAATATGCCTAGTTTAAATGAAATGGTTTGCCTTTCATTACCTCATAACTTGCCAGTGTTAATAAGATATGAAGCTCTTTTGAATGCTGCTTACCCCATTTTGAATACAAAAATATATCTTGTCTTGCCCTCCAGCGCGGACATTTTGATGTACTTAAAATTGATTGGAATCATTGCATTTCAAGTGTTGCCCAGCAAGTTTTGTGCTAAACGTGTGTTGGGATGGTTGTTTTCTATGGTGTAAGATTCAAATCTCAAGCTCAATGCTCTTCATGAAAAAATCTGGCTTCTCTATTGTTCACATCACATACGGGACCATAAGGATATTTTCAACTTTCCATTGGAATTCCCCTTTTGCTGTAAATACAGTTATCTTCTCATGATTTCTTCACGAAAGTACACAAACTAAGCTTCCATTATGTGTGTTTGTTTTTACAAACTATAATTTGAAAATAATACTGGCAATGTCACACTTCCATGCCCTTTTGCTTGGACAGACCCAAATGGTATTTTCTGACTATTTGAAAATGATATTGAAAACGGCATTCAATATTTAATTTGCAAAGACTTAGCTTGCTCTTCTGTGGACAATATTCAAATGCAGTAAGCCAAACAGCTTTCAAAGTCTATTGCATTTACATATACATGACATCACACTCTTTTAGGGTCAACGTGAAAATGAAAATGTCGCTGTCTAATCACTTGGAAATAATTATGATAACGGCATTTGACATTTCATTTTCAAAGACTTACCCTGCAATACATGTGACAATATTCAAACAGAGTAAGGGAAACAGCACCTCTCAGTCCATTGCATTTACAAATGCATGTCACTGCGCTCTTTTTGGAACACAATGAAAATTATATTGCACCCTGTCAACATCAAGGCGGGCATTTTCAATTTAATGTCATCTCAAATAACTCCTTCATAAATGGAAATTTATAATGCAACAGTGGAATTACATTTCCATTTTAATATCGTCTTTTTTAGGCTTCCATAGTTTTTGCTGTACAGCGCTTTTTGTTAGGGTACCATAAAAGGTAGCTAGTTGAAACTGCCTCAAGAAGGAGGGGCCTCATGCATTTCACTCCAAGGAGGTTAAGGGTTAAGGACTCATGGGTTTGTGCCATCAGGGCCTGATGCCTTGTCTTTCATTTATGCAAATAGTCTAGCATTGCACAATTCCCAATCCCTACCGCATTTTTTAAAATTTCTTAACTTGCTTAAGCTAGTATCTCACTGAGCAGTGAATGCTTACGATTGTAGCGAATTTTGGATTTGTCAACTTTTCTGATGAAAGTTGGCGAAAATCAGGATAGACGTAGGTGTCATTAGCGACATTTAGCAACATTTAGTGTCAGTTAGCAACATTCGTGTAACTGCTTGAGAAATTATATTGGAAATGGATCTCTAGAATATGATAATGAACTCTTTGCGACCCTAAAAACCGTTTGCAAACTTGTTTGCGATCTTGACGAAATCTTGATGGTATCCTCAAGAAACCCAATTTTCATGTACATTCCTCAGCATTCATAGCTCTGTTGTATAGTGGTCACTACTTCACAAACCAAAAAGAACTTTAGTGACAAGTGTCACAACAGTTTGCAAACGGTTACAACTCTTTTACAAACGTCTGCAACCGTTTCTGAGATAATAAATTTGCAAAGAAATTTTGAACATGCTCAAAATTTCTTTGTGACAAGAAAAACTTTACGATTCTAAAAACTTTTAGCGAACTGCGTTGCGCCCTTTTACGAACTCTGACGAAACTCAAAATTCACCATATTCGTAGGCATTCGCCGCTCAGTGAGATACTAGCTTAATTTATTCCATTTAGTTTGAAATTCATTCCAAAGATGTTCTTTTGATGTCATTACAGATTTCCTCAATCAGATTAAGCTCTGGACTTTGAGTAGGCCAAATCATAACTTTTATGTCACCAGGTGATTTTTTTTTTTTTTTTGCAAAAGGCAAAAAAATAAAATCTACAACACCTTTCAATTATTTAAAAAAACTGATGTTTTCAGGGTTTTTGTTTATTAGCCATATTTTTACCTCAATATAATAGTGGGAATGATTTTTTGTTCTCCTAGCCTACAATAGTATTTTTCAAAACATTTTCACCACAAAATTATACAGAAGTAATATATTAGGACCCCTTTCAGAGGAAAGTGGTAGTGTGTAATCATCACTGCACACTATTGAACAAACACGGAATTTCATTCATCGAGGTAAAGCAGTTTCTGAGAAAACTTGACGGCACATATCTGTATCCACTTACATAAGGATACGCTCAATTCCAATATCCCCCAGTCTAATTTTCGACAGTGGCGAATAAAGGCTTCTAATTAATTTCAGCATCTACTGAAATTTGGCTTTTAAAGAGTCTTTTAGCTTTTCTAAACTCTTCTTTGACCTTACCACACATTTTACAATTTTCAGCCTTATTCCTGTTACCGTCTTTTATGAGTGTCTTATATAGAATATTCTTTTCCCTCAAGGTCTTCCGAATAGCTGTCATCATCCACTGTGGAGTCTACCTTATCAAAAATACTTTTGCACACCTTTGGAATGAATTTACCCTGTTCATCAAGTATAACCCCCCTGAATCTACCCCACATTTCATTAAGTCTTGCAATCAAGGACATTCGTGAAATCTGTTGTACTTATGTATGTGCACATCCTAGTATGCACACCAGAAATGTAAAATTTTACTTCTTGAGGAGAGCCTCTTAACACGCCAAGACACATCAAAACTAACTGCGGAATGATGACCAGTTCCTAATGGCTCCATTAGATCTATATTGCAAATTCTGGGGTCATTGCAGTCAGGGCCATTTTCCAATCAATAGCAGAATAAGGGAAGTTACCCTAAATAAACCCTAAATCTCGCCTCCCAAACGCTCCCATATTTAGACCTTTCCTGTGTTCCCCTATGAACCTGACCCAAATATCCTCACATGACAAGAGATGATCAATTTCAGGATTTTCCGAGATCGATTTTTGTTCACATAAAGAGCTACAACCCAGCCCCCACCTCTAACTGGTTCTACCCTACCTTATAAGGCTGTAACTTTCTCTATTGAATATTCCCCATCCTCTTCTGCAAACTAAATCTCTGTAATCCCTACTGTCTTAGTCCCCGCTGCTAACAGCACCCTCAAGTCCCAAGAATTTATTTTCTTATACATTTGAAATAAAAAAATAAAGAACATTTCTGACTATTATTTCTGCACATCTCCATATGTTCCCCCAAGCTGCCAACTGCACCCAGCCGCTCACCTTGTATTTTGCGTTAAAAAGATTCCCTTACTAATACATGCAGCCCTTTCAGCGTCCATCCAGGTATTCTGCATCTCCCTATTCTTTTCACTCTCCAGCCACCCTGCCCCTCCAAGTCGCAGGTTTGAATAAGACACTGCAACCATAAGCATATGCTGGCCCAACGCAAAGGTGCCCCTCGGGTTCATACGCAGCTCATCAGGGTTGTACAGGTCACCTCTGTCCCGAAAAGAGTTCCAGAGCCCCATAAACCTGCACACGCCTTTCCGATACCGTGTTTGCAGCCGTTTGTTGAGCCTTCTCATGAGGGTCTACTTCCCCGTCTGCATGTGGTACAGGTAGAATATTCTGGAGGACACTATTGTGTAGGATCTGCTTCTAATCCCTTCTATTAATTTAACAAATTTGTCTTGCGGAACCCCAAACCCACCCATACCTGTGTGTCATGGGTGACGACCACTGGATCCCTCTCTACTATGGCCAGAAGCTTATTTGCACCAGGGCAAGAGTCAAGCAAAGCACTGCACTACACTCCTCGTCACGCGGACAGACTGCTGTCTATTCCTCTAGTAACTGAGTGCCCCACGAATACTTAGTCCCTTTTCCAGGATATTCGAATCAGCAAATGCACACTTCTTTGATTCCCCCATCTCTGTTTCCTTTCTGATGGACGGATCAAGAAGCAACAAAAGGAAAGAAGGAAGGGAAAAATATTCAACTGAAATGAGCCCATAGACTCACCTTCAGGAGCCCCTCCACAGGACTGAACCATTTTATCCATCAAGGGGGGTGGACTGGTGTTTGCAGGTTCGATCAGGGACTCGGGCGAGGAAGTAGCCAAGCGCTGAGAGCGTCTCCGTCGGTGACATTGCTCTGATGTCTGGGAAGAGCCAGGGGGATCCGTTTCAGAAATCTCTGCAAAAAAGAAGTCTGCTGAACAGACGTTTTCCAAAGTTCAATGAAGAACAAAGAACGTTACCATCACAGGACATCAACAATTGAACAGTACTTAAGACTGGCACTACATGGGATACAAAGACTTCCTGTAGAAGAAGAACCAAATGACAATCGACGTGATGGCAATGCTGGCTGCCAGATGCTTGTATTGTTTTCAGATATGCCTGTGTGTATATCACCTGGGCTTATTCCATCAAGAACAGCCTGAAATAACTGCTGTGACTGATTTTTCTCCCCATTTTGCAGGTGATCATGTGTTTGCCTGAATTTCTCTTTGAGGACCATTTCTGTGAACATGACAGCATCGCAGCTTTTTAAGATGCAGTCGCAAAACATTACGTGAGTAGCTGGGATGAAAGGGAAGGCTGAGTTTGAAGGTGGATGTGATCGGGGTAAGGACTTTATGAAGGTATTACCCTGAACTGCTTTAGTTGAAGTAATACTAGCATCGCTACCAAGGCAGGTGGGGTCCCAGATGGTCTCAAGTTTGAATTTCAACCAGCTACATTCTGTATCTGAAGCTGTAGTTTTTTTCCAGTTCAAATCTTGTATCTGTCACATTTTTGCCTCTGTAATAACCTGATTCATATTCCACTCACCAGTCTGAGTGATGTCTGTGGGGCCGGGGAGCAGGGCAGGGGCCGGTAACAGTGTGGCACCTCCTACAGATGAGGCAGAGAAGGGGGACCTGGGGTTCTCAGCAGGTTCCAAACTGACACATTCCTCTGTAGTTCGTTGCTCTTCCTCTCTCGTCTCAGGACCCTGAGAAAGAAAACATGACTGTGGTTAATGCCGTGAAAAAGCTGCGTTTTGTGTTTGCTCATGTTGTCTTCGAATGAAATTAAAATTAGTTGGATGATGTAACAAATCTAAATATGCCAAATAAGCAAAATTAGAAGGAATGGGGGAGGGGGCAAATACTTTTCACAGCACAGTACGAGATGTTATTGACCAATAAACTAGAGTATGGTGGTAACACCCAACCATATAACCATTAATAAAGCATAATTAAAATGCGACGCAGGTTTCAAGGTTAAAAACCATTTACTGCATTTGTTCAGAAGACACTGAAACTGGTCTGACATCTCCGCAACCATAAATTGCTCCAAATAGGGTATACACGGTATTATATAGGTTTAACCCGTTTTGTAATGTTTCTCTTAAATACGTTTGTAATTAAATTATTTATCATACATTTAAGATCCATGAAATTTGCATGAATTAAAATAATGAGGTTGAGCTATACCTAAGATATAATAAACAACGTACCTCTTCAGATGTCCCAGGGAGGTCTGCCTGCTCCTCCTTGGGAATGCATTCATCCTCATTTGCCACCTTTGAGACTAAAAGCCCTACAATTTGTACAACATAAGGATATTTTCAAAGTTATTTCAACAGGAACTTGCTGAAATGTGAAATAAAGTGACATAAAGGTTAAGTAAGAAAACAACCTGTATTTTTGCAGTGGCGAGCTCTCTTGACGTTGAGTAAACTGTCCTGTTTTGTTGTCTTTCTTTTTATTTTTTCCGACTCAAGTTGCTCCGCTGATGACTTTACTTCATCCTCAGCAGCAGAATCCAGGGTAACTTGATGGAGCGTGGACACAAAAGCATTGACAAACCTGGAAACCTACAACTGATTTTCTTCGTGACAAATAAATGGAAATAAATTTAACTCCTATTTAGCAGAGATACTCAATTCTATGTAGAAGTCTAATAAGTGTTGTTTCTCTGACTAAACTAATAACAACCTAAGGTCTGAGAAATCGGTTGAAAATCCAGTCAAGATTATGCCATTACTGCACTTAATCTTAGGAACAAGTCGCTGCAGAAACTGTAACCTTCCAAGACTAGGGCAGTATAGCCCAGCAGATCCTGTGGCTCCCCTGGATCAATGCCATGCAACCAATATGATACTACTGCCCTCAGGAACCAGGGCTAGACAGCCCTGCAAACACTTTATTGAAAGAATGACTCATATAGTTCAAGTGAAGAAACATGAGTTGATAGATATAAGGGGAAGGCCTCTTCTTTACCAGATTTCTCAGACTCGAGGGCTTCATCTGCCTCAGAATCGGAGTCAGTGTCCTCCCCAGACTCACTGCCTACATCCTCATCCCTCCTCGCTTCCTTGTCTTTGTTGCTATTGGCACTGGTTCGAGGTCTGCAGCCCCCTTTGTTTTTGGCTGCCGCAGCGGCTGCTTTTACCAAAGCAATCCAGTCCTAATAAAAGAAAAAAAGAAGAGGTTTCCTTGTTCAAGGCAGTGGAGGAGGGAAAGTGCACGGAAAATTAGATCAGCCATATGCAGCACTCGAAAGGAGACAAAATGTAATTTTATGGCTAGTGTTCACCGCACCACATCTGTATTGCCGCTTAAAAGCCTTCTCCTTATAGAAAACAAAATTTCATTTCTGCCCTTATAGTCTGACCACTAAAACCTGAGGACAACAGGGCTACCTTATCCTTCATTCTGTGTTCTGCTGAATAAATAACAATACCAAAGAAAAACATTCATTTACATCGTAATTAATGCTCCATGTTGCCATTTACATTTCGGGACATTTCGGAGTATGTTATACTATGTTTCCAAGTATAGCAATGGAATAGTAAGTGAAGGTTGCAGTCATGAGAATATCACCAACTATAATATGTAAATACACAGCAGAATGAAGCATTCCACTGAATCAGTTTGTAGCCATGAGCACTGAGCTTAGGTAATTGGTGGCTTTGCCCATTTATTTAACAAACTTCACATATTAAATGTGACCAAATATGAAAGGAGCGGATCATTAAAGTTTTACAGCAAATGATGGCATGCAAGTCAGATTTGCGTTAATTTTACAGAAAAAAATTCAGGAGAACCTCAACGAGTGACCTAAAACCATCTTACCTGCCCTTTAGCATCTTCTGGCATTGATTTGATATGCATTCTTTTCACACAGCGAATAACCCCGTCATAGAACTGCACAGTGTAAGTACCTGCAAATTGATGTCATGAAAGTTTTTGAACAAGACATGCGGCAAGTAATATAACATCGCGGAAGAACCCCCCAGTGAGTGTAAATTCTAATGGTGTACATGAACATGAATTAATAAAGCTTCAGTCAGCATTAACAGAGTAATGCTTGTGTCTAATGCATTATCAGTTTTCACAGGCTAATACGAACTGAAAATAGGCCCAATGCCAAAAAATCCATCTCTCAGTACCACAGAACTGTAGAATATCCACCTTCTTTGTTCACAGTCTCAATCTTCGCAGGGTAGTAACGACAATCTGTCCATCGTGCCAGCACTTCCTCTCCATCCTTCAGTACCTGGAAAAGAAATGACAAAAATCCAAATATTTCACTCTTGATGGCCCATCTGACCCGAAGGAATAAGAGTGGGCTGTACAATTTGCTTGGTAATTTGTGGCAATGATGTTTTCCAACTTCAGTGCCAAGAAAAGACTGGTTTCACAATTTTAGCTTGGTCTGAATTTGAACAACCACATTGGAGACACAAATTACTTAAGACAAACTCCAGTTTCACCCTTGCCTTTTTAAAGGAGGAAACCGCCTCGGCAAAGTATATTTCAGCAGAAAGTAGAATACTTTAAGTGTCTAAAACCCATAGTTTTATAAATTTTATTTGGTAATGATCCAGTGCAACGCATTTTTATACCAGCGAGTTTTCAAATTGGCTTCAATACTAGGCGGCAGACATTTTTACTTGGGGAGTCTTCTGATTTGGAATTTGATCTTCAGAAACCTCACCTTTAAAAACACTTAATAACCTTAACCTCTCGCAGTTTACATCTCCCGATTAGCCACAGTTGCTCAAACTAATTGTTAAAAACCGACGGCAGTCTAATTCACTTTTGACAGCCTTGTTATGCATTGCACCACAAAATTATGAGGCATCTTCTGTACATAAATGGCGACGTAAAATATCAATGTCTACATTATTTCAGCACTCATTAAGCACCACAGATTTGTGGAAATTAGTTTGCGAGGCTGCAGGAATCCGTTCTTTACTTTGAATATTGTCACGGCTAAAGGGTGCAGTAAGGTTGTACAGCTGTGTGACAATCCCAAGGACAGCGAAAACAAAATGTTGCAAAGTCAGCAAAAGTTTTGGATTTACAAAGCCATATCAAATATATAAATGTAGGAAATGGGAATTCACCTTTCATTACGATTTCTAATTATAGATCATGTATTGATCTTGGTCGTGCAGCTGATAAATTGTTTGATTGTTAATCAGGCCAGTTTAAATTAAAACAGTTTGCGGGTAGCCAAGTCAAAAAGGGAGAGCTTACTGAAGGCCCTTTGAACTACTCCATGGCCTGGATGAAAGGAAAGAGAACAACAGACGTCAAGTAAGAGAACTGACGCACAAGCACCGCGGCTTTAGCGTTTGATTGGATAATGCATTCAAAATGCACACTCACCAACTAAATAGGGCACCGTGTAGTGAATTTTCTACTTTGAAAACAATATACAGAGTGAATGAGCTAGTGGACAAGTGTGCATACCAAACGCAGCATTAGATTCCCCAAGTCAAAATGTCTGCCCCCAGGTATTGACGCCGATTTGAAGACTTTGCGGTTTAAAAATGTGTCGAACTGGATCATTACCAAATTAAAGTTTAGAAACTATGCGTTTTAGACACTTCATGAATTCTATTTTCCACTGAAATGTACCGAGGTGTTATCTCCTGCTTTAACTTTACAGTAACTTCACTGAAACAGTTCTAGCCTCTCAAGTTGAATTCTTCCTCACGAAAAGCGTATAAATAGCTTTGTTTCATGACGGCGTAGAAGATATTGATTCTCAGAATCTCTGTGCACAAGAGTAATCAGCATTCTCTTTGTATTATAAGTTTCTAAATTTACCAGTAATCCCACTGGCTGACTAGATTAAAAGCTAACTTTACACAGACCCATTATACTGATTGTATTTTAGCCCAGCTGTAATTGTTGTGACTAAAACTGCATGTAAGAGACACATAGAATTCCACAGTCAAAAATATACAGCAATTTTATTGAAAATACATTCATGATAAAAACTATCGAAAACACAATTCAGGCACTTAACCTGAATTTAAGGAAATGGAGAAGCATCAGGCAATGAATAAGTGCCTCTTCAACGCAAATATGAAAAATAAAACTGTAGTAATAGTGGTTCAAGCTATTAATCTAGCCAAATCACTTTAACAGTTGGAGTGATGCAAGAGTATTACTTGTCTTGACTGTGGTAACTCTGTTTGGTCCTCTTTGCTCTCCATACATCCAGGAGGCTCACGATAGCGAGATGTTCTCATCTCACCGAGTCTCTCCTGGCAGAAATGTTTATGAGATATACATCAACAATTAGTTAAACTGATTAAGGGATAACTTCAAAGAAAAATGATAAAAACATCATGAATTCTGAAACATTTTATAAAGCAAAATCAAAACAATTGCCTTCTGCTCATTCTTAAACAATGAGTCATGCCAATCTCTAACAGCAAAGTATTTTCTACATCATCTCGATATGCAATACTTCCAAGGTTAGGACCCGGGTTTAAGTTAGCAGGAAACAGCAGATTTTTGGCTGGTAATATCTATTCATGTCCTAGAAATGTTAAACTTGCCAATCAAAATGACTGCTAAATATATTCGAAAACACAGTAGTCTGCTTGCCGAATCTGAAGGCTTAACCAACTCCAGCCTAAAAACAATGGGATACAGCAGCAGCTATAGGCCTGAAAAACAGGTTCCTGTTCTGACTATCAAATGTGAAAGAAAAAAATCTTTTTCTGCTTAGGTGGACCCTGACTGTCCACAAAACAATTCTTTGCAAAATACCAGTTGATGCTAAAACCAAAATTACAATGGCTAAATGATATTGGAACAGTGAACATTAAACATTGCACCAATGCTGTACAAGACCGCTTCCCCAATCATACTCCTGACCTTGTTGACTCCTTGAACGGATGCCTGAGCCTGTCTTAATGCCTACAAACAAAGGATGGGGAGCTTAATCTGTCCTCGTTCTTAACAATGCCTACATAAAAATTGAAGCCCGAATGCACTGATTAGAAGCTGAGAGGAATGAGTTGTTTGCGATCTTTCGCAGATCCATTCAATTCATTTATTTCTGGGACTTTGTTAAAAGCCAACTCTAATATTCCTTCACTTAGTGTTTCAGGAATACACTTCATTGGCAGGCCAATGGTGCTAGCCCACCAAGGCTAAATCACTGACAGCATTACTAAGTCGACAGCTGTTCAGGAGAATATCACATGGACAATGGCCATTGCATACTGGCGCACAGCACATTGTTGGCAAATAGAAAAATAAGTTAATTTTGGACTCAAAGTCAAAGAAAAAAAAAAAAATTAAGCCGTTGCTAAAATGAGAAGATGATGGATGACGATAGCAGAAGCAGCAAGTCCTGCATCATCCTCCTAGTTTGTGCAGGTGCACTTTCATGTTGTTTCTGAGCAACAAACTGATAAAAATCTTCATGAGCTAGCTAGCAAGTCAACTCATCTCAAAGCATAGGTGCGTCATTTGTCATTTTAGTTACACAAGTTCTAGGGTCTTCTTTTTTTTTAATTTAAGTTTTCTTAAATTAAATCGTTTGGCATTTTTCATTTGAAAAAAAAAAGCATTTTGCGAGTGCAATGAATTGCTGCAATCAATGCAGTGGATTACACAAATTCCCACTGACTAAAAGGACACACCCTGCGCATGAACTGTCAATGTCGAAGCTGTGGTTAACAATATTGGAGGGTAAGGGAAAATATTAGCCAGTATTAAGCTCCGCTATTCATGTCCCAATTTCAGTTCCAGAGTAGGAAATCGAAGAAAGCCCTCGTTTTCATTTTCTGATTTTTGTTTCAACATAGGTAATCAATTTGGCCGAATAGTAAGTCTCCCATGAGCACTTTTTGAACATACCATTTCCACCTTCCTGAGACATCTTCGTACTGCAATCCAGCAAAGCAGTATTTTTTTTTTTGCTGTTATCCTGCACTGAGAATGTAGGGATTTGGCTGTAACCCTACCTTCATCACGTTACTCTCACAAACGTGAGCTATTCACTGGCTGAGGGCCCCAGTGATCAGCATGAGTAGAAAACAGCAAATATCACCTTGGCGGTTTTAGCGTTATATATCAGCTCATGTTTGACTGTCTGTTCAACTGTTTGTTCAACCAGTACAGCCGGTCTCTGGAGGTGAAATATTAGCCAATGATTTTTACCCAGGTCACTAGAGCCCCCTCAATTGAGACGAAGGCACACGGAGTATTAAACACATATCTTTTTTTGCGTCATAATTTATCAAGCAAACTACACAGCTATCGCTGCAGTAATACCGTGTTCACAGCATATTGATAAGATTAGAAAGTCTGCAAGAGTCACTTTTATACAACAACTAATAGCTATACGTTAATGTCAAATTGAAAGTTGAACAGGATGTCTTAGCCTTGCAGTGGTGCAAATGTAATCCACACTAGTATGGGCCGGGGAGACGTATCCAACAACTACGCTGTAAAATCCTCAATGAAAAGGAGAATACGTTGGCTTTTATGATTGGCAGGATTCATTTGTAGCTATGAAGGTATGCATGACAAAAACACAGCGTTACATTTGGGCTTATTTAGGCTACCTTAAACGGTTTTAATAATCATGTCATCGCCATCAATGCTAATGATGTTGTCCGTGACACGTATGGTCAACAGACAAATAAATGAACAGCCAAACTTTTACAGCGATATGACAAAGGCTAGAATACCATAATTATAATGAAATACACAACCACAACATGTAAGTACGTGTACGACTTTGAAGTGATATCGGACGAAAGTTGACCTGCTTGAGCTGTGAAGTTTGTTTACAAATTAATTCCTCTAGCCTACACTCGATCACGATGTGATTTACAAGATTCGGACCTGGACATTATTCATACTTGACAGCTGACAATGACATACTTATCACCTCAAACAAGCTTTTCGTTGTTAGTTACCTTTTTGTTTCTCGGTCTTTCTTCAGTATACGTCAACGTGTTTAAAACTTTGAGGTAAACAATGAGCACGGACATGCATGCCTCGTAGACGCAGGACAGTGGCATATTTTCTTCGCTCTCAATCTTTACTCTATCTTGTCTCAACAATTTCCTCCATCTGTTTTTCTTTTCTGCCCATGGTTTATTTCAACGGTCAATCACGAAAGAAGTGTCCTATGAAGACTGCTTTTCATCTAGAATTTTTCTCGGGTCAGTGGGCTAGTAGCGGTCTAGATCAAAAATACCAGCTTTTTGTTCGTTTAAGCAGGGCTGGCATTTACCTTGAAAATTCGGAGGCAAAGATCCATCACTTCATTGACAACAATTAGTCCTGGCTAGCTCTCAATGGTTTTTCTTTATTGACACGTTTTCCAATTTAAGAATAATCGAGGGAAAATTAAAGAAACGGTTTCTCTCCCCCATGCAAACTAACAGTGACAAAATAATGGGCTACATTCAGTGCAAAAGAATAATTTAATTATAAATAGGTCTATGCACTGGCACTCAGCAATGAAATTTTTTTTTCTCCAGCGAGAGCTGCATTTCCGAACTCTTCAGTGAATGAAGGTAATTTCGGCGACAAGTATACGTACACCTGTTTTTGCAGCATGGTCACGCAACTTGTAAAAAATAGACAGCAGTTAGATTAGAAAATGTATACGGACAAAACCACGTACTTGTCACCAGAATTACCTTCATTCGCTTGAGAGTTCTGAAATGTCGCTCTCGCTGGAAAAAAAAGTTACCGTTGTTGAGTGCCAGTGAATAGACCTAATAAAATGTTTTTTTCTGTACTGAATGTAGCCCATTATTAATTTATTATAATAGCATGCTCCTATTCACATTAATGATGACATATTACATCAGTGTGTGTTTCGAGGATTATAAACTCATGTACCTCATACACCAGCTTAAATTAGCATAATTCTGTTCTAACCCAGGGCTGGTGTAGTCTTTTCACATTAAAATGCATTTTTATTGCTGAAAACATTTTGAAAAAACAGTGCTATATTACGTTTCAATAGGCCCATGCTGCTGAATAAAACTGAGAATTAAGACGCACAATTCGGAGAAAGTTTTGCACTTCACTGTTTTTGCAGTTATTCTGATTATAGCCAACCGTACAGTAAAACACCCTCTCAAACATTGCTTGCAGAGTGATATCATGTCTATGGCCAAATTGTCTCCAGACTGACCGCAAAAACTGCAACGTAGTTATACTGTGGATGCTCAGATAAAGATGTTGTTTTCAGGTCCAAAAGTGGTCCACGCATACTCTGTGACAAACCAGGAAATAGTGAACCAGGGTTCTCCACTTTCGTTAATGACCGGGCGGAACGCCCGTTCATTCTGAGTAATTGCGCAATCATCGCCTGTTCACAATATGTGCGCCCGTTGAGAATCCTCGCCCGCCCGGTCAAAAAAATAAAAATAAAAATAATTATAATGTTTTAAATTCAACATACCCTTGATTTTATTGTAATTTTATTGTTGGCAATGGAATATGAACCATCAGCACATCCATTTAATAAAGACTTAAAAATTGATGAACTGGTATTTCTTATCGTATACCCAGGACACAATTCCATCACCATTTTGGTAATTCTATTACCACTGTTTTTTTTTTGTTTTTTTTTGTAAGAAAGGTTGGTGTGGAACACACTTGGAAATATGGCTCAAACCAATTTTACGCCATGTCTAGTAAGAAAAAAAGTTATCTTCAGGAAGGTCAGTTGAACATCGACTAATAAATTAATAGGGGAACTGCAAGTCTCACTGCGCACACACGGAACTGAACTACGTGCAGTGCATAATGGGAAGAGTCGTAGGTCTCTATAATGGCTTCGGTAAATACAACCATTGCGGTAAATACAACCATTTTCGCTCGCCGTTCGAGGCAGCCATTGTCACAGGATTGAAGAGATTACTGTAACGTCGAAACGCAGATTTAAGTGGCGAGAGGGAGGACCTGGTACAGAGGTAGGGTAGCTACGTGGTAATAACAAGTAACGGAGGCAGCCTTGTTATCGATGACACCCGGGTTGCTAGGATATGCTCTGCATATGCATTTGCGATATTAAGCATCCCCCCAAAATACATTTGTGTGCACTTCTAAAATCGTTATGGCAAATAAAAAGCCGTGACACGTGGAGTTTGGATATGGAGCTCTTACGCTCAGATCCTGGGGATATAAAGCCGAACATTATTATTTTTTTTTTTTTTTTTTTTAAATTTGGCATCTCCAATCCCACCCGAATTTGGAATGCCCAATTGGGGAACTATGTACAAAGCTTGCTCGTATGCGACCCCTTGCTGCCAACTCAGGATAGTGAAGACAGTTCACGGCTCTCCTCCGAAGCACGTGCCTGTCAGCCACTGATTCTTATACACTCGCTGGTTGAATCTTCGCAAGTTCAGAGCGAGGGCGGAGGATACCCGGACATGAACCAAGCCGGATTCTTCCTGACGAGCGCCCGTCTGGCCAACAGGAGGCGCTGGAGCAACGAACAAAGCTGTTATCTAAAGCCCAAATCCGGCAGTCCCTTCCCAATTTGTAACCCTGTAGCGCGATAGCCAATTGTGCGCTACTCTGAAAAAGCTGCCGACCCCTGCCGGTGGGTACGCCGAGGATCGAACCCGCGACGTGGTGATCACCTCTGCACTGCAGCGCAGTGCCTTAACCGTGTGAGCCACCCGGCAGCCCGAACATTATTATTTGACAGAATTTGGATCTATTGAGTTATTTATCGATTCGCGTCAGCGTATTTTCCCTCTCCCCTCCCCAGTCATTGTCACAGTAGATATTCCAGATCAGAAAACAAATATTCAGGCGGACGTAAACGGGTATTTCATTCTTTGTATAACGATGTATGGTTTACCCAGTCAGTGTTTTCTTATATGATGTGAAGTTTTGAAAAGCCCTTGCGATAACGGCGGGTGAAAAAGCTCAAGATAGGCTGTAATATAATCCATTTGTGAAGTAATATCCTCGAAAAATGCTTTCTATAGGTAGTTTAACCGCAACATACATAATTAAATAAAATTTGAAACGCCAAGTCATTTTCTCAACGCCTAAGAAATTCCTCTGCTAGCCAGTGACCGAATAGCCATATGCACTGTCAGCAATTGCCCTGCATCGCTACTGTCAACTCATTGTGTTTGCATAGATAGTAGGGGTGTAACGATTCTGAATGAATGTTTTTTAAAGCGTAGTAACACCACCTGCTACCACGGTGCGAACATCCAAGCTTTCCCTTTTCCTTTATTAACCCCCATGCTGCCCTAAACGAGAGTGTCAAAGATCAAAGGGCATGGGAAATGCTTCCGGAAAAACCTTGAATGACATCAGTATTTTTCGGCTACGTGCTGAGAGGAGCCAAGCAATTGAAAACAAAATAGTCTCCTTTTAACCAATTTGGCAACTAAGAAACGTATACCTGTTCCCGTTTACTTTGCTCGATAAGCAATCAAATGGTGGATTCGTTTACTCTTTATGTTGAATGAGTAGAGCTGTTAAGACAACATGTTTGATTGCTGCATTTTGAAATTTAAAATGGCACATATTTGCATGATTGCCATTGTCACGCCATTTCGTGCAACTGTGATAATTTAGGCCTATATCTCACATTCACGTTTCATCTGCTTTTCAGAATGTTTTCCACCTGGCGTATTTTTTAGACGCTTAAACTCCAGGGCGATCTTATAACAAATCTGTTTTAAATAAGTCTTGAATAACGTCCTAAAATGCGACACTGAGAGATGTAATTCAGTGGAAGATTTTTTCTAATTATTTAAATTGGCATGCTTTCTCTCTAACACCGTAGGTTTGTCCGCTTTTCACCATCACATCTTAATCTTTATAGGCTACTGGCCAAATTTCTTAATTGTTATTTAGGCCAAGTACATGGGAGCAGATTTAAGTGAGGGCGGAGCACCAGCAATTAGCGAAGACTAAACTCAGGCTTCTTCCCGACAGCATTTTAAATCGTTTTAAGTTGCTTCAGGTGTGTACGTTTCAAGAAATTACACGCGATTGCCGACGCTCCCCATGACGGCAAGTTCGCTCATCACACTTAAAAAAAATCCTTGTTCAACATCGCCACATCCCAACTCAGCATTTCTTCTCTCGTTGAAGTATTTTGAGGAGATCTATAATGATATAATAAAAATAAAGAGATTTATTTTCAGATCGCCCTGGATTTCAAGCGTCTAAAAAATACACAAGGTGGAAAACATTAAAGTGGATGAAATATCAATGTGAGCTATAAATTATCAAAATCACACGAAATGGCCAAATACACGTTCTTGCAAATCTATGCCCATTTAACTTTCAGAATGCGGCAATCAAACATGCTGTCTTAATAAATAGCTCTACTCGTTCAGCAAAGTAAATAAGCGAATCCCCTGTTTGATTGCTGATCGAGCAAAGTAAACGGGGAGTAGATCAGAGTAACCTAATTGTTTAAAAGGGGACGATTCTGCAGTCCTTGACTTGGCACCGTGCAGCAAGTCACCGAAAAAAAACTAATGTCAGTGAAGTTTTTTTTTTTTCCGGAAGCATTTCTCATGCCCTTTGATGTTTGGCACTTTCGTTCAAGGCTGCGTCGGGTTTAATAAATGAAAAGGGGAAAGCTAGGATGTTCGCCCCATTGCGGTCCTATGCCTTAAAAACATTGATTCAGAATCGATTCAGTATCATTACACTCCTAATGGATAGCGGCACTGACATTGTAAAACAATGCTTTCACTTACTGTGTGATTCGGCGACATATGAGGTTGCCGTTGGGCATTCTTCTCTTAGGATTTTTTGCCTTGGTAGTTTTGAAGAACTGGGTTTGCCTGGAATAACAGTCAATGTGTTTACCGTACGTTTTCCTCCAGCCTCAAAACGGCTGCGGCTGACTTGGAGTGTTGAAGTGGGCTTGAACTTGTTGAATTCTCCGTTATTTCCAGCCCGGCCAACATTGTGTATCCTCTTAATTCTAAGCTTAAGGTCTTTGGGGAAAAATGTAGAATATAATATCAATAAATAAAAAAATATAAATATCAATCAATCAATATTAAATGTCAATCCCTGATGTGACGGTTGTAGCATCCAAGCACGCAACAAGTAATGACAAGGCTTTCTTTCGCATTGAAGGGTATCTGTCAGTCACTTGCTGACATACAGTTCCCATAATGCACTGCGCACTAAAAATCAAATATGGCTACTTGCAGTTCCCCTATTGCAAGCGAGAATACCGTGTTCCAGAGTTTTTCTTTACTTTAGCCCATGTCTAGTTAACACCTGAGGCTGCAAAACTGAGAGCCAACTTATGGCCGGTGTTTTAGAAACTATTCTGAAAGTTGAGGAAAAAAATTATACCCATTTTTCGGATGTCATTTTGTGACAAACTTTCTATCAGTCCAGCATCCCTCTACATACAGGACATTCCCAATTAGTGATAGAATGTTGGGAGCATCATGCCAGTGGCACGATATTAAAGTTCAAATAATTGTTTAGGTCTTAAAAATTACACATAACGTAAAGACAGAGCCAATATTTCTATGATTTGTAGGCCCTTTTCAGTGGAATTGCCCATGTGAAGTCTATTCCTATTTCCATTTGAGATTTGGGTAAAATTTGGGAAAAATTATCGAGAACCTATATTGAGAATAAGCCGTACGGAGCCACCGTTGGCTGCAATTCCAACTCAGCGAAAGACAAGGGATTGTATTCCCATGCCTTTCCAAAAGGAGAAGTGAGAAGACATGCCTGGATTCGCTTTTCTTGTCAGGAACGTTTCTCCCCTTCAGCTCACAGCAGATTGTGCTCTTGCCATTTCTCCCAAGTTAAATAGACTTCGCATCCCAAAATAAAGGCATATTGGGGATACTTGAACACCAGGCCACAGTTAACAGAACCGTTTCTTGAGGGGGACACTTTTTTTTTTTTTTTTTTTTTTTTTGTTGCTAGATTTCAATTGGAATTTCCCCTAAATTCAAATATAAATGATTGCATGGCGTGTCCAGTCAATTCAATGGTACTAAAGTAAACTAATTTCTTACCTTTCTAATCAGGTATCATTTTAATCATTTACTGGAGTTTTGTCTTTACGACAAAACAATGATAATGCCAGCCATTCAGCTGTGCACTAAATGATTCCTGATTGGGACGCTCATAGCTGTGTGTTAACACTGAGCAATGTTGGTTTTGCGAGGATATTGGCAAAGGTTGTTCTGAAGTCGGCAAAATCAACAGCAATATTTGATTTAGCTTATTAAATGTAATAAAAACACTTATTTGAGCTTATTTGGTAATAGTTTTGCGTTTAATCTTTGTTTGTACGAACATATTTTACAGGTCAGAAAAACAGCTGCATTTTGGAATGTGATTCTACAGGATGGAATGTCGCTTAAATGCATTTTAAGCATTCTTGCGACTTCGTCTTATGAGTCATTTTTGTATAGTAATTAGACATGTAAACATTCATAGATTCATCTTAAGTTTCACATATAGACTCTTGAACATATATAAATTTCTCCCACTTGGGTTTTGATCAGATCATCAATAACCAGGCCCTTTAAAAGGCTGGAAAGTGTGTCTGGTAGTTAGTGTCCCACTCAGGAAACGTTAAATAAGGATGCCATCCCAGACCATCTCTTGTGGTGAGGCTAGGTCAGAGTCACAAGAAGCCCGCTACCGAATTTCTTTGAAGTGCGTTTCAGAAGAGACAACGCGTGCAGGTAAGCCAGATCTATTTATAACAAGGCACTAGCGAAAAGGCCAAGGGCCAAGCATAGATAATATGATGTGGCATAATTTATAGTCATATTGATATACAGAATATGAATATTGTAAATTATAACTTGATAAACTTTGCAATGCATTGTCTTGTTTTTGATCACCTTAGGCTGGTATTTCTATCATCATACTATGCATGTCCAATTCCGATCATGTAATTTTTTCCCCCCCATTTAGATAATGATGACAGATATGAATTCACTCATTGCTCATAGGGTTGGCTTCTACCATAATGCAGGGATAGATGCAAGACGACTGAGTATAACACTCGAAACGACTGCAGATCTTGTAGCAACAGTTGCATATCGCGCTATGCTTTCGCTGGTATGTCGCCACACGGTCACGTGATTGCGTAGCTCATTAACTTACGGAACTGGCACCAGCGAGTTTTGCACAGGTTATTTTAAACGCTCATAAAATAATTTCTTTGCATATTTAAAGAGCAAACTTTTATGTCATTAGAGTTATATACCCGATGTTCAGTAAGCACTAAAAGCATTTATTTACATTTGTCAAATCCTTTAATTCTAGCTAAGAGGGACAAGAGGTTACGCCGGCTGAGACGAGTAGCCAAAAGATCAAGGTTCGCGCCCCAAGGAAGAAGTCAATGCTAGCTAGTTGTTTTTTAGAATGAAATGAAAAATTATTTTCACTTTTAAAGGCGGATATATTTTTTGAATGCACACTGCGTATGCAAAATTCTGCAGAGTAGCTCTGCCCAACTTTGACAAAAGGAAGCAAGTTACATTAACAAGTTTGTCACTTGTTTCCTTTTATCAAAGTTGGGCAGCGCTGAATAGGCCCATTCATGGTAACATCATATTTGGATGTTGCTACAACACCCAGGAAGGACATTCAGCTGGCAATCAGGTGACGTCCCCCCTGTCCGCAAAACTTTCATTTTGGAACCATTTTTGAGCCGAGTGGAATGTCCTGATTTGACATTCAAACAACGGTCATTCGTCGTCTCAATATTTATTGAGATCCAACGCTCTAAATACAGCCTACAAGCAATCGCTTGGTCACTATCATTTACTGATCATTATGGGCACTTATTTGTCTCGATCATAAGGCACACATTTACATTTTTTTTTATTGCTAATCAGGAAAATGACAACGGGAATCGGGTGTCAGTAATAAAAGACTTAAAGGTGAGGATACTGCAAGCTTTTTTTGCATGACTGTCAGCTATAAAAAAAAAACAGGAGTAACTACGGGAAAATAGATTCAAACAATCACATGATTTAACAGACATTATCATTCAACATGCTCCATGTGAGCAGAATTTGTTTAGACATTACTGGCAAAATAGATCCCTTCAGGACACCGTGACGAGCAAGAAAAAAATCCATGCGTGAACTGTCTGGGACTGTTCCAGGTGTGTACATTGAGTTGATGGTGTAGGCATACTGGGGGATACGGGGTCTAGAGGAGATGAGAGATCACACTTACAGATGTCTCCTCTTCATCCTTGAGTCCCTCTTTGCGGAGTGCCAATCTCTCCAAGGGACGCAGTCTGTTGCTCTCCCAGAAGATCCATTCGTCGTAGCGATGGCTCCAGCGGTCGAAATGTACAAGCATTTTTCCTTCCTCATAGTCTATCTTCTCAATGCGAGATGGGTACCTATACCAATTTCATTATGGGTAGCACAATATCAAGTGATATGGTAAAAATGATAACATCACGAATTCCAAATTAGATATGAAAGAAGAAATTAGTCATCCCATACCATTTTTGTAAATAATCCTGAGCCTCAACCCGGGCTCCAACTTCAAATGTTATTCCTGGACGACTTGGGGGCTTCTTGCTCATCTTCCTGTCAAGACTGGTGGTCCCTCAGCCTGTGGTGGGGCCAACACAAGGGAATAGGCATTTAAGCAGACAGTAAAGACCACTTTATTTAGTTAAATGTTTTGGTAGATGAGTAGAACAATTGTTGAAGAACGAATCATATTGCCTCGAACTTTTGTGGTAACACCATGCAATAGCTACACGGGGCACCTGTGCATGATACAATCGTCATAAATGTTGATACAGACAAGAATTTAACTTCATCTTGCCTTACCTAGCAGACGAATTTGTGACGACCATTCATTTGCAGAGGAAAAACATTGTCTACGAAAACAATAACTTCCCATGAAGTTAAAGAAGTACCTATGAATGCTTCCTAGACCATGCAAAATGCTCCACTACTGCGGGTAAATTGGCCAATGAACTCTAGGCGTGGAGGACAATAAACTGAACAATCGAAGTGACTGACACCATGTATCACCGGCTATCTGGTCGACCAATCTAGCCTATTATCGCCACAAGTTTTCCAACTACAGTGACAGTTGAGCAGAGTGACATAAAATGCCTCACGAAATCCACCTAACCAGTTAATGTCAGTCGCCTGACAGCTGTTGGGGTAACAATTGCCAGCATTTCAACCAAGATGTAGCAAGCTAATGCTCAAAAGCAGACATTAACCTCTATTTGATTAAGAGTGACGAGGTAGCCAAATTGCTGACGTTCGCCAGGTTAGGTCGTTTCGACTCGACTTGCTTGGTAGCTAGCAAGGTAGCAAGCGAGCTAACGACAAACGTTATCCACTATCATATTACTGGGCAATAGCTAGCAACCAACTTCAACTAACAGTTAGCTAGTAACTTGACAAAGTCAGTCATACTAGCGAGGACAGCTACATCTTCCGCAAACTACAACGTGCAGTTTTAAGAAACCTGACAGTTCAACCAGCTGGTAGTAACATTTTAGCGTGTTAGTTTGCAAGACAGCTGCGGGCCTAAGCGCATAGCTAGTATGCAATTAGCTTGCTACTTTGGTGGCTGGACAGCTAGCTTGCTAGTCAGTTAGACAGTTCAGGCTGGCTAGCTTTCAGAACTCAATTTAGCCGTCAAGCTTGCTACAGCTAGCAAGATTGGTGGCCTGCGAGTAACGTTATTTATAAACATTTGATCAGAAGTCATAACATCGTTGCTGTGCGTGCAATGTTTTCTTTGAGATGAACTGGACTTTGTTTTACCTTTCCAAACACATTAGAGAAAGTCGCTATTTTTTTAAACTCAGCCTTCCTTCCATTCTTCTGCTCTCTGGTACTTTAACCCCCTCCCCAACCCAAACACACCAACGTCATCAAACGTAATCTCTGCGACTCAAGAGAGACAGCCATTCAGGAAATAGATATTACAATCACGTGATTAAGGGAAAGCGTTAAGCGTTACCCTTTTCTCTGAAAGATAGAACACTACAGGTACAAAAATCCTTGTCCAAATTTAAGCTTTACTTCCGACATTGGTTTTTGTTTTACACATGTGCCTCTGTATTGTTAGTCCTGCTTTGAATTGCCAAAAACACAGTTCTCCGTATTCAGAAGTCCTAGAAGTCCGTATTCAGAAGTCAAGGGCCCTCTGCTGGTAGAGGCTGTCTCCTGGTTCACTTAACTTTTTTCAAAGCATGCGATGATAAAGGCACATTGTACACAGCGGTGAAGGCTGCATATATTTTGGAAATATGTACTTGAGTAAAGTATTAAAAAGTCCAAAAATTTTTTTTAATAATTATTGCTACCAACAAATTGCTGACTAACATTTCAGTTTAGCAACCAGTGTTTTTTCTCCTTTTGGACGGTAGGTACTTTTGGCTGTGTCAGATTGACCCCAAACTTTTTTTTAAAGATTTGAAAAACAAATTATATTTTTGTCTTTATCCAATTCTAAACTGTGTAAAGTAAGCAATTACAGAGTCAGTCAATTTTAAATTTGAAGTTTAAAGTTGTTATTTATGCAACCATGCCACAAATCTCAGGACATGGGTGGCATAAATCATGGTTATTTGGGGGGGGGGAGGAGGGAGGAATGATACAAGGTTTCCATGTCTTACAGAGCCTTGCATAGGTCAAAATGAATCGCTCTGTCTCCATCAGCTGATGGTCAGCTGAGTGATATTTTGCCAATCAGTTTACTCTCATAATACACAGTCTTTTTAAAATGCCTCGCTCCGTACCAATGGTGCCAAACCATTTGCCATGGAGGGACGAGAGTGTGCAAGTTTTCATTCCAGTCACTCCATCAGCTGATTTCACTGATTAGTTCCCTCCTCTCTGCCTGGTGATGCACTGATCAGTGAAATCAGTTGGTGTCATGATTGGTTGGAATGAAAACTTGCATACTCTGAGCCCAAATTAGAACAAGATTGGGCACCACTGCGATACACTCTTGGTTGCTTGCCCCATGCAAGCTGCTGCACTCTGCTTGTTAAAACCTGCTCTTCCAGTATTCATGTTCTGCTGCTAATCTAAAACTCCACCATTTGGATTCACTTTTGACTGGAACAGTCTGCCCTCTCGGCCTTTGTTTTTCATGCTGTGACCTTGACTGATGTGCTTCTTGTCATTATGTGAAGTTGATGAGAGCGCTGAGCTGCGGGCTTCAATTTGGTAGTGAGCTGGACTTCAGACCTCAGTCATTGCTTTGGTTATCATCGAGCATTTAAAAAAAGAAATAAATCAGGGTCTTCAAATAAATGTACAGTATTTAATTTCTCCTAATTTTGCATGTTTGTTATACTTAAACCTTTCAGATCATCAAACTAATTTTAATATCAAACAAAGATAACCCAAGTAAGCATAACATGCAGTTTTAAATGATAATTTCATTTATTGAAGGAAAATGCTATCTTACTCTATCTGGTATGAAAAAATATTTGCCCCCATTGCTCCTAAATGAACAAATTAAATATTTACGAACGATCAATATCGCAAGGCAAACCAATGCATGATTATTGCCAGCCAAGTTAAATATACACATCATTAAAACAGAATCTATCTGGCAATGTGAAGTTGGAGAAATGCATCAAAAACAGATGAGAAACCCAAGACCAGATGAAATTCAGAAAAGATGAAAAACACAGTTGTTTGCATCAAACAGTCTGGAAAGGGTTAAAAAGCTATTTCTAAGGGGCTTCAGCAAACAATGAAGAAAGCCAGTATCTACAAATGGAGAAATCATGGCGAAATAGTGAACCCTCCCACGAGTGGCCAGCCTATCAAAATTCCTCCAAGTAGTAGTAATAATAATAATAATAATAATAACAACAACAATAATAATAGTTTATTCGGATAGGGACAGCGCACATTGATGAACAAAGATATTTAAAAAAATACTGTTGTAAATATGCCGGATTATAGCAGAACTGCTCATTTGCATCCACAGTCCCTAATAAATAAATAAAATACAGCTAACAGTACATCACATGGAATAAAAACTATTCAAAAATTAAAATACAAATAACGATACACTTCACAGTCAGGAAAGAAAATACAGTAAATAAAATATAGAACACAGTACTCAGACAGAATAAAACAATGCAACAGCATTGGAGCAAAACAAAAAATAAACAGTCAATTAAGTAGCCCCAAGTCCAGTTAGTGGTCACACTCTTGGTTGTCTTTAAGCTGCTGAGGAGGGAAGACTGTTCCAAGTGTTCCCCTCTACAACAGACAACACGTTCCTCCCATACGAAGTGCACCTGTGGGGAATCTCACAATCTCCTTTATTACAAGCTCTGGTATTCATGCCTCTCAGAATCCTTTTTCTGAAAAATTCTTTCAGTGGCGGTGGAGCAAGATCATGGAGACATTTGTACACAAAGCAAGCAATTCCAAAAGTTTTAAAGCTATGAAAGCCTAGGAAGTTATGTTTTTTGGGGACATTGCAGATGTGAAACGAGAGAGTTTTTTTGTCCTGAGTCTTTAGGGCTTTTTTGTAGAGAGAGTCTATTGGTTTGAGTGCAGTAGTACATGCCAGTGACAAGCTCATTAAGCAGTAGTCTATGTGTGAGAGAATCATACAGTGTAAAAACATCATAGCTGCACCACTAGTTAATGAATTCCTTATCTGTCTGAAATTTGCCAGGTTATGTTTGACCGAGTTGGTTCTTTGTTTAATGTGCTTCCTGAAAGAGAGTGTCGAGTCCAGAATGACTCCAAGGTATCTGAACTCACTTACCAAATCAAGCTCTCACCCTCTTAAAAACACACCGGAATGATCAGACCTCAGTAGCTGTTTAGAAAAGAACATACATACACTTTTTTAACATTTAAGGAAAGACATGAATTTGTGAGCCAGTCCTGAACATGAGTCAATGCTGTTGTAAAGGTCTGAGCAGCCACTGTCATGTTTTTTGCGGGAGTAAAAATAACGCACAGCTGTACGCAGATGATGAGTTTAACACCCTTGCAGACATCAAATAATTTGTTAATATACAAAGAAAATAAAAGAGGTCCAAGTATGGATCCTTGAGGGACCCCTACTGGACAGTCCAGGAAAGGGGATTTGACTCTGCTGACCACCAGGCACTGCTCTCTGTCTGCAAGATAGGATCTGAACCAATTAAGGGTCTGTGCACAGAAGTTAAACTTTGACAACTTAGCTAACAGTACTTGGTGGATAACTGTGTCAAAGGCCCTTTTGAGATCCAGAAAGACCGCTGCGACACAACTGTTCCTATCCAGGAAACATTTGGTCTTTTCTATGAACATGGTTATAGACAACTCAGTTGAATGGTGAGCCTGGAAACCAATCTGCATCGGGTGTAATGGTGTAAAATCGTTATTAAGATGTTCTATTAATTGTGTGGCTATCCATTTTTCTAATATTTTGGAGACGACGGGAAGAATACTGATAGGTCTGTAGTTATTGTGTTCAGATTTTCTTCCCGATTTATAGATTGGGTTTACAGTGCTCACCTTCCAGTTAGATGGAACAACAGATTGTGTGATAGACAGATTTATCAACTGCATGATGGGACAAACCAGAGACTTCATGTGATGTTTTAAAAAATTGGTGTTAAGTCCATCATCCTTGGCATTAGAATTATTAAGAGCGCAGGATGAATATGGACTTAAGTGTACAAAAACAGCTGATTCCAGAGGTCACAAAAGAACCCAGACTAACATCTAAAGAACTGCAGGCTTTGCTTACCACTGTAAAGGTCAGTGTTCTCAATTTTAGAGTAAGAAAGGCTGAGCAAAAATGGCATCCATGGGAGAGCAGCAAGGCTAAACCAATACTGACCAAAAACAATTAACCCTCTGTTAACCAAACCCATTTCCAATTGTATTAAAATCATTTCCCTACGCAAATATGTTGATCATGGGCCAATATTTGGAAAAAATAGTTAAAATTTAAAAAAAAAATTTTGGCATACCTTTCCAAAATGTAGCAGATGTTCTACATTGGGTAATAATGCGAGTGGAAAAATTAAAGTGACGGACCATTCAAGTTATTCTCAAATGTTTATTTGGCAATAAGAAACAAAACCAGCAGGGTGTCCAGTCTGTTAACCCTTTTACTGCATGCAGCAGATATGCTACGCTGGTAAATAGAGGGTTAAAAAGAAATTTCAAAGTCTCAAATTTGCCTAAAAGCATTTTGATTACCCCAAAGACTTTTGGGATGATATTCTGTGGACTATAAATCAAAGGTGAAGCTTTCTGGTCATTATACATTACATCTGGCATAAAGCTAACACAGAATTCCACAAAATGAACATCATATCAATGGTCAAACATTGGCCTTCAGCTGCTTTGCTGCTTCCAGACCTGGGGAGTATTTTCCGAAAGCACAGATGCTTATTTACATATTGGAACATCTGACTGAATAGAGAAACTATGTATGTCGCTAACTTAGGGGTCTATTCTCCCATAAGTGCTTAAGTCCTTTTTTACGCAATTCGAGCTAAGCGCTTTTGAGTTACGCGTATTCTCCTCAACTCACTTTGATCACGCCCACAGCGCTTAACTTCAGAATGTAGGCGGCCTTATGAAAGAGGTGTGACTAATCCAAAAGAGAGGCAGACTCCGTACAAAGCTCATTGATTATGGCTATCAGGAAAACATGGAACAAGGATTTTCTGATTAACCATGAAAATGAATTTGTGGTCCATGGAAAACGCAAACCAGACTTTAAACTTGAAATTCGTGGGCCTGCTGATAAAACCTTGTATCTCCAAATTGATAAGAAACAAAAACTCGTATGTCCACTATTCTTACACGCAGAATTAAACATGTTTAATTTTATTTATATTTTAAATTATATTCATCAATTTATATATATTTTTATATTTATTTATTTTCCTGTGAAGTTTATCATTTTGAAGATACAAGGTTTTATCAGCAGGCCCACAATATGCAGCTGTAATAGTAGACCTATGTATGTCTGTGCCAATTACAAGAAGTAATACAGACATCTCTTTTTTATTTTTTACTCTTGCCACCATGGCATTAAAGCTTTGCAAACAAACAAATTGCCACGATAATTAAATAACAAAAAGAATTTAGCACTTCTCCACCAACGCAATCAGAGCATTGAATATGTGCCCCTCCTACACCAGCCTGTTTGTTCCGTGGAAAACAGGGAAGTAGACAAATAAAGAGAACATTCTTAACAATCAAAGACAGTACTGTATATATGATCTCATTTAGAAATCACGCACTTGAAATCTCAAACTACTCCGATGTCAGGTTTGCAACTAAAGGACATTGAAACGCTTTAACAAAGGATTCTTAACCCGCACGCAGTCATCCCCCCGCCCCGAAACCGCCTCAGCAATAACACAATTCCAATTCCGTAGCCTTATTATGTCCCATTTGATTTGAGCGACACATTCACTTTAACTTGTGCCGAATACTTTATTATAATCAATTATCCAATTTGCTGATAATGATTCTTCCCATGTCGGCTATTCTTCATTGGCTACAATTGATGAACAAATGGGTAGTGCTTTGGTATTGGCTAGGGTAGGGCTCAATCTTGAGAATCCTATTTAATAATATCTTTATTCACACATTAAAATACACAGTATTATCAATGGTAAAAAAAATAGGCTAAAAAGACACGAGTTAGATAATACAGATATCCTCAATTAGAAAACCATTCTCCTCCCTCGTGAGAATATCACAACTTTTTAGATTATCACGAACATAAAGGGCAGTTGCATTTGTTAATAGCATGAAGACAATGATGAAGACGTCGAGCCAAAGCCGAAAACCAAATTTCACAGATGTGACCTTACCGGTTTAAAAATTATTTCTCTGCACTACCTTGATATAATTTCATCCCCCTTTATTAATTGTTGTGGCTAATAAAGCCGAAAAGGCGGAGATTAAATAGGTAATAGCTCTCTCTAACTGTCGCGTACTGTCCATAAAGCTGCTTTCACATCAGACACGAAACGAATTTTTTGCAGGACAGATTACCCTACATTCAAAGTCAATGCAAAGATGCGAATGCACAAGCCGCTTTCACACCGGATGCGAAACGAATTTTTCGTGCGATAGATTACATTCAAACTAAGTCATGACCGCTTATCAGCTACTGCATGTTAGTTTGCGTGCTCTCCAAATCAAAAATGCCTCTGGTTAACTTATACCCGATCCGACGGTCGAATAACATGGCGAACAGTTGTAGTGCCGTCCGCGGCTGTAGTAAAAGTATAGCCTTGTGGAGAAGTATGCGTTAGAGCAGACGGCAAAATAACCTTCCAGCGTGAAGGTTGTCTTGGCAGATGGCATAATAGCCCTTTAGCGTGAATTGCCGACGCCGTGTATATGCCTACAAACTTTAAGCCCACATCTGTGACAACTGCGCATGTCAAGCGGACGTGAAGGCAAAATAGCTGAAAAAAAAAAAAACGGGAACCGTCAGACGGCAAAATAGACTCTGCCTAGCCTAAATGGATAGATCTGCGGGGCGCAGGCTCACTGCACACCGGAGAAGTGTGCACGCAGCAGGTGGTGGGCAACCATCATCCCCTGTGCATTTCACAGCACTGGAGGAGGAGGTGGCACCCACTCTTTCTGCAATGGAAGTGCATGATGAAGAACTTGGAGAGTCAACGAACTATGTCAGACACCTTGACACAGACGCATGAGATATGTGCATGGCATCACCAGCCACTCTCTGGAACGAGTCAGATGCCAGGGCCGACAGCACAGTTGTGACCTTGATGACCACCGGTATGTTTGTCATTGTTTGTAATGCATTTGCAATTGAACTAATTAGAGATGAGGCTGTTGCGTAATATCTTTCGTTTGATATTTTATTATGGTTATGAGAAATGTAGTTCAGAAATAAGGATGAACAATGGAATATTGTATGTCTCAACCTTTACCATGTTAAATAAAATAAAATTAATGATAAAATTCGGCCTATAACCGACATCAAACGTAATATTCCATTTCGCCTTATGTTGGCGCTTCACGTTAATACAGCCCTCAAAAGCGCTTAACAGAAAAAGCGCCAAGCCAGGGGGAGAATACGCTTAAGTGTTATTTGCATGAGAAACGCCCGGAAACGCCCCAATTTTGACCTTGCTCCGCCTCAAGCACGTAACTGCCTTCGGCGCGCGTAATGCACAGACTTAAGTCGAGGGGAGAATACGCATAGGCTGCAAAGCGCGTAGGTACGAGCTTTTTTCGACTTACGCGCATGGGAGAATAGGCCCCTTAGTTAGCAACTACGCTTTTGGAAAACTCACCCCTGGGTGACTTGCAATAACTGGCACCGTGAATTCTGCTCTCTACAAGAAAATCCTGAGGGAGAACGTCCAGCCATCAGTTTACGGCCAAAAGCAAAGCATAGAAAGATTATGCAGCAGGACAATGGTCCAAAGCACACAAGCTAATCCACCTCTGAAATGCTCACAATAAACATAATGAAGGTTTTGGAGTGGCCTGATGTATGGCCTGAATTGAATATACTGAGATACTGTGGCATGTCTTTAAACAGACAGTTCATGCTTGGAAACCTTCCAATTTGGCAGAATTAAAATAATTCTGCAAAGAGTGGGCCAAATTTCCTCCACAGCGATGTAAAAGACTCATTGTCAAATAATTGATAGCAGTTGTTGCCCCATAGGGTGGCACAACAAGTTATCTGGTTTGGGGGGAAATTAAAATTATGTTTTCACACGGTTTATATAGGTTTTGAATAACTCTTTACCTAATTGACTCATTCCCCTCGTCCTGTGGTCTTTCCCACTTGTTACAGTATGCTTTTTTAAGTTGTTTTCATTATTCTGTTAACTCTCATGCTCTCCTAGTTCTCCAATGTTTTCCACGCCCACTTTATGCCATGTGTTGCCAATATAATTTGGACCTTTGCCTTTGTTCAGTATAGTAAAATAATGATTCCTCACACATTTCTCCAGTCTCTAAAACCTCCTTCTATTTACAGCACTGCATGCACTCATAGTCTTCATCTAGTCTCTTCTAGTATTGAGTTCAAAAGCCAATCTTCTTTGTGTGTTGGCTAGTTTTGGCTAGAACAAAGCTCACAAGCTGGTCCAAGATTGCGACCCAAATTCCTGGGGAATCACTTGCCTATTTGTAAATAGCCCTGTACCTGAGGGTAGGGCTCAACATCTGGCCTCTGTCCTGGAGCAGTCAAACCCCAGATGGCTTCAGCCACAGCATTAATGCAAATTGCACCTCCTCAATCCTAAGGGCTAAGCCCCTGATCTTCAGGTACCTTAACCGGAGAATAGAAAAGCCTTTGGCTTTCACTCAGATTCTACTTGAGGTTCCTCGACAGGGTTCTAACAGATTTCTAATTTTTCATTTTATTTGACCTTTATTTAACCTGGTAAATCAGTCGAGAACCAGTTTGTATTTACAATGATGACCAGGACCAGAAGCCCCAACAAGAGTATGTAAAATAAAAACAGTCAACATAGAATGGCACATATATCACAGCAAGAATTGCAAAAGACATCGTAAGCAATAAGAATAGATCAGAAATCAATCAACAATATGTGCAAGAGAAAGTGAGTTACTGGGTATTACTTGAGAATCATTTCAAACCTTCATTTTGTGTTTACTCGTGTTGTCTTTGATTATGTTGAAATTAGTTGCATGATCTGAAATTCTTGCAAATGACAAGTAAGCAAAAATAGAGGGAAATGCAGAGAGGAAAATATTTTTTCACAGCTCTGTACATTTACGCTAAATGAGTTTTGAATTATTTTGTATAGTTTATATGGTTGTTTTTCCTCTCTTTTTCCATCCTCAATTAATATTTTCCCTTTTTTAGAATTGACTAGTGAATTACCCGTGGCGAGAATAATTTCTTGTGACGACCTACTTCCACATACCAACTTTCACGAATACGGTGACTTTTGACCTTCGTGACCTTGACCTTTGACGGAACGGACCTCTCGCGGTCATTTCTTGTGACGACCTACGTCCACGCGCCAAGTTTCATGAAAATCTGTCCAGGGAGATGGGAGATGCGAAAAATTGACCTTTGACCCCAGTGACCTTGACCTTTCAAAAAACTAACCCTTCAAGGACAATTCCAGGGACAACCTACATAGACCGACCAAGTTTGGTGAAGATCCGTTTGAGGACCTTGGAGGAGTAGGGGAACAAAGAGACTGACAAACAGACAAACAGACAGAAAAACGTTCCTCAAATTATAGTATGATGATGATGATGATTCTGTGAGATGATCACACACTCATTGCAGTGAAAGTCCAGTGAAATGTACCTGAGGTCTCTCTGGAAGTCCGGTTAAAAGTCTTCATGAGGCCCCTCACAAATTTGATTAATTTTAGAGTTGCACAGCCCTAAGCCTAGCCACTTCAGACTTCACAGGAATGCTCCTGTTTGGATTTAGACACTACAAGTGGGGGGACGGCCAGATATTTGGATTTAGCTAATATCTGCAGTCTATGTTAGAGACAAGGCAGGTGCTACCATTAGCCATAACGTTCCGATAAAATGAACAGACGTAGCAGTAGTAGCAGCTGGTGGAAACTATTCCATTTATTGTGAAAGGCTGGGCGGTGGTTTATTGGCAATAATGCTAAAAAGGCATCTGCAGCCCTCTAACAGTCAGAGTCTGAATCCAAATGACCAGACTCTGCTGCTTTTGCAGACATGTAGACTTAGCGGGCGCATTCCCTGGAAGTCTGTGGGTGCCCAGAGCTGTCAAAACCAATAATTTTCCCATTCCTCAAGCGGACTTTCTGCAGACTTTCAGACAGCCTGCTGGGGTGCAGACCTTACTGGACTTAGCCAATAGCATTACTTAATATTCATAGAAATAAGGATCTGACAATATCAATGATGTCATGGAAGTGATTTCCAAAAAGGGAAAATGTATAAGAGTGATGGGAAAGTAACCACAAAGGTATCCCAATATATGTAATTCACTAATCATTCAGCTGAAATGGAGGCTGATACTCATTTCCAGACACTGACTTATTAACCTCCGCCAGGAGGTATATGTTTTCGGTGCCGTTTGTTTGTTGGTTTGTTTGTGTACAACATAAATCAAAAACTTATGGCCGGATTTTGACGACATTTTCAGGGTAGGTGGGTATTAACTCAAGGAAGAGGTGATTAAATTTTGGCATATCTAGGCCAAAGTACTGCTGAGATATACGCCTAAATTCAAGATTTCAAGTCTTTCCTATGGGCCGGAGTTCCAATCGCCGTGCTTTTGGCTTTGCTGCCCCCTAGCGGAGGTTCTGCGCTCTCCGAGTGCTTTTCTAGTTTGTCTTTGTAATTGGGGTTACGCCCATGGAAGCAAGTGAAACCTGAAGTCTGGCCTCATTTCCGCTTTTAAGCTTGCAGCCCTGTGCTCAGGTAAACTTTACAAAATGGCTCAGACCAGTTTCAGTCAACGTCACAGTAAATAACACGGAAGTGTGAGACAGGTGTGTTCATTAGTCCAGAGTGCAGACCTTTACTTCTGCAAGATAATAATGAAGAGAAGCCATCTTTCTTATGTCAACTTGTTGCTTAGTGTAATATGTGTTTTGTATGCACTATGCTTGTGCAAATGCCCCAAATTTCTGAATGTGCTATCCCATATTTCTGGTAAAGGTAACATGGTAGTCTTCCTCAGACATTGCAGGGAATGCCAGATGAGATAGTGAAACGCAGATTCACCCTGTTAGTGTGATGGTCAGTTTTTTGAGACCCCAAATGCTGTGGCCAGAACAAAATGAAGAATAGCAAGAGAAGAGACAAACACTGACAGAAATCAGAGAAGGAGAGTCGCGCTTCTAAAGGACCTAGATCCAGTCCGTGGAACAATAAGGAAGCGAAGCGAGTTCAACAGAACGAATTGAAAGGGAAAAAATCTCAGAAACCGAGATAAAAAAGAATTAGCATCAGACAGTTCCCAGAAAGAGGAAAAACAGAAAGATTCCCTTGCTATCTAGCACTTTCCTCTTTTGCAGCTAATACCTCAACAACAATCTCACTAGAGACCTTACCGGCTAAAGTGCAAACAAAACACTAACACTCTAGCAAGCACAGTGAGGCAAAACTTGGGCTTAACTAGAATCCGGGCGCCACCCCCTATTAATGCCAGCTGGCCCAAGAATCTGATTGTAGGCAAACCGATATCGTCCCGGACAAGAGCAACAAAGAAAGCTCTCAAAGCCACCACCAGTCTCCAAAACCATGACAGTTAGGGTGGCTGACTTCACGAACACGTAAAATGTGTTTATTCAATGACCTTCAAATGTCTTCTAAACCAAGAACCAGCAGAGCAGTTAATCATAATATAAGATGGGAATCGCTCTGAAAGTAAATACTGCCTTTATTGCATAGTGTTGTTCTGACATTTTAGTTGACTACTTTGAGTGCAGTTGGCTTTTCTTTTATGGTAATTGAAATGGTCTGTCTAATGCCATTTACTTCAGTTTACACACTGCACTAAAGCTCTCTGAGAAGTTCATTTTAACTTTGCAATTTTTGATTCAAAACAGGGCCACTGCTTGTGTCAGGCCTTTTCTACTCGGGGGAACAAACTCATGGGTTGTTACTTCATTTGAGCTTCCCAAAGTGTTCAAAACCTAGAATTTGTATCGTCACATTTTGGCTGTCATATGGACTGGTATTCAATTCTTCTACAAATATGCTGAAGCTGGTGCTTAATTGTCATCAGAGCAGCATCAATGGTTTGCAGAGGAAGGCAAAAGCATAGCCTAAAGAACAATGCTTCAAGGAACAATGCTTTACTAAAAACAATGCTTTTATTCTTCATTTCAACTAATTCCGAAATAGTTGGGACGAAGTGTAAATTGTGAATAAAATCAAAATGCAATGACTTTCAGATCGCATGAGCCAATGTTCTTACAATAGAACATAGATAACATTTCAAATGTTTACATTTTTATCCACAAAATGAGCATATTTCAAATTTTCTGGCTGCAACAGGTCTCTAAAAAGATGGGTCACGGGCAAAAAAAAGGGCTGAAAAAGCAATTAAGAGAATCAGCCGAGAGAACATTTAGCAAGTAATTAAGTTAACTGGCATCAGGTATGTAGCATGATTGGCTATGAAAGGTATGCCTTGGAGAGGCTGTCTCAGAAGTAAAGATGGCCAGAGGCTCTCAGACCTTCGAAGGTTTCCGTAAAAAAAAATTGCGGAACATTTTAAAAACAATGTTCCTTAGCGTCAAATTGTGAAGGCTTTGAAGGTCTCATCATTGACAGTGCATAATATCATGAAAAGAGTGGAATCAAATTCCAGTGGCTAAACTCAAGAAACTTGTCTCCTCAATGCCCAGATGCCTCCACTCTGTGTTAAAAAGAAGAGGGGATGCTTCACCATGGCAAACAGGCCCTTGTCCCAACGTTTTTGAGACTTGTAGCAGCCATCAAATTTGAAATGAGCTCATTTTGTGGATAAAATTGTAAAATTTCTTAGTTTCAACATTTGCTGTTATCTCTGTTCCATTTTGAATAAAATACTGGCTGGTGTGATTTGAAAGTCACTGCATTTTGATTTTATTCACAATTTACTCTTTGTCACAACAATTTCGGAATTGGGATTATATTTAAAGGCAAATAAAACACTTTTTTTCAGCTCTTACCCAATAAAAGTACACTGTCCCTACTATTCAAATATATTCTTAGGTAATTTTTGAAAAAAAAAAAAAAAAATTGAACGGCTAAATCAGCACAAGATCAGATTTATACGTAAATGGTGGCGCGCCATGTTTGTTGGATTTGGGGTCTCTGTTGTGGTGGTCTCTGTGGTGGGCTGAACAGTTTGGCTGCATTCAGAGTGGGGAAAAAGTCACATTTGTTGTTCTCTGAACAAAACTAAATGGGTCATCAATTGTATTGAACTAAATGGAGTCCATGGCTCAGAGAGAAGTTTGCTTCACACGGGAGATGGACGAAGAGCCATTTTTGTTAGGATCTTTTATTCTTCACTGAAATTGCATTTTCATCAGTGAAATTGCATTTTTACAGAAGTCTACTTAAGCAGCAATATGAAATTTTGCATCACAATGTTTTTCAAAATGAACTTGCAGTTAAATGGGTACCAAATGGATCATCTTTTGTGACAGCTCACCATATTAAAAAAAAAAAAAAAGGTAACCCAGTGCAGTGTTTCAAAGAGGGAAGAATACATTTCTCAACTGAAAAAAAAAAAAAAAACTGTAGACATATTTTGTTTGGCAGAATACAAAGCAGAAAGATATACGGTTATATTGTATTCATAGCACTTAATATAATGCGCTACAATGTGGCTTGAATTTTATTTAGCGATGAATAGTGATGTTTTCCTTCTTATTGATCCATCATTCTTCCAGCTCCAAAGTGGCAGTTGTCAAAGATGAGGCTATAGTCAGTGCCTCCAGCTTTTACAAAGTCAGAGACTGTCTTACTTCCTCCAAAATTTTTTGTTTCGACAATCTGTTTTAAATAAAATCCAGTAGCAGTCATATTAGTGAAAATCATCAGTTTTACAATCAAGTCAGTCATTTTAACTCAAAATGAATCATGTGGTTAAAATCGGTCACATCACTTATCGCCGCCATGTTGGTTGATATACAAAGCATAGAAAGCATTTAACTTACAGCTGATAGTCAACCCAGACAGCAGAGCTATGTAGCACGGATGTAGGCACAATGTCACATGGAGATAGTTTGCCTATTGGTAAGTCGTTGCAGAGACATCGTTTCTGTCTGCCTAATATTTCCCTGCCGTAAAATGCGATGTTGATCAGTGACCTCACAATCTTTATCCTGCCGCATCACAACGTATCAGCTAAGGCAGGGGTCCCCAATCTTTCCCAGAAAGGGCCAGTGTGGGTGCAGGCTTTTATTGCAACCAAGCAGCTATACACCTGATTCTACAAATCAAGGTTGTTAGCAAAGAGTCCAGGGGTTAATTAGTAGTATCAGGTGTGTAATTGCTTGGTTGCAATGAAAGCCTGCACCCACACTGGCCCTTTCTGGGAAAGATTAGGGACCCCTGAACTAGGGCATGATCTGTACTTTTTGCCTACGGTTTTTCAGAACATAAGTCAGCCTTTTCTTTTAATCAGCTGGTTACTGAAATCCGTGGGTTAGTTGAACAAATAAGGCAAAGAGAACCAAATCTTATTTTAAGTGTAGCAGGCCGAAGGAGGGCCCGGGCAGGGACTTGAGCCTCCAGACTCCCGGGTAAGAGTCATGCGCGCTGACCACATCGCCAAAGAGCCAGGCTCCTTGGCAAGGTAGCCAGGGCATGTACTTATTAGGAGACACTTCCAGTGACAGGATCCTTCAACTGTCACATCTCTCCCCCTCTTTCGTGAGCGTGTCCTCACGCTCCATGCTTTACGCATGCTGCCATCCATGAGGATGCCCCAGATCCCGCCGATTACGCCAGAATGGAGGGCCCGGGAGGGGACTTGAGCCTCCAGACTCCCGGGTAAGAGTCATGCACGCTGACCACATCGCCAAAGAGCCAGGCTCCTTGGCAAGGTAGCCAGGGCATGTACTTATTAGGAGACACTTCCAGTGACAGGATCCTTCAACTGTCACATAAGATTTCATGTTTATCTGCCATTCTCCACCCTACATTCCTCCTACTTTTGAAAATGAAACCTGATTAAAAACCGATCTTCCTCCCTGATACCAACGTCGCTGCTTCGTAGGGTACTTTTTTGTAGCATTATGATCACAGCTGTAAACACAGCACATGAAACAGACATTATTTCAGCAAAATAGCGTTAAGTGATGTAGTGACTTGGGGTAAAGAGCCTTTGTATATCAACCAACATGGCATTTAATTTGGCTAATTAGCATATTGTGGTGACGTTGATTTAAAACGAAGAATATTTGGACCCTTATTTTAAGAACAAAAAGTTCAATGACTGACATGGATGCCTGAATGTGATTAGCTGGGCCAAAATCAAAAGTGCTTTCTGTCCATTTGCTGAAACTCACCTTCCACTCGCTGCTCATGTGTTTTGCATCAACCACAACTGTCTGGGACTTGATCCCGAAGTTATCACCTTTGTGAACCAGCCACTGGGTTCCATCAGCCAAGGTTACTCTGAGGATGAAAAAACGAAGGTTTTATGAAAGCATTATTTGGGTGAAACACAAAAGAACTTGACATTTATCATTGAAAGTTGAGCAATATGGGCACAGGTCATTACACTAAGATCATACGGTGATAGACATGTTATTCCTCAATATTTTGCAGTGATAAAAATGGTAAAAATTAAATAATTGCAAAACATGCAATAATTGAAACATACAATAATTGAAGCCTCATTCAGTACAAAACTTACATTGTCAGGATGCATTTCTACTTTTAGTTCATTGCATTGTTTATGGAAAGAAAACATAATATCAAATCAGTTGACATCATTAAATTTCCTGAAACAATATAAACACATGTTCACAACTCTGTGCATGTACAGTAGCGTGCAGGGATGATTATACATCACCACTTTCCTCTAAAAGGGGTCCTAATATATTACCTCTCTATAATTTTTTGGTGAAAATGCATTGAAAATACTATTGTATACAATGAGAACAAAAAAAAATCATTCCCACGAGAACTGAGGTGAAATATGGTTAATGAACAAAAACACTGAAAACATCCATTTTTAATAACAATTGCAAGGCGTCAAAAATTTAATTTTTTTAACTTTTGCATAGCATGAATACATATTTGAAGGCACATTCCATGAATGTTGATGCAAAAAAATTTGTTTAAACTGGTTTGACACAACATTATTCTGCAAAATTACCTCTGATGATCAGTTGTTCCAGTATATAAGGTGACATAAACTTTGACCTGTGTCACAGTGTTAAACACAATGGCACAACAGAAGGAGCTTTCTGGGATAGTTCATAGCCGCATTATCACCTTACATGATGCTGGATGGTCACTCTGAAAAATTTCTGAAGACGCTAAATGCTGCCATGGCACTTTAAGGAACACCATAAAGTGTTTCAGAGAGACCGATTGGCCAAAACTAGTGGCTATAGAGGTGCAAAACGGAATTTGAGTGCCTCTGATATCCGTTATCTGTGTATGACAAGTAAAAAAAAAAATGGTGGTTGACAGCACGGCAACTCCATGAGGATATTAATAGCATCAGAAGTGAAGAAATGAAAGCATCAGGATCTACTATTTCCAGACGCCTAGTGAAAATGGTCTGACTGAGTGTGTTGCTGCCGAAAGCTGGCAACATCAAAAAAAGATGAGTTTGCCAAGAAATTCAAGGATTAGACACAAATGAGACTGGGAACAAGTCTTTTGGACCGATGAAGCATTCAAAATTTTCTCATCCAAACACAGAACTTATGTACACCATACAATTGGTGATTGTTTTAAAAATGACTGTTTAACCCCTCTAGTAAAACTTGGGCGTGTTAATACCATGGTGTGGGGCTCAGTCTACTTGAAAGGAGCAGGTGATCTCATAAAAATTGACAGAATCATGGATCAATAGGAGAATCTCAGCATCCTCGTGAGGCACGCATTGCCATCTAGAAAGAGACTGATTGGTCAGGGATTTTATTTTCAAGTAGATAACGACCTTAAACACACTTCTATGTTGAGCAAGAATTATCTCAATTGGAAAGAAGCATCTGGTGACATAAAAGTTATGACATGGCCCATTCAAAGTCCAGACCTTCAACTGATTGAGCAAATCTGGCATTTGCTTGATTCCAAGACAAACAAATCTGTTGTAACAACGAAAAATTTCTTTGGAATGAACTTCAAACCATATGGCATGATTTGGCTAGGAAATAAAAAATGTCAAAACTATGCCTGAAATATCAAATACTGTAATCAAAGCAAAGGGTGACCAAACTAAATATTGTCCCTTTCTCTCAAAAAGACATTATTAGTTTTGGCTTTACTATATATTGCTATTCATTTACTTATTTTCATGTATATGATCTAATATTACGTGAAATAATTCCTTGAATAGTCTTTTTGTTAAGTGTATAATCATCATTGCACACACCTGTATGTGCAAAATCAGTAAGGAATCAAAGATTCATTCTTTAGTCATATGTAAAAAAAAAAAAAAAAAAAAACACTGATTTACCTTACACCAGAGTGACTCAAAACTCCCAGTGTAAAAGACCAACCATCCAAAGGTCTTTTAAGTCTCTCAGCTTGATAAACAGGAGAGTTGTACAGCTTTCTCAGATCAGACATATCTGATATGTCATAGCTGTGTACTTTACTTCCCGCTGAATGGAGGAAAAAAAAAATTCAGAGGAAAATCTGTTGTTTCAAAGCCATAAACCATGTAAATAATGATTCAACCTGTACTCAATATTGCAGTAACATATTTATCTTGCTTACAGCTGCTTGATGAGCCACCTGCCACAACTGCAACAATCGAGAAAACCGCCAAACTTAACAGAGTCTTGGGCGACATAGCTGGAGCGGAGATACTGCTCATACGTCTGCGTGAAGAAATGTTTTCAGAAGGGTCAATGAGCTGGACTATTTATGCTCTGGACCTCACAGAGCAAACCTCCCAGTGAAAATTATGTCATGGTTCAAGCCGGCTGACTAATCTATAAACTTTGCCCAAATATTGCTCAACCTTAACTGAAAACCAGCAGAAAAATATGAATTACTTTGGAAAATAAAGGTTTTGGAGCCCCCCAATCAAACTGAATTTTTGAACATTTCATCAAAAAATATTCAGTTATTTAGCAATTTCGGCAAAAATAATTTTGTGTGATTTTATGAAGGGTACCAAAACCATTGCATGACATTGTTCGCTTCATCGCCAAAGCTCAGTGACATCGCAAAAATGAAAGAAGAAAATACAAGGGAGAAGATAAAAATCATAATCGCTGAGCAAACTCATAATTTTAAGGCTTGTGTCATGAATTTCAGAACAAGCGCACAACAGCAGATTAGAAATAACACTGAAATGGCCTCTTTTATTCACAGACAAAGAATGACTTATAGACACTTTTTTAGAGGCTTATCAGTAGACTGTCCAAGGACAGGCAGGGGCGAACAGGATCATTGGGGGTCAGGCAAGGCGTAGTCAGGGGACAGTAACTGGAGTGACTAGCCAAGTGAACCAGAGCACTCAGGGCAGCTGCCCACCTTTGAACTGGGGTGTAGGAGAGACTGGAAGAAGCTACTCACCAGGACTGCAAAAACTGAGCGAAGACTTCCTGATAAATAGTAACCTGCTTATCTTTATGTTTTAAGACTGAGGACAATCCAGCAAAGGGGAGACATAGACCAGGAACTTAAAATACGCATGATGACAATTAATAACTGGGAACTGGTGAGAGACCGCACAAAGGGAGAGGCAAAGCATACAACCCCAATCCGAAATAGTTGGGACAAAGTGTAAATTGTGACTAAAATCAAAATGCAATGACTTTCAAATCACACCAGCCAATATTTTATTCTCAATAAAACAGAGATAACATAGCAAATGTTGAAACTGAGAAATTTTACAATTTTATCCACAAAATAAGCTCAATTCAAATTTTACGGCTGCTACAGGTCTCAAAAAAGTTGGGACAGGGCCTGTTTACCATGGTGTAGCATCCCTTATTCTTTTTAACACAGATTGGAGGGATCTGAGCATTGAGGAAACAAGTTTCTTGAGCTTAGCCATTGGAATTTGATCCCACTCTTGTTCCAGCTGCTGGAGAGTTTTGGGTCTCCTTTGACGGACTATTCATTTAATTATGCGCCAAATGTGCTCAACCGGTGAGAGATCAGGACTGCAGGGAGGCCAGTTCAACACACGGACTCTTCTACTACGAAGCCATGCTGCTGTAATAGTTGCAGTATGTGGTTTTGCATTGTCCTGCTGAAATACACAAGGCCTTCCCTGGAATAGATGTAGTCTGGAGGGGAGAATATGTTGCTCTAAAACCTGTATATACCTTTCAGCATTCTTGGTGCTTTTTGAAACTTGCAAGTGTTTCACACCTTATGCACTAATGCATCCCCATACCATCAGAGATGCTGGCTTTTGAACTGAATGCTGATAACAGGAGGGGTGGTCTTTCTCCTCTTTAGCCCGGAGGACATGCCCATGATTGCCAACAAGAATGTCAAATTTGGACTCGTCTGACCACAGGACTCTTTGTCAAGTTGCCACAGTCCATTTGAAATGAGCCGCGGCCCACAGAACACAGCGGCGCTTCTGGATCATGCTCAACAATAGCTTCCTTTTTGCATGATAGATTTTTAGGTGACATCTGTGGATGGCATGGCGGACTGTGTTTACAGACGTGGTTTCTTGAAGTATTCCTGGGCCCATTTAGTAATGTCAATGACAGAATCATGCCGGTGAGTGATGCAGAGGCGTCGGAGGACCCGAAGATCATGGGCATCCAGTAAAGGTCTTCAGCCTTGTCCCTTACGCACAGAGATTTTTCAAGTTTCTCTGAATCTTTTGGTGATGTTATTCACTGTCGATGATGAGACCTTCAAAGCCTTTGCAATTTGACGTTGAGGAACATCGTTTTTAAAGTATTCCACAATTTTTTTATGCAAGCCTTCACAGGTTGGAGAGCCTGTGGCCGTTTTTACGTATGAGTGACTCAGCCTCTCTAAGACATCCCTTTTATAGCCACTCATTTTACACGCCTGATGCCAGTTAACATAATTACTTGCTAAATCAGGGGCATAGTGTTGGGTTTTATGAAATGAACCAATACCGAAAACCAGTAGAATACAAAAAGGAGGCTTTATTTCTGAAGGGGGAAACCCCCCAACAGAGCTGGTAACAGTACAAAGCCCGCAATCCAAAAACAGAGTCAAATGGGCGAAATTCAGAGTCATACAAAGGGCACCAATCACAAAAATCGTAGTCAGACAAAAGAGGTCAAAAAACAAGAATGCAGCGAAAGTACAGGGAATAGGCAAAGCTTGGTGTCTAGGGCAGTCCAGTCAGAAAGATAAATCACAATGAAAGAAGCATAGCACAGGTAACACAGAAGAACAATCTGTCAAGGAAGTGAATCAAACAGGCATCTAATATACATATCCGGGTGAACACATGATCAGGGAATACAGGTGCAATCAATGGAACAATAATCATGGAATGACACATTAGGAATAAACTAATCACATGAATTTGGCCGAAGCCAAAACGCAGACAGGGATAACAAGACAAACCTATGGACAGACAAACAGCTCCAGTCACAGAGTACTAAAAGTGCTTCGTTTAGAGAAAGGAAAGCACAAAGCATTTGTGGAGACCCACAGAAAATCGCAGCAGAGGTAATAGGGAAAGGCAAGGAGGCGGAGACTAGAGTAGGGCAACTGCTGAGAGATCGTTAATCAATTAGTAAGTGCAGCTATACAATCCCGGGTGCTTGTTAGTAAATTAGTCTAAATATACAGGGTTAGTGTTGGTCAGTAATTAGCGGAAATAATAAACTGTTAGTCTGCGTTAGTAAGATAATAAAAGTAAGGGGAAGGAAGAACACGAGATAATGAAAGAAGATTGAAACCCAGAAACCAATAAATCACCCAAATGAGTTGCACGCTAGACAAGGGACTGTGAGCAAAGATACACTCATGACAAGACGGGGGAAAGACGAAGTGCAAGGCATGGAAAAATAAACATGGCATAGAAACTATGAAACATGGCTATGAACTGAAAACATGGCAAGGAGACTAAGAAACAAAAACATGAAAAAATAGTAAAACATGAAATCTAATTATCAATAATACAAAACATGATCTAGGGGTGGTCAGACGAAGCAGTGGACACTAAAACACATGAGGCAATCTAAACATGGCGCAAGGCCAGGCACAGAACTTAAACTTGAAGCATGGGGCATGGGACAAGGGCATGGCAAAGACAGAACATGCAGGATCACAACACATAGGTTTGTATTTGAAAGGTCGGGACATGTCCCTACCAATATTTTGGGAAGCCAGATTGTCCCTACCAATATTTCACCGAACTCGTTCTAATAATCTTTCCAGACAAGCTATATAAGACCCAATTGTGGAGGCTACGTCTCCAAGATAACCTATTTATGCATTCTTGCATTTGATTGGTTGAAAGGGTGGGGCTAACTGAAGGTTAAAAGTGAAGAGTAAACTGACCATGCTATTTATGTTATGAATAGCCTTTTCATTTTTGTCCAAAGTGGGGCTTGGCAGAGTAGCATTCGACCGCTGGAGAGAGCTGAAGACACTGAAAGGTTTTAAAACCGACGCACTTGTAGCGGAGTTTCTCTTAGACTGGTAAGCTAGCTTCTTGTCTCTCTGTGTGAATGCTATACAAAGACAGCAAGTGTAGTCTATCCTCATTGAGTAATAAGGTCTTGGCTACTTTTCGTGTTAGCCAAATAAGGTTAGCTACAGCACAAATTATCAGAACAACGGCCGCACTGGTCAGCTGTTTGTGGTGGAATGGAGCACGCGCATGTACTGAGTGGTGGGGACGTGGTTTGGGTGAATCCTGATTGGATGGAGGGGGTGGGTGCTTATTAGTTGAGCAATTTGAAAAAAAAAATCTTTAGTCCTGCCGGATGGAATGGTACCTTTAAGTCCAGCTGCTAATATTTTGCCACACTGAATGCCAAGTGTAATGTTGGTTGAATAAGTGATCTAACTAGTCAGAAACAGGTAGTTACTAAAGGTGAAAACTTGCTTGCTACCTTAACTTAGTTTTTAGTGGAAAATAATGTCAACGAATGTTAATTTATTGTTCGCTTGTTTCAACTAGCGAACTAAACCTGGTTTCTGTCACATGCTGGTTAGTAATCAAGTTGCTTTCAGTTGTAAATACAAGCCAGGTGAATATGTCAAATTATTTCACGAGAAATCCTGTGAAGGTGCCATTATTAATCAATTATTTTATATGCAGGAACCACAGCAGCAAGCTAGAGAAACAGAGCAAGCTGTTGAGGATACAGTTGTATAAGGGCTTCGGGTGAGGTAATAATTATGACTTGTTCTGTGGAATTATAGAGAAAGCATTATAGTTAGTCTCACAATTTTCAGAAAATATAAACTTTGAAAGTCAAAATGTCCCAGCCAACTTTGGCTCTGTGGGGTAAATGAAAGAAATATGTTATCGTAAATCTCACATGATCCAGTCCGAATAAGGCTCGGTTTGCGGTTTGTCCAATTTGTCGTTGGTGGTCCAATTTGAGATGTTTATTGCGGCTGCAATTGCGTTACCGCATATTAAGATACTTAATAGAGAGGATTGTGAGCTGGCTTGGTAAGGTAGTTATATATCCACTCCCGTGGTATCAATGTCCAGGTTACTAAATCTGAGCGGGTTTCATGAGTGTGTTGAGATGGTTTGAAGCTGTCAGTTAAGGTTGTGCTAAGTCTATGTATGTGGCATCTCTGTATGAAAATTTTGGAGGCACCTTGCGTAGCATAATATTAAAAGGAAAAAAAAAAAAAGGGAGAAACACTAATTCGGTTAATCTCTGTCTACAGTAAAGGCAGTATCTGCACTCAGATTTAAAAAAATTTTCATGCAGCTGGCTGGGGAGAGAGTACAGGTGAAACAGGGCATCAGGTTTGACATTCTTGAACCCTGGGTACTGGGTAAAGGTGAAATTAAACCACCCAAAAAAGGGCCCATTGGGCCTCTCTGGGATTGAGCCTCTTCGCTGAGTTTAGGTACTCGCGATCCTGATGGTCAGTCTAAAATAGGAAAGAAATGCGGGCACCCTCCAGCCAGTGAAGCTCTTGATCCCCGATGCTGAAGTTTCTCTCCACAGGAGACATCTGATGGGAGAAGGCACAGGGATGCATCTTGCCATCAGCCACCAAGGAGGTCGTTTGAGGGGTCCAATGGAAGAGGATCTAGGAAGTGGTGAGGGCTCTACGTGGGGTGGTGATTGCTGAGTAGGTTCTGATGAAGATCACACATCAAAATCAATTAAATATTAAGCAAATGTAAACATATTCATCCAATTATCATATAAAAGTAAGAAAAGCTGAAATTAATTGAGGAAAATTATATAAATTACCCTGAGCAAAGGTATAGTTCACAAACAGCAATGTACCCAAGATTGTTCAGAGGACAGCCTAACTGGGCATGCAATTTCCAAGAGGTGAAACACAGCAGGTGCCCTCAACATGAAGCTTATTCGGACCAGCTCATGTATCTTAATTTACTTTTCCACTTGAAAACGTGGTCTTATTTACTACAGACATGAATGCTTTACACACCCAACGTAAACATGTCCCTGCTTTGCAATGGAAAACAGGATTCAGATACTAGCTTGAGTATCAATCATTGAGGGGTTAAGTTCTTGGCAGTCTTTATTAGAAGCTTGGAAATTCCCGTTGGCAGTGGTATTCTGGGAAGTCCAGTATTGCAAAACTTTCTAGTCTGTACAAAATGTACCTTTTGATCATGGTTTCTCGTTTCAAATGTATATTTAGTCATATTCAATGTAGGTACATTTTCATTTCTTCAGTATTAACGTGGTGGCAATGAGAAAACAACTACCAGTGTGATTTTTTTTTTTTTTTCTTCATTAACATTTTCAGAGAAAATGCTAAAGAAGCCAATTCTAGAGTTAAAAAAAAAATGCTGACAGTTTTAAATGTCTCAGCATGCCATGCTTGCTTGCAACAAGGGTTGGAGGATTACTTTCAAGAAAAATTTAATTCCTGGAAGAAATTTCAAATCATCACATAAAGAGGATGTGCATCCTGGTTTTTAACTTCATAGCAAATAAACAAAAATGATTTTGCGTGATTTTTGTTTATTAGCTTCACACTCAGGCTTAATGAAACACACCTCACACCTGGTCTACTGGCATATTTTCCTTTCATAACCTTTAGTTTGAACTTGCACCAAATTTTAGAAAGAGCTGACTGGGAACAATCAACATCGTTGGCCACTTCCTGTGTTGAGTTTCCTTCTTAGAGCAGTTTTATTATCCTTCCCATTGTTAATTGTCAGTTCTCTTGTTGGTGCCTCGCTTCCTCTCAAGTCCAACACCTCGTTAAAGTCAGAAAGCAATCACTTTTAACTGCAGACTAATTTGCATATTCAGATTTGGGTTGGTGTTTCTTTTCGATATTCCATTTACAAGATGAGTCCATATTTTTCCACGACATTGAGTGATTTCATATTTTTTCCTTTACTTTATAATGAAAAAAAATGGCATTAATTAATTTCATATGTTTGAGGTGTGTTTCACGAAGGCCGAATATTAAGCTAATTAACAAAAATAGTTTTGTCATGTCTCTGATTTGTTTATTTGCTGTGAATTAAAAAACCTAGATGAACATCCTCCATGTGTGGTGATTCCATAATTTTTGCCAGAGGTTGGAAGTTACTTATAACTACTTAACCATCCACAAAAGTAATAAATGCAATAAGTCATATTACAATACTAATTTTTATGCCTCATAATATATTACATTATTTTCCATAACTTTTAAGTTGCCTTTGCAAAGCAACCTAATATAAAACACAAGGAAAGGAACTAGAAATGTGAGGCTATAGCCTTCACATGTATAGCAGGGGTAAAATTGTATCATTGGTTCGATTGATATTTAGTAAGATTAATGTTGTCAGGCACAAAAAAGAAATTAGTTTTGTTTGATACAACATTCACTACCTCAAGTGTTGCAGCTGTGCATTAAGGAGTGATTCAATTGTCAAAGTTTATTATATTGAAAAAGTATGAAGCTGTTTTGACTCATCAACTTTTCTATTTTTTGAAAATAATAGCATGTAATGGTACATGTATGGAATAGACGACACTATGTTGGGTTTGTTTCCATTCTTGCCAGATATTACATATCAGTTGGTTAACAGTCCAGGGTTTCCATTGTTGTATTGTGGGATTTATAATCCACAACATATTTCATTGGGAGACTGGTCTGCGCAGCTGGCAGTACCTGCTCAGTGTGCGAAGCCACACTGTTGTAATACCTTAAGAGTGTAACTTGGCATTTTTGGAAAAAGCAGGGGCATTCCTGAAGAAAAAAGATGTCTAGAAGCATAGGAAGAGTTTTACATTAGCGTTTGGGGGGACAATGGGAAGGAGGGGCTGATGGGAGTCGGATGGATCTACCCCCACATAAAGCAAGGTTTGGGGATACTCCCTCCAGAAATGTTTTGCATTATTCGACAAAAACTGGATGAATTTGTGTTTGCTAACCTGACTGGTCAAAAAGCAGGAACCTTTTGCCAAATTTGTGTTTAACGTTATTTCGAAAAGAAAAGGTTACTAATGTTGATGAAATTCAAAGAAAGTTTAGATCGTTTCAAATCAACTGTGCAGATAATAGATGTCCATACAATTTCATACTGTAGCCTTATTACTCCTTCGTCTTTATCGTGTCTTAATCATTATTGGCAACCTACTGTATTTATTGTTCAGTAAAATAATTATGCGATAAGCTGACTAATCCTTGCGCCCTGGTATCTCAGAGCATCAACTGGGTTTGGCATATCTGCTGGCTCCATTCCTCAGCTGAATTGTACAGTCATGATCCAGGCAAGGAGCCTGAAGCAGATTCAGGGTACAATCCACTGAGTGTGTTTATTGATAGGAATGAGGCAATAGGGGACGGACCAAAGCCTTGAACAAGGAAAGCACAGTCCTGGGGCATGATAAAGACTGAAGAGTCTCTCACCTAGCTCTTACTCTGGACGAAGTCTTGAAGGACTTACAAGTTCTAACACGTTTTCCAACATGGCTGCCAAATAAGGTTGGTGTCAAATTCCCCTGAACAAGCTGTGACATTACTGGACACCATCTTGAAAGGCAAGGTTAAACTGTTTGCAGATGTTTTTGCTTGTCTTCGCTAGACCAAGCGTAGTTTAATCACTCAAGAGGCAAGAACTTGAAGCCTCTGGCTCAACCCCGCAATCTTGAATGTGCCCCAGCTTGGGTAGCATAGCATGGTGGGGGTAAAGAGAGCGCCTCCTCCTGGCCAGTGGCATCCCGGGGCAGAAGCCTGTTGGCTTTAATCCTCGCCAGAGGGCTTACAGGGCTGTAAGACAGCAGGTCCAAAGGGTTTAACAGGAATGTAGTCCCAAATCCTGGAGACCAATGAAGGTTCGGGATGTATTCCAAATAAATTGGGCAGGGGAACAAACTGAAGTAGCAGGTTAACTGGAAAGTGGTCCCAAAAGACCAAAAATAAGGCTCAGGAGTTGCTTCCTATTAACAAATTTCCGCAGAGTAATTGCAGATCACACCATCGTAAAGGTTATGACAATATCCTAAGACGGCTATACAATTCTAAGGTAGAATACATAAACCGACTGGTTGTTTAAGGGTAAAGAGCATGACAATCCACCAAATATGCAACACAGAACTAAGGCTGTAAGCACCACAGGCACACAAGGGAACGTAGCATACAAAGTAATTACACCTGGAAAGGAGAAGCACGTAAGACAGCAAACCAATTAAGAAGAAAATACCACAAGACATGCAGGTTGCTGGAAAGGGGGAGAAGGCCATTAAGGGGACACAATGGTTGCACCGAAAGAGTCTTTTAAAAAATCTTTATTTTATACAATTATATAGAATTATACAATATTGATAGGCTTTGCCTTTGTCATGAAGAAATGGGTTTGGTGTACCAGATAATCTCTCCAGGTGCCAAGAATAATTTAGAAAATATTCATTGGCATCAAATAATGGCCAGAATCAGAATATTTCTTTGCAGTGCAAACTAATGAGAGAAAGCCCACAGATAAATGTTGTAATTGTGCAATCACTATGGAATATACGGACAATATCAGTTAAAAATTTCTTAGGTAGAAAATGTAATGCTGCAGCCAGGACCCCAAAAAGGGTGACATATTTTTTCATCAAGGTAGATGTGGGCAAATAAGTGATAAATTATTAAATCACTGAGATTATAGGTACAAATTCTGAATTCAGCAGTGATAGTGTACAGATTTTTATGGCACTGCTTTGATTTTCGAGTCAGACTTGACAAGATATTAGCTGACAATTATGCATGATTGTGCATAATCTCCGGTCATGCAAGTTTAATTGCAAAATTACCTGAACAAAAAAAAAAAAAAACAGACACTATGAACGTTTTTGACTTAGAAATCTTCAATTTCAGCATTCTGTAAAATAGCCACAGTCTGCTACTTGTGAATGTCAACACTTCTGGGGCATTTACACTCAATATTACATGTTTAAAAGCAAATTAATGCATTAAAATATACAAACCCATTTCCAAAAAAGTTGGGATGCTGTTTAAAATGTAAATGAAAACAAATCTCAAACTGGCATTGTATTCTCAGTAGAACAGTAGAACAACGTAGTATCAGATGTGAAAGTGAGACATTTTACCATGTAATGAAAAATATGAGCTCATTTTGAATTTGATGGCAGCAACACATCTCAAAAGAGTTGGGATAGGGCCATCTTTATCATTGTTTAGAATCTCCTCTTCTTTTAACAACAGTCTATAAACTTCTGGGAAGTGAGACCAGTTGCTGGAGTTTCGGGGGAGGAATGTGGACCCCCTCTTGTCAGATGTAGGATTCTTGCTGCTCAATAGTCCTGGGACTTCTTTGCCGGACTTTTCGTTTTATGATGCGTGTGACAAATGTTTTCTTGTAGTGAATGGTCTGGACTGCAGGTAGGCCAGTTCAGCGCTCAGACTTTTCTACTGCGAAGCCATGTTGTTGTGATGGATGCAGTACTGTATGTGGTTTTGCATTGTTTTGCTGAAATATGCAAGACCTTCCCTGAAAGACGCGTTGTCTGGATGGGAGCATATGTTGTTGTAAAACCTCTATATACTTTTCAGCATTGACAATGCCTTTCCAGATGTGTAAGCTCCCCACACCATAGGTAATTAGTTAACCCAATACCATCAGAGATGTGGGCTTTTGAACTATGTGCTGATAGCAAGCTGGATGGTCCCTCTCCTCTTTAGAACGCATAACAAGGCGTCAGTGGTTTACAAAAAGAATTGAAAAATTTGATTAATTTGACCTCATAACAGTTTTCCATTCTGTCTCTGTAAGGGTTTGTCCTAGCAGTCCCTCCCCCTGCTGCATTCTCCACCTCCACCTTAACGGGCAACAGGTGTGGCTCATTGAGGTGCAGGTGAAGGTTTGGTTATTTAAGGGTTGGCTGTTCCTCAGTTGAGTGCAGCAGCATTCTAGTTTTCAAGTCTTGTTGTGTTGTTTGTGCTGCTGCTCCCCTGATGTTTGATAAAGATTTTTAAATTTTTACTCAGCCTGTGCATTTGGGTCCCTTTTACCTGCTTTTGGGCCCATGGTCACAGTGCCTGCCGGCTTGTCGTTTTCAGCCGGTGGGGCAGATCCATGACAGAATGCTGCTGCCTGTATGAGCAGCAGCAGCATTTTTTGTGCAGGGGCCATTGGGAAGCAGTGTTCCGGAGGGCGCCATACGTTCGGGGTCCGGCTGGTGCCATGCGTACGGGATCCGGCGGTGTGTTCCGGGGTCTGGCTGGGGCCAGGTGTTCCGTATTCTGGCTGGCGCCATGTGTTTTGGAGGCACCATGTGTTGTCTATGTTCTATTGTGAATAAAATGTGGGTTTATGAGATTTACAAATCAATGCATCCTGTTTTTATTTACAATTTACACAGGATTCCCAAGTTTTTTGGAAATGGGGTTGCATATGATGTTCATTTGGACCAAAACTATTTTGAAGAAATAATATTTTAAAAAATGAGTCGATACATTTCAAGATGAAGAATCACCACACAATACACATTGGTACACTGTCACTAAGTGCTTGTTCCTTCTTTCTTTAATCAATATTAACATGTAGATAACAGAAATCTGCTCTCACTCTGTATTCCTTGGTTCTGAGCTGGTTCTGGTTCTTGTTCAAAGTAATAATTGTAGAATAACAACATTTCATGACTTAGTTGCAATCGCACTCTCTCAATTGTGAAAAAGAGAAGGAGAAATTAAGGGACGACAAAGACACATTTTGTTACATTTGCTCGTCAAAATGCCCGTTTAATTTTTTATATTTTTACAGCATGTAAAAATATAGTAACCATGAATTAGACGTACAGAAGCTCCACAAAGCAATACTAGAGGTGAATAATCCAAGTTCAGAGAGTAAAAGTCCTTCCCAGAATATTGTTCCAGCCACTAAAGACCTGTCAGTTGGCACCATTCTTCAGATGGGAGGTAAAACTAACAAGTGAGATCAGCCGGCAGGAGTTTACGGGTGGAATGAAAACATGGTAGGAGTAAGTCTGCAGTAAGTCAGTCTTGTGTTTAACACTGCACTCTGGTGGCAGTGAGCTGTAAGGTTTATCTTGAATTAAAATGTTCTCAGTTCACGACAGGGCAGCTGCTCAGCTATTTGCTCTGAAGGAAGGTGAGACTGGCCATGTGATTCTCCAAGGATTTAACCTCAAACCCGCTGGAGGTCTTGTTATTGAAAGAGTCTTCCTTATCAGGGCTGGGCTACACTCCATCTGCAGTGGGTAGGTTAAGTCCTTCTACCCACTGCACGCTTTCGTACTATTTCATAATAATAGCCACTAGGTCACATGATCACAACCATCCAATCAGCGCACTAATCTTTCCTTAAAATTCAGAATCTATGACATCTTTTGTCATTGGCTCCGGGCGACCCACATGATCAAACATTGATGGTATTCGATGCGCGTCATCAACGTTCGATGTGGCCATATTGTTGACATCCCCACTAATATTCCTGACTCAACTCTATCGAGAGGCTTCTACCTCACATTCTTTAGCGATCGTATCAACCTTGGTTGGTCCAACATGGTTTGCTGTGTGGTTCACGGCTGTTCTAATAAAAGCAAAAAAAAAAAAAAAAACGCGTTAGATTTCTCTGCAATACCCACTGTGAGGAAAAGAGAGGGGAGAGACAGAGAGGAGTTGACCCAGCGGAGGAGAGACCTGTGTCTCGCTAGAATCAATAGGAGAGACTTCAGGCTACTCCTTAATAGCAAAGTCTGTTCCGATCATCTTACTTCAGGTAACGTTAGAGTTAGATAAGCCACTTTCCCCAGTAAAGTGTGAGCATAGTGTAATGTGAATATAGGCCACTAGATAGCAGTATTTACCTTTTTTTAATTCAGCCCAGACTGGAGCTAGGTTTAAAGTTTAGACATGTCCTGGACATGTCTGGGGAAAGTCCCAGAAAATAAAAAAAGAGGTCTAAATGTGGGTGCGGTCTGCAAAAGAGTATATAAAGAGTAGAACTGAGACAGTAAAGTAGTGGGAGAGGTTGCAAGAAGAAGGATACGTGTGATTCCTGTCATTCTGTTCAAGACCTGTGAAGTTTTCTTTTGCAGATTTTTGCCTGTGTTAGAGAATTTTCCTCACCCAGGACATCACCAAGGGACTGTAAATATTTCTATTTTCTTAATCAATCTTGGTCTTAGTTGTAGCTAGTAGTTTAAGTCTTTGTTTGTTCATTAAATGTGTTTAAGTTTTTAAAACTGTGTCTGTCATCCCTTGCTGTTGCTGTTATGTTGTAAATGTAATAACAAATTGGGGCCATAACAATAGCATTTAATCACTGGTAGTTAACGATTTTATTAGTCAGAGATCATTTTGTCAGACAGTGAATGTTGCTTGATGCGATAAATGATGCGAGGTGCAGCTACCGGCGCCTGATATCGGTTTGGTAGGAGGCGACATCAAGACAGCTGATATGACAGTCGAAATTATTAACTTACGAGATTCACGGTGAGCTAAGTTACTGTTGAATGAAGTTAATGGCTACATCCAAAAGCGCCAAAATTAAATCCTCGTTCTGTAGCTACACTGGCAAAACGTCGGGTTTGGCGTCAGCATTAAGATTTTGTATTTGTGTCTTAAGACGCAATAAAATGCCCGGTTTGCACTCTCTTATTGTACAACAGAAATAGCCAGTTAAGACGCCATAAAATTCCCGGTTAAGACACAAAAATACAAAATATTAATGCGGACACAGAGACCGACGTTTTGGACCAAACGCAAGTTTACAGAATGAGGATTTAATTCAGGCACTTTGGGAGGCAGCCAATGTTCGCTTAGTTATATGAAATAGTTATACGACTCCTTACGCCTTCAGCTCCTGCGCCGTGTAGGCGTACACTGTGAGGAGTTAATAGTGGCAAATATCGGGGTAATCCACGGCTGGCAGCAAAGATATATCTCGGCTAAATGCTGCTGAGTTCAATTTATATGGATCGACGCCAATCAAACAAGTTTTCTCGTCGTAGCGCGATGAGGGTGCCATGATGGCTCGTTTAACTCATAATTAGCGCGCCATTATATTTAGCTACATGACCAACTAGCTAGCGAGCTTAAAGGCTACAGTTCGCTCACAATTGAATACTCGCGATCGAGCTGTTTTGCTAGAGACATCGATAACTATAATATTTTAGCTAGCATGCCAATGTTACGTTATTTAGCATCCTAGAGTCGCTTTCACACCGGACGCGAACGTATTTCCTAATCTTATATCACACTGACATACCACGCAGAAGCATGAAAGCCCTTCGGCACAACGGTATATCCTTTTTTTGGGAGTATTTTCTGCCATGATCATCGCGGATTGTTTACCGTTTACATGTTGCTTCCGCTATTCCGTCTGCTGCTGCCGACGCATTTGTAAGCTCGGCACTGATTGGTCCTCAGTCGTCGTCGACTTGCGGTTGACACCTGGTGGCCATTATTATAAAAGAGTACGAAAGTGTGCAGTGGGTAGAAGGACTTAACCTACCCACTGCAGATGGAGTGTAGGCTGGGCAGGTGGTCTTCTCTCCAGAGCCGAGGGGAACACAGACTGCTGCTCCCAGACGCACACTGTATTGTAGAATGTGCGTAGGTCAGGTGGGCTGGGGAGGGGTGTTTGAAACCCATTAATTCTGAACATTTTTTAGTATTTAGTTTATTGTATTTCTGAATATTGAACATGAACTGATTTTTAACCACACCCTTCATGCAGATTTCTGCAGATTTACGGAATCTTTTAATAATATTAACTTGATTTCCAAAGCCCGATTTCCATATGCAATATGCACAAGGGCCATCATAACCTCTTTCACAATCCAGCACTGGAAGGTGTGGTTCTTTGACTAATTCAAACAAATTCTATGAGAGAGCTGCAAGTGGCCATGATATAAAGAGTGACAGTCTGTCTTGAGAGGCTGAGTCAACTTCATTACCAACACAACCACCATGTTGGGGCACTGGTGTGAGCACAAGAGAATGGTGCACGGCAGGCATAATAACATTTTTTGTTTGGTTTGTTTAAGGCATCTGCCTTTATTTTGTAACTGTAAATAAAAAAAAAATAAAATTTTTGTTTTTCATCATATTAACCTATTCCACCAGGGATTTTCAGTGAAGTGCCATTTGAGGTGTAAAAGCCCTTTAGAAAGCTCGCCTTCAAATAAGGATTCAAAGGAAAAACTGAAATATGGCAATTTTGACATCAGTGGAAAGCTTAGAATGCAAAGAATGTAATGTAATTTCAGTCTGTCACGTTATCGATACAAAAAAATGGAAACACGTATGAAACGACAGTACTTTATTGAACGTGTGATGTTAGGAAAGAGGCCCGTTTTGGGTGGCGTCACATACGGGTTTCGCAAGCTCTGCTCCGTTACATGTCAATAGAAATACTATGTCTCTCTCTAAGCTTTATATTTTGTTAAAGGTTAAAATTGAGTCGTACTTTACTTGAGATAGATAAATTATAATGGAGAAACATTTATCTGTCTTTTTTATTTAAACTAATTTTTCTATGTAGGCCTAGTACATTGAAGATTAACATGGACATATAAACAATCAGCCAGAAATTGTGTAAATACGGGGAATGCAGGGTTTCCTCCAGGATTTTTTGAAACTGTGGTGGAGGGCTTCAGCGTCGGGTCTCAGCATTATCAGGTGTGGCCAGTTTTCATTAATCAGCACGTTGGCAATGTAATAATTGAAGTCTATGTGCACGGAGATTTATCAGTTTCACATGCATCACGGTATATTTCACATAGCCTATAGTCTGATAAGGGAGGTGGTTTAGTACTTATGGACAAGAAATCGTATGATGATGAGATTCTTCCGCAACTCGCAGATACATCCTATTATATTAGATTAGATGGTAATCCTACAGCTGCATTCAAACAAGATTGACTATTTCCTTCATGATTCCTTTACAGAGGGTTATGGGTAGTTTTACAGTCAGGGTACTCCATGCAGTCTCACGAGGGTCAAAAATAAAAGTGGTTTAATCAGACCAGTTTGATGGTTTTTCGTTGCCAAGAGGTCCCTCATCATGTTTTTTGGTGTTTTGAGGCATCCAGGTGCCGAAATATTTTGTAGGGCCTGCCAACATTCAGATATATGCTGAAAAATGGAAAACTATGTTCATTCTTAAATTACCCTCTTGAGAAGAAAAAATGCACTCCAGTATCAATCAGTCTGCTAATGTGCATGTACATGAGGACAAACTCTAGTAAAAGCATCACCAGGATTTGAAATGTTCATGGTTGCTGTGGAGTAAATGGACAGATGTTCCTTTTTTCGGAGAGGACATTTTTTGACGGAAACGCTACCTCCATGCAGTCAAATCTGCCTGCACCGGATGGTTGTGCGAGTACAGAGGAAATGAATGCTGCAACTTTGTGCTGACTATTTTAGTGAATTTTATCAGCAGTTATTGAATTCCTTGGCCAAGTTTTATTATAAAACTGACACCCCTGTTTCGGAGAGGACATTTTTTGACGGAAATGACATGATTATTAATTAGACGGTCTCATGATCAACCGACTGTTTGTGTGATAACCAATTTTTTTTATTTCATACAAGTTGGGTCTAGACCATTAAATAATGCGCACCATTGTTGTATGTCATTCATAAACCCAGTGCTGCAGGTGGTGAAACATTAGAGAAAATGAGATGAGACTGGCAAAATCATCCCAAAATGACACATTTTAGCATATTTTTGGCATAAATTATGCGTTTTGAATAATTGTTTCGACGTGGTAGGTAAAACTGGGAGAGCCTATTAATGTGACACAGCTGTATTTAAATACCATTATAATCCACCAATGTAATTGTGTCACAAGTGTGATTTTCAGCCATGTACCCTGACTGTAAAACTACCCATATATAACCCAGTCTGAGTTGAAGTTCTTGACTAAGGATTGTCCTACAATACCTGTTATATATGCCCTACCCAAGGTACGTAAGTCTTTGGAGAGACCTCCTGGCAGGCCTATTGTAGCTAGAAATGACAGTCCACTAGAACCCCTGTCCATTTATCTTCACAGATGTTTGCACCCCCTGGTGGTACAACTTCCATTTTACCTAAAAGATACAGGAGATTTCTTTGAGTGTCTTGCTAATGTTAAGATTCAAAATGCTTCACAAGTATATGTTGTCACCGTGGATGGCAGGATTGTTGAGCTGCACAAGCAAGGCCTCTCGCAACGTGCCATCGCTGCCGAGGTTGGACGCAGTAAAACAGTGATTTTAAATTTCCTAAAAGATCCTGAGGGTTATGGGACAAAAAAGTCAAGCGGTAGACCCAAAAAAATTTCACCTGCACTGAGCCGGAGGATCTTACGGACTGTCCGTGAAGACCCAGGCCAATCTTCAACCCAGATTAAGGCCCTTACTGATGCTGACTGCAGCCCAATAACCATAAGACGGCATCTGCGAGAGAAGGGCTTTAAGAACAAAAAACGGATTCACAGGTCACACCTCCTCCCGCGCCACAAACTTGCGCGTTTGGACTTTGCAAGGGAGCACCAAACATGGGACATTGAGAGGTGGGAGAAGATTTTATTCTCTTATGAGAAAAAATTTATCCTGGATTTAACCTAACAACTTCGACCTAGTTTCCAGGGTTTTATTCATGGCTCCCTTCGAGAGTGGTATATCAAAAACGGGATTATATCAGGATCCAGCTGCTCCAGAAACTCTTATTTGGCCGTGTTGTGTTTGTCACTGACCGCGGAGCCAACATATTCGCCGCCCTCTCCTGGATACACCTGGTTGGACTGTAATGTGCACTTCTTGAATGTCGCCCTGTCAAGTGCATTTGCACCTGGCATGTAGGCTGAAACCACTGAGCTGTCTAAACTGTTGACCAATGCAAAAAACTGGTGAAATATTTTACATTCAGGTCTGCGCAATAAAGAATCCAAAAAAGAAAGCCAAAGAATCACATAGAGGATTTTCGTCATGATAGGAACCTTTCTGTGGTTGACCCCATCGGTGGCTCCCTTGAACAAAACAGCCCCACCTTTAATTATACTGTAGGATCACAGACGGTATCACCATAGGACTCAACCCAATAGCTCTCACTTGAATTTAATGACAAAAAATAGAAGAAATAGAGGATAGCCAAACTACTTGTAAATGGCCTAGTAAGTTTAACAGGATCTAAAAATGGAGGCATCAGCGCTAATCAGAGATTAGATCACAACCAACCAAAGGTTCCCGGCAGTGGCTGTAAAACACACACACAAACAAAAAGAAGGAATATAATAATAATAATAATAATAATAATAAAGCGAAAGTATCAGAGCCAGCAGAAGATAGGGTAGCCTACTACAGTGCTATAAGCCGCAGCATGAATCAATTACCCATCATCTTTATACAACAAAAGATGTTGTTTTAGCCTTTTCTTAAAAATAGAGAATGATTGGGACATTTTAATATAGTCATCAAGCTCATTCCAAATCTGTGGACCCCTGCACACGACACTCAGACTGGTTCGTTTTTGCTGGCGTTTCTTACCAAAAATAAAATGCTTTTTCCTGGTGCCATGTGTGTGCAGTGGGCGGCATATTGGAACAAGGTCACAAAGTTGACCATTTAATCCATAAATTACCTCATACATCAAACAAGCATGATGGAAGATGTTACATTCAGTGAGTCTTAATAAACCATGAGCAGAAAAAAGCAGTTTTGTGGGTGCAAGAAAATGTGACTATGTTAATGCGCGAAGAACTTTCTTTTGGAGAACAAGTAATTTATGTAGGTGACCAGGGAAGGTGTTGCTCCATATGATATTGCAGTAATTTATATGAGGTTCAAATAAAGTTTTGTATAAGGTAAGTAGTGCAGAGAATGGGAGAGAGTGTCTCAGTTTAAAGAACAAACCAACATATTTACACAGATCCCTTGTTACAGAATCAATTCATCGATATGGACCCCCAGGAATTTGGTGGAGTAAACTCTTTCAATATCTTGCCCATTAATGCTAAGAGTAATTGGCAAGTCATTTAAGTAATTTCTATTAGAGCAAAAAAATATATAATTAGTCTTCTTTATATTTAGGGATAATTTGTTACATTTAAACCATGTATCGACTTTTACTAGCTCTTTGTTAAAAGTGTCTTGCAACACCTTTGGATTCATGTGAGACAAGAACAGAGTTGTATCATCAGCAAACAATACTTTGTGTAGAGCAGAAGAATGGACAAAATCATTGATATACAGAAGAAATAAGAGTGGTCCCAATATAGAGCCTTGAGGGACACCATATTTGATGAATTTGCATACTGATTTGTGACCATTGATGCGTACATATTGTTGTCTCCCATACATATAACTTTTGAACCAAGTGAGAGCGATACCTCAGACTCCGTAATGCTGCAATTTATATAGTAAAATCTCTAAATCAATAGTGTCAAAGGCTGTAGATAGGTCCAAGAACACACTTATGCCACAATCCCCTTTATCAATGGCATCGTTAATCCTTTCAATAAGATCTAAAACTGCCAAACCGCCATAATCTTAGTCAGTAGAGTAGACAGTAGATTAGTTAAAAGTCTTTGTTTAATTAAATGTATTTAAGTTTTAAAATTGTGTCTGTCATCCCTTGCTGTCGTAAATGTAATAACAAATTGGGGCCATAAAAAATTATGGGCTCGTCGGGATAGACCATTGTGTGAGTCATTTATTGAAAATCTAACATTTCAAATTGTGAAATTGTTTTTTGAATGTTCCTATATATATATATATATATATATATATAGACAGATCAACAGCAATGGATGATTTCTTGGCATCACCAACCGTAGAGGTTTTGAAGTCTTTTAAAAAGACAGAACTGCAAGAAATATGCAGACATTTAGAGCTGACAGAGGTAAAACCAGCCATGCGAAAAGCAAGACTGGCTAGAAAGATTGTTGAATATTACATTGATGAAAATGTGTTTGCACCAGGCGATCTGGAACTGTTTCCAGTGGAAAATCCAAATATAGAAATGGAACTTAAATTAAAAATGCTAGAGATTGAAAGTGAGGAAAAAGAAAAACAAAGAGAATTTGAGTTAGAAAAATTAGCAAGAGAAGAAAAACAGAGCATTTGAGGGGGCAGAAAGAGAGAAAGAAAGGGAGGAAAAAGAAAAACAAGGAGAATTTGAGTTAGAAAAATTTGCAAGACAGAGAGATTTCGATTGACAGAAATTCGATAGGGAAGAAAAGCTCCAAATGGAGCAGCTAAAAATAAAAATAGCAACTGATAATAAATTTTGGGCTAGCCAGGAGGTAAAACCGGTGCCTCCATTTGCAGAAAAGGATACTGACAACTATTTCCAGTGTTTTGAAAAGGTAGCTAAAAGTTGTCAGTGGCCAAAGGAACAATGTTGCAAACTGTCCTCAAGGGTAAAGCTCAACAAGCCTTTTCGGCTTTGTCTGCAGATGATTCCTTTGATTATGAGGTTGTCAAAAAGGTTATTTTGAGAGCTTATGAGTTGGTTCCAGAGGCTTACCGACAGAAATTCAGAGGTCTGAAGAAATCTGACAATCAGACTTATGTGGAATTTGCTAATGAGAAGAAGGTTTGCTTTGAGCACTGGTGTACTTCTATGGAGGTCAAGGATGATTTCAACTCACTAAAAGAGATGGTGTTAGTTGAAGAATTCAAGAACTGTGTTAAAGATGACATTAAGACCTATTTTAATGAGAAGCAAGTACTGACTTTGCAATCAGCTGCCAAATTTGCAGATGAATATGTTCTCACACATAAGTCCAAATTTCAGTCTAGCAGTAACAATAGATGGTCCCAATTTCAGAAGAAAGGTAACGGTGATACCCAAGATTACTCACCCAAAGACAAATCAGAAATCCAGTAACAGGTCTGATCAAAGTGTGAAAGCTGACAGTGACAAAAGTGGTCTAGTTTGCAATTATTGCAAGAAATCTGGTCATGTTACAACTAACTGTTGGTTCCTTAAAGCTAAGAAAGAAAAAGAAAAGGATACCAAACCAAATGCCTTTGTGAAAACAAGGTTAGAAACCCCAGTAGTAGATGAACAATCTGCTAAATCGCCTGCTCCTTGTGGGGCTAAAAAGCCTGATACTGCTGACTTTGTGAGGGAGGAATTTCTTCCATTTGTGTCAGAGGGATTTGTGGCTCTGAATGAGCATTCTCCTCCTGTCCCCAAATACAGTATATCCTTAGGGATACCGGAGCTTCTCAGTCACTTAAGTAACTTGGAGTTACGTGATGAGACCGCATCTGGGGATTTCATGCTTGTTCAAGGTATTGAAGGAAGGACTGTATCTGTACCCCTGCGCTCTGTATTCTTGAAGTCAGATTTAGTTGCAAGACAGGTAAAGGTGGGACTTATGTCAAGTCTACCTATCAAGGGTGTTTCTCTGTTGCTAGGCAATGACCTGGCTGGGGGCAATGTAGTTCCCCCTGTTCATCTTACTTCACAGCCGAGCACTGAAAATGGCGATGAAGACCCATCTCTGTATCATTTCTGTGCAGTGACTCGTGCTATGGCTAAGAAGGCTAAAGAAGAAGATGATTTAGTGTCATCCAGCACATTGAATAGTCAGGACTCAGGTGGTTTGCCTCATGACTCTGTTCGGCCTACTATAGTTTCTCCGCTTGAGGACTTATCAGATACTTTAATCAGTTCTCTGCTCAGCCAACCAGATGGGTCTGGTGATTCTGATGTGCCTGGGGACTTGTCTCTGTCCAGAAAGCGGTTGATTGAGGAGCAAACTAATGATCCGGAAATTTGTGTACTAAAGAGGAGAGCCCTTCCTGATAAAGAAATAGACACAGTTCCAGTTGGGTATTCTCTCAAGGATGGAGTGTTGATGCGGAAGTGGCGCTCTCCTGATATCCCTGCCAATGCAGATTGGGTAGTGGTTAGGCAAATTGTTGTTCTGAAGGTCTACAGGAATGAGATCTTAACAATGGCTCATAGTTTACCTTTAGAAGGTCATCTTGGTGTTAACAAGACTGTTGATAAGATCATGAAACACTTCTTCTGGCCTGGACTTCAGAAAGATGTTTCCAACTTTTGCAAAAACCTGTCATACTTGTCAGGTAGTTGGAAAACACCAGTTAGACCCACCTGTAGGTCCATTGCAGCCTATCCCAGCATTTGGGGAGCCCTTCTCTAAGGTCATTGTTGGTTGTGTTGGTCCACTACCCAAGACTAGATCTAGAAATCAGTACTTGTTGACAATCATGTGTGCATCTACCAGATTCCCTGAAGCCATACCTCTACGTAACATCAAGGCAACTGCAATCTCAAAGGCTTTGATAAAGTTCTTCGCGTTGTTTGGCCTTCCCAGGGAAATTCAGTCAGACTAAGGTAGCAATTTCACTTCCAGATTGTTTCAGCAGGTGGTGTACGAACTAGGTGCGAAGCAGATTATTTCTAGTGCGTATCATCCAGAGAGTCAGGGTGCCTTAGAGCAGTTTCATTCCACTCTCAAGACAATGATGAGGACTTATTGTTATGACCATGAGAAAGACTGGGATGAAGGTATTCATTTGCTTTTGTTTGCAGCTAGAGAAGCAGTGCAGGAGTCTACTGGATTCAGTCTGTTTGAGCTAGTGTTTGGCCATGAAGTGAGAGGACCTTTGCTATTGCTGAGTGAACAATGGCAAGAGAAAGAATCGCATATCAGTCTGTTAGACTATGTTAGCAAGTTCATGGAAAGACTGCATGCAGCTTGTGACCTCGCCAAAGCGAACTTGAAATCAAGTCAGGGAAAAATGAAAACTTGGTATGATCATAAGGCAAGAAGCCGTGAGTTTAAACCAGGAAACAAGGTTCTTGTGTTGTTTCCCTTGCAGTTCAATCCATTGCAGGCTAGATTTCATGATTCCTATGAAATTCTGACAAAATTCAATGATCTCAATTATATTGTGATGACTCCAGATAGGAGAAAGCCAAAACAGTTGTATCACATTAACATACTGAAGCTTTATCGTTACAGAAATGCTAGGGTTGCAGCTGTCACTTCAGATTCTCCTATGGTCGAGACGTGTGAAGAGGAGGGGGAGTTTCAAGATAATGAACCTAGAATTAAAGCTGAAGTTCTTTCATGTAAATTGTCAAATTCGAGCACTTAGAACCCTTACAGAAAGATCAGTTTGAGAGGTTGATCAAGAAATATAAAGATCTATTTCCTGATGTTCAAAAGAGAGTTTCTATAGCCTCTCATGATGTAGATGTTGGTGATGCCAAACCAATAAAACAGCATCCGTGCCGGATGAATCCTGAAAAGAGAAAGATTGCTGAGAAAGAGGTTGGGTACATGTTAGAACATGATATTATCAGACCCTCCAATTCAGACTAGAGTTCACCCTGTGAACTGATTCCAAAACCTGATGGAAGTACTAGATTCTGAACCGATTATCGCAAAGTCAATGTTGTAACTAGAACTGATGTGTTTCCAATACCTAGGATTGATGATTGTATCGATAGAGTAGGGCAAGCAACGTTTCTGACTAAGATTGATTTATTGAAGGGTTATTGGTGTGTCCTTTAACTGAGAGGGCCAAGAGCATCTCTGCTTTTGCCACACCTTCTGGGTTGTACCAGAATGAAGTCCTACCCTTTGGCATGAACAATGCCCCAGCCACGTTCCAAAGGATGATACAGTTTACAATCGCCAGATTGGCACACACGGGTGCGTACATCGACGACCTGATCACATGGAATGACTCCTGGGAAGAACATCTGAATGATGTAGAGACGTTCCAGCGCTTGAACCAGGCTAACCTGACTGTTAACCTGAACAAGGATGACTTTGGTTGTGCTACTCTCACGTATCTTGGCTACGTCATAGGCCAGGGTAAGGTGGCACCCATAAATGCTAAAGTCCAAGCCATCATGGACTTTCCAGTTCCTGACAACAAAAAAGCTTTGCGCTGTTTCCTTGAAATGGTTAGGTACTACCGCAAGTTCTGCAAGAACTTTGCTGAGATTGCTCTCAGTCTCACCAAGCAACTGAAGAAAGGGGTAAAGTTCACTTGGGATGAAGCATACCAAAGAGCCTTCGATCGCCTGAAGTGTCTGCTGTGTCACTTCTCCGTGCTCAAATCTACTGACTTCAACAAACCGTTCTCCATTGAGGTCGATGCTCCTACAGAGAAGTGACTCTGATGACATTGAGCATCCCGTGGCATACTTCTGTAGCAAGTTCAATCGCCAACAAAAGAACTATTCCACAATTGAGAAGGAGCTGTTGGCTCTGGTTCTATCCTTACAACACTTCGAGGTTTATGTTTGTACAGGGCAAACGCCAATGATTGTATATACTGACCACAATCCGTTAATGTTTTTGAGGAAGATGAAAAACAAGAATCGGATATTGTTGAATTGGAGTTTGATTTTACAGGAGTTTGACTTGGAAATTAAGCATGTCAAGGGTACTGACAATGTAATTTATCCCGTGTTTGAGTATGTTTATATATCACGTGTTTATTAGCATATTCTATTTTATGTATATATATATATATATATATATATATATATATATATATACACACACAGGTGTCTACTTAACCATTTTTGTATTGAAAAGAAAAATTTTACTTTTATGAGTCAAGATTTTTCCCTTTTGGAATGGAGGTGTAAAGTGAAAAAAGCCAATAGATGGCAGTATTGACATTTTTTTTTGTTAAGCCCAGTTTGGAGCTCGGTTTTGGGCATGTCCTGGGCATGCCTCAGAGGGGAAAGTCCCAGAGAATTGAAGAAAGTCTGGAAGATGGGAGAGGGGTTGAAAAGAGTATATAAGGAGAAAAATTGAGAGAGTCAAGTAGTAGGAGAAATTGCAAGGAGAAATGGTGGAAGGATACATTTGACCAGACCTGTCACTCTTTTCAAGACCTGTGAAGCTTGTTTTGTGGATTTTTGCCAGTGTTGGAGCATTTTCTTGTCCCAAGACATCTCAACAAAGAAAACCCCATCTCAGTTACCAAGGGACAGTAACTATCTCGTTTTTTTGATATTCCAATCTTGGTCAGGCTTTGTTTGATTAAATTTGTTTAGTTTTAAAATTTTTTCTGTCATCCCTTGCTGTCCGACATGCAATAACAAATTGGGGCCATAACAGCTGTGTGATGGTTGTGTGAAGTTTTTGATAAAACACAGTGATATGTGAATTTATTGTGTGGTGTTGTCTATCTGCTGATTGTGTTCTCTATAATGTTTCTTATTCAGGTCTCTCTTGGAAAAGAGACTTTTATATAATCATGTGATTGAGGTTAAGGTAGAAAAATAAATAAAATACAGAGGAAGAGAATAGAATAAGAAACAGCCTTTATTTCATTCAAAACTCAATGAAAAAAAACAAAATAGGAGTGCAATTCCTGACCAGTGCGTCAAAAGACATGCAGGCCAGGGAAATGAAACAAATCCCATGAATCTCTCTATTAATAGCCTCTAAAATGACATGTTTTCTCCTGTGGGATGGGAGAAGACACAAAATCAATGCATCTCTATCATTGCGCATGGATAATTTCCCTAAAGTTTTACGGGTGCGGGCGGGAGTGTAACACATATTGCGGTTGTGGGCGGTCAGAATTTCAGCGGGAGTGGGATGAAGAAATCAGTCCCGCACAGGGCTCTACCTCTCAACTTCTTTCAAAATGTACATGCAGTTAAATGGTTGCCAACTGGATCATTTTTGCGACAGCTTAGCATAGTATTTAAAAATAAAAGTAGCACAGGGTAGTGTTTCAAAGAGGGAAGAATACATTTGTCAACCTAAAAAAATACTGCTCACGTATTCTTTTTGGCAGAATACAAACCATAAAGATATACAGCTATATTGTATTCATAACACTTATTGTAGTGCACTAAAATGTGGCTTTGTGGCTCAATTTTATTTGCTGTCCATAGTGATGTTTTCTTTCTTATTTAGGCCTTTTCATCATTCTTGAAGCTGCATGGTGGCAGTTGTCACGGGCCCAGTGATAGGTAGAGCCTCCATCTTTTACAAAATCAGAGACCGTCTTACGTCCTTCAATATTTATTTTTTTGCCAGGCTGTTTAAAAAAAAAAAAAAAAGTTACAGTCACATTACAGAAAATCATCAGTTTTACAAGTCTGTCATTACACTTCTTCATTTTGAATCACGTGGTTAGTATTGGTCATGTCACTTTTTGCCACAATGTTGGTTGACATGCAAAGCATACAAAGAATTTAACATACAGAGACAGTAAATCCACACAGAAGGAACGATGTTGCGTTGATATAGTTCGCCTATTGGTAAGTCATTGCAGAGACATCGCTTCTGTCTGCCTGATATTTTCCTGCTGTAAATGCGATGGCATGCTCTATACCTTTTACCTACGTTTTTCAGAGCATAAGTCAACCTTTTCTTTTAATCAGGTGGTTACTGAAATCAGTGGTCAGTTGAACAAATGAGGGAAAGGAAACCAATAAACAAGTGCAGGCTCATTCTTCTTATTTTAAGATTTAAAATTTAATTATTGGCACTCCTGGTTAAGATGTGTCCTTTGGCTTCTAATAAATTCTGTTTTTTTTTCTAAATAATATAGGACCACAATGAAAAAAGTGGAAAATCCAACCTTTTATTCAAGTGCATTTATTCAGTGGGAAAATAATCCCACATTAACCCCTTTGCACAGAAGCCAAATCTGGCTTTTAGGTGTTACCTGATTTAAGGCTTTATAATTCAAGATTGCAGCTTTACAGACAGAAAAACTTTGGCTCAATTGAGTCTAGACACTTGAAGCATTTAGACTCCCAATTGTATTTCAGTTTATTTTTATGATTTTGGTGGAGAAAAGAGGCTGCGAACACAAAAAATCTTCATGAAAATTCAACTTTGAAATAACAAAAAAATAATACTGACAATTGAAAAACTGCTGGGGCTTAAAACTATACATTTCTGGAATCATAAACTTCTTGACCCCAAGTACAACTCATCTTGAACATTACATTCTAGATTACTCGCTTGCTATGAGCCAAATTAGACGGCTATCCAGGTTTCTCCCCAAAGTCTGAGATTCATCAAAATGATTCACTGTCAAATCATACATTAATCATATATTTAACATAAATTAACTTTTGGGGCATGAAATTCAGCATGAACTAATGATTTTCTGGTTGAGTTTGGCATGAATTTATCAATATCAGCGCAGTTGAACATCATTGGTCACCAGTAACCTCTCCAAACACAAAACATGCCTTTTCTTAATAATAGAGATGACAATTTTGTCTATTTTTCTTCAAAGTCCCCCAAGCATTAAATAAAATGCTGATTAAACAGCTATAACATTCATGCTGCAATGAAAAGCTGACCGCTCTCACATCCAAGCTCATAACCTTACACCTTATAAGGGTAAAAACTCACTAACTCTGTAAAATCTGATTTCTGAAATATAACTTATTTTAACAGAACAGAAATTTGACTTTCAGGAAAAATCAAACGACATATGCCTCCATATTCAACAGAATGGTGTAATGAACGTACCGAGGGATCTACCGACGTGCGTGGGCTGCAGGCATTTAACCTCAGCATTCGATGTCTTTAAACGCGGTATAAATTCTACAGCAAAAAGCCATATTGAGCAAAATGCAAACAGAGTAGAAGTATAACCGGTTTTCTTCATTGATGCCCTCCTCCAGAGACAGATGTATCGGGTAGAAGGAACCCTCCAGTGCTATTTTATTCGGAATTATTCCCATTGACCGCGTCCATACAACATTTATCTCGTAAATGAAACTGAACACTTCAGGCCGGTTTCTGGCGTCTTTGTTTCTTTGATATTGCATCATTTTCAGCTGCACAACCGTGGCCAACATTCGAAGAATACAACCGACCTTACTTTTACGCTTAGCTTTGTATCCTATTCTTATTGTCCGATCAATGTATTTCAGTTATTGAGTAAAGTTTAAACACTCGGGAATTGGATAAGAAACGAGTCTATTAATACATTACAGGGGAAGCTTCACGAGGTCGTGAACTATGACTGTAGAGTTACGCAGATGAATCTGAGTTTATAATTGAGTGACTGGCTATCAACACCAGTACTTGGGTGGATAGAAGGGAGCGCTGAATTTGTCAATAAAAGAATCTATGCGTTAATCCATGGGAGGGAACTACGCATATTTTGTGTGTGATGACTGTAATTGACAGTAGAATGTGAGAGAATCAATTCTATGTCGGATTTGTTTGCTTCACAAAACGTATTTTTTAAAACACGTATTTCAGAATCAGAATCAGACGACTATTTGTCCTAAAAAGGCAATTCAGTTTCTCCAGTCTACCGGGGAAGGTAGACTGCAGCGGGCCGCACTCTGAGAAGCGCCCCGGAAACAGTATTGGAATACTGTTGGCTCACTGTTGCTAAAATGGTTGCTACAGAGTTCTAAGTTTTTTTCTGTCGCAAGTGATAATTTTTTTAAACTACTGGATCGATACTATGGGCAAGGATATTGACCAGTTTGCACATCAGGCTTAGCTGAGGAGTTTAATTCATGCAACTCCTGAAATACAGGGATTGGAGGGAACTTCCCAATACTCTAAATCGCGTTTCAGCTCTGCCTGCTTGTGAATAATCAATAGCTGATCCGGGGGTGCCATCTCGTGGTCGAGTACAATAACTAAGTGCTTAAATTTGAAGTTTTATAGAGGTAAGCGTCTACATCTGCAGAAAGGGGTTAAGAAATAATTCTTTTACATCAAATCATGTATGCCACAATTATTAGCACCCCTGATGTTAATACAAAAGTACTTTGTACAACCCCTTTTTGCCAACAAAACAGCACCTAATCTTCTCCTATAATGTTTCACAAGATGGGAGAATACAGAAAGAGGGATCTTCGACCATTCCTCTTTGCACAAACTCTCTAAATTATCCAGCGACCTGGGTCCTCTCCTCTGCACTCTCCTCTTCAGCTCACTCAACAGGTTTTCAATGGGGTTGAGGTCTGGGGACTGAGATGGCCATGGGAGGAGCTTGATTCTGTGTCTGGTGAACCATTTCTCTGTTGATTTGGCCAAATGTTTAGGGTCATTATCTTGCTGAAAGACCCAGTGACGACCCATCTTTAGCTTTCGGGCAGAGACCACCAGATTTTGATTTAAAATGTCCTGGTATTTAAAAGCGTTCATGATGCCATGCACCCTAGCAATGTTCCCAGGGCCTCTGGAAGAGAAACAGGCCCACAGCATCACCGATCCTCCCCCATACTTCACAGTGGGCATGAGGTGCTCTTCTGCATATTCATCTTTTGTGTTCCGCCAGACCCACTTAGAGTGTTTGTTGCCAAAAAGCTCTCTTGATCTCATCTGACCAAAGCACACGGTACCAATTGAAATCCCAGTACCGCTTAACGAACTCCAGACGTTTGCATTTATGTTTGTGAGTGAGAAAAGTTTTTTACCGTGCATGCCTCCCAAACAGGGTTATTATAGTTAACGAAAACTAAGACTAAAACTAAAACTAGCTGTGAAAAAATAATTTAGTTAACTGAAATAAAAATTAAAATGTAAATTTTTTGAAAAACGAAAACTAAATAAAAACTACAATGGACAATACAAAACTAACTAACTAAAACTAAACTGAATTGCAGATAAAATTAGCTTCGTTTTCGTTGATAGTTTCGTTTTCTCCCTCGTTACTGTCCTGTTCAGTCAGAGTTAACCGGTTGCTTCCAGAGGGGGGAAGGATAGCGGCTATTAGCTGCCGTAGTTGCTGCAGGCGTCAGCCGAAGATGATGCTTCACGTGCACAATTCAGCCAAAAGGGTCTAGCTGCAAACGCACGGAGGAGTGGAGCTCCACTACTTCTCTAATTCAGCGCCTTCATAAGGGCTCACAGTCCATTTGGGCCCACAAAACCCACAGTAGACGCCATGACAAAATTATTTGGAATAGATTTACCTAATGTTAATACTAATGCATCAGAGCCACTAAGGCATGCAATATTGATGAAATACATTTCAGTAACCCCCTTCTTTGAAAATGGTTCAATCCATGCTTCATGCTCGTATTGGAAAATTGTTAGTGCGTTTTTTTCTGGCGAGGTCGCGAACTAAGGCAGCAAACAGGGATCACCGTCCTTGCGAATATGATGTCCAAGAGCAAACAAACAAACTCACACAAATCTGGACGCCAGAAAAGACTAGAGGGAGGACAGGAAGAGCAAAGCAGGGGTCCAGAACAGTACAAAATTCTTTTCAAAGAGAGGTGAGAGTATTAAACTAGCTTGCTGTGTTAGCTGTTCAGGCTAGCTATTCAGCTGCTAACGTTACGTTAAAGTAACATGCAGTCAGCTGAGTTAATAATCGCCTGACAAGAATGACATTATTAACGGTATCATAAACAGAAAAGATCGGTATGGTTATCATTCGCCAGCCATCATAATATGCCGTCAAAAAATTTGGTAGCAGCAGCCTAGGACACGTTCCTCCGTCCTTATGAGTGGTTACTGCATACTCAGCTCTCTCTAGCTGTAATTGACTGTACACGCTAGGTTTGGCTAGCGAACTACATGTAGTCAGTGCGGTAACCTTTGGTGTAACTTAAATAATCGCTTGTCAAGGCTGACATTACCTTTATCTTAATTGTTTAATAAAACTAAACTGCTACGTTAGCCTGTTGGCATAAGTCTTGCTCACGCAGGGGGTCATTTTACAGAGCTTGCCCTCCTCCTAACAATAGCAAAATGAAGCTGGGTGCTTAGAGCTATGGTACTGAGAAGCCCATTTAGATTCTGTTTATTCCAAGACTCGGTAGGTTAGTTCTTAATCAGTTGTTCCATGGAACATAACCATAAATGTTTACGAAAGTAATATGAAATGGAACAATTAAACCTTAATGCACTGCTACTTCAGACCCAGCAATAGATCCTCACCACCAACAGTCTGAATGTTTTTGATGGTGAGTAAATAAGTGAATAAGACAACTAGTAATTCATAATTCACATGATGATACTCTCTTTGTTGAGTGGTTAATTTAAAAAAAGGAAAAATTGGGTGTATTGCATTAGGCACTGTCAAGAACACTGAGAAACAGAAAAATAATGAATAACATCATGATATATTTAAAGAGTGGCAATGTAAAGTCGGGGGCGGCGGCCCACGCCGAGGGGCCCCAGAATTCCAAGCAACTGCCCTGCGCACATACAGTGAAGAAGATGGTTAGCTCTCAAAACATGGCAAAAAACTGTGGAAATAACTGAGCATGATGACTGTATGGGGTGAGATGGATTGGATTTTTTTTTTCCCAGTTATATTAGTATCATCAGTGTCACATGTTAAAAAAGATGATGGTTAAAGAATACAGGATTAATAAAGGACTTGGTAAAAACATATTTGCTGTCATACATTCTTTTATCCTTGTCAGCTTCTACAAATTAAGGCCTTCCTCTTAATAGCAGAAAAACTAAAACTAAGACTAAAACTAAATAAAAACTAAACTAAAACTACTGAATTCCTCAAAATAAAAACTAAACTAAAACTGCTTAATCACTTGTTCAGCTAACTAAAACTAAACTGAAATAAAAAAGCAAACTTTAAAACTAAATAAAAATAAAAACTAATAATTTCAAAACTATATTAACCTTGCTCCCAAACAGCTTGTTGGCATGTAGATCACGGCTGATGGTTGTTTTGGAGACTTTGTGACCCCAAAATGCTACCATTTGTTGCAATACTTTAACAGTGAGCTTTGGAGAACTTTTTATTTCTCTTACCATCCTCCTCACTGTGCGTGGTGGCAAAATAACCTTGCGTCCTCGTCCAGGCTTGTTTACCTCTGTTCCAGTTGTTTTAAAATTCTTAATGATTCCTCTGACAGTAGATATAGTCAGGTGCAGGCGAGATTTTTTTGTAGCAATTGCCTGACTTGCGAAGGTCGACACACATCTGCCTTACTTGAATGGTGTGTTCCTTTCTCTTTCCCATGTTGAAGAGTGGATAAGAGAAATGGCCCCTGTGTCACGTCATATTTACAGCCCAGGGAAACAGGAAGCGATGAATTACTAATTAAATGTTCCTAGATACTCTGATCAACTTTGTAAACTACTGTAGAAATGACAAATACTTCAATAACATTTATTTCCCAGGAATTGTTAGGGGTGCCAATAATTGTGGAGCAGGTGATTTTATGAAAAATAATTATTTCTTAGTCAGGGATTTTTTTTCCCTTAAAATTCACTTGAGTTGAAGGTTACATTTTTCTACAATTTTCAGTGTGAGAGTATGCTTCTGCAATAAAAATTGAATTTATTTTAAGGCTTTAAACACATCATAACGATAACTGTATCTGCCAATTTTCACCCTACAGTCCTACTGCTTTTGAAAATGAAACACAATTAAAAGTTGATGTTCCTCCCTGATACCGAGGTCGCTGCTATGTGGGGTACTTTTTCTTATAGCATTATGACCATGTCATGAATTGGGGTCACAAGCGTTTGTAAATCAATCAACATGGCGGAATGCTGTAATTTGGCTAATTAGCATATTTTTGTGACGTAGATTGAAAACGAAGATAGGTGGACCTGTATTTTAAGAACAAAAAGTTCAATGACTTTGACATGGATGCCTGAATGTGATTAGCTGTGCCAAAATCAAAAGTGATTCCTGTCCATTTGCTGAAACTCACCTTCCACCTGCTGCTCATGTGACCTGCATCAACCACAACCGTCTTGGACTTGATCCCAGAGTTTTTACCTTTGTGAATCAGCCACCGGCTTCCATCATCCAAGGTTACTCTGAGCATTAAAACACAAAGGTTTCATGAGAGCATTGTTTGGGTGAAACACGAAATAACTTAGCATTTATCATTGAAAGTTGAGTAATGTGGGCACAGGTTATTACACTAAGATTATACGGTGATCAAGAATATTTTGCAGAAATAAAAATGGTAAAAAATTGAATCATAGCAAAAGCAAACGTAATTAAAGCTGCAAGCAGCGTTGAACGGGCCCTCGCCCCCATGCGCACGTTGGGGTTGTGGTGAGATCCTGATGGGTGCAGCATGGTCTCTCAATGTTTAGTAATAAATCTGGTTTTGAATGGATGAAATCTCTAGGAGGAGTGCGTTAAAATACAGTATGTGGAAATCAGGCAAAAATGACACGTTAAAATCAAAATGGCCGACTTCCTGTTTGGAGTAGACGAATGATGCCAGAGACTTTTTTTTGCGTTTTGGCCAAATACATATGTGTACCAATTTTCATCTTTCTACTCCAAAAGAACCCCTATGGGTGGGGGTTTTTGAAAATTTCAAGGGGACGCTGTCGAGGCATTTTGCAGCCCTTATAGGCAAAGCCCCAATGAGATGTGAGAGCTTGCCACCCTTAACCGGCATATCAATTTCCATGATGAAACAAATTCATTAAGAACATCAAAAACCCAAACGTATTTTCATGGCGAGGGATCCATTGTCAACGCATCGCCACACGGAAGCCATTACTCGAAGCATCACACCATTCGTAAGGTAGTTCAAGCAACTTCTTCTACATGTTGTACAGGGGGAATAAAGTTGATGGGTTCAACTATATGTCATCAGTACAAGTGAAAGTAAAAACTGGTCACTTCCTGTTAGTAGCCACACCCACTGACCTACAGACCTGCTGAGCACAACTTTTGATCAGCATTGATAAATCTGGTTTTGAATGGATGAAATCTCTAGGAGGAGTGCGTTAAAATACAATGTACGGAAATCAGGCAAAAATGACACGTTAAACTCAAAATGGCCGACTTCCTGTTTGGAGTAGACAAATGAAGCGCGAGACTTTTTTGTGTCTTGGCCAAATAAATGTGTGTACCAATTTTCATCTTCCTACCCCAAAAAAACCCCTATGGTGAGGGGATTTTGAAAATTTCAAGGGGGCGCTATCGAGGCATTTTGCTGCTCCAATGGGCAAAGCCCCAATCAGATTTGAGAGCTTGACACCCTCGACCTGGCAATTAATTTTTATGATGATACAAGTTTTTTAAAGACATCAAAAACCCAAACGTATTTTCATGGCGAGGGATGGAAAGTCGCCGCGTCACTACACGAACGCCATTATGCGTAGCTTCACAGCATTCATAAGGTAGCTTCATCTATTCGTTCTGCATGTAATAGAAGTGGAATGAGGTTGGTATGTTCAACTATGTGTCATGAGTACAAGTGAAAGTAATGACTGATCACTTCCTGTTACCACAGGGGGGCGCTAGTTCCAAAGTTCGAATTTAATGTATCTGGATGTTCAGGGCGGAGCAATGATCATGTCCAGCAAGTTTGAAGCTACTACAGTCAAGTATGTGGGCATGAGAGCATTGGGAATCCCAAACATATTTTCATGGCGAGGCATCCAAAGTCGCCGCTTCGCCACACGGACGCCATTACTCGTAGCTATACAGCGTTTACAATGTAGCTTCATCAACTTGTTCTGCATGTTTTAGAAGTAGAATGAAGTTGATGGGTTCAACAATGTGTCATCAGTACAAGTGGAAGTAAGTAGTGGTCACTTCCTGTTACCACCGGGGGGCGCTATTAGCAAAGTGGAAAGTTAATATATCAAGTTGTTCAGGGCGGCACCCTCATCATTTTCTGCAAGTTTGAAGCTTCTAAAATCAAGTGTTTGGATGTGAGAGCATTGTGAAATTTTTTCCTCAAGTCACTAAAATTTGTCACACCCTAGCAGCCACGCTCTTTGAGCTGCAGATCTGCAGAGCACAACTTTTGATCACCTTGGCCTCACAACGATCTCTACCAAATTTGAAGTTGATTCGGCGAAATCCCTAGGAGGAGTTCGTTTTAAAATTCAAAAATTCAAATCAAAATGGCCGACTTCCTGTTGGGTTTAGGGCGTGGCTGCAATGAAGTTTTTTGCATGCCTTGTTACAAAGCATATAACTACCAAATTTCGTCTGCCTACGACAAAGTAACCGAATTTCCCTATGGGAACTTTGAAACGTGTTTAGGGGGCGCTATTTCGGCATTTGGGGTCAAACCTGTATGACCGCATAAAAATATCAAATTTCGGATGAGGCCGGACGTCTGTGGAAAGTTAGACGCGTTTTCACCATTGGGAAAGGGGCGAAATTGGCCCTTGAAATGTCGGAGTAATAATAATAATAATAATAACTAGGACTGCCGCGGCAGTACTTAGGTCTTCAAGACTTCCGCTTTGACTCAGACCCCAAATCTTATCATGTAAAATTCTTCAATCAAAAGAACAGTAAACATATTCCCTTTTTCGGTGAAGTAGAATGTACAAAAACGGTGAAACATGATCTTGTATTAAATATATTTATTTAAAAATAACAAGCCAAATTGACTATGGGTTTAAACAATTTTCAACAATATTGTGAACAATTTTAAACAATAATCATGTGTAAAATTGAATTCAACTATCTCTGACTGGGAGTCTCTCTGTGCTGCCTTGCACTTGCATGGGACTGGCTCCCAGTCTAACTCTGTCCCATTTTAAGAGTTTTCCTGTCGCAAGTAGGGTACGCATCGCATTTTGCGACTTAACTATCAACTTTTATATCATATGGTTCTTAAGGGGATTGTAGATCTCTCCATACTGAACAGTTTGCAACAAACGGATTTGAAATCGGGTGTATTTTGGCTGAGATATGACTCTTTGAACGTGTGCTCTCCTTACACTTGCCAACTTCAATGTCAGATAACTCAAAAACTATAAGAGATATTGTTCTGAAAAAAGTACATGAAATGTAAAATTGAATTCCCTACAGATGTTATGTTGAACATAAAGTTGTCCGATGCATAAATGTGACGCTAAAATTCACGAATCGTGAAATTCATGAAAAAAATGAACTTTTGAGTATAAAATTATTTATTAAAAAACCTATAAATTTTTATATGATAATGTTCTTAAGCGGATTGTTAAACAGGACATCTTAAACACAAAGAAAGAATCAGTTTCAAAATCGGTTGAAAAATGTCCGAGTTATGCCCCTTTGAAGATGTAGCCGAAAATTCGAATTTTTCCCGTGGGTCAAGTTCAAGGGGAGATAACTCAAAAACTATTTGGATTTTCAAAATGCCTTACACAATTTTTAAAGTCCACTCAATGTAGGTTAAAATGATATATAATAGAAAGCTGTATGAATTGCGGTTCTGGAGAAGAAGATTTTTAAAGACGGGTGGGGTCAAAACCGGGAAGTTCACTCGGAATTTCAGTTTTTATTTTTTTACGGAAAAATGAGCATACCGGCTGAAGTTGGTCATATGATAAAAGTTGTAGAACATGATGAAACCTACTTGAGGAATTTTTCAAAACATTTTTATCTCGAGATATTTCGAGATATTTCCATTGAACAGTTTTTACGTTTTGGGTTATCTCCCCTTTTTGGGGCAAAAATTCAAAAATCGGGCCCTGTTATGCACAACTACATCATAAAAGCTATCATTTCAGAAAGTTTCATACAAATCAGTCCAGTGGTTACTTCAGAATCGTCCGGACAAAAACGAGGTAACAAAATAATAATAATCCAAAATCTAAAACCAATAACAATAGGTCTTCAGACATTCGTCTTGAAGACCTAATAATAATAAACAGCATGATTTCAATAGGGTCCTCCGCGGACGACTTACAGTCGTGCTCGGGCCCTAATAATTGAAGCTTTTATTGTCAAACCTTTTATTAATGCATTTATACTTTTTGTTCATTGCATCGTTCATGAAAAGAAAGACTAAATACCAAATCAGGTGACACCATTAAATTTCCTGAAACAATGGAAACATATGTTCGCAACACTGTGCAAGTACAGTAGTGTGCAGGGATGCTTATACATCACCATTTTGCTCTAAAAGGGGGCCTAATATATTACCTATCTGTATTTTGATTTTGGTTTTTTTTTGGTGAAAACGCACTGAAAATACGATTGTAGGAAATGAGAACAAAAAAAATTAATTCCCACAACCACTGAGGGAAAAAATATGTGCGCAGGATTAGGAAAGGGGGTCACTTGGGTCATTTTATGAAAATTGAGATTTTCCAACAAAATCAAAGAGTGATCTGTTTTTCATTTTGAGAAAAAATTGAGTGAATTTGTGCACAGCAGTGTTGTAAATTCACAGTACAGTAGTGCAGTAGTCATCTCCCGCCAACAAGACCCCACACCTGCTGGCGAGGGGCCCCATAGCGCATTGCCTCAGGGTGTTGTAACACACTAGTTTGTGTTGGAGGGGAACCCCACTGATAGACTTCCCAGGACTGAATGTGCGACCATGCTGGCTGTCAAATCCCTGACAAATGACTGCGCAAAGGTTGTTGCGGAAGACTAAGAGGCCGCCCTGCAAATCTCCTCCATGGATATGCCCTTAAATAGTGCTGTAGAGGATGCAATGCCCTGGGTAGAATGTGCGGTCAATCCTACTGAGGCAACGAGACCCACTGAATAGGCTCTGCAGATAGCATCACAGATCCAGTGGGTGAGGCGCTTTGCTGACAGAGGGGGCCCCCTGAGCCCGTCCGCCATATCACACAAACAGCTGATCCACTTTCCTAAGATTTGCAGTGCGGGTAAGGGCTGAGCGCGCACTGGGCACAGCTTGTGTATCCGTTCCTGCTCACTGGTGGCATGAGGAGGTGGGCAGAAAGCCTGTAGTCGAATTACAAATCACTTGAAAGTTGTGGTGATGACTTTTGGTCAGAAAGACAGATTAGGATGAAGCTCTGACCCTTAGTCCTCTCTTAGGGTCAACATGACGGGTGCACAGAGAGCGCGCCTAGCTCGCTCACCCTCCTAGCTGATGCTAAGGTCAGAAGGAGGGCCGTCTTGATAGATAAAATATGCAGGTCCGCCTGGTCCAGGGGTTCAAATGGAGGTCCTGCCAAGCCTTCCAACACTGTCTGCAGGTCCCATTGCGGAACTACGCGCTGCGTAGGGGGTCTTCACCTGCAGTCTCCCCTCAAAAAACGCTTTACCGGGGGGTGACTTCTGGCTGTGAAGCAGTCAAACCCATCATGCCCAGCCGCGATCGCAGCAGCAAACACCCCTCAAAGAGCCACTGAAGGAAATCCAGCACCCCTTGAAGGGGGAATGAGCGCGAGTTCAGGCCACTTGCCTGACACCAGCCGATAAAAATCCACCAATGGGTCGCATAAGCCTTGGATGGGGCCGGGGCACATGAGCACTGAATTGTGAACACCACTGCCTCGGGCAGACCCAACTCAGTCAACTTCACCCTTTCAACTTCCAGGCCATGGGGGTGTGGGCGATAATGGTACTCAGCGCCCGAATCCTGGTAGAGGGGAGGTCTGGAATCTCACACGGGCCTCCCACCGCCAGCTGGATGAGATCCAGAAACCATCCGGTGCTCGGGCTCATTGGTGCCACAATAATTATAGACAGGTGCTATTCCCGTACCCTGCGGAGCAGTGGCATTAGTAGCCAATGGGGTGGGAACACATACAGCAGGCCAGCTGGCCAAACTGGGTGGGCTAATGCATCCACCCCCAGGGGAGGATTGTCGGTAGACCTCAGAGAGAACCAAAGAGGGCACAGAGTGTTCTCCCTGCTTGCAAACAGATCCACCCTTAGTCGCCTGAACAGCCTCCAGATCTGTTAGGCTGTCACCGGTGGGAGGCTCCAATCGTCCTCTGGTAGCGCCCCCCTGGACAGCCCATCTGCCCGAGTGTTGAGGATGCCAGGAACATGCCGGGCTCTCAGGGGCAGTGATGGTGATCTGCCCATGTTGGGATGGAAGAAGCCATCTTGTGTTGGGCCACTGATCTGACCCCCCTTGCCTGTTGTGATAGGCTGTCGCCGTGTGGTCCAATTTCACTGGGGTTTGCCTCCCTTCCAACTGTGGGGAAAAATTGTGCAACACCCTCTGAACTGCCATGAGTTCCGGTAGGTTGATATGATGCTGGGGCCCCTGGCATATACCAGCGACAGAAGCAGGGCTGCAAGTCCCGCTCCACCATGTGAGGGAGGCATCTACAAATATGTGGGTATAGTGAGACATGAACCCCATTCAATCTCCCTCGCGGAGCCGGCTGAGTGAGGCCCAAAACACTAACACTCGCATTGGTATGCGGAGCATGCGCTGCTGGTCCCACCTTGGGGTTAGCCGAAGGAGTATAAACCAGCGCTGCAGATCTCTCATGTGCAGCAGCCCCAAGCGGAATACTAAATAGGTAGCAGCCATCATCACAGTAGCGACATGGCTGCTATTGTCGGCACCGAGACTGCGTCCAGTATTTCTTGGGCCCGAGACTGGATCGCCTCTGTTCTCTCCACTGATAGACGTGTGGTCATAGCCCGAGAGTCCATCAGCATCCCTAAGTACCACGTTGTCTGGCTGGGCTGCACTTGTTGTTGATAGCCAAGCCCAGCTGAGCAATATGTTGCATCACCAGCCTCGTATGGGCGGTTGCCATCTGCTCAGAAGGGACCAGGATCAGCTAATCATCCAGATAGGTCAGAATCCGTATCCCTCTCTGCCGGAGTGGGGCTAGCGCTGTCTCCACGCATTTGGAAAACGTCCGAGGTGCCAGAAAATATCCAAACGGGAGGCGGCAAAACTGCAAAAGGAAGGAACTTCTGATGGTGTGGCAGAATTGGGACATGGAAATAAGCGTCCGTCAGATCTATCCACGTCATCTAGTCACCTGGCCCGACACATTCCAGCAGCGCCTTCACCGTCAGAAACCGGAATGGTCTACTCACAATATACATGTTTAGCTCTCGAAGATCCAGAATGGGCCTCAGGCCTCCTGATTTTTTGGGAATCAAAAATAAGGGGAATAAAATCCCGCTTGAGCTTCTGATAGAGGAACTGGTTTTACGGGCCCTTTTCGTGGAGGCGAATTCACCTCTTCCTTCAAGACTGCCCTTTGGGCGAAATTGAGGAGCTTCGTCCGCACAATGCCCTTGAATGGGGGAGGACGGCAGCGAAACTGCAATGCGTATCTCTTCCACAATGTTTTGTCCAGCCAGACTGGGAGGGGGGCATACAAACTCACCCGCGACTGATAGAGGTACATGAGTGGTGAAGCAGTTGATTCTATGGTCTCTGATAGCCTGAACACTCCCGCGACGCCCTGCTCTGCCCCCTGTGGGAGGGTTCGACAGGGGGGCCCTGCCTGAAAGGGCTTAGAGGGTAATGGCAGCAATGCTTCTGCTGCATCTCCAAGCACGTCACCTGGTGACTCACTCACCATGGACGGTGGGGGCACAGCTATCTCTGAGTCAAGCGAGAGCTCTTCCTGACGTTTATCCCCAGAAACATTTACATCCAGAAACACCTCAAGCTGTGGGGCAGAACGATTGAAGCCTTCCTCCACAGGTTCATAAGTCCCAGTGCCAAAATCATACTCATGTAAACATTCCGTCTCCGGTATGTATAGTGAATGTTGTATGACACCTCAGCTACGGAGCCAAAATGGCGGACAGCTCCCCTTCCGTGCGACCCGGAAGCAGAAGCGCGCTGATGTGTCCTAACCACGCTGCTGGAGCCTGCCAAGCTAGCAGTGTTAGCAACATGCTGGCTATTAGTTTGCGAACGTTTCTTCACTGGTGATGCGCCCGGATGAAGGGAGTTCGCTGAATTTAAAGACTCATTTTGAACCAAACCAGCACTGAAAGATGGGAGGGCATAAAATTTTGGTTTAGCCTCTAAGTTTGATCATGTGCTACCGCCATGGTAGAGTGACGCAAACCTTGCCAGTGGTTAGCTAGCCTGTGTCTCATAAATAGGCTATTAGCCAGTGAAGCACTAATTTGAGAACCAAAGTTTAGTGGAGGCAATGAGAAGACACAAGCCTCCAGCCTCTTGTCCCTCTTATTAACCTCATCAACAGAAGGCTGAGCTATCCTGCTATCTCTGGTTGGTTGCCCCAAATTACCCTGAATGCTACCACCTGAAACAGCCAGTTTGTCAGTGTGTGCAATACGGGAACAGAAAAATTCAGAGGCTAAATATTTTATTATACCAAATATTATAGAACTGCCCAGAAGCTGACCGCCCAGAAGCCGCACCCCAGGTGTGGCCCTGGCGAGGCTACTGAGGCTTTGGACGGCACGGCTCCAGGTCCGGCTGGTTAGAGCCGGCAGATGACCAGTTATTCGACCTGCGACAATGACGGCTTGACGGAGGTTGGGAAAACTGGTCGACCATAGTTTGGATGTCTGGTCCAAACAGAGAGGTGGTGGAGATGGGCGCATTAATGAGCGCCCGCGTTTCACGCTCTTTCAAGGAGGACAGTCTGAGCCACAGATGATGGTGTCCCACTTGCGCAGCACACATGCTCCGTCCTCCCACGATGATGTACTCCTGAGACATACGGAGCATAGCTGCCACTGTTGTCTGCATTTCCTCAATTTCCTCCAGCGTCAGCTCCACCTTTTGGTGGGTCAGGTGATCAATGGAGCCAGCGAGAAAGGCCATCTGGGGACATACCACCTTAGGCCGTGGTTTAGACTTCGGCTTGGCCAGTAGGTCAATAGTGAAGTCAGCTGGGGGGCTGTGGAGGCAGGAGCATCTCCATCCATTCCACTGCCGACTGGAATAAACTGGGCAGGTCATCCAAAGGGTAGAGGTGCTGTGGAGGAGGCTCATCGTCCTAGAAGAGGGATGTTGGACCTTCTTCATACATGCGATGGTCATCCTCCATACCATACTCATCCCAGGGCTTGTAGCGGACCGCTGCCATCAACACTCAGGCTGGCCCTGAGCCAACCTGGAGGGTGCGTGCGGCCCAAAAGAACTGCTGCCGCTGTTCGAGGTCCCCCCGGGGAAGTGCTGCACCGGCGGCACACAAACCAGCCTCCTCCTGATGACGCAAGCCCAGGCAGACGAAGCAGTCATCGCGGTCAAAGGCGGACTTTGCCATTAGGCAAGGTAGGCAATTGCCTGCGGCCCCCAATATCCAAGGGGCCCCCTGTAGAGCAAAACAAATTAAAATAAATATATATGGTTTCACTTATTTTTGACTCTTTCTTTATTAATCACGTCATTCTAAAATCTATTTGCTAAAATTGCATCAGAGAATTTCAATTATTCGCGAATTGCTGGGCTAAACTCCCCCCATCTTATTACAATGGACTATTCCAAGAGCGCGTCTAGGGAATTACAAAGGTGAAAACCATGGACTGTGGGCTGCATATTACGACCGACCGAGTTTGTTCACATTCAGCAGCAAATCTGACGTTGATCAAAAGTGATGTTGTTTACGAAGAGATGTGTTGTGACATCTGTGAAATTGGCATTTGTAACGAGAGATCATACAAACATTCTGAGAGAGTGAAGTTTAACCTTATGAAACATGTACTAGATCCACTGAAAACAGCCTGGAAAAAGATCCTGCCAGTATTGATATGTAACCAGGGTCCTAATGTTAGCCTCAAACAGCAATGGCAGCCAAGAGAAATAAGTGGAACGAAGAAGCTCTCCAGTTAGCGTTGCTCTTCAATAAATCCAACCTGCCCAATTTCACCACTCACTTAAAAGGTTCCCCAATAAGTAAACATGAGATCCCATATCCCTACTCAGAAGTGGTGATGCTAGCTATCTTACGCCAGCTAACTAACAATGAACAGCTGCGATGATCATCTAGAGAAACCAGAGAAGAGTAAGAGCACCCAACACTGGTCTTTAATTATAACATCTAAACCGAATTAACAACTCTCTTCCCCGACTTCACAATCTCGTATTAAAAGGTTTTTATGCTTTGCCGGTTTCTCTTGGCTGTACCAATGGCTGCCTTGGCTGGGTACCTAGCTATCTTCCGCCAGGGCTCTGGGAGAACGTGATTATAAATCGGTAAGTGAGTCATTCATTCCGCTCGGTAGCATTAATTAAAGAGAAATGGTAATAACCAGGGGGCCTTTATCTTCTCTTGGTTGTTGTAGCTGTTCGTTGCAAGTAACCTAGATAACTACCGCTACCATTTTGGAATAGGGATGCGAGATCTCGTGTTGAGTTAATGGAGTAACATTTAAGTGAGCTAATTCGGGCAGGTTGTCGGGGCTAGTTTGACTGTGTTTTCGGCGTGGAGCAGGGGCGTCACTAGACCTAATACTGTACTGGGGCACAGCTGGGGCAGAAACGCGAGCGTGCGAGCAAAAATTTTTTTGCACTAATTTATCATAAAAAAGCATAAATAGTGCTTCAAATTATACATTCATGTCAGATTATCTTGTTGTCTCATAACCAAAGTACTCGATGAGCCCAATTCTCTGTTAACACAGAACCCATGTTTTAACGTGAAATAGCTCATGCACGTCAAACATCGATAGCAATCTCCAGAAACCGAGTTGACAGTGCTAGGCTCACCATAATGAATCAACGTTATGCCTATGATGAGCCAGTTAGCTATAAGGCAGCAGCTAACGTCTGCACTTGGCTACTTCAATTTACAGCCAGAGCTAGCTGGCAAGTTTAAAGTTGTGACATTTAAATTTCCATGGAAATGGCGACACAGAGGAGAAAACAAACAATAAGGACAGGCAGTTGCCCAGCACAAACCTGAAGACAGGTGTAAAGAATGACGGCAAGAGCAGTCAGCACTGACAGACACCGTTCTGTGCGTGACCTGGTGTTCCAAAGTTCTGAAGTGAGCACTAGCCGAATCACAGCCAAAGCCACGCGAATATTAAGTAGCCACATGCCATTGTGTACTATTCGGAGTGAAGTGACTCAAGTAGCGATGAGTTACAGTTGTGCCGATGCACTTTCTGTTACTGTAGATTCTCTTACTGTAGATTAAGTGGACAAGTAGACTTAAAACGTGATTTTTTTTTTTTATCCCCAGGGGAAAATTATACTGGGGCACTGCAGACCAATACTGGGGCAAGTGCCCCAGTAAAATATGTCTGGTTCAGCCGATGGCGAGGAGGCTGGCCTGACTGCAGTTATCTACTTAAGAGTAATATTAACTAGAGAGCTTCTTCCTTCCCCTGATTCTCTTGGCTGCCGTAGCCGTTTGAGGCTAACATCTATGGTTAGAACTCTGGGAACATATCGATACTGACGGTATTCTTTTTCCAGGCTGCTTTCAGCGGCTCTGGTACATGTTTCACATGGTAGAACCCCTTCAGAATGTTTGTGTGATCTCACGTTACAAATGCCAGTTGGACAGCTGAAAGAAACCATCTCTTGTGGGGCGATATCTGGTAAATGGGATTAATGATGGGTGGTGGGGGAGGGGGAAAGGTGGCTTTATCAAGTCATAATGGTTTAGAAATTAAAATTTGTTATGTTGCTATGCATCTTTTTGTATTACTTTTATGAAAAGGTAAATAAGACTTACTGTAGTTACTTTACTGTGTTTTATTGCTGTCTGTATTAAAAAAAACAAGTCGACATGGTCTACAACATTCCCCGCCAATCGTGCACTTCTTATTTTCGAACTCGATCAAGGCCTTTATGGTCTGAAGCTACACACCAAATGTGGTTACTGTATCTGTAATAGTTTCTGAGTAAAGCTGTCCCCTTTATCTCGGACGGAGGGACGGACGGACGGAAGGATGGAAGGACAGACGGACGGAGGTCAAACCTATCTCCCCCTCCCACTTCGTGTAGGCGGGAGATAAAAAACTACATGGCAGGCTTTTGGCAGTATGGTTCTGAACTTTCGAACTTGATCAAGGTATTCATGTTCCAGAACTACACACCAACAACGGTTTGGCCACCTGAAACAGTTTTTGAGAACATGGGTCCTTTTTTCGCCAGTTTCGGAAAGACGGATGGATGGACGGACAAACTGAGATTAAATCTATATCCTGGTCCACTTTGCGGCAGCGGATAATAATTCCTGTGTAAATGTGGCCCCTTTGAAAAGATCATGCACTAAGTTGAAGAAACGAGACAAGGGCAATAACTCCTTAGAAAATGGCGGCAAGATACCGGTTTTCGAACTTGACCTGGGTAATTATGTCACAAAGCTTCACACCAAATTTGGTAATCCTATCTGCAATAGTTTCTGAGAAAACCTGTCCCCTTTGAACATACCATGCAGTAAGTTAGATAAACGAGACAAAGGCAATAACTCGGTCGAAAATGGCGTTACGGATCTGGTTTTCGAACTTGAACTGGGTAATTGTGTCACAAAGCTACACACAAAATTTGGTAATCCTAGCTACAGTAGTTTCTGAGAAAACCTGTCCCGTTTGAACATACCATGCAGTAAGTTAGATAAATCAGACAAGGGCAATAACTCGGTAGAAAATGGCGGTACGGATCTGGCTTTCGAACTTGACCTGCGTAGTCATGTCACAAAGCTACACACAAAATTTGGTAATCCAATCTACAGTAGTTTCTGAGAAAACCTGTCCCCTTTGACCATACCATGCAGTAAGTTAGATAAATGAGACAAGGGCAATAACTCGGTAGAAAATGGCGGTACGGATCTGGCTTTCGAACTTGACCTGGGTAATCATGTCACAAAGCTACACATAAAATTTGGTAATCCTAGCTACAGTAGTTTTTGTGTAAATGTGTCCCCATTTCGGACGGACGGAAGGACGGAGGTCAAACCTATATCCCCCACACTTCGTGGCGGGGTATAATAAACTAGGAGCGAGATATTTGTTATTAGTTTGTGTGTTAAATGAGATTCAAAAAAGGTGGAGGGCCCCATGCTTCTGTTTGCCTAGGGCCCCTAAATTGCTAAATCCGCCCCTGGTCATGCTGGTCTTTGGGCACCATGGGGGAGGCACACTGATGGCAGGACTTCATGCTGGAATCGCGACTCAAGATAGTGACAATATTCATGAGCTCAATATCTCTCATAGGCTGAGTGAAAAGGGGAGACAAGCATTGGCAGCACCGAGGCTTTATAGGAGGTGAGCATGCTCCCCCCTCCTACGGAGCAGGTGAGTTAAATAATGAAGCCTGTTAGAGGGCGGTGCACATATGAGATAGAATAGGTGGAGAGGGATAGCAGACAAGTGGAAAACGCGAGAGACTGCACATAACACCACGACAGACACCTGTGTAAATATGGTTTGATTGAGTGCATTGCTGTCAGCGGCTGGCAACATCAAATAAAGACTTGACAAAGAAATTTAAGGATTGGACACAAACAGGACTGGGAACAAATCCTTTGAACCTAAAAACCATAAAAAATTCTCATCCAAACACAGAACTTATGGGCACCATAGAATTGGTGATCGTTTCAAAAACTACTGTTCAACTCTCTTAGTAAAACATGGGGGTGTTAGTATCATGGTTTGGGGTTCAGTCTGCTCAAAAGGAATCAGTGACCTCATAAAAATGTACAGAATCCTGGATCAAAAGAAGAATCTCAGCATCCTCGTGAAGCACGCATTGCCATCTGGAAATGCACTGCTTGGTCGCAAATTTCATTTTCAAGTACAACCCCAATTCCGGAATAGTTATGACAAAGCGTAAATTGTGTATGAAATCAAAATGCAATGACTTTAAAATCACACCTGTATTCACAATAGAACAGAGATAATATAGGAAACTGAGAAATTTTACAATTTTATCTACAAAATAAGCTCATTTCAAATTTGATGGCTGCTACAGGTCTCAAATAAGTTGGGACAGGGGCCTGTTTACCATGGTGTAGCATCCCCTCTTCTTTTTAACACAGAGTGGAGGTGTATGGGCATTGAGAAGACAAGTTTCTTGAATTTAGCCATTGGAATTTGATCCCACTCTTGTTTGATACAGGCTTCCAGCTGCTGCAGAGTTTTGGGTCTCCATTGATGGACTTTTCATTTAATTATGCGCCAGATGTTCTCAATCGTTTAAAGATAAGGACTGCAGACAGGCCAGTTCAGCACACGGACTCTTCGACTATGAAGCCATACTTTGTTATTGCGGCAGTATGTGGTTTTGCATTGTCCTGCTGAAATACACTAGACCTGTCATCTGCAGGGGAGCATATGTTGCTCTGAAACCCTTACATACCTTTCAGCATACACAGAGCTTTTTAAAACATGCAAGTGTCTAACACCATAAGCACAAATGCATCCCCATACCATCAGAAATGCTGGCTTTTGAAATGAACACTGATAACAGGAGGGGTGATCTTTTTCCTCTTCAGTCCGAAGGACACAATGTCCATGATTTCCAACATGAATGTCAAATTTGGACTCGTCTGTCCACAGGACATTTTGCCACCTTGCAACAGTCCATTTTAAATGAGCCTTGGCCCACGGAACACGGCTGCACTTCTGGATCATGCTCAACAATGGCTTCTTTTTTGAGACCTGTTGCAACTAGAAAATTTGAAATTAGCTCATTTTGTGGATAAAAATGTACAATGTCTCAGTTTCAACATTTTAAATGTTATCTATGTTCTATTTTAAATAACATTCTCATGTGATCAGAAAGTCATTGCATTTTGATTTTATTCACAATTTACACTTCGTCCCAACTATTTTGGAATTGGGGTTGTATATAAAGACCCTAATCACACTTCTAAGTTGTGCAAGAATTATCTCAATTGGAAAGAAGAATCTAGTGACATAAAAGTTATGACATGGCCCACTCAAAGTCCAGACCTTCAGCTGATTGAGCAAATCTGAGATTTTCTTGATTCCAAAATAAACAAATCTGTTGAAACATTAAAATAATTTCTTTTGATTATACAACATGGAAATCCGACAGAGCAATCTGATCGGTCAATTAGACGTGTAGAATGTTCTCAAATGAGCAAGACAGTACAGGTAGCCTGTGCTCAATTGAAAAATGCCTCATCACTGAAAATATTACTCCGCCTATCTTAGCCTGGGGCCTCGGCCATTGATTTAATTAATTTGTCAGTTGTACATTAAAATGAACATGCAGTGAATCAACACATCTGTGAAAACTGCCGTCTTTATTTCAGGGTAAATTGATAATAGCCTGAAAAGGTGATGAGCGAAAGCTCCCGAAAGGTGGGGTTGAAATTATGTTACTCTGTTCAGCCTCAGTGTTACTGGTACTTCAGTTACTTTTGCTGCGTGGCCACATTAATCGGAGCTAACGTTAAATTGGAGTGACGCACCCTCACCTGAAATGAAACATCTGCTGGCAAGTTTATTAAAAGACTGTTCTGGTGCCGACGCTGGAAAGCCGTTGCCTATATTTAAATATAACCGTTAATATATAAGTTAGTTCGATAAAGAGTCGTTGTCACGGAACCTGTAAGCTTAAAAATGACTGAGACGTCAGCAGAAGTATAACGTTAACCAGTGACGTGCAGTCGGAGGTCAGTTTGGTGAGGCAGAAACCTTCCCTTTGCTTGATTAGCAATCAGACGATAAACTAGGTTCGTAAGACTATTCGGCAGAGTGACGGGCCAGTTTAAGTTTCCGCGGCGTTATTATTCAGTAGGCTACATGGAACTTGAAATGCTCACGAAACTGCAGATTTGCGAGTATTTGCAGGAAGCCAGAGACGTGCGGTGAGGTGAGGCAGTGACCCAAACTCTTATCAGAGGATTTTGTGTACCTGTCCCCACGTACTATCCCTGATTGACAATGAAAACAATGAAGACCAAGCCTTACGGAAGCCTGATAGGCCTACTGATAGAGGAGATAATTATAATTTCATTCACATATCCGCTGCCATTCGAGACAGCAAGGGTGGAAATCTGAATAATCAATTAGGAAAAATTCTCGGCTCTCGGTAATTCTGTATATCATTTAAACATTTTGTTAATCGGATTACGAAAGAAGACTGAAAATAAACGCCCGCTTTTTGTTTGGGTGTAAAAGCGCGTATTTAAAGGAGATTACATCATAGGCTATTGATTAGGCATTGAACTCTGCATAAGTCGAACTGCGTTAATATTTTTTCATGACATTGCTTCGGCTTCCTGGAAGCAAGTACACGCAAATCTGCTGTTGAGCATTTCAGGTTCGATGTACTGAGTAATAACGCCGCGGAAACTTAAACTGGCCCGTCACTCTGCCGAATAGTCTTACTAAACTAGTTAATCGTCTGATTGCTAATCAAGCAAAGGAGAGGTTTGTGCCTCACCAAACCAACTTCCACCGCACGTCACTGACGTTAACTATCAGTCCATGAAAAAAAAATATTTTTTTCCCAGCGGATATTCTAGTTACAACATGACTGAGTTAGCAAAGCATGTTTGTGCTGCAATGTGGGGTATTTATTCAGTTTTGGGAAATCACGATGTCTAGAAAACATACGCCCGGAATGGCTGGCTGCAAGGACTAGGTAACGTAAGATCTCATGTAGCTATTTCCACTGAAACGGAGTTAATACTGGCAAAAAAAACTTGTATATTTTGAAAGCGAAATGCCCACAGTATAAATAAATTTTGATTATACATTTTAATTTGTGGGTAATAGTTATATAATCTCATTATTACACTCGAGGGTGTGCTTGACCGTCATTCTTGTCACTTCAGTGATGCTTTGACGGTCAAGCACACCCTCGCGTGTTATAATGCTTAAATGAACTTCAAACCATATGGAAAGATTTAGCAAGTGAAGAGAAAAATGTTTGAAAACTCTGCTTGAAATATTAAACACTGTAATCAAAGCAATGGGTGACCATCACTTCTCTCAAAAAGACATTAATTAGGTTTGGTTTTACTATATAGTGTTATCCATTTACTTATTTTCATCGACATGATCCAATATTACATGAAATAAATACTAGTATAGTCTTCATTTTGTTAAGTGTATAATCATCATTGCACACTACTGTACAGTATGTACATAATCAGTAATGAATCAGGAAGATTCATTCGTTAGTTATATATTTAAAATGCTAATTTACCTTACACCGGAGTGACTCAGAGGTCCAAGTCGAATAGGTAAAGAACCAAGGGGTCTATTCACTCTTTCAGCTTCACGAACACGAGAGTTGAACAGGTTTGTCAGGTCAGGCTTTGATAAGTCATACCTGTGTCTTTTACTTCCCGCTGAATGAAAAAAAAAAAAATTCAGAGGAAAACCTGAAATTTCAAAGCCATAAACCATGAAAATAATATTCAACTTGTACTCAATATTGCAGTAATATATTTATCTTACTTACATCTGCTTGATGAGCCACCTGCTACAATTGTAACCGCAACAATTAAGAAAACCACCAGACTTATCAGAGTCTTGGTTGACATTGCTGGAGCTGAGATACTGCTCATACTTCAGTGTGAAGAAATGCTTACAAGTGTCTATGAGCTGGACTATTTATGCTCTGGGCGGCCTCACAGTGCAGACCTCCTACTGAAAATATGTCATGGACCAAGCTGGCTGACTAATCTGTATACTTTGCTCAAATATTGCTCAACTTAAAATTAAAACCAGCAGAAATGTATTACATACTTTGGAAAATAAAGGTTTTGGAGCCCCTAATCAAACTGCATTTTTGAACAGTTCATCTAAAAGATATTTAGTTTCTGCGCATTGATTTCAGCAAAAATAATTTTGCTTATTTTGATGAAACCACCGCAAAAACCACTGCATGACATTGTTGGCATCATTGCCTAAGCTCATTGCCATGCTTTGCACCCAACGCACCACAATTTAAACCTTCAATATGTGACACAACTTCATATGGCCCAGTCGAAAAAAGCATGTAAGCATGATGAATAAGACACGTTTCATTGCTTAGTTGACCATAAGCAAATGGGGTGTGCACTCACTTTTGCTGCAACCCATTTTGGAAATACTGAGTGTTTGTTCAGTTATTTGGACACTGCAGTACATCTAGGCTACACTGCTACACATATTGTACAATAGCCTGGTTTACATGCAGATATTTTTTCATTCCGATTGAAATCATTCCGATTGAAGATTTCAGGTCAAGTGTTCACGTGAGGCGTGATCTGTACCGATCTGGTGTTTATATGGGCCACCTTATTTTATCAGAACAGACGTCTTACAGCTGCGTGACATCCGCAGCTTGATGCTTTCGCTTTCGTTATTGCGCTGTTTATGCTTATAGTAGGTGTTCTATTAATTTCTGCCACCTATCAAGATGCGCTTGCACAAACCCACGATCTTGGGCTTTATTTCTTCCCTCATATTTTAAATAGGCCTACCATAAAATATCTTACAAATCGAGCTTTTTTTCAGTGCACTTATAGATCGATAGGCAAATAACTGCATGTACAAGCTGGCTTTTCCTGAAAATGCCGTAATCGGACGATAGTGGCGTGCGGCATGTTATCTTTAAAAAAAAAGAAAAAAAAATATATATAACTCATTTTAGCATCCGAGTAAGTTATAATGCGCAAAAAATAAGAGTTGCCACTGTATGTTGATTTATATTGTAATATTAAGGCAAAATGAAAGACTTTAGGATCACCCTGCATTAAGATAGCCTATCATTTTTTGACAAGGCAGCACAAATTGTCAGAACACCGGTCTTCAGTTTTCCAGCAGTTCTTTTTTCTTTTTTGTAACTCTTTTTTATTGAAAAATCAGAGATAGCATCAATAAATCAACACCATGGTTACAAAAGATTTTTCTTTTTTGTTTCTTTTTAACTCTTTGAACACGTTCGAACCTACCCCCCTCCCATCCCTCCCCCCACCATGACTGGACCAAAACGACACATAAACAAATGAATAAATAATAAAAATAAAATGAAAGAAAATGTACCAATAATAAGCCTTAGCTTTCGTGTTTGGTAGACAAGTTTTCCAGCAGTTCTAATTTGTTTGACTTTGCGGTCAATCTCGGCTTCGTTGAGTTTTTCGTGGAGCTTTAAAAAAAACTGTTCACTATTGTTTTTACTGCCATCTTAGCATGCAATAATTTCCATTCTTCGAGATTTTTTATTAAAATCAGCCACTCCGCGTTGACCAGTTCTGCAGTCTGCTCTTGAAAGCCACCTTAATTGCAAGTGAAGAAACGTCACTCTGCGCAGTCACCTCAAGACAGAGCGTGCGCAGACAGAAGGCAGCCAGACAGCTTTCCGTTTCACCGTTTACATGATACAATTTTACTTTTAATCGGTTTGGGAAAAGGAATATTCTACCCCTCTGCATCCGAGTGAAATTCCCTTCGGCTTCGGCCTGTTTATTTATGTATGTTTATTCGGAATGAGGTGTTTATATGGAGCATTTTTATTCGATTTGGGCTTCTACACCGATTCTAATCGAAATATTAGGCTCCATGTAAACCCAGCTAGAATATATTCCAGTTTCATTTATGTAACTTTGTCCCTTGAAAAGATACAATAAATTAATTGTCGAGCTGTGAGGGGTGTACTCAAGTTTGTGAGATATTGTATGTATGAGAAAAAAAATTCATTACTCAGCCCCCATCCTTCCAAAAAACCTCAAATTTGGCACATACCAGCACAGCAACTTAGTATTATGACCCTGAAGTTTCATGAAGTTCGGATCATGATTTCCAATAATACAGGCATAACAGTAACTATGTGCCCCGCTCAGCAAAATTCATCGGACCGCGAAAAAAAAAATCTCTGATGTGAGGGATAGATTCCTTTAATTGGCGTCCTTTGACAATGGCTTTTGCCAAAGACCCGTGATTAGTAGAATCAGGCGTGAGACTGCATGGTTAGAATGAAAGCCTGCACCCACTGCAGCTCAATCTGGAAAAGAGTGAGTATCCCGACCATATGGCCTTTATAGCGCTCCCTTTTGGTGTTACTCCACAACATTTGGCATGGCTCCAGCAAAGCAGCTTTGTATCATGACCCTTGAGTTTCATGAAGTTCATATCATGATATCCAATAATACAGGCATGAGAGTAACTATCAGTGACGTGCGGTGGAGGTTAGTTTGGTGAGGCAGAAATCTCCCCTTTGCTTGATTACCAATCAGACTATTAACTAGTTTAGTAAGACTATTCGGAAGAATAACTGGCCATTTTAAGTTTCCGTGGCGTTATTACTCAGTAGGCTACATCGAACTTGAAATGCTCACGAAAATGCAGATTTGCGAGTACTTGCTTACAGTGAGCCAAAGATGTGCGGCGAGGTGAGGCAGTAACCCAAACTTTTATCACAGGATTTTGAGAACTTGTTCTCACACTATTCCTGCTTGACAATCAAAACAATTAAGACCAAGCCAATAGGAAGCCGATACTGATAGAGGAGATAATGACAAAAAGATTCATTCAGGTATAGCTCTACGCTTCAATTCGAGACTGCAAGGATGGAAATCTGAATAATCAAATAGGAAAAATTCTCAGTAATTCTGTATATTGTTTAAATATTTTGTTAATCGGATTATGACAGACGACTGAAAATAAACCCCCGCTTTTAGTTTAGGTGAAAAAGCGCGCGTTGAACTCTACATAAATCGAACTGTTGTAATATTTGTTGATGACATTGCTTCGGCTTCCTGGAAGCAAGTACGCGCAAATCTGCTGTTGAGAATTTCAGGTTCGATGTACTGAGTAATAACGCCGCGGAAACTTAAACTGGCCCATCATTCGGCCGAATAGTCTTACTTAACTAGTTAATCGCCTGATTGGTAATCAAGCAAAGGGGAGGTCTCTGCCTCACCAAACTAACCTCCGACTGCACGTCACTGGTAACTATCAGCCCCTCCCAGCAAAATTCATCAGACTGCGACATCTGAATGAAAAATACATGACCTGTCAGAGATAGATTCATTTAATTTGCGTCCTTTGATGATGATTTGTGCCAAATTTGATGATAATCGGACAAACGGTGTGGAACGCATACATTTTTCAAGGTTTTTCAGTTTTTTTCAAAATGGTGGGACTCTAAGAAATCATAGGTGTTGTGTTCCGGGGTCCTATTGTTCATTGTTTTAACAGTTTCATGTTCCATGGTCACAGTCATAGTTCATGTCACAGTTTTAACAGTTTCTTGTATTAGGATTACTCATTTCATTATTCATGTTTATTGTTCATGTTTTTGCTTTTCCATGTTTTTTGTTTTTGCCAGGTCTGTCAAGCCACTCCACCGCTTGTCTGCGTTCCGCCCCGTGCCTTCGTTGTTGCACATTTCAGAACTCTGGTTGGCTTTGGTATTTCCCTCTTCCTTCTGTGCTGTGCTGGATTCGGGGCTGTCTAAGCTTAATTGACAATTAACTGTTTTTAAGTTACTAACATTTACTAACATTCACAGGGTGGTGTAATTCTTAGATAGGCACATTATTAATACTACTAATTTAGACAGGGAGTTTGTTGTCCTGATTCCTGCTTTGCTATTTCAAGATCTTGCTGTGCTTTTCTGTTCTAAACTCCCATGCCGCCTCTGCCTCCGGCCTCTCCCCCTTCGAGTGCTGTATGGGCTACCAGCCTCCACTGTTACCCAGCCAGGAGGAGGAAGTCGGAATACTTTCAGCCGGGGCATTCATCCGACGGTGTCGCCGTATGTGGCTGTCTGCTCGCCGCGCCTTGGTTCAGGCGGGCAAGACGATGAAGACCGCGGCAGACAAGCGTCGACGCCCTGCCCCTCACTATCGGGTCGGCCAGAGGGTCTGCTTAGCTGCGAGGGATATCCCACTCCGTGTGGAGAGTCAAAAGCTGGCTCCTCGCCTCCTGGGTCCTTTCCTCATCCAAAGGATCATCAGCCCCACTGCTGTCCGGCTAAAGCTCCCATCCACCATGCGACGGCTCCACCCTGTATTCTCACGTCTGAGGCCTGTTGCCACCTCCTCCCTCCTGCCCTCACCTGAGCCTCCGCCTCCTCCTCGGCTCATCGACGGAGGGGAGGCTTATACTGTCAAAGCACTGCTGGACTGCCGACGGAGGGGCCGGGGCCTCCAGTACCTCATGGATTGGGAGGGGTACGGCCCAGAGGAGCGTTCCTGGGTCCCGGCCAGGCACATCCTTGATAAAACCCTGATCCGTGACTACCATCAGTCACACCCCAAGCCATAGCCCCAAGCCATAGCCATAGCCATAGCCACAGCCTCAAGCCATAGCCAAGTCAAGCCATAGCCATAGCCCTCACCCCAAGCCATAGCCTAAGCCATAGCCCCAGCTTGCTGGAGATAAAGTAACCTTGTTTATGTTTAGAGTTTCTTGTTGTACAGTTTCTAGGTTAGGTGTTTTGTGTCATAGGGTTTTTGTCATTAGTATTTACTTGGTTATTAGTCTTGTGGGATTTGTATTTAGTTTTGTGCGGCTTCATGTATTTTAGTTCTTGGTGTTTTTTTTGTCAGCGTCAGGTGCCGCTTTTGTGGGGGGGGGTGGGTACTGTTGTGTTCCGAGGTCCTGGCCTTCATGGTTTTATTGTTTCATGGTTTTAACAGTTTCATGTTCCATAGTCACAGTCATAGTTCATGTCACAGTTTTAACAGTTTCTTGTATTAGGATTACTCATTTCATTATTCATGTTTATTGTTCATGTTTTTACTTTTTCATGTTTTTGTTTTTGCCAGGTCTGTCAAGCCACTCCACCGCTTGTCTGCGTTCCGCCCCGTGCCTTCGTTGTTGCACATTTCAGAACTCTGGTTGGCTTTGGTATTTCCCTCTTCCTTCTGTGCTGTGCTGGATTCGGGGCTGTCTAAGCTTAATTGACAATTAACTGTTTTTAAGTTACTGACATTTACTAACATTCACAGGGTGGTGTAATTCTTAGATAGGCACATTATTAATACTACTAATTTAGACAGGGAGTTTGTAGTCATGATTCTTGCTTTGCTATTTCAAGATCTTGCTGTGCTTTTCTGTTCTAAACATTCATGCTGCTTTCAAACTGAATACTTCATTGGTACTTAAGCTGAGCACGCTCATTCTCTTAATGAGCAAGTCTTGTCAACCAATCTTAGTCCATGTCCAATGATCTTGCCATGCCTCTTGTTTCTCCTTCTCCAGCCGTTGCCCCTCATGTCATGATTTCTTACCCTTTATCTGGATGCGGTGGAAGTTGGCTGGCAGGCAGAGTCTCAAGCTCATGTGTTGTTCCAAGCTTTTTTCATAGCGTCTTTGCCAAGTCTTGTTCTAGTCTGTTTTTCATAGTCATTTTGTATATAGCCTTCTGCATTCCTAGAATTATTGTTCTTTTCTGTTCATGGTTATCCTGCCTGGAGTTTCCAGTGCCTTTTGTTTTTTGTCGTTTTCTGATTCTAAGCTCTGTGAAGCTCTCCTTGGTTTGTATTTTGCAACCCTTTGGGCCAAGATTTTTGTTGGCCCTCGTGCCAGTTTTGTTTTATTTTCAATAAACTCCTCATTCCCCTTCACCTCGCTTCTGGTGTCTACCTGATCTCGCATCAACAGGAATGGAGAATTTTTCAAAAAGACCATACAATGTCTGAGATTTGAGTCCAATAGCAAACACACTTGTTGTAGCACCACCTAGCGGTGTAATGGTAATATTTTTGTCGACGGAGATTGTCTTCAGCCAATGTAATAGTGTGCCAAGTTACAAGTGACCAACCCTTGCAGTTTTTGCAGCCCACTCGGAATTAAGTCAGAATTGCGGAAATGAGAAAAAAAATTCATTACTCAGCCCATCCAAAAAACCTCAAATTTGGTACATAACTTCCAAATGCAAGCACCTATCATAATCAGTGACTCAATTCAAAACTTTCCTGGCCAAATTGGAAATATAGAGATTAGCACACTTTATTTTCTCGCTGATTTGTTAAGCCAAATATCATTGTACAATGCAATTCAGTTTCTGGCCATGTAGCCTGGGGTACTTGGGCCTCTACATACAGTATTTTCCCCAGGTACTCCAAACTTGCTCTTAAATTTGGTCTTCTACATCCCCCAACCAATAAACATTTGCTAATTCACTTTTTAAAAAATTTGTATACTATCCATCCCCGTTTAATCAATTCCTTCTTCTGCACAATTCAAAGTTAAACCTAAAGCCAAAACTGCATCCCTTCCCAATAAACTTACTTTTACACTCTACCAACAGCAATTTTGTTTCCTTTCTGTAATGGCCGGTGGAACTAGGAGGCCAAGTTCAGCGAGCAGAGAGAAAGTGAGCTGCACGGACACAATACAAACACAGAATTAATACAGACCGCCAGAAAGAACTTGCGCTTCCAAAGGACATATAATAGTCTGAAACACGGAAGCACAGCAAGATGGAAAAAAAGGGAGAAGAAACTCCAATAATAAGAAGAAAGTCACGCAAATCCTTATATATAGGCTCCTATAGAGTCCGGGGAAGCGCTGCACTGGTTCAATCAACCAGCTGGGTAAAAAATCCAATAGAGAAGGAATATGATATTGTCCCGGGACGAGAGCCACAAATAAAAGTCCAAAACACAGGCACAAACATCCAGAAACATGACAGAACCCCGCACCTAAGGGACGGTCCCGGACGTTCCCTAAGAATCCCAAGCACGGAAATAAGGGTGGGACCCAACATATCCCGAGAAGAGACCCAGCACCACTCCTCAGGACACCAAAACCTCCGGCTAGCCCGATAAGCCAGTGCAAAACGACGTCTCTTATCAGCAGCAGCCTTTCGTTTATGCACCGCCACAGAGACAAACAAACAGCCAGATGGCTCCCCATCATAACCAGGGTCAGGCCGCAAGGCCTCCTGCACTACAGATTAATTATCCCGCTGCATGAGAGCCATAATCCGAGCCGCCAGAATAACCGGCTCAGAAATGGGATCACGGCCCAAGCAGTTATAAATCCGTGACAAGGCGCCAGGCTTGAGGTTTTTGGATCCGGGGCGATAAGTTAAAGCAAAGTCAAAGCGATTAAAAAACAATGCCCACCGTGCCTGCCGGGAATAACATTGCCTATTCTCCTGGACACACTGGAGATTCCTGTGACCCATGCAAACCACAAAAGGATGTTCAGCCCCCTCCAACCAATGGCGCCACTCTTCTAACACCAATTTAACAGCTAACAACTCTCGGTCACCAAAACTGTACTTCCGTTCAGCCAGTGACAAAAACCGGGAGAAGTAGGTGCATGGGTGCAGCTTACTGTCCCGAAGGGGGCATGGGACAAAATAGCACCCACCCCGACCTCTGAAGCGTCAACCTCCACCACAAGTGGGAGGGAGGGGTCGGGCAAAATGACAGTAGGTTCAGAGCTAAGTCGTTTCTTCAACTCTTGACAAGCAGCCTCCGCTGCTGGAGACTAAGCAAATGCCGAGTAGGAATTCCTCTTAGAAAGCGCACTGATGGGGGCAGCCTCAGCGCTAAAATTGCGAATAAACCTCTTATAAAAGTTGACAAAGCCCAAGAATCGTTGAACCTCCTTAACATTTTGTGGAGCAGACTAATTCCTAACCGCTGCCACCTTGTCAGGGAATAGTTTGATCTCACCATAATAATCAAGATGTGGAGGCAAAGACGAAGCTTGTTGTTTGGCAAAATCCTCCGCGAGATCAACATAATCCTCTGGAACGTTGGGAGGTAAACTAAGGTTCAGCACAGCTCCGACACAGCAATCTTGATCAGAAACCAACGCCTCCCTTATGGGTTGAAATTTGGGGTGACTTGCCAGAATCTCACAACAGTGAGACCTACAGTCAGAGCCCCACTGGACGATTAGGTTATTTTGACTGTCCAAAAAGATCTGTGGCCTATGCCTACGAAACCAGGGATGACCTAAAACTACAGGTCAAACCGGGGCATTGATTAAGAAAAACAAATTTTCTCTGAATGGTCACCAAAAGGGATAAACATAGTGAAAAAATCAGAGACCTCGGTTATAAGCCCATCTCCCAACGGTCGACCATCCAAAGCGTTGATGGAATATGAATGTGAGAGAGAGCGGATGGGAATGGAATGTTTTCTTGCCCACTCTGCATCCATAAAACAATCAACAGCCCCCAAATCCAAAAAGGCTTTAACCCATATTCTCTTTTTCCCCACAGTCAACTTTACTGAAATAAGAGTTTGAACGGGAGATTGGGTCTGTCCCTTTAGTGCCCCCCCTACTGCCAGAGGGGCTTCCCATCTCCCCTTAAGCTCGAGGCAACTTGGACGGACATGTCCCGGTACGCTACAATGATGACAAATTATTTGTCTGTGAACAGGCTTACGAGCCCGGCTCTCATATGAGCTATCAACCTGAATGGGATCACTAGAAGTGGAAATTTCAGTGGGGGCGTTGGGGCTGTATGCGTGTTGTAAGGAACATGAACCTCATTACTATCAAGATCCAATGCAGTATGTTTCTCCTTGTTTCGTTCGCGGATGCCATTATCAACTCGCACCGCAGTACGAACTAACAAATCTAAAGAAACGCAAGGCTCTAATGTAGCCAGAGCGTCCTTAACCTCCTCAGCCAAAGTGCAAACAAAATCTGTCATAAGAGGTGCTTCTGGCCGCCCTGTCTCTGTGGCTAAGGAGCGTAATGAGATAGAAAAATCAGCAACACTATCAAAGCCCTGCTTCAAATGCATTAGATGCATAGCTGCGTCCTGACCATATACATCCTGATCAAAAACATTAATCATTTCTCTCAAGAGAGTTTTCACTGAATTTACCACTGGCAATCTAGCTCGAATGAGTGGCCTCACCCAAGTGAGGGCTGTGCCGGCCAACAGTGATAAAATAAACGAAACTCATGATTCTTCATTCGAAAACCGTGAGGGTGCTCTTAAAAAAATATTTCACATTGAGCAATGAAATCTTTACATTTTCCTGCCTCGCCTCCGTATCTTGGGAGTAACTGGAGTTTAGGCTCTCGGGGAAGATGTACTGATTGTGCTTGTGAAGCACTTTGTGTAATCTGAGCAGACAACGCTCTAATACTCTCGGAGAGACTCACTAGAAGGCTATCCTGTCTCTGCATAGCCTGCTCCTGAAGGCGAATTCTCTCCGTCAGCTCCGCCTGCCGATTGTCCAAGCTAAAAAGATCCTGGCTATACACAGTAAGGCCCAGACCACACTGCCTGCAGTAGCGATGCGGATTCCGCAAGCCGAGCACTGCAACTGCTTGCAGCTCGGTCACACTGCTTGCGTATCTGCAGCGGCAGGTCTGCTGCGGGCTCCTCCTTCCAACTCAGTCTCTGTATGACTTTGCCCAAGAAACCACTATAATATAATATATTATTTAATCTCATGTCGTTATAGCCTACACTTGATTTATATTTACACTCAACAAAAATATAAACGCAACACTTTTGTTTTGGCTCCCATTTGTCATGAGATGGACTCAAAGATCTAAAATTCATTCCAGATACACAATATTACCATTTCTCTCAAACGTTGTTCACAAATCTGTCTAAACGTGTGATAGTGAGCACTTTTGCTTTGCTGAGACAATCCATCCCACCTCACAGGTGTGCCACATCAAGATGCTCATCAGACACCATGATAAGTGCACAGGTGTACCTTATACAGCCCACAATAAAAGGCCACCCTGAAATGTGCAGTTTTTGCTTTATTGGGGGTCTGGGAACCAGTCAGTATCTGGTGTGACCACCATTTGCCTCATGCAGTGCAACACATCTTCTTCGCATAGAGTTTATCAGATTGTCAATTGTGGCCTGTGGAATGTTGGTCCACTCCTCTTCAATGGCTGTGCGAAGTTGCTGGATATTAGTGGGAACTGGTACGCGCTGTCGTATACGCCGGTCAAGCACATCCCAAACATGCTCAATGGGTGACATGTCCGGTGAGTATGCTGGCCATGCAAGAACTGGGACATTTTCAGCTTCCAAGAATTGTGTACAGATCCTTGCAACATGGGGCTGTGCATTATCTTGCTGAAACATGAGGTGATGTTCATGGATGTATGGCACAACAATGGGCCTCAGGATCTCATCACGGTATCTCTGTGCATGCAAAATGCCATCAATAAAATGCACCTGTGTTCTTCGTCCATAACAGATGCCTGCCCATACCATAACCCCACCACCACCATGGGCCACTCGATCCACAACATTGACATCAGCAAAGCGCTCATCCACACGACGCCACAGACGCTGTCTGCCATCTGCCCTGAACAACGTAAACGGAGATTCATCCGTGAAGAGAACACCTCTCCAACGTGCCAGACGCCATCGAATGTGAGCATTTGCCCACTCAAGTCTGTTACGGCGACGATCTGGAGTCAGGTTAAGACCCCGATGAGGACGACGAGCATGCAGTTGAGCTTCCCTGAGACGGTTCTGACAGTTTGTGCAGAAATTCTTTGGTTATGCAAACCAATTGTTTCAGCCGCTGTCTGAGTAGCTGGTCTCAGACGATCTTGGAGGTGAACTTGCTGGATGTGGAGGTCTTGGGCTGGTGTGGTTACACGTGGTCTGCGGTTGTGAGGCCGGTTGGATGTACTGCCATATTCTCTGAAACGCCTTTGGAGACGGCTTATGGTGGAGAAATGAACATTCAATGCCCGAGCAACAGATCTGGTTGACATTCCTGCTGTCAGCATGCCAATTTCACGCTCCCTCAATGCTTGCGCCATCTGTGGCATTTTGCTGTGAGACAAAACTGCACATTTCAGCCTTTTATTGTGGGCAGAATAAGGTACACCTGTGCACTAATCATGGTGTCTGATGAGCATCTTGATGTGGCACACCTGTGAGGTGGGATGGATTGTCTCAGCAAAGCAAAAGTGCTCACTATCACACATTTAGACAGATTTGTGAACAAGGTTTGAGAGAAATGGTAATATTGTGTATCTGGAATGAATTTTAGATCTTTGAGTCCATCTCATGACAAATGGGAGCAAAAACAAAAGTGTTGCGTTTATATTTTTGTTGAGGGTAGTCTTGACAGTAGAGGAAGCATGCTCGAGCGTTATGAATCATACAAACAATTTAATTACATGATCATATTACAACAAACAGCAAACCCTTCTGAATTGGTCTTGCTCTTTCTGAAGGTAATTTTGGGGTAGGGGGAGGGTGTCTGCTGTCGGGATGTGCAATGTGCTTTCAAAAGTAATCTAATTTACGATAGTCGAGGTTGAAACCATTCGTATAGGCTAGGCGCCTGACAACCGTAAAAGGAACAGTTCAGACTGGCTGATATGCTGTACATTCGTCTAGCCACTATATCCAGCTTAGTTTTTTTTTTTTCTTTCCAAGTGGAAACAGACACCTGAACTTGCTGATACAAGTGGGGAGTCGTATGTAGGATCAGCAATCGCGTGGGTGTCATGGCTGTTAGAAATCGGTGAATTGTACGTAAGTTTTTAGTATGTTTTTCGGTAGTTTTTAATTTTGCTATTATTTATATATTTATCATATTTATTCATTTTAGAGCATGTATGTTTCTGGAAGATTGCACTGTCTCTGGTCTTCAGTGTCTTCCTCTCGTTTCCGTCTTGTGGCGTCTTGTCTTTTTCATCACACTCTCTTCCCTGTAATTTCGGTTAGGTAATTCCACTTCCTTCCCTCTGGCTGTTCTCATTGACTATCCGCACCTGAGAATAGTTTAGCGAGGCACGGGTGATTAGTTAGATTAGAGTTAGACAGTAGCGGCTCTAGACCCGGGAAAGGCGGGGCGCACTCACGTCCCTTTATGATAATTAGTCCTGGGTAGTTCGCAATCATTTACTGACGCGTTTTCCAATTATCGTACTTGGCAACTTAAGACACGGTCTCTCCAAATGTGATCGAACAGCGATGAAATCATGGGCGAAATTCAGCTCAGTGGCGGAACCTGAACTGGGAATTGTGACAAAACATCCGTTTAAAACAGTCGTTAGTCCTGACCGGTTCTCAGTCATTTTCATGAGTAACCGAAGGTTCGCTCCGAGAGCACTCCGCAGTTAACAGCTGCTGCTTGTTCTCCCCGATTACGTAAGAAGACAATCATTCATCTGGACGCTTATTTGCTGTATTTAAATCAACGTTAGTCAAACTTTCATACCTGACGACTCTCACGCAAACAGCTTGAGCAGCACGCTGCCTATTTAACTGCCAAGTGCCACTTTTATATCAACCCACACAATACCGAGAGTGAAAGGCGATATTTAACTGGAACACGGACCTGATCAATCAACGCGAAGCACTGGCCTATTAATAAGTAAATTTTTTTTCTGTACTGAATTTCGCCCATGATTTCATCGCTGTTCGATCACATTTGGAGAGACCGTGTCTTAAGTTGCCAAGTACGATAATTGGAAAACGCGTCAGTGAAGGAAAATGATTGCGAACTACCCAGGACTAATTGTCATAAAGGGACGTGTCTGCGCCCCGCCATTCCCGGGTCTAGAGCCGCTACTGGAGTTAGAACTCCACCTGTTTCCTCTCTCTCTCCTATCACTGTCCTTGCTTTTCTAGTTCCTTCTCTCTCTACAGCTGTTCTGTGTTTAGCTGGGATACCACTTAATTTGTTAGTGTATATAAAGACCCACTTTTCCTCAGCTTCTTGTCGACTCGTTTCTACCATAGCTCATCTTGGTCAGTCTCGTTTCTGCGCTTTTTCTCGTTTCGATAGTTGAAAGCTTGTTTCTTGTGATTCTCCCGTAAGTCTCTTATTTGATTGTTTTTATTACGTTGTGTGATTGCGGCTTGATTGATTAGTACTTCGTTCTCCCTTATTCCCATTTTGTACCCATCTGTTTAGTCTCTCCTTTGCTCTCCCTAATCCCATCCTACTCCCTTTTTCCTTCCCCTTCCATTCCTTTAGTTCAATCCCCTTTGTTACTGTCTTTGTGCGGACTGATTCTCTGGTTACTGGATTATTTTGCTTGTCCCCTGACTTTGATTCTGCCTATTCTGCATTACTCTGTTGCCTGGCTATTGATCCATTTCTGTCTTGACCAGGAGCTTTGTTAATCCTAATAAACGCCCTGCCGATGCTGAACTGCGTTTGGAGTCTAAGCCCGTTCCTTAGTGAGAGATACAGAAAAGTACTGCCCTGATACTCTTTAATCATCAACATAATAAGCTATGTTCATTGGCTTGGCTACACAATTTATGGCATATTCCTGCAAAAACATTGTTTTCTTTCCCCCTGAACATCTAAATCCAAAATAAAATGAGCAACAGCGTATTAAAGCTTTCAGAAATAAGTTAGGAATGACTAAGAGCCGCTGGATAGCTCACTCGGTAAAGGCACTACATTGCAGTGCAGAAGTGACTATTACGTCGCGGGTTTGAGCCCCGGTTGTGCCAGCCAGCATAGGTTGGCAGCTTTTTCAGCGTAGCGCACAATTGGCCATCGCGCTACAGGGTTTCAAATTGGGAAGGGACTGCCGGGTAAGGGAAAATAAATAAACAGCTTTGTTCATTGCTTAAACGCCTCCTGTTGGCCAGACGGGCGCTCGTCAGGAAGATTCAAGAGTCTGTTCATGTCCGGGTATCCTCCGCCCTCGTTCTGAACTTGCGAAGATTCAACCAATGAGTGTAGAAGAAGCAGTGGCTGACGGGTACGTGCTTCGGAGGAGAGCCGTGAACTGTCTTCACTATCCTGAGTTGGCAGCAAGGGGTCGCATACGAGCAAGCTTTGTACATAGTTCACCAATTGGGCATTCCAGATTCGGGTGGGATTGGAGATGCCAAATTTTTATTAAAAAAAAGGAATGACTAAATATTCTCCCTATTTTCCCTTTGACAGAGCCTACGATGAAAGTCGCAAATTTCTCATTACATGTTCCAATATTTCACAAAGCATTGCTGAATCGAACGGAAGGGATAATGTCCATTCAAAGTGGCTTATAATATATTGAACATGACGGAAGAGTTGTTACATTTTTTGTTTGTCAGCTTCATGCTTGTAACAGATACGCATTCTCGGCAATATAGCGAAATGCATGTATTTATGTTGATATGACTGTTTTCTGACAGCTGTACTTGGCGCAGAATAATTTGGCAAGAGTCCGAATCTGTATTTTTCCGCACGATAGCAGAACGGATTTTCTGTGCGTGAGTTGCGCAGCTTTGGCATGCAGTGTGGCCGCTCTCATTGAATAACACGGGAGCCAAAACGAAAATACGCGTGTGGTATTCGGAATCAGCGTCGGGTGTGGCCCGGGCCTAAGAACAGACTGCTGATCAGCAACAATGCTCTCCAGTGTAGCCGCTGCTGGCGACTCCATGTCTGGCTAGAGTGTTCTGTAATGGCCAGTGAAATTAGGAGGCCAAGTGCAGCAACCAGAGAGAAAGTGAGCAGCACGGACACAATACAAACTCAGAGAATGATACAGACCACCGGAAAGAACTTGCACTTCCAAAGGACGTATAATAGGAAATATAAACGGAAGCCCAGCAATATAGAAAAAAGGGAGAAGAAACTCCAATAATAAAAAGAAAGTCACACAATTCCTGAATACAGATATCTTCGGCTATAGTGTGCAACTACAAACAGACTAGCAAAGAGGCGCGGTGAACCTGCGGTTTATATAGAGTCAGAGGAAGCGCCGCCCCAGTTCAATCAGCCAGCTGGGTAAAGAATCCAGTAGAAAAGGAAATCGATATCGTCCCGGGACGAGAGCCACAAAGAAAAGTCTAAAACACACGCACAAACATCTAGAACCATGACACTTACTCCCTACCCATACAGCCATACAACTGGGTTTTCTAAATCTGATATTACTGGATCCAGGTTTTTTTCAGCCGTCTCTCCGTCTGCTTCTGAATATGGGGGGCATATGGCGGTGGGTTAAATAATTCATTGTCAGTAAACTTTTCAAATGGCCTTGACTGTGACGCAGCAGAACAAGAATACATAGACAAGCAATCAAAAATTAATAATAAACAATAATAACAAAGATAATAACTAGTGTTACGTTTGCCCGCTGGCAAAAGTGCGTTCTCCACATAGGAGCTGGACCTATGAGGATGACCGGTTTGACACTAAAGACAACATAGTGAAAATTGCATCATTGCGTTTTGATTTTATTCACAATTTACCCTTTCTCCCAACTATTTCGGAATTGGGGTTGTAAAACTTGATTTTTAAATTCTCTTCATGGCTTCACAACTGACAACAATAAATTAAGTACTTGAATCAGGGGGCTAGATAACAAGTAAAATAGGATTGTAATTGTTAAGGCATTTGCACGGACAGCCAAGGCCAGCAGAAAATCTTCTGCTGCTATGAGAAACACCCGACTTTTGTAAACAAAGGTCACCAGTTAACAGGGAAACTAATTGATCCATAACACCGGTCTTCCTTTGCCAGAGCCATCTCAGTTGTTTTGCAATGTCAGAGCGATGTCGTCATCGTGCTGAGTCCGCCCAAAAACTCTCAACAAACATAGAGCGTTGTAATTGGTCCGACCAAACCTTGGTCAGACCAATCACTTGTTAGTACTGGGGCCCTATGGCTCGTGGCTTGACATACTGGCTGAGCAAAACTATTTGCTACCGCTAGGGTATGTCTAGAATTCTAGGCTAACTATTGCGTGCTTTGCAAACATATTCTCTCTCACATTCACGTTCGATATCCTTCACAAAATGTTTTCCACTTCACGTAGCCTATATTTTGAAGCTCTTAAAACCAGGGCCATCTTAAAATAATTTCTTTTTTTTAAAAAGATCAATTTTTTGTGACTTTTGTCCTTTATTTGACAGTACAGTAGCGATAGACAGGGAAGGTGGGGAGAAGAATGGGGAAGACATGCAGTAAATTGCCTGGGCTGGATTCGAGCCTAGGCTGCTGCGGGAAGGACTTGGCATAATTACATACAAAAAGAGGTAGAATTCAGAGGTCTGCTATTTATTCAGATTAATGACATTCTTTCTATCGAACAAGGCAGCCTGGTTAAGTCTCTCTGCTTCTCATTATATCTTGGTCATGAAAGGCCAAATTTTGGTTTTGATTTGTCAGTTGGCTGAATAAATGGCTTGATTGCAAGTCGGGCAAAAGGATGAACAATTGTCTCTCTTCTTAAGGGGGGAACCGTCCATGATCAAGTCAGCTCATGTGAGTCGGTGGGCAAGAAGCAAAAGTTGCTTGACACATGCGCGTAAGGTGGAGGTGGAGGGTGCGGGTGGCATTAATCTCTTGGCAGGGATGTGTAGTTTGCGAGAATAGTTTAGATTATTTATGGGTGTTTTTTTTTTTTTGGTGTGGGTGTCAACAGTGGGTGTCATTCATTCATTTTTTATACCCACTTACTCCTCACTAGGGTCGCGGGGCGAGCTAGAGCCTATCCTAGCTGACTATGGGCAAAAGCAGGGACCCACCCCGGACAGCTTGCCAATCCATCGCAGGGCGCACACACCATTCACGGACCGTTCACTCTCACACTCATACCTTTGGGCAATTTAATGTCTCCAATTAACCTGATATGCATGTCTTTGGAAATGTAAACATCATCACCCAATTGTCATATAAAAGTAAGAAAAGCTGAAATCAATTGAAAAAAAACTATATAAATTAGCCCAAGCAAAGGTATGGTTCACAAACAGCAATGTAAGCAAGATTGTTCAGAGGACAGCCGAACTGAACATGCAAGTTTCAGGAGGTGAAACACAGCACGTGCCCTCAACATGAAGGTTAGTTGGACCAGCTTATAGTATATCTTAATTTACTTTTCCACTGTAAAACTCTGTCTTTTTCACAATAAGCATTAATGCTTTACACACTCAAGCTCAAAATGTCCCTGCTTTGCAATGGAAAACAGGATTCAAATATAAGCTCAAGCATCAATCATTATGGGGTTAAGTTCTTGGCAGTCTCTCTGTTAGAAGCCTGGAAATTCCCACTTGCAGTGGTATTCTGGAAAGTCCAGCATTGCAAAACCTTCTACTCTGTACAAAATGTACATTTTGATCATCTTTTCTCATTTTAAATGTAAATTTATTTATATTCAACTTAGGTACATTTTCATTTCCTTAAAGCGGTGGAAATGAGCAAACAACTACCAAAGTGATTTTTTTTTTCTAAATTGGCACTTTCAGAAAAAAGCCAAGGAAGACAATTCTAGAATTTCAAAAAATGCTTAAAATTTTAATGGTCACACCATGCCATGCGTGCTCACAACATGGGTTGGAGGATTACTTTCAAGAAAAAATAAAATCTCTGGAAAAAAATATGTAATCATCACACAAAGAGGATGCGCATCCAGCTTTTTTACTTCATAGATAATAAACAAATATCACACAAAATCATTTTTCTGTATTGGCTTCACACTCAGGCTTAATGAAACACACCTGAAATGAATAATTATTTCTTTATAAAGTTGAGGAAAACATTATGGAATCACTCAATGTTTAGGAAAAATTAGGGAATCATCAACAAAAAAATCTGAGTTAGAACTTTGTTGCTCCTTCTTGGGCTTTATCATAGCCTGGATTCTTTAAGGCATAGACTTCACTAATGAAAAATAATAGATTCCATCAAGCTGGTTCCAGCTTTCTTGAAAAAGAGTTGACAGAACAGCTTTGCAGGATGGGGTTTTCAAGGCGTAGTGCTTTTCAATCTACCAAGGCAGCCTGGTTAGGCCTCTCTGCTTCTCATTATCTCTTTGTCATGAGGGACCACATTTTGGTTTTGATTAGTCAGTTGGCTGAATAAATAGCTTGATTGCAAGCCAGGCAAAGGCATGAACAATTGTCTCTCTTCTTAGGTGGGGGGGGGGGACTGTCCATGATCAAGTCGGCTCATGTGAGTCGGTGGGCAAGAAGCAAAAGATGCTTGACACATGCATGTACGGTGGAGGTGGAGCGTGTGGGTGGCATTAATTTCTTGGCAGGGATGTGCAGTTTGCGAGAATAGTTTAGATTATTGACGGGCGTTTTTTTTTTTTTTTTTTGGTGGGGGTGTCAACATTGGGGGTGTCATGTCCCCCGTGATCCCCCGCTTCTGATGCGCATGGGCTGTGGAGCACGCATGGGTGCGCATGGGCTGGTAAGCTGGTTCCAGCTTTCTTGAAAAGCAGTCGACAGATCAGCTTTGCAGGATGGGGTTTTCAAGGTATAGTGCTTTGAGTTCTGTTCAGATACTTTCAAGGCCTACTGGCATATCTTCCTTTCATAACTTTTTGTTTGAACTTGCACCAAATTTTAGAAACAGCTGACTGGGAACATTCAACATCGTTTGTCACTTTCTGTGGAGTTTCCTAGTACTTAGGCAGTTTTATAATCCTTCCCGTTGTTAATTACCAGTTCTTTCGTTGGTGCCTTGTTTCCTGTCAACTCGGTGAGCCCAAAACAGCTCGTTTAACACCCTCTCCAGGCTCATGTTGCAAATTTGCAACAATAAATCAATTGATGACTGACTATAAAATATAAAGACCACATGGGAAATGGTTTGATAAAGTTACCCTTCCAGCTCAGTATTGCAAAAATACAACGTTAGTTCCCCCTGCAGCCACTAGTGAATAAGAACTTTTCTCCATGAATGAAATATTTTTCATATCTCAAAATAATAAATTGGGCTGGAGAGGGTTAAGATTTGGGCTGGTGTTTCTTTTAGAAATGCCATTTACAAGATTATTTCCTCATTTTTTCCAGAACATTGAGTGTTTTCATATTTTTTCCTCTACTTTATAATAAAAAAAATAAGCCATTAATAAAATACTTTAATCTAATATGCTAGAACATCTGCCATGTGTGGCGATTCCATAATTTTTGCAAGGGGTTGCAAGTTACTTGTAACTAATTAACCATCGAATAAATGCAATAAGTCAACCTATAAAGCACAAAAGAAGTAGAAATATATGGCTATGGCCTTCACATGGATAGCAGGGGTAAATTTGTATCGTTGGCTCGACTGATATTTTGTAAGATGAATGTTGTCGGACACAAAAAAGAAATTTGTTAGATAAAGCATTCATTGCTTCAAGAGTGCTGCAGCTGTGTATTGAGGAGTGATTTGATTGTCAAAGTGCATCATATTGAAAAGTTAAAAAAGCTTTTGTCTTTGTACTTTAACTACTTTTCTATTTTTTGAAAATAGCCATTTCGAAATATGATTTCTGCAACACATTCCAATGAAGTTGGATTTGGTACATGTTCACAACTTTTAGAACAGAGGACACTTGTCAGGGTGTTGCGTGCACTCTCTGGAGTTTTTCTCCGGATGGCAATCGCACCTCTTTTTACTTAATCTCTTTCACCTGTCTGCTTTTTGGCTGGCTGATTGCACGAGAGCCACACCTCTTTCAGTCAGTACTAGTAATTGCGAGATGAAGCCTCATGGAGCATTGAAGCTTTCTCCCAAAATGGTTTGGTAATGGGTGATGCTTCTTGAGGCTTTATCTGCTCACTACGTCATCTACTGGACAAAAAGTGTAAAGCAGGCAAAAATATTGTGGATTATTTATTTACTTTGCACATAGGAAAAAGAAAATACATGATACCAGAGTTAAGAACTTTACAAACGTAAGATAACAAAAGAGGGGAAAAAACTAAACAAAAAATGTGCAGGAAGAGCCAAAAAAACCCCATCAGGGCTTATCAAGTGGCTTTCCTAAAAGGAAGCAAGCAACGGAGGGGACAAACAAATAACTAAATAAATAAATACATTAGGTTAAATAAATTAAACTAACAACAGAAAAGAGCAGACAGATACATAGAAAAGCTGATCAAAACCCAAACAGAGAAATTATGTAGATGTGTTTTTTAATTGATCCAATAAAAAGAATTTAGTTAAATTTTTAAATGAATAAAAGCTGGAAGAGTTTCTAATGTAAGGTGGTAACTGGTTTCAGAAGACAGGACCACCGTATCTGACTGAAAAACTGGAAAAGGTTGTTCTAGGAAGGGATGGATGGAGATGGTCAGCTGACCTAGTGTTGTAATTGTGAATTTGAAAGTTGAAGTTAAATAAATTTTGAAAACATGGTGGAAGCAGATTGTGAATGGATTGGAAAACAAAACCACATATTTAAAAAATTGTTTAAATCAAAAATGGGAAGAATCCTAAGAGATTTGAATAATGGAGTGGAACTAGCAAATCTATCGGAGAAAGTTATCATTTTCACAAAACGTTTTTGTAAAGTGAAAATACCATTAAGATTGTTCTTAAAGGTATTTGACCAGACAATATTGCAATATGACAGGTAAGGATATATCAAAGTGTAATATAGACCAAGAAAGATCTTTTTAGTTACAAGATGTCTTATTCTTCTGATGATTCCAATATTCTTTGCTATCTTGTTAAAAATAAATGCTATATGATTTTTCCAACAAAGATTTTCATCGATCAAAATGCCAAGAAATTTAGTGACTGCTGTCCTTTCAAGAATATTATTTGCAATATGAACATTAGGGTAAGTGTTTATTATTTGATGAGTTCTAGGCATAAACATCATGTGTGACTTTTTGGTTTTGAGCGATAGCTTATTGGCTTTAAACCAGTTGTCAATTTTCAACAATTCTGAATTCATTTCTAATATTAAGTTATTCTCATCTTTACCAGATAAAAAGATATTGGAATCATCTACAAACAAAATGAAAAATGCTCTTGATGAAGTCAAGTACGAGTCATTTATATAAATAAGAAATAATAATGGACCAAGAATTGATTCTTGGGGCACACCACAAGAAATTGTCCTATAATCTGATAGTGAGTTATTCCATGATACACATTGTTTCCTGCTTGTTAGATAGCTTTCAAACCATAACAATTCAGTTCCACATAGGCCATAAAGTGAAAGTTTCTGCAATAGTATAACATGGTCAACTGTATCAAATGCCTTTGATAAATCAACAAATACTCCAATAGTAATTTCCTTATTTTCTTGGGCTTTAGTAATGTTATCCATAAGTTGAGTGAGAGCCAATGATATGGAATGTTTCTCTCTGAATCCATATTGATGGGGATAAAAGACATTATTATCGTTAAAATATTTAAACAAACGATTATAGACAATTCTTTCCAAAATTTTGGAAAAACAGGGTAATAGGGATATTAGTCTATAACTGGAAAATAAAGAGGGGTCGTCAGCTTTCAAAAGAGGGATAACTTTAGCCGGTTTGAATTGATCAGGAAATACACCTGTTTCCAAAAATAGATTCAAAACATGGAGGAGAGGTTTGGAGATGTATGGAAGGCATTTTTTAAGTATTGAAGATTTCAGTTCATCATAACCTGGTGCCGCTGATTTGAGGTTGTTAACAATAGCAAAGAGCTCAGTCTCAGAGATAGGATGAAAAACAAAAGCAGAGGAAGGACTCTTGATCCCAGAGACGGAGAGTGGGACTTGTGAAATTCTATCAGCTAGTAAAGGACCAATGTTCACAAAGAAATTATTAAAATCATTCAATAATTTCACCAGAATCAGAAATTGATTAAATTACCACAGTAGCGTATCAAAAGAAATAGAAGTAAAGCTTTTAGTATTAGATTGTAATTCATAACGAGCGATAATTAATAATTTCATAAAGCACTAGCATGGACTATAAACTACGACAATACTTATACAACTGTAAGCTATTGAATATATATACCACTGCAACTGCATTTAATTCTCAGTCATGGTGCTGGCAAATCGATGTCATCATGGTACATTATTGATCATTTTAATTGAACATGAGTCGTTTATAACATGAAATAACTTAGATTTCTTTATGGAAAATGCTTCATAAAACAAACAATGATAATTTTAGTCAGCTGCCTATATCATCATTGAGACACCAAGTGTTTCTGGGTAATGTCCAACATTCCATAGACCACCCACGTGAGGAATCGCGCGCCAAATTGCGGACCACTTCACAAACCGGTCTAGAGGTAAAGGCAGCTAGCGAGACTTCCCATAGACATACTAGGTGCGTTCGAGTGCATCTGCAAGTAAGCTGGCTGCGCTAGATTCTCGAAAAATTACACGAAAATCTTGCCGAAGTTGCGCGATAAGCTTTCCAAACCCTGCGATAGCTGCAGGATCTTGAGGGTTTGGAGGGTTTATCGCGCAACTTCGGCAAGATTCACGCGTAATTTTTCGAGAATCTCGCGCAGCCGGCTCACTTGCAGACACGCTCGAACACACCCAATATACATAGTCGCCTTTTTACGTGCTGGAGCGTAATCCAGTGTCACCGCCATATTGGATGGGTCTCCTCACTCTAGGCTAGCACCAGAGCCAATCGCAGTAAACTATAAAGCTATGCCCGTATTTTGTGCAGCCTACATTTGCAATAATTGGCACAGTATTGAAAGCAGATCACGTGGGATTACCTTTCACAAGTAAGATTGAACAATAATTTTGGGTATTATATGTGCATCTCGCTGACAGTACCAGTACACCAGTGCCATAATGTTCGCTGTCATGTTCACGACTGCCATACGGTGCTGAAATGGTGGGAACTACTTCTCAAGTTTCCATGCAACACTATCCAGCTGCAGCCCCAGAGCAGAAGCCCCTGACGTGACACAAGCCCCTGGGTGCATCTCAAAGCCAAGGCTGCATCATTTGAAGGCTTTAATTTTAGGGGTTGCCATTTCATCCCATTTGCCAAACTGGCGTAATGTCATTTCATCTCCGTTAAACAGCTTTGATTTAAGCGAGTTGTCACTGTTTTCCCCAAACTTAACCTTAACTTTAATACCTAGTCCTATATCTAAACCCAAACTTAACCTTGCCTCTTACCCAAATGTCAGTTTGGCAGGTGGAATTAAGTGACGACTCCTTAAAATGCAGCCTTCGAAGGCTGAACCAAACAGTGTGAAAATCCGGTAACATTCTGGGGAGTTATGATTATTGTAGTTACACCTTCCTCCATAGAAATTAATGCACTGGGGGCATATGGGGGACCCATCCAAAATGGCGGCCGCGCCGTAACATTGTTGTGGTTTTCATTTCAAACATATTTTCGTATCACAAGGTTTCCCCATCTGCAAGCAATTGGTGAGAGACAGATTCTGAAAAGAAAATTAGTCTTTATTGTGGCACATTGATAAATGTAAAGCCAAGTTCCTTTTGCGCAAGAAGAACTGTTTTCCCAACTTTCACACACAGGTCTTATACCCTTATCACAGGGAATATCTTCCAAATATGGTCTTTCCGTATTCTCATTCTAGCACTACAATTGGACATGCAAACCAAAACATGGCAAGCTAATCCTTCAGGAATTCAAAGCAAAGATACGCATGCGCATCACTAAAAAGGAGTGGAAACTTCCAGGCAAGAGATGAAAGTACAGACAGAGGATACAGCCAGATGAATTGGATACATAAATGATTCAATTGTTTTTTTCAGTAAAAATTTATGATTTTACTGAACAAATATTGATAAAAGCTACAGAAATCAAATACATCCTCTGATTATGTTTTTTGAATCAACTAAACAGAAACCTGCCTACTAATCAAAGCTACAGAAGCGTGCTGCTTATGCGTGTGTCAGCTGCTCATGCATGTGTGAACTGAACTGCTTGTATGTGTGTGTGTGTGTGTGCATGTGTACGTGTGCTGCGTGTGTATGTGTGAACTCCATATGTCTGTGTGCACTGCTCGTGTGCGTGTGCATTGCTTGTATATGTGTGTGTGTTTTGTTATGAGTGTGTGTGTGTGTGTGTGTGTGTGTTTCTGCTGCCTATATAATATGGTTATTGATTATGATTATTGATGGCTAAATATAATCTAAATCTAATTTTTAGTTTACTGATTATTAGTATGAGTAATAAAATGAATAATGATAAAAAATATATAATCAGTATTAGTGAATATCATGAATCAACATTAGTAACTAGATGCAGTCCAGTCGGTGGCCCACGACCGTGACTGGTGTCCCTTGGTGCGCAGCAGTGAGATGAAATTGGGCAAAACCCCATGGGCATGTCCATGGCCCATCTAGTAGATAATGCTGTACTTGTAAATGTGGAAAATGGTATATATATATATATATATATATATATAATTATATACGTGGGGTTCAGGATTCCAAGGTAGCGGCTTAAGAAGGCAATGGAATCAGTCAGGGTAATTTTTGTTGAATTAGACCTCATATTGAATGTTTAGGTGCAATGGATATGCCAAAGCTGCGACGGCATCTTAGTGATGCCAGTAAAACATCTAAAGGTATATGGCTCTGGAATATTTATGCAAAATTTTGTACAAACTCACTGAATGGTTTTCGCTGTATAACTGGAATGGCACATGGAACATGATGGCAGAAGTCCCTTGTACCATAGATCCAAATAACGCATGCATGGTGTGGTGTGGTGTGGTGCGTCTCTCACTATCTCTCTCTCTCTCTCTCTCAAATACCATGATGTACAACATATTGGGCCACTGGACGTTAATCGGGCTCCTAGAGGGAGAGGCTTACAAAAAATTCAAGATGGCCGCCATTGCGGCCATGTTGTTTTTCCTATTTGGCCAATCCTATTCTACTCAATAGCAACCTACCTCGGGACCAGATATGTGTGTATGAAAAGTTTCCAAATGATATCTTCATAAATGTTCATAAAAAGTGTGTGATGTCGTTTGGTACGGCGCACGATAACGATCACTATTACGATCACGATCACGGTGCACAGGAATTGTCACAAACGCTATATGGCCTCCCTCCGGGGGACATAAATATAATGAATAATGCTGAAATGTAATTAATATTAGTAAGTATAATGAAGAATACTGAAATATAATCCACAACAACATCAGCTCCAATAGGCAGGGTCAGTCTATGAGGCGTCTATGTATATCATGTCGATGAGGCTTCCGATATGATCGCATACGTCATCAATACACGCCTTGATACACGCTTCACAAAATAATTCCTGAATTTCTCGGCACACACCTCGAAGATTCGGCACAGAACGTCACATCACTAGTCAGTACTCGAATGTAATTGATGCATGAGAGTCGGTTTTCTCCAGACTGGTATTTGTCTGAGGTACTTTATCTTCCACCTTTTAGCTGCATCTCGTCCCATACCAGGCACAAAGTTGCCATGGGGCTCTAGGGCTGTCTCTCTTCTCGCTCCTCAGTAGGTTCCGTCCTGGGCCTGAATAATTGGAGCTTCTTTTCCATCTCCGAGTCAGATTTAGCAAGTAATTCCCGGGGACTTGTTTTCGCTTTATATCTAGTCCTCGCTCTGAACAGGTTGGCTAGCAGAGTTCTGTTTCCTCAGAACGTTCGGTTGGGAATTTGTTTCCTTTTCTCGGATTATTTGTATTTAAGGAGAGATCTATTCTTGTTAAGCAGGGATCTATATTTGTGAAGCTAAGTTCTAATTGTTTCGCGCTCTGATTGGTTCCCTTGTTTGGAGCAGGTTTCTAGTTCAGAGCTTTCATTATTCGTTATCGGACAAGCGTCCATCAGGCTGTTTTTATTCTGGTATTTTGGCTTTCGTTCTGCTTTCCTACTAGTCACGTTTGGTTCTCCGCTACCAACCGCAACCCTCACAACACTATGTTGGGTTTGCTTCCATTCTTACCAGGTATGAAATGTCAGGTTAACAGTCCAGGGTTTCCATTGTTGTATTATGTGCTTTATAATCCATGACATATTTCAATGGGAGACAAGTCCACGCTGCAAGCAGTGCCTGCTCTCTACAAGTATGAAGCCACGTTGCTGTAACACATGAGGAGTGTGGTTTGGTTTGGCATTATTGGAAAAAGCAGGGGCATTCCTTCAGAAAGAAAGACATCTTGAACCACAGGTAGAGTTTTACATTTGCTTTGGGGGGACAATGGGAAGGAGAGGGTGATGGCAGTTGGATGGATCTAACCCCATATAAAGCAAGGAGGTCTGGGGATCCTCCCTAAAGAGAATTTTTGCATTATTCTACAAAAACTGGATGAATTTGTGTGCGCTAAATTGACTGTTCAAAAAGCAGGAACGTTTTGCCTAATTTGTGTTTAACATTCATTTGAAAAGAAAAGGATACCAATGTTGATTGTTTCAAATTAATCATGCAGGTAATAGATGTCCATACAATTTCTTATTGTAGCTTTGTTCGTCTTTTGTCTTTATCGTGTCTTAATCATTACTGGCACCTTATTGTAAATATTGTTCAGCAAAACAATTATGCGATAAGCTGACTAATCCTTGCGCCCTGGTATCTCAGAGCATCAACTGGGTTTGGAATATCTGCTAGTTCCATTCCTCAGCTGAAGTGTCCGGTCATGATCCAGGCAAGGAGCCTGAAGCAGATTCAGGGTACAATCCACTGAGCGTGTTTAATGATAGGAATTAGGTAAAAGGGGAGGGGCAAAAGCCTAAAACAAGGAAAGCACAGTCCTGGGGCATGATCAAGACTGGGGAGTCCCACACGTAGCTCTTACGGGGTAAGACTCCTCAGTCTTGAACAACTCTTAAGTTCTCCTATATTACAATGAGTGTAGCTACAAATGCTAACAGGAGTGGCAGCGCGTCTGGCTGACTGGGTGGTCGCTCAAAGCTCGGAGAGGTATGTATCATCTCGTCTCATTTCATAAAAAAACATATTTCATTATGAAAGTACGGTGGACTGTTCCTTTTAGGAAACTGTCATGTATTGCTTTGAACCCTTTAGACCTGCTATCTTTCTCTGGTAAGGATTAACGCCAACAGGCTTCTGCCCAGCCACTGGCCAGGAGCAGGCACTCCACTTACCCTCACCACGCAATGCTACCCAAGGTGGGGCATATTCAAGATTGCGGGTTTGAGCTAGAGCCGGCAAGGTCTTGCCTTTTGAATGATTAAACTTGCAAAGACAGGCAGCAACATCTGTGAATAGTCTTACCTTGCTTTTCATGATGGAGTCCAGTAATGTCTCAGCTTGTTCAGCAGAATTTGATGTAAACCTTAGGGCCCGTCCACATGATTTTTTTGAAAACCCATAAATATGTTATCATTTCGGCCTTGCGTCCACATGGAGATGGCAAAAATGCAGCCTGAAAACGGTATCTCTTAAAAATGGATTCCAGAGTGAGAAATCTGAAAACGCCGCCCCAGCATTTCTGTGTGGACAACCAAAGTGTTTTGTTTTTTTCTCTTTAAACGATGACGTGATAGCCTCTATCACAGCCCGTAGGCCTCTGAGTGGTGCTGTAGGGGTTCCACAAAAATTTACCAAAAACGTTGAAGGCAGCGAGCAAATGTTTTTTGTTTATTTTTGTGGATACGCTACAGCGCCACGCACAGGCCTGGAATATTTACTACGATGTTTTGGATTAGGCGTCTCCGTGTGGACATAGATATTTTAGACACGATGCCCTGTGGACAGGAGATTTTTTAGAAACAACAAAAAAAAGACAGTGAACGAAAATCTACCGTCTCCTTGTGGACAAGGCCTTAGTTGGCAGCCATATTGAAAAATATAGGAGAACTTAAGAGTTGTTCAAGACTGGGTGTACGCCAAATCTCCCGCAAGGATCGGCATTTATCAATCTGAATGTGAGCGAACGGTCCGCAGAAATCTCAAGCCAGGTCTGACCAGGTGTACGCAGATTTGAAATCAGCAAACAACATGCAGGAAGGAGTGCAGCTGTCAAAGTGAGTAATAAACCATATACAGCGATGCGGGCGTCATGCTGTTGTTGCTCTTATTAGTAAAATGAATGAATAGGCTAAATAGATAAATGAATAAATAGTTAAGAAACCTGTGTTGAGAAATTAATTAAAATGAAGCTTCCCCCTTCTGTTGTTCCCCTGTGGGCTGTTCCCACCCCTGATACTGCTTTGAATAGTGTGGAAAAACCTTCCTCTCTTTTACCCATCCCACTCACTCTGCCATCTCCTACTAATCTCTTCTTTAACCACACTTCGGTACCCAGATACCCCTAAGGCTATGCGCACATCCACATCCTCCATCTTCAGGACCTCTTCGGCTGCCTGATCAACAGCCTCGTTGCCCTCCACCCCCACATGCGCTGGGACCCACATGAACCCCACTCTTATATTTTATATAGAGTCGTTAGGAGCTCACAAATTAATGCATGTTCACTCGTGATTCTCCGTAGACAATATCCGGGGCTGTCAATGAGCATTCAGTTGGCATAGCAGCTGATCGCTTCTATCCAACCAGGGCGCACCTCAGTCGCGTTGCTAGCCAATCATTCTGCTACCGTCTTTTTAAATATGTTATTTTCTCCGCCCTAGTTCACCCATGCTGCCGCTCGCTGAGATTAGCTCCGTTCTTGCAAACTACGCTCGCCTCCATTTCTCCCATATGCACTGGCTGCATCTTCCAGACCTCGCTTCGGCCGCCCCACGCGCGTTACCTCCTGAGCCAGCTTTCCAGTCATCTACTTCATCGCAAATCCCTATTTTGCCACAGGCTGACCGCCTCCATTCCTCGCTGCAGTAACTCATGCAAATGCAGCCTGTCCATATATTGAATGCTGTATATGATCATACTCTTGGTAGTCGATTACTCCAGTTATAAAGCCTTTTTTTTTGTCTAAGTAATGTTCTACTTTCTGAGATGCTGAATTTTGGGTTGTCATTGGCTGTCGGTTGCAGTCATCAGAGTTGGAAGAGGTGGACACTTCGAAATGGTTGGTCTGCGCGTTGTGAATCCTTATAGTATGAGTTTCGCTTTTGAGCCGTGGTAAGAGTACCATACACAACCTCCAGCAAAATCGAAAAAAATCACAACTTTTTCAGCTTACCTTAATGTTTAGATACCAAGTAAAGTATTCGGGTGTGGAAAAACATCGACCGTACATCCAGTAAAGATAATTTACACATTAATTTCCACAGCGGCTATACGTGCTACTAGCTTATAAAGGTGGCAGCCATGACACTGTTGACAATACTAGGGCATGCGCACTTTGCGCAGCGTAAGCACGCGCGCGTGCCGCAAGGGCGAGCGCTCAGTTTCCGCGCGCTACTGTGTTCCACGCGACAGCCGCTTGTGTCATTGTGGGGCTTCATTCATTCGCGCCTGGACCTCTGTTTGAGTAATTTTGGAATTTACGCGAAGTTGGCCTGATGATTTTATTCAATGGACGTCGTGTCCGTGTGCAAATGAAGCTGTGTGGTGGTGCCCGGAACCGTTAATAATGCGGTTCCGGGCGCAAAGTTTCATTGTTTTTTTTTTTTTTTCTTTGGACCTTATAGGAGACCTCTGCCGAAGCAGAAGTCTGGAGAGTGGTGGCGACAAGATGTTACATGCTCTTTGGTGGCGCGTAGAGCAACAAGATGTCGGCTAAAATTTGAGCAAAGTGGTCGACGCCGCTGTGTTTACGTCGCCACATGTACTCTGCCAAATAGAAGCCTAAGCCGTCGCTGCTGCTGGTGTGCGTGGATGGCAAGGACCTCTTGATCTGCCACCACTGGCACTCAATATTTTGCGTGTGCACGCCAGGGTCGGCAGGATCCACGAAATTTAAGGAATGGTTCACCGTGAGGTGCTGGAAGTTTTCCTCGCTGAGGCAATCGTACGCCCGCCAGCAGTCGGTGACGATTTGCGAACCGGCGGCAACGTACTCCTTAATAAGGGGTATTAACGTCGCCGAACTCCGGTCCTCGACCTCAACGAAAAAAACCTCCTTAGTTTCGCGGCAAATTCCTCCCAAAACCCACTTGCCATCGCGCAAACGACCGCGGTTGTATTTACGGCGGCCAAATTTGGACTCGTCGATTTCCACGACGCGTCCCGGGCCCCCTATAGCGGTGGCACTGCACTGCTGGACGACGTGGAGGCAAACTTCGCGGCAATAACTGAACCAGTCGACGACGGTCTCCTTGCTCGTGAGCTCGCCGTCGAGGCTGGATTCTTTTATTGCCGCTTTGTTTGACATCCGCGCCGCCCAGCAGTAGGTGAGCACCAGGACTTTCTCAAGCGACAGCCTGCTACCAGCGAACCAGCTGCCGCGACATATGCTGCGGTCGGAGGTGCGCGTGCTGCATCTCCGATTGTGGCAGCGCCACACGAAGCCCACTCGAGAGTCTGCTTTCGCAAACCACGAGAGGGCTCTGCGACACCGCCGACAAAGCGGAGAGCGAGCAATCAGACCCCGCTCTTTGCAGAACTCAATCGTGGTCTCTGAAGTCCGCAGCTGCCTAGAGAGCCGCCACAAGTTCCACTCATCTTGCACCGTGCAATCACTCATTTTGGTTCTTGTTGGTCGGTGAGGACTATACCACCCTATATAGTCTCGAAATAAACTTTGTGCACGTACGTCCAATTTCATCGCGCCCTTTCTTTCCCATTTGAAATGGGAAACACGCGGGTGCATTTAAGGCTGCCCAATGATATGACGTTAACGACAATAATAGATCATTGAGAAGGAAAAGGACCTCATCTATAATTTCGCTCATGTTATCCGCGCCTCACACCGCGAGAGATCAACCAGCGTGCCTCATAATTGCAAGACTTTGGCACCGCGCGCATTGTTTTTAATTTGTCACGACACTGATCTATTGTTCTGTCATAAGCAGGCGAATGCGCACAAAGTTTAGTGCGTGTGTCTGTGTGTGTATACCGTGCCAAATCCTCCTCCTCCTCTTCCAACCGTACTCGCCGCGTGCCGCACGGCACACTCATCACCAAACGAACTAAACCATCTCTATCCCTATCCAACTCATAGGGAATCCTATCCCTATCCCTATCCCTCACCTTAACCCAACTCAGCCACAAATAGTTTGTTCTGCTCAAATGATTTTACCTAGTGTCTCCGGATCGGCCACCAGCATGAAAGACATCAAAATGGATATTCACTCGTCTCCTCATTGACAATAAATAAAAGAGAAAATGAATATATGAGAAAAAAAAGAGTATATACTCTTTTTTTTCGCATATATTCATTTTCTCTTTTATTTATTGTCAATGAGGAGACGTGTGTGTGTGTGTGTGTGTATATATATATACACACACACACGTCTCCTATATATATATATATAGTCTTTCAGGCTTTAGCGATGAATAGAAAGTAATGCCGGTGAGCTGGCAACAATCTCCGTTGGTGTAGTGGTTAAGGCCACAGTCTATGGTGTGATTAACATTGCATTCTTCACAGGGTTCCTGGTTCGAATCTCACCGCAAACACTAATGTAATGTATGACTTAACATGTAAGGCTTCATTCACAGCATCATCGACGGAAAACAGAAAAAAAAACAAAAAACAAAAGTAGTTCAAGAGGTAGGACATAGAGTGAAACACAGGAGGTAACAAAACACATACGTGTATCGTCATTAGCGCGTTTTTTTTTTTTACGCGCGCCGCGTCTACCCCTTCCTTTTAAAATTGTTCCCCCATCATTCTAAACCCCCTTCTCACTCATAAAAACCCCCCAAAAATATTTGTGCCCCCTTTTAAAATTATTCTGGCCAAAAAAAACCCAAAAAAAGTGGAGGTTGTGAATGGTACTCTTACCGTTCAGCGTGTAGCTTGTAAATTGCAGGCCTGGAGTTCCTGCGCTGTCGGTTTAAAATGTCAAGGCCTATATCGTTGGATTCCGTGGATTTCGTTTTTGTTTGACTTGTCGTTGGAATACATTGCACAGATCCTAGGGAAATGCTAGCGATAGAGCTCTAATATTTTATCCTACGTTCTGCTAGATGCTTGCTTGCTTGATTGGTCCTTGAGTTGTGTTCGGTTTAGGAAACTCACAATGAGCTTTATGGGAATTCATCCCTTGAGCGTATACCGAACGAATTTGGAAAAGTGCTGCATTTATTATGCCTATTAATTGCCCTTGGTCTGGGGGCGCATGGTCATGAGCGGTTGCTATTATTTTGAATGCATCTTTTCAACTGATTCATGTATTTCCCGAAAGTCAGGCGCACAATTCCCATCTACTGCGTTCGGCCTTCTCTGTGCCAAAACTGCTTGTCGTCATATCCCTGGATTAGGGCCACCGCCAGATTTGAAATTCTGCTCAAGATTATCGACTCATTGGATTGGCATGACGTTTTCTATAATGTGGTTTGTTCCTCCAATTCTCTTCAGTTTTTGCCCATGCTGCCCTTCCGTCGGGCTTGGTGGTTATTTTCAAGGTCAGTGGTTCGAATGTAAATGGCCTCTGTCCTTGCCTAAGCTCTATTCCTCAGCACTGCACGAAATTCAACCATTGCCGTAGCCGTTGCATTTGGAGCATGTTCTGGCATCGCAAACGTATTGCAGTTCTGTGCGTCAATGAAGCCGCAGTGGGCATCATTGTCAAAAGTTAGGGTGGCACAGTGGTTGACACTAGCTGCCTCCCAGCAAAGAAGTGTGTGGTTTGAAACCAGCCTGGGGCCTTTTGATGTGGAGTTTGCATGTTCTCCCTGTATTTGCGCAGGTTTCCACTGGGTCCTACAGTCTCCTGTCTTGGTTCAGCTTAACCCTTCTGCCTTATTTAGATTTCACAGGTTCTAAATGAGAAAGGGCCTCGCTCTTATTGCTCTAATACTGCATGATTTTGCTGGAGGAAGATTTGCGCTTCTCTGCTTTTGCCACTTAAACCGGTTTCAGTCAGTGCCGTCGGCCCATCTATTGCAATTATTCGTAATATTATTTGTGTTTGTAATTGTAATATGTCTGTCCGCTAGCATAACTGAATAACCGCTGATCAGATCGTCTTGGAGTTTTTTTTTTTTTTTTTTTTTTCTCAGGTCATGGGTGTCTACCGTAGCTAGGTCCTCCTGAGATGATCTGGATCCGGATCTAGACGGAATTTGGGAACAATTTTCTGAATTTTGCTATATGTCTGTTTGTCAGCCCGTATTACTCAAAATAATAATAATTCTCGGTTTAATTTGAAGTTTGCTCATTGTCACCTCTGCTAATTCCGTAAGGGGAGGGGGTCTGCAATCTTTGATTGTCTAGTTCGTCAATAGTTATGTTCGTCACTTTAAACTCCACTATATAAGAGGTCTAACAGCTGGGGTTCAGTTTGGTGCAAGATGTCTCAACTCATCTTTTCCAAGCCTATTTCTAATAGCCCCCAAGCAACACCTAGATCATTTGTTCAGAATAAGTGCCACTCTTCAGCGGCTATGTAAGGTATACATACGGCCTCTAACAACTAGACCGCTGGTCATCTTCAGCATACGCATCCTACGTTCCCACTGAAGCATCTGCAATCATCAAAGCCTAAAGATCTCTGAAGCCTTTTCAGTACAAGGTAAGCTTGCAAATAACTGGTGGTCAGTGGTTGGCTCTTATCTGTATTTCTGCTGTCACTTGCTAATTGCATGCAGGGTTATGCAGCCTGTAGCCACTGCTGGCTATCATCACGCCGAAATAAATCAATTAATTTTCTTTGCCAGGTCACGCAAATTCCTTGTCACACTTTAATTTCCAGGTTTTCAGGAGCCTTTTATCTGTATTCCTGCTGTCATTCGCCAATCGCATGCCAGGCTCTGCACCCTAGCCATTGCTGGCTATCATGTTGCAAAAGAAAGGGGGGGGGGGGGATGCAGGGCTTTGCAGCCCTTAGCCTTTGCTGGCTATCATCATGCAAAAGGGGGGGTAAAAAAAATGCAGGGCTTTGCAGCCCCTAGCCGTTGCTGGCTATTGTCATGCAAAAGGGAAGAAAAAAAAAATTCAGGGCTTTGCAGCCCCAAGCCATTGTTGGCTATCATCATGCAAAAGAAAAAAAAAATGCAGGGCTTTGGAGACCCTAGCCATTGCTTGCTAATGTTTGGATTGCATAGTTCTTTAGACCTCATTTGAACCCCTGTCTGTACGCTTGCAAATAACTGGTGGTTGGTGGTTGGCATTTAGGACTTATTGTCATATGTTCAGTTTCGCATGCAGGGCTGTGCAGTCCTTAGGCCATTGCTGGCGCTCAAAAAAAAAACCTACAGGGCTTTGCAGCCTTTAGTATTTCTGTTTTATGTCTGTTGTCGAAGACCTCATGGTTTTCTGTCTTGCTCATCACATTTTCTTCTCTCAGCAGCCCGTGTCCCTCCATCTGCCCAGTAGTTCCTGCTTAGTAAGTACTCCTTCCTTTCCTTTGGGAATTCAGCCGGCTGTGCTTCGGGGAGGCTTCTGCCCCTCATTTTTGGGGGATTTCCTGCTGCTTCGGGCAGTGCTCTTGATCTTCGAGTCTTCTTAGAGTCCAAGCGCCAAAGACTTGTTTCGATTATAATCATGTTACCCCTTTATGCTCAAAGGATAATAAATATTTTCTTGATTTTCACTTGAGTTTCTCCTGGTTGAAATGAAGCTTAGCCAAAGTTTAGTCAGGAAGACTCACTCTTTCGCGCTCGTAAACCCTGTCTATTTTGTTCATGTATGTTCACTCGTGATTCACCGCAGACAATATTCGGGGCTGGCATAGCAGCTGATCGCTTCTATCCAACCAGGGCACACCTCAGTCGCATTGCTAGCCAATCATTCTGCTGCCGTCTTTTTAAAATGTTATTTTCTCTGCCCTAGTTCACCCATGCTGCCGCTCGCTGACCCTCCTCCGCCCCAATGCCACCCTACTCATCAGACCTCCCGTTCTGCCACTCCAGCTTCACCAGTCTTCAGCCACCACCGCCACCAGTGTCTGGACTCCTGGGATTTCCTGCGGCTGCTCCGGGCAGTGCTCCTGATCTTCGAGTCTTTCCAAAGAGTCCAAGCGCCAAAAACTTGTTTCGATTATAACCATGTTACCCCTTTATGCTCAAAGGATAATAAATATTTTCTTGATTTTCACAAGTCTCTCCTGGTTGAACTTATATTTTGAGACAACCTGCTTGTCAGGCCAGACGGCTGACTATTACAATCAATTTCATTAAGTGCAATGCATGGCTTGACAGATATGCTGTGTGGTATGCCCATGCTCATCCAGTCAGATATGCACTGAACAACAAAAGAAATGCAAGTTAATTAAAGACAGACTGGAAAATACTTTTGTAAGTTTGTGCGTAATTATTTTAGAAAATCAAATTTATTACTAGCTCGTACACATTAACACTCATTTCACCAAACTTTTCTTTATTTGGCGGTCACTTTGACTGAGTACCTATAAGAGTACATTAACTAACTAGATAACTTGCGTGTCTTTTGTTGCTCAGCCAATGGACACTTTGACCATGATCACACTTTGACAATGGCAGATTTTCTATTGTTAGAGGAATAATGAAGAGGCGGGGACCCATCCATGTCCCCGCCGCCTCGTATTCCCACGATAGAGTGCCCTGCCTCCGCATGCTCCTCAAATAGTTTCAGCTGTAGGTTCAAGACTAGTTAGCCTCGATCCACCGGTCCGTGCGCTGCTGCACCTGAGCACGATCTTAAAATTGAACCACTTTTTTTTTTTTTTACCTTGTATGTAAAGCATTTGGATTGTCAATTATGTTGCCCATATAACATGGAATATTGTGAATCTATAAACTGAATTTATTAAGGCCGATGTTATTTGCACCTACAGGCCTACGTGTGGCCAATGCTGAATTTTTTTTCTTGGCCACACTTATAAGTGCACCAGTTGATGACCATTCCAGTGCCGCTTAAAATAAGTTTGGCCTAAAAAAAATTTTTAGCTTTGGACACACTTAAAATAATGTGGGCAATGGAGAAATGTGCATCTTGCCCACACTTATAATTGCGTCTAACGCGAATCTCGATCAATTTTTGTGCTTGGACGCACTTAAATAAGTGCGATTAGTCACTTCGATTTATTAATGAATTAAATCAAACCTCTGCTGCACTCCGGTTTTCCACCCAAACGGTATTTACCGCAGCAGCAATGGTTTTCCAAACCGTAGCCTTCTGAGCTCCCTTTATGCCGCTCTTAAGGCTTCCAAATAAAATTATTTTGTTTTTCTCTACCTTGGACGGGATAATTTATATTTCTTCCTCAGTGAAGTTCTTTTCTTCTTTGCCACGTACACACTTTTGGTAAATCAGACGTGACACATGGAGAACGCTGATATTTACACCAGAATCTACACCAGATCCTACGCAAGTTTGATAAATGAGGGTCAGAGTCTCTCTCCTTCCAGCCAACCTGCCTCTCTCCACAAGCTAAGGACCCAAAGGTCTTTTTGCGCTGAGCAGTGACACTGATGAAGGACTTGCATATTTAAGGTCCAGTTTTTCCAGATGCCTCTGGTGCACGTGACATACGGCCACACGATTCAGCCTGGTCTGAGTCATTGATGCTCGTAGCCATGTCTTCAGCTTCCGCAGGGCACTAAAACTCCTCTCAGCCTCTGCAGAGGAAGCAGGGACAACCAGAAGCAACCTTAATAATGTCTCCACCTGACTGAAAAGCCCCCTCACCTCTGGCACCATCTTCTAGACCAGGGGTGTCAAACTGACCCGTAAACGGGCCAAGAGGCTGCAGGTTTTCACTCCAACAATGAAGAAGCGCACCTGATACAACTAATCAGTTGTGCAGGCCTAGATCAGTTGATTAAATCAGTGCTTTCAGGTGAGCTTCTGCTTGGTAGGATTGAAGACCTGCAGCCTCTTAGCCCGTTTATGGGTCAGTTTGACACCCCTGTTCTAGATGATGCTAGCCACTTCTTAGCTGGTTGTGCAAGGGTAATTGGCCCTAAACATGGTTAGCTACACCTGAAGAAGGTCTGAATTCACTTCAGGGTACTCGTCGACTACCTTTTCCACTTGTCGACTGAGAAGCACACCTTCGAGCGCCTAGAGCTTCTGGAATCCTGCTCGGTCGAATCTTACTGCAAATTCACTGTTCACAGAATCAAGTGCAGTGAAGAACTGGGCTTGATACAATGACTGGGCATCAGGATGGGTACAGGCAGCAGCTGGACCGGTGTACCGTATTGGAGGTCTGCGGACATGAGGCATCTGTATGGGAAGAAGCTTTAACTTTGTTGCCATCGCCCGTGCATTTGTGAACAAAGCATCAAAGTGTTCCTCTGTTTCCTTGTCTTGCATACTGGTTTTTGCATGGTCCAACATGCCTGAGATGATCTGTCTCCGAAACTGCAGAGAGGTGTTCAGGCACTCCAAGTCCCCCATCAGGTCTTCAGCCATTGTAATGCCAAGCACAGTGTCACCTTTCAGAAAGGGTCCATGCAGACCACTGGCTTTAGCTGAAGTCTCAGCTGAGCTGCCTGAAGCCATGTCTTCAAGGGCTGTGAGGACCGACTTGTACTGTCTGAAGACTGAGTGGATGGCAGGGGTGGGAACTGTCCGCCTGGTGGGGCAAAGAGGCTTTAAGTTGGTGAAGCCACCCTCCTCTGATTTTGCAATCTCCTTAAAAATTGATTTGAACCTGCCCAATTGATTAAAAAACCCTCCCAATTCATCGACCAGATGATTCCAATGAATCCCTCACAAGTGCACAAGAGACACAGACAGCCTGCGTTACAAAGTTTGCACAGTCTGGACCATATTGACAGTACACAGCCAGTGGTTGTTGCCATCGTATGTTTGTGCTCTGAGTTGACTCAGGAAGGTCTAGGCGTGTCATGACATCACATGCCACCTTAGCTATGTTTTGCCCAGTAGTTGATGAGACTTGGGAGAGTCCCAGGAACTCTTCCCTTGGCTGGAGAGCTTTATCAACAAAGCGGACTCATATCAACTGCTGCTCAGCTCCTGTCATGTCCTGGATGCCATCAATGATTAATTCAAACTGGACCACTGGGCTTGAAGTTACTTCAGCCACTATTTCTTTGACGATTGTGCTGGCCATCAGCTTCAAGAGTTCGTTCTGCATCTTGGGACTGGTATAGTTGATGTGACCATCCAGCCAGTTAGTCAGCTCTGCATCCCCCTTTGCCTTGAGCTTCATATGTTCCCAGAAGTTCCCACTCTGCTTCTCACTGCCTCGAAGTGCCAGACCTTGTCGCACCAAAAACCTCACGCCCTCAACTACCTTCATTAGATTTCTTCTAGCTTGTTGCTGCTGTCTGTCAAGCTGTCTGTCAAGTTGCACATTTTCAGGATTTGGCTCCTGAACCTTAGTCATTATAGCTAATTTGTGACACTCGCTGGCTTGATGTGCATTGAATTTCTCTACTGCCTTTATCTATTTAGTAATGTCTGTTGTGATGAACATCGGGTCTGCTTTGGATGCAAGCTGTGACTTTTGTGCTCCAAAATATTTAGCACAGTAGAAACAAAGGACGTCTTTTCGGGAGTGGGAGTAATGGAGCCAGATGTAAATTCTAAACCACTTCTCCTGAAAGCAGTGTTTTGTTCTGCAATATTTGACTTTGTATGACCCTGACATCTGGTTGATTTGGGTGCAGTCCCAGTTCCTCTGCTTTCGCTCCTATGCTTCCATGCTCCAGATGTTCTCTCTCCCTCTGCCTCACTCGCTCCACTCTGAACACACCAGAGGGACCATGGAAGAAATATTATCACTGATATCAGCAAATTTTTTACCAGTAGACTACTGATACTTACTTTATACATGGGTGCCAACAGGATTCTGCTCTAATGTCAGGATTATGTTTTAACCATTAATATTTACTCCTCTCTTAAGCCACTCACCTCTATGTCACCACCGGGTTGAGACACACTTGCTGTTTTCATCCTCCAAACTTTCTCTCTCTCCCTCTGCCTCACTGTAAACACCAGAGGGAACACAGAAGAAATATTATCACTGATATTAGCAAACTTTTTATCTGTAGACCACTGATACATACTGTATACATGGGTGCCAACAGGATTCTGCTCTAATGTCAGGATTATGTCTTAAACATTAACATTTACCCATTACCTAACAATCATTTACCAGAAGCTTTTATCCGATACGATGTACAAATTACGTTTAACATAGGAAAAGCCAAGGTTTCTCTAGTTTCCCGAGCTCCTTCCTTAGGCTACTCACCTTTCTGTCACCACCAGATTGAGACGCACTCCCCGTGTTTTCATCCTCCAAACGTTCTTGCTCTCTCTCAGCTTCACTCTCGTCATGCTGAACAAAGTAAACATGCCACATGTAAGAAATATTATCAGATAACAAGTACTGTACCTTGCTCAGATGTACCACTATGAACCACTTCTGATATGAATGACAATTATTCCATGAGAAACAGACTAGTTATTGTAGCCTATTAACTCCACTGTGCGGTAATGTTATGACTGATAAGGTAACGCTTAGAGATGCCACTGATGTATCGGCTGGTATCGGATGATATTTAATGAAAATACTAGTATCGGTATCAGCTAATATCAGTCATGGATGCCATCAACCGATCCATGACGCAAACAGCGTGAGCCATGATCAAGCACATTTTAGGTTACCTAGGCATGTTAAGGGATGTCTGTGAAGAAATATTACTGCCCTTTTTGGTTGCAAATGCCCTTTTCTTTATTTATAAAGAATAAACTCAGTATTCCTTCATTGAATTCATATTTTTTATAGTATGTCAACTGGACGCACATTTCCAAAAATATTTGTATCGGCAGATATCTCTCATAAGGTATCAGTGGCAAAAAAAAAAAAAAAAACGGTATTGTGGCACCTCAAGTAATGCTTTTCATTTTCTCACCCCTCTTTACTTACTTTGCTTCTTTTCTGACACCGAGAAAAGAAAAATAATTATGAATGTCTCTGACACCCTCCTGCCTCCTCTTGCTCATGACGACTCACTATAAAATAACGCATGCAACACTAACAGTATGAGCGAAAAGTTTAAACTTCACGCAGGCTTGTCCTTAAAATGTACAATGTATTATTGATAGTTCCTAAAATGGAGTGCTGAGAATGGGTGTGCAACTCGTAGGCCTACAGTGCAGGTGAAACATTTCACCTTGGTCACATACATATATACACGTGTCCAGACCCACACACAGACACCCAGAACCAGCCCCCCCCTCCCCCCTCCCCCCTCCCACACACACACACACACACACACACACACAAAGTACACATACTTTGAGGGAGGGCTGGCTGACATGAGATTCTACAACCATCCTTACCTCCTTTCTCCTCCCACTCTCTTGCTCCACACTTCCAAGGCAGCCTATTTACCCTAAAAAGAATGGTCAGGTGAATTAAAAGCAAAACTTGCTCCTGCATTTTGTAACAGCCTTGCTAACACCTTAACTGTCTTGGTAGCATTTGGCTGCGATAACGTTCTGATGTTACTAGCAAGCTGATTGCCACGCAGTCTGCACACTTATCACAAAGTTAGCTTGTGAGCTTTGTGATAAGCCAGCCAGTTGACATTCATTGGTCCGAAACTTGGCTACTGAGTGTGCAATCAGCTTGCTAGTAACGTCAGTTAGTCTACGGCCTGTCTATATTTCAACTGTAAAAACACTTCATCAAATAATCAATATCAACGTTAACGTGGATGTGTGTGGAAATTTGAAAGACACTATCAACAGATTCATAACGTTAGATACCTTTTTGCTGTTGTACACGACACGTAATGTTCTGTCGTCCTGTCCAGAAAAGCTTGCACTGTGACGGTAGGTTAACCTTAGACCTTTTTGTTGATGATGAAAAAGAATCGAGTGACAAAGCCGCGCGTGCGCGGACGAATTCCCATTGGCTGTGGGGCTGCAGAAATGTGTTGAGTGAATGGCGCATGTACTTCAGTAAAACTGTAAACAAGCAGATGTATGACGTTTGGGGCATGCCTGAACATTGGGGGGGACTTGTACCCCCCAATGTATATGGGCGTTACGGCCTAGCGTTATGGTGTAACAGTGGTTATAAATTTCCAAAAGGGAGAAGCATAGCTCTGCGTCGGTCTTCAGTCCCAATCGATCCCGAACCTCTTGCCAGCGACCAAAATCCTTTCCAATAATCACTCAAGTTTAATCTCTTGCTTGATCGGATTCTCTTTTTTGTTTCTTGGCCTCTTCAGAATGCGTCAGCTTCCGTTTCGTTGGCTCCGCCATGTTCGCCAAAGCACAACTAATGCTTTAGCTAAACTTTCTTGTTTATACGCTGTGCGCCGTAAAGTGGAATGTAGTGGTCTGGGATGGACCACAGCCACTTCAGGCCCTCAGAGTAAAAGAACTGCTGACATTGTAGAAATGATAGAGTGATCATTTGCTTTATTTTTTGTCAATATAACAGTAAAATAATTATGAGTGATTTTTGTTAAGGAACAAAAGTTGTCATGTATTGTTTTAAAAAGAACATAGTCCCAATCCTGGAGACTAACGAAGGTTTGGGATGTGTTCTGAATAAACTGGGCAAGGAAACAAACTGAAGAATCAGGTTCACAGGAATGTGGTCCCTGAAGACTAAAAATAAGTCTTGGGAGCGGCTTCCTATTCATGAAGTTTTGAAAAGTAATTGCATTTTTTACCATCATAAAGGTTATGACAATAACCTAAAACAGAAATACAATTCTAAGCAAGAAGACATAAACTGACTGGTTGTTTAAGGGCATAGAGCAAGACAATCCAGTGAATCTAAAACACAGAACTAAGGCTGTAAGCACCACAGGAACACAAGGGAACGAAGCATACAAATTGATAACACCTGGAAAGGGGCGGCATGCAAGACAGCAAACCAATTAAGGAGACAATACTTCAAGACATGCAGGTTGCTGGAAAGGGGGAGAAGACCATTTAATGGATAGTCCACCCAAAAACTATAATTTGTATATCAATTATGCAGCATTAGATGTCTCGAACGGACAAAGTTTTTTTGCACCTGGCGCAACTTTTTGGCCACTGGAGAGTTTAGAAAAATTATCCGAATTCCTTTTTTGCTGGAAGCAAATGGGGTCACCCAGTAGCAACGGTACAATGCTAGAAACACGATTATTTTTAGCTAAAAATAATAAAATACCACAGTCATGCTTCAAGTAAACTTGTGCATTCAACAGAAGTCCCACCACCCGGTTCGTTCCCAGAGACTAATACAGTTTTTGAAACAGGTCTCTCTCAAAAACTTTAATAGTGTCTAGGAACGAGCCGGGGGGTGGGACTTCCGTTGAATGTACAAGCTTACTTGAAGTAAAACTGAGGTATTTTATTATTTTTTGCAAAAAATAACCGCATTTCTAGAGTTCTGAGGATATGAGTGGACAAAGCAGACTTGGATTATACTGGACGATGGGTTCGATGATGGTTTGAAAGTTTGTCAGTAGACGATGTGTGGACTTTTTATTTTTGCTACTGGGTGACCCCATTTGCTTCCAGCAAAAAAGGAATGTGATAATTTTTCAAAACTCTCCAGTGGCCATAAAGTTACGCCAGGTGAAAAGCAACTTCGTCCGTTCGAGACATCTATTGGTGAGTAATTGATATACAAATTCTAGTTTTTAGGTGGACTATCCCTTTAAGAGGACACAACGGTTGCGATGAAAGGGTGTTTTTTAAAAAAATCTTTATTTATACAATTATGTAGAATTTTACTCTATTGACAGGCGTTGCCTTTGTCATGAAGAAATGGGGTACCAATCTCTCCAGCTGCCAATGATAATTTAGAAAGCACACATTTGCATCAAAATTAATGACCACAATGAGAATTTTTCCTTGCAGTGCAAATTCATGAGAAAGTCCACAGAAAATTGTTGTATGCAATCACTAGGCAAAATAAGGGCAAAATCTGTTCAGAATCTTTTAAGTACAAAATGAAACACTGTAGCCAGGACCCTAAGAATGGTGATTTATTTATTTATTTTTTTTATCAATGTACGTTGTAGATGTGGGTAAATAATTGATAAATTACTAAAATCACCCAGATTTCAGATATTCTCAATTTAGCTGTGATAGTGTACAAATTTTTATGGCACTGCTCTGATTTTGGTTAAGTCAGACTAATTAGTTAACAATTATGCATGACTGTGCATAATCTGCTCCAGTCATGCAAGTTTAATTGCAAAATTACCTGAACAACAAGGATGGACATTATGAATTTTTTTACTTAGAATACTGAAATTAAAGATTTCTATAAAATAGGCTCAGTTTGCTACTAGTGCATGTCAACACTTCTTTGCCATTTCCACTCTATTACAGCATGTTTAAAAACTAGTGAATGAATTAAAGTCAGTAAAATATGCAAGCCCAATTCAAAAAAGTTGGGATGCCGTTTGAAATCTAAATAAAAACAAAATGCAATGATTTTCAAATCTCAAACTTACATATTATTCACAATAGAACATAGACAACATAGTATCAGATGTTGAAAGTGAGACATTTAACCATTTCATGAAAATATATGCAAGGCCTTCCCTGAAAGACACGTTGTCTGGATGGGAGCATATGCTGTTGTAAATCCTCTATGTACTTTTCTGCATTGATAATACCTTTTCAGATGTGTATGCTCCCCACGCCATAGGCATAATGCTACCCGATACCATCAGACATGTAGGCTTTTGAACTGTGGACTAATAACAAGCTGGATGGTCCCTCTCCTTTTTAGACCGCATAACACGGTGTCTGGATTTCTGGATGGTGTTCACACATGGCTTCTTTTTTTCATGATACAGGTTTAGCTCGCATTTGTAGATTGCACAGTGAACTATGTTCACAGACAATTATTTCTGGAAGTGTTCTTGAGCCCATGCAGTGTATTCCAGTGCAGAATCAGGCCTGTTTTTAATGCAGTGCCACCTGAGGGCCCAAAGAGTACAAGCTTCCAATGCTGACCTTCGGACTTGTCCATTGCACACAGAGATTTCTCCAGATTCTCTGAATTTTTTGATGATATTATGTACTGTAGATTCAAAGTCTTCCAAAATTTACATTGATTAACACTTTTCTGAAATTGTTCCACAATTTTTAGTCGCAGTTTTTTGAAGATTGGTGAATCATTGTCCATGTTTACCTCTGAGAGACTCTTTCTCTTTAAAATGCATTTTTTTGTGACTGAGCTGTTGCTAATTAACCTTTACTGGTTAGAAAAATGCTCCTCCAGCTCTTTTGTTATAAGTACTTCTTACTATTTAAGCTTCTCACTTAAAACCAGGGCCATCTTAAAATAAATTTATTTTTTAAGAAATATCTTAAATAATACATACAAAATTCCTCGATTATAGGTACATTTCAGAGGTCTGCTATTTATTCAGATTGTTGACATTCTTTCAATCTAACACGTAAGCCTGGTTTGGCCTCTCTGCTTCTCATTATCTCTTTGTCATGAGGGACCACATTTTGGTTTTGATTAGTCAGTTGGCTGAATAAATAGCTTGATTGCAAGCCAGGCAAAAGGATAAACAATTGTCTCTCTTCTTAAGGGGGGAACCGTCCATGATCAAGCAGGCTCATGTGAGTCATCGGGTATGAAGCAGAAGTTGCTTGAAACATGCGTGTACGGTGGAGGTGGGGGGTGGGGGCTGGGGGTGCGGGTGGCGTCTCTTGGCAGGGATGTGTAGTTAGCGAGAATAGTTTAGATTAGAAGTTTGTACTTTACGGGTGTTTTTTTTTTTTTTTTTTTTTGGTGGGGGTGTCAACATTGGGGGTGTCATGTTCCCTGCGACCCCCCGCTTCCTACGCGCATGGGCTGCACGCAGCTGGCTGTGTAGAGAGTTTGCAGGTGAAACAGTGCAGCAAGTTTGACATTCTTGAACCCCAGGTATTTGGTAAAAGTTAAATTAATACAGCCAAAAAAAGGGACTATTGGGCCTCTCAGGGATTGAGCCTCTTGGTTGAGTTTAGGTTCTTGAGGTCCTGGAGGTTGGTCCAAAACAGAACAGAATGCTAGCACCCTCCAGCCAGTGTAGTTCTTGATCCCTGATGTTGTCGTATCTTACCATCAGCCACCTTCAGGGAAAAGATGGCCCAACTGCCAATGTTAGTAGTGTCCACTTTAATGAAAAACTGGCAGTGGAGATCAGGGAGAGCCAGGGCAGATGCGATAATGAATTTGTCCTTTGGCTGGCGGAAGGTGGAGGTGGCTTGAGGGGTCTAATAGAAGACGATCTAGGAAGTGGCGAGGGCTGTGATTGGGGTGACAATAGTTTTTGAGTAGGCCCTGATGAAGATCACCGATCAAAATCAAATAAATCTTCAGCAAATTTAAACATTGTCATCCAACTGTCATTTAAAAGTAAGAAAAGCTGAAATCAATTGAAGAAAACAATATACGTTAATTACCCAGAGCAAAGGGTATAGTTCACGAACAGCAATGTAAGAAAGGCTGTTCAGAGGACAGCCAAACTGAACATGCAAGTTTCAGGAGGTAAAATGCAGCATGTGCCCTCAACATGAAGGTTAGTTGGACCAGCTTATAGTATTTCTTAATTTACTTATTCACAATAAGCATTAATGCTTTACACACCCAAGCTTAAAATGTCCCTACTTTGCAATGGAAAACAGGATTCAAATAAAAGCTAAAGCATCACTCATTGAGGGGTTAACTTCTTGGCAGTCTCTCTGCTAGAAGCTTGGAAATTCCCACTGGCAGTGGTATTGTGGGAAGTCCAGCGCTGAAAAACCTTCAACTCTGTACAAAATGTACCTTTTGATAATTTTTTCTCATTATAAATGTAAATTTAGTCACATTCAACTCATGTACATTTTTATTTCCTCAGTATTAAGACAGTGGAAATGAGCAAACAACTACCATTAGTGATTTTTTTTTCTTAATTGGCATTTTCAGAAAAAAGCCAAAGAGGACAATTCTAGAGTTTCAAAAAATGCTTACAGTTTTAACGGTCACACCATGACATGCGTGCTCACAACATGGGTTGGAGGATTACTTTCAAGAAAAAATAAAATCCCTGAAAAAAAGTATGTAGTCATCACACAAACAGTATGCGCATACAGCTTTTTTACTTCATAGAAAATAAAGAAATATCACACAAAATCATTTTTCTGTATTGGCTTCACACTAAGGGCTCTAATTTCGTAGACCAGGCACAGGCGCGGCGCAACGGGGTGTGTCCCGGCGTATGTGGCAATTTCGTGCCCGGCGTAGCCTGGCGCAAGGACTCCTCTGTCCCGCCTCTGTCCCTCCTTCCAGCGCTAGTTGGCAAAGAAGGCGACACAGCCGAGTCAAATCTTGCTCACTGGCAAGAGAAACAATGTATAGCGTGTTCCTATTATTACAAATTGTTGCTGCTCTAAATTTTGGGATTAACATGCATGGACAACAATGCAAGATACGTGACACATTTATTTTCAATATGTGATCTTAACTCAGTATCATAGCAGCATAGCAATCAGGCTGTATTCCTTTCCTCCACTAAAGACGATAAAACCTAAGTGACAATATAGCCTAGTATTAAGCCGCTTGCACACTGGACGCAAAACGAATTTCTCGCACGACAGATTGCGTCTTGTGTCCGAAAGTCTGACAGGGTTTTAATAAATCTCCGTGTCCGACAGTCTATTATTGTTTTCAATTTCTTCAAATCTGCTGACTCTTTTAGATATTAAACGTGAATGATAAGAGGGCTCAGTTCTTGAAGATGAGTACCGAGAATTTCAATCAATGTTTCTGTTTAAGCTCCACTCAATAAAGCGAGTCGACACTGGCGCGAGACAATTTACAATGTCTCCGTGTCTGACAGCCAAACGAAAAAAGAAAAAAAAGAGGACGATTAGAACAGATTGATAACGAAATATAGATTAAAAACAAACATTTTAACAACAGAACATCCAATGAACACTGCGATTTATTTATTGGCGGGTCATCTTTATTGGATATCCCGTTTGTTGGTGATATATTTTTATTCTTTATTTCGTTATAAATCTATTCTCATATCAATACTTTTACTTTTTGCTGGCTGGTGGACATGGAGTAGGCTATTATGCATTTCGCGTCGGACAGTCTTGATCGTGCATGCGACAATTTATTCACACTGTCAATGGTCATGGAATTCATTTGATTTCTGATTGCAAGCACTATTTTATCTCTGCTGTGGAAATAAAGTGTGAATCTGTTCGATCCATCTGACTCATTTTCAAAAGAAAGACCGAATAAAGACTGTTGTCTATCTTCAATGGAAGAAAACAGACGAATAGGCGATAGCTATCAATTTTTTTATTTTGTGAAGGTCGAACAAAAACATAAGTTTGCACGTAATTCCTGGAATACTCTGAAAAATTAGAACTTTTATGACTTTCGGACACGGAGCTTATTCAGATAGTTACATTAAATAGTGCTTCCTGTAATTATTTCTTGCATTGAAATGTACCTGACATTCTGGAAACCTGCCTCTGAGGTTTCGGTGATGTGTGCGCACTCTGCGCCGGTCAGCCAAATTACCACTACACAGAAATTAACCCAGTTTGGAGCTGGCGAGCTTTCTGCGCAACTCCAGCGGAGACTTTTTCTACGAAATTGTCACTGTGTCTTGATGAATATGTGACACCTCCCCCTACTACGCCGCCACACCCATCTCGGCGCACGTTCGTCTACCAAAGGCTGCGCACCTCACGAAATTACCACTGCGCGGGCTGCGCCTTACGAAATTACCACTGCGCGGGCTGCGCCACGCTACGCCACCTGCGCTGCGCCAAGAAATTAGAGCCCTAAGGCTTAATGAAACACACCTCAAATAAATAATTTTCATTATAGGCATAATTATTTCATTATAAAGTTGAGTGAAAAATTGTGGAGTCACTCAATTTTGACGAGCACGAACGAATAGGAAGGATAGGGGAACAGATTGCAATCTATTTGTTCGTCCTCATCAAACGACTTATCGTGACTTTCAAGATGGAGGCGACAGGAAACTACCTCAAGGTACTGTATGCATTAACAGCCTTTTTTAATAAACTACCTGTTCATTTTCAAAGTTCTCAGTGCCTCTTTTTAAATGTCAGGGCCCTCGGAATTCTACCAATGAAGGGTGGAACTACTTTGAGCCTAGTTAATAATGAAAAAAATTGTGATTTTTTGCATGGCAAAGCTATGCCCAATTCACTACCATTGTAAGCCTGTTGGGAGCTTCGGCTAAAAAGCCATGTATTTCGAAATGTTGCGTTCGTACGGAGGTGGGGTATTCGACAAAAGTTAGTACACGTTATCATGTTTCAATACACCCCAAGTCAATTTCACACCGGAATTCTTCTTTAACCAGACTTCCGCATTCCTGACAAGTGGTACCACAAAGCCAGTTATCAACTCGGTAACTGAACTCAGGGTTTTCCAATCTAGGCATGTGCGCGTTCACATAAAAGGGGCGGTGTTTGAAGCTAATGACCAATTGCAAAAATGGACAAACTGACTGGAAGCAAACTGCTTACTTTTCAAATGTGGAGCAAGAGCTCTAAATAAAAATATGAAGAGAATAAACATATCATCCTGGCAAAAATTAACACCGTTGCAGCTGCCAAATACAGAAAGGACAGTTTGCGAGAAATCACCGACCGTGGAAATGCGTAAGTCAAGCATAATGATAATATCACTGCAAATAACTCCTTTATTCATGATTGTTTGTGGGCTATTGCTGCAAGATTTCATTTTAGTTCTGCTGCAGTAAATCATGACGACAGGGGCTATGTAGGCCAGTGAGCGCATCCCTCTCCTCTTCTGCTTTACAGGATGTTTGATCCACCACGTAGCCTATTGGGTAGAGGGATGTGCGCGTTTTATCGTTAATAATGTCACTGCCACAACAGTAAAATTACAGCTGCATATTTCATTAAATTCACGTGATGCGAGGATGTATTCTTATGGCTTGCATGGATTTTTTTTTTCCAGTTGCAACCCCGGCGGTGTCAAAAGAGGTGGAGAACAAATAATGAAATACTACAAAAGCTTTATTCAAAGCAGTCAGTTGGTTTAATTTCATAAGTGCAACAAGTAGCCTACAAGGCTTAAGTGCTTTTGCCCGTGGGAAAATACAGCATTGTGGCACACTGAAGATGCAAAACTATATGCGCACGACTCTGGCAAAACAAACAAGATGACATCGCTAACGCAGCAAATAGTTTGATTTTGTCAGGTTAAAGGCCAACCTCATCGGCTTATACAGCACTGCTATGGTCAAGGAAAAATCTCCCTAGCTTCAACTGTTGGCTTTATTGGTGGAGAATGACCTTGAACAAACTGTTTGAGGCCACAAAACTGCCGAAATTTGTGCCGACAATTCCAGCTACCACAGAGTCAATGGAGCGGTCTTTTTTCTGCCTTAAAACGCGTCAAGACCTGCAACCGCAACAGTACGGAGCAGGGGAGACTTTCATGTTTGGCTATCATGTCAATCGAGAAAGAGGGACTTGTTAAGCTGAAGGCCAAAACAGAAGAGTTTTACAACGCTGTCATCAACATCTTTGACAAAAAGGACAGACGCACGGACTTCATATTCAAATAGCCTTAAGTAAGTGCGCTTTAACCACTTCTCTCCCCCTCCGCTCTCTTTTACGCACACAAGAACTTTCCGGACTGTCATGTCTGTCGTTATGCATCTAATAACAACCTAGTGGCTAAAGTTTTTGTAAATTGTTGTTTGTTTGATAGAATTCTGTGGGTTTTTAGGTTTTGTAGTTTGTTTGTGTTGACATCATGATGCGGTGAAGAGAGATGTGGTCAAAGATGGAATGTGTTTGAAGTGTACTTCGCCTGTCTGGTTAATATGGTTTAGCAATAGGAAGATTAATTGCATTAAGTATAGGGAAGAGATCCACTTAAGCATGCATCGGTGCAGGCAAGCCGTTATGTTGTTTTGCGCGCTTTCATCAACTTTCTCTCGCTAGAGCCTTCAACTTTTATTCAGACATAAAAGCGAAATTAAAAAAAAAAATTGAACCTTCTAGATTATTTGAAAACAAAGTACACATTCATTCTGAATGCATACAATAAATCAAATTCGCTAGAAAACGTCATAAACTTCAAACATTTCACATTAAATTGGTTTTAAACCTCCCTCCAATGCGCACATAGTGCGACAAGTTAAATAATACATTGATAACTCAAACACGGATTTGATTTCACTCTTAACAGTTTCAAAATAAACTAAAAGTCAAAATCTAACGAAAAACGCAACTTTGTGCATGTCCGGTGTCTTTCAAGTGTCCTTTAAGTCCCAATAAATTCGTTAATCCCCGCAAATGCATGATGTCATTAATCCAGATTCGCAGTGTTACTATTTACAGCATTCAACAGTTTTTGGAGTAATTATGTTTGATTTTGCCGGTGTTTTTACCGCTGACTTTATACATGAAATATTAGTTTTTACGTTTCGGTCTGCCACTGCCTACCTCGACCCAAACCTCACGGTTCGTTACTGGTGGCTACTCAACTTGAAGAGTTATTGCTACGCAGCAAGCTACCATATCCAGTCATGAAATGGGGCTACAAATGCTCAAATCCCAACAAACTGCTTTTCAGGAGCAGCAAACTCTTATGAGTCAAAGGCAGGAGGAGATGCTTGGACGATTTTGCAGTCAGCAAGACGGTCCAATTAATCTCGCTGACATCATTTGTCGGTTAGCTAGCGTACTCCAAGCCTCAGTTCACCAAGCAACTTCCCCTCATATACAATCATCAGTGCTACTGATAGCCAACCCATGGGAACCTAAACTTCAGCTCCCGTTGTGTCATGGCGGAGACCCTGAGAGGTGTTGTGGTTTTCTGTCTCCGTGCTTAATATTCTTTAAATCGCAGCCCTCTCTCTTTATGACTGAGGACAGTTGTGTTGCATTCATATTATCCTTATTAACAGACACAGCTCTTGCCTGGGGAAATTCTCTTATGTGCTCTAGCACCTATGATGAGTGATTCCAATCTGGTCATGGAGAAAATACCAGTCATGCTTGATCACATCATAGGCAAAGAAGCAGACACTGGACTGACACGTATAAGGCAGGGCAGTCAAAGCATGGCCGAAATATCTATTTCTTTTAGGGCGCTAGCGAGAGAGACAGGGTGGGCGGAAAACCTACGAATGACCCTGTTTATAAACGCTTTATTTGACCCGGTTTGAAATGTGTTAGCCACAGTGGAGCCTCCATCCACTGTACATTGTGGCAACCCGGGGGAATCAGTGGTAGGTTTTACACATGGGAATAACTGACCGAGCCAGGTTTTCCGTCTTCAAACAAAATACTGTTTAATTAATGCAGGAAGTAGTGAGGGGAGGGGGGATTGGGCCAAAAACAAAGGTTCTTCTCCGAACGGAGGTAGGCTTCGCGCAGTAGGTGGCGCTCCCATCCGGGGGTTCCTAGGGTGTCTTTGTCTCTCCCTCCTGGGGGACGAGCTCACCCTCCTCTTCAGCCTTGTCATCGCTCCAAGGCACAAGCTTTCAATCCTTCCAGCAGACAATTCCTGTCAGACAAACAACTCTTCTCCCAGAGGCCGTTGTTATGACTTGGAAAAATCACAACAAAGAAAACTGGCCAGTACAACTAAAACAAATTTATTCTTTACAAAAAAAGTTGTACAAAAATTATCCACTATTTAAATTCTCTAATAACACTGCCACTATTTAACTGTTGCCAAAACAAAACTCTGGTCTGCTCTCTTCTGCTGTCTGCTCTCTTTGTTGTCAGTCTCTTTTTTCCCTTGTGCTTAAAATCACAGCCTTTTTATAGTCTAGCAACCTTCCAGAAAGATCCACAGGATTCTAGGGAAATCCCGCCCCCTCCAAGCAGGAAAGTGCCAGAAGCTTCTAGAAATTACTAGACTTTTCTTAATGATTTTACAAATACGCCACCAGATGGTGCCAATGAACAAAATAAATATAGCTGACCAGCAAGGCAGCAAAACAGCACGTAACAAACTTCATTTACAAATGGAATATAATGCTGTACAAAATTATCATACATAACACCTCCCCTCTTTAAGAAAAGAAAGGTTTGCTAAAAGCTTTCTTTTGTTAAAATTAACACAGCTTTACAATCAGAACAATATTGAACTTTACACAAACGTATTATTGATCATGATAACAATCATATACATAACAAACAGTGTAAGTCTCACAATCAAATAGAAAAGTAAAATTACGTTTTTCACAATCACGAAAAGAAATAAAATTACATGCGTGAAAGTGTATCTGGGATTACATTATCTTTTCCCCTGATGTGAGAAATGTCCAAATCATACTCTTGCAAAAGTAAACTCCATCTCAGTAATCTTTGATTCTTGTTTTTGATCTTGTGCAAGAATGTGAGGGGATTGTGATCACTGAAGACCTTGATGGAAGTAGCTGAACAAGTCAAATAGACTTCAAAATGTTGTAAAGCCAAATCAGTCCTTGATGGAACGTCAGGGAATATGTGACTATATTCAAATATGAGCTGCTTTAGCTGCTGTTGTTGAAAAGGGTCCAGGTGGGACAACTTGCTGTCAATATTTTGAAGAATGTCTGAATTTTCAAGTTTGACTGGACCAGGTTCATTTTCTAAGGGGCAGTCACAATGTTCTTTGGAATTTTCCAGTTCAACTGTATTTACCACATTGACTGGCTTTTGCTGTGTGTCTCTATCAATGTATTCTTTCAGCATGTTGATGTGACACATTTGTTTTTGTTTCCTCCTTCCAGGAGTTGAAATTATGTAATTTAGATCACTGACCTTTTTGAGGACAGTGTAAGGGCCGAAATATCGGGCCCTTAGAGGGTTTCCAGGAACTGGCAAAAGTGCAAGAACTTTGTCACCAGTTTTGAAACTTCTATCTTTTGAATGAAGGTCATATCTGGCTTTCATTTTGCCCTGAGCTTCTTTGAGATTAGACTTAGCAAAGTCACAGGCTTTAGAGAGACGATTACGGAAGTCAGAGACATACCGAAGCAAGTTCATTGGGACATCATCTTCAGCGAGCAACTTTTCCTTCAGTAGCTTCAAAGGTCCACGGACTGTATGCCCGAAAACGAGCTCAAAAGGACTGAACCCGAGAGACTCCTGAACAGCTTCACGGGCAGCAAACAGAAGAAGATGGACACCTTCATCCCAATCTTTCTCTGTGTCAAGGCAGTAGGTCCTTATCATGTTCTTCAGGGTTTGATGGAACCTCTCCAAAGCACCTTGACTCTCAGGATGGTAAGCTGATGACCTGTATTGTTTAATACCAAGCTCATGCATAACTTGTTGAAATATGCCTGACATGAAATTTGATCCTTGATCAGACTGAATAGACTTAGGAAGACCAACTAAGCAGAAAAACTTGGTTAGAGCCTTGATGATAGTCTTCGCCTTGATATTATGAAGTGGAATTGCCTCAGGAAACCGAGTGGAAGCACACATGATAGTCAGTAAGTACTCACAACCAGACCTAGTCTTCGGCAATGGTCCAACACAGTCAATGATGATCCGACTGAAAGGTTCTTCAAAAGCGGGAATGGGCTTAAGTCGAGCCTTTGGAATATTTTGGTTCGGCTTCCCTACCATTTGACAAGTATGACAGGATTTGCAGTACTCCTGTACATCAGACCTCATGGAAGGCCAGAAGAAGTGGTTTCTGACACGTTGAAGGGTCTTCTTGATACCCAAATGACCTGACATAGGATTGTCATGGGCCAGACTAAGAGTTTCTTGACGATAAGACTTTGGAAGAACAATTTGATGGGTGATCATCCACTCTTCATCTGCAGGAACATCAGGTGGACGCCACTTTCTCATAAGCACACCATTTTTGTAGTAAAAACAGACAGGAACTTGAGTAGCCTCTTGTTCACTTGCAGCCTGAGGTAGAAGATGCGCTAGATCACGAGCTTGTTGTTGCTCATGAATAAGTTGTTTACGAGACAAAATGTCATTAGAATGACCTGACAAGGACAAGTCTGAAGATTTCCCAGACATCTCAGGACTGGAAGGTTCCTGATGAAAAGACTGCCCAATGAAGGTGTCAGCCAGGTTAAAGTCCAGATCAGCATCATCTTGAATAGCCTTTTTGGCCATAGAACGAGTAACTGCACATGAAGGATAGAGGTCTGGAATTTCCTCCTCTATAGAGTCAGATTCTTGATGAATCAAAGGAGTGTCAGTTACAATAGGGTAGGGCACAACCTTATCCCCAGCAAGATCATTACCAAGAAGCAAATGAATGCCTTTGAAAGGAAGAGAAGACCTAACACCAACAGTAACAGGTCCAGAGACCAAGTCTGATTTGAGATGAACATTATGGAGAGGTACACTTCTAAAACCACATTCTACTCCTTGAATAAGGACATTAGCCTGAGTAGACGTTTTGTCCGAGAAAGGCAGAATATCTGCAAGAATAAGAGATTGGGAAGACCCAGTATCCCTTAGAATTCGAACAGGAGCAGATGAGGAAAAATCATGTGAAAGTGAGACAGAACCATCGGTGATGAATGGCTCAAAACCCTCCATAACCGGATCAGACACAGAAGGTAGAAGATCAGGTGAACTGACCATTGATACAAGAGATTCTCTCTTTGTCAAAGCAGTTGGCTTGGTTTCTTCTCGTTGTTGTTTTTTCTTGAGAGCATAACACTCAGAAATAAGGTGACCTTGCTTTTTGCAGTATCGGCAAGACACAGAGGGTAAAGAATCAGAGGATTGCTTCTCACTGGAAGGTTTCCTCTCAGAAGTGGCCTTAGAATCATTAGAAGTGTTATTAGAAGTAGTCTTGGACTGAAACTTGCTTTGAAATTTAGAAAAAGTGGATTTTTGGACAAAAGAAGACTTGTGAGTCAATGCATAAGTATCAGCTAGCGTAGAAACATCTTGCAAAGTAATGGCTTGTTTTTCTTCAAGGAAAGTCTTAATATCAGGCTGGACACACCTTTTGAATTCCTCAACCAGAATAAGTTGCCTCATTCTATCAAAATCTTTTTCAACATTCATGGAATTACACCACTGATCAAACAACTGTTCCTTTAACCTGCCAAATTCAACATGAGTTTGACTGGCTTCCTTGCAAGAATTCCTAAATTTTTGCCTGTAAGCCTCAGGGACTAATTCATAACCCTTCAGAATGGCAGATTTGACAAAATCATAATCAGCACACTGTTGGACAGATAACTGGTTATAGATTTTTCTAGCTTTACCAGTAAGAACACTTTGTAACATCATTGTCCAATGCTCTTTTGGCCATTTCAAATTTTCAGCAATTTTTTCAAAATGGGTAAAGTATTGGTCAACATCATTTTCTAAGAAAGGAGGAACAAGTCTGATATGTTTAACCACATCAAAATGATCAGAAAGTCCAAATGATTTTGGAACAGTACCTGCTTCTATTTTCTTCATTTCCAATTCGAACTGCATCCTTTTTTCTTCTAGTTCTCTCTCCTTCTCCCTCTCCAACCTTCTTTCTTCCATTTCTTTCTCCATCCTTCTTTCCTCCATTTCTTTCTCCAATCTTCTTTCCTCCATTTCTCTTTCCTTCTCCCTCTCCAACCTTCTCTCTTCCAGCTCTAGTTGTTTTTGGCGCAGCTGGAGTTCAAGCCTTTGCAGCTCTGTTGCAGGCACTTCCACAGCTTTAATTAATTCTGCTGCTTCTTCCCCAAAGATATCTTCATCGATGAAATGTTGCACCAAAATGTTGAATATTTCTTGTTTCTTCATTGATGACTTCACATCAGATAATCCAAGGGTTGAGGCTATTTGTAGCAAGTCCTTCTTCTTTGCCAACAAAATTAATTCCTGGGTTGGAGTTTTCAAAAAACTTTCCACATCAAAAGTCATGATTGCTGATTTTTAAACTAGTCAAAAGATTTAAAATAATAATCTTCGGTGAATCCAATCTCGGTGGAACCTCCAATTTGTTATGACTTGGAAAAATCACAACAAAGAAAACTGGCCAGTACAACTAAAACAAATTTATTCTTTACAAAAAAAGTTGTACAAAAATTATCCACTATTTAAATTCTCTAATAACACTGCCACTATTTAACTGTTGCCAAAACAAAACTCTGGTCTGCTCTCTTCTGCTGTCTGCTCTCTTTGTTGTCAGTCTCTTTTTTCCCTTGTGCTTAAAATCACAGCCTTTTTATAGTCTAGCAACCTTCCAGAAAGATCCACAGGATTCTAGGGAAATCCCGCCCCCTCCAAGCAGGAAAGTGCCAGAAGCTTCTAGAAATTACTAGACTTTTCTTAATGATTTTACAAATACGCCACCAGATGGTGCCAATGAACAAAATAAATATAGCTGACCAGCAAGGCAGCAAAACAGCACGTAACAAACTTCATTTACAAATGGAATATAATGCTGTACAAAATTATCATACATAACACCGTCAACACAACAATCTCTTCAACCAAAGAAAAGGAAGTCCTCTTCTTTACTTCCAGTTAAAGACTTGGCCACTGGCCACTTACCACTGAGGTTTGAATGGCCCGGTGTTCTCACTTCCCCAGCCTGGTGAACTCTGCTTCTCTCTGGGTAGCTGCACTTAAATACAGCTCTCAGGGTAATTAGTCAACTCGCCTCAGGTGTGACCACTCCCACGTGCCAATTGGTTGCAGAGAGTGAACTGGGAGGTAACAATGATTCACTACCTCACCTAGATGGAAGGGGTGTGTCTGCTCCCCCACTGCAGCCTGTCTTATGGCGTGAGACCAGGGGTTGCCACATATCCCCCCCACCAGCTCCAGGCTGTGGCCGGGAGCGACCGACCAGAGGCACTCATCTCGGCGGGAGAGGGCGTCCGCGTTCCCATGAGCCTTTCCCGCTCTGTGTTCCACTGTAAAACAAAAATCCTGTAGGTCCAAGAACCACCGGGTTACACGTGCATTGTTATCTTTGGCTCGGCTCATCCATTTCAGAGGGGCATAGTCAGTTAAGAGGATGAACTTACGTCCCAACAAATAATATTTCAGCTTACTCAACGCCCATTTAATGGCCAAACACTCTTTCTCCACCACCGAGTAATTACGCTCATGAGCGTGCAACTTACGGCTGATGTAAGTGACGGGGTGTTCTTCCCCACTCCTGACTTGGGACAACACTGCTCCCAAGCCAGCCTCCGAAGCATCTGTCTGGACCAGAAAGGGCTCTTGGAAGTTAGGAGTGACAAGTATGGGACTGTCACACAGAGCCTGCCGCAGAAGCGTGAAGGATTCTTCTGCTTCTGGGGTCCAGGTAACATGATGGGGTAATTTCTTCTTGGTTAGGTCATTCAGGGGCGCTGCAAGGGAAGCAAAGTTGGGCACAAACTGTCTATAATAACTAATAAGACCCAAGAAGGTTTTCACCTGTTTTTTTGTGACAGGACGGGGCCAATTCAAGATGGTTTCGATCTTCTTTGGCTGGGGTTTCACATTTCCGCAGCCGATCCTGTAGCCCAGGTAGTCTGCTTCTTCCAGGGCCCAGTCGGCATTTTTTCGGATTAGCCGTCAACCCAGCATCCCGGAGGGCTCTCACCACGGCCTCCAACCGAGTCAGGTGTACGGGCCAGTCCTTACTGTGGACAATGATGTCATCGAGATAGGCAGCTGCATAGTCTCGGTGGGGTCGCAGAATCTGATCCATCATCCTTTGGAAGGTGGCAGGAGCCCCATGGACTCCAAAGGGAAGTACTCTGTACTGATACAGCCCATCAGGCGTGGAGAAGGCAGTCTTCTCCTTGGCATGGTCTGTCAGGGGCACCTGCCAGTAGCCTTTTGTCAGGTCCAGGGTGCTGATGTACCGAGCGGGACCCAACCGCTCGATAAGCTCATCCACCCTGGGCATGGGATAGGCATCAAAAGTAGAGATCTCATTAAGTTTTCGGAAATCATTACAAAATCGGGTGCTGCCGTCTGGTTTAGGTGCTAGCACAATGGGACTGGACCAGGCACTGTGGGATTCTTCGATTACTCCGAGTTCCAGCATCTTCCTTACCTCCTGTCGGATGGTTTCTCGTTTGGCCTCTGGGATGCAGTAGGGTCGTAACCTTACCCTCTTCCCTGGTTCTGTGACTATGTCATGCTGGATCACTGTAGTGCGTCCTGGGGTGTCACAGAAGACATCACAGCTCCTCCCTATCAGCTCTACCAGGTCCTGCCGTTGTGCCGGAGCAAGCTGGAGCCCCATGGGGATTTCCGGAGGAGGGCTGGGTAGGGTTGGAACAGAGAGAGAGAACATACTAGGGTGCACGGGGTCGTGCCACTTCTTCAATAGGTTCACATGGTACACTTGGAGGGGCTTCCTCCGACTAAGTTGTCTTACTTTATAATTCACTGTACCTACTTTCTCTATTATTTTGTAGGGCCCCTGCCACTTGGCCAGGAACTTACATTCGGTGGTCGGGATCAAGACCAGCACCTCCCCCCCCCGGTCGAAACTCTCGCACCTGTGCCCCCCGGTTGTAGACTCGAGCCTGGGCTTGCTGCGCCTGCCTGAGGTGCTCCCTTACCACTGGCCAGACACGTGCCATTCTGGAGTGCATCTGTTCCACATATTCCACCACTGAACGATGGGGGGAAGGTTGCTGCTCCCAGGCTTCCTTGGCTATGTCCAACAGTCCTCTGGGCCGCCTGCCATACAGCAGCTCAAATGGAGAGAAGCCAGTTGAACTCTGTGGTACTTCCCTGATGGAAAACAGTACATGTGGTAACAACTGATCCCAGTTTTTCCCATCCAAGTCGATCACCTTTCTTAGCATCTGTTTCACGGTCTTGTTAAACCTCTCTACTAACCCATCGGTCTGAGGGTGGTATACCGAGGTACGGAGCTGGGCCACCTTCAACAGTTTACACATCTCTCGCATTACCCGGGACATGAAGCAGGTCCCCTGGTCAGTGAGGATCTCATCAGCGAGTCCCACTCGGCTGAACAGTAGGAACACCTCCCTAGCCACCGCCCTAGCCATGGCTGAGCGTAGGGGTATGGCCTCCGGATACCAGGTGGCATAATCCAGTATAACCAAGATAAAGCGGTGGCCACGGCTAGACTTGGGAAGGGGGCCCACGATGTCCAGTGCAATCCGGCTAAAAGGGACCTCAATTATGGGTAAGGGAATCAATGGATTGTGGTACATTACCTTGGGGCTCGCCCTCTGACACTCACCACATTGCCGGCAGTAGTCCTGGACAGCTTTCTTTACCCCTGGCCAATAGAAACGTCCCAGGATCCGGTCATAGGTCTTCTTTGTTCCCAAGTGGGCTCCAAGCACATGGGTGTGAGCCAGGTACAGTACTTTCGAAATATAGGGCTTGGGCACCAACAGCTGTTCTATAACCTCCTCCCCCATTTTAGTCACTCTGTACAATAATCCACTCTTCATTGAAAAGTGTGGGTAACTGGTTGTACTCACACCCTCCAGGGGCACCCCGTCAATACTTCCGACCTTCACATCTTGTCGGGCCTGCTCCAAGTTAGGGTCCATCAGCTGGGCGGTGCCAAACTTCCCTGGTTTTCCTCCGACGTCAACGTCTGCAGCGGGGTACTCTGAAAAGATTTCGTTGAGGAGAGTCCCTCCAAACCTGGTCCTCTGCTTCCTGGGCTCTCAGCGGTAGATAGTGCGGAGTTCCGTTCCGGGGCCGCCATTACCTCTCCTCCTCCAGGCCCTTCTTCGCTGGACGACACAGATGGTGGGGTGGTGGCTGCACCTGCTGGTGCTGGGACTGTAGACCTGGTTCGTTTTCTCTGGGCTGCAGTTCGTCTAGGGTGGTACTGCTGGGCCGGTATATAGCGTGCGTAAAGGGGACAGTCTCTGCCAATTAGAATGGGGACAGGGAGTTTCTCTACTACCCCCACCATAGCCCAGCAATGGCCTCGAGGGGACTGTGTCTCCAGCTGGGCCGTGGGGTAAGTTCTAGCCTCCCCATGAATGCAGGTTACCGTAATGGGGTTACCTTGCTCGCCACTCACATATTCCGGGCGAACCAGCGTGACCACACTGCCAGAATCCAACAAGGCCTCGGTGTCTTTATTCCCCACTCTCACGGGGAACCTGGGGGCTGGACTTCCTTTGTGGGCCCAACAGGAGGTGACATACTGACAAGTACCTTGAGGTTCAGAGGGGCTGGCCGTGGGCATTGACTCATCCGCCTTGGGGCAATTCCAAGCTAGGTGGCCCTCCTGCCCACAGGTGAAGCATCTCCTGGAGTCTCGGCTCACCAGGGGGCGCCGTCGCAGTGACGGGAAGGGACTGGGGGGTTTCGGGACCCCCGGAGAGAGCTCTCTTTGGTCGCCCCTCCGTCGGGCTCTGGGTTCCACCCGCATGTTTCTGGGGTTCTCCGGTCTAGTGGTCTTCATTAACTCTGTGGTCACCTGGTGATTTTCCAATAACTCCACCAAGGCATCCACAGACCCGGGGCTGCTGTTTGCTGCATGGCGCTTAGCGTCGCTTGGCAGGGCTCTGATGCACCGGTCCATAACAATGCGGTCAATAGCTGTGGGGCCCTCCCCGACGGTCAGCCAATCTCTGGTTAGCCGTACCAGCGCAGCTACTTGGGGTCGTACTGGAGCAGTGGGATCATAGGTCCAGGTATGGAACCGCTGGGCGCGGGATTGCAGGTTGTGTCCATAGTATGCCAGGATGGCCACTTTCAAAGCCCTGTAGCTGTTCACATCGTCCCCAGAGAGATCTCTGCAGGCCCTCTGTGCGTCTCCTGACAAAAAGGGGGCGAGAATCCCAGCCCATTCTGCTTGAGGCCATTTCTCCCGTCGGGCCGTGCGTTGGAATACTTCCAAGTAAGCCTCCACATCATCTTCTTTGGTAAGTTTGGTCAGGACTTTGCTGGGATCGGTGCGTCCCCCAGTGGTAACCGTTGTCTGGCAGACCTGGCCTAGGCGGTCTTGAAGGGCCTGTAGTATCTACGTCTGTTGGCTTTGGGCCTGTACAAGGGCGTTGAGGAGGCCTTCCATCTTCTACTGTCTGGTGGTTTGTATTTCTTTTAGTGTAAAACCATTGCAGGCCGCAGCGCCGGCATTCTCCACCATATGTGGCAACCCGGGGGAATCAGTGGTAGGTTTTACACATGGGAATAACTGACCGAGCCAGGTTTTCCGTCTTCAAACAAAATACTGTTTAATTAATGCAGGAAGTAGTGAGGGGAGGGGGGATTGGGCCAAAAACAAAGGTTCTTCTCCGAACGGAGGTAGGCTTTGCGCAGTAGGTGGCGCTCCCATCCGGGGGTTCCTAGGGTGTCTTTGTCTCCCCCTCCTGGGGGACGAGCTCACCCTCCTCTTCAGCCTTGTCATCGCTCCAAGGCACAAGCTTTCAATCCTTCCAGCAGACAATTCCTGTCAGACAAACAACTCTTCTCCCAGAGGCCGTCAACACAACAATCTCTTCAACCAAAGAAAAGGAAGTCCTCTTCTTTACTTCCAGTTAAAGACTTGGCCACTGGCCACTTACCACTGAGGTTTGAATGGCCCGGTGTTCTCACTTCCCCAGCCTGGTGAACTCTGCTTCTCTCTGGGTAGCTGCACTTAAATACAGCTCTCAGGGTAATTAGTCAACTCGCCTCAGGTGTGACCACTCCCACGTGCCAATTGGTTGCAGAGAGTGAACTGGGAGGTAACAATGATTCACTACCTCACCTAGATGGAAGGGGTGTGTCTGCTCCCCCACTGCAGCCTGTCTTATGGCGTGAGACCAGGGGTTGCCACAACATGCTCTAATATCTATGGCTATACCTATACGCATTGATGACCGGATCCGTGAGCGCATGAGAGAGAAGGGAGAGGTGTCGATCTGTTCCTTTGTTATTGTCGCTATCTACCGCAACACTTTCCTCACAAGAGTTTGCACATAGGGAGGAACCTATGCAAGTTGATAGCTCTACCCTTGGTGAGTTGCAACAGCCAAAAACTCAGAGGGGCTGGAGTCACTATTGTCATCGTAAAGGACACTTTAAGAACGAATGTCCCAAACTCCAGGGAAATGACTGGTCTCATTAAGTGAGCGAAAGCACTTAGTGAGACTTCAACCTGTCTTTCGCACATTTGTTCCAATCATTCTGAGGTGGGGCGAGAGATTCAAACAAACTCATGCCTTTCTAGATTCAGGGGCTGTAAACCGTTTTATGGATGCCAAATCGGCGGAGCTTCCTCATATTCTGGTACAGTCTCTTGCTCATCCCTGTCGGATCACGGCATTGGACAGTTGTCCTTTGGGTTCAGGGTTAGTGGAACAGCGCGCCAGCAAATCAATATTCCTGTCGGCGACCATTCTAAGCATATGTGAAACACTGATTACTAAAACCCCACAAGTCAAGTTAAGTCAAGTGTGACTTATGGGGTTTTAGTAATAGGTGATTCATTTGTTTTTATTTAGTTAACTCGCCTGCTTACCCGTTGGTTCTAGGTCACACTTGGCTTGCTACAATCCTCTCATTGACTGGAGAAATAGTGAAAGACCTATCAGTGAGTGGGGCCCTCAGTGCTCTACCCACAGTCATTTGGTGGTAACATGCTCTGCTAGGGTTTCCATTAATACTGATGGGGGGATAGCGAGGATTAAGGGGACACTCTCACCACTTATAGGAATATGCTGTCTAGCTTTGAGGATGAAGGGAAGAGTCTCGACTGGGATTCTACCGCAGACTGGTGCCCTCCTGTAGATGGAGGTTTTAGTAACTTCTCTGATTCGGCTGATGAATTTAGTTCCCTCTTCCCTGCCAGGACAGAGTCAAGTAGGAGCTCTCCAATTTCCCTTAGCTTCTAATGTGCCTGAAGGTTACTCCCAGCTAGCTGAGGTGTTTAGCAAACAGAAGGCTACCACTCTCCCACCTCACAGGCCTTACGATTGCGCCATAGAGCTGCACCCTGGCACCGTACCACCTAGAGGCTCAATGTACTCTTTATCTGCTCCTGAGAGTGCAGCTATGAAGGAGTATGTTGCTGAAGCTCTTGCCTATGGCTTTATTCGGCCATCCACCTCACCCGCTGGTGCAGGTTTTTTCGTCACCAAGAAGGGTGGCACTTTGAGGCCTTGTATTGATTATAGGGGCCTTAATAAGATCACAATTAAGAATCAGTACCCTTTGCCATTGATGAATTCGGCTTTTGACCCCCTTCAGGAGGCTTCCATTTTTTCCAAACTTGACCTCCGTAATGCGTATAACTTAGTACGCATACGCAAAGGCGACGAATGGAAGACCGCTTTCAATACTCACAAAGGATACTATGAGTATTTGCTCATGCCTTTCGGCCTCACTTGCGTCCTCTCTGTTTTTCAGGCATTGGTGAACGATGTTCTGCGAGAAATGTTGGAGAGGTTTGTCTTGTTTTTCTGGACAACATCTAAATTTTTTCCAAAAATTTGTTTAAACACATTGACCATGAGACGCAGGTGTTAACATGCCTACTTAAGGCTCGCTTGTTCGTAAAGGCAGAGAAATGCGTCTTTCAGGCAGATTCAGTTTCTTTTTCGGGATACATTGTATCAGCTGGGAGGATCGAAATGGATCCTGAAAAGGTTTCTGTGGTTAAGAATTGGCCTACCCCAGAATGTGTTAGACGAGTTCAGTGTTCCTTGGAGTTTGCCAATTTTTATCGCCTGTTTATCCGCAATTTTAATACCCTAGTGCGCCCATCACAACCTTGACCAAGAAGGCTTCTCACACGCGATTTTCCTGGAATTCACTAGCTCAGGCGGCATTCGTTGAGCTCAAGAAGAGGTTTTGTTCACAACCTATTCTGTTGACCCCCAATCCTTCGCTCCCTTTAATAGTGGAGGTTGATGCCTCAGAGCTGGGGGTAGAGGCCATCTTGTCCCAGCAATCTCCAGTAGATCAAAAGGTACATCCTTGTGCTTATATCTCCTGGGCCCAGTCTCCGGCCGAGAGAAATTACGATGTCGGTGACAATGCTGGCAGTTGAACTGACACTGGAAAAATGGCGGCACTGGTTGGAGGGGGCGGAGCATCATTTCACTGTGTAGACGGATCACAAAAATCTTGAGTACATCCAGGGTGCTAAGCGATGCAATTCCAGGCAAGCTAGGTGGGCTTTGTTCTTTTCGCGGTTTAATTTCATGCTGACCCATTGTCCAGGTTCTAAAAACACAAAGCCTGATGCTTTGTCTCAGATGTTTCATAAATCGGAGGAAGACCACCCCCCAGAGCCCATTGTTCCAACCACCCAGATTCTGGCTCCTGTGTTGTGGGAGATTGAGCTGCTCATGTGGGAGGCTCAGCAACAGGAGCTAGATCCAGGAGGGAGTCCTCCGGGGCGCCTGTTTTTCCCTTGCAGAGTACGCCCCCGGGTATTAAAATGGGGATATTGTTCCAAACTTACTGGTCATCCTGGTGCTCACAACACTAAAGATTTTCTTTCCAGAAAATGGCCGGGGATGGAAAAGGACATCAGGGAATTTGTGTCTGTTGCCCTGTATGTGCATGCAGCAAGGCGTCTCAGCTGGCCCCTTCTGGGTTTCTGCATCCTCTTCCCATTCCAAGTTGGACTTGGAGCCATATTGCCTTTGATTTTATCACGGGTCTTCCTCCGTCTAATGGGTACACAGTTATATTAGTAGTTGTTGACCGGATTTCTAAAGCGGCTCACTTTATTCCTCTCCCCAAATTACGCTCTGCCCCCAAGACCGCTAGGCTCATGGTTGATCGTGTGTTCCGCCTACATGGCTTGCCACTGGATGTGGTCACCGATCGTGGACTACAATTCTTGGCCCGGTTCTGATGTGCCTTCTGCTCCCTTATAGGGGCGTCAGTTAGTCTATCTTCTGGGTTTCACCTAGGAACTAATGGCCAAACGGAATGCACTAACCAGACTTTGGAAAACACCATTTGGTGTTTAGCTGTGTCCAATCCGACCTCTTGGAGTCGTCACTTTGCTTGGGCAAAGTATGCCCACAGCACCCTAGGTAACGCGTCTACTTAGCTTTCTCCATTTGAGGCTCAAGTAGGGTACTAGTCTCCTCTGTTTCCTGAGTTGGAGGACGGCATAGGTGTACCGGCTGCCAAATTTTTTTGTTCGTCAATGCTGGTCCACTTGGAGAAAGGTTTGGGCCTCCCTGATATGGGCCACTGCTAAGCAGAAGAAACTAGCGGACCGCCTACGCCGTCTTTTTGGGTGGGTCAGCATGTCTCGCAATCCACGTTAGACCTTCCCTTGCAGGTCAAGTCCCGCAAGCTTGCTCCACGCTATATTGGTCCTTTCAAAATTATCCATAAGATTAATCCAGTTATTAATCCACCAGCAGCTCCATAGATCTTTAAAAATTCAACCTCCGTTCCATGTCTCCCATCTTAAGCCTCTGCTTAATGAGTGTTTTGGCACTGGTGGAAGATCCTCCTCCTCCTCCAAGACTCATCGATGGTGGGCTGGTTTATTCGGTTTGCCATACTCTGGCAGAACCGGCGAGTTTGTAGGCGAAAGCAATATCTCATAGACTGGGAGGGTTATGGTCCGGAAGCGCGCTTGTGGGTGCCCTCTTGGGACATTTTGGATCCGGAACACATTAGGAAGACCCGCAGACACGTTACTGCTTAATCGCCAGGGTCCGATCCTTAAGGGGGGGGGTCCTATCATAGTGTTGTGTGCACTCTCGCGCGTTTGCCTCCTGATGGCTATCATGCCTCTTTTTACTTAATCTGCTTTTCGGCTGGCTGATTGTGCAAGCCTAAGCGCTACGCCCCTTTCAGTCAGTACTCGAGTGTAATCAATGCATGAGAGTCGGTTTTCTACAGACTGGTATATTTCTGAGGTACTTTATATTCCACCTTTTAGCTGAATTTCATCCCATAATAGGAACAAAGTTGCCGTGGGGCTCTAGGGCTGTCTCTCTTCTCGCTACTCAGTAGGATCCGCCCTGGGGCTGAATAATTGGAGCTTCTTTTCTATCTCCGAGTCGGATTTAGTAATTAATTCCCAGGGACTTGTTTTGAGTTCTGTTTCCTGAGAGCTTTCGGTTGGGAGTTTGTTTCCTTTTCTCGGAGTATATTTATTTAAGGAGAGATCTAGTCTTGTTAAGCAGGGATCTATATTTGTGAAGCTAAGTTCTAATTGTTTTGTGCTCTGATTGGTTCCCTTGTTTGGAGCAGGTTTCTAGTTCAGTGCTTTCGTTATTTGTTATCGGACAAGCGTCCCTCAGGCTATTTTTATTCTGGTATTTAGGCTTCCGTCCAGGTTTCCCATTAATCTCATTTGGTTGTCTGCCACCAAACGCAACTCTGACAATGCTATGTTCGGTTTGCTTCCATTCTTGCCTGATATGAAAAACACAGTTTGTTAGCAGTCCAGGGTTTTCATTGTTGTATTGTGCGATTTATAATCCACAACATATTTCAATGGGAGACTAGTCCATGGGCAGTACTGCAGGCAGTACCTTGCTCTCTGCAAGTATGAAGCCACAAAGAGAGGTAGAATTCAGAGGTCTGCTATTTATTCAGATTATTGCCATTCTTTCAATTTAACACGTCAGCCTGGTTAGGCCTCTCTGCTTCTCATTATCTCTTTGTCGTGACAGGCCACATTTAGGTTTTGATTAGTCAGTTGGCTGAATAAATGGCTTAATTGCAAGCCAGGCTAAAGAATAAACAAATGTCTCTCTTCTAAGTGGGGGGCGGGGGGGGGGGGGGGGGGCGGGGGGGGGTGGCGATGACTGTCCATGATCAAGTCAGGCAAGAAGCAGAAGTTGCTTGACACATGCGTGTAAGGTGGAGGTGGAGGTGGAGGATGGGGGGTGCGGGTGGGAGTAAGCTCTTGGCAAGGATGAGTAGTGAGTGAGAATAGTTTAGATTAGAAGTATTTATTTTAGAGGTGTTTTTTTTAAGTGGGGGTGTCAACATTGGGGGTGTCATATCCCCGTGACCCCCCGCTTCCGCTGCTGGCTGTGGAGAGAGAGTGCAGGGGAGACAGGGCATCAAGTTTCACATTCCTGAACCCTGGGTATTCGGTAAAAGTTAAATTAATCCAGCCAAAAAAGGGACTATTGGACTTCTCAGGGATTAAGCCTCTTAGTTGAGTTTAGGTACTTCAGGTCCTGGAGGTTGGTCCAAAACATGGAAAGGAATGCTGGCACCCTCCAGCCCGTGAAGTTCTTGATCCGGGATGCTGCAGCTCCTCCCCACAGGAGACATCTGATGGGTGAAGGCACAGGGATGTATCTTACCCTCAGCCACCTACAGGAAAAAGATGGCCCCACTGCCAGTGTCAGGAATGTCCACTTTAATGACAAACTGGCAGTTGGGATCAGGGAGAGCCAGGACAGATGCACTAGTGAATTTGTCCTTTGGCTGGCTTTATGTCAGCAATTAGTCTTGGCTAGTTCTCAATCATTTTCCTTTATTGATTCGTGTTCCAATTATCATAACTGGCAACTGAAGACACGGTTTCTGTCCATATGCAATCTAACAATGATGAAATCATGGGCTAAATTCAGTGCAGCAAAATAATTCACTTTTTAATAGGCCAATGCTTCACATTGATTGTGGTCCATGTTCCAATGAAACCCGGACTTTCACTCTCGGTATTGTGTGGATTGATAAAAAAAGTGGCACTCGGCAGTTCAATAGGCTATAAAAAGCGTGGAGCTCCAGCTATTTGCGTGAGAGTGAGAATTTTGAAAAACGTTGATTTAAATACAGCAAATACGCATCCAGATGAATGATTGCCTTCTTACCTAATCGGGGAGAACAAGCAGCACCTGTTAAGTGTGGAGTGCTCTCGGAGTGAACCTTCTGTCATGAAAATGACTGAGAACAGGTCAGGACTAATAATTGCTTTAAACGGATGTTTTGTGCAACCTAATTCTCTGTTCTTGTTCCGCAACTGTCCTGAATTTTGCCCATGATTTAATCGCTGTTAGATCGCATATGGGGAGAAACCGTGTCTTCAGTTGCAAATTGCAATGATTGGAAAACGCATCAAGAAAGGAAAATGATTGAGAACTAGCCAGGACTAATTATTGTCATAAAGTGACGTGTCTTTGCCCACCCTTTGGCTACGCCACTGCCTCCAAAATGACAATAAGTCATTTTCAACTAAACGTGATGTTACTAAGTTTTGCCTTGGCATGGCAGCATGGAACATGCAGTCATCCTGCTGACCTGAACTAGTCCTGCATGTAGCTACACCCAACCGCTGTACATGCAGGCATATTGTTCTCGCTCTCAGCCTTCTTGAATATTTTCACCAATAGTAGGGTCTGTTTGTGACTAACAATGTCCTTTGGCTCAGAAAAATGGTAACAACAGTGAGTAATTTAACAACTATTCCAATGCTTGACCAGTCTCTGTTAACAACCCAGTCTCACGGCAGATTGTATAATCGTAATGAAATTTAATCTATTGAATCGTGTACGTGGACACGAATTTCCAGTTTTTTTCGTGACCCTGAGCATGACTTTAAAACCAATGTATTTCAATTAGATGTATCGGTCGTGCTCGCAACACATATTTCCCTCTGTTAGTGTGGACAGTATTTATACTCTATAAAACTATTTATACTGCATAAAACTGGGAGCACAGAAGCTGCATTGCTTTCATTCTCTTTTCTTTTATTACCGCTGTTACATTACTGAACATTTCATCACAAGGGTTCATTTTTTTCTGCCCCGTTGTTAATGAGCAATTTTCGTCAGCGATTCCTTCGAGTCAAAATACAGTACATACAATTTATATTCTCACAGTTAATAAACAAAACTGCAGAGAAATATTGCGGTCGTTAGTTGTTGTTTATCTTTTGAGAAAAAACCATTTCCCCATTGATTTCAGTGCTTCAAATCTAACAGGAAATACTACAGTACCCATGAGCAGTATCGGCCGTTACCATGGAGAGGCGCAGAAGACGCCATCACGCAAGACATGCCCCTCTCCCCGGAAGCCACTGGATCACATTGATACTCTATAAAACTATTTATATGGAATAAAACTGAAAGCACAGAAGCTGTACTGCTTTCATTCTCTTTTCTTTTATTACCGCTACATTATTGAACATTCAATCACGAGGGTTCATTATTTTCTGTCCAGTAGTCAAAGAGCAATTTTCGTCAGCGACTCCTTTGAGTCAAAATACAGTACATATATATATACACAGTTAATAAACGAGACTGCAGAGAAATGTTGCGGTTGCTAGTTGTTGTTTATCTTCTAAGAAACACCGTTTCCCCGTTGATTTTGGTGCTTCAAATATAACAGAAAATACATGTACTTCAGTACCCATGAGCCGTATCGGCCGATACCATAGTCAATGCTGCAGAGGACGCCATTATGCAAGAGACCCCTTCCCCGTAGCCTCTGGACTGTTTTTATACTGGTGATAGAACCCCTAGTACAGGATTTCTCTATGTACAGACCTTTGTGCTCAGACGCCTGAGAGCCTCAGGAATCCATCTGTACACATGCTGCAGAGGACGCCATTACGCAAGAGACCCCTCCCCCGTAGCCTCTGGACTGTTTTTATACTGGTGATAGAACCCCTAGTACAGGATTTCTCTATTTACAGACCTTTGTGCTCAGACGCATGAGAGCCTCAGGAATCCATCTGTACACATTGCTGCCCACATTGAGCTATATGTTGTGTGATGTGTCCTTCTCATGTGAAACTTCGTGAGAAGATAAGAGCCAGGAGGATGGGTGCGGGAGGCGTATCCCCCGCCCAATGAGGTATAGAAAGCATATTCTCTACAAGTCTCTCAAGTCTCTCAGAAGGGAAAGAATGTAAGGTGAGGACATCAGGATTATCAACTGGGCTTCATATATGGTAAGAATTAAGGGACCTTCACACTACTTATGGGATGTTACAATTGTGAGGAGACTAAGGAAAAGGGCGTATTGTATATTATTATTATGTGCCTACTGCATTGTAGACACATATTACAATCCGGCATACTTATTTATTATTTTGTGCCTGCTGCATTGCAGACACAAACTATAATCCTGCATACTTCCTTATTATGTGCATGCTGCAATGCTGACACATATTATAATCCCGCATACTTATTTATCTATAATGTAATATGTGTCTGGTAATGGTATTCCTGATTCCTGATCCATGTTTTTAAGGACTTACGGATTTCCCACAATTCCCGAAAAACATTGATTTTCGTCCCTCCCAAGCAACCAGGCAGAACACCATTGCAACTGCCTAGCTACGCACAAGCAATCACCTACACCACCAAACAACTGCCAAACAATGCCTTGGCAATCATCAGGAATACCAAAGCAACCACCTGGCAACGCCCTAGCAACCACAAGGAGCACCATAGCAACAGGCTAGCAACACTCTAGCAAAAACCAAGAATACCATGGAAAGTGCCTAGCAATACCTTGCCAACCACCCGGAGCTTCACAGCAACCGCCTAAAAACGCCCTAGCAACCACCCAGAAGACCATAGCAACTGCCTAGCAACGCTCTAGCCACCACCCGGCACACGATAGCAACCGCCTAGCAATGCCTTACCAACCACCTGGAACACCATAGCAAGCGCCTAGCAACGCCGTAGCAACCACCAGAACTCCATAGCAACTGCCTAGCAATGCCCTAGCAACCACCCAGAACACCATAGCATCTGCCTAGCTAGGCTCTAGCAAGCACCCGGAACACCATAGCATCTGCCTAGCAATGCTCTAGCAAGCACTCAGAACACCAGCATCAGCCTAGCAATGCTCTAGCAAGCACCCGGAACACCATAGCATCTGCCTAGCAATGCTCTAGCAAGCACTCAGAACACCAGCATCAGCCTAGCAATGCTCTAGCAAGCACCCGGAACACCACAGCATCTGCCTAGCAATGCTCTAGCAAGCACTCAGAACACCAGCATCAGCCTAGCAATGCTCTAGCATGCACCCAGAACACCGTATCCACTGATTACCAGAACCCTGGCAAGCATCCCGAACACTGTACAAATGGAGCAGCGGGCACATTCAAAATTTCTTGTTAAGAATTAACATTCCTGAATATTCATGATATCTGTTAAAAAAAGGATGGTTGGTGCCTCAAGGACAGGATGGTTGTTATCAGAGCAGCCGGCTGAGGAATTGCAGCTCTCGGTACTAAGTAAGGGCTTACAAATGTTGATTCGATGATCTTTGGGGTGTGTGATATCAAATGAAGTTCTCTTGTATTCAACCTCAAGACTGTCTCAGCAGTGATCTTTCCTTTCTTCTGAACTACACCAATAAAGGCCTGATTGACATCAATAATTGAAGCCAAAAGCTTTCTATAACACTTGCTGTCATATCTGTACTCATTTTGTTGATGAAAAATAAGCCTTCACATTTATAACTTATTCAAGGTTAAAAGGTCATTATTTCACAGTATGAGCCATGTGGAGTCTTGATACTGACATATGTTACTCTCCAGGTCAAGACCTTCCCAATAATATATTTGACTTAGCGCTATGTGAAAGTTTTTTATTTTATCATGTCATGGACACAGGGCGTCCAGACCCACCAGACCCAAGTTACAGAGAGCACTTGGAAGGCTCAACATAGAAAAATTTTTTTTTTCTTATTTTTCTATTTTGTAGTATAGTGAACAAAATGAGTCACCTTTGGAAATAAAACTACAGAATCTGTTTTATATGCGCTCAGTTTTAACTTTTGGTCAGAGCTCCTTTTGCACAAATGACTGCATCAATGGAGGTTACCAGCCTATGGCACTGTTGAGGTGTTATGGAAGCCCTGGTTGATTTGATAGATTGATGATATCTATGGGGTTCAGGTCAGGCCAGTTGGCTGGCAAATCAAGCACAGTAATACCATAGTCAGCAAACCACTTACTAGTAATAGTTTTGGCAGACTGTGCAGGTGCCAAGTCTTGCTAGAAAAGGAAATCAGCATCTCCATAATGCTTGTGAGCAGACAGAAGCATGAAGAGCTCTAAAATCTCCTGGTAGATGTCTACGTTGACTTTGGACTTGATAAGATAAAGTCAGTCAATCAATCAATCAATCAATCAAATAAATTGTATTTGTATAGCACAATATCATATTTACATGTCTCAAAGGGCTTTACAGGCCCAGCAACTCAGAACCCTCTAACCTACAGTACATACAATGTATATTCTCACAGTTAATAAACAAAACTGCAGAGAAATATTGCTGTCGTTAGTTGTTGTTTATCTTCTGAGAAGAAACCATTTCCCCATTGATTTCAGTGCTTCAAATCTATCAGGAAATACTATACTAATAAACCTTCAGTGAAGATGAGGAAAAAGTCCCAGAAAAAATCCTTTTAACAGGAAAAAACAAAGAAAACTCAGAAGGACAAATCAAAGAGGAATCCCCCAACCAGGACAGTCAGTAGTGCAATGAGAACCAAATAAGCTGGTAGATAACCTTATATTAACAATAGACAGCAAGAAAAAAAAGGAAGAAAAAGGATTCTTCTGAGTTGTTGCAAAGTTTGTCTTTAATCCAGTAATTAGCAGTGACGAAACATGTCCAAATGCTTCGAGGTCATCGGTGTCAGAATGAGCCCTGAATAAACGAAAGGCTTTACCCAACATGCATAGGTAAATTAAGTGAAGGGGATGGGTCTTTGCTTCAATGTATATTAATGAGGTGTAGCATGATTAGGTCACAAATGTTCAGAAGACCATTGTCTATTCAGCTGTGTAGCAGTTTGGGTGCTAATTAAGTTTCAAACGTTGATGGCCATCGTTGGCTTTTCCTGTTTCCAGGTGTTACCATGATGCCAGAGTGTGGGGCCTCTCTTTGATACTATGACAAGATTACCATTTCAGAAGTGGCTGGTTTATGTCTGTTGATTGCTGGGGCTAAGTAGATTATGAGTCTCCCGCTCTCCAGCAGAATGATTCACAATTCCTTACAAGACCCTAACCCTAACCCAACCAGGACAGTCAGTAGTGAAATGGGAACCAAGTAAGCTGGAAGATAACCTTACATCGATAACAGACCCTAACCCTAACCCAACCAGGACAAGAAGTAGTGCAATGGGAACCAAGTAAGCTGGTTGATAATGATATACTAATACAGAGGAATAAACAGTACACTGAGTTCTAGATATGTAAAATAGATTACGAATATGTAGCATTAGAAATATGCAGTTCAAGATAGATCAGATAAATGTACTTATGTGGAAACACACAAGGACTGAGTAGAAATAGACACTGCATTGGTGTTCACAACAGATGCCACACATCTGAAACAGATCAGTTTGTACATCAGTGAAGACATGGATCAGTGGGCGGGGCTGTGGGGTCCTCTTTTTCTCCTTCCGTCAATGAGTGTCATCTGGACAACTTTCAAGTCAACAGTCCTCCCCTTGATAATGATTGTGCGTAATGAACCAGAGTGATAGATTCATGGTATTTATACTGAATAAATACTGATTTAATCAAACTAATCTCCTAATGAAATTATTCTTTTAGCAGTAGGCCGTAATTATCAAAAGATAAATAAATAAAATGCTCGAAACATTTCAGCTGGCATTTAATTAGTCTAGAATGTAACCAATCCTCACACTCTGCACTGACTGACAAAAAATATTTTATTTTTTTTACGATATTCAAATTTTCAGAAATGCACCTGTATTTTTCAAGTTGTCAATGCAATGTGATGCCAAATTAAACCAAATTCCACACATAAGTATGCTCAGTCTGTTTTCCCCATTTTGTCTGTTGCTGTTGTATTTTGCAGTTATAATGCACAATCAAAAGGGAATTTATGTTTTTCTTTTTTTTTTTTATCTCTGAATAGAAAATAAAATGGGAAAGTAACACACAACAAGGGTTGTGATGAGGTGCTGATGAGTGGAAGTAGACCAAGGCAAGGAAACGTGTCACACACTCTGGATCCATATGCATTTTTATTTTAATAAGATGACAATGTTTCTTCAACATCAACAATAAGAAAGGACACAGACACTTACATATGTACAGGCCCAATTCCAAAAAAGTCGGGACATTTTGTAAAATGTAAATAAAAACAGATTGAAATTATTTGCGAGTTTCATAAACCCATATTTTATTCAGAATACAACATAGAAAACATATCAAATATTTAAACTGAGAAATTGTACCATTTTAAGAAAAAAAAACAATTTTCAATTTTCTCCAAAAAGTTGGGACAGGGCCGTGTTTACCACTGTGTAGCATCCCCTCTTTTAACAACAGTCCGTAAACATCTGGGAATTGAGGAGGGCAGTTGCTGGAGTTTTGGGAGAGGAATGTTATCCCATTCTTGTCTGATATAGGATTCTAGCTGCTTAACAGTCCTGGCGCTTCTTTGTCTTATTTTTCCTTCCATGATGCCGCAAATGTTTTCAGTTGGTGAAAGGTCTGGACTGCAGGCGGGCCATCTCAGCACACAGACCTTTCTACTATGAAGCCATACTGTTGTAATAGATGCAGTATGTGATTTAGCATTGTCTTGCTGGAATATGCAAGTCCTTCCCTGAAAATGACGTCTAGATGGGAGCATACGTTGCTCTAAAACCTATATATACCTTTCAGCATTGATGGCGCCTTTCCAGATGTGCAACCTGCCCATTCCATAGGCGCTAATACACCCCCATACCATAAGAGATGCAGGCTTTTGTACTGAGCGCTGATAAGACGGATGATCACTTTCCTCTTTAGTCCGGAGGACACAGCGTCCATGGTTTCTTAAAAAAAAAAAAAAAAAAAAATTAAATTTTAGATTTGTCTGACCACATAACAGTTTTCCATTTTACCTCGGTCCATTTTAAATTAGCTTATATATGTATATAAATAAATAAATAAATAAAAAATTTGTCACACATCTGCTGGTGATTAGACAAGTATGTTCTACCACTGGTGTGAGAAAAGATAAGAGGTCTGAGAGTCAAAAACTCTAACTAATAATGACCTGATAATAAAAATGACAAGACTTGTTGTGATTTGTAGTGGCACAAACCATTATGTCTCACGTCTCATATAATTTTATAACATTTCAATTGTTATAGGTTTAAGGATATTCAAACATTTAAAATACATAAATTTGCAAAAATAGTATAAATGCACGCGCATCCAAAATCAGATATCACAGTGCAGGACCCTGTGAATGAAAGCAATACAGTTTCTGTGTTCCCATTTTTATACAGTATAAATTGATTTATACAGCATCAATGTGATCCAGTGGCTACGGGGGAGAGGGTCTTGCGTGATGGCGTCTTCTGTGGCGTCCTCACCATGGTAACGGCCGATACGGCTCATGGGTTCTGTAGTATTTCCTGTTTGATTTGAAGCACCAAAATCAACGGGGAAACGGTGTTTCTCAGAAGAAACAACAACTAGCGACCGCAACATTTCTCTGCAGTCTCGTTTTATTTAACTTACTGTATTTTGACTCGAAGGCATCGCTGACGAAAATTGCTCGTTAACAACAGGGCAGAAAATGAAGCACCGTCGTGATTAGATGTTCAGCAATGTAGCGGTAATAAAAAAAAAGCGAATGAAAGCAATACAGCTTCTGTGCTCCCAGTTTTTCACAGTATAAATAGTTTTATAGAGTATAAATACGGTCCACACTAACAGAGAGAAATACGTGTTGCAAGCACGACCGATACATCTAATTGAAATACATTGGTTTTAAAGTCGTGCTCATGGTCACGAAAAAAACTGGAAATTCGTGTCCATGTACACGATTCAATAGATTAAATGTCGTGACCATTTCATGATCTGCCGTGAGACTGGGTTGCTGTTAAGGTGAGACACGGCAGGCAAAAACATGGATTATTCATGCAATGGTCAATTTTGAAATTTTTGGCTAGTTTACTCCTTGAATATGTATTTTTTAAAACTGCTATAAAGAAAGCATTAAAATGATACATTTAGACATTTATTTTATTACATTTTGTCTACATGCGGCAGTAAGTTTCTTCCGAATTTACCAAAATGTTAGCATTCCGACGCAATGAACAGTACTTCACCTCTTCACTAAAGTCTTTCCTGACCGGTACCATTGTAAAGCTCCGATTCTCCTGCACAACGCTGTGTAATCCAAATAAGAGCATTTCCTTTCAGTCACTAACCAATCATGAAATTTCCTACGGGGATTCAAAGCTAATGACAAAATCTCACTGGCTACTGCTGGTTTCTGTCATCATGATTCGCTCATATGCATCACGTGGTGCGCTCTGACACTTCCGTCTTTCGCTTGCTGTAGAACCTTGGCTGCGTTAGAATAGTTAAAAAAATTAAGTCCTATTATCTAATTCCAAACCACTTTTCTTTAACCTCTGAGTAAAACGTCATGAGGTAAAGGAAAGGTGTAAAGCGGACTCTTTTACAGCTTGGGTAGACAACCGCACTAATAAAAGAATCCGAATGCACTTACACTAGGCACAGTGATCCCCTGCCTCCTGCCCGTCATGTTAGTTTGTTTGAGATTTGGTGGCATGTTCGCGTTCCCATGCCGTGGTCAGCAATTAATCAATCAACGCAGTGCATGTGTTCCAAGATCGTTCAAATTGTTTAAATCAAATAAGACCATTTGTAACGTTTTTATGCAATTCCATTGCTTTCAACCCCTGAGTAAAGAAAAGCGTGAGAAGTCTGGAGTCATAATTATTTCCATGTTACTAGTGGTTAAATCCAACAAAACACTTGTTAAACTGATATACCTCCATGCACAAGGACTTGAATTCTGCCTGAGAGTCTCCTACAAATGCGCTGGTTGAATGGTTGTTGATATACGGCACAGGAACGCGAATATGCTACTTAAACGGCCGAATGCGTTAAAGATGACAGTCTTTTGTCCTAATTGTGCTGTGCTGGGTCTGACAATACACATTGATCCAGAAAAAAATGGTTTCTGCAGCAGTTTATTGCTCGAGTGCAGTAATTGCAAAGGGGACACTAGTGCAGACGAAGCGTCTTTACATCTACACCAGAGGTTTTCAACGTTGTTCTGAGGGCCCACTGAATATTCATAAATTTAACCACATTTGTAATTGCAGGATTTTGACGAGCTGTTCATTAGTCTTAATTAAGTGTATTTATCGTTTAGAGCAGTTATTTGCCCTCTTAATTCACAAAATAACAGACATATCTATGTTTGCCATCGAGAATAAAAAAATGTCATATCCACATTGCTATGCATTGGAAACAACAGTATAAAATGAGAGCAAACAATGTTACCAATCAAATTAAAATGTACTTGGCTCCTAATTGGTGAAAACTAACAGTTACATCATGACAAATTTATTCAACAAACAAATGGTAAAGGGTCAAGCCAGCTTTGTGTTAATCTAATTAATTTCACTAGAGGTTTTTTGAATGAGCTTGAGACAGTTGTGTCCCTCAGCCGAATTTGGGGCTTATGGAGTTCCTCAGCGTCTAATTTGATCTGTTTTAGATGTTACAATGCTGGAAATTTCTTGAAGAATAGAAATAAAACCACAATCTTCAAGGATATTTTATTCTTCCTAGCATGTATGGATGTTTCTATGTAACATTTTGCTAAAAACAGTAACAACGCAAAATATGAAAAACAACTAATAAAGACATTAACAGCTTGTTAAAATCTTGTGATAACAATTGTAGTTGGAACAAAAATCAGCATACACAGTGGGTCCCCAGGAATGACCTCGAAGACCACTGATCTACACGATTGCAGAGTGAGAGTAGAAGTGACATTTGACCCAAGTTTAGTCTGAAAGTTTGAGCAGTGTAGGCCAATATGTTTATTAGTTGAATACCGATATTTGTAGGCCTTAGACGCCCGTCATGTTATTAAATGATCAATTTTCATGAGCTTAAAATATACCACATTACTGCTATTTAAGGGCCTGAACATTTATTCTGTTTGTGAGTAATTGTTTCCAACAGAAATGCATTAAATTCCCAAATGTAAATTTTTGAATGCTCTTTGACAAAAAACTCATTTTGAGAATACTCAAAGTCAAACTTCTCCACTTCTGTAGCACCTATGTATACGAAACTTTCCAGTTATACACTTAGCCATATTCTGAAGATACAAAAGTATTTAAAGAGGGATTTATTGATATATTATCCCTAGCCTGATTTATGAGACATTTTATTCCCAAAAATATGGTAAAAAATGATTTTTTAAGGCCATGGACAGCATATTTTGATTTTCCCAGTAATAAAAGCAGATATCCTTAAATCCCTCTGAATTTTCATCTTATATGTACACAAAATGAAAAAAGAATTTTGCACCTGGCTTTATCAGATGTTTAGATTTATCTTCCTGAATTATATGCAAATTAGCGCATATTTCTTTTCTTTTATTTGTTTCACACATGTACAAATACAAAAAGAAAAGCAGGGGAATCACATTTAAAAAAATAACTAAAGGAAAAAAAAAACAAAAGAAACAAGAAAATGTGTGAGTTGTAGTTAGAAACTTATAAAGGCTTTTATATAAACCACACCCAAGAAATATACTACAAAAAACCAGTGAAGTTGGCACGTTGTGTAAATCGTAAATAAAAAAAGAATACAATGATTTGCAAATCCTTTTCAACAAGTTACGTAATGTTCGAACAGGTAAACTTTGTAATTTTTTGCAAATATTAGCTCATTTGGAATTTGATGCCTGCAACATGTTTCAAAAAAGCTGGCACAAGTGGCAAAAAAGACTGATGAGCATTTCTCAACTCTCTCAAACACTTATTTGGAACATCCCACAGGTGAACGGGCTAATTGGGAACAGGTGGGTGCCATGATTGGGTATAAAAGCAGCTTCCCTGAAATGCTCAGTCATTCACAAACAAGGATGGGGCGAGGGTCACCACTTAGTGAACAAATGCGTGAACTGATTGTTCAACAGTTTAAAAACAACATTCCTCAACGAGCTATTGCAAGAAATTTAGGGATTTCATAATCTACGGTCTGTAATATCGTCAAAAGGTTCAGAGAATCTGGAGAAATCACTGCATGTAAGCGACAAGGCCGAAAAACCAACATTGAATGCACGTGACCTTCAACCCCTCAGGCGGTACTGCATCAAAAACCGACATCAGTGTGTAAAGGACATCACCACATGGGCTCAGGAACACTTCAGAAAACCACTGTCAGTAACTACAGTTCGTCGCTACATCTGCAAGTGCAAGTTAAAACTCTACAATGCGAAGCGAAAGCCATTTATCAACAGCACCCAGAAACGCCGCCGGCTTCGCAGGGCCCAAGCTCATCGAAGATGGGCTGATGCAAAGTGGAAAAGGGTTCTGTGGTCTGACGAGTTCATGTGAAGGCATCATTAATGCTGAAAGGTACATACAGGTTTTGGAGCAACATGCGTTGCCATTCAAGCAACCTCTTTTTCATGGACGCCCCTGCTTATTTCAGCAAGACAATGCCAAGCCACATTCTGCACGTGTTACAACAGCATGGCTCCAGAGTAAAAGAGTGTGGATACTAGATTGGCCTGCCTGTAGTCCAGACCTGTCTCCCATTGAAAATGTGTGGCGCATTATGAAGCGTAAAATACGACAACGGAGACCCCAGACTGTTGAACAACTTAAGCTGTACATCAAGCAAGAATGGGAAAGAGTTCCGTCTGAAATGCTTCAAAAATTGGTCTCCTCAGTTCCCAAACGTTTACTGAGTGTCGTTAAAAGGAAAGGCGATGTAACACAGTGGTAAAAAGGCCCCTGTGCCAACTTTTTTGCAATGTGTTGCTGCCTTTAAATTCAAAGTAAATGATTATTTGTTAAAAAAAAAAAAAAAAAGTTTCTCAGTTTGAACATTAAACATCTTGTCTTTGCAGTGTATTCAAATGGATATAAGTTGAAAAGTATTTGCAAATCATTGTATTCTGCTTTTATCTACGATTTACATAACGTGCCAACTTCACAGGTTTTTCATACATACAAAACAAGAATCAGAAATAAGTATTAAATATTCAAGTTGAAAATATCATGTAAAAAGAAAAATAAAATCATAAATAAAAAATAGTGATCCTATTTTTCTAAATCAAGAAAACTTCAACAGAAGAGCATTTTTAAGTCTCTTTTTGTATATGGACAGTGACAAAGAAGAATCAATTAAATGTACATAGTTATTCCACATAATAACACCACGATATTTAATAGAAAATTGACCACAGGATGTTTTATACAGTGGAAGATGAAGATTTTAGGCTTGTTGAGTTCAATAATTATGGAATTGAAAATTACTGGCAAAATAACATTGAAAACCAAGAGGAAAATTATCAATCTTATGTTTCACTTGAAAAACAAATGTGCAAACTTGAAGACCATTGATATCAAAGATAGTTAACAGTTGCAATTTAACAAAGAGAGGTGCACTTGGAGCAGTAGCCTTGGAAAAAGTTGCTATTTTAACTAAGCGCTTTTGTAGCAATAATATTTTGTGCGAATAATACGGAAAAGTACTTGCCCACACAGTATTACAGTATGTTAGATACGGATAAACTAAACCATAATATAATGTCAGAAAACATGAACTGTGTTCGAAATCTCTTATTTTTCATAAAATCCCAAGCGATTTTGTGACCTTTTTGCAGACAAAGCCAACTTAATCTCTCCAAGAGAGTTTATCATCAATTAGAATACCCAAAAAACATGTTGTTGAAACTTTAACTATTTCTTCATTATGAATATAAAGTTTAATTTGTTCACAGTCATATTTCCTATTCCTAGCAAATAGCATTAAATTGGACTTCTTGACATTTAGTGATAATTTATTTATTTGAAACCATGTTGAGTGTTGAGTAATTCATAAGATCATGATTTAGGTCTCTAATGAGAGTTGTTAAATTTCTATTTGAGACAAAAATGCTGGTATAATCTGCAAAAAGGAAAGGTATTGTGGTGTTAGATACCGCTACAAGGTCATTAATATAAACAAGAAATAATGAAGGTCCTAAAATGGACCCTTGAGGTACACCATATTTGATTGTATTCCTGTTTGACTCATGACCATTAATAAGAACATATTGATTTCTATTATGAACATAATTACTGAGCCACTTGTGAACATTACCATGAAGACCATATCTAAACAATTTCAAAAGCAATAGAATGGTCTACGGTGTCAAACGCATTAGAAAGATCTGAAAATACATTTATTGCAAATTTGTTATCATCTAATGCTGCATGTATTCTATCAGTAAGTTCTAAGAGTGCCATATAAGTTGAATGATTTTTACGAAACCCATATTGATGATTATAAAGAATATTATGTGTTTTCAAGTGTTCAAGGATTCTTTTGTACACTAGTTTTTCTAAAATCTTTGAAAAAAAAGGCAATATAGAAATTGGTTGATAGTTTGTAAAAGATCCTGAATCACCAGTTTTAAACAACGGAATAACTTTTGCTATTTTTAAATTATGAGGTATGGTACCAGTTTCCATGGATAATGCAAAGATAAATGTTAAAGGCTCAATGATAGAAGAAATGTTTTCTTTAATTAATGAGGCACAAATTCCATCATGACCAGGTGCAGATATTTTTAAGTCCATCATAATGTCTTTCACTTCTTTAGAGTCAGGCAAATCAAATTTAGCAAGGGATGGAAAATAAACTTTTATATAGTCTAATGGGTTGCATTTTATGTCAGCTATTTTTGTAGCAAGAGATGCACCAACAGAAGAAAAGAAATCATTAAACTTACAAGCTATATCATTTGGATCATTAAGAGTTGAACTTCCATCCTTAAAAATTGAAGGAAATTGAGTTGAGGCTTTTTTTTCTTTGAAGTAACTGATTAATAACTTTCCATGTAGCCTTAATATTCTTTTCAGTCTTTGTAAACTGATCACTGTAAAACCTTTCCTTAGCAGCTCTAAGGAGATCGATGTATTAATTTTTATAAGGTTTATAAGTAGCCAAATTTAAGGGGGTTGGTGAGAAAAGATATTTTCTGTAGAGTTTATTTTTAATTTTAGAGGACTTCTCCAAACCAGCAGAAAACCAAGGATTGTAATATTTTTCCCCACCGTGAACAGACGGAACAACCAGTGGAAAACATTTTGTGAAATTTAAATTAAATAGTTCTATAAATTTTTCATATGCTGAGTTTACATTACTCTCCTTGTATACCTGTTCAAAGGAGATTTTTTTCCAGCATATCTTTGAATTTTGCTTTATTAGAGGAATTAAATTTTTGGTAACTGATTGCAGAACTATTTTTTATTACCTTTTCTCTCTCTAATGAGACAATCTGAAAAATCGGGAAATGATCTGATATATCTGTGAATAGAATTCCTGACTTTGTTTCAAAGTGAAAACTGTTCAATAGTATGTTATCCATTAGAGTGGCAGATTTATTGGTTATTCTGGTTGGTTTGTTGATAGTCAGATAAAAATAATTTTCATGTAAATGATTTCAGAAGGATTGGCAAGCTGTTCGGGGTGGGTCCCTGCCTTTGCCCGTAGTCAGCTGGGATAGGCTCCAGCTCGCCCCGTGACCCTAGTGAGGAATAAGCGGGTATAGAAAATGGATGGATGGATGGATGATTTAAGAATTCCTCTGTGGGAGAATGAGCTTCACTTTTGAAAAGGTTAATGTTAAAGTCCCCAAGGATATGACACATTTTCTTTTCTTCATTTATCAGCTCTAAGATATTCATTAGACTATCATTAAAACAAGAAATGTCTGTATCTGGTGGACGATAGATGCTACCTACCACCACATTTTTATTGTTTTTGAGAGACACAATTTCAATGAAAATTGATTCAACCTCCACCTTGTCAGAATTTAACATAAGATCAAGTCGATTAACAAACTCAACATTTTGATGGACAAAAATTGAAACACCTCCACCAGTCCTAGACTGTCTGATGAAGTGAGTAGAGTTATAAGAAGGAAGTTCATAAAGGCCTAGTTCTTTAGATTCTTTTGTAAGCCATGTTTCAGCAAGAGCAATTACAGGAACCTCATGGTCTACAGGAGACAAATAGTGTACCAACTGATTATAATTTTTTGAAAGCCTGCGAATATTTAAATGCAACACTGAAAATAACTTACATCCAACTGTAAATGATTCCATAAGGTTTTTGAAGCAAATTTCATTATAATATTCACAGGAATGAGAAATGTTGCTAGCTGAAAAAAATGTATATTTGGGTCAAAATCTGAATCATGATTAACACTTTCATTTTTGTTTTGATCAAAAGGATTGAATACCATCCTGTTATCAATTGTACACCTACGATTTGTAATGAGACTGTTAGACATGGATATAAGAAATTCTTCATCATTAAGTTGATTAAAAGGAAATATTGAGGCACAATTATCACAAATCCATGATGTCCACATACAGGAAAACAATTTTGGAGCAGGTGTACATTTTAAATGAAATTACTTGTTACAAAGAGAACAGTGAAAACCTGAACCCACAAACTTTTGACATTTTGGACATTTATTTTCCTTATCCATATAAAATTGTATGAAAGACTGCCGTAAATAGGAATCATGTAAAATAGTCTCATTAATTGTACTCACACTAGTTTGGCGGAGAAACATTTTCTCGCTTTGTGGGTGATTTTGCGGGACGATGAGAGATCAGCTTATCGTATCTTAGATAAGCAATGACTCCCCTTTTTCTTGTTTCTTTCATTGCTGGTAGCAGATGCTTGCGCCTCTGTCTAACAGCTTCTGAGAAGTCTTCATTGACAAAAATGTTTGAACCCTTGAGGCATTTCACTTTCTCCAATTCGGCAAGCCTATCCTTATGTCTAAGAAATTTAACCACTATTGGCCTTGGTTTTTCTCCTTGGCCAGGTGGTTTTCCAGAGCGGTGTACTTGCTCTAATTCAATGTGCTTGTGGTCAAGTTTAAACTTTTCTGATAAGATTTTTCTGACCTTTTCCTCCGAGTCAGACCACTTCTCATGGACAGCCTCTTGAATTCCTTCAAAAATCAAGTTGTTGCGGCGAGATTGATCCTCCAAGTAATCAACTTTACCATCCATGTTGTTAAGACTTGAATTGGCTGATTTGATGTTGTTATTCAGCTCTTTACACTGGATTGACAGGTTGTCAGTCAGAGATTTTAGGTCATCCACATCCTTTTCAGTATATTGTAGACTTGATTTGATGTCACAAAGCTCCTTTCAACACCATCTAACCTTTTGTTAAAAGAATCCATAAGCATTTGAAGAAAACCTTTAAAGGTACCTTCCTGTTGTTGGAGTAATTCCTTATAGAAGAACTTCTGTTGTTCTAGGAGGTCACAAACCTGAGCGGTGGTGATTAAGTCCTCATCACCTTTTCCAGCCTTTGGTGGCATGATGTTGTTCTTTCTTGCTATGAGGGGAAGAGATCCTATGGACTCAAGTACAAGATTAGGCCGCAGTATTTAGATTGATCCAAAGAGTGAGAATCCAATGACTTCAGAATAAAAGTGCCTCCCAGAAAGATAAAGAGTATTAATATTATCCCAGATTTATTATCTAGGGGAGATATCACAGAGGATTGACTGGATTTTAATTAGATTGTTTTAAGTCCAAGTACTCAGGAAAGCTTGGCAGCAGCCATCTTGGTGGACCAGAAAAAACCTGGCCTGATGGTGGGTAGCTAGCTGGGACGCTAGCTGCTGGAGCCTGGGCCTGGGCTGGTGGTGGGTAGCTGGCTGCTGGAGCTTAGGCCTGGCCTGGTGGTGGGTGGCAACTGCTGGAGCCTAGATCTGGCCTGATGGTAGATGGCTAGCCGGTAGGCTGGCTGCTGGAGCCTGGGCCTGGCCTGGTGGTGGGTGGCCAGCTGCTGAAGCCTGGGTCTGGCCTAATGGTGGATGGCTAGCTGGGAAGGTAGCTGCTGAAGCCTGGGTCTGGCCTGAATGGTAAAAGGCTAGCTAGGAGGGTAGCTGCTGGAGCCTAGGCCTAGGCTGGTGATAGGTGGCTGTCTGATGATGAGTGGATAGCAGGGAGGCTACCTACTGGAGCCTGAGTCTGGCCTGATGCAGGGTGGCTTGCTGCTGGAGACTGGGCCTGGCCTGGAGGTAGGTGGCCAGCCGCTGGAGCCTGAGCCTGGCCAGATGGTAGGTGGCCAGCTGCTGGAGCCTGGGGCCAGTCTGATGGTGGATGGCTAGCTCGTAGGCTAGCTGCTGGAGCCTGGTTCTGGGCTGGTGGTAGGTGGCTGGCTACTGGAGCCTGGGCCTGGTCTAATAGTGGTTGGCTGGCTACTGGAGCCTGGGCCTGGTCTAATAGTGGTTGGCTAGCTGCTGAAGCCTGGGCCTGGGCCAGTAGCTGTATAGGTGGCTACTGAAGCCTAGGCCTAGCCTAAGTTTACTTGTCTTCGCAAAGTTTTCACTTTCAGCTTCTTTTCAGCCACAAACTGCCGCAAATTTCACTCTCAGTAGACATAAGAAAACACTTAACCGCAAATTATAAAATTATGATGACAAAAAAACTTAGGATTCAATAGATTTTAAAAGGATTAAAAAGGAATTGTCTGCAGCTCACTTCTGCTGCTCTTCTGCTCTCTGCTTTCTCTCAAAGTGAGTTTTCACCACTGAAATGGATAAAGCCTAATTTGCATTGTTATGGCCCCAATTTGTTATTATATTTACAATACAAAAGCAACAGCAACAGCAAGGGATGACAGACACAGTTTTAAAACTCAAACACATTTAATTAAACAGACAAAGACAATAACAACTAACTAACAGCTAAGACCAAGATTGAATCTACAAAAAAAACCGGAAATATTTACAGTCCCTTGTTTTGGTGGGGTGGCGTGGTGATGTCCTGGGTTAGGAAAAATGCTCAAATCCAGGCAAAAATTCACAAAAGAAACTTCTCAGGTTCTGAACAGAAATGACAGGTCTGGTCACATGTATCCTTCTTCTTGCAATTTCTCCTACTACTTTACTGTCTCAATTCTTTTCCTTCTATACTCTTTTGCAGACCCCACCCACATTTAGACCTCTTTTTTTTTAATTTTCTGAGACTTGCCCCAGACATGCCCAGGACATGTCTCAACATAACTCCAGTCTGGCCTTAACAAAAAAAAGGTAAATACTGCCATCTAGTGGCCTCTATTCTCATGACACCTCCATTCCAAAAGGGAAAAATTTTGACTCATAAAGGCAAAATTTCTCTTTTCAATACAAAATGGTTAAGCGGACACTTGTCTATATATACATATCATACAATATTCAAATAAACACATGATATATATATACATATTCAAACACGCGATAAGCAATCAGCAATTACATTGTCAGTACCCTTTACATGCTTAGTTTCCAAGTCAAACTCCTGTAAAATCAAACTCCAATTCAACAATCTCCGATTTTTGTTTTTCATCTTACTCAAAAACATTAACGGATTGTGGTCAGTGTACACAATCATTGGCTTTTGTCCTGTACAAACATAAACCTCAAAGTGTTGTAAAGAAAGGACCAGAGCCAACAGTTCCTTCTCTATTGTGGAATAGTTCTTTTGGTGGCGATTGAACTTCCTGGAGAAGTATGCCACGGGATGCTCAATGTCATCAGAGTCACTTCTCTGTAGGAGCACAGATCCACAAGCTTGGTCACTAGCATCGACCACGATGGAGAACGGTTTGTTGAAGTCAGGAGATTTGAGCACGGGGAAGTGACACAGCAGAGACTTCAAGCGATCGAAGGCTCTCTGGCATGCATCGTCCCAAGTGAACTTTACGCCTTTCTACAGTTGGTTAGTTAGACTGAGAGCAATCTCAGCAAAGTTCTTGCAGAACTTGCGGTAGTACCCGATAATTCCAAGGAAGCGGCGCAAAGCTTTTTTGTTGCGAGGAACTGGAAAGTCCATGATGGCTTGGACTTTAGCATTTATGGGTGCCACCTTACCCTGGCTTATGACGTAGCCAAGATAGGTGACAGTAGCACAACCAAAGTCACTCTTGCTCAGGTTAACAGTCAGGTTAGCCTGGGTCAGGCGCTGGAACAACGTCTCTACATCTTTTAGATGTTCTTCCCAGGAGTCACTCCATGTGATCAGGTCATCGATGTACGCACCCGTGTGTGGCAATCCGGCGATTGTAGACTGTATCATCCTTTGGAATGTGGCTGGGGCATTTTTCATGCCAAAGGGTAGGACTTTATACTGGTACAATCCAGATGGTGTGGCAAAAGCAGAGATACTCTTGGCCCTCTCAGTTAAAGGCACACACCAATATCCCTTCAATAAATCAATCTTGGTCAGAAACTTTGCTTGCCCTACTCTGTCAATACAATCATCAATCCTAGGTATTGGAAACACATCAGTTCTAGTTACAGCATTGACTTTGCGATAATCTGTACAGAATCTAGTACTTCCATCAGGTTTTGGAACTAGCACACAGGGTGAACTCCAATCTGAGTTGGAGGGTCTGATAATACCATGTTCTAACATGTACTCAACCTCTTTCTCAGCAATCTTTCTCTTTTCAGGATTCATCCGGTACGGATGCTGTTTAATTGGTTTGGCATCACCAACATCTACATCATGAGAGGCTATAGAAACTCTCTTTGGAACATCAGGAAACAGATCCTCATATTTCTTGATCAACCTCTCAAACTGATCTCTCTGTGAGGGTTCTAAGTGCAGGAGTTTTACATCAAGATTTTGCAACACTTCAGAATTTGACAATTTACATGAAAGAACTTCAACTTTAATTCTAGGTTCATCATCTTGAAACTCCCCCTCATCTTCACAAATCTCGGCCATAGGAGAATCTGAAGTGACAGCTGCAACCCTAGCATTTCTGTCATGATAAGGCTTCAGCATGTTAATGTGACACAATTGTTTTGGTTTTCTCCTATCTGGAGTCTTCACAATGTAATTGAGATCATTGAGTTTTGTCAGAATTTCATAAGGACCATGAAATCTTGCCTGCAATGGATTGGACTGCAAGGGAAACAACACAACACACCTTATCTCCTGGTTTAAACTCACGGCTTCTAGCCTTATGATCATACCAAGTTTTCATTTTTCCCTGACTTGATTTCAAGTTCTCTTTGGCTAGGTCACAAGCTGCACGCAATCTTTCCTTGAACTTGCTAACATTGTCTAACAGACTGATGTGCGGCTCTTTCTCTTGCCATTGTTCACTCAATAATAGCAAAGGTCCTCTCACTTCATGGCCAAACACTAGCTCAAATGGACTGAATCCAGTAGACTCCTGCACTGCTTCTCTAGCTGCAAACAACAGCAAATGAACACCTTCATCCCAGTCTTTCTCATGGTCATAACAATAAGTCCTCATCATTGTCTTGAGAGTGGAATGAAACCGCTCTAAGGCACCCTGACTTTCTGGATGATAGGCACTAGAAAGAATCTGCTTTGCACCTAGTTCATACACAACCTGCTGAAACAATCCGGAAGTGAAATTGCTACCTTGGTCTGACTGAATTTCCCTGGGAAGGCCAAACAACGTGAAGAACTTTATCAAAGACTTTGAGATTGCAGTTGCCTTGATGTTACGTAGAGGTATGGCTTCAGGGAATCTGGTAGATGCACACATGATTGTCACCAAGTACTGATTTCCAGATCTAGTCTTGGGTAATGGACTAACACAGTCAACAATGACCTTAGAGAACGGCTCCCCAAATGCTGGGATAGGCTGCAATGGAGCTACAGGTGGGTCTAACTGGTGTTTTCCAACTACCTGACAAGTGTGACAGGTTTTACAAAAGTTGGAAACATCTTTCCGAAGCCCAGGCCAAAAGAAGTGTTTCATGATCTTATCAACAGTCTTGTTAACACCAAGATGACCTCCTAAAGGTAAACTATGAGCCATTGTTAAGATCTCATTCCTGTAGACCTTCGGAACAACAATTTGCCTGACCACTGCCCAATCTGCATTGGCAGGGATATCAGGAGGGCGCCACTTCCGCATCAACACACCATCCTTGAGATAATACCCAACTGGAACTGCATCTATTTCTTTATCAGGAAGGGCTCTCCTCTTTAGTACACAAATTTCAGGATCATTAGTTTGCTCCTCAATCAACCGCTTTCTGGACAGAGACAAGTCTCCAGACACATCAGAATCACCAAACCCATCCGGCTGGCTGAATAGAGAACTGATAAAAGTATCTGATAAGTCCTCAAACGGAGAAACCATAGTAGGCCAATCAGTCATGAGGCGAACCACCTGAGTCCTGACTATTCAATGTGCTGGACGGCACCACAACATCTTCTTCTTTAGCCTTCTTGGCCATAGCACGAGTCACTGCGCAAGAAGGATACAGAGATGGGTCCTCATCCCCATCTTCAGTGCTCGGCTGTGAAGTAAGATGTACAGGGGGAACTACTTTGCCCCCAGCCAGGTCATTGCCTAGCAACAGAGAAACACCCTTTATAGGTAGACTTGACATAAGTCCCACCTTTACCTGTCCTGTAACTAAATCTGACTTCAAGAATATAGAGCGCAGGGGTACAGATACAGTCCTCCCTTCAATACCTTGTACAAGTATGAAATCCCCTGAAGCGGTCTCATCACGTAACTCCAAAGAGTCCATCAACAAAAGTGACTGAGAAGCTCTGGTATCCCTTAGGATATATATGGGGACAGGAGTAGTATGCTCATTCAGAGCCACAAATCCCTCTGACACAAATGGAAGAAATTCCTCCCTCACGAAGTCAGCTGTCTCAGGTTTTTTAGCCCCACAAGAAGCAGGCAATTTAGCAGATCGGTTATCTACTGCAGGGGTTTCTAACCTTGTTTTCACAAAGGCATTTAGTTTGGTATCCTTTTCTTTTTCTTTCTTAGCTTTAAGGAACCAACAGTTAGTTGTAACATGACCAGATTTCTTGCAATAACTGCAAACTAGACCACTTTTGTCACTGTCAGCTTTCACACTTTGATCAGACCTGTTACTGGATTTCTGAGCACTATCACCAGATTTGTCTTTGGGTGAGGAATCTTGGCTATCACCGTTCCTTTTTTTCGGAAATTGGGACCATCTATTGTTACTGCTAGACTGAAATTTGGACTTATGTGTGAGAACATATTCATCTGCAAATTTGCCAGCTGATTGCAAATTCAGTGCTTGCTTCTCATTAAGGTAGGTCTTAACATCATCCTTAACACAGTTCTTGAATTCTTCAACTAACACCATCTCTTTTAGTGAGTTGAAATCATCCTTCACCTCCATAGAAGTACACCAGCGCTCAAAGCAAACTTGCTTCTCATTAGCAAATTCCACATAAGTCTGATTTTCAGATTTCTTCAAACCTCTGAATTTCTGTCGGTAAGCCTCTGGAACCAACTCATAAGCTCTCAAAATAACCTTTTTGACAACCTCATAATCAGAGGAATCATCGGCAGACAAAGCCGAATAGGCTTGTTGAGCTTTACCCTTGAGGACAGTTTGCAACATCAGAGGCCAGTGTTCCTTTGGCCACTGGCAACTCTTTGCTACCTTTTCAAAACACTGGAAATAGTTGTCAACATCCTTTTCCAAAAATGGAGGCACCAATTTTACCTCCTGGCTAGCCTGAAATTTATTTTCAGTTGCTATTTTAATTTTTATTTGCTCCATTTGGAGTCTTTCTTCTCTATCGAATCTCTCTAATTCAAAATCTCTCTGTCTCTGTCTCTCTCTTTCTGCTCTTTCCTCTTTCTCTCTTTCTTTTTTCTCTTCTCTTGCTAATTTTTCTAACTCAAATTCTCTTTCTTTCTCTTTTTCCTCCCTTTCTCTCTTTCTTCCCTTTCTTTCTTCTCTTCTCTAGCTAATTTTTCCAACTCAAACTGCCGTTGTTTTTCTTTTTCTTCCCTTTCAATCTCTGGCATTTTTAATTTAAGTTCCATTTCTATATTTGGATTTTCCACTGGAAACTGTTCCAGATCTCCTGGTGCAAACACATTTTCATCAATGTAATATTCAACTATCTCTCTAGCCAGTCTTGCTTTTCGCATGGCTGGTTTTACCTCTGTCAGCTCCAAATGTCTGCATATTTCCAACAGTTCGGTCGTTTTAAAAGACTTCAAAACCCCTACGGTTGGTGATGCCAAGAAATCATCCATTGCTGTTGTCAATATATTTATATAGGAAAATTCACAAAAACAATTTTACAATCTGAAATGTTAGATTTTTAATAAATGACTCACAAAATGGTCTATCCCGGACCTTTAGCCCCCAATTTGTTATGGCCCCAATTTGTTATTATATTTACAACACAAAAGCAACAGCAACAGCAAGGGATGACAGACACAGTTTTAAAACTCAAACACATTTAATTAAACAGACAAAGACAATAACAACTAACTAACAGCTAAGACCAAGATTGAATCTACAAAAAAAAACCGGAAATATTTACAGTCCCTTGTTTTGGTGGGGTGGCGTGGTGATGTCCTGGGTTAGGAAACTGCTCAAATCCAGGCAAAAATTCACAAAAGAAACTTCTCAGGTTCTGAACAGAAATGACAGGTCTGGTCACATGTATCCTTCTTCTTGCAATTTCTCCTACTACTTTACTGTCTCAATTCTTTTCCTTATATACTCTTTTGCAGACCCCACCCACATTTAGACCTCTTTTTTTTTAATTTTCTGAGACTTGCCCCAGACATGCCCAGGACATGTCTCAACATAACTCCAGTCTGGCCTTAACAAAAAAAAGGTAAATACTGCCATCTAGTGGCCTCTATTCTCATTACAGCATATTTAAACATAAACATTTCAAAAACTTGGAATACATATATTTTTTTCACTCTATTGCAAGTGATCAACTGAGGAAGTTTCATGATGATATCTATTATTTAAAAATTTTACCCTATTCACCTGTAGTGTCTCGTCTTAAGAAGAGGTCAGGGGAATACAAGATGCAGGATCCAAAGTGTTTATTAAAACTCCAAAAACTAAAAGATAAAGTTGGCAAACAGGCCAGAAACAAAACACCGTGCACTTGCACTGAATGAATGGGAAAACTAAAACTACACTGCCCAAGGCAGGGGGAAACAGAAGTACACACTCCAAGACTGGCTAAACTAGAAAAACAAAAACTTGATCGAACTAGATTGGCGGAAACACTGGGAGACTTAGACAAAGGGCAGACATGACGTGGGTGCAGCAAAATACAAGATTCGGGAATCATACAAAGGAAATACTCAGGAAGACACAGGAGCGGAGATTACACAATACAGAGCAAAGCCAATAAAAATTCCCGTCTGCTGACTGCTTCACTCTGCCCACTGAAATACACACGGGAGAAGGCGGTTACTCAGAACACAATCTCTAATGGAAACAGAAGCACATGGGATTAATAAACAAATTCACAAGGACCACAAGAGGAGGGCATGAGTGAATCAATCTGCAGATGGCAGATTGAAACCTGAAAAATAAACCAAAAGAGTGAGGCAGGGGAGAAAAAGCAGGAGCCCAAAAATAAAAGTAATAAGCGCAAAGACAAAAACAGTACGCGAGGCAGAACCATAACAGTACCACTCCCCCCCCTCCCGCAAGAAGCACCACTTGGGGCTGACGAGGAACAACAAAAATACTAAAAATATCAGAAACACTTAGAAATACAAGAAACAACTAAATACGAAATACTAAATACAAAACAACACAAGACTAAGATATACAAAACAAGGAACACCTACAAATACAAACTACAAACCCTAAAGACTAAGACATAAAACATCTAAACAAATACTAACAGCACAAGAACGAAATACATAAAACATAAACAAGAATGCTCGGTAGGTAGGGGCTGGCTTGCGTTGCTTGGCCGCCGAGTCCTTCATCAGCTTCCCTGTCCGGACGAGGGTGCGGCGGACGGAGTGCCAGGTGTTATGGCTGCACTTGATGAAAGCCTCGGCAGAGGGGACCCCCACCTCCACCTCTTGTGAGGGGAATAGGGGAGGCTGGTAACCCAGGCAGCACTCGAAGGGGGTGAGACCAGAGGCTGCGAATGCGTGCAAGTTGTAGGCATACTCAACCCAAGGCAGATGGGCCGACCAGGAGCTTGGGTTCTTAGCACACACGCACTGCAGCATGGTCTCCAGGGTTTGGTCGGCCCGCTCAGTCTAGCCGTTAGACTGGGGATGGAAACTGGAACTGAGGGAACAGGAAGGGCCCAGGAGGGACAGGAAAGCTTTGCAAAAGCGGGAGGTGTACTGGGGGCCACAATCAGACACAGTGTCAGCAGGGATACCATGGGGACAGACAACATGCTGGATAAGGAGATCGGCAGTGGATTTGGCTGAGGGGAGCTTGGGGACTGCAATGAAATTGACTGCTTTGGAAAACTGGTGACAAAATCAAGGGTAATGTGGGACCAGGGGCAACTGGGGATAGGTAGTGGCTGATGGAGACCAGAGGGAGGTGTGTGTGGGGTTTGGCAGTGGCACAGACCGAGCAGACACTTACAAAGCCCTTGACGTCCTCTGGTAGGTCCAGCCACCAGAAGCAACGCAGAATGAAGGCGGTGGTCCTCTTGACCCTGGGATGGCCCGAGAATTGGGACCCATGTCCCCACTGGAGAACTTCAGACCGGAGAGCCTGGGGAACAAACAGGCAGTTAGTGGGACAAGCACTAGGCGCAGCCTGCCCGCCTGGTGCTGCCCGAACGCTTTCCTCCAGGGAGAGCTGGATCGCATTGAGGAAACGCCCTGCAGGGAGGATGGTCTCGGGAGGGTTCTCGGGAGTGGTACCGGTCTCAAACCACCTGGAAAGGGCATCAGCCGTTGCATTACGGGACCCAGGCCGATAAGCCAAGGAAAAAGAAGGCACAGGGGCGGCCCTTCCCGTCCTTGGTGGATCTCTGGAAGAGCACCGCTCCCACACCCACTTTGGAGGCATCCACCTCCACGATGAACTGGGACTCCGGGTCTGGGGTCATCAGGATGGGCGCAGATGTAAATCGCCGCTTGAGCTGCTGGAAAGCCTGGTTCGCCTGGGGATTCAAGTGGAACAGCTGCTTGGTGGAGGTAAGTGCAGTCAGGAGAGCTGCCACCGAGCTGTACCTTCGGATAAAGCGCCGATAGAAATTAGCAAAACCCAGGAATCCTAGGAGGACCTTGTGGTCTTTGGGCTGGGGCCATTCCAGGACGGACTGGACCTTGATGGGATCCATCCTCAGGGACTCGGGAGAGATGATCTAGCCCAGAAACGTTTTAGAGCAGGTGTTGAACTTGCACTTTTAGACTTTCATGAAAAGGCGGTCCTCCAACAAGCGTTTCAGAACTTGGCGTACATGCCGAGCGTGCTCCTCCCAGGTGCATGAGAAAATAAGGATGTCATCAAGGTGATCTGCAGATCCAGCTTAGTAAACACCTGGGCCCCTTGGATGATGTCAAAGACAGATGACATGAGCGGCAGGAGATAACCGTTATCATGTTCAGCCCCCTATTGTCGATGCAGGGCCGGAGCAACACATCCTTCTTAGTGACGAAGAAGAACCCGGCTCCTGCTGGCGACATAGAGGGCCGAATTATTCCAGCCTCGAGAGACTCCTGAAGGTACTTCTCCATGGCGACCCTCTCTGGCTGAGACAGGGAGAAAACCCGCCCCCGGGGCAGCACTGCTCCTGGCAGGAGGTCAATCTCGCGATCATAGGGCCGGTGAAACGGCAGGGACACCGCCCTAGACTTGCTGAATACCACACCGGGGTGTGGTATTCAGCAGGTACTCGGGAAAGATCAGGCCCTGGCTCGGAAGAAACCTGAGACCCAGGCATAGGTGAGGCTGTGTGGCGAAGGCAGCCGGTAGAGCAGAAGGGCTTCCACTTACGAAAGACTGGATGATGAAGGAGATGGTCAACGGTGGTTACCTGAGACCAGAAGCTGAACGGGAGTTGTTTCTCGTTGGATCTGCGCCAATCTTTGGCCCCTGAGGCTAAAGACGGTCAGAGGTTGTGCCAGTGGGGAGAGAGGAATACCCCAGGAGGCAGCGGCTTCGGCGTCCAGAAAGTTCCCCTCCGCTCCTGAATCCACCAGGGCTCTGTTTACCCCAGGAGATGGTAACCGGAATGCAGGTGCGGCAGCTGGAGGAGGCTTCAGTGCGGGAGACCCCCACTAATGCTTCTCTGGTCACAAGTGGGCTTTTCTCCGGGCAGCTGGCAACAAAATGCCCTGGCTGACCACAGCTGAGGCAGGCCCTGGATCGCATGCGGTGATCCTTCTCCTCCTTAGTGAGGTGGCTGCGCCCCACCTGCATAGGCTCTGGCTCAAATTGATGGACTCGGGTGAACGCACTACTGGGAACTGGTGACAGAGGCTGGATGACAGGAGCGTTGGAGGGGTTGGAGGGAGCTTTCCGACGTCGCCCCAAGCGAGTGGCAGTCTCCTCCAGGGGGTTGTCAATCCGGATGGCAAGATCCACCACAGCCTGGGGAGTCTTGGGTAGGTCGTGGAAAATGAGGTGGTCCTTGATGCCATCAGCTCGGAATTATAAAAAGCTAGAAATACCTGCACTCGCTAATGCGTTAATTGGGTTAATACTACATGACAAAAAATGTACAAACACCCTCAAATAAGTGCTGGTTAGTACGGGTTAGTAATTATCCTATCAGAGAATGCATTCACTAAGAGTTTGGCGAGACCCAGATTTAAGGACAGGTGGAAGCAATGAATGAAATACCACAGCCGAAACCGAAAGAGGAAACGTGATTGGACAACGAGATGCAGGCATGCTCAAGGCAGTCATATGACATCACAGGAGTTTGGGCACAAGTGAATCAATCTGCAGACAGCGGAATGAAAGCTGAAAAATAAACCAAGAGAGTGAGGCACGGGAGAAAAAGCAGGAGAACAAAAATAAAAGCAATAAGCACAAAGACAAAAACAGAACTAATGAGGCAGAACCATAACAGTCTCACTCACCATGTATAGCTTCAACGTGCTGTGCCCATGTGACGTCAGAGCATCTCAGCGAGGATTCTTCTGATTGGTTGAAATATTTTCAATGGCGGCATCGATGAAATTGTCAATTCTGCTTCAGAACCGACTTTCGGAGATGGACAGCTTAGTTGTATCAGCTCTATATTTTCAAACATTCGCATGAATCTTAAGTTTATGACATGATCTATCTTCCAAACTGTATTTTGAAATTCCGTTGTCTACTCCTTAACGGAGAAAATACCTCAAGACATGCAAGTTGCAGGAAAGGGGAAGAAGACGATTAAGGGGACACAACGGTTCTGCCGAAAAAGCGGAAACCATCTTTTAAAAAAATCTTTATTTTATACAACTATATAGAACTATTCAATATTAATCGTCTTTGATTCAATATGAATCGTCTTTGCCTTTGCCATGAAGAAATGGATTTGGTGCCCCAGATAATCTCCCCAGGGGCCAAGAATAATTTAGAAAATGCACATTTGCATCAAAATAATGAGCAGAATCCGAATATTAAATTGCAGTGCAAATTAATGAGAGAAAGCCCACAGATAAATGTCATAATTGTACAATCACTAGGAAAAATATGGACAAAATCAATTCAAAATCTCTAAAGTAGAAAATGTAATACTGTAGCCAGGACCCCAAAAATGGTGACTTTTTTTTTATCAAGGTAGATATGGGCATATAATTGATAAATTACTAAAATCACTGAGATTACAGATACAAATTCTGAATTTAGCAGTGATAGTGTACAAATTTTTATGGCACTGCTTTGATTTTCGGCAAGTCAGACTTGACAAGATATCAGCTGACAATTTTGCATGATTGTGCATAATCTGCTCCGGTCATGCAAGTTTAATTGCAAAATTACCTGAAAAATCTAGACATTATGAATGTTCATGAGTTAGAAATCTTCAATTTCAGCATTCTATAAAATAGCCACAGTTTGCTACTAGTTCATGTCAACACGTCTGGGCCATTTCCACTCAATATTACACATTTAAAAACAAACGAATGCATCAAAGTCAGTAAAATATACAACACCAGTTCCAAAAGAGTTGGGACGCTGTTTAAAATGTAAATATAAACACATCTCAAACTGACATTTTATTCTCAGTAGCACATAGACATGTTGAAAGTGAGACATTTTACCATTTCATGAAGAATATTAGCTCATTTTGAATTTGATGGCAGCAACGCGTCTCAAAAGAGTTGGGATAGGGCCATGTTTACCATTGTTTAGTATCTCCTCTTCTTTTAACAAGTCTGTAAACATCTGGGAAGTGGGGGTGACCAATTGCTGTTTTGGGGGAGGAATTTTGTCCATCTCTTGTCAGATGTAGGATTTTAGCTGCTCAACAATCCTGGGACGTCTTTGCCAGATTTTTCATTTTATGATGCAACAAATGTTTTCTATTAGAGAATGGTCTGGACTGCAGGTAGGCCAGTTCAGAACTCAGACCTTTCTACTGCAAAGCCACGCTCTTGTGTTATATGCAGTATGTGGTTTGGCATTGTTTTGCTGAAATATGCAAGGCCTTCCCTGAATATATTGTCTGGATGGGAGCATATGTTGTTGTAAAACATCTCTATACTCTTCAGTATTGATAATGGCTTTCCAGATGTGCAAGCTCCCCATGCCATAGGCATTTAGGTAATCCAATACCATCAGAGATGTAGGCTTTTGAACGGTGTGCTGATGGCAAGCTGGATGGTCCCTCTCCTGTTTAGACTGCATCACATGGCGTCCATGGTTTCCAAAAAGAATTTCAAATTTTGATTCATTTCACCACAGAACAGTTTTCCATTCTGCCTCAGTCCATTTTAAATGAACTTTGGCCCACTGAAGACGGCCGCATTTATGGATCGTGTTCACGCATGGCTTCTTCTTTGCATTATACAGCTTTAGCTCGCATTTTTAGATTGCACAGCGAACTTTGTTCACAGACCATTATTTCTAGAAGTGTTCCTGAGCCAATGCAGTGTATTCCAGTGCAGAATCATGCCTGTTTTTAATGCAGTGCCGCCTGAGGGCCCAAAGATCACAAGCTTCCAATGCTGACCTTCGGACTTGTCCCTTGCTCACAGATTTCTCCATATTCTCAAATTCTTTTGATGATATTATGTACTGTAGACTCAAAGTCTTCCCAATTTTACACTGAGGAATGTTTTTCTGAAATTGTTCCACAATTTGAAACATTTTTTTGCAGATTGGTGAATCTCTGTCCATCTTTCCTTTTGAGAGACTCTCTCTCCAAAATGCTCTTTTTGTACCCAGTCATGTTACTGACCTGTCATCCTTTAACCTTATTGTTAGACAATGCTCCTCCAGCTATTTTTATATGTACCACTTACAATGTACTTTTCCAGCCTTTTGTTGCCCCACTCTCAACTTTTTAGCTCCGCTGTGACGATAGTCACAGTCAGCGGAGCTTTTCTAATTCAGAGTTGTCCTGCTGTCTGTCCTTCCGTCCGTCCGTCGCCAACTTTTCATTTCAAATTTGAATATCTCAAAACCTGTCAGATAACTTCATTTCTAATTTGGTGCAAACCTTCCTTATGATATTCCAAATATTAACTGTGAAAATTAGAAAATTCTACATCTCCGTTTTCTGAGGCATTCAGCATTTTGCACTTAGAAAATCAGTGTTTGTGTACATTTCTTCAGTCTTTCATTTATATCCTACAAACTATCCGATAACTTTTTGTCTAATTTGTTGTGAGCCTTCCTTATGATGTTCTGATGATCCCCTGCGAAAATGTGAAAATTCTACATCCTGGTTTTTGAAAAATTCAGCATTTTGAACTTGGAAAATCAGCAGTTGCGCTCATTTTTTCAGTCTTTCATTAATCTCAAAAACTGTCTGACAACATTTTGGTCTAATTTGTTGTGAGCCCTCCTTATGATGCTCTGAACATCCCCACGTTGTTCCCGATCATTCTTCTGGATCACGTTGTTCCGAATCATCGTACTGGATTAATTGTTTTGGATCATATTTTTCTGCATCGTATTGTCTGCTATATGTGTGATGTACTGGGAGGGGGAGGGGGGATATTTGTTGGTTGTTAGTACTGCTTGCTGGTAAGATGATTGAAATCAATTATTGCAATTTGCAGTGTGGTTCTATTGTTATACTGCATAAGTTCAGACACTAATCTGGTTCACAGCATATTCTGGTTACCAAATGTGTCATATGTGTTAATATTGCAATAGTTTTCAAGGATTTATGAAATTAAGTTATGACACGAACATTTCGCTCATCCTCAGCGGAGCTCTCTACGCTGACAGGCCTCTTGTTTGAGATGTGTTATCAAATTCAAAATAAGCTAATATTTTTCATGAAATGGTAAAATGACTCACTTTCAATATCTGACATGTTTTCTTTGTTCTATTGTGAATAAAATGTGGGTTTATGAGATTTACAAATCATTGCATTGTTTTTGTTTACAATTGACACAGGATCCCAAGTTTTTTGGAATTGGGGTTTTATATGATGTTCATTTGGACCAAAACTCTCTTGAAGAAATAGTATTAAAAAAAAAAAGTTAATGCAACTTTCTAGCAGATGAAGGAAAAGAATCACCACACAATACACCATGATACTTTGTCACTAAGTGCTTGTTCCGTCTTTCTTTAATCACTATTAACATGTAGATAACATAAATCTGCTCTCACTCTCTATTCCATAGTTCTGAGGTGGATCTGGTTCTTGTTCGAAGTAATAATCGAAGAATGACAACATTTCATGGCTAAGTTACAATAGCACTCTCTCAATTTTGAAAAAGAAAAGGCGAAATTAAGGGACGACAAAGACACATTTCGTTGCGTTTGCTTGTCAAAATGCCCGTTTTATTTTTTATATCTTTACAGCATGTAAAAATATAGTAACCATGAATTAGACGTACAGAAGCTCCACAAAGCAATACACTGCAAAGTTGCTAAGAATGATTTGAACCAATGCACTAACTCAGCCAGTGTCAGCAGTAAGTCAGTCTTGTGTTTCACACTGCACTCTGGTGGCAGTGAGCTGTAAGGTTTATATTGAACTAAAAAGTTCCACTCAGTTCACGACAGTGCAGCTGCTCTGCTATTTGCTCTCAAGGAAGGTGAGACTGGCCATGTGATTCTCCAAGGATTTAACCCCAAACCCGCTGGAGCTCTTGTTATTGAAAGAGTCTTCTTTATCAGTACTGGGCAGGTGGTCTTCTCTCCAGAGCTGAGGGGAACACAGACTGCTGCTTCGTGACGCACACTGTAATGTAGAATGTGCGTAGGTCAGGTGGGCTGGGGAGGGGTGTTTGAAAAGAATCCCATACATTTTGAACATTTTTAGTATTTAGTGTTTTAGTGTTATTGCATGACTGAATATTGAAGATTAGTTTATCATCAACAACCCCATTTCTGAGAAAGTGGAGGCGACATGAAAGAGACCACATGTACTTTGAACTGATTTTCAACCACATACGTCGTGCAGATTTCCAGATTCTTTTAATGACAAACTTGATATGGCAAAACATGAAAAGCCTACTTTCCATATGGGATACGCACAAGGGCCATCATGCCCTTTTTCACAATCCAGCACTGGAAGGTGTGGTTCCACTGACTATATTCAAACAAATGCTGAGCAAGAGCTGCAAGTGGCTGTGATAAAAAGAGTGACAGTCTGTCTTGAGAGCCTGAGTCAACTTAATTACCAACACAACCACGATGTTGGGGCACTGGTGCGAGCACAAGAGAATGGTGTAATAATTTTTTGTGTGGTTTGATTAAAGTGCGCACCTTTATTTAGTAAATGTGAATTTAAAAAAATGTAGAAATTTTATCAAATTAACCTTTTCTACCGGGGATTGTCAGGGAAGTGCCTTGAGAGGTATAAAATCCCTTCAAAAATCTTGCCTTAAATTGCATGACAATTCCAAACCACAATTGTTTTTTCATTTGACTTACTATTCCTATTTAGGAGATCGAACGCACACCAGTGTTGAAGCATTAGCAGTCGCACAGTTGTAGCCATGATGAAATTATAATTTATTAAATCACCAACGGTTTCAATGCAAGTCTTCTTCAGGGTAATCAATCATCTCACAATGTTCTGAAGAAGAGATATATGGAAATGCTGGTAATTTAATGAATCTATATATAACTAGAGCACTCGGCAACCGAGCACATGTATCCCCCAAAGGTCCCCCAGTTGGGCCCAGATGGTCCCAGAGTACCCAAAATCAATAGGTGTCGTGAACTTACCATAATACATGTCCCTGCAAAATTTGAAAAGAATTGGTGCACTGATGTGGGCTGTAGAGAGTTCACAAGAAAATCTCTGCGGACGTGGCGGACACGTGACAAGGCCAAATCCATAGTATCCTCCGACCTTCGTTAGGGGGAAACAATTACTGAGTAGGTGATTTGCATAATTTCACGCATCTCCTCCGAAACAATCGTGAATAACGAGTCCGTTTTCCGCATACACCGGTTCCACTGGGTGAAAAAGACTATGCGCCAGGTTTTGAACTTGGTTACGAATTGAAAACTGCATTTTGAAGCCGTTTTTGCAGGTAAAACTGACTAATTCAACAAGCTGTTATCGTGTTACAAAAAACCCAGGCTGCCAAGGAAAAGCAATGCCCGCGCATATAGCCCGTGCATAGCACAGGTATTGGCTGGTAAATTATTATTGCATCGTGGCCACGAGTGCGCGACTGCCCCACTTAACATCTAATTAGCAACTAATCATGAATTAAATCGTTAGTGAAGTCTTATCAGTATTGCCTTTAAATTGTGCGGCTTGGGTCGAACATTTTGGCTCGGCTTCCGCAAGCTTGTTGCATTTTGGCTTACTTCCTCCAGACAGAACTGGAGAAAATGAGTCAGGTTTGTAGGCCTCCTTACTCGCATGAACTTTTTCAGTTTGCCCATGGACTAAGGTTGGGGCTTTGTAATGGCCTTGACATGGTTGTTCTTACCCCATTTTTCCAATACTAAGGAAGTACGCTTGGCATTATTTTTCATTTGAAAGACCCTTTTGTGACTGTGAGCAAGCTTTAACTTTAAGGCAATCGTCTAAAGATGTAGCTTCAAAATATCCGCATAAATTTTCTTTCTGATGATGCCACCTATTTTGAGAAGTGCACAACTCCCTCCCACCAGCAAGGCACCTGTGACGACATGAAGCTGCTGTCCTTTGTGCTTCAAGGTCGGGATGGCGTTCCTCGGCATACAAGCCGCCCCCTTTTTCCTCCAGACAATGATGATCATTATGGCCAAACAGTTCCATTTTTGCATCATCACACCAGGAGACATTTCTCCAGAAAGTTACAAAACCCAAAACCAGTGAAGTTGGCACACTGTGTAAATCGTAAAAATAAAAACAGAATACAATGATTTGAAAATCCTTTTCAACCTATATTTGTTATGACTTGGAAAAAAATCACAACAAAGAAAACTAGCAAAGAAAACTAAAACAAATTTATTCTTCATTAAAAAAAAAGTTCAAAAAATATCCACTATTTAATTCCTAATAACACTCTAACGCCACTATTTAACTGTTGCAAAAACAAAACTCTGTTTCTGCTCTGCTCTCCTCTGCTGTCTGCTCTCTGTGCTTAAAATTACAGCATTTACATAGACTAGCAACCCTCTAGAAAGATCCTCAGGATTCTAGGGAAATCCCGCCCCTTCCAAGCAGGAAGGTGCCAGAAGCTTCTAGAAATCACTAGTCTTTTCCTAATGATTTTACAGACACGCCACCAGAGGGTGCCAAATGAGCAACATAAATATAGCTGACCAGCAAGGCAGCAAAATAGCATGCAACAAATCTTCATTTACAAATGAAATATAATGCTGTACAAAAAAATACTCATACATAACAATATGCAATTGAATACACTGCAAAGACAAGTTACTTAATGTTCAAACAGGTAAACTTTGTAATTTTTTTGCAAATATTAGCTCATTTGGAATTTGATGCCTGCATCATGTTTCAAAAAAGCTGGCACAAGTGGCAAAAAAGACTGAGGGAGTTCAGGAATGCACATCAAACACTTATTTGGAACATCCCACAGGTGAACGGGCTAATTGGGAACAGGTGGGTGCCATGATTGAGTATAAAAGCAGACTGAAATGCTCAGTCATTCACAAACAAGGATGGGGCGAGAGTCACCACTTAGTGAACAAATGCGTGAGCTGATTGTCGAACAGTTTAAAAACAACATTCCTCAACGAGCTATTGCAAGAAATTTAGTGATGTCATCATCTACGGTCTGTAATATCGTCAAAAGGTTCAGAGAGATCAGATCTGGAGACATCACTGCACGTAAGCGACAAGGCCGAAAAACCAACATTGAATGCCCGTGACCTTCGATCCCTCAGGCGGTACTGCATCAAAAACCGACATCAGTGTGTAAAGGACATCACCACATGGGCTCAGGAACACTTCAGAAAACCACTGTCAGTAACTACAGTTCGTCACTACATCTGCAAGTGCAAGTTAAAACTCTACAATGCAAAGCGAAAGCCATTTATCAACAGCACCCAGAAACGCCGCCGGCTTCGCTGGGCCCAAGCTCATCTAAGATGGACTGATGCGAAGTGGTCTGACGAGTCCACATTTCAAATTTTGAAACTGTGGAGGTGGAAACTGTTATAGCCGCAAAGTTGAAAAGCCAGCATCTGTGATGGTATGGGGGTGTATTAGTGCCCAAGGCACGGGCAACTTACACATATGTGAAGGCACCATGAATGCTGAAAGGTACATACAGGTTTTGGAGCAACATGCATTGCCATTCAAGCAACGTCTTTTTCATGGACGCCCCTGCTTATTTCAGCAAGACAATGCCAAGCCACATTCTGCCAGTATTACAACAGCTTGGCTTCGTAGTAAAAGAGTGCGGGTACTAGACTGGCCTGCCTGTAGTCCAGGCCTGTCTCCCATTGAAAATGTATGGCGCATTATGAAGCATAAAATACAACAACGGAGACCTCGGACTGTTGAACAACTTAAGCCGTACATCAAGCAAGAATGGGAAAGAGTTCCACCTGAAAAGCTTCAAAAATTGGTCTCCTCAGTTCCCAAACGTTTACTGAGTGTCGTTAAAAGGAAAGGCGATGTAACACAGTGGTAAAAAGGCCCCTGTGCCAACTTTTTTGCAATGTATTGCTGCCTTTAAATTCTAAGTTAATGTTCTTAAATTAGAATTCTTAACTGTTCTAACTGTTGTTCTCAGTTTGAACATTAAACATCTTGTCTTTGCAGTGAATTCAATTGAATATAAGTTGAAAAGGATTTGCAAATCATTGTATTCCATTTTTATCTACGATTTACATAACGTGCCAACTTGGTTTTGGGTTTTGTATAAAGTGTTCCTATCAAGCACAAACCGTACCGTACAGGCCAGCAGACAGTGCCATTTCTACGCAAGATTATCGGAAGAAATTCACGAGACATCGCAACGCAGCGTAAATGTACGAGTCACATATATCGCGCCTAGGAAAAGTAATAAGCCTAGTGCTGGTGACAAGTATACATGTGTATCGCGATAAGTCTCGCATGAAACTGGTGTCGGTAAACAGCATTGTTATTGAACGAGATTCCGAATATCTAACATCCAGTTTTGAGGTTTACCGTCTCACGCGCGTTTAAAATGGGCTATGGCGCCAGGACAGGGTCGTTTATGTTTTTGATTTTCATATGTATTGATCATACACTCAAACTAGCCTATTATTTTGTTAAAATTTAAGAAAAACAAATTTGTTACGCCTTTGTAAAGAATTAATTTGTAGATGCAAAAGAATCCAATTTGTTGTTCTAACAAAAATCTTAACAGAACAAATTTGTTATTTTTCCGCACGGCCCCAGCGAATTTTCTGTTGGCACTTTTCATTGGCGAGAATCGATCACTCGAGCACCAATTCAGTGTCGTCTGACTGCGAAGGATCTTGAGCAGGAACGCAATGGTAAGGCGAGTTTCAACCTATGCCATCTTTTCTCTGTATAGCCTGTATGTCGTCGTTCTTTAAGTTTTAAAGTTTAGCGGCATACACCGAAAACGTTATTCTATCTTTATTTTTGTGTCGCAATCTAGATATTTGTGTGTGCACATGATATTCCTATCCCACCAAATTTTATCTTCCGCAAAGCAGGTTATTAAAGATTACTGTTCACTTCTTGCATTAGGCCTACCACTTCACTGTGAAGTATAATAAAAGTACGCACTTAAATTACGCTGATTATTTATCTACATGCACATCGGCCACATAATCGGTTTGTGCAGATTTATTTTAACAAAAATCCTATCAAAATAATTTAAGGTCCAATCGTGTTAGACTAACAACTAAGTAATACAGCAACAATTTCACTTTGTTATTAAAATGAACTTATTTGTTACTTCCTGAAAAATTAATTTTGTTGGATTGATTTTAACAAATTAATTTGTCATCTCTCGTGGAACAAATTAATTTGTTAAACGTTTTGTTAAAGGTAACAAATTCATATTTTGAGTTGAACAGTCATCGGATAATTACTAAACTGGTCAAAAAAGATTTATTAGTCTGTGATGGTTGTATTTATCCGATTGAGAGGTTTACTGGCTCTGTTCAGTTTCGAGTTTTGGACCGATCGATTGGGACGTTAGGTGTGTTTAAGGATAGCTGTATTATCACAAATACAGAAAGGAAAAACCAAATTCTTCTGTTAACAATGCAACCCTGCCTGAGATTATTTTTATAATCCTATAGGCTACTTGATTAATGAGTTGATGTCCCTTTGCACTCAAGTGTTCATGCTACCTGTGAAAGAAGCCACGGCCTAGATTATACAAACGTTCTAGATGTCAAAATGGAAAAGGAGTAGCCAAGTTTTTTTAATCCGCAATTTGAGGCCCGTTCATCAGTCCTTTAAATTCATAGTCTACGACATAAGGGGCAAACTTATCATTCAGTAAGCAAGACGTCAGTAGAGTATGGAGGGTGATTTGTGCCATAATTAAATACAATACACACATTGAAATACAATACACATCTCGAAAATACATGTGTAGCAATAAATACAATACGAGAATGCTTAAATACAATACACATCTTGAAAATGCAATTCATATATTGAAAATACAATACATGTGTAACAGCAAATACAATACAAAAATGCTTTGTTTTTCCAATGTGAGTCAGGAATATTTGTGCCAAAATTAAAACAATACAACTGAATTGTATTTTTGAGATGTATATTGTATTTCAAGATGTGTATTGTATTTCAATGTGAGCATTGTATTTAATTCAGTCATGAATACTCCTGACCGACATTGAAAAACAAATTATGTTTGTATTGTATTTATTGTTATTCATGTATTGTATTATTTCGAGGCATGTAGTGCATTTCCAGCTCTGCGCCCAAAGCCTCGCAATGAAATACAATACACCTTGTATTGTATTTCGATATGCAGTATTGTAGTTCGATATGCAGTTTTGGCACGATGTAGGCTGGTTCTTGGCTAGATACGCCCTGCGTGGCCAGGATTGGCCAGGCGCCCAAGCTGGCCAGCGGATTTATTTGGACCAACAAACCTACAAAAATAAATGACAGTTTCCGTAGGGATGGCGAGCTGAAATCAGTCTGTTGTCAGAGCACGTAGTCAGCGCATTGTCAGCAGTCGCTGACACATGAAGTGGACATGTAGGTTTTCAGCGGCCCGGCGACTGCGAAGCTCGTCTCGGCAGAGTACGAGGTTGATAATAGCACGAGACATAAAGAAGAGATTATCGCGAGAAATCCACAAGAGATACACGAGACGTCTCGTGGGAATCAGTGCGTAAAGCCGGATTATCCATATTATGACTGGTGTGCGTACACAGGGGGATCATACTGAAAGGGGCATCACATGATTTACGAATCCTCAGGACCAGGCCTCTGGAGGTCCACAGTTTTTTTTTCTTTGTTTCTGAGGTCTTGGCTGATTTATTTTGAATGAAACACTGAATCTGAAGGTAGGCCATAAAATACATTCACAAGCACACCTCAAGTTGTCTCAAATGGTGTCAATTAAGCTTCTAAAGCCATGAGATAATTTTCTGGAATAATCCAAGCTGTTTAAAGGCACTGTCAACTTGGTCAATGTAAACTTCTGACGCACCAGAATTGTGATATAGTGAATTATAAGTGAAATTATTCATGTTAACAATTGTTGAAAAAACTACTAGTGTCATGCACAAAGTAGATATCCAAACCGACTCTCCAAAACTATAGTTTGTTAACATCTGCAGAGTGGTTAAAAAAAATAAGTTGTACTGAGTTCAACCGAAGTGTATGTAAACATCTGAGTTCAATCACTATCTTTTTACAAGAACTTTCTATACCATCCCAAGTTCTTCTGAAATAGGGTTGTGTGCAATATGGAAGACCAATTTCAAGTTCCTCATATCACTCAAATAGGCATCACAATATAGTCTTATCCACAAAGAAAGTGGAGCTGATTTCTCCTTTCTCTGTGAGTATCTACAACCCCAATTCCGAAATAGTTGGGATGAAGTGTAAATTGTGAATAGAATCAACATGCAATTCCTTTCAGATCACATGCAAATATGTCATTATCCCCCGCCAACACAAAGTGGGAGCAGGATATAGGTTTGACCTCCGTCCGTCCGTCCATGCATGCGTGCGTCCGTCCGTACGAGAGAAAGGGGACAACTTTTGTCAGAAACTATTACAGATAGGACAACCAAATTTGGTGTGTAGCTTAAGACCATAAAGGCCTTGATGGAGTTCGAAAATAAGAAGCACACGATTGGCGGGGGATGTTGTTGACCATGTCGACTTGTTTACAATAGAACATAGATAACATTTCAAATGTTGAAACTGAGACATTTTATATTTTTATCCACAAAATGAGCTTATTTCAAATTTTCTGGCTGTAACAGATCTCAAAAAAGTTGGGACACAAGCAAAAAAAGGGCTGAAAAAGCAATTGATATATAAGAGAATTAGCTGACAGAACATTTAGCAAGTAATTAAGTTAACTGGCATCAGGTGCGAAACATTATTGGCTATAAAAGGGATGTCTTTGAAAAGCTGAGTCTCTCAGAAGTAAAGATGGCCAGAGGCCCTCCAACCTGTGAAGGCTTGCATAAAAAAAATTGTGGGATACTTTAAAAACAGTGTTCCTCAACGTCAAATTGCAAAGGCTTTGAAGGTCCCATCATTGACAAGGCATAACATCATCAAAAGATTCAGAGAAACTGGAAAAATCTCTGTGCGTAAGGGACAAGGCCGAAGACCATTTCTGGATGCACATGATCTTCGGGCCCTCAGACGCCACTGCATCACTCATCGGCATGATTCTGTCATTGACATTACTAAGTGGGCCCAGGAGTACTTCAAGAAACCATTGTCTGTAAATCCAGTCCACTGTGCCATCCACAGATGCCACCTAAAACTCCATCATGCAAAAAGGAAGCCATCGTTGAGCATGATCCAGAAGCGCCACCGTGGTCTGTGAGGCAAGGCTCATTTAAAATGGACTGTAGCAAAGTGCCCTGTGGTCAGACGAGTCCAAATTTGACATTCTTGTTGGAAATCAAGGGCGTCATGTCCTCCGGGCTAAAGAGGAGAAAGACCACCCCTCCTGTTCAGCTGGAATACAGATGTAAGCCTGTATTAAACAAGAGTGGATCAAATTCCAATGGCTAAATTCAAGAAACTTGTCTCCTCAATGCCCAGACGCCTCCACTCTATGTTAAAAAGATAAGGAGATGCTACACCATGGTAAACAGGCCCCTGTCCAAACTTTTTTGAGACCTGCAGCAGCCATCAAATTTGAAATGAGCTCATATTGTGGATAAAATTGTAAAAGTTCTGTTTCAACATCTGCCATGTTATCTCTGTTCTATTGTGAATAAAATACTGGCTGGTGCGATTTGAAAGTCACTACGATGTGATTTTATTCTCAATTTACAATTTGTCCCAACTATTTCAGAATTAGGGTTGTATATGGATACTCAAAGAAAAAAGGAATGAACTCCAGTTTCTTTAGTCGTTCTTTGTTACAAAGCCTCCTCTCATTAATATATTGGCTACATGCTGAATTTAAAAGCAAAATATTTATTTTACTAAATTATTTTCTGAAATTTTGAAAATTTTCTAGTTTATTAAGTCTGATGTAGTAAAAGCAAATGATAAATCTGTGGTGTGGTTTGCATGAGCAGGGAATTACCTTTTTGATAAGCTTATGGCAGACAGGAAGGAGGAAAACTACAATTTCAAGGATTCCTTTGGTTTTCTCAATAGATGATTGTACCTGTGTAAGCAAAGCAGGACAGGGGTTGATAATTGATTAGAAGGCATCTTCATCAAAGGTGAAAACCACTAAATAATCTCAGGCTTTACACTAACGACCCCATTCAATTCTGAATTATTCATCATGTGCAAACAGAAAGTACTCTATTTATTTTCATGAGGTACAAAACTCTTAAAGCACTCTCATTATAATTGTATTGGGGCATATAGTGTCAGGTGCAGAATTATTGGCAGCCAGAAAAAAGGCTGATAATAAGCAACTCAATTCATAATCAGCATATTAAGTTGGAAGATAATGAAAGCCAACAGAGAGTGGAGCTTTGACGTATTATAATACGTCTTTGACACAATTGCAAAAGAATCTACACTGCCGATTTTGATTAATTTGTATGCTATTTAGCAGTATATGTCTGAAGAGAAGACAAACAACCAGAAACACTTCACCTTTCTGCAAAGCAAGATGAGGATACTAACAGAGCTCAAAAATGGCCAAATTGCTGGTGCCCTGGAGGACGGTGCCCATAGATGCATCACAAAAATGGCAAAATTATTTAAGGAGGCAAGAGGAAAACATCTAAAATTATGAGAATGTACAGTACAGGCCAAAAGTTTGGGGCCACCCTCAGATTAAATAAATAAATAAATAAATAAATAAATCACACGTCAACTGTTCTTTTCTTATTTTTTGCACACAAAATGATTTCAGTGAATAAAAAATAGGAAGCCAATAGGTTTTGGGTGAATTCCAGAGCTCAGACCACATTTTAAAGCTGTCTTGACTGATTGATCACTGACCACAATGTTTTATAATTGAGTTTCAACGCCTTTGTGTTACATGATTTTATGTCGCTAGGACGTGAACAATTTTATTTAAGAAGAAGGCATGCTGTATAAATGTCTTCCCCAAAACCAAGGGGTCACACTGCACTTGGTGCACCATTAAAAATCTGAGGGTGGCCCCTAACTTTTGGCGTGTAGTGTATGCCAAGAACCAAAAAACAGCAAAAAGAAAATAATGATAAAATTAAATTAAGTAAATTAATTAACTGGTAACCACAGGGCCACAGCCAGAAAAATCTGCACATTATTAATCCAGATCTGTTCCCGTCTCAACAAAAACATAGGTTTCACATCGGTGGTATTTTTGGACGTGATTCTGATGATTCGGCTACTCCCTGTATATTGCATAGGTAGACTGAAATGGGTAGCGGAGTGCCTGGAGAAATTTATAGCAAGGCTGCCATTCGGAATCCATTTGCATCCAAGGCTGATGCACAAGAACACATAATATGAAGTTTGTCTGAACACAGCAGTCACATTTGACGGACCCATGTATGGGTCCATAGGTTTTATGGGGTTCAAATGTCCAGAAGCCAAGATCAAATGCAGTTCCAATCCTTTTTAAAAATGTGGTGTTGCATGTGCTGCATGGGGATGCACCAATGTGATTTACCTTCAGGAAAGTGGCACACTTGCCCTGCACCATGGTTTTTGTTGTGATCTGCAGCTGCTGGCACAAGGATGCCAATTTCTCAGTTTCAGATGTAATCATCGCTTTTTCCTCATCTCCCACCTGAGAAGTAATTGTGCAGTCACAGCAAAAGGTAAAAAATCAAGACATTTTATTTTTCATATCCTTTTCCACAGCAACCATAAAGTAAATCCTACCTATTGCTAAATGTCTTGGTTTTATAGACCCAGCTGATTAAATTACACCACACAAAATAGTTCAAAAAAACAGTTCAATATTTGTGTTGGCTCAGCATGACTGTGACTGAATGAAATTTAAGACAGCAGTCACCGGAGAAGCTCGGCCATAAATAGCCTGATGTCACATACCATATTAATACTACAAACAATGACAAATGCATGAGGCAGACAAAATTACTGGAATGAGACGATCAAAGTAAACAAGTCAATATTCTAACAACAAACACAGGCATAATCTGTGAGTAGAAATAAGCCAGTCAGCAAAACACTGTCATTGTACCGTAAACTGGAAAAGCAGCCAAAGGTTTTAGGCAAGCATTCACAAGCAATGGTTGAAACGATTTAACAGTGGGACAGTCACATTCCTTGTATGCACTGGCACCCATCATTTATCATTTCTATGCCCGTTCAGCAGTCTCGCATGCAATGTCACGTTCACATGACAGCACTAGTTAAAACTCCACAAGAACAAAAGCAGAGGGGGAAAAAAAAAGTTCTGCAAACATTTATTTGCTAAAGTATCAAAAGGTCAAGGTTCTCTCGACGGGAATTTCGGCACATGGGAAGACGGGAAGTGATGGAACGCTGCCTGCGCTCTTAATCCTCTTAAAGCAACAATCTTCATATTTCTGATTTGTCTAATCCACGATGGCGGGCCCTCACTCCAAAGCTCCAACCACCCCCCCCCCCCCACCACCACCACCTCCCCCCCACTCGTCCAGACCTGCCGGCGCTTCGACGCTGATCCCCATCTTCGCGCTCTCTCTCCGAGACAGATGAGAGTCATTAATGGTTGTCAAGAACGTTTAATTACACGCTGCGAATACAGCTCAGAGGGAAGCACAGAGGGAAAATGTATATTTATTGTTTACCTTGTCAGGCCTGGAAATCAAATAAAAAGAGAGGAAAGAGGGAAGCGGGAGGGAGGAATGGATTTCATTTCCTCGAGAAGTGATTCATCGCCTCACCTGAGACGAGTGCGCTCCAATAGACGAACACAACTGAAAGCCCTCTTCGGAAAACACCTGTGGAAAACAGCGAGGCAAATTACATCCCCTGCAGCATGAAGGTGGAGGAATCTGACTGCAGCAAAATTGCACAGATATGCTTGCAAACAAACCATATGATTCATATCTATCCCTAGAGAACTCTTTACTTTGTAAGGACTCTAATACTTTCTCACTCTGTTCATATCCATGACCCAATGACTAATGGTACACAAAGTTATGACCTAAGACATAAGTGTGATAAAATGGCTTTGCTTCATTATTTATAGTAAAATTAAACAATGCACGCAATGGGCTAAATCATACTTAGAGCACGCAAACATCTAGTCTTGATACATAAATTCCAGAGTTTTTTTTCCTTTAAAAGTTTATTTTTACACTTGTGGCTAAAATGGAGTCTGCTGCAGAGTCACGACAGGCCCATGCCCATGTTCAGGGGAGAGTGCGATACACTGAGGAGTATAAGCGCTGAGAGTGCAGTCAGATTGCAATTAGACAAATTCAAGAGCTGAATGTGCCCCAATTGAGTCTCACGTTAAGGGTGAAATCAGATACATTACAGAAATTTAGGGAAAGAGAGACTGTATCATGTACACAAGTAGGTGCCCTACCTCAGCTTGGTGGAATAAGTCTAGGGTCGTCTTCAGCAGGCCTTCTCCTCTAAATTATAAGAACAAAATAAAAGTAATTTAGGAGTCACTTTGCAAAGGTGAGGCTGAGGATTTTTGATGCAGAAACACTGCTAATGCAGCCATTCATATGAACCTGTTCTGGCCCCGTCATTAATAGAAGCTCAGTGACTCGCTTCTGCTGCTGACCTCTACTTTAAATACACATTATATATATATATATATATATATATATATATATATATATATATATATACACACACACGAATAACCAAAAATGCGAACCAGTCTACACTTAAACCTAAGTCCCTATTATTGCAACCACTCCAAATGTATCACCTCTTCGACTGCAGGAAATTTTATATTTCTATCTTCCCTCTACTGCACAACGTATTGGAACCAAATTAATTCATGTAATACCACAATACTTGTGCTCATGTAATTCAACAGAAAACAGTGAAATATTTCGCTGAACATGGAGTATCAAATTCTGTATCTTTTCCATGAAAAATATCAATTTTTCGGCGAAATAAATCGCATAGAAATTGTTCTGCATTCATGGAATTAGTCACACGAGTTTAGAGGCTGTTGTTGATGGCTAACCTAGTTGCGTCTTATTATACTTCCAATTAAATGTATGCTTTGTGTAACTATGAGTCTGTTTGTACATTAGCATTTATAATGACAACAACCTTCAACCCAGGGCTCTCAAACAGGTCCGTAAAGGGCCAAGGCGCTCCAGGTTTTCATTCCAACTGTGCAGAAGCACATTTGGTACAACTAATCAACTGAGCAGGCTGAGATCAGTTGATCAAATTAGTTGCATTAGGTGTGATTCTGCTTGGTTGGATTGAAAACCTGCTGCCCCAACTTTAACTTCTGTGAGTGTACATGTGTGCAAGTGCATGCATGTGCGCTTTTAACGGTACCTAGTGAAGAGGTACATGGAGTAAGCCATGCTGGACATGCTCTGTGCCTGATGGACGATCTCGTGCTCATGGTCATCCCATTTCTCACTTTCGGAGTCAAGGTCTGATGTCACTAGCCTCAGCTCCAAGCCCAGCTTGGCTATAGTGGACTGCTCCTAAAAACATCAAAACCTTCACGACTAATCCAGTGAGGCGGGGCTCCCTTCACAAATGCTCTAACGTATAAGCGGTGATAATATTTCAGTTGCCTTAGAATTCCCTGGCACTTTTTTGAGAATATCAAATACATCACAAACATATCGCTAGGGTAAAGTTCAAACATCTTTGTCACAGAGGCATGGAATCTTGGTGGGTCAAATTCCAAAATACATCATACACATTTGGTAACTGCATATTAAGCCCTATATTGTACGTCGTGGAAGTATTATTTTAAAATAGTTTTTAAAAATATTATAGCCTGAATACCCATGATGCTTCACTTAGAAGTTGTAAAATTTCAAATTAATACATCAATAAACATTTTTCTAGCACTCTACTTTATGTATGCAAAGTCATGTTTATTTAGAGATAAACCTTAAATTTAATATCTAGAGAGTCACATAAACATTTTATTTCGTATCATGGATCTCTTCACTGTTCATCATCGCCAATCCTAGTTATTTAAGGGAGGAGACCAGTAAGGGAGGATTCTTTCTGGCTTAAATGAAACAGAATATTTATGAGAAAAAAATTTTGGTTGTGTGAGCAGTTTCTAGTCCTTGCAGTTGTAATTGCAGTTTGAAAGTATTTTGTGATCTGCAAAATATAAACCTCACAAATTGCTCCCGTGAAACGAGCCCCTGGCCCGCAGCTCATATCTCTTCAGTATGAGTGAGTAATAAGGTTGATGCTTGAGCTTAATAATACTGAAGTATATTTCATTCACAAAACAAAGAGTCCCATGGATAGGGTGCAAATACATAACCCAAGAAAGTTAACTAAATAAAATATATTACACATTTTCGATGAAGATTAATCTTTCTGATGCAATTCAACTAAGCTATACGACTGCTTTATATGAAATTTTTGCATACCTCAGCATCAAGTTTGACAGCCTTCACCAGCTTGTGGTTTGGCAAATGCTTCTGGAAGAAAATGACAATGATAACACAGGGGTGAAACAGTAACAGTGCAACTAACGAAAACAACAGAAAACAAAGTCAGAGTGTCATCTCAGTGGCTTGGTGGCAATTTAAATAGTGATAATGCACTCACCCCTGGTCGCGGCAATGACACGCCTGCTTTCTTATCTCCTTAAAAAGAGAACAAGTTTCCTCCCATCAAATTAAGGTTTAGAGTCAAACGAACAAAACTACATTATCATTAAATTAAAAGAGCAAGTTCTAACAAGGTTAGAATTAAATGGGGAAAAAAAGCATAAAAGCTGGCAAAATTTCCCCAAACAATTCCTCGCATTTACACAACAATCTTGATGATGGAGAAACTCCACCCATCATGTCAAATCCAGAGACACACCCGCCCTCCCCATTTTCAAAACTCCAGTATCTGTGAATGTGATTTTAAGAGATATCTGTAATTCCAGAGCACAATTATAAAACAGTGGTTTGATGAAATAACGTGTTGTAAATAATAGTGGATTAAAGACCCACAGCAGACACACCTTTCAAAGGCTAGGGAAGCAAGCTTCCTGCACTGTGACAACACACTGCCTATTATAAGACATAGATCTAAAAGAGTTATTCATTATTTTATCCAGGGGACTTGGCCAGATATTTAGGCCCCCATTAATTATACTGCTTCACCAAGGATGTCTGCTCTAACACTGTTCGGCAGCAGATGTGCTCATGGTGATATAAATGGAATACAGTTTTTAAAATGAAGGTTTTCAATATTAACCATGCATTTACCAACATACTCAACCATCTTTCTACAAAGATATTTAAAGTATTTAATTACACACCAGTGTTCTTTGAGATCCACAAACCTTTGTCTATCAAGATGTGTTGATAAGGTCAGATGCTTGGCGTAACAGATCAATTACACTTTGGACAGAGGCTAAGCCTCTATAAAAGCTTCCAACAACACATGTAAATTGGCTTAACCTACCGCTCCGTCCCTCAAATGCGTCATTGATTTCCTTCAAGAGGACTGACATGTCGCCAAGCTGTGACTCCCAGGCCTCACAGAACACCTCCAAGTTCTCTCTGGCGATTTTACTGGATGGATGCAGTGCTAGTGTTTGTGCAGCAGAGATGATCTGCAAAGGACAAACATTTGTAATTGAGGCGGAGAATTCAATAAGTGCCCAGGTCCACACATTTTCAAATGGCAGGTTTTGCATACTTCATCCTCCTCTAGTGAAAAGATTGTGTGCAAGAAGATCCTTGCATGAATGTGTTTATACCTAACAGAAAAGAAAAAAAAAGTTGTAACCATCCTTTGTCAGCAAGAGTAAGAGTTTTGAAACTGACCAACTACTAATTTCAGGCACGTTTCTCCACTGACTTAGTATGATCATAAAAATAATAGCAAGCAAGCTCGTGCAAGTCGTCATCTCTACAGTTTACTGCTGTATACATGTCATTGATTGGGCCCCCCTGCTCACCCATATAGAAAGCGGATATTCTATTAAAACTACTGAGCACACATAAATACACCATACACGTAGCTAAATATGCGGCAGCCGGCAACACTCATCATTGCAAGGAACCCGAATTATGTTTTTAGCTGACCGCTTCTTTTGCTTATTTCCACCTGAATGACGTTCACAAACATCACAACCGCCGTCGAATTGGCGTCAGGTATTAGCTAACGCCATTTCATCATGGGACCAATACCGTATTTTACATATCAGTCCCCTGGATAACAATGAGGCAAAAACGCTGAGACGAAGCGAATTATGGTTAGCTTTGCAGCCAACACAGCCCGTTCTTCAATCACATTCTTTAGCATGAAAGGACTTGACACTGGAAATCCAAGTGACGTCAGTTTGATGGACTTAAAACGGTTTCTATTTGAATCATATACCCTATTCACACATCGAAAAACTGCACATTTGGTCATTGTGGTAGCGCCTGCTTGTAAAGTTCACTTAGGAGAAATAAAACATGTCCTCTGCATTAGATCACATTGCATTTACAACCCAAATTCCGAAATAGTTGGGACAAATTGTGTAAAAAATCAAAATGCAATGGCCCTCATTTATCAAACTTGCGTAGGATCTAGTGTAGATTCTGGTGTAAATATCAGCGTTCGCCAGGAGTCACATCTGATTTTCTAAAAGTGAATACGTCACAGATTTCAGTGTACAACTGGCGTGGCGTTAAGAAATCTGGTGGCTGAAACGATCGTAATTTACATGACACGCCCCTATAAATTTATGCTCCAGGAGGCATAGTCCTGCCCACCAATACAACATGAACTCCCGAAAGACTGCAAAGAAAGAGAACTTGACTGCGGAGGAAATATAAATTATCACGTCGAAGGTGGAGAAAAGCAAAATAATTTAATTTGGAAGCTTTTATCTGGAAGTGCCATAAAGCGAGCTCAGAAGGCTGCAGTTTGGAAAACTACTGGAACCAGGATTTGTCTGTGAATAGCACTCTTCTCAAGTGTGCCAAGGGTCAAGTAAAGAAGTTATAACTGTCACTGTCAATGTACTCTTGTTTCTTGATTTTATGAAATCCAGTCACATTTCTCTTGTTTCATATACATTTCTGAAGTCTGGGTATGACCAATGACGTGCTGCTTTTTGTGGACCATCATTGCGCATGCTATGCACAGACGCACTGTCACTTTCACTTTCATCACTCAGCAACCAATCGTCATCTGAGGGTAAATATTTCCCATCAGGATCGGAATCGCCAAGTACCCGACTAAGTACTTCATCAACGGTTAAAATAAATAAATAAATCCTTTCAGCATTGTGTGTGTTTTTCTTGTATTTTTCTCTCCATCTTTATCTGCTGTCTTTCGCTCTGCTTTCTCTGATTCCACTCACTGGGGCACCCTCACTATGTCCACTCCTCTCGCTGTACCCTATTGAGAGCTCTGGTTTCTCGGTTTTTGAATAAAGACACACCTCTAAATGATGTCAGGATTACTGCTGCACATGTTCGCCATCTATGGGTATAGAGCGGTTACAAGATTTGGCAGTTTATTTCAAACAATAGCCTGTTCTATGCAGCAATGTTGCTCGTCACAATTTTGCGACTTCGGCGCTTAGAGGGTTAATACTGAAACAGCTCTGTTAAAGGTGACAATTGATTAATAACTTTCTTTGAACTCTGGGGAAAATGTTATCTATTCTACCTAGTCTCAGAGCTGCCTTCGACACTGTGGATCACAACATTTTTTAATACGTCCCAAACAGAGAGTTGGTGTTAATGGTGCAGCATTAACTGGTTTATGTCATATCTTGGTCATAGCACATGCTCAGTAGCAATAGTTCAGTTTTCCTCCTCCTGCCCCCATCACCTGTGGGGTCCCTCAAGGCTCAATCTTGAGTCCAGTTCTGTGCTGCCTGTGAGTGTTCCCACCTGGAAACATTATTTCAGACCAAAACATGTCCTGTTACATCTATGCTGATGACTCACAGCTGTACCTCTCACTAAAATCTAGGGACGTCCTACAGCCTCTCCTGAACGGTCTATATGACATTAAAGGCTGGATGGCAAATAATTTCCTTAAACTAAACAGTAACAAATTTGAAATGATTATCTATGGCCTCTCCAAGTCCAAAAGCCACCTCGCCAGTAAACTAGGCAACCTCACCTGATGTGAAGTCACAAGCAAAAAAACTTTGGTGCTATGTTTGATTCTAAACTCAGTTTTTGCAGACAAATTAGTCATGCCATTAAAAATAGTCACTACGAGTTAAACACTATTTCCAAATGCAAGCCAATTCTGTCTTTCCATTATATAGAAAAATAGTGGCAAAGCCACTGTGCCCGCTTGGCCAGACATGGCCAAAATTGAACTTGGCCTAGATACGTACCTCGATACAGTGCCAGACAATTTAATACATACCTCGATACAGTGCCGTACGATTCGATATGATATTGATAGCAATACGATAATGATAAAGGCCATATATTGCAAAACTTATTTTTTGAAATGGTAAAAATGGTGCTGAGAATGCAACTTTCCGTGTATGACTTATGTAATCTAGCAATAGGTTGGTACATCTCAATATTTTGGTAACTGAGTCGACAAACTATTTCGATTTTTTATGTTCAAATTTATTTAAGATAAAATGCATATTTCTTATACACGTTGAACATTACATTTATTTTTCGCTGTAAAAATGAAAAGTTCATGGAATCTTCAGTAACTTAAATCATAGCAGCTCAGGAGGAAGAAAAAAAAAAAACAAACAAAAAAAAAACTAAATTTCCTACGAAGCTGAATACTGAATAAATTGAAAATTAACTGCATGTTAAGTATCATTCTCACATTCATATTCACTGTAAACATGAACGAGGTCACCGCCAAAAATATGGCCATTAATTGCCATTTGGCCTACACACGGCATAAAAATAGGTCAAATCATAAACCTGTCTGACATACGATCGATGAAGCCTTCATGCATCTACAGTACAAATCTGACTGTCGTAGCTCAAAGGACAAGAGAGTTACAACATCTGTTTTTGTGCTTTTCATGTAGCACCCCCCCATGGCCATTAGTGGTCAAATTTGGCTGGAAATCAAACTCAGCCTAAATCTCATAGGAATACATGGACAAGACACAAATAAAAGGGATTGATCAAATACTGAAGGTGATGGAGTGCCAACAAGGTCATCACCAAAAATTACAGCCGTCTGTCGCCACTTGACCTACACTGAACAAAAATATAAATGCCCCATGTCAAATATTGATGCCACATGGAGTTAACTACTCCAAGTGAGCAAATGCTGACTTTTACTTGTACAAACAGGATATTTCTCTTGATTTGTGCACCATTTTTTAATCAATCTCTCTGTCAGCGAGCATTTGCTCAGTGATGCAGTGATTTCACTCAGTACATGGGTGTGGCATTTCCAGACGGTGATCAGACAGAATTAGTAGTACCCAGACACTCCTTATACTGGGGACAATAAAAGGCCACCCTAAAATGTCAGATTTTGTCAAGTCATCATGCCTCAGATGTCTCAGGTCATGCGGGAACGTGCCATTGGCATGCTGGATACAGGGATGTCCACCAGATCGGTCGAAGCTGAATGTTAACTATCAGATGATAGGCCGTTTGAGAGTTTGTTTCCGACAGACGGGCAGTACTGCATATCGACCTCATCCACGTCAACCACGTGTGACCACACCAGCAAAAGATCGCTACACCCGGCTCGTCCACCTACGGGATCGGCTCAGATCAGCGACACGCACTGCGGATGAGACCATTGGTCTGCAGAACAGACGCATCACACCACAGAAAGTCCGTAACCGCCTGCGAGAACCAACTTGCACGCTCGGCGTCCTCACCGTGGTCTGGATCTCACCGTTGTCCGGCGTCGGAACCGACTCGCATGGGCAAACGCACACGTTCGATGGCCCTTGGCACACTGGAGAAGAGTGCTATACACAGACGAATCCTGCTTCCAGTTTTTTGTTAATATAAACTCAAAAATTTGACATGACGTGTTTAGACTTTTGTTCAGTGCTGTAGAGTCAGCTGGATAAGCTCCTGTGAGGAAGGTACAGCTGTAAGCCCTGTATACCAGCTGAACTTAAGGGTAAGTGGCAAGGCTCACAATGCCACTTCCTTAGACCAACGTTGGAATAAATTTCTGATATGATTTGGTTCAGATTTATTGCTCCACCCATTCAATGTATATTTCTGTGCCTCCACCATCACTTCCCTGTTACCTGCGGCCCGATGACCTGGAAGGTCTCCTCCGCGTGCACACACGTGATCTCCAGGGGCTCGGTCACAGAGACGTGACGTAGGAGTCGACATGTCTGCATCAGACCAAGATAAACAACAAAAAAAAAACAATTGAAGTTAAAAATGTAAACAATATAATACACTGCCCGGCCAAAAGAAAAAAGTCGCCGACTCAAATATTTGGTTGGAACCCCTGTAGCTTTGATTACAGTGCATATTCGTCTTGCCATTGTTTTGACAACTATATGCAGTGCCAGAACATTTATTTTCGATCAGAAATGCCATAATTTTTGGCTGAGATCTTGTCTTCTCGACATAGTGGTTGAACCACTCGGTAGTCTTTCTTGTGCACATCCCAGTAACTTTTAATGCGTTTAAGGTCAGGAATTTGTGGTGGCAAATTTGTTTGTGAAAATGATTCCTCATTCTTATTTTTGTCCTTCATGGTTTTCTTTGCCAAATACAGGCCAATAATTTGCCCGTTCTGAAATTATGTAACATCTTTTCCACCATCAAAGGATGTGTCTTCCGACATGATTTTTTAAGAAATAACTAGCGACGTGCTTCATCATTCAGGGTTAAAATGATATTGCCAGCTGAAACATATTAATAACCGCAATAATTATCCAATTATAGAATTTTTTCAATAATTTCCAAACGGTGACTTTTTTTTTGGCCGAGCAGTGCATATCTTGGAACAAAACTTTTGAGGCAACCTTTCCCAAATCACAGGGAAAGACATTAAAAAAAACCCTTGTGGTCCTTGGTGCTCTCACCTCCACCAGCTGCTCCATCTGCTCAGTCAGTCTGCCGGAGTACTCGTCCACCCTCTCCAGGTTACCCTCCTCTCCGCACGCCTTCAGCGCCTTCACCACCGTGTGCTCCGTGTGGTACTTCAGTAGGTCCACTGCAGGCCGTACTGCTGCCTTGTGGAGCTGAATGAGCAAGAGAGAAGCTACAGTGAGGGGGACAGATGAGAAGCATACTAGACATGTGTTGTCATGCGTTTCCCCAGTTCAGTCACTGTAATCACAGCTCTCTTTCACAACGTCTTTAATTCTGAGTAATAAAAACAGCGAGGTGAGGTCAAAAACATGTAGCTTGCTGATTACTAGCCAGGATTCAGGTTAGGATGGTGACGGGGAGAGACTCACCTCCTGCCATAGTTCACTTGCACAGTGACAGGTCTTCAGTATGCTGATCTCCATTTCCTCAGTGGCTTCGTCGACTTTGAGGGACTGCTGCTTATTCAAGACACACAGGGAAAGTATTTCTGAAAATCCTGAGCCAGTTAACACAAGGCCCTCTCCTGACCAAAGCAAGTATGAAATACTAAGATCCCTTGCAATGGGATGGCTTCCATCTGGCCTGAAAACAGAATGCAATGGAGGAACAGACAGTCGGATAGGAGGACAAACAGAAGTATGAATAGGCACATTTACACAATAAGCTGTATCCATATAGTAAATTTTGGAGGGAAATATTGAACGGTTCATGAGTTATAACCCAGAAAAGAAGCATGACGGATGGATGGACAAACAACTGACGAAGAACACTCATTTTGATATGCACATCCATCTCTCGCAAACTTCATGTTTGCCACTAAATAAACAAAAAAGTAAAATTTGACCAATTGCGATGGCCCACCTTGACTACGACACAGACCCAACTGGTCCTAACATATGTGCAAAATGTGTTGACAGACTGAAGCTTTCCATCGTTCCAGTGGACCACAGGATGCTGTGCTAATGCAGAGGCAGAGATACAAGGATGTTTTGATCCCTGGCTTTCACAGAAACTTTGGGCCTTTGATTAGATAACGCAGCTTAACTAGCCAAACCATTAATGAAATCACAAATATCTACCTCATTTCTTTAAATTCTCATGTATTTTCACTAAAGACTGTCTGTGTGTCCCAAACTGAGACATTTTTCTGCGATCAAATCCATGAGAAAGTAATCCAACTTTATCTGTACAAGCAATAAATTCATTTAGTCAGGGTAATTTGCCGGGGGCAAGAAAAGCAAACACACTAGCCGCAGTACTAATAAGCACAGATTCCAGAACTGGTGAGAGAGAGCTGGTTGGTGATCAACAGAGGCACTCAAACTTTCTAGGTTTGCGCTGGTTTTTGTTCAAACCATAATTGTAATCTCAAATTTTTTTCTGTTTGAGGCTTTTCTTAATTGCACAATTCAGTTTTTTTTTTTTTTAACCATTTACAGACAAAGTATGTCTGAAATAAGTGCGCATTCCCTGAAGAATTCCCTAAAGTTAATTTTATGCTATATTGTAAAGGCCTTCATTAAAAAGGGAAAAACGTTAACTTGAAACTCAGGATGGATTGGCCTCTAATTGGTGAAATTTCTGGCACAAACAATGAAAGATTTAAAGCAAATGAAAATGACAATAACAAAGCGTTTCGTTTTTTGTTTAGAGAGAGTTCCAGTTCCAGAGAGAGATATTTTGAAATAATTTAAACAACTATGTTTTAATGTATTTGAAAACAATATATGTTCATTAATTATTAAAATAAACTACAAATCTACATACATTGCACAACCATTTAATTTTCAGCCTGATTGACAATTAACGGCTTATGGCAATTCTGAGATTACAGTTGTGGTTGCAATAAAAACCAGCATACTGCAGTTCTCCAGTGATCGAGATCCACAGCTCCAAGAGTCCAGAACTTTACTCTTGTTAGCAGAAGTTTTTCAGTTTCTGAGAATACAGTAAGCTGTGTAGCACTGCGATCGTCTGACTATCAATCATAAAATACCTCTAATCAGCAAAGCGTGCTGATCTTAATCACAGCCACTACTGTAAAACACGGCAATCTTCCAAAAGCACCTGGAGGCAGACATACCTAAGTGTAGATACCCATTTAAGGCAGGATTACTGAGGAATGTCATAACAGCATTAGACTAGACAGGAATTTACTGTATATGGCCTTACATGACTCTTGAATTATATCCACAGTGCAATTTGTTTAGTCAGAAACAGTGAGTGAAAGTCATATTAATTAAAAAGAGGTAAATAAAAAAAAGATCCAAAATAAAATAACTCAACATGGCCGCAGGAACAGAAGCATGTTTTGAGACCTTGCTTACAGTGTGCTAACATTTTCAGTTTCAGTATTAAGCTATTCAAGACCGTAAAAGGTGAAGTGCACAGGCAGAAGGAGGAAGCTCTAGGCTGTAGAAGGATGAAGGATGGTGCAGAGGTAAATGTACTTGCACCTCATACTCTTGCCCACAATTCAGGAACCACTCAACTGCAGTCTTGTACAAATTAATTGGGTAAAGGTGCTTGTCAATTGAATGAGCTGAATGGAGTGCAAATAGCCGATGGGTGTTTTTCATGGCCACCGCAAAGATCACTGCATAGTACCTTTTAGCCACATTTCTCCTTGACTTGTATGATGCTACTAATGTGACTGCATCATCAACACAGGACTGTAACTGTGCTGGACTGGCCTGGTATTTCACCTGACCTTAATCCCATTGAGAATCTCTGGTCCATCATCAAGTCAAGACTGCATTAAAGTACTGCACCACAAAAGCCAAAGTCATCCATGCAGTTGTCCAGGTGTGGTATCATGACGAAGAAATCAAGGCAACCTCTAAAAACCTGATCATGCCATGCCAAAACGGGTGGAACAGCTTATTAAGAACCTTGAAGGACACATCTCACACTGAGTGCTGAATGTAGATGCTATTCAAGTCATAAAAAGCCTGAAAACCTTTGTTATTTGGTTTCTCCCACCCCAGCCTGCTTAATGCAATTCACTTGCACAAGACTGTACCTGACCAGTAGAGGAAAATGACAGCCAAATCTATGGTAAATGGACTGCATTTATATAGCGCTTTCTAGTCACATGATATGACCCCTAAATGCTTTACAACTATGCCTCACATTCACCTTGATGTCAGAGGCTGCCATGCATAGCGCCACCCTGCATATCAGGAGCAGTGCGGGGTTCAGAGTCTTGCTCAAGGACACTTCGACACATTCATTGGAGGAGCCAGGGATCGAACCGGGATTCCAGGGCCATCCGCTCTACCTACTGAGCCATGCCGCCCCTATAGAGCCATCTATAATCTCCCCAACCGAGACAGCAGTCGTTAAAGCAGTGACACTGTCGTCTACGGTGTTTGACTTGACACAATCCGCTGTTCCATCCCTTTTCGTGCTAGATGCAGACAAATACTCAACAAGACGTTGTACAGCTTACAAATTTGACTGTATACCAACTGCTTATTTCCCTAGACTATGATATTCACTTTTAAATATGGTGCTAAAGATTCATTGACTCAAGTTATTTTAATAATTGAAAATCTTCTGAGCATTCCCAGTTTTTCAACACCAGATATATTCTTGTACCAAAAACAGTTGCACTTCCTGGGAACTTTTTAAGTCCCTCTAAGCATGAGTGTGACACTAGTTTCATTTTAAGAGGAAACCTTGAGTTTCTATAAGAATGAGCTAGACACGGACATTGGAACATTTACGCTCCTATGAGCACTAGAGTGATAGTGGCTTGACAGGGTCTGCACTCACAGCATACGTCCAGTGTGCGCCCAAGTGTCCCAGCTCCTCCTTGGCCCTGTGACACAGCTGCAGGATGCTCTCTCGATGCTCATGGCTAGTGTAGGCTGAATCTGTGAAGTCCTCAGTCTGCTCAATAACTCGCTCCAGTGGGGCAGTCAAACTCTCCATGGTCAGACTGTGCAGATTCTCCCTCAGCTGCTGTACCTTGCCCTGAGAGAGGAAGAGATTGGCCAGCGAAGACCCAGGCTCCAGTGAGCTTCCACACAGTCCCATGTACATTTCAGGTAAACAACAATAAACTAAAGTTCAAACTAAGGCAAGTGAGCTGTACAAAACATGTTGTGAACCAATTTTTAAAAAACAAAAATAAATATAATAAAAGCTACACTGAAAAAGTATAGCTTGGCTGCAAAAATGAAATACAACTGAACTAATTTCATTGGCAAATGTTGACTGAAGGGAAAAAAAAAAATCATGAATTTCCTCCAGCACAGCCAGATGGCGATCTTCTGCAATCGCATTACTTTTCAGCCGCATACTTTCTGTGAGCCAATCTCATTGATCGCTCAAGAACGAACAGATTTTTTTTTCTTTTTTAATCAAAGCTGATCAGCAAAACTATTGAATCCAATGCGTCACTGGCTGTCGTGTCCGAGAGTGCAGTTCGAAACAACATAAACGTCAAAGCCAAGTGTGAGATTACTCAGGGTTCTCTTCAGGTGCCAATGTTTGTACATTGTACAGTTAAGTGACTGAATACAAGGTGCAATTCTCGGAGGGGAAAAATGATAAATTCAAATGCGAAATTTGCACAGCATCAACATCTAGATACTTTAATAAAAGTTAAGGAAAATCATCCAAAAAAATAATCAATTAATTAATACTGGTTCATAATGGTACATCCCCAATTCCAGAATAGTTGGGACGAAGTATAAATTGTGAATAAAATCAATATTCAACGACTTTCAGATGACATCAGTCAAAATGTTATTTACAATAAAACATACATAACATTTCAAATGTTGAAACAGAGACATTTTACATTTTTATCCACAAAATTTTTTCAAATTTTCTGGCTGCAACAGGTCTCAAAAAAGATAGGACACAGGCAAAAAAGGGCTGAAAATGCAAATAATATATAGAAGAATCAGCTGAAAGAACATTTAGCAAGTAATTAAATTAACTGACATCAGGGGTGTAACATGATAGGCGATAAAACAGATGTCTCAGAGAGGCTGAGTCTCTCAGATGTAAAGATGGGCAGAGGCTCTCCAACCAGTGAAGGCTCTTGTTTTAAAAAAAAAAAAAAAAAAAAAAAAAAATTGTGGAATACTTAAAAAACAATTTTCCTCAACGTCAAATTGCAAACGCTTTGAATGTCTCATCATCGACAGTGCATAACCATTAAAAGATTCAGAGAAACTGGAAGAATCTCTGTGCGTAAGGGACAAGGCCAAAGACCTTTACTGCCGTGCCATCCACAGATGCCACCTAAAACTCTATCATGCAAAAAGGAAGCCATTGTTGAGCATGATCAAGAAGCGCTGCTGTGTTCTGTGGGCCAAGGCTCATTTAAAATTGACAGTAGCAAAGTGTCTTGTGTTCAAACGAGTCCAAATTTGACTTTCTTGTTGGAAATCATGGGTATTGTGTCCTCCGGGCTAAAGAGGAGAAAGACCACCCCTCCTGTTATCAGCATTCAGTTCAAAAGCCAGCATCTCTGATGGTATGGGGATGCAGTTGTGCGTATGGTGTGGGGCACTTGAATGTTTTAAAACGCACCATGAATGCTAAAATATATATAAAGGTTTTAGAGCAACATATGCACCCCTCCAGACGGCATCTATTCCAGGGAAGGCCCTGTGTATTTCAGCAGGACAATGCAAAACCACATACTGCAGCATTGGCGCATATTTACACAAAAAAGTCTGTCAAAGGAGACCCAAAACTGTCCAGCAGCCGGAACCCTGTATTAAACAAGAGTGGGATCAGATTCCAATGGCTAATCTCAAGAAACTTGTCTCCTCAATGCTGAGACGCCTCCACTCTGTGTTAAAAAGAAGAGGGGATGCGACGCCATGGTAAACAGGCCCCTGTCCCATTTTTTTTTAGACCTGTAGCAGCAATCAAATTTGAAATGAGCTCATTTTGTGGATAAAATTCAACATTTGCTATGCTATCTCTGTTCTACTGTGAATAAAATACTGGCTGGTGTGATTTGAAAGTCATTGCGTTTTGATTTTATTCACAATTAACCCTTTGTCCCAACTATTTCAGAATTGGGGTTGTATATTAAATGTCAAATTTATTGATTGTACAAATATAATTTGTTATCAAGTTTGTTACTGTGACATTTTAAATTTTTTCATTCACATCCAACTGCAGCAGTCTGCGATAAAAGGGTGTTTTCTTTGCACATGCGCAAGTTCGGCTAGAAACCAGTATCTGGGTTTCAGAGGGTTACATTTCCATTCATTTTTTCAGTTTTACTGAGATGTTAATGATCAGCATAGAAAAATTAAACATGCAAAGATGAAATGAATCCCTGTTTTTTTATTTGAAATATAGTATATTGTACAGTATTTACTTTAAGTAAAATTTGAAAGGTTTTCTCAATCTTACTTTCTGAGGTGCGACTGAGTCAACTGAAAATTATGGTCACATTTTTCATAAATAAATAAATAAATAAAAAAAGTATAAAGGGATCCACAACAGCTGAAATCTGTTCAGGTGAAACCAAAACATTAGGCATTAACCACTGTGGAAATGTGCTCAAGCGAGGTCTGAATTATAGTGAAACCCTTGCAGTCAATTGAGCTCCACAGAATACTCAGTTGGTTTAGTGACTGTATAAAATTATTCAGTTGGGGCTTTAAATGAAAACAAAATACATTCTGTTCTTTCAAATCAGTTTCCACCCCTGCACCTAAAATAACCAATGCAGGCATGAGAATGTAATTGCTGAAATGTAATTTCCGTTGTCAGAAATCACCTTGAAGTCCCTGATGCCGGAGTAGATACTGATGGGCAGGACCTCAGCGTCTGTGTTTGGCCATGTATCTGTTACAATTTGGATGACCAGCTCCAGGGCAGACAGCATCCGCTGGAAGACGGCGTCCTTGTTGATACGTGCGGACTCGCAGTCCGGGTGTCTAAGGCATGTCTGCAGTAGAGGGGGATTATGTGCTCAAACTGACAAAAAAACCCTCAGAAAAATGCCCTGAAAAGGGCCCAGCACTGTGCCCACACATGCTGAGTGGGCTAAAATACAGTCAGGTGCATAAGTACTTGAACAGTGACATCATTTTCATTATTTTGGCTCTGTTTGCCACCACAATGGATTCAAAAATGAAATGATCAAGATCTGATGGAAGCCTTCCCGCTTTATTTCAAGGGTTTTGATAATAAAATTATTTAAACCAAGTAGTACTGTAAACAATTTTATGCATAGCCTTCCCCCTCACCCAACCTTAGGGATTCAAAAGTAATTGGACAAGCATAACATAAGAATAAATTAAATTGTAATTCATATATCTAATACAAATAAATTGCTCAAAAAAGGTAAGGGAATCGTCATGGGATAACAGCAAGTCAGTTAAACTTCAGGGAAACCTATAGTCAACTTAGGAAACGCGAATCAGTTTCACCAGGTTCGGTGCAGATAAACTTGACAACAGGAGCAATGGAGAGGCAAGACAACCCCAAAAATGGAATGGTTGTACATGTGGCGGCCACAGGCAACTGCTCTCTCCTCATCTTTCCCGATGGATTATTCTCTAGTTTTGTGTTCTGATCGTGTCCTTGTCACAACTGGTAGCATGAGGCAATACCTGCAGCCCATTCGGGCTGCACAGGTAGTCCAGCTCCTCCAGGATGGCTTCTTGCAGTTGCAAGAAGGTTTGCTGCATCTCCCACCAAGAGTCAAGAGCATGGAGGAGATACGAAGAGACGCGCCATTATGCAAGAAGAGCTGGACAGGGCGACAGAAGGGCATGAACCCAGCAGCAGGACTGCCTGCCATCCGCTCCTTTGTGCTAGAAGGAATAGGAAGTGCTCTACCAGAGCCCTACAAAATGACCTCCAGCAGGCTACAGGTGTGCATGTTTCTGACCGGACTGTCGGAAGTAACTCCATGAGGGAGTTTTCTCTCTTGATATCACATGGGGAAGTAACCAACCAGAGGCAAGAAAAACTGATCAACTTCAGCCATGCAGTCAATCAGATTTCATTATTCTGCGTGGTCACTCCCCCTTGTGATGTTAAGAAAGGGACATTTTGAACTGGCTCATAATGGCCAATTAGCTGTGCACCTGGCGGCATAATAAGGGAGCTTTAACAAACAAAAAAGCAAACTGCAAGTGATTCTTCCTCTGGTGTGTACACCAGAGACCTGAAATAGGGTGGCAAAATTAGTATTAAAGTTGACCCAGCTACTTTACATTAATCGCTGCTTTTTTTTATCAAACCGCTTGTGGCCATTCCATAATGCATTCATGTGTATAAATTTACACAGCGGGACCGCTCAAACTGATGAATCGCTGGAGAGGACACGATAGTGCTTGGGAGTATTGTTTGTGATTGGAAAAATCAAGCCCCTTGAGTAATGCTCTCAGGTTGGAGAGGATCCCACCCATTGTTCTCCCTGTGCTTGATATGATCTCTCTTCCACAAGTACCAATTATGTTGCAGCTCAATGGAATTTCAATTCATTATCCCCTCGTTCAGGCTCCTCATGGTGCCAGACGTGCATCAGCTGGCGTTCACCTGTATTGTTTGCAACCTTATGCTCTGTACTCATTCTCAGTGCTCTGCTTACTTTCCCCATACAACTGCCATGTGAAACTTCACTACCATCTTATGTCCCTCCAGACTCATACAATCAGGAAGCTTTCAAACTCCATGTAAATGAGCTCATCCTCCTCAACCTTTCTCTCCAACGTCACCTTTGTCCAGTGCACAGCTATAGGCGAAGGCCATATTTAGACATTGCCCGCAAAAAAGGATACACGAAAAAATGCTGACACAAGTTCATCTTTGTCTCATCTGTCCATGGGGTGTCGCTTCTGAATTGCTGATGCTTCAAATATTTAATGGCAACGTCTAAACAGGTTTTCCTGTTTTTGAGGCATATCAATGGCTAACGTCTTGTGGTAAAGCCCTTTGTATGTACTCTGGTGAAGTGTGCTCTTGATTGTTGGTTTTGACGTGCAAACGCCTGCCTCCTCAAAGGAGTTCTTGATCTGGCCAACTGTCATAAGGGTTATTCTTCAAAGGTAAATTGTTAATCTGTCATCCATCATGCTTGTTACCCAATATGTTCTGGGTATTTTGCTTTTACTCCGTACACCAGTATCTTCTTACTTCATAAGAAAGTACCAAATAGTTGATTTGGCCATACCTTAAGTTTTTGCCAAATCTGCGATAAGTTTTTGATCATTTTGCCGCATTTTGATGGCTTGATTCACAAACATACAAAGCTCGTCGAACTTCACATGGAGAACAACAGATTCCAAAGGCAAGCGCCACATATTTGCGCCTGTGCTTAACTGTAATTCCATTTTTATGTATTTTGTGTAACATGGCCCTGCTGAAAAACAGCTATATTAAGCTGAAAGCTTATTTTTATATTGTTTTTACCGTGGATAAATAAAAATAAACAAAACAAACAAACGAACACATGAAGTAGACAATTCAATAGCTTATTTGTAAATTTAAAAATGAGGGTACAATAAACACCTGGCCATCGAGCTGCTGAGCCACCAATTGTGTAATTGCTTTTCATCCCTTAAAATGGGAACTGTAAAAAAAGTGTAATTCCCACCCCATTCAGCTGATTTGGATGTAAATACTGTAAGTGAAAGTCCACACTTTGGGTTCATATCCACTGTCTAATTCCAACACTTAATTTCTGCTGTTGACGGCTAAAACAATATTGGTGTCACTGTCCAAATATTTCTGGGCTTGTCCGTGTGCAAATCATGTAAATTCATGAATTAATCCAAATACCTCAGTGTCACACTTAAATTTTCAAATGAACACAAACGGTCTGACTGGCAGTAAAAAATAAATAAATAAATAAACAAATAAATAAATTAATTAATTAATTAAACAAAAACTCACACAATATTTCCCACCTCCAAATTCAAAGTCTGAGCAATAACCGTGAGCAAAATATTTAAATTACGGAGGAAGAACTTGACAGTTTATAAATTGCCTGGGATGGTTACAATACAACACTTCTGGTCATACAGTATCAAGGCGACATTAGAACAGTAACATAGTTGGATTTCCGTCACACACCTTGGATGCTGTGAGGAGCATCATCGTGCACTTCTCCAGTACAGCCCGCGCGACACCCATTTTGGCTTTTTTCTTCTCGTCTTTCAGATCCTATGGAGTGACACCCATCCAGCAGTGAGCTTAACAAATGCACAAACACAAAAAATTGACAGACAAATATATGGACACAAACATGTATAACACACATATGTATATATAAATGCAGACAAACACATGCGCATACACACACACACAAACACACAAAAAATAGTATTTGGTACTGATATATGGAAAAAACTCAATTCATCTATAATAGCACACAGGCTTTTAAGAACTTGCTATCTTATGAGAACATCCATGATTTCATAACTGCATTGCCCACAGCAATAGATATCTATTCCAAGCACTGTTAAACCAGCTTTTGTAAATTATGTCATTATAAAATCCTTTCTGACACTGATACTTTCAGCTAGATAATCTCTGGAGGGATTTTAAACGGATAGAAAAACTACTCGGTGCCCACAGAAAAAAAGTTGTTTCCATATTAAGGGCTTGTGAAAAAAAGATCACTAATACTGTAGAGTACCAGCTTCAGCAACTATAGCCTAAAGCTAACTGCAGTGAAACTGTCCCATGGAGAGACAGGCAAAGAAATGCATAGTACGTAGCTCTGTAATGTGCAAGTTCACACAATCAAGAAAATATCAAACATTACGCATAACTCTGCACATCTGTCAAGGACATCCACTGTGAAATGCTGTCCATTAAGAGTTTAGGGGCCTATGCACTCATGCAAACGGATTGGAGCCTATGCTCCGACAGAAGGACAGGTTAGGGTGCCTATCCTTTGATAAAGACAGGTTAGCGTGCTTATCCTTTGATAAAGACAGGTTAGGGAGCCTATCCTTTGATAAAGACAGGTTAGGGTGCCTATCCTTTGATAAAGACAGGTTAGGGTGCCCATCCTCTGACAAAGAGAGTTTGGGGTGTTAATGTTCAAATACAGGGAAAGGTTAGGTTTCCTATGCTCATATAGGGGGAGAGTTTAGAGTGTTAATGTTCAAAGACAGGGAGAGGTTAGGGTTGCTATGCTCAGATACGGGGAGTTTAGGGTGCTAATGCTCAAAGACAGGGAGAGGTTAGGGTTCCCATGCTTAGATAGCAGGAGAGTTTAGAGTGCATGTGCTCTGAAGGATGATGTGAACAGTATTAACATGCACCAACAAAGAGAGAGGTCAGGGTGCTTATATGCTCTGATGGAGGGCGAGATTAGGATACATTTTGCCTGTCCCCAGTAAGATGCGCAAACTCCACCATCTCGTTCCCAAATTGGCTGAAGATCTGGACAAACTCTTGGAAACTGATGACTTTCTCCAGCCGCTCCAAGGTTATCAGCACCTGCAATCATAAAGCTAATGAAGACCTGCCACGTGAAACACTGTACATGTTCAACAGCACCATGAAAAAACAGTGAACAGGGTTTTCTTTCAGTTAAAACTGTTACATACTTTACTACAGACACCACAAAGCAGTCCTCTGTCAAAGGATCTAGAAAAAGAAAAATTATTAACTTTTGCTTTGAAAACTTGGTCATCTCCAAAATGGATTTAGGATAACAATTCAAAACACTGAGAGATAGCAAACAGATAGAAAGAAAATGGATAGAATACGGGTAATTCCAAAAATTCTCCTGTACAGCAAATTCAGCTTCTCAGCATTCCTACTGGCTCATGATGCCCAGAGCAGAATATGTTTCCAAGAAAATTGAGTCATTCCTACAATTGCAGCTAATCCTTAGAATAAATCCTTTAAATGCGGATAGTGGGAATCCTGTCATGAAAAGACGCTGCTCTCAGAATTCACAAGACACATTAAACAGCAAGTATAGAATAATTTCACTCTGCAATTTGGAGGATATTTTGTCCTCCCTCAGAATTTAGTCCTGATGCTTATGGTCTTTATCCTCTCCAACCACCCCTCTCATTACTCAATTAAATCAAATTACAATTCATTAGCACAGGCCACTTATTGAATTTACAATGGCTGCGGGGTGGGCTAGGAGAGATGAAATTGCTGTATCTAAAAGAAACAACTACGAAAAGATTGACTTGGGTCTCCAATTTTACAAGTTTGCTTCAGTCTATGCAATGCAGGTTTGTTTTTAAATTAATACTACATAGTCGGCATGAGGTTAGCACAAACGGCACTCCATCTCTGACTGTGCTCTCAGAACTTCAAGGCTGCACTACTTTAAGCAGAATGCAGCCATAGAGACACCGGTCATGCTGCTTTTTTTATTGGATCAAAATGCTGTAAATGCAAATGACCTTTCATAAATGCATCTGACTGCACTGGCTACAGCAGCATGACCGTTAATAATGGAAACGTAGACAGGCTTCTTCCTCAGAACAGAGGAAATAAAAGTGCCTTTACTGACCTACCCGTGCTAAATATTAAAAGATGAGGCCATTATGTTTATGCTTTCCTTTAAATGTTGCAATGATTAAATTCTGGGCTGTTTGATGATGGTGAAGGGGAGGGAGAGGGTATAAAGACGCATGCTTCTGATAAATGTGTAGAAGCATTTCGAGAGAGGAAGTGTTTTATGACTGTATGTATGCAAATAAGACACGAGTTAAAAGTAATCGAGCCGTACGGCAGCAGCGCCCACCTTGTTTCGCGAGGCGATGATCTGTTTGATGACAACGCGGTCTGCCAGCACCAACACCTTGGTGACAGAGGATAAGAGCATCCTGGCAGCTTTCACCATGCCTGTCCTATCAGTGAAGAGGCTGCTCTCCCCATCAAGAACCAGCCGCTCCGCGGTCCCCACATCTGTGAGCCGGGCAATCGTCTCTCCTGGAATAGCATGGTATACAAAGATAGGTTTTGCAAGGGAATTCATTTTGCTCTGGAAGGTCAAGTTGTGTGTGCCCCCAGGAAACATACTCCGTCTCCAGAAAAGCATAAATAATCCCACTATTTGGTTTCAATATTTGACTCTATCTGGAGTAATAGAGCTTGTTGGCAATGACACAGCCATGTTTAACAAAAAAACTTCTTTTCATGCATTTACCTCAGACTTGACGCTAGGGGAAAACCAACTTGGCTACATTACTAAAAGAATAATAAGATTTGATCAAATGATTTAAATTGGAAACGATGTAGACCGCAGTGAAAAAGAATTTGTCTCCCACCTGATTTCCTCAAATTCTGCATATCAGCCACACCAATTGTAAAATAGAAACAAAGGTAAGTTTTTAACATAAAATGATCATTCTAATTATTGCACGAGGGAGGTAAACCAAGTCCAGTATCATCCATGTGAAGAAGTATTGCCCCAATAAACCTAAGAACTGGGGTGCCAACTTTAGCAGGGACAGCTGCGACCAAATGCTTGCAATTACTCCAGACTGGGTTTTTCAAATCACAGTGGAGGAACTTTGGCTCACTCTTCAAAACAGAATAGCTTGAATTCAGCCACACTGGGGTTTCAATTATGAACTGCTCATTGAAAGTCCTGAGGCAGCATCTCAATGGGGTTTAAGTCAAGACTAGCCACTCCTACAGCTTAATTACCTCCCCCAGGAGGTATTGTCATCACTTGAGTGTGTGCATGTCCGTGTGTGGGTTTATGTGCATTTTTCAGCAGGATTACTCAAAACTATTCAATGGTCAACCATAATATTTCATGGGAAGTTGAACTGCATGAATGAGAGGAGTTGATTATATTTCCAGTCAAATCTAAATAATGATCCGAATTCTGCAGCTGATTAAAAGTGCCAGTTGATCAAAACCTGCTGGTGGAAGTATGCGCTCTCTTATTGCCCTCTAGTTTGGATTATTTTTAGCCATTTAGAGCTAGTTACTCATGTGCTCTAGGTTGTTGTCTTGCTGCATAATCCAACAGTGTTAAAGGTTCAGCCAGACTGATGACCAGACATTCTTTTCCAGGATTTTCAGGTAAAAACAGAATTCATGGTCCCATATGGCTAATCCCCCAGGTCTGAAGCACATAATCACATTATCACCACTATGTTTGACAGTTGTCATGATGTTCCCATCATGGAATCTAGGCCTGTGACTAAATCCTGGATGGCCGGGTTCCACCTGAGCACCTCTGGCCCCAGGAGCATAAACAAGACGCTCGGTATCCGAAAATCACCTGTCTCACTCTGATGCCTTGTTCAGGTGTTTCATTTTCACAGGTAAAAAGTGTGACCCAAAAGTTTTTGCCAGGCTTTACAAAGCACTTACAATACTAAAGTGAGCATGCATGGAGAAAACAGACAATGAAACAAAACAATACGCCAGTACTGAGTTAGGCTATAGACTTGATGACGCATGTTGTCCATCTATTCAGAAATACAGAAAACATTGCATTGTAGTGCGCTGAACAATTCATTCAATTCCTGAGAAAGCACTCTTCGCACAAACTTACATAAAATCTCCAAGTAATCTCTAAATGGACATTTGTGTTACAGAAATGGAAACAAAGTCAATTATGGTTAATTACCTAGAATTACAGATTATTTGCTTTAATAGTTTATTAGAAATGAGGAAATACGAGCTGTTTGTAAATGGAGCTTGTTTGTTATCTCGCAGTGTACAGTGAAATCTAAACCTACCTAAAGAGTACAGCATTTTGATGATCACCGATCTGGATCAGTCATGATTTTTCCCCAACCCACTTCTTCCGCAAAGTTGACAATTCACCTGTATCCTTCCAGGCTTTAATAAACTGTTGGAAAGTTCCTGACCCACTTCCAATGATTTCAGAAATCTCCTAAGCTGTTTTCTTAGCTCAATGTTGGCCAAGAATTTGCCCCTCAGTTAACATCTTTTCAACAATCATGAGATAGCACGTAATCCAACATGGTTGTTTAAGAGATGAGAGGTTAACCACTAAAGCAGTCAGGATTAAAAGAATTATGGCCTGAAGAAACGCATTCATCCCTGCAATCAAGCTTGCCGCTTTCTTTTGGACGGGCAGTGCGTATGGCAAATAATTTTGTTTTTTTTTTGTTTGTTTTCCAAAGTCAAACAAAAACAAGCATTTCTTCCCTCCTCCAGTTCATTTTTGGTGCCAAACACGCAGAATTTTCCTCCACTATGTATACATTTTGGGGCTAAATATTAGCAAGTGTTTCTTGCCATAGAATTTGGGGGTTTACTGGCACCCACTCAAAAATCACATTGGATACCTGACTGCATTACTACCCAAAGGTCCCATGCCTGGTGGGATTGCCAGTTAGATTAATACCACATGTATTGGGACCCATGGCTTCCAAAAGTTCTCACTTGTCAGTCCATTATCCCATAAGACTTAGGGGTCATGAAAGAGTTTTTTGGAGATTATGAAATGAGCTTTTATGTTCCTCTTTATAAGCAGTAATTATCAGATTGCAGCTCTCCCATGTATGCCATTTTTGCCCAGTTTCTTTCAAATGGTAGGATCATGAGCACTGCTGGTTCCTTAAATGTTCGTCCACGTTTATAGAGAACTTCCCAGATAAATTGCTTATGACTCCATTTTTTAAGGAATTTCGGCAGGTCAGCTACTCCCGGGAATATTCACCACCATTCCAATTTCTATCCATTTTGACATTATGCCTCTCACTGTGGTTTGCTGGCATCCCAGAGTCTTAAAAATGACTTTGTAAGCCTATCTAGATGGATGTACCACAATACGTTACAGTCTCATCTCTTCCAGACTTTCTTTTAATCGTGGCTTAGTGTGATACTTCTTGAGACCATTTAGCCAACATCACATTGCTGAAAATGTGCTGTATAGATCCAGCAGGACTGGCAGTAATTAAGCCTAGGTATGCGCAGTCAAATTCAAAAAGAGTTATATGCGCAATAAAAGGTTGCCACCTTTATACCGTATAATTTTATACCTTGAGAAATCTTGTTCTGACCTTACTTTAGCGAAACCAAATTTTCCTAATGTAATTTATGACCTACATGATGTAATCAGTACATAAAAACGCTCCTACCACTGGCCCCGACCGAGGCTCTGGCTTTAGAACTGGGGCTGTTCTCTGTGGGCAGCAGAGTTGTTGCCCACAGCTCATAACAAGGAATGAGCCAAATGCAGGGGATAAAATTACCCAAAAGGGTTCAATAAATGTAGTTTTCTCCTCTCTTATATTCACAATGGCCACTTCTCCACAGCAGGTCAACCCAGCATGAGTCCGAGCTCGAAGTTTCCTTAGTTTTTTTTAAAACATTTTTCCAAGCCTGAACAATACTAAAAAAAAAAAACCTCCTTGTTAGACCTGCACAAAGTCCTGATTTTTTTAATGTTCATAAATTCTCAACTCCAGTTCTACCCGAATTTTGAATTTTCCAGTCAACGATATAGAAGCTTACCTGGACATGACACATACTGCCATGTCGAGAGAGCAGACAACGCGGGCTTCTAATAACACGACTGCGAGCCGCTCCTTTGCGCAATGCGGTCAGTCGTAACATGCACAGAACATGTTCTGGAGGACAGCAGAACATGCGCTTACTCAGACAGCAACCCAGAGGTTGAGGTAAGAATAATACAAGCACAACCGGCTGTCTCTTCCTCACATCCATGCACGGCGTGAAGCCAATTACACGGCGCGCCCATGAGGCAGGAGGCCCGCAAAGGCACAGCTGGACATGACCCGAGAATCCAGCTGTGCTAGAGGCGCTATTTACCCATGCAGCGAGAGAACCCAGCAGCCCCACTGTTCCAATTTATAAATGAGTCTTTAATGAGTCTTTGGGAGGGCTTACTTTGATGGAGACTCAATCAACTAAGCCCATCTCGTTTCATGGCTCAAGCCCTGACCTCTAAAGGACTCACTGAAATGATGGAGATCTGCATTTGAGCTGGTAACAGTGCTCAGATGCATGAGCTGTCATGTTTATTCTTCCTCCCATCACAATGTAAGTAACACAGTGGGTAGATGTGTCTTTTAACTTGTCACCAGTCTACCGCCGGACACAACCAAGAATCAAAGAAATAAAAGTGAGGGTGACAAGGGCATTGTGCAATAAAACTCTCCAGTGCGAGTCATAAAATATCCCAAGTCGTGATTAAAGACCCCCAGGCACTTAGTGTCCAAGTGTAATGGTTTTCTGGTGGGCTGGCTAAATTCCCAAACCTGGCGCGGTACGTGACGCGGAAAACCGAATGCATCAATCAGCAGGCTGGTTCCTTTCTATGAATCGATGTGCATTCCATTTTCACATCTCGTAAGGCTTAGCTCTAAACCTGCCACACATTTCATTTCCTTTATTGTTGTTTACATATGCAGTGTGATTAAGTGACTTTGTGCGTATAAAAAAACAGAACAAAATGTATTCATTCCAATTTGATCGTCTTGGAGCAAGCATAAATTGAATTCCCACTGCCTCCAATCCAATGTCCTGTAATTTATAGAATTATACCAATAAGTCCCAGGAGTCTTCAAAAAGTGAGGTTAAAAAACTCTGCATCAGTTCTTTCTTGCAATGCAAAAATGCACAAGAAGAATTCAGCAGCTTTCCTCTGTTAAAGCTCCCAAGTATCACTCACAAGTTGTCATATACTGATGTTTGGGCAGAGTATCCCCATAGACATCAACACAAGGCTGACAGAAACTGTTTGATGATAACCGTAAACGTCGCAAGAAAATTTACTGTCCAGGGCTCAAACTCCATATTATGCTGCAATAGTGCTAACCAGTAAGCCACTGATCAATCAAAATATAACTTAAACAAGAGTTTGTCACTAAAGTGACTATATCCCCCGCCGTTAGGTCACCAAAACCGACTGGTGTCTGCGCATTCCCAGTAGGAAGGTTGGTACCAAAAAGAATTGAAATAGGTTGACTCCTTGAAATATCACGGTGACAATGTTCGGGACAGACGGACGGAGCTGAATACTATATCCCCGCTTCGCGCCAAACACGCGGCGGGGGATAATAAACTATACCCAGGTCCCAATTTTGGATCAATGTAGTTAGGGCTGGGACGATTCTGAATCGATTCTTTTTTAAGGTGTAATACCACTTCCTGCTGCCATGGGGCGAACATCCGAGCTTTCCCTTTTCCTTTATTAAACCCGACGCAGGTTGAACGAAAGTGCCAAACATCAAAGGGCATGTGAAATGCTTCCGGAAAAAACTTCACTGACATCAGTTTCTTTCGGCGACATGCTGCACGGAACCAAGTAAAGGACTACAGAATCGTCTCCTATTAACAAATTAGGCTACTCTACGAAAAGTAACCTGTTCCAGTTTACTTGCTTGATTAGCAATCAAATGGTTGATACGTTTACTCTCTAAGTTGAATGAATGCTGTTTATTAGGACAGCGTGTTTGATTGCTGCATTTTGAATTTAAATGGCCATAGAACAGCACAGCATGAACACAATTTCCATTGCCCCGCATTTCGAGCGACTGTGATAATTTACATCTCATTCCCGTTTCATCCGCTTTTCAGAATGTTTTCCACCTTGTGTATTTTTTATAGGCTTAAAATCCAGGGCGAGCTTATAACAAATCTGTTTCAAATTGATCTTTCATAATGTCCTCAAATGCTGAGAGATGCAATTCAGAGGAAGATTTTTAAAAATTATTGGCATTCTTTCACTCTAACACCGCAGCCCAGTTAGGTTTGTCTGCTTTTCACCATCACATCTTAATCGTTATAGGCTACTGAAATTGCTTGATTGTTATTTAGGACAAGTACACGCGAGCAGATTTAGGGAAGGGCGGGGCACCTGCAATTAGCGAAATCTAAACTCGGCATTTTAAATCGCGCCGCTTCAGGTGTGTCTGTTTCAAGAAATTACACGCGACCCCATGACGGCAATGGTCTTATCACACTTAAAAAAAATCTTTGTTCAACATCACCATATCCCAACTCTGCATTTCATCTCTCATTGTAGCATTTTTAGGAGATCCATAATGATAAAATAAAAATAAAGAGATTTGTTTTCAGATCGCCCTGGATTTCAAACGTCTAAAAAATACACAAGGTGGAAAACATTCTGTAAAGTGGATGAAATGTGAATGTGAGATATAAATTATCACAGTCGCACGAAATGCCGAGGCAATTGGAATCGTGTTCATGTTGTGCTGTTCTATGGCCATTTAAATTTCAAAATGCAGCAATCAAACATGCTGCTTTAATAAACAGCTCTGCTCATTCAACTTCAAGAGTAAACGCATCCACCATTTGATTGCTCATTAAGCAAGTTAACTGGAACAGGTTACTTTTCGTAGAGTAGCCTAATTGGTTAATAGGAGACGATTCTGTAGTCCTTTACTTGGTTCCGTGCAGCATGTCGCCGAAAAAAACTGATGTCAGTGAAGTTTTTTCCGATAGCATTTCACATGCACTTTGATGTTTAGCACTTTCCTTCAACCTGCGTCAGGTTTTATAAAGGAAAAAGTAAAGCTCGGATGTTCGCCCCATGGCAGTAGGTAGTGGTACTACGCCTTAAAAGAGAATCGATTCAGAATTGTCCCAGCCCTAAATGTAATAAATTAGTAAAATTACTCTTCCTAAGTCCTGATCTTGGATCAGTGTAAATGAACAAAATTGTGATTCCTTTTCCCCAGTCCCATTCTTGGTTCAATGTGTGAAACAAATAAATGAAATTAGGATTCCATTTTCCCAGTCCCAATCTCAAAACAATGTACAAACTAAATTAAAAAATTAAGATTCTATTTCTCCAGTCCAAATCTCAGATCAATGTTATGATTTGATGAAATTACAATTCCCTTAATCCCCAGTTCCAATCTTGAATCAATGCACGTAATAAAAGCCCCGCCCTCAAATGCGATGAGCCAATCACAGTGCGTATTCTCTCCCCATTTACTCTGACATTCTGCCCCTGATCTTCCATTGAAATGCATTACGGAAACTACGAATCGTAAGCTTTTATGGGGTTTTAAAATGTTTCTAAGTTTAAAAAAAAAAAAAAAAAAAAAAAAAAAGCTCATTTTTGAAAGCAATCACTCTCCACTGAGCTTGTGAATTAGTGCATTTTGTCTTCGATGGGAAGGGCAGGAGGAAGCTAAGCGATGGATTGGGGAGGAGGGTTCATGCTAGGACAGGCTTATTCTGCTAAGTGCGTGGGGACACTGAAGAGTCCGCACACTATCACCTCATTATCACCGTATTAACACAGTATTCACTCTACACATTGCTGCTCAATGCAGACCGCTATCAAAGAGTTTTAACAAAACTAAACCATTTCAAGAAAATTCATACTGTGGAAGATACAGGAAATGCAAACTCAGACCTGCAGAGTGACATGAAGACTTGCTCTTTACGTGTTAACATGAAGCCATCTTGGTAGAATGTGTAACAAATGGCCAGGGTCAAAAAAAAAAAATGAAGCCTCTTTGTGACATTGCAAGACCTTTGATTTTTGGCATTATTTTTGTTTTATATAATAACCAACAAGCCATGTATATCTATCAAAGATATATCAATATAAGTATAGGCAAAAGGTCCTCTTACAAAATACTGCTCTTTGAATTTAACATCAATCTTAACAAAAAACGTGTTACACTCCTGGACAGAGTACCGTTTGTCTATAGTTATATTGATATGTCGTTACTGGATATACATGGCATGTTTGTTATCATATAAAAAGGAAACAATGCCAAAAATCAAAAGTCGTGGAATGTCACAAAAAAGGCTTCTTTCTTTTTTACCCTGGCCAAATCAGAATGACAGAACTCAGCTCAGCCACTTCAGACTTTGACCACATAAATAAGCACTGCCGCAAAACTTTAACTTTGATGGCAGAGGCTGCCAAGTAATTTTAGAATTTATACTGGAATGCAACCCACATCCCCATTATGTACCCAGGACCGTGTCGAATACTCTGAGGGATGCATTATTTGACAAGTTCCCACATCTGCATGGCCTGGCCCCAGGAAACTCATCTGATCACAGCCCCCTCACCTGCTCGCCGGGCCTCAGCACAAGCCAGGTTCATTTCTTCCTGCAGCTCCTGGTTCTCCACGGCAATGGCCTCGCCCACAGTCACGAAGCGGCCCACAGCTGCTCCCACAGCCTGGCCCAGCTTTCGCAGGGCCTGCGGGGTCTTCTCCGACTTCTTCAGCTTGTCTTTGTGATTGATCAGGGTAGTAATCTGAAAATACACCGACAGGCATGCGTATGTGGAGCTATTTACAAAGCAAGCATTTCTAACAGTGATAAATGATGCTGGCCTGTTCTTGATGCGCAGATTCAGCCTCATTATATTGGCCTTTAAATCAAGTCTATGACAGAAGGCAGGCTGTCTCAAAATACTTAAAAGACTGTCCTATTGACTACTCACTATGACTACATTCTAAAGCTAGGGCTGTTCACTTCAAAGGGAACATAAAAAGGGCCATGCCGAACAAAGCCATATTGAGGGGCATTCCAATCCGAAGTGCGTAAAACTCATCCCTTCAAACGGCCCAACGTAGCGGTCATTTCCAAAGTGAGCAGGCGAAGCAGGCGAGCACAGCGCAGTGCGACTTCTGAAGCCTCAAGACATATTTGACTCAATGACATTCAGGGAAATGACAACAAAAACGACGGCTAATAGTTTGCGTAGAGACAGCTAACAAAACAAGCTTGATCCAAACTACTGTTGACTGGCTCGCATTAGCTACATACAGACATTTTTGGGTCTGTCCAAGCAAAAGGGTAGGTTTGCATACCCCCAACTTCCACCCTCTTTTTTTCTGGACGGGTGGGTCAGATGCATAATTTAAGCTGATAGGGATTTAGTACACATCCCAGAGTGATAACAGAGATAACTTTATGCCGCTCACATAAACCACTGAAAAGTTATCTGATTTAATATGTCTATTTAGGGGCATTTTTTCAGTTTATTTTTTTGACATTCTCGAGTACGTTGCAAGAGAAGATTTTTAACATCTGAAGGGCATTCCTTTCATATTAACTTTATTTTATACGTGAAAATAAGTGTTTGAAGATTTTATTCCATACAAAGATTCAAATTTAGGTGTAAGCAGAAAAAAATTGATGTCCGTATGTGATGTTGTTCCGTCCATCAGCTACCCCATATATATATTCTTAACAAATATCATGAAATGAACACCTTGAAAGTAATTTTTCTGTTTGGAGCTTCAAAACTACTCATCTCCTCGCAACATGAGTGGTGTGATGGTTTGTTTCATGCGTCAATCATCACATCACGTGACTGGCATTTTTGGATGCTCCTCTATTCCAACGCCCGCCAGAAAGAGAAAAAATTCATTAGCATTGGATAATGCCCCCCCCAATGAAGGCATCACCAATTTTGTTGTTTACATCAATAGCGTCTTCCCGCTGTCATACACGGAGGTAGGTTTTCCGTCAACAAAATCATATACGTGACGATTATCACGTACAATTAAAGTTTGGTTCGCTATTCAGTTATTTGGTGGAAAATTCAAGGAGTATTCTGGTTTATATATCTTCCATTTACAACCAATCTTTTTAGCGTGGCGAGCGTTGGAATGCATGTTGATTCTTTGCACGAGATTCAAAAGTTGTTTTGACAGTGTACCAATTCGGGGCCATTATGGGATTTCGACAATGAAACAGCGGTGAATCGTCACGTCACGCCAAATATATCATGGAAAACTGTCTTGTACGCTGTGACAGGAAACCCATCTCAGTATTTTGTCTTTTTTTGATCGCCGGTACAACTGTATTTGGTGATGTTTTTTGCGCAATTTCATCTCAAACGATCTTTTTGTATAGAGGTTACATCTGTGATGGTTGACTTGTGCAAAAGTTGTCCAGCGTCATGTTGGCGATGATGATATTTCAAATAAAATTTATTTTATTCTGAGGTTCAATAAAAGTGCAGTTTGTGCTCAATAAAATTGCTCTTCATACATTTGTGCACCACTAACATCCCAAAAAAGTAAAAAAAAAAAAGTTGGAGCAATTAAAGTTTTTGTCCAACATCACATATAGAACCACCCATCTTGACATGCATCACATAGGTGACCTGTTGACCACTCTGTGGACAATATGCCAAGTTTAAATGAAATGGTTTGCCTTTCATTACCTTATAACTTGCCAGTGTTAATAAGATATGAAGCTCTTTTGAATGCTGCTTACCCCTTTCTGAATAGAAAAATATATCTTGTCCTGCCTGCAGGCATGGACATTTTGACGTACTTAAAATTGATTGGAATCTTTGCATTCAAGTGTTGCCCAGCGGGTTTTGTGCTAAACGTGTGTTGGGATGGTTGTTTTCTATGGTGAAAGATTCAAATCTCAAGCAAAATGCTTTTTCATGAAAAAATTTGGCTTCTCTATTGTCCACATCACATACGGGACCATAAGGATATTTTCAACTTCCCATTGGAATTCCCCTTTTGCTGTAAATACAGTCATCTTCTCATGATTTTGTCATGAAAGCACACAAACTAAGCTTCCATTATGTGTGTTTGTTTTTACAAACTATAATTACAAAATAATGCTTGACAACATCACACTTCCGTGCCCTTTTGCTTGGACAGACCCATTTATTTTTTACTGAAGGCATTTTGCAGCCTTATGAAAGCTATGCGGTTGGTTATAAAGCTACTGTGAAACGGATAAATGGCCAGTGAAAGCAGTTCTGTGGACAGGCTGCCTTTGTTTACACTTGCGTGCACAGAAGGCGGCAGCCCCAAAATATGTTGCTAGCGGAGCTACTGCTGATTAAAAGCATCGGATAATCCACCGTTCCCTTTCAATCAATGCCTTTTTCCAAACGTTGAAATCAATTGCAGTGATTAATAGCTGTCCACACTCAAGGTCATATTGCTGAGACTAAACTTGTTCTTGACTATAAATGTAACAAAAAGTCTAAAAGATGCCACATCTATAGACACGATTGCTTAAAAAAACATTTCCTCCTTTTGAACAGATGCGCATTGGGTGTCAGCAGTAAGTGCCTGATGGTTTGAGAAGCCCATCTATTATTCTAACAAAGACTCTGTCATAAAAAAAAAAAATCAAAGGAAAAAGAATGAAGGTTGAGGGCCGGAAGGTTGAACTGCCCTGTCCATCCAACTGCTGCATAGCATTTAACCTGACTGTTCCCTTATCATTAATCACAGCCCCGGCAGAGACAGGGAGAGAGCCAATGATAGGGAAAGTGCGGCAGCAAAGGCGGGTGGGGGAGGCACACGCAGGGGAAAGAACACCATGCAATGCAATCATATCTCTTACTTCCTCTCAGAGATTAGCACAGACATAGTCAGCTCTGTGTATACAGAGATGGCAGAGACAGGAGAAACTCAATATTGACATAATCCTGACAGAACCTGGGACTTCCTGCTGAAGCAAGCAGGTGGATAACGAGTTCACTTCAGGATTTCTAATAACAGTTCCACAGATTTCAGTCTGATTTCTCACTGACCCTGGTGGCGCATGTACTGTTAGGTTTTACAGTACAGTTCATAATTACAGTTTGATGCATCAACTTGCATAATGAATGACCTTACAATCATTCAAATGATGTTGCAAAAGAAAATAGATAATGTTAACATAAGTCTGAACGACATCACCAAGAAGACAAAGAACTTCCATTTAGTGCTGAAGAGTCAATAAGTCAAAATAAGTAATTTTGACTAAAAAGACATAATTGATAAAGCAGTCTTTACAGAGCTGTCTACTTTCTTAAGCCTCATTGCGAAAGGTGTGGTACAGTTTGAAGAGGTCACATTATACTTTTTAGGATTTCCCTTTTCTTTATTTCAGCGGTTCCCAAACTCGGTTCATGGGACCCCTATGCTGCTTTTTGTTCCAGTCACAATTTCAATAATGTTAGAAAATTGTTGTTCTTAAATGCACAATTCTTGTCCAAACAGATTATTTACCCTTTTAGGTCACATGCCATAAATGGCCATGCATGCCAAAAAGAATAAAAGTTTAGTGTACATAGTGAACTGCATTGGAAATTACTTTTATCCCACAAAAAAAGCGAAAATTCTTAATTGATAAATTAAGCTTTCTAACTGACGAAATTGAGATCACATGGCCACAAAAACTAACCACTCACTATTTAGAATTCAAAAAGGAAACAGATTGCGAGTCCATTCTGTTTGGTGTTATTTTTGTGGATGGTTTCATAAGAATTTTTTTTTTCTCACTTAAATAGCAGGTTATTGATTCACCACAGTCTTCCATTAGATCCGTTTAAACATAATGCCACCTTGGCTTGGCTAGGCCTGGCAACTTGGGATACTACAAAATAACACAATATGAACATCGAGCTTTTAAAACTCTTGAAACGCATAGCCATTTTTGTCATACTATGGTTTAAGAAGGGGAAACCAGAGCCCTGAAAAACAACTACTTCCAGACGAGCCATCTGGCAATGGCATATCCCCCCGGCCCCCAAAGGCACATCTAGACATGACGCTCAACATATCTGTGAAGTTTTGTGAAGATCGGATGTATAGTTTTCCAGATATGGCCCGAACAAGGTATGATTACAGATGGACGGCTGGACGGACAGGCAGACAGACTGATGACAATATCCCCCCTGCATTAATGCTGCCGGGGGTATAAAAAGAAGATTTTCAGAAATCTGAAAATATGAAAAGGCACCACTTCAGTATGTGGGTAATACACATGCAAAGTTTCAGTAAGACGTATCGAACGGTTTTTGAGTTCTGCTCCAGAAACGGACCAATCTCTGTAGAGAGTCCAAATGCAACTGGTTTCCATGGAAACAAAAAAAATTAAGATTTTCAGAAATCCGAAAATATCAAAAGGCACCACTTCAGTATGTGGGTAATACACAAGGAAAGTTTCAGTAAGATGTATTGAACGGTTTTTGAGTTCTGCTCCGGAAACGGACCAATCTCTGTAGAGAGCCCAAATGCAACTGGTCTCCATGCGAATGAAAAAAATAACATTTTCAGAAATCTGAAAATATGAAAAGGCACCACTTCAGTATGTGGGTAATACACTTGCAAAGTTTCAGTAAGATGTATTTAATGGTTTTTGAGTTCTGCTCCGGAAACGAACCTATTTCTGTGCAGAGTCCAAATGCAACTTGTTTCCGTGGAAACAAAAAAAAAAAAAAAACTAAGATTTTGAGAAATCTGAAAATATCAAAAGGCACCACTTCAGTATGTGGGTAATACACAATAAAATTTTCAGAAAGATATAATGAAGCCAGTGGTGCTGCACGCACAGCTAGTCCAGCTGTTAATAGGTGTCTTGACCATAAAAATATGCAAATATTTGTAAACAGAACACAACAAGGCAATCAGAGATAGCAGACCTGGCCCCAGCCATGGGCTGACAGAGTGAGTGACAGACACACACACACACACACACACACACACACACACACAGACACGATCATACATGCAGCACAAACGTTCACAGAAATTTTACGTAATGTTCATTTCGCAAAAATAATACTAAGACAACCTAAGCAGACATAGAAAACAATATAATACACGACAATCCAGGCTCCTCAGGCATCAAGCAAATAGGCCTACGAGCCGCAGCAGCCTCCATTTTAATACGAAGAGCGGTGAACTGCGCTGGTCCCAGAGGCATGGCGTAGTTTATCCTGGGCAGCTAGCTAGCTAGCTAACTCTCCTTGTACTATAAGTCAAATTCATTCATACTGCACAAATGACCACAAAAATACTTAGCTGTGTCCAGCTAGGTGAAACAAAATGCTAACTAGACACAGAAGACAATAGAACACATTATACCATCTTTAAAAAAAATTAATTAAAAAAAAAATCGGTGATTTCAGCAAGCCCAGCTGGCTGGAAAGCGGAGCCCGTGCGCTATGTGCAATTCCATGCAAGATCCGTGTCAACACGATCACTTTGTCCGGGCAGTATGCAGCAAAAGTATGCGGAATAATTCAACGCAAATAGAAATAAAAGCACAAATTCAATCGTAACATCAAAACCGACAAATCTCATACAATTAGGAAACATAATTATTTAATGCCAACTAGCATACTGTTTTATGAAAATGCATGCGATTATGGTTCGCAGGGGTCCGTGTCACAACACGGAGCTCCATGTAGCTAGCTAGCATGTTGGCTACACACTTATAACGAAATAATTACATACAGCACAAACGTTCACATAAATTCTACGTAATGTTCATTTCGCAAAAATAATACAAAAATTACCTAAGCAAACATAGAAAACAATATAATACACGACAATCCAGGCTCCTCAGGCATCAAGCAAATAGGCCTACGAGCCGCAGCGGCCTCCATTTTAATACTTAGGACAGACGAACAATGCGCTGGTCCCCGTGGCATGGCGTAGTTTATCCCGGGCAGCTAGCTAGCTAGCTAACTCTCCTTGTAACAAGATCATTGCTTAACCATTGATCATCTGACAGACAGAGTGACAGAAACACACACACACACACACACACAGACATGATCATTGCTTAACCTGGCTCCCCCCCTAGGGGGGAGGGCCAGGTAAAAATGAGAACATAAACCTGGGGAATAAGCATAATATGGCCCCTTTAAGGCAGGGGTTACTGACGTTGAAATCAAGTGGGAAATAAAACGAAAAAACTTTTATGAAAACACTAAAACTGACAAGATACAGTAGGTCAGAAAAATACTGAGTGACATCATATGGCCCCCGGCATCTTGCAAGTTACAAGCACCCTTTGTATGCTTCCCCCACAGTTAGAGATAAAGCTCATATCTGTTGTCACCACTGAGGAAGCGGCCAAGAATAAATGACAGTTTAAAAATATCCTGATTTGAAGTAAATTTAACTGAGACAACAGCCAATAGCAATAGGTAACATTTTCAGCATAAGTCATGATTTTGAGGTTAAGCAGGTGGACAAGGTTGAAAGACAAGCTGCCCTGAATAAATTTTGTCAGTATGCTTACATGCACAGGTAAGTCGAGCAACGGTAATAGCTTGTTTAGGCCACTTAATTGGATTACTGTCCTTGTCTCAGTATTAACCAAAGCATGTCCGCCTCCGCTATGATAGGTGGCAATATGCCCCCTTTCAGCTTGTTCATGTTAGACCTTTTTCTGGTTGAACCATTACGTCACTGACCAAACAATCGACGAACAAGTTAGCTGGCGGCAAACTAGTAGCACCATGTCAAGTGGCAAAAACATGGACAACTTTACTGCTCTGTACTTTTCATACAAGCTCTACATTATGCTTTTCATACAGTTGAGATGCACGCTATCCCTGGTGGTTATGGTGTTAGTTGAAGGCTGGCGGCAACACCATACGCTCCTGGAGTGGTCCAACAGCGTGACCCCTGCTATGCTTCACTTTATGCCCTGTACACTAACCCAAAAGCATAGTTGCTAAGTTAGCAACTTACATAGTTCGTCCACTCGTGGTCAGTGGTTCCAACAACGCAAGTTAGTATCTGTGCTTTCAGGGACCGAAAGCACCCCAGGCTTCCAGTGCATGTTAGATGCTGGTCAGGAGTAAAGACAGGTGAGAGAGAGTCGTTTTCAAAGACTTTTCCGATGGTGAATGGAAGGAAAATTTTCAGATGACGCAGAGGTCATTTGATAGATTATGCGAATTTGTGGAGGATTTTCTGAGCCCCCAAGAAGTGACTGTTCATGCACCAATCCCAATTGCAGATTAGGATTGCTACTGCTCTGTACAAACTTGATAGTAGAGCAGAGTACAGAGTTGTTGCTAATCAGTTTGGTGCTCACAAGTCTAAGACATCCTAGTCAAAGCCATGCATGATGAATTGTGGAGCATGCCCAGTGTGCATAGTCCAATTCAGTTCAATTTAAGCATATACATGGAGGAGTAATCTGACTCATAATGCATTATCTAGGTGTGTTAGGCTAACATTGAGAAATTCTATTTACATGACTCCAGTCAGACTAACATGTTTACATGTATTTTAATAGTCCGCTTTCAGTCAGACTAATCAATTTTTTCTAATGTCATGCAATATACAACCTAAATTCCAGAAAAATTGGGACAATGTGAAAAAAATACATGAGAAAAACAAGAGCACCGCAAACGGTGCGTAATACGCCCGTCATGAAGATGGATTAGGAAGTGGACAGACATCTGGGCCTCATATGACCTTTGACCTTTGACCTTTGCCAGTGACCTTGACCTTGGAGGGAGGGCCGTAAACATGGTACGCGACACGACCTTGTGATGGTGCACGTGTATGTGAAGTATCACGAATGTAGCTCAAGCGGCTCAGGAGTTATGCCCCGGAAAAGAAATTGCTAATGGACGGACGGACGGATGGACGGGGGTGATGACATAATACGTCCCGTCTTGAGACGGGCGTATAACAAGCAAAGATGATCAAATCCATTTTAAACTGCATTCAATAGAAACAAGTATTTGACACTAACGTGTCTTTGTCCCTCGCCACAAAATGTGAAATCGTGTCAAAAAGAACAATTTCTCGGTGTGACCTTGAGAATTGCGCTAAGGTTACAGAAATGGACTGGCGCCGGGGTATCACCCTAATACATGTTGACATAAGATTTGAAGTAAATCCGTTGATTCGTTCTTGAGATATCTCGCTGACAAGGCTATCAGTGTGAAAATGAACAATTTCTTGGTGTGACCTTGAGAATGGCGCGAAGGTCACCGAAATGGACTGGCGCCGGGGTTTCACCCCAATACATGTGGACATGAAATGTGAAGTAAATCCGTCAATTCGTTCTTTAGATATCTCGCTGACAAGGCTATCAGTGTGAAAATGCACAATCTCTCGGTGTGACCTTGAGAATGGCGCGAAGGTCACTGAAATCGACTGGCGCCGGGGTATCACACTATTACATGTTGACATAAGATTTGAAGTAAATCCGTCGATTCGTTCTTGAGATATGTCGCTGACAAGGCTATCAGTGTGAAAATCCACGGTCTCTCAGTGTGACCTTGAGAATGGCGCGAAGGTCACCGAAATGGACTGGCCCCGGGGTATCACCCTAATACATGTCCACATGAAATGTGAAGTAAATCCGTCGATTGTCCCTGAGATATCTCGCTGACAAGGCTATCAGTGTGATAATGCACAATCTCTCGGTGTGACCTTGAGAATGGCGCGAAGGTCACCGAAATCGACTGGCGCCCGGGTATCTCATTAATACACGCTGACCTAAGATTTGAAGTAAATCTGTCGATTCGTTCTAGAGATATGTCGCTGACAAGGCTATCAGTGTGAAAATCCACAGTCTCTCAGTGTGACCTTGAGAATGGCGCAAAGGTCACCGAAATCGACTGGCGCTGGGGTATCACCCTAATACATGTTGACATGAAATGTGGAGTAAATCCGTCGATTCTTTCTTGAGATATCTCGCTGACAAGGCTATCAGTGTGAAAATGCACAATCTCTCGGTGTGACCTTGAGAATAGGGCGAAGGTCACCGAAATCGACTGGCTCCGGGGTATCACCCTAATACATGTTAAAATGAAATTTGAAGGAAATCCGTCGATTCGTTCTTGAGATATCTTGCTGACAAGGCTATCAGTGTGAAAATGCACAATCTCTCGGTGTGACCTTGAGAATGGCGCAAAGGTCACCAAAATCGACTGGCGCCGGGGTATCACCCTAATACATCTTGACATGAAATTGGAAGTAAATCCGTCAATTAGTTCTTGAGATATTTTGCTGACCAGGGTATCAGTGAGAAAATGCACAATCTCTCGGTGTGACCTTGAGAATGGCGCAAAGGTCATCGAAATCGACTGGCGCCAGGGTATCAGATTAATACATGTTGACAACAAATTTGAAGAAAATCCATCAATTCGTTCTTGAGATATCTCGCTGACAAGGATTCGGGACGTACGGAAGGATGGACGTAAATACTATGTCCCGCCGCTTCGCGCGTTCCACGCGGCATCGTCAGTGCAACTTTGAACTCCGCTGCGGTAAGCATTTAAAATGACATAAATATTGAGCTCCTGACAGCCAGTGAGTGAAGGAGTAAGAAAGTGACTAATTTGCATATCAGAGTCCCTACAATAACTTGTTTCAATGCTTAGCGGATCAACAAATTTAATACAGTACTTGCACTGCAATTTAATACTGGATAACCATAAATTTATACTTTACAAAATATACAGGAAATTCCATCCTTTCATGACCATTAACTGTGAATGACTCGGAGTTAAACATTTCTGGAAACATTGCATACTGAATAAAGAAGACCAATACATAACCTACTATGAATAAGAAATGATAATGGCCAAAAGATCAAACGTAGGCTACATTTACACAAAATACGTTGTAGTTGCATTTGAGACGGCAAGGATAGCAATAATTTGAATAATTACTATGAAACAAATGCCAAAAACTTTCTCTGAATTTCATCTTTTGTTTTTGTTAACAGTTTCAGCGGTGTAATCAATTTCATGAATGCAATTGATTTATTCAAAATGTTTTCAACAAATCAAACCATATGCCACTGGAACTGCACGTTTATCTAGAAATATTTTGACATTTTGTCAAAAAAATTGCTGTTAAATGCAGTCAATTTTCTGCAGCCACGAGTAATACATGTTGCTAGGATACAACCTTAGCTATTGTTGATATGTACCAAAGTCCATTCATTCCACTTCGCTTCAATAGCAATCACAAGCCCAGCTGTCATAATCACTTTGCAGTAGCGCTAAACTCAAGCATGTAGTTTGTGTCTGTTTTTCGCCTTCACATCCAATGTCTGTGTTTGGACTTTGGATCACAAAGCAACAGTTAAATTCAACTTGGGTTTAATATGTGCCAAATTGATACAAAGCAGTGATATGTTTAGAACTACTTTGTAGGTGTCCAGTAATAGGGAAACGGTATAACCCCTTAGAATGGCCATCAACCAATCACAACTGGGTACTCTACTGAGCAGTGGTATAGTTAACTCTCACCATCAATGTAAAACAATTTCTATGAATTCAAAAAAAATTCAAAATAAAATTTAAATAAATGGCACAGAACATTTGAAATGGACACCGAATTCACTGAAGATGGTGATAAACTCAAATGTACACAGACAGTACACAAGCAAAGCTTGCAAGAAACACAGAATATTTATCATAAAACAGGAAATTAGACCATGTTCGAAGAATTCCAGCAGCTGAAGTTTTAATGAGGTCTGGTATTCTCAGACCAGTTCCTTTGGGAGCTACCTATACACATGGTCACTGCCAATTATGGTGTGTAATCAGATCCCTGTGGTCACAGTAGACATTCAAGATGTTAATCCTTTTAGGAAATAAATTATGCTTCAGGAGGATTTACAGTGTTTGCAAAACAAAACCTGATGGACAAAGAACCCCAAAGGCGGTAGCACATTCACTTAATAAAGCTGGGCTGTATAGACCGGGGGGGAGAGGGACGACGACAAAAAACTGCAATATTTCACTTCCTTTCCCACCACTCCCCCTGCAATTAAATTCACAGGCCACCTGAAATAAGATTAATCGGTTCATAAAGAAAACTGCAGTAGAACTAAGAAGTGTCATCTCGCCAGCTCAGTGCATTACATGCAGAATATATTGTACAGAAAGTATGCACACATTATCAGATCAGTGCATTTTATTTACTAAATTTGAGAGTTACTATATCAAGTTCTTTTTTCTGAACACCTGACGAAACACAGCATTTGGCTGAAAAGCATTTAGCTCTGAAGTACACCCATCACAATATTAAAACCACTGAGAGGTGATGTGAATAACATTGATTGTCATGTTACAACGGCACCGGTCTAGAGGTGGGATATATTAGGCAGCAAGCAAACAGCCATTTCTTGAAGTTGATGTATTGAAAGCAGGAAAAATGGGCAAGCATAATGATATGAGCGACTTTTAGTGTGATGGAGATGGCTAGACTAGGTCAGACAGGGCTGGACATTAACTTTTTTTTTCTCCACTTGCTCATTTGAGCAAGTACGGGTTAAGATTCACTTACCTCCCTCATATCACTTGACCTCAGTACTTTCATTTCTGCTTAAGACATGCTACACGTAACAAAAATATAAACGCCCCATGTAAATTATTTATGTAACATGAAATGTGTGACCTCAAATGAGCAGATAATGTCTTAATTGCGCAAAATGGTTATTTGTCTTGACTAGTATAAAACATTTGTGTTCATCTCTGCCAGTGAGCACTTGCTCAGTGATGCATTGATTCCACCCACAACACAGGTGTGGCATGTGCAGAACACCGTGAACAGAACTCAAGCACTCCCTAAAACTGGGGACAATAAAAGGCTACCCCAAAATGTCAAATTTCATCAAAAGTAACCATGCCACAAATGTTGCAAATCATGCGGGCACACGCCATAGGAATGCTGGTTACAGGAATGTCCACCAGAGCGGTTGCTGCACGGATGAATGTTCACTATCGGACAATTGGGTGTTTAAGAGTGCGTTTTAGACAGACTGGCAGTACAGCAAATCGACCTCACCCTCGTCATCCACGTGTGACCACATGAGCACAAGATCGTCACATCCGGCTTCTCCACTTGCGTGACCGCCTCAGACCAGCAACACGCAAAGCAGATGAAACAGTTGGTCTGCACAACAGACGTAACACACCTCAAACTGTTCTGAACCGCCTGGGAGAAGCGAACCTACAAACTCATCTTCATCGTGATCCCAACCGTGTCTATGAGTATCCCTGATTGCCCTACGCCACTATCTTGCTTTAATGAACAGTAATCTGTTGCATCTTGAACAATAAAATGAATTCTGTATGACTTAATATACTGTAAAACCCTTAATGCCAATTAAAGTTAAAAGTGTCAAATGGGGCGTTTATATTTTTGTTAAAAAAATAAAAAATACAGCATTTCAGTCACTTGTCATTTGTAAAACAAACCAATCCAATCTCATCCCAAAGCGCAATAATACTGAATATAATATAATCTAAGCCAAAATGTAAAAAAAAAATTATTTTAAAGTTCTATTGATCACTTCAAAAGTAAATAAAATGTCAGATGAAACTAGAGAGTCAGTCGCCTGCTGGATGACGTGTATCCCGGACCCCTATAGAAAGGCTTTGAAGTTACCACACACAAGGGCCACACCAAATCTGAAACTAATTGGTTGAAATTTTTGGCCTGTAGAGCTCTCGCAAGAAAATCTCCACAGATGCAGTGGGGCGATCACTGATCCAAAGTATCCCCGACTCATTGTCCGGGGATACAACAGCTCAAATGAATACTTCAGATGAAGACTAGATAGTTTGTTGCCCGCAGGTCGACGTGTAATCCCCAGACGCCCTAAGGCAATCTCTCAGAAATAGATAGGCTTTGAGACCTTACCAAACACAAGGCCCATGCCAAACATGAAACGAAACCATGAAAAAAACTAACCTGTAGAGCACTCACAAGAAATCTCTCTGGACGTGATGGTGGTGGCAGACGCACCGTAATGATCATTGATCCATAGTATTCCCGACTCGTCATCCTGGGATACAGTCACTGGACTAAATATGACAATAACTGAATGCTGCAATAAACTGAGTGTCTAAATCTCTCAAGGATTAACTATCAAGAAATTCAGAAGCAGATGCTTCATCATCTGGTTGCTGGTTTCTTCAAGAAATTGGCCGCATCAGAATCAAACGTACAACACGGGAGAGATTATATACATCATTGCTAGATGTTTAAAAATTGAACTAAACACACAAAATGTTTTTGAACCATTTTCGCATCTGAAGCAGAAGGACAGACACGCAAAGACCCAGAAGTAGTATGGGCGGAGTGGGGAGCCCCCCTCCAATTTTAACAATTCAGGGTGAAACCTGAGAGAAAGCTGAGAAGAAAATGCTTGCGATTTGAAAAGACCCACTGACTGAAAATGGTGTCACTCATGGACTCTAGGAGGTACAAAGTAGATATCGCACCTGAAAAATGTAATATTTGGTGAGCAACGCATTCCAATTTTTTCTTTTTTTAATGAATTTATTTTTTTTTAAATTCGGCATCTCCAATCGCTCCAGAATTTGGAATGCCCGATCTGAGAACTATGTACAAGGCTCGCTCGTATACAACCCCCTATTGCCACAATTTGCCAGCTCAGGAGAGAGAGACTATTCGTAGCTTTCCTTCGAAGCACATGCCTGTCAGCCCCCGGATCTTTACACTCATTGGTCGAAACTATCGCAAGTTCAGAACAAGGGCGGAGGACGCCCGAACATGAGCAAGCTCAGAATCTCACTGACGAGCGCCCAGCTGGCCAACAGGAGGCACTTGAGCAACGAACAAGGCAATCATTTTTAATTTCCCTTCCCACTAGTCCCTTCCCAATTTACATCCCTACAGCGCTTTAGCCAATTGTGCGCTGTTCTGAAAAAGCTGCCGACCACTGCTGGTTGGTACCATAGACTGTATAAAAAGATGGACGAAGCTGCAGTGACGTCCCCATTGGTTTCAGCATACCATAAATGAAGCCTCCATTTTGGCAATTTGAATTGCGCCATGTTGTCATTTTGAAACCGGATGTGATTTCTATTGGATGAGAGCGTGTATTGAAGATCCGGGGAGGACCGTGGCTCTGGATCTGACAGTATCGGACGAGGACCAGAGGATAGCCACGCCCCTAAAGCATATTCTGGCTTTATCCTTCATTCTAGTCTATATGGGACCTTAATTTACAAAAATGAACATCATGATATATCGAAAGAGACTTGAAACGTTCTATAGCTACCATAAAATAATGTGAAAAATCATTATTTAAATGAAAAATCAGGTGGGAAAGTAGGGTCATTTTCTCAGACTTCTATAGCATTGAACTTCTTTCTGCAACCACCATAGTCGCCATCTGCTGGCCATTAAACAGAATGCCATTTTCCGGTAATTCCGCAAGGGCTTCATTTTTCAGACCAGGGTACTGCCTCCATCTTTTTATACAGTCTATGGTTGGTACGACCAGGGATCGAACTCGCGCCACAGTAGTCACTATTGCATCGCAATTGCGGCGCCTTAACCGCGGGAGCCAACTCAGCAGCGCACTTCCAATTTTTTAAATTTAATTTTGGATTTACAATCTTTGACGGGATGGGAAGAAATACAGGACCTTACATTTAACAATTATGACCCATGTACCGCTTCAACCATTCAATAAAACGGGCGCATGTTTTACACTTTTTCGAAAGATCTGTGAACAAACACCCCATTAAAAGTAAAAAGGTGGTCCTTTTCATGACAATTAAAAATATGGCACTAAATATTTTTACTTGACTGATCAGGCAAGCCCTGTTTACATATGACATGTCTGAAAGGCAATGTGACCCGCTCTGGGCAATTTGGCAACTGTTAATGTCAAGCCCCGTCAGAGCATCTCCAAAACCGCAGCCCTTGTGGACTGCTGGTGCTACACAGTGGTTGGTACGCACCAAACGTGGTCCAAGAAGGGTAATCGGTGAAGTAGCAAGAGGATCGTCAGCGCCCATGGCTCAGTGCTCACTGATGTGGTTGGGGAGCAAAGGACAACCTGTCTGGTCCAATCCCACAGAAAAACTACAGTACAACATTTTGCAGAGGAAGTTGATTCTGGCTATGACAGAAAGGTTTCAGAACACAAAATGCAGGGCAGCCTGCTGGGCATGGGGTTATGTAGCCTCAGCCAAGTCATGGGTACTCATGCTGACCCCTGCCCACCACTGAAAACCTCCCATGATGGGCACATGAGCATCAGTCCTAGAATATGTGGCAATAGAAGAGGGTACCCTGATCTGATGAATTAGATTTCCTGTAAATCACATGGCTGGATGCGTATGCGCCATTTAGGTGGGGACAAGATAGTACCAGAATGCTTTACGAGAAGAAAGCAAGCTGGCAGGGTCAGTGTGATACTCTGGGAAACTTTTTGCTGGGAAACCTTGGGTCCTGGCATTCATGGGGATGTTACTTTGACATGTACCACCTAGATAAACATTGTTGCAGACCAAGTATGGCAATTCTATTCCCTGATGAAAATGGTCTCTTTCAGCAGGGTAATGCGCTCTGCCACACTAGGGGAAAAAATGGTTTAGGAGTGGTTTGAGGAAAATGACAGAGTTCACGATGTTATTCCTCAGAAGTCAGTCCAATCAAGCATCTGTGAGATGTGGTGGATAAACAAGTCAAATGCTTGCCCCCCCCCCCCCCATCTCATTACTTATAAAAGTTAAAAGATCTGTGAGTAATATCTTGGTGTCAGGTATCAGATCTCCATCTCAGGTCTTGTGAAATCTATGCCTCATCGGGCCAGAGGTGTTTTCATGGCATGAGAGGGACCAACACAATATAAGGCAGGGGGTTTTAATGTTGTGGCTGTTCAGTGCATAAAATGTTCTTATCTAAAGCCTGTATTATTTTTTCACAACTTACTCAAGCTGGCAGAAATTAAAGAAACAGTTCCTGTGAAAAACTATTTCCCACCAAGTTTTAGCACTTCACTCTGTGAATGAAACACACAAATCTTAACTCCAAACCAAACTGAAAATGGATCCATTGCCAAGATGCAGCACGGTTCATTCTGTATGAAAAGACAAACTAAATCCACCATGGTTGAGTTCTGAATTTGACAAAATTCAGAAAAAATTCAGCAAAATAGGAAGTGAAAGAAAGAATGCAATGCATTGTAAGGCTAATGTATGATGATTAAAGCAACTCATCACGAGTCATCTAAAATGAAGATGCCATCTAACAATAAAGACCGTAAAATATAATTCATTGCTATCAGACTCCTTTTCTTCTACTTGAACTTTCCAACATAACTTTAGTTGGGGGCCCTTATATATTATGCAATTCCAATAATGCATGCAGAACATAATCAAAACAACAGTGTCACCGATAAACATCAACTGAAACTTTATGTGGGAGTCCAGGCATTAGTTAACCATAAAATGGAGTATGAATATTTGGAGAGTGCCTATTCGCTTAGCGTTTAGTGTAATTTGATGCCTAATGACCGAATAAGTCAAACAACTTCCATTCCCAGAGCAGTTCATGCTCCGTGATTCAGTACTAATGATGTCAATTTGATGTAGGTGAGCGATTAGAGACAGAAATAGATAATGGTAATTGGAAAAAATAGAGGTTTGAAGTGGATCAAAAATTTTCCTTCCATCAGACTCATTATTCAGTGGAAAATGTCTCATACAAATGTGAGTTTGCTAAAGTAAACCCTCAGCCATGGGGCAGTGAGTGGACCCCACTAAAACTTGCACTTGATGTAACCCAAGGTACGGACAAAGGCAAAATGTCGACTGAAACCAAGGCAGGGCCTCACCTCCATGATTGTTCACAAGCAGGACATGGAACACCAAGCACAGAGCTATCGCCTCCCCTGTCATCATGAAAACGACTTGTCAAATCAGTGCCAGTGGCCTTTTGGGGTAGCGTAGTGTTGATCGGTTGTATACAGCAGAATTCAGCCGGATGTAGTAGGGCATGCAGACTGCGTTTGCATCAAGTTCGATCCATGCGGAGGTTTCAGACATACTACACGGTTCGCGTGCGTATTTTTGCCAACTGTACAGTAAACGTGTACAGGTATTGGGATACACCCTCCGTCCGGTCAAAATCAGCCTACACCAATCAGCCATAACATTACGACCAATGTCAAGTAACGTGAATAACATTGATTATCTTGATATCAGTCGGTGGGTTGGATATATAAGGCAGCAAGTAAATATCCCGTCCTCAAAGTTGATGTGTTGGAAGCAAGTAAAACTGGATGTGAGTGACTTTGACATGGGCCAAATGGTGATTGCTAGATGATTGGGTCAGAGCGTCTCCTAAACTGCAGTTCTCCTGGGATGATCCAAGTCTGCAGGAGACAGTACGTATCAAAAGTGGTCAAGAAAAACTAGCTACAGGTTTGTGCTTGGCCAAGGCTCATTAATGCCCGTGGGAAGCGAAGGCTGGCGTGTGTGGTCCAATGTAACAAGAAGAGCCACTGTGGCTCAAATTGCAGAGAAAGTCCTAGCTGGTTCTGATAGACAAGTGTCCAAACACACTGCATCTGAGTTCATTAGTATGGGGCTACGTAGCCGCAGAACGATGAGAGTGCCATTCTGGCCCGTCTATTGCTGAGCCCCCTATTTTGGGCACATGAGCATCAGAACTGGACCACGGAGCAATGGCAGAAGGTGGCCAGGTCTGATGAATCACATTTTCTTTTACTTAATGCGGATGGCTGGGTGCGGCTGTGCTTACCAGGGGAAGAAATGGCACAAGGCGGCTCAAAGGGAAGAAGCCAAACCAACAGAGGCAATACGATGCTTTGGGTAATTGTCTGCACTCTGCAGGGAAAACTTGGGTCCTGCCATTTATAGGGATGTTACTTTGACATCTACTAAATACCCAAAGATTGTTGCCGATGAAGTAAACCTCTTCATGATGGTGCAAACTTACAAATGGTCACAACAAACCAATACATTTTTTTAATTCCTTGAAAGAACTGTACTGCAAGCATTATGCTTCAAAATAATTCAGATGGTTTGTGTTTACTTTATTTTTAGCCAACCAGTCATTTCTTATCTAATTTCTCAGGAAGCATCACCTCTTCCCGGCTTTTCACAATACAAAAAACATCCTTGCTGATCACTTCCAAATATTTAAATTCCATAATTACAGAAGATCATGTCTGCACTGATTTTTTTTTTTTGAGAAGCACCATGCCAGGTGAAGGGAAATCCAGCCCCAGTGCAAAAGAATAGTCTGTGAATGCTGGCTAAGCCCAGATGAGTTAAAGGGATAGTCCACCAAAACACTATAATTTGTATATCAATTACTCACCATTAGATGTCTCGAACGGACAAGGTGGTTTTTCACCTGGCGCAACTTTATGGCCGTTGGAGAGTTTTTAAAAATTATCTAAATTCCTTTTTTGTAGAAGAAAATGGCGTCACCCAGTAGCAATGGCAAAACTCCAGAAAAAGTTTGTTGGCAAACTTTCAAACCATCGCCCAGTATAATCTAAGTCTGCTTTGGCCACTCGTATTCTCAGAACTCCAGTAACGCAGTTATTTTTCGCTAAAAATAATAAAATACCACGGTTATGCTTCAAGTAAGCTCGCGCATTCAACGGAAGTCCTGCCTCCCGGCTCGTTCCGAGAGACAAAAAGTTTTTGAAACATGTCTTCTCCCTTCTATCAAAAACTTTGTTAGTCTCTGGGAACAGCTTCTGTTAGCTCTCATTCAGAGGCTTTTTTATATCATATGCCAAATTAAAGCAATGAACAGGAGTGGTGTAATACATTTCATTCTATTCTTTACTAAATATTCTGTTGCATTTCAGGCACTTTCTCTCTCTAAGAAACTGCAATCCTTTTATATGCAGCTTTCTCTGCCTTTGTTTACAATAATGCAGAATTATTATTAGAATAATACACTTGAGAAGGGGTCTCATAGAAAGTAGAGTGAAGTTAAAGACAAACTTATGATCACCTCATAGAGCAGGATAAGGTTTAACCAGTACAGTTTACTCAACAGTACAAAAACAGTGCGGCTGTGTGATACAGTTAAAACAATTTTCTAAGATTATTAATTTTCATAAGCAGTATACTGAAATTAAGTCAACCTTCTTGGTATTTATTTTAATTTATGGAAACCAGAGAGTGCTGTTATGCATTGCCATCATTTTGTTCCAAGAGCAGCAATGTCACAAGGTTATGTTTCCTGTTGTAGCGTGTTGTCCAACATGGAAAGTCTTTTCTTAATAAGGGGCTTTCTGATTTCATAAGTGCAATGCTATCTGATAGCATAAAGAAAATGACATTAGAGAAGATGAGAGAGACTGTGCAGCGCAGACCACAAAGTAACCCATTTCCAAATGCCCCATGTGACCAGTCACATTCTGTATCCTTCCTGCTTGAATATGGATTCTTACAAAAGGAGAAACGAGTGTCAGCACACCTATAAAAGCAAAAGAAAGAATCCTAAACGCATGTAGCTAGATAACCATAACAAATGCATTTTCCATTGAATATTACAGGTATGTTCGAATAGTACGCCTCAATTCGCAAACCCACACCACCACCAATAATAGTCGCCATTAAGATATTTGCAGTCTTCAATAAAATTTGAGTTTTACTGTTAAAACAATACAGCACATTCATAGCAGATCCCGAGGATCAAGTTTGATAACCCCTGGGCTAAATTATTAAATTAGGAAATTTCCGCGCACTGACATACATCATGTAATTGGAGGCGCTGACCTCTGATCTTTTAACTGGAAACCCTCCTGGTGGCTAATCATACTGCAAAAGCCGGATGCCAGGAACCTGAGGCCTGCAATGGCATGCCAAAGCAAAATGAGAGCCCCTGCAGTCAACGCCTGCTTTGGAGTGAGCTTTCCAATAACATGCTGAGGGGACCTTCGTCTCACTATCACAAGACAGTGAATATTACAAAGAGAATGCTTATACCCTTCCATTTTTTCCCATTAGCTGCCGACATAAAATCCACAGCTTGAGCCCAATTAGAACAAAGCATAATATTTTTCTTAATGGATGTGTAGAAATGCATTATTGTGACAAGCATTACCATGGCCAATTCATTTTTGTGCTGTAGTATAGTCAAAAAGGCTGAAGGAATGACATGTCATCAACTAACCAGTGTCACAGCACTCTATTATTTCTACAGAGTCATTCTGGAGACAATAAGAGACCTGTGGAAAGCAAAATGAAGGCTCAGTGTTTTAGCTTATTTAGATCCACTTTCAGTGGATTTCCACATTTAAATCATTTGGGCAGTTCATCTTCTTTGGTCCCATCCTATTTATTGAGTCTGTGATATTTGCAGACTGTAGTGCCAGCAGAGGATCGGCCAGGAAACTATTTCGGGAACAGACAGGAAAAACTAGTAGCAGGCCCTTTCTTCAAGTCACAAAACCCAACACTCAACAAAAGGTTAACAAACAAAAAGACAAACCATCAAAACAGAAATAATCATGTCCAAAAAAGACAATTAGCTCCTAGCAGTACTCCAGGTTAGAGTCTATGAACAATATCCAGCATCTGGGCCATCATGCCGGTCTTCGATTTTACTTTAACTTTGTCTATTTGTTAATTCTGGCCGACCCTGATTACTCAACAACTACTGATGATACTGAAGAAGCGACAAAAACTTTTCATTTCAGATGGATCATTGACACTTTTATTAAAAAAATTAAAGCAGAACAATTTGGTTAATCAGATTAACCCTTTCAAAGTTGCTTACAACAGAAAAAGTCATAAGTTCAAGGAGTCTGCCCATCCCCAGGGACAAGTTGCATTACTATGAATTTGCACCCGTTGCGTGTCAGGTGACCTGAATTATACTGGAAAACACAAGTAAACACTAGTGCAGTATATAGGCTTTTTTCACCACAAAAAAGGGTTGTTAGCATGTTCTACTTTTAAAATGGGCCTACACCTATAATGGCATACGAGATGCATATTGAGGGTTTCAAATAATATGTATATAAAGTACAAAAAAAGCAACAATTTAGAAATAGAAGACTAGAGGGATACAATTCACACAGGAATATTATTTGACCATGCACCTGAAAAGCTACAAAAGATAATTGTACACCATTATAACTAAACTATAAATCATTTAATAATAAGCATGCACAGACCCACAATCTTGGGCTCTAGTTCCAGGCTCATATCCTAGTAACCACTCTACTCATCCTAGCAACCATTTTGAAACAGCCTAGCAAACATCTTGAAACCCCCAACCAACCCCATGGTAAACTGAAGCAACAATTTAGAAACACCCATGAAGCAACTCAACAGTACACTCCACCAACCCCCTAAAAACACCCTCGTAAACACAATGCACGCCCCACCAGCCACCACGCATATACTAGCTACCACCAGAAAACACCCTCGGGTCATTGCATGTCAAATCATCAGATATACAAAACATTTGTCACCATGTAGTCATAGATTGCTTCCATATTGTCACATTAGATAAATATACATCAGTGATGAACAAATCAGAAATTTCAGCTCATTCAGACCAAAAATGAATTTTTGGTGAATTATTTTCTAAGGGTACTGTCCGCCAGTTTCTTTTGGTGAAAATTGACATATTTCTTGTATTGAACATGGCATAACTTTTTTATTATTACACCTATAGTGATGAATTCATTGTGAATTCAGCCTGATTTATATTCAGCAGACACAAATGAATGGAAAAAAAATGCCAGAGAGCCTATGCTAGGACTGATATCGAGGGTGTTTTGGGGACCTAAACATGGAACTGCCTGAACAAAAGGCACTTTTGGTGTTCTCATAGCTCCACAACCAAGAAAGATAAAGTAAAATGGACTCCATTTCCTGATTAAGCAGTGTAACATCAGCTCAGATGCAAAGTTTCATAGCTATAGGTGTAATAATAACAAGTGCGAAGCCACTGAACCTGCGTCGCTGCGCAGATGTTATGTAGAAGTGTGCTGGTGAATAAAATTTCCATTGATTAAGTGATGGTGAATTGTTATGATGATGAGCAGGACAACGATGATGATGATAGATAGATGCAGCCATATGGGGAAAAAAAAAAAAAAAAAAAAAAACTGGAAAGGATTTTGGTGTAGCACACTCATCTTCAATAATGACCTGCCTATGGTCAGCTACTTATTTTGCAAGTTATCTCGATAACGTTGTTTGGTGACCATCTTGGATTTTGATGTTGTGATATCATTTTCCATAAGAACATGCAATAGGTCAAGATGCACCAGTATACCAAATTAAAAGTTCCGAATCCACTTTTTTTCGCGTTCTCTCGATAAGGTAGTTTTTACAAAAATGGCAGCGGCCATCTTGAATTTTTATGCAGTGAGCCCATTTTCAATAGCAAACTGCCTTAGGTCAAGATACATCAGCATACCAAATTATAACTTCCTACGACACTCATTTTTTGCGTTCTCTCGATAACGTTGTTTTTACAAAAATGAAGGCGGCCATCTTGGATTTTGACACAGCGTGCCCATTTTCAATAGCAAACTGCCTTAGGTCAAGATACATCAGCATACCAAATTAGAACTTCCAACGACACTTATTCTTTTGTGTCATCTTGATAACATTATTTTTACAAAAACGATGGCGGCCATCTTGGATTTTGTTGCAGCGCGCCCATTTTCGATAGAGACCTGCCTCACGTCAAGCTCCAATGAGTTAACCAAATCAGAACTTCCTACAACACACATTTTTCTTGTTCTCTGGATAACGTCATTTTAACAAAAAGGGTGGCGGCCATCTTGGATTTTGACACAGCGTGCCCATTTTCAATAGCAAACTGCCTTAGGTCAAGATACATCAGCATACCAAATTAGAACTTCCTACGACACTTATTTTTGTGTCATCTTGATAACGTTGTTTTTACAAAAATGGTGGCGGCCATCTTGGACTTTGACGCAGCGCACCTATTTTCAATATCGACCTGCCTTGGGTGAAGACACATCTTACCAAATTACAACTTACAAAAAGTTGATATTTAGAAGAGATGTAACCAAATATGAATACATTGTTCAGGAGTGTGCATGTAATGCACGATACGAAAGTCATCTGAATTTGAGCTGTACTACTGGGAATTGTTACCTCTTCATCAGGTGATTACACTCAAACAAAAAACACCCAGCGGTAGCCACACATAAAATACACTATGTTGCACTCAGATACTCCAACAAAATATTGATAGTAAAATTAAAAACACAGTTGCTGACACTCCGTGTCAGTTGTCAAGCTAAATGTGTGCTCAACCACAGACTGACTTCAGCTGGCTAGCTGTGCCACCACAGGTTCAATGTAATTTTGAACAGCAAAAAATTGCCTGAAAGATCTTGCAAAATGCATTGAATTAATCTTTGTTTCCCTGGCGTCCGTAATCAAACTGTTAATAAATAGAAGCCTGCTAATATTTTCAAAATTTTCCTCTCTACTAAATGCAATCAGCCAAGTTATGTTAGCTTAGCTTTAGCATTGATTGTGTTGCAGTAAAGGTGCTTGTTTATTACAGCTCGTTTTGCTCTAATGATTATGTTGAGGCTCGCAAAAGAAGTAGTCACATTGATGACATGGACATATTCGAATACAAAAGTATTCTCAAATGTCATTTTAGTCTGCACTCAGAAACGCATCAGCACAATTCTCAAGCAATTGTGAAAGGCTTCACAGCCTCACTGCCTATTCACTTTGCCACCACAGCGACAAACTCCCAAACTTTTTGAACCACCATTTCATGGTGTGCCAACCATAGACTGTCACTGTATAAAAAGATGGACAAAGCAATTGTGACGTCACCCATTGGTTTCAGCATACCTTTTAGGAAGCCTTGATTTTGGCAATTTGAACAGCGCCATTTTTTCATTTTGAAACCGGATGTGATTCCTATTGGGACGAGTGCATGAATTGAAGAAGCAAGGAGAAGCGAGGGGTGGCTCAACGGGTGGATCTGACCGTATCTGATATGGACCAGAGGAGAGCCATGCTCCTAAAGCATATTCTGGCTTTATCCTTTATTCTAGTCTATTTGGGTCAATAATTTACAAAAATGAATATCATGATATAATGAAGGAGACTTGGAACTTGCGACAGATACCATAATGTGGAAAATCATGACTGAAACTAGGCCTATGCTGCCAGCAGCTGACAGCAAGGGCTATATCCCCGAAATTCCCCAATCCTCGAAGCCCCCTTGATTAGATTCCCCTTTACTAGACCTACAATATGAGGCAAATTTGAGGTCTGTGTAAGCAATTGTTCCAGAGATATGGTTAAAAAACAATTTATATTGCAAAATTATATCGTTACAACAAATATAACATTTTTTCAATATATACCGCCACCTGGTGGCAAACCTAGGAGTGCATACTTGCAAAAAATCTAACTTCATCTTCTCTACCCTATCTACCCATATGCTAAAAATGAGAAGCCAATGTAAAATATTTTGTGAGTTATCGCGCTAACGGCTTAAATCTGCGGATGTGGCAGTGGAGGTGGGTGGGGCGAAACGATACCCCCGAAACTCATATTTTGGGGATACAATAATAAATCAGATGGGAAAGTAGAGTCATTTTTTCATAGACTTCTACAGCATTGAACTTCTTTCTGCAACCACCGACATCGCCATCTGCTGGCCATTAAATAGAATGCAAGTTCTAGAGATTCCTGCATTGGCCTCACTTCACCGCCCCGGGTGCTGCGTTCATCTTTTTATACAGTCTACTGTATGGTGCAAACGGAATTACCAAGGCAAACAGTGGAATGACCGTTCTATGGAATTCGATTTCTATGGTCAGCATTTACCCAGCTAACAGTACCACCAGGTGGCTAAGTGTAGAAAATAAGCATTAAACAATTTAACCCTTTACCACAAAACCACTCTTTTCCTCTTTGTCCATTAAGTGTGGTTAGAAACCACTATGCTTCATAGGGTTACGCAACAGTGCTGAATAAAATAAACGTCCCAGACATATACCAATCTAGAATACTTAATTGTGTGTTCCCTTGCAAAAAAAGAAAAAAGATTATAATTTTCAGGAAATACTACCTTGCTGTCTTCCTGGTATAGTGCAATGGACCGCTAGAAAGTTGGTCGAAATAGATTTTTGGTGCATGTTTGCTGGAAATTTTCTCAGTAATCCAGATATTTACTGTGATGGTAAATGCTGTCTATTGTGCTTTTGGAGCTGTATTTTCAGGAATACCACCCACTTCTTTGGTAATATCTGGAGTTTTCAAGCTAGACGGAGTAAAAGTTGGAAGAAAACTCAAAATGAACCATTTCATAGCAGCTTGTGCCTGTGTTTAGGGGGCATAATTTTGTTTACCCAGCAAGATGGAGATCTGAAATTCTCTGGATACAGTCCCTTCGGGATACATTACAGCCGGGTCATTCCATGTCAAATCATCAGATATACAAAACATTTGTCACCATGTAGTCATAGATTGCTGAATATCATCTACACTGATAATACTACCACAGAGATTTTACCGATGATGCAATATACTGCAAATGGACTATATATTCAGGGAATTTCAGATCTCTATCTAGCAAAAAAATGCCACCTAAACATAGGCACAATCTGCTATGAAATGGTCCGTTTTGAGTTTTCCTCCAAATTTTGCTCAGTCAGGCTTGGAAAGTGTAGACACTAGCAAAGAAATGCTTAATGATCCTGAAAATAGAGTTCCAAATGCACAACAAACAGCATTTACCACCACAGTTAATATCTGGGTTACTGAGGCAATAAACCGCAAACCTACATCAAAAATCATTTTCGGCCATCTTTACGGCCGTCCATTGTACTAACTCATCAAGATACCAAGGTACTAGTCACCAAAAATGATAGTCTTTTCGCGAGTTAACACATAATAAAGCACTCCAGATTGGTATATGTCGGGATATTATTTTATTCCCCATTTCCAATTTTTATTGTTCTTGCTCAAATAATTCCAGCTCAATAAGTTACCCAGCTTGACCACTAAGTGGTGCTGATGTCTAACCGGACCTGAGGTGTCACAAGTCATGATAAAACTATCACATATTTGGCAATGTGTACCCTTACGTCATGACAGTTGATGTAAGATGTGGGGTCAGCAGTTTTTGGACGACAAAACTGAGCTACTTTAGAGGCTTGCAGGTGATGCCGCCTGCAGGCAAAGTGAGATACAGACCTAAAAATGTGGCTTTTTCCATGAGACGCCCTTATCTACCTATTTGCAAAGCTTAGTTCAATTTCAGGGGGATCAACTGCGCACCAAATGAAAATTTCAAATGGAACGGCTCTTAAATCAAGAAAATAAATTTATCTTTGGTAGGCTATAGGCTGCTATACACTAATGTGAATTTACATTCCAAAAGGATGTTTCGAGGCATTTTGCTGAAATTGTGAAAGGCCACTTCATGATTTCTCTCACAGCTTCAAAGGAATAAATAAATAATAAATAAATAAGTAAGTAAATAAGCAAACAAACCAGAACGCAACCATATTTCGGTTTCATTGGTCATAGAATATGTTTCGGATCACATCCTAAATTAAATCAACTCTTCCTAGACTACCACGTTTCATCCAGCCAAATTTCATGCCAAACAGTTTCATAACTTTTTGAGTTATCTGGTCAGAAATATCACACAGACCCCCGGTAGACAAGTATATTTCTTACAATTCAGAATCTAGAATGCGTTCTGGATCACTTCAAAAAATTGAATCAACTCACCCTCGGACTACCACGTACAATCCTACCAAATTTCCTGCCCAACTGTTCATAACTTTTTGAGTCATCCTATTGACAGACAGGCCAACAGATGGACAGACAAACAAACAGGGATGAAAATATAACCTCCTTGGTGGAAGTAATAAATAACTAAAAACTATGCACTATTTAGGCTTAAATAGGGAGCCATTTCTCACATCTGGATAGGCAAGGGGCTGCAGCTGAGGTGACCAAGTCAGTCTAACAATGTGGCCCATTGCCTACTCAGGCCTGTGTCTAAAATGGCTCCCCATCTAAAGTGAACAGCATTTTTTAATGTTCCATTATGTTAAGATTGTTCCCTCTGCCTGTTCGTTGGCCACATTGCCCCACATTACTCCCCTCCTGCCAACACGTGATTCACTATCATACAATGCGGTTAATCAGTAGAGAATGAAGTACACTGAACGAAAATATAAACGCTCGTAGCAAATATTGATGCCAAATGGAGTTTTAACAACTCTAAGTGAGCATATGCTGACTTTTACTTGTACAATAGGGATATTTCTCTTGATTTGTGCACCATTTTTTAATCCATCTCTCTGTCAGCGACCATTTGCTCAGTGATGCAGTGATTTCACTCAGTACATGGGTGTGGCATTTCCAGACGGTGATCAGACTGAATGAGAAGTACCCAGACACTCCTTATACTGGGGACAATAAAAGGCCACCCTAAAAAGTCAAATTTTGTCAAAAGTCATCAGGCCTAAAATGTCTCAGGTCATGCAAGAACATGCCATTGGCATGCTGGATACAGGGATGTCCACCAGAGTGGTCTGCATGGAGTTCCTTGAAAAAGAGAACATTCCAGTTCTGGACTGGCCTGCGTATTTGCCGGACATGTCGCCCATAGAGCATCTTTGGGATGTTCTGGATCGACGTGTCGGCGACCGTGTTCCAGTTCCCGATAATGTGCGCCAGCTCCGTGTGGCCCTCCGGAAAGAATGGAATAACATTTTACAGGCCACGATAGACAACCTGATCAACTCCATGGGAAGGAGATGTGTTGCTCTGAGAGACGCAAATGGTGGACACACAAGATATTGAACATTCAATTTCTTCAACCTGACCCCCAACGTGTTCGAAGGATTGTCACTCCTTTGCAGATGCCAATATCAAGATGTAATGGACAGTGATCTCAAGATTAGTCATTAACAAAAATGAATTTTGATTCGCTTCATATATTGCATAACCCTAATGTTACTAAAAACTCAAAAATTTGACATATATTTATGTTTACATTTTTGTTCAGTGTAGATGCAAAACAGCTGACAATTTCAGCTTTCCATTGACAAAATTCATCAGAGCAAAAAGCTAGTGAAAGAGCGCAGCTGGGTGAATACATAGGAAGCCAAAATGTAAGAAACTTTAAGTCAAGCATCTGAGCGAGTGAAGGAATGCCAGGGATCCACAGTTAGAATTGGTGCTGATTAGTGAATATTTGGTACACTACACAGAATAAAATAACATCCAATCCGTTCTAGGTTTTGCTCATATTTACAAAGCATTGCAAAAGAAAATGCAAAACCATACCGCAATAATACTGTCCAAAACCCATGGACATGGATCATGTTAAGCAAATCTTATGTGGCAACGAAATATACCAGGGAGACCTTCACTCAGAGTGAGCAGTAGCAATGCAACGCTCTTATAAATAGGGCAGTGTCGACAGCAAGCATAAAAACCCCATTCTACTTTTTTTTTTCTGCCATGTGGTAAGAACAATGCAACAGTTCTCAAATAGCGCTCTTCAATAAGCCTCCAGTGGTTTTCAGCAGAATAGACATTGTCCTTGACTAAATTCTCAGAGGCTTCTGATTGGTCAAGGAAAATTGAGTCAACTGTAAAAAAGGAGGTAGTAAAAATCAATCTGCCAGCAGTATACAAGTCAGTTTCAAAAGTCAGTTTATCGTGTTTTTACCATCTGAGCTAAATGAAAAAAATGGCCTGTGGCTCTAGTGTGTGAGCCTCTGAAACGTCAGTGATGCATTGCTCAGGTCATATCTCTGAAGATCTCGGTACTGCTGTATTGACCAAGGTCAATTTGGTTTTATAGCAGAATGACTGCAGGTACAACGACAATGTTCTGCCTGCAGTTAGCGAACCAGGACAAAGGTCCAATTAAAAAGTGATCTGGTCCATGGTTGTTTCTTCCAAAGATAAATACGACCACAACCTAATATGAATAAAACAGAAGGGGCAGCATTGGTTTGATCAAATAAAATTAATATTTCTGCGGCCAATGTAATCAACATCATCAAAAGGCTGGGGGGAGGCTAACATGAAAACACAAATAGTTGCGCAAGCTGCACCAGGAATTCAATAACTTTTTTTCTCAGTAATAAAAATAACAACTGGGGCCGGCCAAGCCAATGTTGACATGGAGAATAAAAAAAAAAAAAAAAATTGAAGTATGTGTTATGATTGGTCATAAGTGGAAAACTCATTGTAATATATTGCTTAACTGTAAAAATGTAAATAATTATGTATATATGTATAATATATTGAAATAAGTACATTGAAATTAATTAATACTATTGCTGTCATTCCGTGACAATTTGCCTCTTGTAATTCCGTGACATTGACTTTTTGAAATTTCTTGCCCATAAAGCAGGGTTAAAGTCAATATTTAATTCTATAACTTACAGTATTAACAAAAAACACCTTAAATATGAGCATATTGAAGTTTCATAACTTAACTATGACAGGAAAATCATTTTCTGAATAGTTAAACACAACATTAAAAAAACCACGTCAATTTTGTGTAATTCCGTGACGGAGTAGTTTTAGCTTGTTTCTTCTATGAAAATTTCTCAAAAATATATTTTCACTAAATAATATTAAAGAACAAGTTAATACCTTCAATATGACACATCATACTTGATTTTATCTTATTTAGTTGTAGAGTTACAACCCAAAATGTAGTAGGACTGTAATTCCGTGACAGCTTGGTAGCCCCCAACTGACACAGCTCTATACCTTTATAACAACCCTGGTATGATCGGAGCTGGACTCAGATCTGCTTGTGCAACAACTTAAAGGGGACCTATTTTGCTGCATTTCCAAGGTTATATTTTGATCTTGGACTCCTCCAGAGTACACCTGATTGAAGTCCAAAACAGGGTCCTTATTTGGCTCATACTGCCATCCTCAAACAACCCCATTTGTAGTCTCTGCCTGAAACACCCCATTGGTGTGGCTCTTCCACTATGGCCCCCAGTCCCCGTGTGCACACTTTCTTCTGACTGGCCAGCTCTGTGGAGGGCGGAGTTGGGCGGGATGAGGCTGCAGAACGCAGTTGTCCGGGTCCGCCTCCCCAGAGTGAAAGTGAGACACATCTGCCATTTGATAAGGAAGTGGCGGGCAAATTCCGCAATCTAACGTTATACTTGAATATTGATCTAATGAAATGCACTTGTTCTAATAAACGCAGCGGCGAAAGTGGAGGAAGCAGTGCGAAAATCTGGCAGCTCAAGAACAAATTTGCGATCGGCTACAGTTTGCACACAGTGGCGAGTACAACGGTTTTTCTATTCTATAGCTAGGATGTAGGGAAAGCTAGAATCCACCCCATATAGACACATTTGTAGAACGGGTTGACATGCCCAAGTATAGACCGGAAACCATAGAAATCCGGTGGGTCTGAGTTTAGAGGGAAACATAGACGGTGAGGAGCAGCTTAAAGTGGACAAACATCTTATGGACTGCTTCGGTGTGTATTATAAGGACCTGCTGGTTTGTGTGCATAACGCTGGTGTGTCGTTAGCATGGAGAAATGAACAGCTTCTGCACTGGTATATGACAGAGGGGTGATAGCTCCAGGCTAAACGGCCTTTTCGGAAATGCCCTTGGTAATGGTTTACTCATTGCTTCGGAATGACCAGCGTTTCCTTGCAGAGAATGGGCGCGTTATGGATAGTGCACGAGAGCTAGATAGAGTTCCGGTTACGTTATGAGCATAATACAGGTTTTACAGATCGTAAGTTCCAATTGCGTGAACCGTTGCTTATGTGGCGCTAGCAAATTGATCACTTTTAGAGGAAAGAATTCAATATTCAATTGATAGCAATGCAGAGAAATCGTTTGTGATACCAGACACGTTACAGCCTTGCTGCATACAAGTTAACCAGGAGCATTTCTAATTAGCAGAGCACGGGAACTAACATGCAGTTGCTGATAAGTGGTCATGACATGTCGCGCGAAATATTAGCTTGGCGTCCGGTGTAAAACCAGCTTTATGGATAGAACGCGACAGCTAGAGAGAGTTCGGTTATGTTATGAACATAATACAGGTTTTATTCCGTGAGCGCGGACAGGTTGCTTATGTGAAGCTAGCGAATCGATCACTTCTACAGAAAAGAATTTCCAATTTAATCTCTTTTTCGGCTTTTAATTAGCCACAACAACTTCTAAAGGGGGGTGAAATTATGTCACGGTAGTGCAGAGAAATCATGTGTTATACCAGACACGGTAGAGCTTCTGTGTTTCGCATTGCTTTCTCGGAAGCACCAGAGAGCTTACCCGGATACTGGAGAAGTATCAGGCAGACCCTGATCATGGATAATTAAAGCAATCATTTCACAAGCACTCAAAAACGCACCCCAAGCTCTGCAAAACCTACGTCTGGTCTAACTGTGCTTTCCAGCCCAACTTTGTGGACACATACAGCACCTCTCCGGTTAGCTTCAACTGTGGTGGCTACAGTTGGGCAAGGTTATGATGAAACTGCCACATTGATGCTCGCCAAAGTAACACAAGCATACCGATCAGAATTATTGCATAGAAGTTAACCAGGAGAATTTTTAATTAGCACGGCACGCAAACTAACATGCAGTAGCTGGTAACGGAGCGATCATAACAACCACAGAGACAAACCCATGAAATACAGGTTTTACAGACAGCAAGTTCCGTTACCGTGGACAGTTGTGCCAGGCATCCAAATTACAAACAAGTATAAAAAGCTAGCTTCAAATGAGGTTTATGTTCACACACCTTCTGTAGAATTTCCTCTGATATCACTCTTGCATATTTAGGACACAAAAATTAGCAACAGTAATTTGGCTACGTTAGCCGCAGTGTTACAGCCACAATCAACTGGCTATCACGTCAGGTTGGCTTATGCAGTCAAAGCAACTTGCAGCTTCTGTGTCTGTAAGTCACGGACAGTCGCAACCGATTCAGGATTTATCTTCAGATATTTTAGAAAGCCTGTGCTTGAGGTCAATTGTTAGTGCTAACTATCGTTAGTGGTCCTGCTAGACAGTAGCCACCCGTAACACGTTAGCTTCACTTACATTATTTGCGGTTATATCGTTACTTACAGCTTGTGGCTCCGAGCACTTGATCGATGCAGCTGCTTCAGGTTTGAGAAGCAGCTGAAATGCTTATCCTGTGTCGAATTATCCTTTATTAACAAAGCGGTCTTTGGGGAAATGCTAAGCACAAGCAGCTATAGTTCCCTTTAGCCGTGGCTGATTGCTGGTGGCATCGTCTTTTGGACGTAGGTGTTTTTCTTTGCGTCCAAAAGTAAAAGGACAAGCAGCGTTGGGAGAGATACTGACGAAACTGCTCCTCAAATGATCTGCAATTCTTCTTTTGTATTTCCAAAAGTGTAGACGCTACTAAGCATAGTATGATCTGCCGTTGTTAGTGCCTGCTAGAATAGTTTCCGGTGTGGGCAGGTTCAGCACCGTGATTGGTTCTGGCTAGGTCTGCATTAATTGGACGGCACAACCTGACGTCGGGTTTTACCCAGATCTCTGAAGATCTCGGGAGGAGCTGTTCAGAGAGGAAATCACGTTCTCAAAATCACGTTTTTGGATTACGGCAAAACCCCTGTATCTTATGTTTAGAAACTTTTCAGAGGTTGAGTGTGGACAACCAACATTATAACATTACTAATATGCATTAAAAGAAGGATCAGCATAATAGTTCCCCTTTAAGACTGAGTGTAATTTGCTTTCAACACCAAAGTTAAACAAGTGTAGATGCAAAGGGTTATCATTTGACAAGTTGACAAAAAACAATTTAAAGAAGCATTAGCCAATTACGTCTTCCAGCATTTTTGCACATATCAATGTGCGCATTATATAGGGTGCCGATGTACAGCGCCACTCAAAAGTTTGGACACACTTTGCTAAAGTCACAGTGCCCTGTTTTTTGAGAAATTTAAATGGCTTAACTTGTCTATATAATCTCAAATGGAATCTGGTAAGAGGTAAACAGTCAGAAGTGAAGAGAATAATTTACTTGTTTGAATAGTGTCCAAAAGCCATATTTTGCAGAGAAAGCAGTCAAACAAGCCCTTTACATTTTCCAACAGCCAAATTAAAGACCAGCTGTTTTGGAACTTATTGGGCAAAAAATGTAATGAAAATCAAACCACAAGTGCAGCACACCTATGGGAACTGAGACAGCGACTCAGCAGTAAACTCATTACAGTCATACAACTGCTCTTGCAAAGAAAAAAAAATAGGCGTGCAATGCACGGAATACCCCTCAGCCCCATGTCGAAGTTTTTGGAGACGCCCGCCCGCCCGCCCGCCCGACCGCCCGCCCAACCGCACGATAGATAGCAACACCCCGTCAGCCTAGAGGGCTGAGGGGTAATAACGTGAGCGTGCTCTGTAAATATGACAGAATATGCTGGTTAGTTTGATGGATTTAAGAATTAATTTTTCTTTTTTTTGCAAAATAAACAGTACCCATTTCTTTATTTACCATGTCTTGTAAGAAAAATGTGGGTATGTTCAAACTTTTGTCTGGTACTGTATATCAAAGATTTCTACCCCAAACCATTTCTCCTTGCTTCTAAACAAAATGCATTAACCATGAAAGAGCTTAAATTTGTAACATTTTTTGTTCGGATAGCCTCTGAATCCCAGCAGCATGAGCCTCGCACAGCAATGCTCCATCTGTTCCCCGCCCGCAGCCCACTGGTGAGAAATGTAGAGACTTCACCACTGCAGCATTTGCAAAACTCTGCACAATCACCTTTTCTATGGCTTCAGTTCAAACTATCCAAAAATGACATACCATAGTAAAAAGCACCAATTCCAACATCAGCCACTTTCAGATGAAACCATTTTCATTTTCATGTCTACATGAATAAAACCTTGGCTTAAAGTACAGGGAAAATGCTGAAAAGGAACATTTCTGTCTTCAGGAAAGCAGTAGCATATTAAGTGTTCTTCACGTCGGCAACTGTATTTGGGTTACAAGATCAGTAGAAATCAGTTCATTGTATGTCTGCATGATCATGCACACACTGTACGAGAGTGAACATGAATAATTAGGCAAAAATAAAATAAAGATCTGATATCAATATCATGTCTATTGATGCTCAGGAAATTAGTATTTTTTTATGTGAATGGTCTCTGAAGTTTCTTATTAACATTTTATGCATCCTCCATTCATGAAGTTGGCCATCAAGTTATATAGAAATAAAAACAGAAATGACAGGGCATAAGGTCAGTGACCCAACATTTCTGTGAAGACACTGCTCCATTACATGGTACAAAGGCACAAGCGGCAATTCTGTGAGAAATTGATTCCAGCAACAAGCAGACTTTTAATTACATGCTGATTAAAGACCTTGGATACAGACATATACACAGTCCGTCTAAACAGCCCATCTAAACAATGACTCACGTTCAAAAGGAAAACTGGGAACCAGCCTCCCTAAATGCCCTCTATGGCTGGCATCACACAGCACGGATGAGTGAGCCAGCGATACTAAGAGATATGGGTCATTCCATGAAACTGAGAGCCAGAGACTATACAGGACTGTATGATTCACAATATTGGATGCCACCAATAGAAAATCCCATGCATGAAGGCCAGAGTATATAAAAATGGTAACAGAGGCAATATAACTGGTCTTCTGAAAAAGATAAATTAAAAAAAAAAAAACTGGGAGTCTTTGAAAAACTTGTGGATAAAAAATGTCCAAATTTGTGACATTAATTGCCTTCAGACATTGAATGTAAAATTCTCAGAATTTTTAAATTGCTTTTGTTCTTAACATCAGTTCCAAGTGATTAACCCACAATGGCAATTAACTGGGAAATTAAATGGGAGTGTAAACGAAAGTTCAATCAGAGACGTAGGACGCAAGCAATCAGTCTCACCCAATCATAACCATTTATCTTTTATATAAAGGCCCGTGACACTTTCTGTTTTGCTGTTTCAGAGATTCCGCATCGCCCACCACCTCCCCATCACCACCAACTTCCGACTCCGGCCTCTTCAGCATCATATCCATCCTCCACATGGCAATCTGATGACCCTTCAAGGGGGGCGGCTTCGCCTCTGCCTACTACCCAGGCAGATCAGCACCCCTCCTTGCTGGAGGGTCCATGAGGACGGAGTCATCGCCAAAGGCTTTGTCGAATTAATTTCATTGTTAATTCCATTGTCAATTAAATCTTTTACATTTTAATTCCGAAGTCTTCGTGATTGAACTGGGAAATATAACACTGCAATTAGCGCTTAAAATATTGTTGTGTTGGATTTCTGCTGGATTTCCTTTCGAACCTCCCACTTCTCATCCAGGAACCAGGCTATCGTCTTCATGAAGGAAGCTGAGCAGGTTAGTATTTTTGTGTCCCAGAAAGTTACGTTCAAATGGAGTGACGTTCAATCACTAAAATCTTTCAGTAAATCACCGATTTTCAACAGAGGAATATTTTCCTTTTGGGATTCATTAGTTCTACCATTGTAAATTGAATTATTAGTGGTTTACAATATTAAAAAGGGCATAGGGTAAAAACAGGTGATGCATTTGCTAAATCGAGCATTTTTTGTGTCCATGTTACATTTGCCTTGTGGTGCAATCCAGAAGACAAATTTTGCATTTTGCAACTAATCCACTCCAAAATATTTCCAGAGCTGACGTGTACCTACATGGGCAGCCTTCTCATTCATATTTCGTCCAGAATATTGCATTTGTTCCGTCCTCAGATGAACATGACCAATGAGCAACTTATCAAAGCCCTGCCAAACATGTTCAGACCTTATTAGAGCACAACTGGGCACTGCCAAACTGCTGGTTTGTGTGTCACATTTTGACTCATGGGAACGCCAAAAAAAGTGAACCATTAATTCTTGCAAAATCTTTGTTTCAAATGTGAACAATCATGTCACACTTTGGCTCTCTTTTTCATGGAATGATGCATATACCAAGATTAGTTCTCTGACTCCGAGTGCAATAGAGGTTGCCGGTCTGGTTGGTTACCCTGCGCTCACAATCAATGCTTTATTTCAGTGAAACCATTAGGATCCTGCAGACTACAACAATGACTGAATACTTTACATGGGCTAGTAAAGCAGATCCACCTTCATCAATGTCTAGTGGGGTCAGTCCATATCTAAGCATCCAGACCCACCCAGATTACCCCTCAGAAATTTCTCAAAAAATTCATATGGGTACCTCTGGTGGACTTGTGAGATAATACCATGTATTAGACCAATATCCCTAATAGTTTTGAAGTGATGGCCTGTCACAATTTTAAGCTTTTTTTTTTTTTGACGAAACTGTGTTTCGTCCAACTTTGGGCTTCCACTGCTCCTTTATTATTTCAACTACAGATCAGATTGTTGGTTTCCCAGGCCAACTTATACCCTAGAATCAGAATTTATGGTGAGATTAGGTGTATCTACCTTGGTTGTTCCACAATAGGGCTCCAAAGTTGGCTGAAAAGCCAAAAATCGCAAAAATTGTTGTACTTTTTAAATGCTACAGATCAGAAAGTTCAGGGAATTCAAGCTTGAAATTTTTTTTGTGACCAGTCCTGATGCCTCTCATAGGTAATCCACCTTTTTTTTTTTTTTTTTTGCTCGTTTTTCACTTTGCAGAAAAAATATCAATTTTGAAGTCCATGGTTCAACATGGGCGCAATTGACCACATCCTTCAAATCTTTACCACAGATTACTATAGTAGTCAACTTAATTTTCTTCAGGAATTTTCTGATTTTCTGGATGCCTTCACTTGGACTGACCCAGTGAGTTTCATCCCCATTGAGACACTGGCCACTCCACTTAAATCAGTACAGGTATTCAGTTAACAAAAACAAACTAAACTGCAGAACTTTTACAGTTCTATCTCCAACACAGCCACAGATGAAGCTAAATATACTCCACATGTAGAAATACAATCATTGAAAGCATATTAAAAATGTGTCACTGTCCAATGAATTATGGAACTCACGAAGTTAAAAAGAACCACAGTGCTGAATGACCATGAGAGCAGACAATGCCTTCAATACCAAACTGAAACTTCTCAATCAAGAATCACAGAGGCAGATCAAATACACAGTCAACAGCTGTCAAGTCAAAAATATCATCATTAAGAAAACCATTTTTATTCACAAGCAATTCACTCCCACTTCCGCACTAACTGGTAAAAAACAGCTGGTTAAGATCAGTATCACCCTCAGAAACATTGCTCTCATCTGTTCGACACCATTTTCAAAGTCATAAAGCATCTGTGATCCAAAACGAGCTGACTGCTGGGGACTGATGGGAAGTCTGAGGTGGCATTTACTCCTGAGTAGGTGACGGGTTTACCTGAACTCAATTAACATGTTTCACAGGACAACGCTATGGCCAGTCAGGTGTAATCCCTGGGCATTTCTGAGCATTTTGACAGCCAAGACACAGATATCAGAATCAAATCTGATGGGACTGACCGAGTCTGCTGGTTTGAAAGAGTGAATGAGTCTCAGCACAATTGGGTGGCTGAAGAATCTACATTGAACAATAAAACAAATGTGACATTCACCAATTTCAAAGAAGTTATGGGGTTCAAAAGTAATAAATATAAATCTGTAAAGTGAAATAGATTCATTAGGCACTTACAAATTGATTTCATGTGACTAAGGATACAGACATTCAATTGTCAGAAAACAGATTCCCTGAAAAAGAAGGTACAAGGTAATGAATAGAATATCAATCAGTTTCTTGTCTCACCACCATTTGCCACATTTAATGATGAATTTGTCTTAACTTGTATTTATCAACTTCCACTATTTGATCAATATTTACACACTTGCGTTTAGTCTGGATCGTGGAAAGAATAGCCTTTCGGCTAAAAGAAGGTCCTAATAAAACTTAAATGCAATTACCTGCGACACATCTCGTTTGCATAGAATTGACAAAATTGTTGATGGTAGCCTGTGGAACATTGCCGCACTCCTCTTCAATATCTGCACGTTGGATACTAGAGGGAACTAACGCACACTGTTGTATGCGTTCATCTAAAGCATCCAAAACTTATTCAACAGGTGATATTATGGTGAGCAAGAAGGTCGTTAAAGAACTAAGATATTTTCCGCAAATGTCCGCAAATGTTGGCTAATTATGAAGACTGTGACCTCAGTGGCACCACTTTTGGGCAATTGTTTGGCAACTATGGACAGTTGTATGGTGAGATCCATTTGAGAAGGATCAAACTACTTTCTTGGCACAATAAATTTCTGCACTCATCAGTGCAGCACATGAAAACGCTTTGGTGAGTTAACTTAGTGTTCTGTTGTATTGTCACACAATGATCACACAATGGTGACAGTACAAGGCATGGCACTTGACTGACAAAAACTGTGACAGTTTTGAACATGTGCCAAATATGACGAACCTTGGCGAACTACTGCAAAACATTGAAGAAGTCCCACCATACAGTAGCACCATTTAAGACAAATATCATGACAAACTTGGTGAAAAACACAATCTTCACCAACACATTCTTCTTTGTGACAGCTGCTTTGGTAATTGTACTGAATAAAAAGTAACCTTCTTAGTCCAGCGGTCTGCATCATTCTAATGGCAAATAATTTGGACAGAACAGGCATTTCATATGGACCCTGAGAATGCTTAAAATACACACAATCCTGTAGTAAAAGGATTATTTCTCCAGTCTTCACCTTCAACGTTTTACCTTGAATTCTCAGAATATGAAACTAACAAAATCTAAAAATTCTGTAAACAAATACTATTTTCAAAGATTTTGAAAACAAAGATAAACTAAACTGCTCAATGTGTGCAATCATTCATACTTAACATTATGCAAGCCGCAAGAACAGCCAGGAAAGTTCACCAAAACATTCAAGAAAAAAAGGATAAGTTGATAAAACTAAGTTCAAGTTAAAAACAAGGAACTCCTTTCTGTCAAAATCTAGAATTACTCATTGGTAAAACTGCGTGACACTTTGCCACAAACACTAGCTTTGTGAAGCAAGAACTAGTTTTGTTTAGACTCGGATACGGTTTGATTCCGTTCTGTGCCAATTTTCAGAGCTGTGGTCATTATCAACTCATGCGTCCGTCCGTCCCAGCAAGTTTAAAATTGCGGCCAGTTCTTCTTTTTTTGTCATAATTTTTCACTGTTGACCCGTTCCC